>CM060682.1:38644522-40099522 GCA_030686995.1 Artemisia argyi | reverse complement strand
TGAGCCGGGAGATTTAGTGACCGTATTAGTGGTTACTGAGTTAGAAAGGCTGCTATTCAAACTATAGAGTTAATTACAAAGATCGTCCTTGTGGTTTATCCAAAGTTACACGTTTGGTCTTTAACACTAAAAAAAGTACACCAGTCGTCCTTGTGGTTGTCCATTTTGAATTGACCGGTCCTTTGACCAAACGGGGGTTTGTTTTGGTTGTTAAGTCTAGGCATGTGAGTGGCACGTGAGGGGCAAACTAGTCCTTTTAACCATATGAAACCACAAGGACGATATTTGTAACTAAAACTTCTTCTTCTTTTTTTTCTTTTTTTTCTTTTTTTCTTATAACCATCATCTTCAACCATACACCATATCCACCAGCATTATTTTAAGCTACACACATAAAACACCATCCACACCATAAAATTCCAGCCATCATCTTTCATGTACTAAACATAATTGACCAAAAGTATACAAGCCAACAAGAATCAAATAGGCTTCTTCAAAATTGATGAACATCAATATCATCGGTTCAAAAACTTCAAACCAAACCAAAATTTCATATATTTAATGTGTTTCAACCATGTTAAATAAGGTCATAAACAAACAAAATAAAAATTGTATCTCTTTTACTAGTATGTATAAACAAACAAAATCCTAAGCTTACACTACTTTTATTTCACACTTACAAATACAGCCACTTTTAGCTTTCTTGATTTCTTTCAACCAAAACCGAGCAACAGACTTCTTCAATGATTTCGTTTTCCTTTTCTAACAGAAACATAAGCTCACGAAATCCTTTGGAGCAGATTCTTTAGTTCGGTTTTGAACTATGATGTGTTGTTGACTGTAAGGTGGACAAACGCATGGCCGTATTATTGATTTGGGTGGCCCAGTGCGAAATCAAAAATGAGGCCCTTATAAATCATGAAAAAGTTTAACTATTTTTGAAAATAAAAAGTTCTTTAATATTACGCAAAAACACTAAAAATTCAACTTTGATACGTAATATTTAACAAAAACACTTAAAATTCAAAACATTATATACTTGGATATGTATAAAAATATAAATATTAATGGATGTATACTAAATTGGATGCCCTTTACAACGAGGGGCCATGTGCGGTTGCACCACTTGCACATGCTAATCGCCATCACTGGACAAACGGTGTAGATCTGAAATATTTGTGTCCTTATTTTTGCCTATTTTTCACCCCGATCGCCACCAAGTCAATCCCACCATCACCTTCTAAAACACAATAAACATTTACTGGTTTTAATGAGGATTAATGTTTTAGATATATACACAACTAAATGTTTTCGGTCACTAATATGATCACTATTTTGCCCCTTACATGCTTGGATTTAATGAAAAAAACTAACCCTCGTACGTTTCGTCAAATGACTTGTCAACTCTAAATGGACAACCAAAAGGATGATTGATGTAATTTTTGAAAGTTAAAGATGAAACGTGCAAATATAGGTAAACCACAAGGACGATTTATGTAATTAACTCCAAACTATATTATCTTTAAAATGAAGGAGCTAGCCTAATTATATTATCACAAATGCAGGTTTTTAGCATGTTAGATGCTCAATAAAGTGGATATAGATTCCTTCAAATTAAAATCAGCTCAAATTTTGTAACATAATGTCAACGAGACAATGATTTCATGCATTTTCGTATCAATACGTTATTGCTTCTTAAGAAATATTGGCTATATTCTTGCAGCAAATATCTTATTAACTGTCATTTTCTAATGAAGTTGATTGTATTTGTTTAATTTCTAGAGGAAAGTAAGGTGCTAGTTGTACATAATTAACAAACCACCGCATTTCACCAACCCACCCTGCCCCCCTTTATAAATATTCAAACTGTCCAAGCCAGTATAACTAAATCATCAATAGTTCTCTAACATTTAAATTATTTTCATTTCATATTTATACTTATAGTTATGTCTAAAGAAAACATGAGAAGACTTAATATCGTGGAGAAAAAGAACAATGGTAGTCCAAATTCAATGAGAAATAAAGAGAAGCATTCATCAGCTCAAAGTTTATTATCCAAACACTTGAAGAAAGTTTATCCTGTTGGGATTCACAAAACAAGCTCACTACTCTCGATTTCTTCTCTTTCGTTAACTCTATCGAATAACTCATCCAGTGGGTCCTTTACTGATTCTTCTTCCACGCTCGAGCAGACCATCTCGTCTGCGCTGCAACTGATTGCTCCAACACCAACACCATCACCGACACCTACTAGAAGGGAGGTGCCACTTGCTAAAACTAGTGTTCAAGGTCCAGTTTTACAACCGAGTTTAGATCCTAGCAACTGTGAAGATGGGTTGAGAAGATGCAACTGGATTACTAAAAGCAGTGGTAAGTATATATATGTAGTTTGTATATATTTAACTTGCTTGTTTGCATCATCAATCGACTACGATAACACACCAATGTGTTCATATGATCACACATTACAACAAATAAATTTAACTTTACATACTTCTTAGTTAGGCATATTCATACACTTAAGACTAGAAATCTATGAAACGAACATGAAATAATATCTTCTGATAAAACCCCTATAACATTCCACTACATTCAAAAGTTGGTTGAATCTCATTCAACTCTATAATCATGATAAGGGTAACCAACTGGGCTAGCTCAGTTGGCCACCAAGTTTTAGGGTAAAAAGTTTATCTAATGTCTACGCATGACAAGATTTTATAGTTGATAATCAATATGATTCTATGTGTGAAGTTTTGTTCGATATCCTTTGATTTAATTATCATGTGTATCCTTGTAAGTTTTAACCTTCTAATTAATTGTCTTAAAACATACTTATGAATATGAAGCTTTTTATTGTCACAAACTTTAAAGGGTGCACCTTTTGCATGGGCCAAAAAGAAAGGACAGATAGTTGTAGTAATAGTATATTAGTTGTACGCAATAGTAAATTAGTTGTGCTCTCAACGTTATTGTTTCTTACTCATTAATTTGTGACCTAAATTTTTTCTCTTACCATTTGGTGTTAAACACTTTAACGAATCATTGGGACAAACCTGGTTCAATGTCCATGAATCTAATATTGGAAATGATCCAACATATTTAATCTTTATAAGGGCATCTACTTCCTAATTATAGCAACAACTCAGATGTGGAATCTATTCCTTGATACCAACAAAATGTTGATCAAGTTAGGTATTTTATTCGAATTCATTAGAGTAATCCAAAACGAATACAGTGGGTTTTTTATAATAGTTTGGTGTTTGGTATGACAGAAACATAAAACCTAATATACTAAATTTCTATTCTCTTGTCATGACTTTTGATTAATCATGGCCACCAATAGAATATGTTGTCTCTACAACCACTCATGTACGTGTTTTCTTGTTACTCAAAGCATTCACTAGATAATTAAAAAAGAAGGCGGCCTTGTCCCAATTTGATGCACCTGAAGAAAAACTACTCGTATATATGTAATATAACCTAGTTTATATCATCAGCGTACTAACGAAATTGTAAACAAGTACAAGTAGCATTATACTTGGCACCCGGATGCACAATGCGTTCAGCTGTATAACACATGCTTTTTTTTTAACTGACAGATGATGTTTTTTCTTCATAACACATGGTATGAAGAAATAAAAAGTTATTCTTATTTACTTATATGTATCAAAGATACAAATCAAAGTTACATGTTAGAATGGTACATGTAGGACACATTACAAATGACGAAAAGCGACCATAACAATAGTAAATAATCAATTGAATATACATATTCAAATAAAAAACCGCTAATTAACACATGATTTACCTTAGACAGTTGATCATATATAAAAGTTTGGCTTCTTTACTGCCCGCTTGTCATGCTCCAATTGTTCCATGAACGAACTGCTAACTTGTTAATCTACTCTCTGCGTAATTAATAATGTAGGATGTTTATTTTGTTTTGTTGTCTTCAGATAAACTTTATGTACAATTTCATGACGAATGCTGGGGAGTTCCAGTGTATGATGACAAGTAAGTAATCCGTTTTTTTATATAATTTAAGTTTTCAGTAAAATAGCAAAATTGAAATCAAATAGTATGTAAGTACTCATTCAACGTTCCCAACAGCCAATTGTTCGAGCTGCTGTCACTGTGTGGAATGTTGATAGATTACAATTGGACTGAAATCTTGAAAAGGAAGAATCTATTCAGGTAACAAAAATATGTGTTTGTCTTAAATTAGTAAAGATAAAAAAAACAATATGACCATTAGGATCTTGATAAAAAAAATTCATCAATGTAGAGAAGCTTTCGCTGGATTTGAACCAAACATCGTTGCTAAAATGGGAGAGAATGAAATCATGGAAATAGCCTCTAACAAGGAGATCATGTTAGCCGAAAGTAGAGTGAGATCCATAGTCGAAAACGCCAAATGCATCCTCAAAGTAAGTTCACAACTCACAAAGTCAAAAGGCACCAAGACTCTAGACAATTTCAAATGTTGAATCTCATTAAAAAAACTACTCCGCAAGTTATACGACCTGAAACATGTATAATTTCACAGTGCAGCGTGCTTTAACTGAATATGTACAAAGCCATAAGAACTTTCTTGCTTATTATGCACGGATAAAATGTCTGCACTTAGAAGTTTGGAGAAACACAAAATTTTTCAATATCGAATATCAGGATATGAATTTGTAACAAGTTTAGTTCTTAGTGCCGTAAAATATCAACAAAACGCGTACATTTGGCTAATTTGTTGAAACAATAATGCAGATTGCTAAAGCACACGGATCATTTAGTGGATACATGTGGGGATCAGTAAACTATAAACCAACCATTAACAGATGCAAACATTCAAGAAATGTGCCTCTAAGAACACCAAAAGCCGAAACCATTAGCAAAGATTTATTGAAACATGGTTTTCGATTAGTAGGACCTGTGATTGTTTATTCGTTCATGCAAGCTTCTGGAATGAGCATTGACCATCTTGTTGACTGTTTTAGGTTCAATGAATGTGTCAATCTTGCTGAAAGGCCATGGAGGCATGTCTAACTTAAGTATTTATTGGGTATTTATAGGTATATATTTGTTTGTTTAACATTTTATTCCACAGAGAAATGCTTTTGATTTGGTTTGTATTTGTGTGTAAATGTAATGTAAAGGCTTGGGCATGACTTTGCTTAAAAGTTTAATTATACGTGAGGTTATTTTTTGTAAGTAATAACTTTTTCTAATATAGTTCTTGTTTAAAGTTGCATTGCTACTGTATATAATTTGTGTGAGTCCAGCCCAAAAGCCCAACCCAATACTTGAGAAGAATATTCACACCCACTGATTTTTTCTTGCAAAGAAGGAAAAGGTGACAATTCAATGGTCAAAATATAGATGTATCAGAAAGAAAGAAAAGAACACATGTTCCACAAATTAGTATTTCTTGGATGATTCCTTTGGTTAATCAACCTTAATGATAAAGAAAGCAAATTTGTATATAAACCATGTTTCGCATCACATAGTTATAACTCATCATTAATATTCATTACAAATACCGAAATACTAAATTTTCTAAGAGATTATAAAAAAATGGGTAGCAACGACAACAAGAAGAACGTGAGAATGTCCTCATTGATATCCAGATCAGTGAGTGAGTGCTTTTCGTTTTCGTCAAAAGAAGGTGAGAGACGTGTCAAGGACTCAAAAGCGCCTAGTGGACCCGAGGAAACTATGATTGCAGCTGCCAAGCATTTCTCCAGTGCACATAAAGTACGACTAATATAAGCTTATTTATAAGATCACCACAATTGTATATCTGAACCGTGAGTGGTACGTCTATTAATTGAATGAATGAACTTAGTCGGAGTGGAAGAAGAAAACGAAGGCAGATGGCCACAGTAATCATTTAAACACGTCTTAGATGCCTTTGGAATCACGTGGAATCGCTATATCTAAGCATATAGTAAATTTCTACCAAGAAGATGTTTGGCCCTGGATTTGAATGGATTCTTATTTTTTGTGCAAATCATAAGCAGTGTAAAACCAGTCTGGTATACCTTAATACCTATGTAGTAGCAATGTGGGTAAAAGGTCAACGACCCGGTAAATATATTACTCCAAAAAACATTTAAGTACAACGGATATGAGTGATTCTCATATCTCAGCCCGTTACATATGCGAAAGGCTTACATAACAAGATACTTCCAATTTTCTAGACAAGAAAACAAACCATTTAAAGACTTGGACAAAAATTAAACCTACTTCCTACGACCTTGGAGATTAAAGCCATAAATGGCTTTAAGAGCATCCAATTCCCCTGGAAGATCAGAAATTTGCTCCGAGTAATCATCATAGTCATCCAACTCATCTTCACGCTCATGACCTCCACCAAAAAGATTTGCTGATTCGTCGAACGTGTTAAGAACCTCCTCCTCATCACTATCAGTAACCACAATATCACCCACCTTAGAGAATGGGTTAGCCCTCTTATTAGCAGATGCAGACGGAATAGGAACACCTTTATCATCCAAGAGGGTAGCTTTCCCATCGATAAGTAGCTTTTCAAGCTTACTAATTTTCTCAACTATAGGAGTAGAACCACCATCCTTAGTTCCCATTAAATCACTCACAAGGGGTTCTTGTGATGTAGTACCAGTCTTAACCAACGCATCCTCATTAACTTCCATTGTACAGCCAGCATCCACATCCATGTTGGTGTCATCAGTAGGAATACCAAACGTATCCGTATCATCCATATTAAGAGCATCAAACTGGTTAGATGTAGAGATCGTTGTACCACTAGAACTAGCCACATCAGGAGTCTTCTTCTTATTTCCACCAACATTCTTGGGTTCAGGAGGAGTCTGTTTGGGTTGATACTGAAACTTCTTACCCACAACAGGTTTAGTAAACCCTCCTTTACCCGGAATTGTAGAACCACCTTGTTTTCCTTTCTTCCTGTTATTGACAGTCTTGAAACTATCATCAACAGGCTTAGTAGGCTGAACAGGCGGTATAACAACCTTAGGGCAGTCAGTCAGAGTATGTCCAAATACCTTACATTTATCACAGCGAGGCGGTTTCCACTCATATTCTACCCGAATCTTTTCAATAGTCGAACCCGTACCATCAAGAAGAGGAATCTCAACAGTGAGACTATCCTTTAGTACCTCATCCGACTTTACTTCAATCATACACCTAGCAAAGCTACTCCGCCCCCAAGACTCCTTGCACATTTGACTAGTAAAAGCATCTAACCTTTTGGGCGTCCCAATCACAGTAGCAAGAAGGCTAAGTCCGTCATCGGAGAACATAGCTAAAGGAACATCATGGAATTTAACCCACACCGGAATGTTAGTCAAATCCTCCTTAAGCAAGTTGGTGTTCAATGTCCATGGTTTAAGTATAATAGGGACATTACGAATCAACCAAGGACCATTATCAAGGACATCATCAACACCTTTCTTCGAAGTAAACTTGAAGAAAAAGAAACCCTTAGCATTCATCATAACCTTTTGCAAACCATACTTAGCCCACGCATTGCGAACATAATAATCAACAACAGGAAAAGCAAGGCGTTGACCAAGGAAGTATCCGTAGAGAGTATTCTCGAACCTCATGTTAACCTCATGCACAACATTCATTGGGACTGATAAATCAACATCAGCCTTATTCTTGCTACATTCCAACCTACGAAAGTTAGAAACATGTTTCAGAGGTTCATTAGAAGTAGCACCCGCGTAAGACACCAACTTCACTCCCGTACCATTAGTAGTATCAACCTTGTGAGCATTAGGGCCAGAAGTTACACTCTTATTCATAGTCTCATTAATCCCATGCGAAGGAGGATTAACTTCATTAACTCCAATCTCACTTTGAATTTTATTCAAGGCATCCTCAAAATTCTGATGCGCATTATCAATCAAGTGCTTGACATTATCAGCACTTGTAATCCGCACCAAGTCGTCACCATGTGATGTATCTTTCGTAAGTGGAATCGGCTCCACATACGGAGAACCCTTCATAGAACAATCAGGTACATCATCCACATTGGAACTAACACTACTAGGGTTCATCATTGAGGGTGTACTCAACTCCCCAAAGCTAGTAGTGTCCTTATGCATATTCCCAAGTGAAACCGGCTCAACATCAACATTAATACTCCCTTGAGACTTGGAAGCAGCAATACCCTTCGAATTCAAAAAACCCTTATTAATCATCTCTCAACAACCCACGAACAGAAACCCTAGTAACAACTAGCACTCATGCAAACAGGATCAAAAAATAAAAACCCTAATCGCTTAGGGTTTTGAGGTTAAACGCCCAAAAACTAACCAACCTCCATGAAAATTGATCAAGTAATGTGATAATTCAACAAGAACAGGACCTGATCAGAGAAAAAACCGACTTAGAATAAAGAAAATCAAAGTATATCCCTAGATCGGTTGGGAGACAACAAGCGATTAAGAACCCTAAAAACAAATTTCAAAAGTCTGCTAGATCTTGTGAATCAACCACGAATCCAAAGAAGAAACAGTTAACAAAGGATGTCAAACAGTAACTAGATCAGAAACATGCAAGAATCGCAAGAGAATAGACAGATTTGTTGAAGGAACGATTAGTAGTGAGGGTTTTAGAAAAATCGCCCTTGTCGCCAAAGTGAGAGTCATGTAGTAGCAATGTGCCCGTTGTGTGTTCATTAAGTTTATCTTGTTCAAAAGGTTTAAGTGTGTAACGATCTTAACCCGTTATTAATAAACGTATTGTTTTATATTCACTGATACTAATGTATATATAGTCCTTATATGGTGATTATTAATATGTTGCAATTGTATACTAGGCATTCTTCCAAGTTCCAACACCTTTCATGCAGTCAATTAAATCATTAACCTAAGTATACTAGCTAAAATGTAAACTACATAAAAGTCGAGGAAAATTGAGCGGACAATCAACATGAAATCAATTGGATCACAAATAAAAACAAAATTGATTGGTAAATATCAAAACAGTATCATTCATTAGTTTCGTATTCATTGCACAAGTGAAACAACCATTATATTCTTCCCACTCGGAAGTTCATATTAGGTCGTAAGAAGCAAAGAGTAAATGTATACAGTGGCTATATCAGTTGGACCGCTAAAAGTGATTTAATTTCGTATTCAAAACTGGCAAGAAGTCCCGAGCCTCTGTCTCTGCCTCTACCCCACTGCATTTGCCTTGAGTTTATATATATTCATCCTCGTGCGTTTCAGAAAACTTCATGATCTGGCGCCAGCTAGCACTGACTCATTCACAGTCCTGTGCCAAGAAAATAAATTCACCGCCAAATAGCCATTTTTACAGCTTTCGTTTTCTGAAAGTTACTAATATTACTACATGTATCACTTAAACTGCACTTGCTCATTGACAACTATGAAGCACGAGGTAGCTATTCCTTACACTTGGTAGCTTTTGGATTGTTCATTGACTTACCTAAGAAACTGGTTCTAGTATTACTACGTAGTATTTTTGAACACTGGTATTTACTTATCATTGATCTTTTGTATACCTTTTGTTTCAGAAAATATTTTTAGATATATAAACGAATAGATGATAATATGGTATTTACGAAAGTTACTGTTGGCCCAGCCGTGTATATGAATGTGTACGGTTTTATGGTTGAGTCAAATAAGATTTGCAAACGAAATAAACTAAAGATAACTTATATTATTTGTCTAACCAATGTAAAGTTACAAGTTCATAAGTATATATATTTTGTGAAAGGTTGCATTCCAACCATCACAACCATTCGAACAGGTATGTATGAAGGACATGACCCTTCGAGTTTTGTCCAAAAATAACTAACTAATAACTACTTTAACTAACTAGCGGTTGTAGAGTTTCGTTTCTACAAGTTTGGTCCTTCACGTTTTTCTCAAAGTAACATCGAGATTATCTTGGTTCACACTCTCCTCCTTAATCTTGATCGTTGCTTTGTCCAAGGTCTTGAACTCCTAGCATTTGTCTCATAGTTGTAAACTTGAGTCTTGGTAAAGCTTTCGTTAAGATGTCTGCTCTTTGTAGTTCTCCACTAACGTGTTCCACATTTATATGACCATTCCCTACGCATTCCCGAATGAAATGATAGCGAATGTCTATATGTTTACTCCTTCCATGAAATACTGGGTTCTTTACGAGTGTTATTGCTGATACGTTGTCGACTCTGAGCGTTATCCTTTTTTCTTCCATTCCAGTTAGTTCACTGAGTAAACGTTTTAACCATAAGGCTTGACATGCTGCTGCAGTAGCCGCCATGAATTCTAATTCACATGATGAGAGCGCCACTGTCGATTGTTTCTGAGTACACCAGGTAATAGGTGACTCTCCAAAGTAAAATACGACTCCAGTAGTTCCTTTTCCTCGATCAGTATTGATTCCATAACTACTGTCACTGTAACCTGTAATTTTGCAGCCGCCTTCCTTCTTGTATATTATTCCATGTTCTTTTGTTCCTTTGACATATCGGATTACTTGTTTCACTGCCTTCAGGTGATGATCCTTCGGGTCTTGCATAAATCTGCTAAGTAGTCCGACTGAGTAACTAAGATCCGGTCTTGTATGTAATAAGTATCTGAGGCTTCCAATTAAGCTTCGGTTATAAGTTGCGTCAACTGGTTATCCATCTTCCGCCTTGACCAACTTAGTGCCGGGATCCAATGGTATCTTCGCATCGTTGCTATCCGTCATACTTGTTTCTTTTAGGATCTTGTTAATGTATCCAGTTTGCTTGATTGTAATCTCTCCTCCTGTCTGTGTAACTTCTATCCCAAGGTAATATGTTAGCAATCCTAAATCGCTCATTTCAAATTTATCTTCCATCTGGGATTTGAACAAGTCTATTTCCTTCTTTGGAGTGCCCGTGATTATTAAATCATCTACATATACTCCAACTATAAGTGTTGAATTCTTGCTTCTTTTCGTGTAGATTGCTTGTTCTAGATTACATTTCTTAAAGTCTAATGACTTCAAGGTTTGATCAAGCTTCACATTCCAAGCTCTTGGTGCTTGTCTTAAGCCATACAAAGCTTTGGTTAGCTTGTATACTTTTCCTTGGTTTCCTTGCTGAATAAAACCTTCAGGTTGTGTAACATAGACTTCTTCCTTCAATTCTCCATGTAAAAATGCTGATTTCACATCTAAGTGGTGTACTTGCCATCCATGATATGCTGCTAGTGCTAATATTAATCAAACTGTTTCTATTCTAGCAACTGGTGTGAATACTTCATCAAAGTCTATTCCTTGTTCTTGTACATAACCTTTTGCTACTAATCTTGCTTTATATTTGATGATCTTTCCTTGTGCATCTCTCTTGGTTTTATAAACCCATTTGAGTCCGATTGCCTTCTGATTTTCTGGTAAATCTGTAAGAGTCCATGTGTTGTTTTTGTTGATTGAATCTAATTCAATTTTCATGGCCTCAATCCATTTCACATCTTTTGATGCTTCCTTGTAGTTACGGGGTTCTTCTTCTATGAAAAATAAACTTGGAGTTTCTACTTCATGTGCATGTTGATAAATTTCATTGATATTCTTTAAACCTCGTACTGGTCTGTGATCATATCTTTCTGAGCTTCCTAATGAGCTTTCTAATGAACTAATAGTAGCTTCTCTTTCACTTTCTGAGTTGGGTTCGTAAGCATATGTTGGTGGTGTAGTTGGTGATTCTGGATCTGGTATTTGATCTGGTATGTGATCCTCTTCATGATACGTGTTGTCAATGTTTTCTATGTTGATTGGTGTAGGATTTCCATTGTCAACTTCGTCTACCACAAAACTAGCCCAAAATGTGTCTTGTGTACTCGTATCATCTCCATTTTTATCCCAATTCCACGGTTTCGTTTCCATAAACTTTACGTCCCTACTAACATGTTTCTTCTTTCTTACTGGATCATATAGCCTACAAGCTTTTGATCCTTCCTCTACTCCTAAATAAACCATCGGAATGCTTCTATCATCTAACTTCTTCAAGTGAGGTATCGTTATCTTAGCATAAGCTGTGCATCCGAATATTTTAAGGTTTTGTAGGTTTGGTTTTCTGTTGTAGAGTGTTTCATATGGTGTTTTTCTTCTAGTGCTCGTGTAGGTACCCTATTTAGAATATAAATGGCATGCTTTACTGCTTCCGCCCAAAAAGTTAAGGGTAACTTCATCGCTTTCATCATACTCCTAGTAGTTGATAACACCATTCTATTATTTCTTTCAACTACTCCATTCTGTTGCGGTGAGTATGGTGTTGTTAACTGTCTTGCTATTCCATTGTCTTTACAGTACTAAGTAAATTCATTTGATGTAAATTCACCACCTCTATCTGTTCTTAGCATTCTTAACTTTAATCTTAACTCCATTTCAATCTTTTGTCTAAATTCCTTAAATGTGTTGAAGGCCTGATCCTTAGTTGTTAGAAAATAGGCCCACATATAACGTGTACAGTCATCTACTAGTAAGAAGATGAGTTTCTTTCCGGAATGTGTTGTTGGACTTATGGGACCACAAAGATTTCCATAAACTAAGTCCAATGGTTTTTTCGATCTGAATTTAGCTTGATTGGGAAATGGTGTTCTGCTATGTTTTCCTAATAAACATGCATCACATACTTGTCCAGTATGATTTATTCTTGGTATTCCTTCTACTAGACCCTTTCTTGTCATCTTGTTGATATCATCAAAGTTCAGATGACCTAATCTAGCGTGCCATAACCATGCTTGGTTATCCACATTTGCTAAGAGGCATATAGGTGCTTCTATCTGTAGTCTAATACTGTAAAGTCTATTTTTCGACCTTTCTACCTTCATCAACAACTTCTTATTCTTATCATACAAAGTCAGCTTGTTCCCATCCATGATGATCTTACAACCTATTTCAGTAAGCTGTCCTAGACTAAGTATGTTGCTCTTGAGGTTTGGTATGTAGTAAACATCTGATATTATCTTTTGCTCTTTGTTTCTACATCCTAGTAATATAGAACCTCTACCCTTTATCTCTACATACGATCCATCTCCAAAACGAACGCGTCCAGTAATACTTTCGTCTATATCTTTAAAATGACTCTTCGCTCCCGTCTTATGGTTGCTTGCACCATTATCTAAATACCATATGCTAGCATCTGTTGTAGCATACTTTCGGGGTTGTATTTGTCTTTCATTTAACAATACTTCTTCGTGTGTAGTCATTAATAGTGATGGTTCATCGTCTTCATAGATAAGGTTTGACTGTTCCTGAGTTGTTGATTTACTTCTACATTCTTTCTTAAAATGTCCGTGTTTCCCGCAATTGAAACATTTTACTTTCTTCTTCCACTAACTTCTATTCTTATTGTTCTTGTCATTGTGAGTTGAATTTTCTCCATTCGAGTTATCTCTATTTCCTTTATTCTGCCAGTTTCCTCGTGTGTAGTTTGATATACCCCTATTCTTATTGAAACGTTTCTTATATCTAGAGTGTTCGCCTTGTGCGAATAATAGGTTATCCTGGCTTTCTGCTTGTCCTCCCTTTCGGAGTTTTATCCTTTCCTCGAATGCCTTTAATTTTCCAGTGATCTCATCTAAGGTGATGTCATCTAGATCACTGATGAGGCGAAAAATGATCCGTTTTTAGGGGGTCATTTAAGCCCGAATCCGACTTTATTTGATCAAATATTGCCCTAAATCGTTCCTTTTGTGATTTTAGGTGTTTGGAGAGTGAATTCTGGAAAAGAGGCTATTTTGGACGTTTTTGGAGCATAAAGTGAAGAAAACGACAAAGTACCAAAAATCCAAGCTGAAAATACAAGGTGACGGCGTCAAGACTTGCTTCTTGACGGCGTCAGACATGGAGAATAATTTACCGTAGCTGATGACGGCGTCAGATGGAGAGGTGACGGCGTCAAAGTGGCCAAGAATAATTTACCGTGGGTGGTGACGGCGTCACATAGGCCGTCACAAGTGGATCTAGGGCGTCCGAGGAAGTTTATGGCGGCGAGGTGACGACGTCAGAATTAACTCTTGACGCCGTCAGACTGTTTTTCCTATATATAGTTTTCTAGTTTTTTCATTAAAAATAGAGAAGTTTTGGTGAAACCCTAAAGACGATTTTGGTGCCTCTTTCACAGGTTTTTCAAGGGTTCCAAACCCTTGAGACCTTGCATTGTAATTGAGATAAGTGTACTTTCAATTCAATCAATATGTCTATGTGTTGGTTGTTTATCTCTTGTTCTTGTCTCAATTCTACTATGCTAGGCTAGATCTCTCTTGTGTTTGCTTAGATCTAATGAAACCTAGATGTTGATTATGTGTTGATTACTTGTCTATTCTTGTTTTGAATGAATGATTTATATGTTAGGCTTAAGAAAACTGGCAGATCTCCAAATGGTAACATGCTTGAACGTCTTAAGAAACATGAACCGAGGCGTACTAGGTCTTTATTGGTTGTATTTAATGCATGAGCCACTGTTTACAATCCCTATAGTTGTGCTGGGTCATGGTGTAGGAGGAGATAAGAGCTCATAGAGTTGGGGAGTTATGTATGCCACCCCACGAATGGTATTAAGGAATACAACCCGTCATTCATACAAGTGTAACAAGTAATTAACATGTAAAAGATATCTAGGGAGTAGTGAAGTCTAAGTAAACACAATTTCTCCAACCACTGCTCACAACCTTAGTTTAATTAGTTTAATTTCATTTTTATTATTTTATTTTGATTGCATCTTAGCTTTGGGTTAGTTGATTAGCAACTAATTCCGCCCACTCCTTCAAAACCCGAGATTTTAATTGCTTTCATAAAAATATAAAAATACAAAAATAATCATCTTTCACCTCTAGAACTAATAATTAGGTTTTCTAATCCTAGCGACACTATTCCTAAGCTGAACGATCAATCCCCCGGTACTTGTCACTATACTATACTACAACGATCAGGTACACTGCCTGGTGGGGGTTGTAAGCCTCGCGAGATCCCTCGAGAGGTAAAGCAAGGTGCGATTCCCACGCATCAAGTTTTTGGCGCCACAGCCCGGGGAAATAGTTATTGTCTAGGTTAGGATTTCTTTTTATTAGGTCTACTTGCTAGATTCCTTTCTAGTAAGATTTTTATTTTTATTTTTAGGTCTTCTTTAGTCTATCTTGTTTCTTCGTGCTTTTGTTCGTAACCCTTTACCATCCGACATCATGGAAGGTGGTAACATCTTTGAACCCATCATCCCACCACAACAAAACCCACCATTAGAACCCCTTAGGCCCCGAACCTTAGGAGAGTATTCCCGACCTAGCCACCAAGGCTACCGAAACACCATTGAGCTCACCGGAGCCAATGTGACCCCCTTGCGATCCGACACCATCTGGTTGGTGCAAAGCGGATGTGCATTCCATGGACTTCGTTCCGAAGATCCAAACCAACACCTTAAGGACTTCCTCAAAATCGTAGATTCCATAGACCTAGGTGTTGAAACTAGAGAGACTACCCGTTTACGCCTATTCCAATTCTCTCTACGGGATCAAGCTAGTCAATGGCTTGAGCGTTTACCCGCGGGATCCATCACCACATGGGATGATCTCACCACTCATTTCCTTGCTCAATTTTTCCCACCGGGGAGAACTACTAAACTTAGGAATGACATCTTGATGTTTCAACAACGTCAAAATGAATCTCTTTATGAAGCATGGACTCGTTTCAAGGACTTACTCCAAAAAGTCCCTCATCATGGCATAGATCTTTGGCTCCAAGTCCAAATCTTCTATGACCATATCGACATCTCCACGAGGCGAACCATTGACCAATCGGCCGGTGGTAAGCTACGTGATCTTAGTGCGGAACAATCATGGGAACTCATAGAAGATCTTGCTCTCTATGACAACGAAAGTTGGAATGATCCCCGTGATTTGAACAAAACGGTCAAGGCAATATCTTTGCCTTCGAATAATTCAAGCACTCCCGACCGTAGGATCATGGAACTTGAGGACCAAGTCAAGTTTCTCATGAAATCTTACGAAGCTCCGAAGCATTCAAGCCAAGTGAACAAAATCACTTCTTTATGCGAATTATGTAGTGGTCCCCATGACACTCGTGATTGTGTGGAACTCCCCGGAACAGCTTTTGCGGACTACGCATCCACGCGTACCGACGAAGCGGGAGATAAGTGGTACACTTTCAAGCCCGAGCCAAACACATACGGTGATTCATATAACCCCTCATGGAAAAATCACCCAAACCTTAGGTGGAAACAAAATCAACCCAATTCATCCAACCCACCTAATCGTTACCAATCAAACGGTCCACCATCCAACCGTACCTTCAACAACAATCCTTCTAACAACTATGGTAGTACCAACAATCTTGAAGGATTGATATCGAAATTTATGGCATCTCAAGAAGCTCGCATAGCTAGGTTTGAAACCGAATTCAACCAACAACAAACGGAGATGACCAACAAGATCGACAACTTGTTGAAAGCCCTCAACAACTAAACATTAGCCACACCTAGGAAGGACACTAGGGACACCAATAGTGGAATCCAAGCTAAGGACCCCTCATCATCCAAACATGTCCACTTTGTCAATGTTGTCACCATTAAGCCGATAGATAGGGAGATAGAGGAGAGTGACAAAGATGAAGTTAGAGTAGAAGCCAATAGTGAGGATGAGAGTAGGGAAGTTGAGGTTAATAAGGATGAGGAATTAGAGGAGGTAGAACCTATAGAGGAATATTTTGATAAGTTGCCAACCAAGGAAGAACGGGAATACCATAAGTATTTATTCGATAGTCCCGAGACAACATATATCTTTGGCGATCCCCTGATCAAAATGGGAGACCCCTCTAACATTAACATCCCATGTAATATCGGGCACATGCATGTATGGAAAGCTTACATAGACCCTAGATCCCCGTGAACATCATGTCTAGGACTTATTACAATTGGGTGATGAAGAAGCAACTCAATTTTAGGATAATGCCCGGTAAAAGTTGGATAAGTAATTTTGCAGGAAGAGTTAAGGGAGTACATGTGATTATAGGGAATCTCACCTATGAGATTGATTTTATGATAGTAGAAGACACGCGTCCGGTGATAGATGCTTGCCTAAGTCAAATAATATTTGGGAAACCATTTGTTGAGGCCACTAGGATGAGTTATGATCCGACGTTAGGGATAGTTAGATTCAAGGAAGAGAATGATGAGGTTGCTTATCAAATGCCCTACAAGATTGAGCAATACCGCCTTCTCTCTAATTTCGAAAAGGAACGTAAGCAAGCGGCTTATTATAGGAATGATGAGGATAGACGTAGAGGAGTAGAGTATGTTAGAAATAGGATGCTTGGTTTCTACAAAGAATGCTTGCAACTAGGTCCGGAATACAAAACTGGTTTAGAAGACGACCTAGAGAATGAAACCAATGATGAGATCACGTAGTAACCCACGACTTTGAGTCTAGCTACAAGACTCGTAAATAAAGAAAAGCGCTTCTTGGGAGGCAACCCATGTTTTGTGTGATTTTTATTTGTTTGATTGTTATTTGCTTCCGTATGCATGTTTTATTTTTATTGTTGGTTGATCATGTTTCTCTACAAAAAAGTGGAAATACTTTATTATGTTGTTTAGACTAGTCTTAACTTCAACCTAGAGGTATTTTTGCAAAAGATAAGTGTAAGGGGAAACCCCAAATATGTTTTTAAGAAACAAACCGATCATGATTCTCCACAATATTTAATGAACATGTATATTCGTATTTGTTAGAGTCAAATGCTTGTATTGAGTCATAATGAAGTTTTGCAGGATTTTCCAGGAAGTAGGACAAAGTTTTTCCAGAAATTTTCCGGAAACTTAACATAAGAATTTCTGCAGGTCCATTCTGACGGCGTCAGGGTTTGCTCTTGACGGCGTCAGGGTTTAAAATCTGGAAATTTTACCGGTTTTGTTTTTCTAACGGAGTCTTATGGTTTTTGTGAATTATTAAGTTTTATAATCTCCAGGAAATCTGCAAACTTCATTCCACAAGCATTATATCTTACTTTGTTTTCTAGGATTTAGTAACTTATATAGGATGCCGCCGATTTTACGCGAGGTTGCCTTGTCTACTTTTGTCAGGATTTACAGGTTATTTGTGACAAGAAGATGATTTATATTCTGGAAGGGAAGCTTTGATTGTTCGTTTTCTTGGAAGAAGATTTAACCTGGCCAACTAAAATCCATACCGAGCGAATCAGGGGAGTATTTGATTTCATTTTCTTTACTTTTTAACTTTTACATTCTTTACTTGAACATTGGGGACAATGTTCATCTTAAGTGTAAGGGGAGGGTAAAAAGATGATACCTTACATATGCACTTTCGCTTGAGTTTGTTTTGTTTGATAGTAGATGAGTAATAAAACTATGAGAAATACTTGTTAGTGTAATTTTAGCGCCAAATTTAAAATTTTTTACAACATTTAGAAGTGAAACTTTAGCCATAGCAAGCGTCTCATGGATAGGAGGTTTTATGACTAGCACATAACCGTATATTCAGAAAAATTTTCCACCCAAAAATGTGAGGTTCGCCTTTAGATTTGATAGGAAAAGCATTCATTATTAGTGCTTATGAGTGTACCGGTAGCATTTAGATTCTAGAACTTGCGTTAGTGATGCATCCCGAGACCGCTAGTGAGACTACATTCGTGTAGTAGGATTTACTACATGATAAGAGGCATTAGGATCACCCTTGTGTTAAACCCGTATTATAATTACTTGACCATTTAAATCATATTACTTGGCTAGTTAAGTCAACTAATTTTTCCCACACCCTTAGCGTTGTACTCATTTTTAGTACACGAAACCCCTAGTACACCCCTCCGAGCCTATCTTTTCGTTTCTAACTTTAAGCATTTTACTTAAAGGAAGAATTTGTTACACCCTACTTAAATGTACACCCAAATCGCCTTAGCCTTCCGTGTATGCGCTCATTTTAGTGCATTATTGTTATTTGTTAAACCCTAAGTTAACTTTCTAATTGATTACATGGTTGCTAAGTCGAGTCATATCCTTGTACATATTGTTTTGGGACGATTGGGACTCATGGGTAAGTACTTATTTTATGGAGTAATGGGGAAGAACATCACTTATTACCCCCATACGTGCGTTAATCTTAAAAGTGCTCCAAGTGTTTTGGTTTTCTTAATTCGAGTCATTAGATTAGTTTAATGTAAATTATGTAAAGATTCAAGTGTAAGGGGAATTCTCATCCCCTATGATGTATTATTTTGGATGGTAGGGTAAGAGTGTATGCAAAAAAAAAAAAAAAAAAAAAAAAAAAAAAAAAAAAAAAATCGAAAAAATCAAGAAAAAGAAAGAAAAAAATAGAAAAGGAAAAAGAGAAAAAACATACGGACTACCATCCCGTTTCATTCTATGTTTATTTTATGTTTTTGTTATTTTTCATTTATTAGCTTAAGTCGAGTCTAGTCTTGGCTTAGCAACGCCATATTGTACATGTAATTAACCAAGATTGTTAACTCGCCACCAGTAAAACTTCCTTTATCCAACAAAACCGTGTAATTCATATCCCTATACCTAACGTTACAACCCTTTAAAAGACCTCTTTGATAGTTTATCCTAGGTGCTTACGCCATGTGGTGGAGGTTTGATCCATTCCCAAGCCTATGGTAATCTATTTTGCTATGACAGGTAGTGAGAGATATCTTCCATTTCCATAATGTTATATTACTTTATTACACCCGAGAGATGTGAGTATCTAAACACTATTTGTGAGGTGCTTGTGTATGATCTCCGTGCTTGTCTATTAGTCTTTAGTGGAACGATTATTTGTTGTAATTACTTTTATATTAGTGTTAAATGACCCCTAACTTGTCTTTTGAGTAGAATAAAAGCTCATTTGCTTGAGGACAAGCAAATCTCAAGTGTAAGGGTATATGATGAGGCGAAAAATGATCCGTTTTTAGGGGGTCATTTAAGCCCGAATCCGACTTTATTTGATCAAATATTGCCCTAAATCGTTCCTTTTGTGATTTTAGGTGTTTGGAGAGTGAATTCTGGAAAAGAGGCTATTTTGGACGTTTTTGGAGCATAAAGTGAAGAAAACGACAAAGTACCAAAAATCCAAGCTGAAAATACAAGGTGACGGCGTCAAGACTTGCTTCTTGACGGCGTCAGACATGAAGAATAATTTACCGTAGCTGGTGACGGCGTCAGATGGAGAGGTGACGGCGTCAAAGTGGCCAAGAATAATTTACCGTGGGTGGTGACGGCGTCACATAGGCCGTCACAAGTGGATCTAGGGCGTCCGAGGAAGTTTATGGCGGCGAGGTGACGGCGTCAGAATTAACTCTTGACGCCGTCAGACTGTTTTTCCTATATATAGTTTTCTAGTTTTTTCATTAAAAAGAGAGAAGTTTTGGTGAAACCCTAAAGACGATTTTGGTGCCTCTTTCACAGGTTTTTCAAGGGTTCCAAACCCTTGAGACCTTGCATTGTAATTGAGATAAGTGTACTTTCAATTCAATCAATATGTCTATGTGTTGGTTGTTTATCTCTTGTTCTTGTCTCAATTCTACTATGCTAGGCTAGATCTCTCTTGTGTTTGCTTAGATCTAATGAAACCTAGATGTTGATTATGTGTTGATTACTTGTCTATTCTTGTTTTGAATGAATGATTTATATGTTAGGCTTAAGAAAACTGGCAGATCTCCAAATGGTAACATGCTTGAACGTCTTAAGAAACATGAACCGAGGCGTACTAGGTCTTTATTGGTTGTATTTAATGCATGAGCCACTGTTTACAATCCCTATAGTTGTGCTGGGTCATGGTGTAGGAGGAGATAAGAGCTCATAGAGTTGGGGAGTTATGTATGCCACCCCACGAATGGTATTAAGGAATACAACCCGTCATTCATACAAGTGTAACAAGTAATTAACATGTAAAAGATATCTAGGGAGTAGTGAAGTCTAAGTAAACACAATTTCTCCAACCACTGCTCACAACCTTAGTTTAATTAGTTTAATTTCATTTTTATTATTTTATTTTGATTGCATCTTAGCTTTGGGTTAGTTGATTAGCAACTAATTCCGCCCACTCCTTCAAAACCCGAGATTTTAATTGCTTTCATAAAAATATAAAAATACAAAAATAATCATCTTTCACCTCTAGAACTAATAATTAGGTTTTCTAATCCTAGCGACACTATTCCTAAGCTGAACGATCAATCCCCCGGTACTTGTCACTATACTATACTACAACGATCAGGTACACTGCCTGGTGGGGGTTGTAAGCCTCGCGAGATCCCTCGAGAGGTAAAGCAAGGTGCGATTCCCACGCATCAATCACTTGTCTGTTCTATGGATGCTACTATCTGAATGAACCTATCTGGTGTGGAGTCTAATAGTTTTCGTACTAAAAGTGATTCATCCATGGTTTTTCCTAATTCTTTAGCCTTCGTGGCGTAACCATTTAGTTTGTTCGTAAATTCATCCACCGTTTCTTCATCCTTCATTTGAAGGGCATTAAATCCTATCATTAGTGATTGTAATCGTGCCTGTTGCACTTTTTTTTCTCCAACGTGTCTCCTTTTCAATGATTCCCATAATTCTCTTGCAGTTTTACAACTTGCTACTTGTAATATCACATCCTCGGTCACCATTTGATATAGGAGGGCAATAGTTGTCTTATCCTTCTTATCATATAATTGGGTGTTTTCCTTAGGTTCTATAGTTTCCCATAAACCATGTGCCTCTAATATAACCTTAATTTGTATAGCCCAAACAGTGTAGTTTGTGGTTTTGAGTTTAGGGCATTGATATTGTGTAATAGGTGTAATGGGTTTTACTATAGTGTTATTGATATTGGTGTCATCATCTCCACCCGACATCCTAGATGTGTTTACAATCTTCACCTTTTAATTTGTATGGGAAATCTAACTAGTATGGTATATCCTACTACTACAGGGAACATAAATAGTTATCCGGGAATCCTAGTAATACGGGATCAATATATAGTTCTCGGGATTTCCTAATAATGTGAAAAATATCTATACTATAAAGTATAAATGAAATCCAAATGATGAATTTGACCTCGTATGTTGTGTTTAAAACACAATGATGTTCCCACTTGTGTGTCGATATTTAGAGTTATATCAACCATGATATTTCTTTCCACGTCTCCTTTCAAGTTCGGCTGATTTGTATAGTAACCAAACTTCACGTTGTTCCTTCCTTTTTCTTTCTCGACTTGGTTCCTACTACTTGCCTTAGATCCTTGTTATATCTCGGTTGTCCTCCAAATCCACCCTAAGTGTTTTTGGCCACGATCAACTTCAAATCGTTGTCGTTGTTTTCCTTGTTCCAAGTCTTTTAAAAAAATACCCGCAGTATTCTTTTGCCAAAACAGCAAACCGGTTGCTTTCATTCTTCTTTTCCTTTCCTTAATACCCTACGGTATTCTACCAACGTCTAAACAAAAGTGATTTTTGTTTGTCGTTCCGCTGTTGCTTGTCTCCTATGTCACGTTGTTCCACAATACTTCCTTTCATTCTTTTCTTTTGTCCACACCGTATGTCAACAATCTTAATACCCTAATCGGTATTTTATGTAGCGAGTGATCAAGTCGCGTTTTCTTCAATATTGTTGTTACTCTTTGTATTGCCAACGTCCAAACAATCCTTGATTGTTTTTGTTATTCGGTATACCTTCAATCTTCCAAGCAACGCCTTTTAATGTTTCTGCGCTTCCTTTTCTTTCTTGTGTATCACGGTAACGATACACAAACTCCTTCGACGTCTTTCCTTTACCCTTGTTGTGTTGTAGTAGAAAACAAACAAGTACGTTCTTGTTATTGTTAACAAGAAATTCTTCTAATCTTTTTCTGGTTTTGTTGCAGCGTACGAGTAATCCAACAAACCAAGGCACCACTTTTTTGGTTCGGTGTCCTTCCTGTTTGCAAATTTCGACACAAAGAAAGTTGTATACGACTTTCTTATGTCCCTAAGTTATCTAGGCAACCATTCTAATATTAACAAGGTTCAAGGGTGTGCGTTGTTCCTGAAAAAAACAAGTTTTTCAGCGTGGGTTTTGTTTTGATGGTGTAACGAGAGGTGTTCCAACAAGGCTCTTGATGCCAATTGTTGTCCCAGCCGTGTATATGAATGTGTACGGTTTTATGGTTGAGTCAAATAAGATTTGCAAACGAAATAAACTAAAGATAACTTATATTATTTGTCTAACCAATGTAAAGTTACAAGTTCATAAGTATATATACTTTGTGAAAGGTTGCATTCCAACCATCACAACTATTCAAACAGGTATGTGTGAATCGACATGACCCTTCGAGTTTTGTCCAGAAATAACTAACTAATAACTACTTTAACTAACTAGCGGTTGTAAAGTTTCGTTTCTACAAGTTTGGTCCTTCACATTTTTCTCAATGTAACATCGAGATTATCTTGGTTCACAGTTACTTTGCTGCCCACAAATTCTATGTGAGCCCAAGAATTGAAAAGAGTAAAAGATCCACTCACTGTTGATTGCTTGCAAAGAAAGAAAAAATGAGATAGGTCAATGGTCAAAATATAGAAGTCAAATTATGGAAAGAAAGAAAAGGACACTGTTTAGAAAAGAGTAATAATTTCATGCAAAGAAGGAAAAAGGTGACAACTCAATGGTCAAAATATAGATGTCAAATACCACGTGTCGAAAGAAAGAAAAGACGACAAGAAGAACGTGAGCATATCCTCATTATCACATCTCCTACCTCGTTCCAGGATGATTCCTTTGGTCAATCAACCTTGATGATCAAGAAAAGAATTTGTATATATATACCTTGTTTTGCATCAAATATTTATAATTTATATCATTGACATTCACTAAAAATACTGAAATACTAAATTTTATAAGAGATTTAAAAAAAATGGGTAGCAAGGACAACAAGAAGAACGTGAGCATGTCCTCATTGATATCCAGATCAGTGAGTGAGTGCTTTTCGTTTTTGTCAAAAGAAGGTGAGAGACGTGTCAAGGACTCGAAAGCGCCTAGTGGACCCGAGGAAAATATGATTGCAGCAGCCAAGCATTTCTCCAGTGCACATAAAGTACGACTAATATAAGCTTATTTATAAGATTACCACAACAATATATCTGAACCGTGAGTGGTACATCTGTTAACTGAACTGAATGGACTTAGTCGGAGTGGGAAGAGAAAACGAAGTCAGATGGCCAAAGTAATCGTTTAAACACCTCTTAGATGTATTGGAAATCATGTGGAATAGTTATATCTAAGCCTATAGTTAAATTTCTACCAAGAAGATGTTTGGCCCTGGATTTGAATGTATTTTTATCACTAGCATGATACTATATTCACTTTTGTAACAAATTAATCATAAGTAGTGTAAAACCAGTCACATGTACCTATGTAGTGGCTATTGCCCGTTGTGTGTTCATTAAGTTTATCTTGTTCAAAAGGTTTAAGTGAGTAACGATCTTAACCCATTAATAATAAACGTATTGTTTCATATTCACTGATACTAATGTACGTATAGTCCTTATACTACAAGATAAATGACATATAGTGACTGATAAAAAGTGTCAGAAAAAGCATAAAATCAGTCACTATAGGCATTTTGGTCTTCTCCCACTGAAAGAAAAAGTGACACTAGAGGAGCCATCACTAAAAGTCTTTTTTGACGCTTAATATCAGTCACAAAAGGTCTTTTAGATTTTATGTCTGATTGTTATGTGTCAATAAAGGTTCTCAAAGAAAAACTTGAAACAATTTATTAGTGACTGAATTATTCAGTCACTAAAAGACTTGAACAATTTTTTCATTTTTACTGCATTTTTCCATTTTTTTCATTTCTACTGTATGTTTACAAACTATATAAAACAAAGAAATTCACATATATGAAACCACAGAGTAACTTTATTACCAAAAACAAGTCGAAACAACTCAAATTCACCCATTTCCAAAATATGTAATGCCTACATATGAATCAAATGGTTCCCACATGTTAAACTAAGCACAAAGAGCCCCCCAAAAGATATCCAGTTGCAGCTTCTTCATTGTCATAAAAAAACTTGAGAGCTTGGACAACCGCCTCTACTAAATCCTAGCTCAATCAGCTTCCCGACTTTGGCTTCGAATTTCGGTCCCTAAAGACACACCAAATACAGATTTCAGTTCATATGCACTTAAATGATGTTTCCAGCTTCTAAGTCATACATAAAAGAAATTAAATAAAACTCACTTGTGTTGGACCACCACGGGCTGGCCTGCAGAATGACCAAAACACAAGTGTTAGTTACGGCTACTAAAAAGATGAGAAAAGGTTTATCCTTCTAAAAGAAACTACTTATCTTCCTAATGCCAAATGTCAATCATCTATATATCTATATTTAACATGTACACTTAAAAATGGAAGAAAAAAGATATTTTGATTATTACAATAGCCGAAAAAACATGTTTTATGATATATGAGTACATGACAGTTTCTTCATACATGAAGAGCACGACTGGGAGAATAAACACCTTGGTCACTTGCATAACGATCAGCTGGATCGACACCAGTATCATCTATGAAGTTATCATCATGTGCTAACCTTGGGCCGTCTTTGTCATCCTGCAAACCAATCAAGCAACGCTCCATCAAGAAACATACAATATAGTCCATACAACAAATTGCTCCCTCTTTAGGGGGTGGGTGGTTCCTAGCAACAGCAAATACATTCAAACAAAAAGTCTGCAACTTGGTAATAACTTAACCGAGACTACAACAACAGCCTAATCTTATGAACCATAACACCTAGAACCTAGCTAAACAATCATTAAAAACTTAACCATGTTGTGTACGTTCAGAAAGTCGGCACATTCACTTAACCCTTGTTAGATTAGTTATAAACATCTACTCTACAAAACCAATTGCTGCAACATTGCAATCTACATAAAGTCAACTCATACACATATCAAATAAGCAACTAAATTATACCTCCGAATCGCCACCAGCAACCGTTTCCCACATCTCCTTAACTTCAGCATCCTCACCAGACCTTCGTTTCCCATTCCCCTTACTTTTCAACCCGCTCTTATCAGTCCTCCCATCCCTATACCTCTCCCTCTCCCTCTCCCCACCCCTATCCGTAAACTTCCCCGAACTAAACTACTTCTTTGCACTCCCCCCACTCGCACTCCCACCTTTCTTCCTCTTAGTTTGTTTAAGTTCATGCCTAAGTTCTGCGGCTGTTCATGAAAATCAAATTTCGCAACTTTACCTCAAATCCCTGTAATGGTTTTTAATAAAAAGGAAGTTAGTAGTTACCATATTAGTTTGTTTAAAATTGGTCAAACTTTAAGTGTGAAGTGAAACACACCTCTTTGGCCCAGAATCATTTGTTTCATTTAGAAGGGCTCTCCTTTAGAGTGACCGAGGATGACCCATGGGACGCCCAAATTGGCGAGCATCTCAGCACTGCACAGATACAAAAACAACTTAATTATTTCAAGTGAGACTGAAAATAACTGAAGGAAAATGCCTATGCCCAACATTAGGCCACTCTAACTATGCGCTATAACTGAAATCCATAACATAGGCATTATCATGTAAAGGCAGTGCTATAACCAAATAAAGTATTCTAGTATTCAAAATTTAACGAGAAGCAAAACAAAGAATATACAATGATGATCATAGTTAAACAAACTTTTTTTGAAACCAAATCAAGGACAGAGCAAATAACACAGAAACATGGAAAAAACGAATGGTAAATGATACGATGAGACATACCTAACTTCACCGGTGAATGCACCACCCTTCTTAACCCAACAATGACTTGGATTTCAGACCTCAATTCACTTTTGACAGTGGTAAGAAACAAAAAAGGAGGGCTCACCACTAACTCTGCACATACAACATATTGTTAAGACTCGAACAATCAATAATGTAAATAAACAAGACTATGCGTTATAAAAAGCCATGATCTCTAACTCAACACAATAAAAAATGAATATGAAAGCAGATATTTTTTACAAGTTACTAAAGTAATCACACCAGCACATTTAACAATATATAGTTTCACAAAATATTGACCAGTTTTATTTCTTTGATGTTGAACACAATAGCAAAAATACTTACCAACGACATCGGTGGATGGAATGTCACCAGCATTAAGTGTTGCGACAATCTTCTTCACATCATCAACAATTCCGTTCTGTCAATCAGTAACCATACAATACCAATCAGGTTCCGAATACTATTAAAACACATGACATATCTTACCATAACAAATTACAAACTGACACTAACAGTACATTCAAGGCATCATCCATATAGCTACTAGCCTACTAATCTAACATATATATATATATATATATATATATATATATATATATATATATATATATATATATATATATATAAACAAGTTCATTGCTAATTACGACAGTAGATAACAAACCAACAAATTTGTACTAATAGTTCAGTGTATATCAACGATACGATCAATACAAATTTATAACACATTCAAATTCATATCCATGTGCTAATACCTCCAAACCCCTATTTAATTCCACATTTCAATGTAACATAAAAGGCTTAACGCTTATTGCCAAACGATCTTACAATTTTATACGCCAAACGCTAAATGCTACTTCAAGTAGCTTTTCATAAAAAACGAAACGCTAAATGCTCATTGCCAAACTATCTTTCAACTTTAAACACCAAACGCTAAATGCTTAATGCTCCTAAACGCACTTAAAAGCTCCTTGCCAAACATAAACCTAACTCTAGCAACAAATAACAATCAGGTATAATAATTCCTCAATTTCATAACCTAGACACATACATCGATCAATTATCAAACAAAAACAGAAAAACTATACAAATTAATCATCAACATACCGTGAATCAGAGATTAAACTAACAAATTCAGCTCGAAATAAGCTCGAATTAAGCGAATATTGGATCGGTGTGAATGAAACCCTAATTAACTTATGTATATCAAAATTAGTGAAATAATACCTTCGGAGACGGTGATATGACCGGAGAAGATGACCTGAGACGGTGAGATAACTGGAGAAGATGACAGGTGACGGTGATGGTGGTCGGAGGTGAAGGTGTCGATAGCCGGAGTTGACGCCGGAGAGAGAGCGAGAGGGAGATAAGACTTGTGGATATAATGTGAAATACCTTTTTGTTAGTATATACGGAGTAATATATCTATTTAGATATTGACCGTGTCTTTGACTTTTTTAATTAGCCGGGACAAACTATACTACATGGGTTTTATTGACTTTTTTAATCATCAGTTACAAAAAGTTTCAGACACTAAATGTCATTTATTTTGTAGTGTTATATCGTGATTAATAATATGCTGCAACTCGATATACTAGGCATTCTTCCTACACCTTTCATGCAGTCAATTAAATCATTAACCTAAGTATTGTAGCTACAATGTAAACTATATTAGTCGAGAAAATTATGCGGAAAATCAACATGAAACCAATTGAATCACAAATAAAAACAAAATTGATTGGTGAAGTTCAAAACAGTATCATTCATTAGCTTCGTGTGAAACAACCATTATATTCATCCCACTCGGAAGTTCAATGGTCAAAATATAGATGTCAAATATCAGAAAGAAAGAAAAGACACATGTTCCACAAATTAGTATTTCTTGGATGATTCCTTTGGTTAATCAACCTTGATGATCAAGAAACAAAATTTGTATATAAACCTTGTTTTGCATCATATATTTTATAACTTATCATTAATATTCATTACAAATACTGAAATACTAAACTTTCTAAGAGATTATAAAAAAAATGGGTAGCAACGACAACACGAAGAACATGAGCCTGTCCTCATTTATATCCAGATCAGTTAGTGAGTGCTTTTCATTTTCGTCAAAAGAAGGTGAGAGACGTGTCAAGGACTCGAAAGCGCCTAGTGGACCCGAGGAAAGTATGATTGCAGCTGCAAAGCATTTCTCCAGTGCACATAAAGTACGACTAATATAAGCTTATTTATAAGATCACTATAATAATATATCTGAACTGTGAGTGGTACGCCTATTAACTGAATCAAATGGACTTAGTCGGAGTGGGAGGAGAAAATGAAGGCAGATGGCCACATCTTTTAGATGTCTTGGAAATCATGTGGAATCGCTTTATCTAAGCATATAGTTAAATTTCTATCAAGAAGATGTTTGGCCCTGGATTTAAATGGATTTTTATCACTAGCATGATATTATATTCACTTTTGTAACAAATCATAAGCAGTACGTGTAACCAGTCTGGTGTACCTATGTAGTGGCTATGTGCTCATTGTGTATTCATTAAGTTTATCTTCTTCAAAAGGTTTAAGTGTGTAACAATATTAACCCTTTAATAATAAAAGTATTGTTTTCATATTCATCGATACTAATGTATAGTCCTTATATTGTGATTATTAATATGTTGCAATTCTATGCTAGGCATTATCCAAGTTCCAACACCTTTCATGCAGTCAATTATCATTAACCTAAGTATACTAGCTAAAATGTAAACAATATAGTAGTCGAGGAAAATTAAGTGGAAAATCGACATGAAATCAATTGGATCACAAATAAAAACAAAATTGATTGGTAAATATCAAAACAGTATCATTCATTAGTTTCGTATTCATTGCACAAGTGAAACAACCATTATATTCTTCCCACTCGATCGGAAGTTCATATTAGGTCGTAAGAAGCAAAGAGTAAATGTATATAGTGGTTATATCAGTTGGACAGCTAAAAGTGATTAATTTCGTATTCATTGCACAAGTGAAACAACCATTATATTCTCAGCATTGCAAATCCGTATGTAAACCTCTCAAAACTGGCAAGAAGTCCCGAGTCTCTGTTATCCCACTGCATTTGCCTTGCGTTTATATATATTCATCCTCGCGCGCTTCAGAAAACTTCACGATCTGGCGCCAGCTAGCACTGGCTAATTCACAGTCCTGTGCCAAGAAAATAATTCACCGCCAAATAGCCATTTTTACAGCTTTCGTTTTCTGAAAGTTACTAATATTACATTTATCACTTAAATTACGCTTGCTCATTGACAACTATGAAGCACGAGGTAACTATTCGTTTTTACACTTGGTAGCTTTTGGATTGTTCACTGACTTACCTAAGAAGCTGGTTCTAGTATTACTACGTAGTATTTTTGAACACTGGTATTTACTTATCATTGATCTTTTGTATACCTTTTGTTTCAGAAAATATTTTTAGATATATAAACGAATAGATGATAATATGGTATTATTTACGAAAGTTACTTTGCTGCCAACAAATTCTATGTGACCGAAACCCAAGAATTGAAAAGAGTCAAAGATCCACACTCACTGTTGATTGCTTGCAAAGAGAGAAAAAACAGACATCAATGGTCAAAATATAGAAGTCAAATTATGGAAAGAAAGAAAAGGACACTGTTTAGAAAAGTGTCATAATTTCATGCGAAGAAGGAAAAAGGTGACAATTCAATGGTCAAAATATAGATGCTAATACTACGTATCAGAAAGAAAGAAAAGACAACAAGAAGAACGTGAGCATATATATCCTCATAATCACATCTCCTCTTTCCACGATGATTCCTTTGGTTAATCAACCTTGATGATCAAGAAATAAAATTTGTATATAAACCTTGTTTTGCATCACATATTTATAATTTATCATTAACGGATTATAAAAAAAATGGGAAGCAACGACAACAAGAAGAACGTGAGCATGTCCTCATTGATATCCAGATCAGTGAGTGAGTGTTTTTCGTTTTTGTCAAAAGAAGGTGAGAGACATGTCAAGGACTTGAAAGCGCCTAGTGGACCCGAGGAAAATATGATTGCAGCAGCTAAGCATTTCTCCAGTGCACATAAAGTACGACTAATATAAGTTTATTTATAAGATCACCACAATAGTATATCGCCGTGAGTGGTACGTCTATTAACTGAATCGAATGGACTTACTCAGAGTGGGAGGAGAAAACGAAGGCAGATGGCCACAGTAATCGCTTAAACACGTCTTAGATGTCTTGGAAATCATGTGGAATCCCTATATCTAAGCATATAGTTAAATTTATACCAAAGAGATGTTTGGCCCTGGATTTGAATGAATTTTTATCACTAGCATGATACTATATTCACATTTGTAACAAATTAATCATAATCAGTGTAAAACCAGTCTGGTGTACCTCTGTAGTGGCTATGTGCCCATTATGTGTTCATTAAGTTTATCTTGTTCAAAAGGTTTAAGTGTGCAACAATCTTAACCCTTTAATAATAAATGTATTGTTTCATATTCAATGATACTAATGTATAGTCCTTATATCGTGATTAATAATATGCTGCAACTCGATATATACTAGGCATTCTTCCAACACCTTTTATGCAGTCAATTAAATCATTAACCTAAGTATTGTAGCTACAATGTAAACTATATTAGTCGAGGAAAATTAAGTGGAAAATCGACATGAAACCAATTGAATCACAAATAAAAACAAAATTGATCAAAACAGTATCCTTCATGAGTTTAGTATTCATTGCACAAGTGAAACAACCATTATATTCTTCCCACTTGGAAGTTCATATTTGGTCGTAAGAAGCAAAGAGTAAATGTATATTGTGGCTGATATCAGTTGAACAGCTAAAAGTGAGCTAATCATTGTAAATTTATGTTCATGGAAATAGGGAATTATCACTATTTTGGGTTTGTGAAGTTCTAAACACATAGAGAATATAGAAAGGGACAAATGATTTTATTTTCATTAAGTGTGTAATGAGTAACAGATTTACAAATATAAAGCGAGAGTCTAACAAACTAACTTTACACTTTGACATATTCAGTCCCTACAATTATAGAATTGACTAAAGTAGTCTCTATCTTTCACACTCCCCCTCAAGTTGTATGTTATTATACTTTGCAACACCCAACTTGGACAGAATTTTATGATGCTGATCAACAGTTACCACCTTTGTGAAAACATCAGCTACTTGAGCTTTAGTAGGAACATATGATGGATTGATGATGCCTGCCTTCAATTGGTCTCTAACATAATGGCAGTCTACTTCAATATGCTTGGTTCTAGCATGAAATACGGATTTGTAGCAATGTACAGAGCAGCTTGATTGTCACAGTAAAGATCAACAGGCTTCAACTCAGTTATACCAAGGTCTTTCAACAAGCTAACAATCCAAGTAACTTCACAACATGTTAATGCCATGGCTCTATATTCTACCTCAGCTGAGGACCTAGACACAACTGCTTATTTCTTTGATTTCCAAGAGATAGGAGAATCACCCAGTAACACACAATACCCTGTAGTAGATCTCCTAGTCATTGGACAACTGGCCCAAACAGAATCACAATAGGCCTTCAATTGAACAGCTGAGTCACTAGCAAGTAATATACCTTGACTTAGTGAGTTTAACAAGTACCTCAATAAATGCTTCACAGCCTGCATATGCACAGAAGTTGGAGCTTGCATAAATTGACTCAATAGTTGCACTATGTAGCATATGTCTGGTCTTGTTACAGTCAAGTATATAAGCTTGCCTATAAATCTTCTATAAACCTCTGGATCAGCCATAGGTTTCCCTACATCAGCTTGCAACTTCAAGTTTGGATCCATAGGCAACTTATAAGGTTTATAATTTAGAACTCCCCTTTCTTGTAGAAGTTCTCTTGTATACTTTTGCTGAGAGACAAAGATACCTTGTTCTGATTTGCAGACTTCCAAACCCAAAAAATAACTCAATTCACCCAAATCTTTCATGTGAAAAGTAGAACTGAGCTGAGATTTGAGGTTGCAAATTTGAGAAGCATCATTGCCAGTTATCAAAAGATCATCCACATAGACCAGAATGGCTGTAAAACTTTCACCATCTTTTTTCATAAACAAAGAATAATCATTTTTTTACTGTCTATACCCAAACTCTAGTAGTGCAGAGGATAACTTTGCAAACCACTGGCTAGGTGCTTTTTTAAGACCATACAAGGATTTTTTAAGTTTACATACCAAGTTTGGAGGATGAGATGTGATGAACTCAAATAAGTACATTTCATTGTTATCATTTATCCTATTTATTTGACTTGTTTTATTATATTATTTATGAGAATCGATACTTAATCATTTACTTTAGTATTTCTCAGGTAAAAACAAGCAATTGGTGAAACTTAATAATTTTGGACGAAATATGGAGCAAAACCAGCAAGATGTCAAAAGTCTACTGAAACCCAGAAGATGCGACGTATCTCTCTCAACAGATACGCCGCAATATCATACTTAGATGAATTCAAAGAGCATTGCCTGACTTTGAAGAATGTGCCGCATGCAATTCTAGCATGCGCCGCATATGAAACTTTGGTCAACGAAGAAGATCAAGCTTGTTCTACTCCAGATACACCGCAACATATTTCTGACATACGGCGTATCACTATCAAGACTTCACCAGATATAATCCAAGACACTAAAGGACATGCGCCGCATACAAGAATCAAGTTATGCCGCATCTAAAGGCGGTGTACGAATATTCCAGAATATATGAATCTTGGACCCCACGTGAAGTTAAGTCAATGCGCCGCATCTCATTACTCAATGCGTCGCATCTAACCCTCAGACAGAAAGTATAAATACCCCAAGGACAGACGAATTTTGTATGCCACAACCATAACCCTAAGGAGACGAATTCAGTCAAAGAAGCTTCACAAGACACACTCCAAACAAAGATATTAGAGTTGTAAGAAGGTTCTGCATGTATTTAATTAAAGTTTATAAGTTGATGTCTTTGGTGACTTATATTAGTGCTTTGATAACCTCTGTGTCTAGCTGAGCCCGTGGACTGCCATATCTGCCCCTCGCCTATTTAAGCTAACGTCTTTAGATAAGTAGGATAGACATAAGTGATCATTAAGGGTTTACTCGCCGATATACTGCGATCCAACGAGAAAGACCAGATTACTATACACTTCATATAAAACTAGCAGTAAAACAAGTGACAAGCTACTTAATTATCAGGACAGGTCTTCTTATAGTCTCTATTATCTATCTTTGTACGTGTTGCTATTTGCTGATTCGTTCTCACTAGTTTAATTTACTATTTAATAAAACCAAATCTGTACTAGTCTCTCAGACTAAACCCCCTTGCGTTAGATTAGATTGTAAAACTAACTTATAATATTAAAATATTGATAGACAAATTAAGGTTTACGTTCCACTCTTAGTGATCGACACTCTACTTACCACTATATACATATTGATCGGATACACTGTCCGTTAGTGTGTGTGTTATAGGATAAGTCGGCTAAATATAAATGTTAAACTTGAAATAGGCAATTACCCCTATACTACATATGACACAATACACGCATCAAGATGCATTAGCTGAAACAGGTTTACCTTTTCCTGCATAACCCAAAGGAATTTTCATGTACACTTCTTCCTCCAAATCTCCATGTAAGAAAGCATTTGACACATCCATTTGACAAATGTGCCAACCTTTAAGTGCAGCAACAACAAGTAAAGATCTTATAGTTACCATCTTTTCTACAGGAGCAAAAGTTTCTTTATAGTCAACTCCATGTCTCTGCCTATTCCCCTGCACCACAAGCCTAGCTTTCTTCCTATCCACACTACCATCAGCTTTGAGCTTTGTTTTGAACAACCAGTGACTACCAATAGCCTTTTTTCCAGGTGGTAATTCAGTTACTTCCCATGTACCATTCTCATCCAATGCACTTATCTCAGAATCCATAGCTTTACACCACCCTTGATTCACTACAGCTTCTTTAAAGTTTGCAGGGTCTTTTTAAGCTAATAATGCAGTAACAAGATCTTGAAATACATGAACAAGAGGTGTTTTGGACACTTGATTTGCCTTAGGAACATGACTTAATACAAAATCTTTGAGCTTAGAGGGCACATTAGTGGTTCTAGTTGATTTTCTTAATGGAGGTTGAACAGGTACTGATGATGAAGTAGGTTGAGAAATGGATGGTTGATTAACATTAGATGACTGTGGTACAGATTCAGAAGTTGTTTGAGGATTTTCAGTAGATGTCATTGAAGTAAAACCAAAATCATCACAAAAGTTTTGAGACTCAAAGTTACAAGGCAATGTAGTAGGCAATGGACTCAAAAACTTTTGGATACTATCTGATGCATAAGGAAATATGTGCTCATGAAAAATAGCATCTCTTGACACAAATGTTGTATGAGTAGTAAGATTATAAAACTTGTATCCTTTTTGATTTGGAGGGTAGCCTAAGAATACACTTGGAACACCCCTTGGATCAAATTTATCAGTGCTTCTAGAAGGGTTACTCACAATAGCAAAACATCCAAACACTCTTAAGTGATTATACTCAGGTTTCTTGTTTAACAAAGCTTCATAAGGAGTCATGTTGTTTAGAACAGAAGAAGGTAGCCTATTTATCAAATATGTAGCAGTTGTAACACAATCTCCCCAAAATTCCAAAGGTAAATTAGAGTGAAACCTGAGTGCTCTTGTTGTATCAAGTATGTGTCAGTTCTTTCTTTCAACCCTGCCATTCTGTTGTGTTCTATCAACACAAGATGTTTGATGCACTATACCCTGACTTTGCAAATATAGTCCACATTGTCCTTGTACAAACTCCAAAGCATTACCTGATCTTACCACCTTTACTTGATTTTCAAACTGAGTATGCACCATTTTAATGAATGACTTTAAAGCACCAAAAGAATCAGACTTTTGCTTCAAAAAATAAGTCCAAGTCACCCTACTAAAATCATCAAAAATAAGTACCTGAATCTTCCTTCTGTTGGAACCTTATATGGACCCCATATATCTATGTGAATCAGCTCAAACACACAAAAACTATGAGAATCACTTAGAGAATATGGTAGTTTACTAAACTTTGCCATAGGACATGATAAGCATGTATCCAAAAAAGACTTAGACACAGAAACTAGCAAATCCTTCATACATTTCAACTTTGAATCAGATACATGTCCTAATCTATGATGCCACAACCCATACAAGCCTGATTCACTTTTATTCACACTACCGAAAGCAGACAAAGAGAACTTTTGCATTGTTGACTTTACCAAAGCAGAGAAAACACTATTAACCTTATCAAGTGGGAGATTCACAAGATGATAAAGACCATCCTTCTTTTTACCCAATCCTGTCACCTTCCTTGTTGTCAAGTCCTGGACAACACAAAATTGTGGATAAAAAAACACAACACATTGTGAGTCTTCTGTCAATTTTGGGACAGATAGCAAGCTAAACTTAAAAGATGGTACCACTAATACATCCTTTAGTAATATACCATTTTTAAGCTTCACTTTACCCACATGTGATATTACTGAGGTTTCCCCATTTGGCATTTTAATTTGTGGCTTAATTTTCAACAAATATAGGTCAAAAACATTATCATTTACTGGTGTCATGTGGTCAGATGCACCAGTATCATAGATCCAATTCTCCAACACATCTAGCATATCTAAAGAACTCATAAGACATGCTATACTTGCAGCAAACTGATGATCAAACTCCTCTGTGTTGTTGAACACGTTCATCTGATTCATACTTTTCAGTAACTGCTCAAATTGTTGAGGAGTGAAACTTATGTTACCAGTTTCCACATGAGCTGCAGTTCTTGGTTTATTTTGCTTCAACTGTGACCCTTTGTGTTTTGGATGCCAAGCAGGATACCCCACCTTTTCCCAACATCTCTCAGGAGGATGCCATTTGAACCCACAAATTGAACACTTGTCTTTTACATTTCCTTTGCTGTACAAAGCAGTTGAGTCAATACTAATAGTAGAAGAACCAAACAACATTCTTTGTGACTCTTCTTGTTGCAGCAAAGAACAAGCACTCTCCACATTAGGTAAAGGATCAATCATCAAGATTTGACTTCTTTGATGACTGTAATGATCCTCCAACCCATTAAGAAACTGAAAAAGTCTTTGCTCCTTTTTTTGCTTACTCAAACTAGCCAAGAACATAGAAATCTCAGGAGTAACATTACTCAATACAGGCAATATATTCATGTTATCCAATTCTTCCCAAACACATTTCATATTAGTATAATACTCTCCAATTGAACTTCCTGACTGTGTGATCTCATATGTGTCCTTATTCAATTTGTACTTCCTAGAACCATCACTCAAAGAGAACATTCTTTCCAACTGTTGCCATATTTCTGTTGCAGTACCAACAAACATGATAGACCTAGCAATTGAATCACTCACAGAACCCGTAATCCAACAAATCACCATGTTGTTGCAAGTATCCCACAGTTCAGCAAGATTTGGATCAATTGTTGATCTTGTGACAGTACCTTTGATGAACCCTAGCTTTCTCTTGGTGGACAATCCAATCTCAATAGCCCTTCTCCATGCACGATAATTCTGAGAACCAATCAACTTTTCTTGAACAGTCAAAGAACCAGGTCCATCTTAGGGATGAAGATAAAGAGGGTTTTGAAAGAGTGCAGGTTGTGTTGTTTGATTAGAACTGGATGACGCCATTGTTGATTATTCAAGAAAACAAGAAGATTTGAACAAGATTACACAGAAACGTGTAAAAAACATAGTAATACACACACAGAACACACAAGTGTGGTGTATATAGTTGAAAATTAGTTAGAAATCAGTTACAAAACGGTTAGAACTCCATTGATGGAGCTCTGATACCATGTGAACTTCTAAACACAGAGAGAATATAGAAAGGGACAAAATGATTTTATTTTCATTAAGTGTGTAATGAGTAACAAATATACAAATATAAAAAGAGCGTCTAACAAACTAACTTTACACTTTGACATATTTAGTCCCTACAATTATAGAATTGACTAAAGTAGTCCCTATCTTTCATAGGGTTTCACCAAGGTCATGCTCAATTTTGCGATAAAAATTATAGAAAGATATCAAAGAAGTAATGAAGTAAAACCAACATTTATCCAACCTTGCTTTAAACATAGCCAACTGACACACAAATCAAAAGCCACAGGCAAGATATTGGTTTTTTTAAATGATCTTGGTTTTCATTTACAAACCACAAGACCATATATGTTGTATAACAGCAAATGATACAGTAGCACGCAACAAGCTTTACATATGCAATTCAAGTTTGAAAATGTCGCTAAGAAGGGAAAGAGCAATGCATAACCATGTCAAATAGAATGCAACAAAAACGACTAACGTGCAATTCCAGTATATCCTCGCCATTGCAAATCCTTGAACTCTCAAAATTGGGAAGAAGTCCCAGCAGGGGCGGTACCACAATGGGGGCAGTGTGGGCAACTGTCCTCACAAAGTTCACTCGAGTAATGTCGATTTCCTTGAGATGACAAGTGATTTTCATTTTGTCCTCATAAATGGGTAAATAGTATAGTGGTGAAAATTTATTTAATAGTTGTATCTCTGGTTAAGGACATTTGCAATTTTGTGGAGATATAATGTTCGATTCTTGTGCTTCTCTATAGATTTTTGTGAACTTTTATTATCCAACTTTACTGCTTTTGTTAATATCGATCAGAAAAAGTAAGTATGTGCTAAATGTCGGGCATATCATAACCAATTTTTAGTTTTGGTTTTCACATGCAAACATATACCAAAAAAGTTCATTTTCATTTAAAGTAAAATCAATTTCATTATAGCAACAAAGAGCGAGTTACTGACATGACCCGACCTGGTACGCACTTTTGATTTTTGACCCCTTTTGAAAGTTTTTTTGGTACTGCCCCTGAGTCCCAGCCTCTGTCTTTGTCTCTACCCCACTGCATTTGCCTTGCGTTTATATATATATTCATCATCCTCGTAGGTTTCAGAAAACTTCACCATCTGGCACCAGCTAGCACTGGCTCATTCACAGTCCTGTGCAAGAAAATAAATTCACCGCCAAATAGCCATTGTTCAGCTTTCGTTTTCTGAAAGTTACTAATATTACTACATTTATCACTTAAACTGCACTTTCTCATTGACAGCTACGAAACACAAGGTACCTAACTTCCTTACACTTAGTAGCTTGGATTCTGCATAGACTTTTATAAGAAACTGGTTCAAGTATTAGTATTTTTGAACACAGGTTTTTACTTATCATTGATTATTTGTATACCTTTTGTTTAAGAAAATAATTTTAGATATGTAAACAAATAGATGATAATACGGGATTTATGATAGTTACTTTGCTGCCCACAAATTCTGTGTGAGCCAAACCCAAAAATCCCAACCCAAGAATTGAAAAGATTCACACTCACTGTTGATTGCTTGCAAAGAAAGAAAAAATGAGAGGTCAATGGTCAAAATATAGAAGTCAAATAATAGAAAGAAAGAAAAGGACACATGTTTAAAGAATCTAGTACTGCCTTTCTGGAATCACTCCTTTGATTAATCAACCTTGCCCATCTTGACCATCTTGTTGACTGTTTTAGGTTTAATGAATGTGTCAATCTTGCTGAAAGACCATGGAGGCATGTCTAACTTAAGTATTTATAGGTATATATTTGTTTGTTTAACATTTTATTTCACAGAGAAATGCATTTTGATGTGGTTTGTATTTGTGTGTAAATGTAATGTAAAGGCTTGGGCATGCCTTTGATTAAAAGTTTAATTATACGTGAAGTTATTATTTGTAAGTAATAATTAACTTTTTCTAATATAGTTCTTGTCTAAAGTTGCATTGCTGCCTATATAATTTGTGTGAGTCCAGCCCAAAAGCCCAACCCAATAATTGAGAAGAATATTCACACTCACTGATTTTTTCTTGCAAAGAAGGAAAGGCGACAATTCATGGTCAAAATATAGATGTATCAGAAAGAAAGAAAAGACACATGTTCCACAAATTAGTATTTCTTGGATGATTCCTTTGGTTAATCAACCTTAATGATAAAGAAAGCAAATTTGTATATAAACCATGTTTCGCATCACATAGTTATAACTCATCATTAATATTCATTACAAATACCGAAATACTAAATTTTCTAAGAGATTATAAAAAAAAATGGGTAGCAACGACAACAAGAAGAACGTGAGAATGTCCTCATTGATATCCAGATCAGTGAGTGAGTGCTTTTCGTTTTCTTTAAAAGAAGGTGAGAGACGTGTCAAGGACTCAAAAGCGCCTAGTGGACCCGAGGAAACTATGATTGCAGCTGCCAAGCATTTCTCCAGTGCACATAAAGTACGATTAATATAAGCTTATTTATAAGATCACCACAATTGTATATCTGAACCGTGAGTGGTACGTCTATTAATTGAATGAATGAACTTAGTCGGAGTGGAAGAAGAAAACGAAGGCAGATGGCCACAGTAATCATTTAAACACGTCTTAGATGCCTTTGGAATCACGTGGAATCACTATATCTAAGCATATAGTAAATTTCTACCAAGAAGATGTTTGGCCCTGGATTTGAATGGATTCTTATTTTTTGTGCAAATCATAAGCAGTGTAAAACCAGTCTGGTATACCTTAATACCTATGTAGTAGCAATGTGCCCGTTGTGTGTTCATTAAGTTTATCTTGTTCAAAAGGTTTAAGTGTGTAACGATCTTAACCCGTTATTAATAAACGTATTGTTTTATATTCACTGATACTAATGTATATATAGTCCTTATATGGTGATTATTAATATGTTGCAATTTTATACTAGGCATTCTTCCAAGTTACAACACCTTTCATGCAGTCAATTAAATCATTAACCTAAGTATACTAGCTAAAATGTAAACTATATAAAAGTCGAGGAAAATTGAGCGGACAATCAACATGAAATCAATTGGATCACAAATAAAAACAAAATTGATTGGTAAATATCAAAACAGTATCATTCATTAGTTTCGTATTCATTGCACAAGTGAAACAACCATTATATTCTTCCCACTCGGAAGTTCATATTAGGTCGTAAGAGGCAAAGAGTAAATGTATACAGTGGCTATATCAGTTGGACCGCTAAAAGTGAGTTAATTTCGTATTCAAAACTGGCAAGAAGTCCCGAGCCTCTGTCTCTGCCTCTACCCCACTGCATTTGCCTTGAGTTTATATATATTCATCCTCGTGCGTTTCAAAAAACTTCACGATCTGGCGCCAGCTAGCAATGACTCATTCACAGTCCTGTGCCAGGAAAATAAATTCACCGCCAAATAGCCATTTTTACAGCTTTCGTTTTCTGAAAGTTACTAATATTACTACATGCATCACTTAAACTGCACTTGCTCATTGACAACTAAGAACCACGAGGTAGCTATTCCTTACACTTGGTAGCTTTTGGATTGTTCATTGACTTACCTAAGAAACTGGTTCTAGTATTACTACGTAGTATTTTTGAACACTGGTATTTACTTATCATTGATCTTTTGTATACCTTTTGTTTCAGAAAATATTTTTAGATATATAAACGAATAGATGATAATATGGTATTTACGAAAGTTACTGTTGGCCCAGCCGTGTATATGAATGAATGTGTACGGTTTTATGGTTGAGTCAAATAAGATTTGCAAACGAAATAAACTAAAGATAACTTATATTATTTGTCTAACCAATGTAAAGTTACAAGTTCATAAGTATATATACTTTGTGAAAGGTTGCATTCCAACCATTCGAACAGGTATGTATGAATCGACATGACCCTTCGAGTTTTGTCCAGAAATAACTAACTAATAATTACTTTAACTAACTAGCGGTTGTAGAGTTTCGTTTCTACAAGTTTGGTCCTTCACGTTTTTCTCAAAGTAACATCGAGATTATCTTGGTTCACATTCTCCTCCTTAATCTTGATCGTTGCTTTGTCCAAGGTCTTGAACTCCGAGCATTTGTCTCATAGTTGTAAACTTGAGTCTTGGTAAAGCTTTCGTTAAGATGTCTGCTCTTTGTAGTTCTCCACTAACGTGTTCCACATTTATATGACCATTCTCTACGCATTCCCGAATGAAATGATAGCGAATGTCTATATGTTTACTCCTTCCATGAAATACTGGGTTCTTTACGAGTGCTATTGTTGATACGTTGTCGACTCTGAGCGTTATCCTTTTTTCTTCCATTCCAGTTAGTTCACTAAGTAAACGTTTTAACCATAAGGCTTGACATGCTGCTACAGTAGCCGCCATGAATTCTGATTCACATGATGAGAGCACCACTGTCGATTGTTTCTGAGTACACCAGGTAATAGGTGACTCTCCAAAGTAAAATACGACTCCAGTAGTTCCTTTTCCTTGATCAGTATTGATTCCATAACTACTGTCACTGTAACCTGTAATTTTGCAGCCGCCTTCCTTCTTGTATATTATTCCATGTTCTTTTGTTCCTTTGACATATCGGATTACTTGTTTCACTGCCTTCAGGTGATGATCCTTCGGGTCTTGCATAAATCTGCTAAGTAGTCCGACTGAGTAACTAAGATCCGGTCTTGTATGTAATAAGTATCTGAGGCTTCCAATTAAGCTTCGGTAATAAGTTGCGTCAACTGGTTCTCCATCTTCCGCCTTGACCAACTTAGTGCCGGGATCCAATGGTATCTTCGCATCGTTGCTATCCGTCATACTTGTTTCTTTTAGGATCTTGTTAATGTATCCAGTTTGCTTGATTGTAATCTCTCCTCCTGTCTGTGTAACTTCTATCCCAAGGTAATATGCTAGCAATCCTAAATCGCTCATTTCAAATTTATCTTCCATCTGGGATTTGAACAAGTCTATTTCCTTCTTTGGAGTGCCCGTGATTATTAAATCATCTACATATACTCCAACTATAAGTGTTGAATTCTTGCTTCTTTTCGTGTAGATTGCTTGTTCTAGATTACATTTCTTAAAGTCTAATGACTTCAAGGTTTGATCAAGCTTCACATTCCAAGCTCTTGGTGCTTGTCTTAAGCCATACAAAGCTTTGGTTAGCTTGTATACTTTTCCTTGGTTTCCTTGCTGAATGAAACCTTCAGGTTGTGTAACATAGACTTCTTCCTTCAATTCTCTATGTAAAAATGCTGATTTCACATCTAAGTGGTGTACTTGCCATCCATGATATGCTGCTAGTGCTAATATTAATCGAACTGTTTCTATTCTAGCAACTGGTGCGAATACTTCATCAAAGTCTATTCCTTGTTCTTGTACATAACTTTTTGCTACTAATCTTACTTTATATTTGATGATCTTTCCTTGTGCATCTCTCTTGGTTTTATAAACCCATTTGAGTCCGATTGCCTTCTGATTTTCTGGCAAATCTGTAAGAGTCCATGTGTTGTTTTTGTTGATTGAATCTAATTCAATTTTCATGGCCTCAATCCATTTCACATCTTTTGATGCTTCCTTGTAGTTACGGGGTTCTTCTTCTATGAAAAATAAACTTGGAGTTTCTACTTCATGTGCATCTTGATAAATTTCATTGATATTCTTTAAACCTCGTACTTGTCTGTGATCATATCTTTCTGAGCTTCCTAATGAGCTTTCTAATGAACTAATAGTAGCTTCTCTTTCACTTTCTGAGTTGGGTTCGTAAGCATATGTTGGTGGTGTAGTTGGTGATTCTGGATCTGGTATTTGATCTGGTATGTGATCCTCTTCATGATACGTGTTGTCAATGTTTTCTATGTTGATTGGTGTAGGATTTCCATTGTCAACTTCGTCTACCACAAAACTAGCCCAAAATGTGTCTTGTGTACTCGTATCATCTCCATTTTTATCCCAATTCCACGGTTTCGTTTCCATAAACTTTACGTCCCTACTAACATGTTTCTTCTTTCTTACTGGATCATATAGCCTACAAGCTTTTGATCCTTCCTCTACTCCTAAATAAACCATCGGAATGCTTCTATCATCTAACTTCTTCAAGTGAGGTATCGTTATCTTAGCATAAGCTGTGCATCCGAATATTTTAAGGTTTTGTAGGTTTGGTTTTCTGTTGTAGAGTGCTTCATATGGTGTTTTATCTTCTAGTGCTCGTGTAGGTACCCTATTTAGAATATAAATGGCATGCTTTACTGCTTCCGCCCAAAAAGTTAAGGGTAACTTCATTGCTTTCATCATACTCCTAGTAGTTGATAACACCGTTCTATTCTTTCTTTCAACTACTCCATTCTGTTGCGGTGAGTATGGTGTTGTTAACTGTCTTGCTATTCCATTCTCTTTACAGTACTTAGTAAATTCATGTGATGTAAATTCACCACCTCTATCTGTTCTTAGCATTCTTAACTTTAATCTTAACTCCATTTCAATCTTTTGTCTAAATTCCTTAAATGTGTTGAAGGCCTGATCCTTAGTTGTTAGAAAATAGGCCCACATATAACGTGTACAGTCATCTACTAGTAAGAAGATGAGTTTCTTTCCGGAATGTGTTGTTGGACTTATGGGACCACAAAGATCTCCATAAACTAAGTCCAATGGTTTTTTCGATCTGAATTTAGCTTGATTGGGAAATGGTGTCCTGCTATGTTTTCCTAATAAACATGCATCACATACTTGTCCAGTATGATTTATTCTTGGTATTCCTTCTACTAGACCCTTTCTTGTCATCTTGTTGATATCATCAAAGTTCAGATGACCTAATCTAGCGTGCCATAACCATGCTTGGTTATCCACATTTGCTAAGAGGCATATAGGTGCTTCTATCTGTAGTCTAATACTGTAAAGTCTATTTTTCGACCTTTCTACCTTCATCAACAACTTCTTATTCTTATCATACAAAGTCAGCTTGTTCCCATCCATGATGATCTTACAACCTATTTCAGTAAGCTGTCCTAGACTAAGTATGTTGCTCTTGAGGTTTGGTATGTAGTAAACATCTGATATTATCTTTTGCTCCTTGTTTCTACATCCTAGTAATATAGAACCTCTACCCTTTATCTCTACATACGATCCATCTCCAAAACGAACGCGTCCAGTAATACTTTCGTCTATATCTTTAAAATGACTCTTCGCTCCCGTCATATGGTTACTTGCACCATTATCTAAATACCATATGCTAGCATCTGTTGTAGCATACTTTCGGGGTTGTATTTGTCCTTCATTTAACAATACTTCTTCGTGTGTAGTCATTAATAGTGATGGTTCATCGTCTTCATAGATAAGGTTTGATTGTTCCTGAGTTGTTGATTTACTTCTACATTCTTTCTTAAAATGTCCGTGTTTCCCGCAATTGAAACATTTTACTTTCTTCTTCCACTAGCTTCTATTCTTATTGTTCTTGTCATTGTGAGTTGAATTTTCTCCATTCAAGTTATCTCTATTTCCTTTATTCTGCCAGTTTCCTCGTGTGTAGTTTGATCTACCCCTATTCTTATTGAAACGTTTCTTATATCTAGAGTGTTCGCCTATGCGAATAATAGGTTATCCTGGCTTTCTGCTTGTCCTCCCTTTTGGAGTTTTATCCTTTCCTCGAATGCCTTTAATTTTCTAGTGATCTCATCTAAGGTGATGTCATCTAGATCACTTGTCTGTTCTATGGATGCTACTATCTGAATGAACCTATCTGGTGTGGAGTCTAATAGTTTTCGTACTAAAAGTGATTCATCCATGGTTTTTCCTAATTCTTTAGCCTTCGTGGCGTAACCATTTAGTTTGTTCGTAAATTCATCCACCGTTTCTTCATCCTTCATTTGAAGGGCATTAAATCCTATCATTAGTGATTGTAATCGTGCCTGTTGCACTTTTTCTTCTCCAACGTGTCTCTTTTTCAATGATTCCCATAATTCTCTTGCAGTTTTACAACTTGCTACTTGTAATATCACATCCTCGGTCACCATTTGATATAGGAGGGCAATAGTTGCCTTATCCTTCTTATCATATAATTGGGTGTTTTCCTTAGGTTCTATAGTTTCCCATAAACCATGTGCCTCTAATATAACCTTAATTTGTATAGCCCAAACAGTGTAGTTTGTGGTTTTGAGTTTAGGGCATTGATATTGTGTAATGGGTGTAATGGGTTTTACTATAGTGTTATTGATATTGGTGTCATCATCTCCACCCGACATCCTAGATGTGTTTACAATCTTCACCTTTTAATTTGTATGGGAAATCTAACTAGTATGATATATCCTACTACTACGGGGAACAGAAATAGTTATCCGGGAATCCTAGTAATACGGGATCAATATATAGTTCTCGGGATTTCCTAATAATGTGAAAAATATCTATACTATAAAGTATAAATGAAATCCAAATGATGAATTTTGTGACCTCGTATGTTGTGTTTAAAACACAATGATGTTCCCACTTGTGTGTCGATATTTAGAGTTATATCAACCACGTTATTTCTTTCCACGTCTCCTTCCAAGTTCGGCTGATTTGTATAGTAACCAAACTTCACGTTGTTCCTTCCTTTTTCTTTCTCGACTTGGTTCCTACTACTTGCCTTAGATCCTTGTTATATCTCGGCTGTCCTCCAAATCCACCCTAAGTGTTTTTGGCCACGATCAACTTCAAATCGTTGTCGTTGTTTTCCTTGTTCCAAGTCTTTTCAAAAAAATACCCACGGTATTCTTTTGCCAAAACAGCAAACCGGTTGCTTTCCTTCTTCTTTTCCTTTCCTTAATACCCTACGGTATTCTACCAACGTCTAAACAAAAGTGATTTTTGTTTGTCGTTCCGCTGTTGCTTGTCTCCTATGTCACATTGTTCCACAATACTTCCTTTCATTCTTTTCTTTTGTCCACACCGTATGTCAACAATCTTAATACCCTAATCGGTATTTTATGTAGCGAGTGATCAAGTCGCGTTTTCTTCAATATTGTTGTTACTCTTTGTATTGCCAACGTCCAAACAATCCTTGATTGTTTTTGTTATTCGGTATACCTTCAATCTTCCAAGCAACGCCTTTTAATGTTTTTGCGCTTCCTTTTCTTTCTTGTGTATCACGGTAACGATACACAAACTCCTTCGACGTCTTTCCTTCACCCTTGTTGTGTTGTAGTAGAAAACAAACAAGTACGTTCTTGTTATTGTTAACAAGAAATTCTTCTAATCTTTTTCTGGTTTTGTTGCAGCGTACGAGTAATCCAACAAACCAAGGCACCACTTTTTTGGTTCGGTGTCCTTCCTGTTTGCAAATTTCGACACAAAGAAAGTTGTATACGACTTTCTTATGTCCCTAAGTTATCTAGGCAACCCTTCTAATATTAACAAGGTTCAAGGGTGTGCGTTGTTCCTGAAAAAAACAAGTTTTTCAGCGTGGGTTTTGTTTTGATGGTGTAACGAGAGGTGTTCCAACAAGGCTCTTGATGCCAATTGTTGTCCCAGCCGTGTATATGAATGTGTACGGTTTTATGGTTGAGTCAAATAAGATTTGCAAACGAAATAAACTAAAGATAACTTATATTATTTGTCTAACCAATGTAAAGTTACAAGTTCATAAGTATATATACTTTGTGAAAGGTTGCATTCCAACCATCACAACTATTCAAACAGGTATGTATGAATCGACATGACCCTTCGAGTTTTGTCCAGAAATAACTAACTAATAACTACTTTAACTAACTAGCGGTTGTAGAGTTTCGATTCTACAAGTTTGGTCAATGTTGCAAAAATCAGCCGAATCGGCCGATTAATCGCTAATCGGTGATGCACCTTGTCGATTTTCGAAAATCGGTGAAAAAATCGGCCTAGGCAAAAAAATAAGAAAAAATCGGTCAAAAATCGGCCGAATCGGTCAAAAATCGGCCGAATCGGCCAAAAATCGGTCGAATCGGCCAAAAATCGGCCGAATCGGTCAATTTAAAAAAAATAGAAATTTAGGCATTTTACTTAATTTGGGGATCGTTTATTTCACTTATAACGTACAATGGGCCTCATAATCAGAATTGAATCCTTTTATTGAGGTTTGTAAACATAGAAGGCTTGGAATCAGTTAAGATCTTTAGTTTGCTCTCTAGAAATTCCCAAAACATGCAGGAAATTCCAAACCGATTAATCACTGCCTTGACCGATTACAGGCTGCAGGATGGTCGACCGCCCGACTACCGATTCACGATTTTTGCAACATTGAGTTTGGTCCTTCACGTTTTTCTCAAAGTAACATCGAGATTATCTTGGTAAACAGTTACTTTGCTGCCCACAAATTCTATGTGAGCCCAAGAATTGAAAAGAGTCAAAGATCCACACTCACTGTTGATTGCTTGCAAAGAAAGAAAAAATGAGATAGGTCAATGGTCAAAATATAGAAGTCAAATTATGGAAAGAAAGAAAAGGACACTGTTTAGAAAAGAGTAATAATTTCATGCAAAGAAGGAAAAAGGTGACAACTCAATGGTCAAAATATAGATGTCAAATACCACGTGTCGAAAGAAAGAAAAGACGACAAGAAGAACGTGAGCATATCCTCATTATCACATCTCCTACCTCGTTCCAGGATGATTCCTTTGGTCAATCAACCTTGATGATCAAGAAAAGAATTTGTATATATATACCTTGTTTTGCATCAAATATTTATAATTTATATCATTGACATTCACTACAAATACTGAAATACTAAATTTTATAAGAGATTTAAAAAAAAAAAAAAAAAAAAAAAAAAAAAAATGGGTAGCAAGGACAACAAGAAGAACGTGAGCATGTCCTCATTGATATCCAGATCAGTGAGTGAGTGCTTTTCGTTTTTGTCAAAAGAAGGTGAGAGACGTGTCAAGGACTCGAAAGCGCCTAGTGGACCCGAGGAAAATATGATTGCAGCAGCCAAGCATTTCTCCAGTGCACATAAAGTACGACTAATATAAGCTTATTTATAAGATTACCACAACAATATATCTGAACCGTGAGTGGTACATCTGTTAACTGAACTGAATGGACTTAGTCGGAGTGGGAAGAGAAAACGAAGTCAGATAGCCAAAGTAATCGTTTAAACACCTCTTAGATGTATTGGAAATCATGTGGAATAGCTATATCTAAGCATATAGTTAAATTTCTACCAAGAAGATGTTTGGCCCTGGATTTGAATGTATTTTTATCACTAGCATGATACTATATTCACTTTTGTAACAAATTAATCATAAGTAGTGTAAAACCAGTCACATGAACCTATGTAGTGGCTATTGCCCGTTGTGTGTTCATTAAGTTTATCTTGTTCAAAAGGTTTAAGTGAGTAACGATCTTAACCCATTAATAATAAACGTATTGTTTCATATTCACTGATACTAATGTACGTATAGTCCTTATATCGTGATTAATAATATGCTGCAACTCGATATACTAGGCATTCTTCCTACGCCTTTCATGCAGTCAATTAAATCATTAACCTAAGTATTGTAGCTACAATGTAAACTATATTAGTCGAGAAAATTATGCGGAAAATCAACATGAAACCAATTGAATCACAAATAAAAACAAAATTGATTGGTGAAGTTCAAAACAGTATCATTCATTAGCTTCGTGTGAAACAACCATTATATTCATCCCACTCGGAAGTTCAATGGTCAAAATATAGATGTCAAATATCAGAAAGAAAGAAAAGACACATGTTCCACAAATTAGTATTTCTTGGATGATTCCTTTGGTTAATCAACCTTGATGATCAAGAAACAAAATTTGTATATAAACCTTGTTTTGCATCATATATTTTATAACTTATCATTAACATTCATTACAAATACTGAAATACTAAACTTTCTAAGAGATTATAAAAAAAATGGGTAGCAACGACAACAAGAAGAACATGAGCCTGTCCTCATTTATATCCAGATCAGTTAGTGAGTGCTTTTCATTTTCGTCAAAAGAAGGTGAGAGACGTGTCAAGGACTCGAAAGCGCCTAGTGGACCCGAGGAAAGTATGATTGCAGCTGCAAAGCATTTCTCCAGTGCACATAAAGTACGACTAATATAAGCTTATTTATAAGATCACTATAATAATATATCTGAACTGTGAGTGGTACGCCTATTAACTGAATCAAATGGACTTAGTCGGAGTGGGAGGAGAAAATGAAGGCAGATGGCCACATCTTTTAAGCACGTCTTAGATGTCTTGGAAATCATGTGGAATCGCTTTATCTAAGCATATAGTTAAATTTCTATCAAGAAGATGTTTGGCCCTGGATTTAAATGGATTTTTATCACTAGCATGATATTATATTCACTTTTGTAACAAATCATAAGCAGTACGTGTAACCAGTCTGGTGTACCTATGTAGTGGCTATGTGCTCATTGTGTATTCATTAAGTTTATCTTCTTCAAAAGGTTTAAGTGTGTAACAATATTAACCCTTTAATAATAAAAGTATTGTTTTCATATTCATCGATACTAATGTATAGTCCTTATATTGTGATTATTAATATGTTGCAATTCTATGCTAGGCATTCATCCAAGTTCCAACACCTTTCATGCAGTCAATTATCATTAACCTAAGTATACTAGCTAAAATGTAAACAATATAGTAGTTGAGAAAAATTAAGCGGAAAATCGACATGAAATCAATTGGATCACAAATATAAACAAAATTGATTGGTAAATATCAAAACAATATCATTCATTAGTTTCGTATTCATTGCACAAGTGAAACAACCATTATATTCTTCCCACTCGATCGGAAGTTCATATTAGGTCGTAAGAAGCAAAGAGTAAATGTATATAGTGGTTATATCAGTTGGACAGCTAAAAGTGATTTAATTTCGTATTCATTGCACAAGTGAAACAACCATTATATTCTCAGCATTGCAAATCCGTATGTAAACCTCTCAAAACTGGCAAGAAATCCCGAGCCTCTGTTATCCCACTGCATTTGCCTTGCGTTTATATATATTCATCCTCGTGTGTTTCAGAAAACTTCACGATCTGGCGCCAGCTAGCACTGGCTAATTCACAGTCCTGTGCCAAGAAAATAATTAAATTCACCGCCAAACAGCCATTTTTACAGCTTTCGTTTTCTGAAAGTTACTAATATTACATTTATCACTTAAACTGCGCTTGCTCATTGACAACTATGAAGCACGAGGTAGCTATTCGTTACACTTGGTAGCTTTTGGATTGTTCACTGACTTACCTAAGAAGTTGGTTCTAGTAATTACTACGTAGTATTTTTGAACACTGGTATTTACTTATCATTGATCTTTTGTATACCTTTTGTTTCAGAAAATATTTTTAGATATATAAACGAATAGATGATAATATGGTATTATTTACGAAAGTTACTTTGCTGCCAACAAATTCTATGTGAGCGAAACCCTAGAATTGAAAAGAGTCAAAGATCCACACTCACTGTTGATTGCTTGCAAAGAAAGAAACAATGAGAAGCCAATGGTCAAAATATAGAAGTCAAATTATGGAAAGAAAGAAAAGGACACTGTTTAGAAAAGTGGCATAATTTCATGCGAAGAAGGAAAAAGGTGACAATTCATTGGTCAAAATATAGATGCTAATACCACGTATCAGAAAGAAAGAAAAGACAAAAAGAAGAACGTGAGCATATATATCCTCGTAATCACATCTCCTCTTTCCACGATGATTCCTTTGGTTAATCAACCTTGATGATCAAGAAATAAAATTTGTATATAAACCTTGTTTTGCATCACATATTTATAATTTATCATTAACGGATTATAAAAAAAATGGGAAGCACCGACAACAAGAAGAACGTGAGCATGTCCTCATTGATATCCAGATCAGTGAGTGAGTGCTTTTCGTTTTTGTCAAAAGAAGGTGAGAGACATGTCAAGGACTCGAAAGCGCCTAGTGGACCCGAGGAAAATATGATTGCAGCAGCTAAGCATTTCTCCAGTGCACATAAAGTACGACTAATATAAATTTATTTATAAGATCACCACAATAGTACTACTATATCGGAACCGTGAGTGGTACGTCTATTAACTGAATCGAATGGACTTACTCAGAGTGGGAGGAGAAAACGAAGGCAGATGGCCACAGTAATCGCTTAAACACGTCTTAGATGTCTTGGAAATCATGTGGAATCCCTATATCTAAGCATATAGTTAAATTTCCCTGGATTTGAATGAATTTTTATCACTAGCATGATACTATATTCACATTTGTAACAAATTAATCATAATCAGTGTAAAACCAGTCTGGTGTACCTCTGTAGTGGCTATGTGCCCATTATGTGTTCATTAAGTTTATCTTGTTCAAAAGGTTTAAGTGTGCAACAATCTTAACCCTTTAATAATAAATGTATTGTTTCATATTCAATGATACTAATGTATAGTCCTTATATCGTGATTAATAATATGCTGCAACTCGATATATACTAGGCATTCTTCCAACACCTTTTATGCAGTCAATTAAATCATTAACCTAAGTATTGTAGCTACAATGTAAACTATATTAGTCGAGGAAAATTAAGTGGAAAATCGACATGAAACCAATTGAATCACAAATAAAAACAAAATTGATCAAAACAGTATCCTTCATGAGTTTAGTATTCATTGCACAAGTGAAACAACCATTATATTCTTCCCACTTGGAAGTTCATATTTGGTCGTAAGAAGCAAAGAGTAAATGTATATTGTGGCTGATATCAGTTGAACAGCTAAAAGTGAGCTAATCATTGTAAATTTATGTTCATGGAAATAGGGAATTATCACTATTTTGGGTTTGTGAAGTTCTAAACACATAGAGAATATAGAAAGGGACAAATGATTTTATTTTCATTAAGTGTGTAATGAGTAACAGATTTACAAATATAAAGCGAGAGTCTAACAAACTAACTTTACACTTTGACATATTCAGTCCCTACAATTATAGAATTGACTAAAGTAGTCTCTATCTTTCACACTCCCCCTCAAGTTGTATGTTATTATACTTTGCAACACCCAACTTGGACAGAAGTTTATGATGCTGATCAATAGTTACCACCTTTGTGAAAACATCAGCTACTTGAGCTTTAGTAGGAACATATGATGGATTGATGATGCCTGCCTTCAATTGGTCTCTAACATAATGGCAGTCTACTTCAATATGCTTGGTTCTAGCATGAAATACTGGATTTGCAGCAATGTACAGAGCAGCTTGATTGTCACAGTAAAGATCAACAGGCTTCAACTCAGTTATACCAAGGTCTTTCAACAAGCTAACAATCCAAGTAACTTCACAACATGTTAATGCCATGGCTCTATATTCTACCTCAGCTGAGGACTAGACACAACTGCTTATTTCTTTGATTTCCAAGAGATAGGAGAATCACCCAGTAACACACAATACCCTGTAGTAGATCTCCTAGTCATTGGACAACTGGCCCAATCAGAATCACAATAGGCCTTCAATTGAACAGCTGAATCACTAGCAAGTAATATACCTTGACTTAGTGAGTTTAACAAGTACCTCAATAAATGCTTCACAGCCTGCATATGCACAGAAGTTGGAGCTTGCATAAATTGACTCAATAGTTGCACTGTGTAGCATATGTCTGGTCTTGTTACAGTCAAGTATATAAGCTTGCCTATAAATCTTCTATAAACCTCTGGATCAGCCATAGGTATCCCTACATCAGCTTGCAACTTCAAGTTTGGATCCATAGGCAACTTATAAGGTTTATAATTTAGAACTCCCCTTTTTTGTAGAAGTTCTCTTGTATACTTTTGTTGAGAGACAAAGATACCTTGTTCTGATTTGCAGACTTCCAAACCCAAAAAATAACTCAATTCACCCAAATCTTTCATGTGAAAAGTAGAACTGAGCTGAGATTTGAGGTTGCAAATTTGAGAAGCATCATTGCCAGTTATCAAAAGATCATCCACATAGACCAGAATGGCTGTAAAACTTTCACCATCTTTTTTCATAAACAAAGAATAATAAGTTTTTGACTGTCTATACCCAAACTCTAGTAGTGCAGAGGATAACTTTGCAAACCACTGGCTAGGTGCTTGTTTAAGACCATACAAGGATTTTTTAAGTTTACATACCAAGTTTGGAGGATGAGATGTGATGAACTCAAATAAGTACATTTCATTGTTATCATTTATCATATTTATTTGACTTGTTTTATTATATTATTTATGAGAATTGATACTTAATCATTTACTTTAGTATTTCTCAGGTAAAAACAAGCAATTGGTGAAACTTAATAATTTTGGACGAAATATGGAGCAAAACCAGCAAGATGTCAAAAGTCTACTGAAACCCAGAAGATGCGACGTATCTCTCTCAACAGATACGCCGCAATATCATACTTAGATGAATTCGAAGAGCATTGCCTGACTTTGAAGAATGTGCCGCATGCAATTCTAGCATGCGCCGCATATGAAACTTTGGTCAACGAAGAAGATCAAGCTTGTTCTACTCCAGATACACCGCAACATATTTCTGACATACGGCGTATCACTATCAAGACTTCACCAGATATAATCCAAGACACTAAAGGACATGCACCGCATACAAGAATCAAGTTACGCCGCATCTAAAGGCGGTGTACGAATATTCCAGAATATATGAATCTTGGACCCCACGCGAAGTTAAGTCAATGCGCCGCATCTCATTACTCAATGCGTCGCATCTAACCCTCAGACAGAAAGTATAAATACCCCAAGGACAGACGAATTTTGTATGCCACAACCATAACCCTAAGGAGACGAATTCAGTCAAAGAAGCTTCACAAGGCACACTCCAAACAAAGATATTAGAGCTGTAAGAAGGTTCTGCATGTATTTAATTAAAGTTTATATGTTGATATCTTTGGTGACTTATATTAGTGTTTTGATAACCTCTGTTTCTAGCTGAGCCCGTGGACTGCCATATCTGCCCCTCGCCTATTTAAGCTAACGTCTTTAGATAAGTAGGATAGACATAAGTGATCATTAAGGGTTTACTCGCCGATATATTGCGATCCAACGAGAAAGACCAGATTACTATACACTTCATATAAAACTAGCAGTAAAACAAGTGACAAGCTACTTAATTATCAGGACAAGTCTTCTTATAGTCTCTATTATCTATCTTTGTACGTGTTGCTATTTGCTGATTCGTTCTCACTAGTTTAATTTACTATTTAATAAAACCAAATATGTACTAGTCTCTCAGACTAAACCCCCTTGCGTTAGATTAGATTGTAAAACTAACTTATAATATTAAAATATTGATAGACAAATTAAGGTTTACGTTCCACTCTTAGTGATCGACACTCTACTTACCACTATATACATATTGATCAGATACACTGTCCGTTAGTGTGTGTGTGTTATAGGATAAGTCAGCTAAATATAAATGTTAAACTTGAAATAGGCAATTACTCCTATACTGCATATGACACAATACACGCATCAAGATGCATTAGCTGAAACAGGTTTACCTTTTCCTGCATAACCCAAAGGAATTTTCATGTACACTTCTTCCTCCAAATCTCCATGTAAGAAAGCATTTGACACATCCATTTGACAAATGTGCCAACCTTTAAGTACAGCAACAACAAGTAAAGATCTTATAGTTACCATCTTTTCTACAGGAGCAAAAGTTTCTTTATAGTCAACTCCATGTCTCTACCTATTCCCCTGCACCAGAAGCCTAGCTTTCTTCCTATCCACACTACCATCAGCTTTGAGCTTTGTTTTGAACAACCAGTGACTACCAATAGCCTTTTTTCCAGGTGGTAATTCAGTTACTTCCCATGTACCATTCTCATCCAATGCACTTATCTTAGAATCCATAGCTTTACACCACCCTTGATTCACTACAGCTTCTTTAAAGTTTGCAGGGTCTTTTTAAGCTAATAATGCATTCACAAGATCTTGAAATATAGGAACAAGAGGTGTTTTGGACACTTGATTTGCCTTAGGAACATGACTTAATACAAAATCTTTGAGCTTAGAGGGCACATTAGTGGTTCTAGTTGATTTTCTTAATGGAGGTTGAACAGGTACTGATGATGAAGTAGGTTGAGAAATGGATGGTTGATTAACATTAGATGACTGTGGTACAGATTCAGAAGTTGTTTGAGGATTTTCAGTAGATGTCATTGAAGTAAAACCAAAATCATCACAAAAGTTTTGAGACTCAAAGTTACAAGGCAATGTAGTAGGCAATGGACTCAAAAACTTTTGGATATTATCTGATGCCTAAGGAAATATGTGCTCATGAAAAACAACATCTCTTGACACAAATGTTGTATGAGTAGTAAGATTATAAAACTTGTATCCTTTTTGATTTGGAGGGTAGCCTAAGAATACACTTGGAACACCCCTTGGATCAAATTTATCAGTGCTTCTAGAAGGGTTACTCACAATAGCAAAACATCCAAACACTCTTAAGTGATTATACTCAGGTTTCTTATTTAACAAAGCTTCATAAGGAGTCATGTTGTTTAGAACAGAAGAAGGTAGCCTATTTATCAAATATGTAGCAGTTGTAACACAATCTCCCCAAAATTCCAAAGGTAAATTAGAGTGAAACCTGAGTGCTCTTGTTGTATCAAGTATGTATCAGTTCTTTCTTTCAACCCTGCCATTCTGTTGTGTTCTATCAACACAAGATGTTTGATGCACTATACCCTGACTTTGCAAATATAGTCCACATTGTCCTTGTACAAACTCCAAAGCATTACCTGATCTTACCACCTTTACTTGATTTTCAAACTGAGTATGCACCATTTTAATGAATGACTTTAAAGCACCAAAAGAATCAGACTTTTGCTTCAAAAAATAAGTCCAAGTCACCCTACTAAAATCATCAACAATTGTTAAGAAATACCTGAATCTTCCTTCTGTTGGAACCTTATAAGGACCCCATATATCTATGTGAATCAGCTCAAACACACAAGAACTATGAGAATCACTTAGAGAATATGGTAGTTTACTAAACTTTGCCATAGGACATGATAAGCATGTATCCAAACAAGACTTAGACACAGAAACTAGCAAATCCTTCATACATTTCAACTTTGAATCAGATACATGTCCTAATCTATGATGCCACAACCCATACAAGCCTGATTCACTTTTATTCACACTACCGAAAGCAGACAAAGAGAACTTTTGCATTGTTGACTTTACCAAAGCAGAGAAAACACTATTAACCTTATCAAGTGGGAGATTCACAAGATGATAAAGACCATCCTTTTTTTTACCCAATCCCGTCACCTTCCTTGTTGTCAAGTCCTGGACAACACAGAATTGTGGATAAAAAGACACAACACATTGTGAGTCTTCTGTCAATTTTGGGACAGATAGCAAGCTAAACTTAAAAGATGGTACCACTAATACATCCTTTAGTAATATACCATTTTTAAGCTTCACTTTACCCACATGTGATATTACTGAGGTTTCCCCATTTGGCATTTTAATTTGTGGCTTAATTTTCAACAAATATGGGTCAAAAACATTATCATTTACTGGTGTCATGTGGTCAGATGCACCAGTATCATAGATCCAATTCTCCAACACATCTAGCATATCTAAAGAACTCATAAGACATGCTATACTTGCAGCAAACTGATGATCAAACTCCTCTGTGTTGTTGAACACGTTCATTTGATTCATACTTTTCAGTAACTGCTCAAATTGTTGAGGAGTGAAACTTATGTTACCAGTTTCCACATGAGCTGCAGTTCTTGGTTTATTTTGCTTCAACTGTGACCCTTTGTGTTTTGGATGCCAAGCAGGATACCCCACCTTTTCCCAACATCTCTCAGGAGGATGTCATTTGAACCCACAAATTGAACACTTGTCTTTTACATTTCCTTTGCTGTACAAAGCAGTTGAGTCAATACTAATAGTAGAAGAACCAAACAACATTCTTTGTGACTCCTCTTGTTGCAGCAAAGAACAAGCACTCTCCACATTAGGTAAAGGATCAATCATCAAGATTTGACTTCTTTGATGACTGTAATGATCCTCCAACCCATTAAGAAACTGAAAAAGTCTTTGCTCCTTTTTTTGCTTACTCAAACTAGCCAAGAACATAGAAATCTCAGGAGTAACATTACTCAATACAGGCAATATATTCATGCTATCCAATTCTTCCCAAAACACACTTCATATTAGTATAATACTCTCCAATTGAACTTCCTGATTGTGTGATCTCATATGTGTCCTTATTCAATTTGTACTTCCTAGAACCATCACTCAAAGAGAACCTTCTTTCCAACTGTTGCCATATTTCTGTTGCAGTACCAACAAACATGATAGACCTAGCAATTGAATCACTCACAGAACCCGAATCCAACAAATCACCATGTTGTTGCAAGTATCCCACAGTTCAGCAAGATTTGGATCAATTGTTGATCTTGTGACAGTACCTTTGATGAACCCTAGCTTTCTCTTGGTGGACAATCCAATCTCAATAGCCCTTCTACATGCACGATAATTCTGAGAGCCAATCAACTTTTCTTGAACAGTCAAAGAACCAGGTCCATCTTAGGGATGAAGATAAAGAGGGTTTTGAAAGAATGCAGGTTGTGTTGTTTGATTAGAACTGGATGACGCCATTGTTGATTATTCAAGAAAACAAGAAGATTTGAACAAGATTGCACGGAAACGTGATACACACACAAGTGTGGTGTATATAGTTGAAAATTAGTTAGAAATCAGTTACAAAATGGTTAGAACTCCATTGATGGAGCTCTGATACCATGTGAACTTCTAAACACAGAGAGAATATAGAAAGGGACAAAATGATTTTATTTTCATTAAGTGTGTAATGAGTAACAAATTTACAAATATAAAAAGAGCGTCTAACAAACTAACTTTACACTTTGACATATTTAGTCCCTACAATTATAGAATTGACTAAAGTAGTCCCTATCTTTCACAGGGTTTCACCAAGGTCATGCTCAATTTTGCGATAAAAATTATAGAAAGATATCAAAGAAGTAATGAAGTAAAACCAACATTTATCCAACCTTGCTTTAAACATAGCCAACTGACACACAAATCAAAAGCCACAGGCAAGATATTGGTTTTTTTAAATGAGTTTGGTTTTCATTTACAAACCACAAGACCATATATGTTGTATAACAGCAAATGATACAGTAGCACACAACAAGCTTTACATATGCAATTCAAGTTTGAAAATGTCGCTAAAAAGGGAAAGAGCAATGCATAACCATGTCAAATAGAATGCAACAAAAACGACTAACGTGCAATTCCAGTATATCCTCGCCATTGCAAATCCTTGAACTCTCAAAATTGGGAAGAAGTCCCAGCAGGGGCGGTACCACAATGGGGGCAGTGTGGGCAACTGTCCTCACAAAGTTCACTCGAGTAATGTCGATTTTCTTGAGATGACAAGTGATTTTCATTTTGTCCTCATAAATGGGTAAATAGTATAGTGGTGAAAATTTATTTAATAGTTGTATCTCTGGTTAAGGACATTTGCAATTTTGTGGAGATATAATGTTCGATTCTTGTGCTTCTCTATAGATTTTTGTGAACTTTTATTATCCAACTTTACTGCTTTTGTTAATATCGATCAGAAAAAGTAAGTATGTGCTAAATGTCGGGCATATCATAACCAATTTTTAGTTTTGGTTTTCACATGCAAACATATACCAAAAAAGTTCATTTTCATTTAAAGTAAAATCAATTTCATTATAGCAACAAAGAGCGAGTTACTGACATGACCCGACCTGGTACGCACTTTTGATTTTTGACCCCTTTTGAAAGTTTTTTTGGTACTGCCCCTGAGTCCCAGCCTCTGTCTTTGTCTCTACCCCACTGCATTTGCCTTGCGTTTATATATATTCATCATACTCGTGCGTTTCAGAAAACTTCACCATCTGGCACCAGCTAGCACTGGCTCATTCACAGTCCTGTGCAAGAAAATAAATTCACCGCCAAATAGCCATTGTTCAGCTTTCGTTTTCTGAAAGTTACTAATATTACTACATTTATCACTTAAACTGCACTTTCTCATTGACAGCTACGAAACACAAGGTACCTAACTTCCTTACACTTAGTAGCTTGGATTCTGCATAGACTTTTATAAGAAACTGGTTCAAGTATTAGTATTTTTGAACACAGGTTTTTACTTATCATTGATTATTTGTATACCTTTTGTTTAAGAAAATAATTTTAGATATGTAAACAAATAGATGATAATATGGGATTTATGATAGTTACTTTGCTGCCCACAAATTCTGTGCGAGCCAAACCCAAAAATCCCAACCCAAGAATTGAAAAGATTCACACTCACTGTTGATTGCTTGCAAAGAAAGAAAAAATGAGAGGTCAATGGTCAAAATATAGAAGTCAAATAATAGAAAGAAAGAAAAGGACACATGTTTAAAGAATCTAGTACTGCCTTTCTGGAATCACTCCTTTGATTAATCAACCTTGCCCATCTTGACCATCTTGTTGACTGTTTTAGGTTTAATGAATGTGTCAATCTTGCTGAAAGACCATGGAGGCATGTCTAACTTAAGTATTTATAGGTATATATTTGTTTGTTTAACATTTTATTTCACAGAGAAATGCATTTTGATGTGGTTTGTATTTGTGTGTAAATGTAATGTAAAGGCTTGGGCATGCCTTTGATTAAAAGTTTAATTATACGTGAAGTTATTATTTGTAAGTAATAATTAACTTTTTCTAATATAGTTCTTGTTTAAAGTTGCATTGCTGCCTATATAATTTGTGTGAGTCCAGCCCAAAAGCCCAACCCAATAATTGAGAAGAATATTCACACTCACTGATTTTTTCTTGCAAAGAAGGAAAGGCGACAATTCATGGTCAAAATATAGATGTATCAGAAAGAAAGAAAGACACATGTTCCACAAATTAGTATTTCTTGGATGATTCCTTTGGTTAATCATCCTTGATGATTAAGAAAGCAAATTTGTATATAAACCATGTTTCGCATCATCTAGTTATAACTCATCATTAACATTCATTACAAATACTGAAATACTAAATTTTCTAAGAGATTATAAAAAATGGGTAGCAACGACAGCAAGAAGAATGTGAGCCTGTCCTCATTGATATCCAGATTAGTGAGTGAGTGCTTTTCGTTTTCGTCAAAAGAAGGTGAGAGACGCGTCAAGGACTCAAAAGCGTCAAGTTGACCCGAGGAAACTATGATTGCAGCAGCCAAGCATTTCACCAGTGCACATAAAGTACGACTAATATAAGCTTATTTATAAGATCACCACAATAGTATATCAGAACCGTGAGTGGTACGTCTATTAATTGCATGAATGAAGTTAGTCGGGGTTGAAGATGAAAATGAAGGCAGATGGCCACAGTAATCATTTAAACACATCTTAGATGCCTTGGGAATCACGTGGAATCGCTATATCTGAGCATATATATATAGTAAATTTCTACAAAGAAGCTGTTTGGCCCTGGATTTGAATGGATTTTTATTTTTTGTACAAATCATAAGCAGTGTAAAACCAGTCTGGTATACATTAATACCTATGTAGAGGCTATGAGCCCGTTGTGTGTTCATTAAGTTTATCTTGTTCAAAAGGTTTAAGTGTGTAACGATCTTAACCCGTTATTAATAAACGTATTGCTTCATATTCACTGATACTAATGTATAGTCCTTATATCGTGATTATAAATATGTTGCAATTCTATACTAGGCATTCTTCCAAGTTCCAAAACCTTTCATGCAGTCAATTAAATCATTAACCTAAGTATACTAGCTAAAATGTAAAACTATATAATAGTCGAGGAAAATTAAGCGGAAAATCAACATGAAATCAACTGAATCACAAATAAAAACAAAATTGATTGGTGAATATCAGAACAGTATCATTCATTAGCTTCGTATTCATTGCACAAGTGAAACAACCATTATATTCTTCCCACTCGGAAGTTCATATTAGGTTGTAAGAAGCAAAGAGTAAATGTATACTGTGGCTATATCAGTTGAACAGCTAAAAGTGATTTAATTTCGTATTCAAATGCACAAGTGAAACAACCATTATATCCTCAGCATTGCAAATTAAATCCGTACAAAACTGGCAAGAAGTCCCGAGCCTCTGTCTCTGCCTCTACCCCACTGCATTTGCCTTGCGTTTATATATATTCATCCTCATGCGTTTCAGAAAACTTCACGAACTGGCGCCAGCTAACACTAGCTCATTCACAGTCCTGTGCCAAGAAAATAAAATCACTGCCAAATAGCCATTGTTAACAGCTTTCGTTTTCTGAAAGTTACTAATACTACTACATTTATCACTTAAACTGCACTTGCTCACTGACAGCTATGAAACACAAGGTCCCTAACTGAGTAACTTCCTTACACTTGGTAGCTTTTGGATTCTTCATTGACTTACTTAAGAAACTGGTTCTAGTTATCTAGTATTACTACGTAGTATTTTTTAACACTGGTATTTACTTATCATTGATCTTTTGTATACCTTTTGTTTAAGAAAATATTTTTAGATATGTAAACGAATAGATGATAATATGGGATTTATGAAAGTTACTTTGCTGGCACAAATTCTATGTGAGCCAAACCCAAAACCCCAACCCAAGAATTGAAAAGATTCACACTCACTGTTGATTGCTTGCAAAGAAAGAAAAAATGAGAGGTCAATGGTCAAAATATAGAAGTCAAATTATCAGAAAGAAAGAAAATACAACAAGAAGAACATGAGCATATCCTCATTATCACATCTCTCTTTCCACGATGATTCTTTTGGTTAATCAACCTTGATGATCAAGAAACAAAATTTGTATATAAACCTTGTTTTGCATCACATATTTATAATTTATCATTAACATTCACTACAAATACTGACATACTAAATTTTCTAAGAGATTATGGTAGCAATGACAACAAGAAGAACGTGAGCATGTCCTCATATCCAGATCAGTGAGTGAGTGCTTTTCGTTTTTGTCAAAAGAAGGTGAGAGACGTGTCAAGGACTCCAAAGTGCGTAATGGACCCGAGGAAACTATGATTGCAGCTGCCAAGCATTTCTCCAATGCAAATAAAGTACGACTAATATAAGTTTATTTATAAGATCACCACAATAATATATCTGAACCATGAGTGATACGTCTATTAACTCAATCGAATGGTTAGTCGGAGTGGGAGGAGAAAACGAAGGCAGATGGCCACAGTACGTAATCGTTTAAACACGTCTTAGACGTCTTGGAAATCACGTAGAATTACTTTATCTAAGCATATAGTAAATTTCTACCAAGAAGATGTTTGGCCCAGGATTTGAATGGATTTTTATCTCTAGCTAGCATGATATTATATTCACTTTTGAGCTGTGTAAAACCTGTCTGGAACCTATGTAGTGGCTATGTGCCCACTGTGTGTTCATTAAGTTTATCTTGTTCAAAAAGTTTGTGTAACAATCTTAACCCGTTAATAAATACATGTATAGTCCTTATATCGTGATTAATAATATGCTGCAACTCGATATACTAGGCATGCATTCTTCCAACACCTTCCATGCAGTCATTTAAATCATTAACGTTCCTAGTATTGTACAATGTAAACTATATTAGAAGAGGAAAATTAAGTGGAAAATCGACATGAAACCAATTGAATCACAAATAAAACAAAATTGATTGGTGAAGTTCAAAACAGTATCATTCATTAGCTTCGTATTCATTGCACAAGTAAAACAACCATTATATTCTTCCCACTCGGAAGTTCATATTAGGTTGTAAGAAGCAAAGAGTAAATGTATATTGTGGTTGATATCAGTTGAGCAGCTAAATGTGATTTAATTATCGTAAATTAATGTTCATGGAAATAGGGAATTATCACTATTTTGGGTTTCACCAAGGTCATGCTCAATTTTGCTATAAAAATTATAGAAATATATGGAAGAAGTAATGAAGTAAAACCATCATTTATCCAACCTTGCTTTAAACATAATCTATTGACGCACAAACATAAGCCACAGGCTAAATATTGGTTTTTTAAAATGAGCTTGGTTTTTATTTACAAACAACAAGACCATATATGTTGTATAACAGCAAATGATACATTGGCACACAAGAAGCTTTACATGTGCAATTCAAGTTTGAAATTGTCGCTAAGAAGGAAAGAAAAATGCATAACCGTGTTAAATAGAATGCATGCCACATAAACTACTAACGTACAAATCCAATATATCCTCACCATTGCAAATCTGGCAAGAAGTCCCGAGCCTCTGTCTCTTCTGCATTTGCCTTGCTAACACACACTAGCTCATTCACATTCCTGTGCCAAGAAAATAAATTCTCCGCCAAATAGCCAACGTTTACAGCTTTCGTTTTCTGAAAGTTACTCTACTAATATTACTACATTTACCACTTAAACTGCACTTGCTGATCATTGACAGCTATGAAACACAAGCTACCTAAATTCCTTACACTTACTGGTTTTTACTTATCATTGATCTCTTGTACCATTTGTTTAAGAAAATTTTTTTTAGCTATGTAACTGAATAGATGATAATAGATTATAGATTTATGAAAGTTACTTTGCTGCACACAAATTCTATGTGAGCCAAACCCAAGAATTGAAAAGATTCACACTCACTGTTGATTGCTTGCAAATAAAGAAAAAATGAGAGGTCAAATAGTCAAATTATAGAAAGAAAGAAAAGGACACACGTTTAGAAAAGTATAATAATTTCTGGGATCATTCCTTTGACTAATCAGCCTTGATGATCAAGAAACCAAGTTTATATATAAACCTTGTTTTGCAACACAAAGTTATAACTCGTCATTAACAAAGATACTAAATTCAAAGAGATTAAAAGAAATGGCTAGCAACGGAAAGAAGAACATAAGCATGTTATCATTGATAATCAGATCAATGAGTGAGTGCTTTTCGTTTCATCAAAAGAAGGTGAGAGACGTGTTACGGACTTGAAAGCGCCATGTGGACCCAAGGAAACCATGATTGCAGCTGCCAAACATTTCTCCAGTGCACATAAAGTTCGACTAATCTAATCTTATCTTTAAGATCGTCATAATAATTCTTTAGACCGTGAGTGTCACGTCTAGTAACAGCATCAAATGGACTTGCCGAGAGTGGCTAAAAGTTTCTAACTTTCTATCAAAATATCGCCCCTAGATTTGAATGGATTTCGTTCACTAGCATGATACAGTGTCCACTTTTCTAACAAATCACAAGCAGTGCAAAGGCCAGTCTTGTGTAGCTATGGCTGTGTGCCCACTGTATCTCTTAGGTTTATCGTGTTCAGAAGGTCTAAATGTGTAACAATCTTAATAAATGCATTGCTTCATATTGATGATGAATGAGATACTAACGTTGAGTACTTGTCATAATGGAAAATAGCATGCTGCATGCAGTTCTTTACTATACGCATTTTGTTCAAGACTTTTTACGCAGTGAACTTAATTATCCGCAATCCTTATTACGTTGTACATTCTATGATAAGGTTATAACAATGTTCGATGAAACTCGTTGTACATAGTAGTTGAATGAAATTAAACAGGAATTAACGTGTAACCAATTAAAACAACACAAATTAAAAAAGGTAACTAACTGGTGAAGATTAATCATTCTTCCCACTCGGATGTTGGTCTCTGATTAAAGAAGCAAAGATAAGTGTACGGATGTCACTATATGATGCAGACACCTTAACGAGGGGCTGTTTATGGATTACACCAAGGTCACAACTATGGGAGTAACTAGACGAGACAACTTGCGAGTTATTCGAGATCGACTCGTAAATTACCTGAAATCGACTCGATATAAATGAGCCGAGCTTAAGCTCAAGCTACTTGAGTACACTTTTGAGTCGAGTGCGAGCTCCAAAATACTCGGCTCGTAACTAGCTTTAATTATATTACACTTTTACTTTAGATATACACGAGGCTTGCAGAACCCGTGCTACGCACGGGCTTTTAATCTAATTGTTAATCGCGCGTATTGATTTTGTGAATTGTCGAGTGCATTTGTATTTTTAGTTTAGTATGTTCTATGAAGGGTTTTTAGTTTGTTGTTTAAAAATATAAAAATGGTTGACATTGTTTTGGTTTTTTGGTCTTTATATTTTTTAAATGGGCTTGTTGTTATTAAATTGTCATACGCTTGATGTAATTTTCTTTGATTGTTTTGGCCTATTACGTAACCCAACAATAATTTTGCATTATGTGGTTTTTGCATGGTAATACGAAGCACGCTAGCTTTTTCTTATTTGTTATAGTGTAATTTGCGTTATCATGTATATACATAATTTTGCATAGGCTGTATAAAAATCGTTACAAACCTTTTTGGCTTCATCTGACTAATTGCATTGAAAATTAAAATTGAAGTCTAACTAATATTAATAAATTTTATCAGTAAACTCAATTCTAAATAGTTAACCAAATAAATATTAATTAACACATTATTAATAATTCCTTAAACCTTTTGGATTTCACTATTATGTCTTAAACTTTATTTTGTTAATTTATTATTATAATTTACAAATAGGTTCGAGCAAAAATTATGTACCTTATAATTAAACCATTTAAATGTTACTTAAAATTTGTACATACTAAATGTGATTTTAGACGGTTTATATGTGCATGAATTAGGTTAAATCATTAATTATTCTTGCAGCCTTTTCAACTTCATCTCAGTCCATAACCGTCTTTTAATTCTTTACTAAATATGTAATTAATTTCGACAACCCTTATACTTCCATCTCGATATTCTATATAATTCACATTAAATTATCGGACTCCATTTTGAATGTCTTGATTACTCCACATTAAAAAGGGACTCAATTAAAAATTAACATTGAAGTCTAACTAATATTAATAAATTTTATTAATACTCAATTCTAAATAGCTAACCATACGAATATTAATTAACATACTATTAATAATTCCTAAAATATTTGGACTCCACTATTATGTCTTAAACTTTATTTTTTTATTTATTATTATAATTTACAAATGGGTTCGAGCAAAAATTATGTACTTTATCATTTAACCATTTAAATGTTGCTTACAAACATGTACATACTAAATATGATTTTGGCCGGTTTATATAGGCATGAATTAGATTAAATCATTAATTATTTTTGCAACCTTTCACAACCCTTGCACTTCATCTAAACGACTTTTAATTCTATACTAAATGCGTAATCAATTCCGGCAACCTTTGCACTTCATCTCTTTTCATAATTGTATAGTTATTATGAGGCTGCATTGAATTCGAGCATTAGCAATTTGTACTCTATGCAATCTTGACGCCTCCACATTAAATTTTAGAACTCAATCTTATATGTTTATAGATAAAGTTTGTGTAATCATGTATCTATACTACTATATAATGTATTTGGGACTATTCTATAATTAGAAAGGCTTAAAAATTCAGACTTTTACTTGCTAATTATGGAAACAACCTCCCCTAACAATCACCCCCAACAATTTATAACCACCTCAACAACCACCCTAACAATTTATAACCACCTCAACAACCACTTTCCACCACCCCAACAATTTATAACCACCTCAACAACCACCCCAACAATTTATAACCACCTCAACAACCACTTTCCACCACCCCACCTCCCTCCTCTTCACCCCAACAATCCGCCCCCGCATCGCGCGGGCATCTTTCTAGTATATAATAATGTCACATAAACTATATAAAAATCGTTACAAACCTTTTTGGTTTTATCTCATTTTACTGTACAACAAATTTTATTGAAAATTAACATTGAATTCTAGCTAATATTAATAAATTTTATCAATAAACTCAATTCTAAATAACTAACCAAATAAATATTAATTAGCACACTATTAATAATTCCTAAAACCTTTGGACTCCACTGTTATGTCTTAAACATTATTATTTTTATTTATTATTATAATTTACAAATGGGTTCGAGCAAAAAGTATGTATTTTATCATTTAACTATTTAAATGTTGTTTTACATACATACTCGTCATAACCGTCTTTTAATTCTATACTAAATACGTGATCAATTTCGGCAACCCTTGCACTTTCATATCGATGTTATATATACTTCACATTAAATTATGGGACTCCATCTTGAGTATCTTGATTACTCCACATTAAATTAAGGGACTCAATCTTATAGTATTATAAAGTTTGTGTAATCATGTATATATAATATTGCCACATAAACTATATAAAAATCGTTACAAACCTTTTTGGATTTTTCTCATTTTATTGTACAACTAATTTTATTGAAAATTAACATTGAATTCTAACTAATATTAATAAATGTTATCAATAAATTCAATTCTAAATAGCTAACCAAATGAATATTATTTAATACACTATTAATAATTCCTAAAACCTTTGGACTCCACTATTATGTCTTAAACTTTATTTTTTTAATTTATTATTATAATTTACAAATGGGTTCGAGCAAGATTATGTACTTTATCATTTAACCATTTAAATATTGCTTTACATACATGCTCGTGCACATTTTCTTGAATCAATTCGCACATGTGAGCTACATCATAAACTAATCACGCTAAAAATTATCATTTAACCATTTAAATGTTGCTTTACATAAATGCTCGTGCACATTTTCTTGAATCAATTCACACATGTGAGCTACATCAATAGAAATTGCACATAAATTACTTGTATATGAAAATGCATTAACATAATACATATATCTATATATATGATTACCTATAACAATCACCTAAATATGTAAGAAACAAATAAAATAGTTGGTATCCCAATCTTTGATTCCATTTATCTGAGCATGCATGATCTTGTGTGATTTTCATGGTATATGTGTATGATAACAAAATTAAGAAAAAAAGAATCCCAAGGTAATTACAAAGATCTAAAAGATGTGTGTATCATCTCTAAAATGTTGCAAAATATAATTTACATACCGCTACCAACAATCAAAGATCTAAAAGATGTGTGAGTCATCTTCAAATGTACATACTAAATGTGATTTTGGCCGGTTTATATAGACATGAATTAGGTTAAATCATTAATTATTCTTGCAACCTTTCGCAACCCTTGCACTTCATCTAACCGACGTTTAATTGTATACTAAATGCTATGTGATCAATTCGGGCAACCCTTGCACTTCATCTCATTTCATGATTGTATAGTTATTATGAGGCTGCATTAAATTCCGAGCATTAGCAATTTGTACTCTATGCAATCTTGACGCCTCCACATTAAATTTTAGGACTCAATCTTATATGTTTATAGATGTAATTTTTTTTTTTTTTTTTTTTTTTTGGTAAACATGGGTTTCCGACTCGACATTGCGAGCCGACTAATCCCACGGCGACTACCCTTTTTGGATAGCCCGGAGTCGGCGCAGGTGAACCTCCGTGGCTAGAAGGGGATTAATTTTCTCCCCGTTGGATTCGAACCCTTGACCTCCTCTTTGAAAGGTTGTTATTCTTACCACTGGGTCACCCCTTGTGGTTTACATGTAATTACTTAATTGTCATAAAGTCGAATCGAGCTTCATAAGCCGATTTCCATGGAGTTCGAGCTATAAATGTGGAAATAATCGAGTTTTGAGCTCGAGTTTTAGTTGACTAGTCAAACTCGAGCTTGAAATCCAAAGCTTATCCAAGTTCGAGTCGAGTTTCGAGCTTGAGTTTTAGTATTGGAGTCTAGTTCGAGATAGGCAGTACTTGGCTCGACTAAGCTCGTTTACACAACTCATGGCAAATTTCGCAATCAAAATCAATAAACGATATAAAAGAAGCAATAACTTAACATGAGTATTTTGCATAGAGGAGGAGGAGGAGGAGAAGAAGAAGAAGAAGAAGAAGAGGTGGTCAATTTTCACAAGTTCCTATTTCCGTAGTTCGACATCTAACTTTTATAGGTTACTTGTGATTTTCAATATCGTATCAATCACACTTTAATTACACTAAAAAAACAAAACCAACATCATTGTTATCACTGACCTTTCTTTAAAAGAAAGAGACATCCATGTTTGAATTTTTACATTCATGCATCTACATCCAACCCTATTATAAAGTTTAAACATACATACAACAAGGTTCATAATCTTACTCACAATCGTAACATATTTACATCACAAATATCTCATACAATTATCCTAGCCAGGATTTGAACCAACAACCACTTGCTGAAAAACATCCGACCGTGTCACGTGTTGCTAGGCTACGTACAATCTTTTTGGTATACATTTACACTAAATGATACATCAACACACTAAAATCATAATTTTATGATGCACATATTAATTCCTTTGCTAATAAACCGCTTTGCAACACAGGAGCCTTATGATACAAGATGCAAATAAACAATGTCGCCAAGAAGCGAAAGAGAACTGCATAACAGTGTTACAGAAAGAAGCAACGAATAAGAATAAATCCCAAACTAAATCCTCGCCAACTAAAGGCATCTGTTTATGAATATTTACAGAACATGCACATTCACTAGTACTGGTATTTAGCTGAAAGTTACTCTTCTCACGATGCCGTAAACACTAAATACCAAGTCGGCTTTTCAAACCAAACACATGAAACTGGTAAACATAGTATAGCAATCCAGTATGAAGAAAAAAGTGTGTACAAATGACCAATTTGTTGTAGTGTCGGTCTCTGTCTACTCTTGCCATTATTGCAATTGTCTTGCGTTTGGCAAACCAATGTGTAAAGCAGATCTTGAACCTTCTCACAAAACAGACCCCATTCCTCTCTGCCACGTCACCAAACATCACGAAACTGGCACCAGCTGCCCAGCTAGCAATAGCTCATTCACACTCCTGTGGCCGAAAGATGAATTCACAGCCACGTAACATGCCATCCGGCTCTTGAACTTGCTAATATTACAACTTTCATCACTTAAACTGAACTTTGTCATTGACAGCTTTGAAAAAGCCAGTACCTCCTTGATTTAGTAGCTTATGCTGTTTCTTTAGATAACATATTAGTGATTTTGAAGACAGGTTTTGCGGATTGCTACTTTGCTTATCTTTGATCTTTTGTATGCCTTTCTTTATTCTTTCATATAAATCTTCATTAATTATTCCTTGCACAGAGTACATATTTACATGCCCAACTTTCATTAAAAAAAAATATACATCTTTTATACTCTACTTTCATAAATCTACAGAGAGTACATATTTACATGCCCAACTTTCATTAAAAAAATATACATCTTTTATACTCTACTTTCATAAATCTACATCCAACCCTGCTTCAAACATGAATCATAACCCATTAACAGACAATCAAAGGTCATAAGCACAATACTTGTCATTCAGAACTGCTTAATTAATTCTCATTCACAAGACCATATTAGCAACAACTTAACATGCAACAAGCATTACAGAGAGCAGATCAATACTAAAGATGTGTACGTCTACCCCAATACCAAAATATATAAACATTACTATCAAATTTTCATGCTAAAATATTATTTATAAACAATGTCGCCATGAACTGAAAGAAATGCAGAACAGCGGTAAAAAAATATGAAACAAATGCGACTAAAGTCCAACCTGAATCCTCACAAACTAAAGGCAGTACTTTGGGAATATTTACAGAACATGCCCATTCACTGCCATTAACAAAAAGTCCCGTAACCCTAAACACTAAATACCAACTCAAGCCTGAAAGTTAACTTATTCAAAGTCAAACTAAAATAACCGGTAACATAGTATAGTAATCCAGTATGAGCAATACCTCCGAATCCTATCTGATAGGTATAAATCTCAAAACTGGCAAGAAGTCCCGAGCCTCTGTCTCTGCCTCTGGCCCATTGCAATTTCCTTGCGTTTGGCAAACGAAGTGTAAAGCAGATGTTGGAACTTCTCAAGAAACAGACCCCATTCCTCCTCATCCATGTCAGCAAACTTCACGAAACTGGCACCAGCTGGCACTAGCTCATTCGCACTCCTGTGCCCAGAAGATGAATTCACTGCCATATAGCCATCGTTTTCAGTTTTCGATCTCTGTAACTTACTAATACCACTATTATCACTTAAACTACACTTGCTCATTGACAGCTTTGAAACGCAAGGCACCTCCTTAGATGCAGGAAGCACAAGACCTTCAGTTTCTTTTTCATCTTCGCTTTCTTCATCTTCCTCGATGGTTTCTTCAAGTTTAGAAAGTGGTTTTCGCCCAAACCTAAAGTTCAAAAAGTTATCATTTGACAATTTAGGAGTGAGGTCAAAGGCGGAATCATTGTAGTCAATATCAAACTGAAACCCATCTTCGTCTTCTGTTTCATCCTCCGGGGGTTGAACCACCATTTCAGCCTTCTTCTCGGCGACAATTCTCCTTGCATCCATGCATAAAACCTCGAGCTCACTCGGTTCCTCTTCACCATGGCGAAATTCCCGGCTCATCATCTCACCTATCTCGGATAAGCACAAACCATAAGAAGCAGCTTCCTTTAGGAAAACCGTACAAAGAATCAAGACCCGCAAGCAAGCTTCACGTATCATTGGAAGTTCAGATTTTAACATCTCACAGTCAACATATGGGTCGAGTTTTTCAATATACTCAAGCTCATCCTCTGAAAATGGGATCGACGCCTGAGGCCAGTGAATCCATTCAAAATATGGATCCTCCAGATTTTCAGGCAAACATAAACCATGATCAATGGGTATGAGTTCAACTTCACTAAATCTCGTAACATCATCATTGTTGAGCCTTCTAACTAAAAGATTTCCAGCATGTCGATCCGTGTTGAAAATTCTTATGTCTAATATACCAATGCGATGAACAGCAGACACAGGAAAGCTTGAGGTCCCATAATCACTAGCATCAAAATCATGTGGCATAAACTTCTGGAATGAAGCAATCTTGCTAAAAAGCTTCTTCTTCCTTTGAACCTTGTGGCTTCCACTTACACCATCATTGACATTGAACACTGAATGTGTGATTTTGACCAATGCAGTAGGGGGGACGTTAGCAAAGTGATCGTGGTCAAGAAGGTAAGCAGCAACCTCACGATACCCGGTTTCACCAACCCGAACCGAACGCTTTAAACCCGGTTGACCAAGTGCTTTACCCACGAACCCTTTCGGGTTATTTGGTGCAAACGGTTCTTCATCAGTCGGTTTCACTATGGCCACTTTCTCACCTATACTGTTGCTGAAATAATAAGCACCACCAAGGCCCCCAGTAGCAAGGATCGGATCAACTCCCGACTTCATTGCAATCACAACCTCATCAACAACACGTTTTATTCTCACAAAACTACTCGAATGACCCAAGATCTCAACGGGTCCACTTTGATCTTTCTGCTGTATATCCCGCCCAGTGGGAGACATACAAGGGGTTGATGAGCTTCTATGTAGGACGTTTCTGGTTAAAAGAAGAGGTGAATCATTACGAATGGCGCTAAGATCATTATTCAGAACCATATCTCCAAAAGTCAAAGAACTTTCTTCAGTCGGAAAATTCAAAGCAATCTGCAACCTTCGTTTAACCATATTAGCATTATCACTTCGATCTATATCCATACCCAACACACAACCAGACTCAGTTTGAACAAACACACGTCTCCTGCCAGTGGCTTTCGCCCCTTCCATCCTACTGTTACCATGGTACTCCCGCCCTAAAGGACTCCTGAAAAGAGCTACAGCCATTTGGGTCTGAACTGGGCTGTCTGAGCTACGAGACATGAACCGAAGGCGGGGCAATTAGTGGTGTTTTCACAGCCTACGGCTGGGAAAATGGACTCAAAACCAGAAACAAGGAGCAAACTAATAGCTGAATGGTTCACAAAACAATAATCAAACACCAAAATCGGCCTCGAATCTTCACAGTTGTTGCTACATAGATAAAGCCATCTTACCGATTCTAATCAATTTGCTCTCCCTAATCTGTATTGAGAAAACACAAGAACATACAATCCAATCAGCTACTAGCAGGAAATAAAGTCTTAACAACTATAACGACCGATCCTGACTTAACCATACAAGCAGATAAGCAGTTTTATCAAGCAATCTACCTAAACGCCCCTTAATTCAAACAGCTTAGTTCAAAAAGCAGATGATCAGTTTTATTAATCCATCCACCAAACACCCCTTCACTTTTAAACAAGTCAATAACTTCAACATATTCACTAAAACACGATAAACTACACTCTTAACAACTATCAAAAAAGAAAGCTCTTATTCGGGATATTTAGGAGGTGTTGGGGTAAACTTAATAGAATAAAAGCTTATTTCACCCCAAAAAAAAAGAAAAAAGAAAAAAAGAAAAGAAACTCATAAGCTCTCCAAATAACCTTATCCAAACACCTTCATGAAGCTTAATAGCCTTCTAAAAAAAACCCATTAAGCTACTCCATTAAACACCTCAAACAACCTTATCCCCCCCCCCCCCCCCCCCAAAAAAAAATGCCCACTTTCATTCATAACTTTTATCAAACACTTGATGGGTTTTTTATAAAATTTTGATCCAAAATTCATGTTTAGTGTATACACCTCAAAAAAAAAACACACACACACACACACACACACTTTATTCCAAAATTTATATAAGGAAAAAACATCATATATAGCTACCCATTAAGCTCAAAATCACTCTTACCAATTAAAAATCAAAACTTTATTACAAAAAAAAAAAAAAAAAAAAAAAAAAAAAAAAAATCGTATATAGCTACCAATTAAGCTCAAAATCACTCTAACCAATTAAAAATCAAAACTTTTTATATAAAAAAACAAAGGGCTAAATGGGTATCAAGAACAAGAACAAAAAAGAGAAAAACTAACCAGTTAAATAGATCCTATAACCCGAACAGAAGAACCAGGATCCGAATAGTATGATTGAATATGAGACAAGATTCAGAGATTCAGAGAAAGATAAACCCTTTTCTTCTTCTCTGTAAAAATGGTGTGTTTCTCGCTATAAAAATGGTTCCTTGTATTTGGGTTTCTCTCTCTAAAAACTGCAACTGGGTCTCATCGTTATCTATATAGACGTGAAGGGCGGGGTCATGTGTATATTTTATTATTATTTTAATTCTTGAACAACAAGATAAAAAATAAAATCTTTTTTTATTTTGTTTTTGTTTTTACTTGCTTTTGTTTGTATGTGATAATTTAGCAATAAGATTGACTGAGTATTCATGCATAGCAATAAGATTTTTTTTTTACAGATAGTTTTCGTGAAAAAAAAATTGTTTATGAGTTATAAATGAAAAATAATAAAAGTTTAAGGATTTTGAGATTAAACATAATGTTTTGAAACCATGTTCGACCCGGGTGGTTCAACCGATTGAACCGTTTTGGTTGAATAACGTGTCAATTTAAACCGGGTCAAGCCGACGGGTTGGGTAAAAAGTGGTCAAATTAAATCATGTCAACCCATCAGGTTTGAAGCGTGTCAGGTCAACTCGATTTTCGATGTCTATTAATAGTTTCATTTTAAAACATATGTCAACATTTCCTTTTTAAGTTTCAACTTTTCAATTTCCATTTTTTAGTCTTTCCTATATTTAGTATAGATCAAAGTATAATATTTTAATACTAGGACAACAAGATTAAAATCTTTTTTTTATTGTGTTGTTGTTTTTACTTGGTTGTTTATATTTGTTAAGGGATAATTTAGTTTATCTATTTAGGTCTAATTTTTTTTTCTTATTGTAAAATAATATGATTATTTTGAAAGGTCGAAGTAAATGCAAAATGCTAATGACAGAAGTAAGAGATTACTTGTTTGTTTATATTTGTTAAGTGATAATTTAGTTTAGTTTATCTATTTAGGTCTAATATTTTTATTCTGCTAAGATAATATGATTAACTTGAAAGATTGACATATAATAATTAAATGAGAAATTTTAATGACAGCAGTAAGAGATATGATTAACAAAAGTTTTCGTCTTTTTTATTAAAAAACATATTTTATTATTTTTTGCCTCAAATTAAGGCTATGTTTGGTGCGGAATTTTTTGAGGCGATGAGTAATAAGTTTTTTGATTTTTATTGTTCGTCTGTTAAAGGAGCAGTGAGTTTTGCTATTTTTTAAAAATCTCATTTTATTAATGTTTCTTTAAGAATCTATGAGCGATGAGCGGTGAACTGTGTCTAATTGTCTATGTTTACTCTTACTTTAACCAAACACACCCTAATTGTTTGCTTTGATAGCTTTACAAAATTTTGGGAAGTTATACAAATCATTTTTTAACCAACAAAATGTTTATTTTCTTCTCAGTATTTTTTTTTTTTTTTCATAAAACGTCAACTAACTATCTCATAAAATATACACCAGCATTGATAGTTTTACAAAATTTTAGGAAGTTATACAAATCATTTTTTAACCAACAAAATGTTTACTTTCTTCTCAGTATTTTTTTTTTTTCATAAAACGTCAACTAACTATCTCATAAAATATACACCAAAACTGTCTCACATGTTCTAAGCAGGATTTGAACCTGCAATTATATTTGAGAACTTCTCACACAACAAGATGTATCATTGAGATATAAGCTCTTTGTCAATGTAAAGGTTTTGATTAGTGTAATTCGAAATTATACTTTTTTTTCTTTTTTTTCTTTTTTTGGCAAATTAAAGTAATAAATTGATATTCATTTAAAAGCATAAAAATTGATAAGACATTAATTGACAACGCGCATTCGTACTTTAATATTGATCATTTGTACTATTTAATCAAAATGTGAAAAGTTGATTGTTGATGGTAGTTACAAGGTGTTCACATTTTCTGTAAGATACGTAGTAAGAGCGTTAGGTGCAGTGGTGCCATGGCTTCAAGCCGTGACACCAAAAGTACTGCCACGTCAGTAAAAAGCTCTTATGGCACTAGAAATCTCACGGCATCATATTTCAGGGGTATTCGTTGGCACCAGAAATTCTGGTGCCGTCGGCCTTTATTTTTTTTTTTTATTTTTTTTTTTACTTAAATAAAAATATACACAATATAAACTTAAATAAACTTCATTAATATTAAAAACACACATTACATATTAAAAAAACACACGATACATAAAATAAAAAACCTAATACATAAATAAAAGATTAATCCTCGTCGGTTGGATATTTTGCCCGGATTCGAGCTTGTTGTGCCCTCACGATCCTTGCGTTAACCGGATCCATACTGCTTGTATCCATTTGTAGCACCCGCATCTCCTCGGCTATCTTTTGTGATTCATACAAAGTAACTCTCGCGAGTGACTCTCGCTCAAGAACATCCATCTTTGCCTTGCGGTCTAACTCGTATTGTTGTTGCAACATTTCTTGAAACAATGCCGGGTTTGAACCGGAACTAGCGGTCGAGTTTGACGAACGTTGACTCTTAGCAACCCGGTACACGCCGTCGGGTCGTGACAACTCGTCGGGTCCAAAATGCTCGGGCTCCTGCTGAGTAGGCCGAAGACAATTACGTCTTGCCAAAGTCGAGTCGGGATTTTTCCACTTATGCTTGTCTTTCAAAAAGTTCCAAGCGGTCAAGTGTCGAAAATCATAACCCGTTGATTTTTTAAACAATATGTGACAACGATTCATAACATCGTTGTCACCTTCCCCACTCATAACCACCGTTTCATCCACTACCGAATTAAACTTCTTGATATCTTTATTCATCGGAGTCCACTTTCCCGTCAACATGTTTTTGGTACGAATAGTATAGTTGGGCCTCTTTGCTTCCGTGTTGTATGCATCGAGCACTTTGTACCAAAATGTATCCCTTTGTTGATCCGCACCCGTTTTTGGATCCTCGGATACTTGGATGTAACACTCCACCAAAAGATATTCTTCGTCTTGGCTCCAAAAAGTTCGTGGTTGTCGGGACAGGACCACATCTTCCTCGACCTCTTTTTCTTTGTTGCTTTTCTTATTCTTCGGCTTTGATTTTGGCTTCTTCGCCATCGTCTTTGCCCTCGATTTTTTTGAGGTCGGTGTCGGAATAATTTCTTCACTTGAAACCGATTTTTCTTCGTCATCATCTTCGTCTACTAGATGAAACGAAGCATGGTCCGAATTCGGTTGTGAAGGGATGCCTTGGGTTGTTTGTTGAGTTTGTGTAAATTGATATTGGTTTTATTGTTGTTGTTGTAATTTCCATTGGCTAAACAATGCTAAATCTTCGGGATTCATAAATGAGGTTTGGAAGGTAGGAAAGTAACCCGGATTCGAAGACGATCCCGGATTGTTACCGGGGTTCGAAGACGAACCCGGCATTTGGTTTGTCGGATCGTTTAAAATGTTGTTGATCCATGGTTGATTTGGATTCATTTTGGATGAGAATAGTTGTGAGAAGTTGAGATTTAATATATTGGAAGTGTGTATGAAGTTTGAAAAAAAATGGGGTATTTATAAAGTTTTTTTTTGGGAATTAAATTGGTTTTTTTTTGTATTTTTTTGAAAAAAAGGGGCATATAGCCGTTTATATGCAACGGCTCTTTTTCTTTTGTCCTTAAAATCAGCAGGAAAAAAAAATAAAAAAAATAAAAAAATAGCGACGGCGTGGAGCCATGGCTGCGGCGCGAGCACCGACGGCGCCACCACCGGTACGGTGCGCCGTCGGTTTTTGTAGGCTGGTGGAACGGCGCCAAGCCACAACGCAGGCGTACCAAATGCTCTAAATGTTTTGAGATCTTTTATCTACCATAAAAATATTGATTTCTAATTTAAAACATTACTGTATTATATTTTTGTTTCAACAAATTTGAATATTATTCCAATAAAAACTCAGTTAAAGAACGCGTACATTGATTGAAAAAGATACATTCTACAACTGTTAAGATATACTCGTATAATAATTTTCGAATATTATGTAAATCCAAAAACATGGGTACGAAGTACGAATGGTCTAGATGGAGGTGAACTGGCCATTGGATGATGATGATGATGTGGATGCAATCAGAGCCGTAAAAAGTGAAAAGGTGGATTAGATTGCTGATGTGGAATACAAGGATTGGTTGGTGATGTGGCAAAATTGGACGTCAAAACAGGTTGGCACATGTCGGCTACTAACACAATCTATGTGCCCCTCATGACTTTTTATTTATTCTCTAGGAATTTTTAGTTTGTTGTATGGAAAATGATTCTTGTGAAAGTTTTTTCTAGTTACTTTTGGTTGAAAAATAATGATACTTAGACCACTCGGTAAGGTGTCATTCACCCTCACGTTAACTTTTAACGCATCTCATTTTTTGACCGAGTTACCTTACCGCCTATGAAAGGCAAGCCCACGTTAACGCACCACGTTAAGGGCTTAACGTGCGTTAACATGAAAAAAAAAAAAAAAAAAACTTTCGTTTTTGCCCCTTGATTCTTTGTGTGTTTATGTTTGTGATGTGTTTGTGTTTGTGTGTGTTTTTTGTGCGTGTGTTTTTGTGTGTTTTCAGTGTGTGTGTGTGTGTTTAGTGTGTGTACAGGAGATGGGGAAGAAGATGATATATGTTCCACATTTGCAGTTTAGTTCTTGTGGTATTATGATGTTGACAGTTTAGTCCTTGTTGTTATAGTAGCAGTTTTTCTTTTTTTTTTTTTTTTTTTTTTTTAATTCGAAAGGGTTTTTTTTTTTTTTTTTTTTTAATTCGAAATTTTTTTTTTTAGTTAATAAAATTTTTATTTAGTTTTTTTATGTGGTAGTTTTTTATTTTATTTTTTTTAATTCGAAAGGGTTTTTTTTTTTTTTTTTTTTTTTTTTTTTTTTTTTTTTTAATTCGAAAGGTTTTTTTTAAGGTTATTAATGAAATATTTGGGTTGTTGAATGAATGAAATAATTAAGGGGTTAATTTGTAAATTGGGGTGAAAGTGAGTTATAGGTGAGTTATGCTACCGGAGTGGAAAGTCAAGAGTGAAGGTTAAAAGGTAGAAGCTGGTGTGGCGCTGACGTAGCAGTGCGTTAAGTTTTAACTCACGGTTACGTTACCGCATGCTCTTAGGGTTAGGGATGTAAATGAGTGAATGGTGAAAATTTTATTAATTATTCGGTAAAAGTTTCGTTTATTTTTTAAGGGTAAAATCAATTACCCTAGTAAAATATAAAATCACAAAGAAAATGCAATACGATGGTATGTGATTGAAGTACCACATAAACCTCAAGGAAACGCTTGAACTTCCATTAAACCGTTTGTGACATGCCACAAAATGAAGTAATTATATACACTAACAATAACACCGATAGGGAAGAACTACCTCACATAACACGTATCCCAAAACCATCCAATAACAATGCACTAGTAGTATAGCGAGCCAAAAGAGACTGCCTTTTAAAATTTACCAGAAAAAACAAAAACTCAGTGGAAAAACCCTTAAAAAATAAATAAATAAAATAAAATAAAAAATAAAAAGTACAGTTCTCTATAGGCACTCCAAACTAGAACCATACACAACCCAAAACATAGAAGCGCAATCCTGAAACCAGAACTCCATATAAAAGCAATCAATTAACAAGGATGATAGAGAAGCGAGTCCGGAAGCTTCCAAAGATGCTTAAGCGCCACAACACCGTTCGTCCTCTTGAATTTGCATGTGAGCAGGTTAAGCCAAACAGTAGACTTGATCACTTCCATAATCAGAGCTTGAAACCTCTTCTGATTCTTGAATAACCTGTAATTCCTTTCATGCCATATAAAATAGCAGGAAGCTGGGAACACAAGTTTAGCAATAACACTTCTAGTAGAGCGCTTTCGAGAAATAAGAACAATATGAGTAACAATAGAGTCCAGAGAAGCAACAACAGTAGGTAAACCCACATAAATCTTCACCTGATTCCACACCTAATAAGAAAAAACACACTCAAAGAGAAGATGGTTATGAGAATTCGGTTGACTCTCACATAAAGGACACTAAAGCAGGTTTAACTTAGTATTGCTACTAACATCCCATTGCCTTAAGGAATCCTGGGTCTTCAGCTTCCTATTAATAACCAACCAAAGATAAATTGCATGACTAGGTATCTTTTGAGAAAACCAAACCAAATTGTGCCAATCAACTTCAGTACCTATAGGCCGAATACACTCCCGGACAGTAGCAACTGAAAACCCATCATCAATATCATTATTGTCTTTCCAAACTAAATGATCCACAACATTAGGCGAAAGGTTCGTTTATTTATTAAATAAACAAACATAAATAGTGTTTACGCTTGTTTAGTTAAATGATTGAAAATGAACAAAGTCTCGTCCATTCATTTATTTTCGAACGTCTGATTATGCATTTATAATGTTTGTTTATGTAAATTTATTTGTTTATATTCGTATATAATATATATTTTAATTGTATACTTTTAAATTGATTTGTTTAAATAAAACAATACTTATAAAATAAAATATTATGAATAATTTAATAAATTTATGTTTGTTTTTTTACTTTCATTTATGTTCGATCGTTTATGTTCATTTAGTGTCTTTAATAATTCATTTTCTTAATAAACGAACATGAACAAAAAAATTTGTTCGTTTAATTGTTCGCATCAATTTATTTATCCGGTTAAAATTAAACAAATATAAAAAATGCTCCGTTCATTTTTGTTCGGTTCGTTTATAACCATAATGTTACTACACTAGGTAGATGAATAAGGAAATGTTGTAATGCCCCAATAAATTGAGACCACGGCACGCTTGTGCTCGAGCTAGATTACTAAAATGAGCCTTCGTGATGTGAATTTGAAACTGTTGCACAAATGGCCTGTGAATACAACAAGAAGTTACGTTCAATTGATCGATATAATTTGGCCATAGCGAGATCATATAACTTGATATTTGTATGTTTTGCAAGGCTCAAAAAGGTTGATAATTCAAGTTTTTTATTAGCTCGTTCAATTGATCGATATAATTTGGCCATAGCGAGATCATATAACTTGATATTTGTATGTTTTGCAAGGCTCAAAAAGGTTGATAATTCAAGTTTTTTATTAGCTCGTGCTTGAACAATCGTAATATTCGAGCTTTAATCTATAAAAACTCGACACTAATATAAGTTGATAAACCAAGTAAAAAAAACACACTAGAACTTTTAAGCAATGGTGCTAAATTATCAAAAAGTATTCAAAAGTATTATAATACTCAAAAGGAATTAAGAAAGTGTTTTGCAATCATTGTTAGACGGTGTTCTAGCTAGCATGATGTAAATCTCGGTGTAAAGTCAAAAGAAGTTACAACTCATAAATCGAAACAATAATAGAAACTACAAACTAGTATAGACATAGTAGTATGGTATTCTTTAAGCAGCAGCGATGACCACATAGTCTTCAACATACTTTGGTTCGGGTGAAGGGTTTCTAGCTAGTTGGTACACATATCTTCATTTCATAATAAGTTCGGCATTTGCAACTAATCATATACAAACAAGGATGACATCTATGCCATATTGCCATGCATGCCACATAATTATATCAACTTTTATTTAACGTTTGTGGTACGTGAATATGTAGGTTTTGCAAACTCTGGAGTATGAACGAATCGAAGTGTGAGATATTTTATGTTATACATTCGCAACTACATAAATGGTTATACATATGCTTTTGGTGTCATAATTCACAACTACATTAAGTAAATAGGTAATTAAATAATTGAGGGTGTCACCTTGCGATATTAACTCGCTACTACAATTATTGAGAAGGTGTTAAACCCATAGAATATTATTGGAGATAAAAGCGGTTTGTACCAAGATATATTATCAAGTCGTCAACTTCAATGTTCTTATGTTCCAATCTGTATTATTTATTTGGTTTGGTGAAGTCATGACCTTACTCTTTGTCACGTATTCGTTGTTTATTTATATATTTCATTCGTTTAAAGATGATGTAACATTTCTCTATTCAAGATAATATTCAAAGGAATTTTGATGTTCGACAAATTAAATACTTAAAACGACGATTAATTAAGGGGATAGGGTCAGGGACGGAGCCAAGGGGGTGCCCGCGGATGCACGTGCATCCTATGGATTTTTTCGATATAGTGTTAATTTTTAAAAAACTTATCGATTTTTTCTAATTGTATCTTAAATGCACCTGGTGCATCAAAATGTGTCTCTAGTATTATTTAGTTTGTATACTTATAAATAAAAAATGAATATAAAATTTTGTAAAAGCCCCAATATGACAAAAGCCCGAAGATGAAACAAGTTTTATAAATTATAACACAAAAGCCTAAGGATTAAATAGGTTTATTAGAAGGTAATATGCTCATTTATTTATCGTTATAATTAAATCTTCGTTTTGGTTCACTTTTTTACTCTATTATATTACGGTCCAAAAAAATTTGTGCACCCGGTCATATTTGTTTCTGGCTCCGTCCCTGGATAGGGTGGCTACAATTGTTGTGGCTAATTGTCTGCAATCCTCTAACTAAAATACACAAGAAACGACTTAGAGATCCAAAAAGAGACTCACGAACCCACAAAATGACTCAGGGAGTCACAAAAAGACACAGAAACTCATATTTTGTAGCTAATTGATTGAAAAAAAAATGTAGCTAATATATTCTCTTAAGTTAATGATCATTAAGTTAATGTGATCAGGGGCAAATATAAAAGGGGCTGGAGGGTGCTCAGCCTCGTCCAATAAGCTCAATCGTTTTTCTACTTATTTTATAAAATTTAAGCTATGACTCAATTATAGGTAAATGAACCCTAAGTCCCTAACCTTGAGACGACAAAAGAATTAACAAAAGCTGACATCATTTCATGCACAAGAATATCATCTAATCATTTATTTATTTGTTGTCAGCGTTTTTTAACCAAAATTTTAAGTTTGCAACCCGAATTTGTTAGTGTATGTGATCACTAGAACTTTCCATTTAATGTTTAAGTTAAACTCCTTTGTTAGTTTGTGAAGAAAGAATTTGGTCCTCCTTATTACTAAATTTTTACTAAATTTTGGCTCCGTCCCTTGCTCAACAAAAATACCCTAAATGAGATCACTAAGGATTGTTTGGATGTCGTTAGGCAGAACTGTTTTTATATATTCAGTCTCTTCTGTCTCTTTTTCATTGTGTGTCTTAATCTGACAAATTTTATCGATGGTAAAAAACAGTGGAAACGAATAAAATGTTTTTTGTTCATGTTAATCGAGACAGTCTAGTCTTTAACTCAGATTTATATGGCTTAACTAAAATATCTTCATTACACTTTTGTGATCGTTCTCGACCATTCACACCTCTAAATGTGTTCAAAATGAGGTTTGAACTCTAAATTTCTTTTAACGAGATAACGAGATCATTCGGCAGTAAAAATTAAATTTTAAGTTCCTCTTTGTTTCTAAATGATCATACATTGTGTAATTTGTCCTTCTTTTGTTCCTTGAATATATTGATGCCTTTCAAAAGGAAAAAAAGAATGTACATTGTATCAAGACTCTATGCTCAGACACTAAGCTCGTGCTAAACACATGCATTATATTAGATTGTACTAATAATAGCACGTATTAAGCACTTACTTATGAAAACGGTATCAACAAGGTTTTTTTTGGTTTAATCTTTCATTACAAGAATTTATGTATGACACTAGCTAACCTACAAGGAAAAGTCACCAACACACTTAAGTTATCTTTTTGTCATTCTCCTTACACACGCATTATGCAAACATAAGGGTGAGCAAACGGACCGGATGGACCGGACCGACCGACAAAACCGACCGGACCGGACCGGACCGACCACATTCGGTCCGGTCCTCGGTCTAGGCTTTTTAGCTAAATCGGTCCTCGGTCCGGTCGGTCCGGTCCGGACCGACAAAAAAACCGAAAAAACGTGCCAAAATATGCCTAATTGGACCGGACCGACCGAAGACCGGACCGGACCGAACCGGACCGACCACATTCGGTCCGGTCTCGGTCTATGGTTTTTCCGGTTCTCGGTCTTCGGTACGGTCCGGTCTTGGCCGGTCCAGTCCGGTTTTTGGACCATGCTCAGCCTTATGCAAACATACCGTAGACGCACACTACACAAATAAGATACACATTCATCGCATCCATGCACCAAATGTAGCATGTTTGGTAAAAACAGAAACTGTATGCGTATTATATAAGTTGCCATTGAGCTTTATTTAGTGGCTTATCTTTTAAGAATTTGAGTTTCTCTAAAAGCATATATACTCCGTATGACAAGCTTTTTTTTTTCTTTTTTTTCTTTTTTTTTTCTTTTTTTCATCTTTTCACAGAAGTTTATTAGAGAAGCCGAGCGTCAAACACTTCTGTTGCGCACTCGTACCTCTACGTACCTTTACGTACTTTTATTCCATGAAGCAATACTATACATCTGATTTAATGTTACTCCAAGATGTATCGGCTAGTTACATAAAAAAATATCATACTTTTATTATTTATGTGACATATATATTTATAAAAACATAATTTCTATCATATTATTGCTCACAAATACTTGATTGAGATGAATAAATCATCTTTAGTGCTATTTGGTCAAAGAATTTTAATTCTAAGCTATTTAAATAAGTCTTAAATATTTATGTTTTCTCCGGTGCAAAACTGAAGAAGTCAGAGCAATTTCATGTTATAATACAAGTTGGGTAGTGGAAGGGAACAATGAAATCTTTTGTTCACCTACCTTTTTATATTGCTAAAACAAGAATATACAAATATACAATGAGAGTGCACATGCATCGCAGTATAAAATATCTCACACAAACTTTCTCAATAGACTACACGAATCAAATCAAATAAAAAAGAATGATTCGATCATAAAAATCTTGTACAATTATAAATTAAATACCGAAATATTTTAAAAGATTAAAGTACTTAATCAACTTGACATAAATTATTACATTTCGATCACTGCATTGGGATTTTACATGGTGCTTTGGAAGTGTATGTTTCTGTTTGAGTGTACTAGATATAATACCCGTGCACGCATGAGATTTTTACTAAAAGTTTTAGTTATATACTATTATCAATTAAAGAACAAACAATTGAATGTAACTTAAATTTAGTTTTAGCAATAATTTTTTAATGGAAATTATATTTCATTAGCCAAGCAATATGTGTAAGATTTTGATTTTAGGATGACGCTCAAAAATGTTGTTGTAGAGCAAAAAAATGTAGATGAGTAAGAATTTCAGTTTTGGACAATTTTTGGGCACTTTTACGATGTTTGGCAAAAGTAGCAGTAGCAGTGAGCTGTGAGCAGTAGCCAAAAAAGCTCACAGCTTCATAAAGAAGCATTGGGAAAATGAGCTTTTCTAAAAAATAGCGAACCCCACAGCTCTCATGCCAAACGAACACTAAAAATAAAAAAGCTCATTGTTCACCGCTCATTGCCCAAAAAAGCTCCAAAAAGCTTTGTGTCAAACATAGCCAAAGGCCTATTTTTATCAATTCTTTTCATTTCATGTGAGTCCTTTTTTTATCCTCCTCTACTTTCAATTTTTTTGTTTAATTTTTAAAAATCAATATTTTTAAAATTTTAAATTCTATTTATTTAATAATTTAAAAACTATATATTATTTAATTATATCTTTCTCTCTTCTCATTTACAATAAATCCAAATTCAAAGCCTAATCCTAGTCCTAGTACCATTTACAAATCAAACGCGCCCTTATTCAGTTGAATAAGAACCAACATACCCGACTCGACCGCCGGGTCAACTCGGTTTTATGCAGATGTCCAAACACCCATTCTCTACTTTTCAAACACTACTTTTGGTGCACAAAAACAGAAAAGAGCCATAAATCTACTCTCCAAACACCCTCTTTCTGCTGTAAAAAAACAAATAAAAGGTAGAAAATAGTGCATAAACATAAACTTTCCAAACAGCCATAAATCCTACGATTGAACTGATGTATGAGATTAAGACCCACTTGGTGTTCTATCTTTAGAATCTATAATAATAACAAAATTCAAAAAAAACATCCAAGTAAATACAATGATATCTGTATTTATGCATACACTCCTCATATCAAACAAAAATAGCACATGAAGTATGGAAAAAAATACCTTCATCACTAATGTTAATAGAAAAGGGTCGGTGGCGCTAGAGTACAAAAGGGTATAGAAAGAGTGAAAAAGTGGAATAAGGTACTAAATACTCGGTGTTTATTATTTCAACTTTTAATAATACATAAAAAAGGAAACCCGGCGGTTATTTTTTACCTAGGTTGACCTTGGTTTCTTTAAAACTGGTGGTTCGAACTGGGTTTCAAATAGTCAACAAACCGGTTAGTTTTGACCCGTTTTTAAGGCCGAAACCGGTTCAACCGGTTGACCCGGCCGGGTCGAACCGGGTTTCAAAACACTGCATAAAAGTAGACCAATGGCTCAAATGTCACAAAAAAATGGTCATTTTTTTTTACCATTTGTAATCGCGCAATTTAATAAGATCAGCTATGCTTAATAATCTACATCGAATTTATTTTGTTAAAGATTAAGAATAAGAGTACACGTGTTAGAAATTATAACATAATAGAACAACGGGAAATAATACTTGCCTTGAACTTAAGAGAGGATAAAATTATTCAAAAATACTACACAAGCAACACCAAGGACGAGTTTCTAAACAACTTTAAATTATCAACATAGGTAAAAACAATCTGATGTAGTTTTAATTATACAACATATTTTAATACCTAAAAGCCAATCTCTGTTACACAAGATGTATATGGATAGATTAATGTCTTGCTATTCATGATAGGTCCATATCATTAGATCATTAATTACTTATAGAGTCTGAACCAGCACCAGCCTGTACATTAGTTGTTAATAGCGGATCTCTTCTCGTAGTGCAGACCGAAAATCAAGTAAAGTGCCAACAATAGTGTTTGGAATTGCTTATTTAAGTGCAAAATCAAATATTAATTTAAACAGAGCCTAATAAATACTTGTACAAAAATAATTCCACATAGACATAAGAAGGTGTGCTGTGTAGGAACATGCTATGTGGACCATGGAAAGATGCGACATTACCGGTTTTGACCTTGCACGTGGATGACAACTATGTTTATAGAAAGGCGATCGCTTTAGATATAACATACCTTTAAGGGAATCACCCTAAACTTGATGACGGCAATGGATTTTGTAAACTTGATGATGGTAATGTATTTCGTGTTCTTGCTGTTGCGTCATTTCTTGACCTTCATGTATTGTTAGTCTAATATTATTCAGTATTATTTGCCCTTTTGGTGGTAAATGGTTATGGAGGATAATGCCGTGACTGGATTGCTTGAATCATTGATGCCAACAACCTTGTGATCTAGTCACTTGATGAGGCGAAAAATGAACCACTTTTAGGGGATCATTTAAGCCCGAATCCGAATTTATTTGATCAAATAGTGCCCTAAATCGTTCCTTTTGTGATTTTAGGTACTTTGGGAGAGAAATCTGGAAAAGGAAGCAATTCGGACGTTTTTGGAGCATAAAAGTGAAGAAAACGCCAAAGTCTTAATTTTTCAAGCTGGGAACAGTAGGTGACGGCGTCAAGAGCAAAAGCTTGACGGCGTCAAGAACAAATCTCATGAATTTCCATGACGACCCAGAACGGATTTGACGGCGTCACGTAGGAAGGGCGTCAAGAGTAAAAGAGTCATGACGGCCTGGAAGTACTTAAGTCTTGACGGCGTCAGAAGTGGATCTAGGCAGTCCGAGGAGAGTTTTGGCGGCGAGGTGACGGCGTCACAAGATTACTCTTGACGCCGTCAGACCTATTTTTCTATATATAGTTTTCTATTTTTCACACAATAAAAGGAGAAGTTTTGGGAGAAACCCTAAGTACGATTTTGGTGTAACTTTACAGGTTTTTCAAGGGTTCCAACCCCTTGATACCTTGCATGATTAATCAAGATAAGTGTTCTTCTAATTCAATCAATATGTCTATGTGTTGGTTGTCTATATCATGTTCTTGTCTTAATTCTATCATGCTAGGCTAGATCTCTTTTGTGTTTGCTTAGATCTAATGAAACCTAGATATTGATTATGTGTTGATTACTTGTTTATTCTTGTTTTGGATGAATGATTTATATGTTAGGCTTAAGAAAACTGGCAGATCTCCAAATGGTAACATGCTTGAACGTCTTAAGAAACATGAACCGAGGCGCACTAGGTCTTTATTGGTTGTATTTAATGCATGAGCCACTGTTTACAATCCCTATAGTTGTGCTGGGCATGGTGTAGGAGGAGATAAGAGCTCATAGAATTGGGGAGTTATGTGTGCCACCCCATGAATGGTATTAAGGAATACGATCCGTCATCCATGCAATTATAACAAGTAATTAACGTGTAAAAGATATCTAGGGAGTAGTGAAATCTAAGTAAACACATTTTCTCCAATTACTGCTCACAACCTTAGTATAATTTAGCTTATTTTCATTTTTATTATTTTATTTTGATTGCATCTTAGTATTGGGTTAGTTGAATAGCAACTAATTCCGCCCAAATCCTTCAAACCCCGAGATTTTACTTGCTTTCATAAAAATATAAAAACACAAAAATAATCAGCCATCACCTTTAGAACTAGTATTTAGGCTTTCTAATCCTAGCGACACTATTCCTAAGCTGAACGATCAATCCCCCGGTACTTGTCACTATACTATACTACAACGATCAGGTACACTGCCTGGTGGGGGTTGTAAGCTTCTCGAGATCCCTCGAGAGGTAAAGCCTGTTGCGATTCCCACGCACCAAGTTTTTGGCACCGCAGCCCGGGGAAATAGTTATTGTCTAGGTTAGAATTTCTTTTTATTAGGTCTACTTGCTAGATTCCTTTCTAGTAAGATTTTATTTTTATTTTTAGGTCTTCTTTAGTTTATCTCATTTCTTTGTGCTTTTGTTCGTAACTCTTTACCACCCGACACCATGGACAACGGGAACATCTTTGAACCCGTCATCCCACCACAACAAAACCCACCACTAGAACCCCTTAGGCCCCGAACCTTAGGAGAGTATTCCCGACCTAGCCACCAAGGCTACCGAAACACCATTGAGCTCACCGGAGCCAATGTGACCCCCTTGCGATCCGACACCATCCGGTTGGTGCAAAGCGGATGTGCATTCCATGGACTTCGTTCCGAAGATCCAATTCAACATCTTAAGGACTTCCTCAAAACCGTAGATTCCATAGACCTAGGTGTTGAAACTAGAGAGACTACCCGTTTACGTCTATTCCAATTCTCTCTACGGGATCAAGCTAGTTAATGGCTTGAGCGTTTACCCGCGGGATCCATCACCACATGGGATGATCTCACCACTCGTTTCCTTGCTCAATTTTTCCCACCGGGGAGAACTACTAAGCTTAGAAAAATCTCTTTATGAAGCATGGACTCGTTTCAAGGACCTACTCCAAAAAGTCCCTCATCATGGCATAGATCTTTGGCTCCAAGTCCAAATTTTTTATGACCATATCGACATCTCCACGAGGCGAGCCATTGACCAATCGGCCGGTGGTAAGCTACGTGATCTTAGTGCAGAACAATCATGGGAATTCATAGAAGATCTTGCTCTCTATGGCAACGAATGTTGGAACGATCCCCGTGACTTGAACAAAACGGTCAAGGCAATATCTTTGCCTTCGAACAATTCTAGCACTCCCGACCGTAGGATCATGGAGTTTGAGGACCAAGTCAAGTTTCTCATGAAATCTTACGATGCTCCTAAGCCTTCAAGCCAAGTGAACAAACTCACTTCTTCATGCGAATTATGTAGTGGTCCCCACGACACTCGTGATTGTGTGGAACTCCCCGGAACAGCTTTTGCGGACTACGCATCCACGCGTACCGACGAAGCGGGAGATAAGTGGTACACTTTCAAGCCCGAGCCAAACACTTACGGTGATTCATACAACCCCTCATGGAAAAATCACCCAAACCTTAGGTGGAAACAAAATCAACCCAATTCTTCCAATCCGCCTAATCGTTACCAACCAAACGGTCCACCATCCAACCGTACTTTCAACAACAATCCTTCTAACAACTATGGTAGTACCAACAATCTTGAAGGATTGATGTCAAAGTTTATGGCATCTCAAGAAACTCGCATATCTAAGTTTGAAGCCGATTTCAAACACAAGCAAAGCGAGATGACCACTAGAATTAACGCATTGTTGAAAGTTCTCAATGACCAAGAAATGGGAGCACTCCCAAGCGACACAATCAAGAATCCGAAACTAAACGTTAATTTCATATCTTCAGTTTCGTCACCCACTTCATGTCCACAATACTACTCGGTCAAATCAACGAGCACGTGTTTCAAACAAAACCAAGTTCTTCAAAAGGACCAATCAAACAAGACACCCAATATAGAGCCGGTTAAAAGTATAGTTGAAACACCTCCTACGCAAGACCTTGACGATGAATTCAAGGAACTTCACCTTGAACGCCCCGTCATTGATGTCTTAGCGCGTGCTCCTTACTATAGTGCCCTCCTAGAAAAATATGAGAAGTTCAAACTAGGTAAAAATGGGACCGCCTTCGTTCAAAACAAGTTGCCTAAAAAGCTTGATGATCCGGGTATATTTGTTTTGCCTTGTAAGATAGGAAGATCCGAAGCTTTCGACACACTAGCCGATTTAGGGTCAAGCCTCAACTTGATTCCCTTATCCTTATTCACCGCTCTTAAGCTAGGAAAGTTAGAGGAAACGGAGGTATTGATAGGGCTAACGGATGGGAGTATTGCCCACCCGGTTGGAATGATTAAGGATGTAGTTGTTCACGTAGGAAAGTTAACTATACTAGCGGATTTTCACGTCCTAGACATGGTTAGTGACACTACATGCCCATTATTGGTAGGAAGAGGATTTTTAGCAACCACTAGCGCCATGATAGATTGTAAGGAGTCTAAGATAGCGGTAGGTGAAGGAGATACTTGGTCGGTATACGATGTAAAGAAGCATAGTTATGATTGTGATGATGAACCGACACCGCATTGGGTAGAGATGAATAGGAGACCATCTAGATACGGACCTTAGATAGAAAGGAACTTCATAGGACCTCAATGCCCATTTTATCTAGAGAAAGATTTCATAGAAAAGACACATTCAGTAGAACAACTCATAGCTAGAGATGAAGAGCTAGACCCCTTTGAGGACCCCTTAGTCTTTAGGAAGATGATTGAGTTCTTGAGCGTAATGCCTATTAATATAGAGATGAATAAGTGGAAAAGAGAGGGAGACAAGTGTAAATGGAGGTGGGACAAGCCACCTAAAGAAGGTGACGGGTCATGGCATATTAGAATGACCTTGTATGATCCGGATGGAGAAAAGTTTGAAAGGTCATACCATACTAAGGAAACCGATAGGAAGTTGAAACCTAAGTTTGATCCCAAAGATATCCTCAACGAGGAGCTCACCCGTATCACGTAGTAACCCATGACCTTGAGTCTAGCTACAAGACTCGTAAATAAAGAAAAGCGCTTCTTGAGAGGCAACCCATGTTTTGTGTGATTTTATTTGTTTGATTGTTATTTGCTTCCGTATGCATGCTTTATTTTTATTGTTGGTAGATCATGTTTCTAAACTAAATAGTGGAAATACTTTACTTTGTTGTTTTGGCCTAGTCTTAACTCCATCTAAAGGTATTTTTGCAAAAGATAAGTGTAAGGGGAAACCCCAAATATGTTTTTAAGAAACAACCGATCATGATTCTCCACAATATTAAATGAACATGTATATTCGTATTTGTTAGAGTCAAATGCTTGTATTGAGTCATAATGAAGTTTTGCAGGATTTTCCAGGAAGTAGGACCAAGTTTTTCCAGAAATTTTCCGGAAACTTAACATAAGGATTTCTGCAGGTCCATTCTGACGGCGTCAGGGGTTTACTCTTGACGGCGTCAGGAGTTAAAAATCTGGAAATTTTACCGGTTTTGTTTTTCTAACGGAGTCTTATGGTTTTTGTGAATTATTAAGTTTTATAATCTCCAGGAGATCTGCAAACTTCATTCCACAAGCATTATATCTTATCTTATTTTCTAGGTTTAGAAACTTATATAGAATGCCACCGATTTTACGCGAGGTTGTCTTGTCTATTTTGTCAGGTTTTACAGGTTATGTGTGACAAGAAGATGATTTATATTCTGGAAGGGAAGCTTTGATTGTTCATTTTCTTGGAGGAAGATTTAACCTGGCCATCCTATTATCCATACCGAGCGAATCAGGGGAGTATTTGATTTCATTCTCTTTACTATTTCACTTTTACATTCTTTACTTGAACATTGGGGACAATGTTCATCTTAAGTGTAAGGGGAGGGTAAAAATATGATACCTTACATATGCACTTTCGCTTGAGTTTGTTTTGTTTAATGGTAGATGTGTAATAAAACTATGAGAAATACTTGTTAGTGCAATTTTAGCGCCAAATTTAAATTTTTTTACAACATTTAGGAGTGAAACTTTAGCCATAGCAAGCGTCTCATGGATAGGAGATTGTATGACTAGCACATAACCGTATATTCAGAAAAATTTTCCACCCAAATATGTGAGGTTCGTGATTGGTCCGAAACAGTCAGATAATATTAACCAAGTTATGGTCAACAAGTCAGACAGCCTAAACCAATACTCCGGTGAGTTTAGTGTTTCCCCGGATCGTTAGATCCCAACGAGATGTGAAATCTGAAATAAAACGACTTTGAGATCAGGTGAATTGAACAGGAAAAGGGTTTAAGTGATTTGTACTACTGAAATATAAGAGTGAATAGCTTTAATAAGCTATATCAACTAATATGTGAAATCAGATAAGTACACGCGAAAAAGGGACTGAAAAACGTAAACGTTTATTAATTAAACGTAAACAAAAACAAATTTACTTATGGTAGGATTTTATAAGCCTTAGGGGCTTAAATGCAAATTAAATAAATTTAAAATATTTATTTTATAATTAAAAACTATTTAATTAATTATTTTTATTTAATAACTATTTATTAATTATCTAATAATTAACTATTAATTATGAAAATGTAAAATAAGTCTAGAAAATTAAAATTAAAATTTCTAAAAATCTAAAATATTATAAAACTTATTTTAAAAATAAAATTATATTTTTCACACTATTTGTCTATTTATTATTAATTAATTATTATTTAATTATTATTTAACTAATTATATTGATTAACTTATTTATAATTACTAAAAATACTTAGATAATTATGAAAAATTTTATATATCTAATTAACCATCATAGGAATCCTAAAAAATTATAAAAAGTTTATATTATGTATTTTTAATCTAATTTACTAATTATTATTCTATTTATTAATTAAAATCTAATTAAAATTATTAAATTATGAAAACTAGTAAATGAACAGTATAAATCACAAGAAAATTTATAAAATTATTTTATGACTTATAGAAGCTAGGAAAAATATAAAATATAGGTATTACCTTATAAAAATATATTATGCTATTTAATTCTTATTTATTATTTAATTATTAAATTAACTAATATTAATTCTAAATAACACTAGATGACAAAATAAAATTCTGGAAAAATTTATAAAATTACTTTAATATATAAGAGATTTAATAAAAATATAAAATAGCAGAAGTGCTTATAAATAAGTTAAAAAGGAAAATTAAATAGATAATTTCTATTAAATAGAAGCTATCACTATAATTAAGTTTGGTTTTTTCTTGTTTTTCTTTTATAAATCTAATAAAATACTTAAAATATGAAACTTTTACAAAAACAAATAATTTAGAAACCAAAAATAAGCACTGAGAGTGCTTATTGGACCAAACAGTTGACTAGGTTTGACTTTCTAAGGAAATAAGCTCAAATGAGCTAATGTGGGGTCCACCTTGGTAATTTCTGGTTCACTTAAGATATTTTAACTTAAATAAGCTAGAATTGCTGATATAAGCTCATTGAATAAGCTAAAAAGCTGCAATAAGCAATTGCTTATGTAGTGACTGAGACAGAAATGGGACAGATTACTAAGATGATTTAAGGTGGGTCCCAGTGATGTACAAGTCAACCAAAGGATCAAGGGTTCAAGCCTGGTAGGAGGGGGGTTGGAAAAACCAAAATTTAGGGTGTGGGACCCACTGATAAGCTCAGGAAGAGCTTGGGAAGTGATGGGTCCAAGTCTGATTCACTCAGTTAATCTGAGTGAATGGACAAGCTTCAAGCTTGATGCAGCCCTAGTGAAAGGCTTAGGAAATGAGATTTTAGCTTTGAACTTGGTAGATGAGCTGCTTAGCTTCAAAAAGAGCCAAAGACCACAAGCTTAAGCTCAGTGATGAGCTTTTTATCAGCTTGAGAAATTGATTCACTATGCTGATTGCTCAGTATACTTAGATGAAATGTACTAACTAAAAGGCTTGAGTGCTATGACTGAATAAGCTCAAAATGACAAATTGAGTGATGGACTATGAAGTTGGTCTGGTAAAGATTCCCAAAGCACAAGCTTGATCACTGGGGGCCAATGGGGGTGACTGAGATGTCCTATGGGACCCACTCAAATGAGTGCTGATAGCACAGCAAGCACTGCAATCCAGACAGACAGACAGCTCAGCTGTTTGGAGCTCTAAGTGGGGTCCACAGTTGTGATCTAAGGACCAAAGTAAAACTTGATCTTACAAGGTGACCTGGTGAGGTTTACAAATTAACAAGAATCAAAGGAAATGGTTGACTAGTGAGCAATTGAAGGACTTGTGAAGTTTGATGAAACACTGAGTTGAGTCAATGTGCACAGACAAATGGCTAAGTGCCAAATGAGTTATTGGGCATACACAAGATTTAAAATTGTTGAAAACACACTCAAACAACTTAGATGAATTTAAAACAAACAATAAAACAGCATGTGATGCACAGAAACAAGAAATCACTATGGTTCAAAGATTTAAACTACTCAGTACTACTTATAACTTGAGACAAACAAAATGAGATGAGCAGCCCTATCAAATGAACAAACTATGGATCATCAAGCATACACACTTCAAACTACCCAGAATAACATCACAAATGAACAAAAACCAAAGGATAAAACCAATTATTAAAGATTGTGCAAGCCAATGAAAATGGCTATTTGGACTGTGCACAGAACAAGGTTTTGAAAAAGTAGTCTAATTAAGCACTAGATTAAGCACTAAAATAAGCAAACTAAAATTTATAAAAAATACTAGAACAAGATTAGCAACAATACTATAATATCCTAAGAGCACAGAACCAAAAATTAAGTATTAAGATCACAATAAAAATCACAATTTTATTCAAAAACTGGTTTCAAAGAAAATTGACTTTTTATTAAATCTTATTATTTGACTTTTATGAACTTTGGTTGGATTTAATGGGCTGATATTGATGTAATTAGATAAAATGAGCTGGTATTAAACTATAATAACAAGTTTGGAGCTTATAAACCAGATTTGGACATGTAAAATTCCTAACAGTGGATAGTGGTGACAATTAAAGATCCATTTGACTCTTTACTAGTTAAGACTGAATTTACATGTTCCTTTTGACTTGAGTATTACTTAGTAGGCATGAATGAATCACAGGCTCAGCAAATTTAGCAACAATGGAACCAATACAGTTTCAAACAAACACTCCTTTATAGACAGCTTTAGAGAATTTTCAAAGCAATCAACTGTTTTAACCCATGAAACTGACTGAGAAGTGATTAGTATGACTAAATAAGTTAGAATCAACTTAAAGATACCAAGATTAACACCATTAGATCACCCTAGCAGATTAAGCATTATTTGACAGTTTTAACCAAGAATGTTGCACAGATAGAGAATATTGAACAAGTGTATACTAGTAAGCAAAAGTATGACTAAACCATACCTAACAAGCTAAAAAGAACATAAATAAGAAGATAATAAGTAGTGCTACAGTGAAATGGAAATTTAAGAGTTTGCTTACAATTTTGTACTCAAGCTAATGAACATAAACCATGGAACTTAGAACAACCTACAGCTCCCCAAAGAGCACTAATACCCAATTCCAAGCTTGAATTCAGCTCTGCACATCCTTCTTCAACATTTTCTTCTCTTTTTTTATTTTTCTTTATTTATATATATATTTTTGGTATTTTAGCCTTTTTTACTTAGACTGAAGTTTAATGTTTCTAAAAGCTTTACAAAGCTTTCTAGGAGCTTATGTGAGCCAAAATCAGTCCTTGTTATTACTTATAACAACATTTAAATAATATTAAGATTTTAACTTGAAAATGGTAAAAGCTTGAAATACACAATAAACTTGGAATTGATTACTTGAAAAGATTGAAATACAACAGATATCTCTTATTAAAACGTTTGAAAGAGTAAAATTACACTAGAATTCAAGAACTAAGATATACGACATACATTTTTATAATTTAAACTAGATATCTCTAAACACTGCTTCTTTCTTTTCCTTTATAGCCTTTTGAGACTCCCCATGTATCTCTGAAGACTTCCCATCACTTTTCAGCCTTTGATTTAGCTTCAATCATCAAAACCGTCCATTTGGCATTTTGGCGCCAAAATTCAAACACGTGGATAGAAGCAGTTTAGTTTCAATTAAAGCGTCTTGGGAGCATTAGGAGGTGTAGGAGACAGCTTAGGATAACAAGGGTGGACTTTGGTTGAGTTTTGATCATTACCCAGGCTGTAAGTGTGGGGGTTAAGTGAAAATGGTGGAGAAAGCATTTAATGCTAAGTGGGGTGAAATGATGGGGGTAGGTGAGGTGGAGTAGCCAGCTGGGGAGGGTGATACCATGGGTGGTATTGGGTTGCAGAGGGGGGTGAGGTGAGTGAGCAGTGGTGGTGGTTTTGGGGAAGAAGGAGAATACGGGGTGGTGGTGTTTGACTTTGGTCAACGCGGGTTTTAACTAAAAAGGTGTGGGCTGGATCTGGAATGGGCCTAAGTGGACTGGACTGGATTGGATTTGGTTTTTTATGGGTTTAGTTTTGGTTTAAGGGTGGATCCGGTTTGGTTTTTAACTAATAAATCACAAGGACCAAATGTGTAAATTAGGTAAAGTTGAGGGCTGTTTTGTGATTTTTCCAAACTTTATTTAAGGACTAAACCTGCAATAAACCATTAGTATAAGGACCATAATTATAAATTTTATCATTTTAAATCTCAGGGACCATTTCTGCAAATTCCACAAACTCCAGGGACCAAAACTGTAACTTTCTGATTTTTTGAAGGGTTTGTTTTGTAATTTCTCAAATGTTATCATAAGGACCAATTTTGTCTTTTTAGAATAGTTCAAGGGTGTAGTTTGATAATTTTCCATTTTTAAACACCCAGGGACTAAATTTGACACTTTTCAAAAGTTGAGGGACCAAAGTTGTCATTTTGCCATTTTTAAACTTTAAAGGACTTTTCTTGACAACTTATGAATTCCAAGGACCTTTTATGACATTTGTACAAGTTTTGATTTACCAGGGACTAGTTTTGCCAATTTTCCAAAGTTCAGGGATTGAAACTGTAAATTATGTGAAATGTTTTGTTTTTCATCAGTTTTCAATCCTTATGCATAAAAACACAACCCAGGGATAATTTTATGTATTTTAAGGCATTCCTGTGTGTTTTCATATGTTTTTGCATCTTATATGTAACAGAAATGATGAGTATTTACACACTCATCAATCCCCCACACTAAACTATTGCTAGTCCCTAGCAATCTATTTGAGAAAAAATTAATGGATTTTTACTCTTTACCAAAAGCCATCACTTCTGGAGTAGCCAGGCGTAAGAACTGTGGCACACCTGATAACCTTGTGATTTTTAGCAAACCACCAGCTGTCAACGGATTTGATTAGTCTTTACCAAAAGCCGTTTGCTTCTGGACTAGCCAGCATCTTGATGGACTAAGTCAACATCTTGGTGAGCTGAATACCAATTATGGTTTTTCCACGGCCTTTACCACAAGCCATAAACTTGCGGGCTAGCCAACTCATTTGTTTTCGGGGAGTTGATGAACCATACAATTTTGGGCAAATTGCCAGCCATCAACGGTTTTGAGATGTCTTTACCAAGAGCCGTTTGCTCCTGGACTAGCCAATCCTGTTGTGGGTTAGACATGGAGGATTGATACCATTTATTGCATTTCTAAGTGTGAAAAAACTTTAAATTTTGATCAAATGAGGGTGCTTGATGGAACATGTGTTTGAATTCGTGAGAATCCCCCCCCACACTTAGAAATGAATATTGCCCTCAATATTCCAAACACCGGGTGTTAAACCGATACTTAGAACGTAAGAAGGAAATATTAATAACCTTTATTTTAGGCTATTTACATACAAACTCACTTTTTTCTTTTTGTTTTAAACTTTTTTTTTTTTTTTTTTTTTTTTTTTTTTTTTTTTTTTTTTTGACTCACTACCTGCCAGGCTTGTGTCAGGATTACCACGCTAGCTAATCACTTGTGAATGATTAACTGTAATAAATTCGCCCTAACAGCCCGGGAGTTGAATGATAAAGTTTATAATATACATACACCTTCCAGGTTTGTGTCAGGCTTACCACGCAAGCTAATCACTTGTGAATGATTAACTGTAATAAATCCGCCCTGACAGCCTGGAAGATGAATAACATAATATACATACAAAACATGTTTATTGAAATTTGAAAAATATTTACTTTTTGAAATGGTGGTAGAAAGTAGAAAGAAGTCAGAAATACGGGTGAAAAACCCATATTGCTATGCTTTTGATTACCGAGTCATTAGCTTGACTCGACCTCGAATTGATTTGTTCATGAGGTAGCTTGTTTTTGATTCCCGAGTCACTAGCTTGACTCGACCCCGAATTTAATTGTCCTTGGGGAAAGTTTGGAGATCCGGGACAACCATGTTTGGGAAGTCCTCTCCAAAGTAATGTTTCACACGATGGCCATTTACTTTAAAACATGGACCGTCATTTTGAGATAACTCAACGGTACCATATGGATAAACCTTAGTGATAGTAAATGGACCAGTCCAACGAGTTTTTAATTTACCTGAGAAGATCTTTAATCTAGAGTTAAAGAGAAGTACTCGATCACCGACGTTAAAAACGCGGTTCTTTATTTTTGAGTCATGAATTCTCTTTGTTTTCTCTTTATAGATTAAAGAGTTCTCGTAAGCCTGATCACGTAGTTCATTTAGTTCATTCATTTGAACTTTTCTGTGATCGCCCGCAGTTTTGAGGTCAAAGTTGGCATGTTTCAAAGCCCAGTAGGCTTTGTGCTCAAGTTCCATCGGTAAATGACATGTCTTTCCGTACACAAGCTTGTAAGGTGTACACCCAATGGGTGTTTTATAAGCTGTACGAAAGGCCCATAGTGCGTCATCTAATTTATCCGACCAGGCAGCACGGTTTTCACCAACAGTCCTCTCAAGTATCCTTTTTATACCGCGATTTGAAACTTCCACTTGCCCACTTGTTTGTGGGTGATATGCGGTAGAAAGACGGTGGGTTACACCATACTTTTGCATGACTTTATCAAATTTGTCATTGCAGAAATGCGTACCACGATCACTTATAATAGCACGTGGGGTTCCAAAACGGGCAAAAAGAGATTTCAGGAATTTCACTACAACTCGGGCATCATTTGTGTGTAAAGCCTTAGCTTCAACCCACTTTGATAAATAATCAACTGCCACAAGTATGTACTTGTTTCCTCTGGATGATGGAAATGGCCCCATAAAGTCAATGCCCCAGATATCAAATATTTCACATACTTGAATAGCATTTTGTGGCATCTCATTTCTTTGTGAAATGTTTCCATGACGCTGACAAGCGTCACAGGTTTTAATGAGATCCTGGGCATCTTTATAAATTGTGGGCCAGAAGAATCCGGAATCAAACACCTTTTTGGCGGTGTAATTAGGACTATGATGTCCCCCAGTGGGTCCAGCATGGCAAGCCTTAAGAATTTCAGTGGCTTCCTGTCCATATACACACCGTCGGATGACTTGATCCGCACAGATTTTGAATAAGTAGGGGTCATCCCAGAAGTAATGTTTAACATCCTTAAAGAATTTATTCTTCTGTTGGGTTGACATCCCTTTCACAACAAAGTTACCCGCATGGTAGTTTGCGAAATCGGCAAACCATGGGGTAGTAGAATCTCCACGAAAAGCAACCGCATTGAGTGTTTCGAGAGGAAATGTTTCATTTATTTCCTTTTTCTCATACACATTTTGATGAGGGTTTTCTAATCGGGACAAATGATCAGCAGCCAGGTTCTCAGCTCCTTTTTTATCACGAATAATGATATCAAATTCTTGGAGGAGGAGAACCCAACGGAGCAATCTCGGCTTAGCATCTTGTTTTGCAAATAGATATTTAAGAGCCGAGTGATCCGTATACACTACGCTTTTAGTCAAGATTAAGTATGTCCGAAATTTCTCAAACGCATACACCACAGCTAATAATTCTTTTTCTGTAGTGGTGTAATGAGTTTGAGCTTCGTTCATAGTTTTGCTTGCGTAGTGGATAGGCTGGAAGTGTTTCGTTTTGCGTTGCCCCAAGACTGCACCAATAGCAAAATCACTTGCATCGCACATAATCTCGAAGGGTAAATCCCAGTCGGGGGCAATAAGAATGGGTGCCTCAGTAAGCTTTTTCTTTAATGTTTCAAAAGCTTCGACGCACTCTGGTGAGAAGATAAAAGGAGTATCCTTTTCAAGGAGATGAGTCATAGGTCGTGAGATTTTAGAAAAATCTTGTATAAATCGACGATAGAAACCCGCATGACCCAAGAAACTCCTAATACCTTTGACGGTAGTAGGGTGAGGCAGTTTTGCAATGACATCAACCTTAGCTCTGTCAACCTCAATCCCATTCTTGGAAATCTTATGGCCGAGGACAATGCCCTCTTTGACCATAAAGTGACTCTTTTCCCAATTTAGACATAGATTGGTGTCTTTACACCTTTTCAACATTGTTTCTAAATTGGTGAGACATGTTTGGAATGAATCCCCAATGACCGAGAAGTCATCCATAAAGACCTCCATCGTTTTACCAATCATGTCGGTAAATATGGCCATCATACACCTCTGGAACGTACCTGGTGCATTACATAAGCCAAAAGGCATACGTTTATAAGCAAAGGTTCCATAAGGGCATGTAAAGGTAGTCTTTTCTTGATCCGATGGATCAATGGGGATTTGAAAGTATCCTGAGAAACCATCAAGGAAACAATAGTACTCGTTTCCAGCTAATCTCTCAAGCATCTGGTCCATAAAGGGCAGCGGAAAGTGGTCTTTGCGGGTGGCGTCATTTAACTTACGATAGTCAATGCAAACACGCCATCCGGTAACCAGCCGAGTTGGAATCAACTCATTTTCCTCATTGGTGACAACAGTAATGCCACCCTTTTTTGGGACACAATGAATGGGACTAACCCATGGACTGTCAGAGATAGGGTAAATCAATCCTGCATCAAGAAGTTTAAGAACCTCTTGTTTAATCACATCATGGATTTTTGGATTCACCCTTCTTTGGTGTTGCACTGCAGGCTTGAAGTCATCCTCCATCAAGATTTTGTGTGTACAAAAATCTGGGTTGATACCCTTAATATCGGAGAGTTTCCAAGCAATTGCTTGCTTGTTTGACTTCAAGACCTTTAGGAGAGCACTCTTCTCCTCAATACTCAAACCTTTAGCAATAATGACGGGTAATTTATCATCACCCTCCAAAAATGCGTATTCAAGATGAGGAGGTAAGTCCTTGAGTTCGACCTCAGGAAAATCATCAGTTTCCTCAACATATTTGATTTCCTGATTATGAAGTTGTACTGGAGGGAGTGGAAGAGAATTGTCTTGATTTAACAATCTCTCAAGGAGAAGAATATCTCCCTCTAGATCAATCTCAGTGTCATCAATTCCCAATGGGACTGAATCACTTTTGAGAAAAGCCTCGACTTCTTCCAAAAGGAAATCACTTCCCTCAAACGGAGTGAGAGAAGGGGAAGAGTCGAAAATGATAGGTTCAGATGATGGAGTGGCATCCCCACTCACAGAATTATGAGAATAACCAAGAAACTCTTGAGAGTACTCCTCAGAAGCAATGTCTATGACATCTATTTGATTAACTGCTTCAGAATCATAATTTGAGGAGTACCTCGAAGTTTGATCGAGGTTAAATGTAACAGCTTCATTACCCACACGAAGAGTGATTTCTTGCTCAAATACATCGATAAGAGCACGGCCCGTTCTAAGGAAACCCCTCCCCACAATGAGAGGGACCCTTTGATCGGCATCGAAATCAACCACTACAAAGTCAGCGGGGAGATGAAATTCTCCTACCTTTACAAACACGTCCTCGGCAATGCCGATAGGACGAGAGATCGATCGGTCTGCAAGCTCTAAAGTCATGCAGGTAGGAGTAAGATCAGGAAGAGAAAGTTTCTTCCAAACTGAGTACGGCATTAAGTTGATACTTGCACCAAGATCGGCCAAGGCATAGCAATCAACCATTCCCGGGAATACACATGGTATTAGAAATTTTCCAGGATCTCCCAGCTTCTCGGGAAGCTTCTTTAAAAGAACTGCTGAGCAGTTCTCATTCAAGGGAGTCTTTGCCATTTCAAACAGTTTCTCCTTGTTGCTTAACAAGTGTTTGATTGTCGATGCAAATTTGGGCATCAGAATAATAGCATCCGCAAAGCTAATGTCAAAATGCAAATCTTGGAAGATTTGAAAGAATTTATCCATTTGGTGACTAGCTTTTTCACGGAGCTTTTGCTCACTCAAGCGCGAGGGGTAAGGAATAGAGGAGGTAGAAGGTTTGGACTGAGGTGTTTCAACTGGAATATCATTTGGTTCAAAAACAACTCTAGGTTTTGGTTTGGGTTTCTGGACAACATGAGGTGGGACGTTTTGGGCACCTCCCTTATGAGTAGGAAGTACTTCGTCCTTATTTACCTCGACGTTATTTTCCACTACCTTGGGAGAAGAAGAAGAAGGGGTAGTGGGAACAGTGGGTCCATCATATGAAACTCCGCTCCTGGTCATGATCGCCTTTGCATCGCCCCTCGGGTTTGCGATCGTGTTGCTCGGAAGTTTTCCAGAGCCCGAGGGTCGTTCATTTAAAGATTTCTTAAGTTCAGAAATCTGGCTGACCAACAACCTGTTTGTCTCTTCTTGAGTTTTCATGAACTGCTTTAACAACTCATCGGATGATGGTTGTGGAGCTGGGAGAATGGCTTGTGTTTGGTTAGGGAAATTTTGGACACGGTTATTTTGATTATAACCTTGTTGTGGCTGAAAATTTCCCTGATTTGGATTACCATTTCCCTGAAAATGATTTCCGGAGTTGAAATTGTTTCTGTTAAAGTTTCCTTGATTGTGGAAACCTTGATTCTGTCCAGGATTGAAATTCCCTTGGTTTTGATAACCTTGGTTCATTCGAGGTTGGTTCTGGTTCCTGTTTTGCAAATTTGGGTTTTGATTAAACCCGGGTGGTCCCATATGAGTGTTAGCACGGTAACTTGGTTCCATTTGAGGACGGTATTGATTACCTCCCTGATTTGTAGTTCCGGCTAAGGCATTGGCTTCAAAAGGACTACCATCCGTGGCAGTACAATTGTAGTAAGCATGTGGGCCACCACAAGTGACACAAACTTCCACTTTTTTAGCTTCAGCATGTGAAGGGTTTTGTGTGAAAGTGACTTTTTTCTGGCTTGAGAGAACCAAAGCTTGAATGGCGTCCGTGAGTTTATCTATCTTAGCATCGGTGCTAGAAGTACTCACGGGTGATGAAGTAGAAGGACCAGCACTCACTTGGGAGTTATATGGTTTTGTGCGTGTAGTGCGGACTTTGGACTTATTTTCAATGATTTCTAAAGCTTCTTTTGTGGTTTTGCTCAAAAAATTACCTCCCGCGGAGGCATTGAGAGAATCTTGGTCAGATTGACTCACACCATTATAAAACGTGTCAATTTGCATTAACTCTGTGAAACCATGATGAGGACATCGACGAAGCAATTCTTTGAAACGATCCCAAGCGTCACCAAACGATTCATCAAACCTTTGAGTAAATTTGATGATTTCATTTTTAAGACTTGTCGTTCTGGACGGGGGAAAAAATTCGTTTACAAATTTGGTAACTAGATCTTCCCATGAGTGTATTGAACGAGGAGGTTGTTTTTCCAGCCAAATCCGGGCTGCCCCCTCAAGAGAAAATGGGAAGAGAAGAAGTTTAACTGCTTCGGAAGGGACGTTCTTGTATTTGATGGTTGAAGTGATTTTATTAAACCATCTAATGTGAGCATGGGGATCATCCCTCTCAAAACCATAAAATTGGCTTGAAGTCACTAGATTTAGTAACCCGGTTTTGAGCTCAAAGTATTCAGCCACGATGGCTGGGACAACAATAGCGTCTCCGTAACCCTCAATGGGTGCTTGGAGAAGCTCATTCATCGGACGGTCTTCCGCCATGATAACTTTCTTTGGTGAAACAGCACGTTCCTCAGATACGGCTGTTGGGGCAGAACGTCTACGGCGTCTTCGAGGAATTCTGACAAGCTCACGTAAAGGGCTTGTGGACCTAGAAGAACGAGTGCGCATGCACTAGAGACGACTCTAAGAATACTTAGAGTGACGGGAAATTTACAAATAGAAATTAAAATATGAACAAAAAGATGATATATAACAAAGGGTGAAAATTCAAACTCACAGATATAAAAAGTCGTAATACGCAGCACACCTCCCCGGCAGCGGCGCCAAATTTTGATTGGTCCGAAACAGTCAGATAATATTAACCAAGTTATGGTCAACAAGTCAGACAGCCTAAACCAATACTCCGGTGAGTTTAGTGTTTCCCCGGATCGTTAGATCCCAACGAGATGTGAAATCTGAAATAAAACGACTTTGAGATCAGGTGAATTGAACAGGAAAAGGGTTTAAGTGATTTGTACTACTGAAATATAAGAGTGAATAGCTTTAATAAGCTATATCAACTAATATGTGAAATCAGATAAGTACACGCGAAAAAGGGACTGAAAAACGTAAACGTTTATTAATTAAACGTAAACAAAAACAAATTTACTTATGGTAGGATTTTATAAGCCTTAGGGGCTTAAATGCAAATTAAATAAATTTAAAATATTTATTTTATAATTAAAAACTATTTAATTAATTATTTTTATTTAATAACTATTTATTAATTATCTAATAATTAACTATTAATTATGAAAATGTAAAATAAGTCTAGAAAATTAAAATTAAAATTTCTAAAAATCTAAAATATTATAAAACTTATTTTAAAAATAAAATTATATTTTTCACACTATTTGTCTATTTATTATTAATTAATTATTATTTAATTATTATTTAACTAATTATATTGATTAACTTATTTATAATTACTAAAAATACTTAGATAATTATGAAAAATTTTATATATCTAATTAACCATCATAGGAATCCTAAAAAATTATAAAAAGTTTATATTATGTATTTTTAATCTAATTTACTAATTATTATTCTATTTATTAATTAAAATCTAATTAAAATTATTAAATTATGAAAACTAGTAAATGAACAGTATAAATCACAAGAAAATTTATAAAATTATTTTATGACTTATAGAAGATAGGAAAAATATAAAATATAGGTATTACCTTATAAAAATATATTATGCTATTTAATTCTTATTTATTATTTAATTATTAAATTAACTAATATTAATTCTAAATAACACTAGATGACAAAATAAAATTCTGGAAAAATTTATAAAATTACTTTAATATATAAGAGATTTAATAAAAATATAAAATAGCAGAAGTGCTTATAAATAAGTTAAAAAGGAAAATTAAATAGATAATTTCTATTAAATAGAAGCTATCACTATAATTAAGTTTGGTTTTTTCTTGTTTTTCTTTTATAAATCTAATAAAATACTTAAAATATGAAACTTTTACAAAAACAAATAATTTAGAAACCAAAAATAAGCACTGAGAGTGCTTATTGGACCAAACAGTTGACTAGGTTTGACTTTCTAAGGAAATAAGCTCAAATGAGCTAATGTGGGGTCCACCTTGGTAATTTCTGGTTCACTTAAGATATTTTAACTTAAATAAGCTAGAATTGCTGATATAAGCTCATTGAATAAGCTAAAAAGCTGCAATAAGCAATTGCTTATGTAGTGACTGAGACAGAAATGGGACAGATTACTAAGATGATTTAAGGTGGGTCCCAGTGATGTACAAGTCAACCAAAGGATCAAGGGTTCAAGCCTGGTAGGAGGGGGGTTGGAAAAACCAAAATTTAGGGTGTGGGACCCACTGATAAGCTCAGGAAGAGCTTGGGAAGTGATGGGTCCAAGTCTGATTCACTCAGTTAATCTGAGTGAATGGACAAGCTTCAAGCTTGATGCAGCCCTAGTGAAAGGCTTAGGAAATGAGATTTTAGCTTTGAACTTGGTAGATGAGCTGCTTAGCTTCAAAAAGAGCCAAAGACCACAAGCTTAAGCTCAGTGATGAGCTTTTTATCAGCTTGAGAAATTGATTCACTATGCTGATTGCTCAGTATACTTAGATGAAATGTACTAACTAAAAGGCTTGAGTGCTATGACTGAATAAGCTCAAAATGACAAATTGAGTGATGGACTATGAAGTTGGTCTGGTAAAGATTCCCAAAGCACAAGCTTGATCACTGGGGGCCAATGGGGGTGACTGAGATGTCCTATGGGACCCACTCAAATGAGTGCTGATAGCACAGCAAGCACTGCAATCCAGACAGACAGACAGCTCAGCTGTTTGGAGCTCTAAGTGGGGTCCACAGTTGTGATCTAAGGACCAAAGTAAAACTTGATCTTACAAGGTGACCTGGTGAGGTTTACAAATTAACAAGAATCAAAGGAAATGGTTGACTAGTGAGCAATTGAAGGACTTGTGAAGTTTGATGAAACACTGAGTTGAGTCAATGTGCACAGACAAATGGCTAAGTGCCAAATGAGTTATTGGGCATACACAAGATTTAAAATTGTTGAAAACACACTCAAACAACTTAGATGAATTTAAAACAAACAATAAAACAGCATGTGATGCACAGAAACAAGAAATCACTATGGTTCAAAGATTTAAACTACTCAGTACTACTTATAACTTGAGACAAACAAAATGAGATGAGCAGCCCTATCAAATGAACAAACTATGGATCATCAAGCATACACACTTCAAACTACCCAGAATAACATCACAAATGAACAAAAACCAAAGGATAAAACCAATTATTAAAGATTGTGCAAGCCAATGAAAATGGCTATTTGGACTGTGCACAGAACAAGGTTTTGAAAAAGTAGTCTAATTAAGCACTAGATTAAGCACTAAAATAAGCAAACTAAAATTTATAAAAAATACTAGAACAAGATTAGCAACAATACTATAATATCCTAAGAGCACAGAACCAAAAATTAAGTATTAAGATCACAATAAAAATCACAATTTTATTCAAAAACTGGTTTCAAAGAAAATTGACTTTTTATTAAATCTTATTATTTGACTTTTATGAACTTTGGTTGGATTTAATGGGCTGATATTGATGTAATTAGATAAAATGAGCTGGTATTAAACTATAATAACAAGTTTGGAGCTTATAAACCAGATTTGGACATGTAAAATTCCTAACAGTGGACAGTGGTGACAATTAAAGATCCATTTGACTCTTTACTAGTTAAGACTGAATTTACATGTTCCTTTTGACTTGAGTATTACTTAGTAGGCATGAATGAATCACAGGCTCAGCAAATTTAGCAACAATGGAACCAATACAGTTTCAAACAAACACTCCTTTATAGACAGCTTTAGAGAATTTTCAAAGCAATCAACTGTTTTAACCCATGAAACTGACTGAGAAGTGATTAGTATGACTAAATAAGTTAGAATCAACTTAAAGATACCAAGATTAACACCATTAGATCACCCTAGCAGATTAAGCATTATTTGACAGTTTTAACCAAGAATGTTGCACAGATAGAGAATATTGAACAAGTGTATACTAGTAAGCAAAAGTATGACTAAACCATACCTAACAAGCTAAAAAGAACATAAATAAGAAGATAATAAGTAGTGCTACAGTGAAATGGAAATTTAAGAGTTTGCTTACAATTTTGTACTCAAGCTAATGAACATAAACCATGGAACTTAGAACAACCTACAGCTCCCCAAAGAGCACTAATACCCAATTCCAAGCTTGAATTCAGCTCTGCACATCCTTCTTCAACATTTTCTTCTCTTTTTTTATTTTTCTTTATTTATATATATATTTTTGGTATTTTAGCCTTTTTTACTTAGACTGAAGTTTAATGTTTCTAAAAGCTTTACAAAGCTTTCTAGGAGCTTATGTGAGCCAAAATCAGTCCTTGTTATTACTTATAACAACATTTAAATAATATTAAGATTTTAACTTGAAAATGGTAAAAGCTTGAAATACACAATAAACTTGGAATTGATTACTTGAAAAGATTGAAATACAACAGATATCTCTTATTAAAACGTTTGAAAGAGTAAAATTACACTAGAATTCAAGAACTAAGATATACGACATACATTTTTATAATTTAAACTAGATATCTCTAAACACTGCTTCTTTCTTTTCCTTTATAGCCTTTTGAGACTCCCCATGTATCTCTGAAGACTTCCCATCACTTTTCAGCCTTTGATTTAGCTTCAATCATCAAAACCGTCCATTTGGCATTTTGGCGCCAAAATTCAAACACGTGGATAGAAGCAGTTTAGTTTCAATTAAAGCGTCTTGGGAGCATTAGGAGGTGTAGGAGACAGCTTAGGATAACAAGGGTGGACTTTGGTTGAGTTTTGATCATTACCCAGGCTGTAAGTGTGGGGGTTAAGTGAAAATGGTGGAGAAAGCATTTAATGCTAAGTGGGGTGAAATGATGGGGGTAGGTGAGGTGGAGTAGCCAGCTGGGGAGGGTGATACCATGGGTGGTATTGGGTTGCAGAGGGGGGTGAGGTGAGTGAGCAGTGGTGGTGGTTTTGGGGAAGAAGGAGAATACGGGGTGGTGGTGTTTGACTTTGGTCAACGCGGGTTTTAACTAAAAAGGTGTGGGCTGGATCTGGAATGGGCCTAAGTGGACTGGACTGGATTGGATTTGGTTTTTTATGGGTTTAGTTTTGGTTTAAGGGTGGATCCGGTTTGGTTTTTAACTAATAAATCACAAGGACCAAATGTGTAAATTAGGTAAAGTTGAGGGCTGTTTTGTGATTTTTCCAAACTTTATTTAAGGACTAAACCTGCAATAAACCATTAGTATAAGGACCATAATTATAAATTTTATCATTTTAAATCTCAGGGACCATTTCTGCAAATTCCACAAACTCCAGGGACCAAAACTGTAACTTTCTGATTTTTTGAAGGGTTTGTTTTGTAATTTCTCAAATGTTATCATAAGGACCAATTTTGTCTTTTTAGAATAGTTCAAGGGTGTAGTTTGATAATTTTCCATTTTTAAACACCCAGGGACTAAATTTGACACTTTTCAAAAGTTGAGGGACCAAAGTTGTCATTTTGCCATTTTTAAACTTTAAAGGACTTTTCTTGACAACTTATGAATTCCAAGGACCTTTTATGACATTTGTACAAGTTTTGATTTACCAGGGACTAGTTTTGCCAATTTTCCAAAGTTCAGGGATTGAAACTGTAAATTATGTGAAATGTTTTGTTTTTCATCAGTTTTCAATCCTTATGCATAAAAACACAACCCAGGGATAATTTTATGTATTTTAAGGCATTCCTGTGTGTTTTCATATGTTTTTGCATCTTATATGTAACAGAAATGATGAGTATTTACACACTCATCAGTTCGCCTTTAGATTTGATAGGAAAAGCATTCATTATTAGTGCTTATGAGTGTACCGGTAGCATTTAGATTCTAGAACTTGCGTTAGTGATGCATCCCGAGACCGCTAGTGAGACTACATTCGTGTGGTATGATTTACTACATGATAAGAGGCATTAGGATTACCCTTGTGTTAAACCCGTATTATAATTACTTGGCTAGTTAAGTCAACTAATTTTTCCCACACCCTTAGCGTTGTACTCATTTTTAGTACACGAAACCCCTAGTACACCCCTCCGAGCCTATCTTTTCGTTTCTAACTTTAAGCATTTTACTTAAAGGAAGAATTTGTTACACCCCACTTAAATGTACAACCAAATCGCCTTAGCCTTCCGTGTATGCGCTCATTTTTAGTGCATTATTGTTATTTGTTTAACCCTAAGTTAACTTTCTAATTGATTACATGGTTGCTAAGTCGAGTCATATCCTTGTACATATTGTTTTGGGACGATTGGGACTCATGGGTAAGTACTTATTTTATGGAGTAATGGGGAAGAACATCATTTATTACCCCCATATGTACGTTAATCTTAAAAGTGCTCCAAGTGTTTTGATTTTCTTAATTCGAGTCATTAGATTAGTTTAATGTAAAGTATGTAAAGATTCAAGTGTAAGGGAAATGTTCATTCCCTATGATGTATTATTTTGGATGGTAGGGTAAGAGTGTATGCAAAAAAAAAAAAAAAAAAAAAAAAAAAAAAAAAAAAAAAAAAAAAAAATCATCGAAAAAATCAAAAAATCAAGAAAAAGAAAAAAAAAATAGAAAAGGAAAAAGAGAAAAAAAACATACGGACTACCATCCCTTTTTATTCTATGTTCATTTTATGTTTTTGTTATTTTTCATTTATTAGCTTAAGTCGAGTCTAGTCTTGGCTTAGCAACGCCATCTTGTACATGTAATTGACTAAGATTGTTAACTCGCCACCAGTAAAAACTTCCTTTATCCAACAAAACCGTGTATTTCATATCCCTACACCTAACGTTACAACCCTTTAAAAGACCTCTTTGATAGTTTATCCTAGGTGTTTACGCCATGTGGTGGAGGTTTGATCATTTCCCAAGCCTATGGTAATCTATTTTGCTATGACAGATAGTGAGAGATATCTTCCGTTTCCATATTGTAATTTATACTTTATTACACCCGAGAGATGTGAGTATCTAAACACTATTTGTGAGGTGCTTGTGTATGACCTCCGTGCTTGTCTTTGGTCTTTAGTGGAACAATTATTTGTTGTAATTACTTTTATATTAGTGTTAAATGACCCCTAACTTGTCTTTTGAGTAGAATAAAAGCGCATTTGCTTGAGGACAAGCAAATCTCAAGTGTAAGGGTATATGATGAGGCGAAAAATGAACCACTTTTAGGGGGTCATTTAAGCCCGAATCCGAATTTATTTGATCAAATAGTGCCCTAAATCGTTCCTTTTGTGATTTTAGGTACTTTGGGAGAGAAATCTGGAAAAGGAAGCAATTCGGACGTTTTTGGAGCATAAAAGTGAAGAAAACGCCAAAGTCTTAATTTTCCAAGCTAGGAACAGTAGGTGACGGCGTCAAGAGCAAAAGCTTGACGGCGTCAAGAACAAATCTCATGAATTTCCATGACGACCCAGAACGGATTTGACGGCGTCACGTAGGAAGGGCGTCAAGAGTAAAAGAGTCATGACAGCCTGGAAGTACTTAAGTCTTGACGGCGTCAGAAGTGGATCTAGGCAGTCCGAGGAGAGTTTTGGCGGCGAGGTGACGGCGTCACAAGATTACTCTTGACGCCGTCAGACCTATTTTTCTATATATAGTTTTCTATTTTTCACACAATAAAAGGAGAAGTTTTGGGAGAAACCCTAAGTACGATTTTGGTGTAACTTTACAGGTTTTTCAAGGGTTCCAACCCCTTGATACCTTGCATGATTAATCAAGATAAGTGTTCTTCTAATTCAATCAATATGTCTATGTGTTGGTTGTCTATATCATGTTCTTGTCTTAATTCTATCATGCTAGGCTAGATCTCTTTTGTGTTTGCTTAGATCTAATGAAACCTAGATATTGATTATGTGTTGATTACTTGTTTATTCTTGTTTTGGATGAATGATTTATATTTTAGGCTTAAGAAAACTGGCAGATCTCCAAATGGTAACATGCTTGAACGTCTTAAGAAACATGAACCGAGGCGCACTAGGTCTTTATTGGTTGTATTTAATGCATGAGCCACTGTTTACAATCCCTATAGTTGTGCTGGGCATGGTGTAGGAGGAGATAAGAGTTCATAGAATTGGGGAGTTATGTGTGCCACCCCATGAATGGTATTAAGGAATACGATCCGTCATCCATGCAATTATAACAAGTAATTAACATGTAAAAGATATCTAGGGAGTAGTGAAATCTAAGTAAACACATTTTCTCCAATTACTGCTCACAACCTTAGTATAATTTAGCTTATTTTCATTTTTATTATTTTATTTTGATTGCATCTTAGTATTGGGTTAGTTGAATAGCAACTAATTCCGCCCAAATCCTTCAAACCCCGAGATTTTACTTGCTTTTATAAAAATATAAAAACACAAAAATAATCATCCCTCACCTTTAGAACTAGTATTTAGGCTTTTTAATCCTAGCGACACTATTCCTAAGCTGAACGATCAATCCCCCGGTACTTGTCACTATACTATACTACAACGATCAGGTACACTGCCTGGTGGGGGTTGTAAGCTTCTCGAGATCCCTCGAGAGGTAAAACCTGTTGCGATTCCCACGCATCATCACTAATATGACATATGCATCATTTCAATATTGTACTCAACTTCTCATAAGATAGACCTACATTAAAATGAATATAGTAGTGAAAATGGGAAGTTTTTTTTAAATAAAAGTAGGAAATGGTGAGAAGGGTGTGAAACAAAAATGAACTTGCTTTTCTCTATACCCTGTTCTGTAGGAATACGCTCTGGACAATGCATTACGGAGCTCTATATCATGTTCTTTCTTGGTTGACTACCAACAGGACGCTGCACTGTGTTTCTACATCTGAATAAATCACGTAAGTAGTTTCTGTAAGGCCAAGATTAACAGCAGTCAGATGCTACGCCAAATAAGACTAAAACATTGAAACCGAACAGCAACAAAACCTCATCCGGGAAGTATTGCCCGGGTGATTTCTTCATCAATTCAGCCCTACATTCATAAGACAAAATATCAGCCAACTGAATCCCACAACATAAAATGAATCAACCGTCAGTTTTGCATATCCACTTACAAATCACCGCCTTCACAGTATCCCATCACAATACAAACATAGCATCCCCACATTACGGCAAACCAATATTCATTCAAATCAAATAACATTACAAACTACAAAAGTAACCCAAAAAATATAATCCTAACCTTGTCAACCCAAGCTTCTTTAAACTCGACAATAAACGGAAGCTGAATCGGCGTAATTAAAGCCATCTAAACATCAAAAAACTCCACAACATTAAAAAAACAACACTATTTTGAGCCTTTTATAAGAAACATAAAATGAATAAAGAAAAAGGAACCTCTTGATGGGCAGATCTTCTACATCTTTCGGTCATTCTAGCAAGACGAATATTTTTTCAAAACACATCTACATTTTGGTTAACAATTACCATGAATGCAATTCGATCTTCACAGCCTGACTAAACAAACAAAATTGAAACTTTAAACAAAAAATTAAGACTCAAGTTAACCTTCAACCTTATAATAGTTTCTAAACTTCTTCCAATTTAACATTCATCGACATTGGTTTATAAACTTCAACATTTACTAAACTTCAACATTAACAGGTTAATGTTTATCGAGTACAAATCACTGAAAGATTTATAGTAGTTTAGCTACCCACAGCGAAACAGGTTCTTTTCTAGGCTTCCAGATGCCATGAATTCATACACCAAGATGTGATGATTTCCTCGCAAAAGTATTCAATAAGCTTCACAAGATTTGGGTGTTGCAATTGTCCTAAATAACTCACTTATGCCTGGAAATTAGATATGAACAAATACACGGTTCAAGAACTTCTACATTCGTCACGTGAAGTATAATAAACCAAGAAACACGTTTGGAAGTACATACCAGCCATTCCCTATCACCTTGAATTCGTTTTAGATAAAAAAATATTTTAGTACAAAATGTTTATGGTCCCGTCTTAACTCAATAGAAATGGAAGGGTTTGGTTTTATTCAACATATAAATGATGAAACCAAAATTTTCACTTATTAATTTGAAATGTCGGTGAACAGGGTTGACTCAACCTTGATCATTAGAATTTATTGCATTTGCTTTTTACAGCATAAGTAAATCCAAAAAGTATTTCCTGAACTGGAACCAAAAAATAAGCAATCAGAAACGTTAAGAAGCATTGCAATTATTTAGAAAATCAGATACCATGTGATTTAATTAGCCTAATAATGCTACAAAATATGGGGGTAATGAATCAAAGGAATATATAGATTAAGAAATTTAGATATACGAAAAAGCTTAATGCACACATATACCTGTTTAGATTATGATGAGCTTGGGTTCATGTAAATTGTGTTTTAAAATTTATCACTCACTTTAATTGAATGGTTGGTTGGTTTGTGATCTTTGTTGAGAATATAGATAATAATGGAGTGTTTGTAACTACTTTTCGGATTGGTTTGGAAACACAATCAAACCGCATATAGCACTGACCTGTGATCCCATATTGCAGTCCGAATATTTTGCTATCTGGATGAATTGAAGTTCCAGCTAAGCTGGGACACTCCAAACTTATTTCTCAACAGGCAAGAACCCTAATGATGACCCAAAAAAAATAAAAAAAATAAATAAAAAAAGAAGAAGATGAAGAAGCTTATAAGTATTTTATTTAATATGATATTAAAGATGATCATAATTTGATCATGTAGTAACTATAATCTACACACACCACAACCTAGCTAAGTTAGAAGTCAAAAGAATGATATATAGAAGTTACTCTCAACATGAATATGGGTGCAGCCTCGTTTGGTAATCACAAACATAGTATAACTGAAATATGAGTGAAGCCACAACTATCCAAGTTAGAGAAAATAAACTTGAGTGAATCAGTTAGTTATATGACAATTTAGACCCACTTACCCATAAATGGGTCGTTTTGGTTGTACTTTTTTTTTTTTTTTTTTTTTTAAATCTCCAAAGCCTTTAATTTGAAAACTTGGCTAAGTGTGTTTAGTTATAACTGTTTGGTAATGAGATATGAAATTTCTAATAAAAATTTATATATTTTAGACTAATATGCTTCCAGTATCACAAACTTCCAAATTCCAGTCCAAAGCATATCAATATTCACCAAAATACCAAACATGACTCGAAGTAGTTGTATTTTTAAGCTTTGTTCTAATATCACTAATTGTACCTATTAGATATATCTAAATAGCCCACATCATGACATTTACAAATAAATAATTCAAATAACTCTGCGTGTACATGCGGGCTTTATTTTAGTTTAAATTGGTATTTCTTAACAACTTTTGATCCAAACATCGTGTTTAGAGCTGCTAATCCCATCCTAGTGGAACTGGGTCCACCGGGTAACTTTTTGGAACTTCACAGGTTAGGATCCGGTTTTGACCAGACCCGCTCCAAACAAATAAAAAAGTTACCCGGTTTAATCCATGACAATAAGACAGCATTTAACATATGTTTTTAAATTGTGGGGAAAATTCATTAAAACTACAAACCTTGAACCTTTGTAACCTCTGGTGATACGTCATATATTACAGTTGACGAAGGCCATTTAAGCCGATAAGCCCGTGTATCTGTTCCATCCGAAAATAATACAACCTGAACAGATAAGCCATATTGCTTAATAATTCATCAAGTTAAGTAGCAAATTTGAAGAAAAGGGTACTTGTTTAGCTCCAGTAATGGCCTTAGTTGCATTAAGCGTCTCATCATTGATAAATTCAGAACCAATGCAGTAACGGTGCACCTTATGCTCTAACTTTAAATCAAACACAAGTTTAGTAAGCGCAAACCAGCCAAACTCATAACAAACACCAAACAATCAACAAAACACCAAAAGGTATACCAACCACTAAACCTTAAATAAAATTTAGCATGTAAAATCTTGTAACCCCTATTTTATAACAATTCAGATAAAAAATTTAATAGTTGACCAGTAGGAGCCTCAATTTTGACTTTCTATTACTAAGACACTCGGTCACCACCGCATCACAAATAATGTTGGCTTAGGGTTCATACTCAATTGTGTGAGAAAATTAAATTTTAGATATACATACCTTATTCTTGAAGGACTCAATCAAAGTTAGGCATAACCTTTCATTCTTTTAAATGTTTTGTTTTTTCTTCCACCTTTAAACAATCTGATTCGTTTTAGTCAATATGATTTAGGGATTAGGGTTACAAACTTCCAATTTAAAGATAGAAGTCGGTCTTTGGAAGTTTTGTGTCAAAAGGGTGGTTTTGTTTGTTCCAATTTTCGTTTCAACCCCTGAGTTCTTTGTAAATTAACTCCGTTTCTAAAAAGTTTTATTTATTATACTTTTGACACATATACTTTTGTACATAATTTTTTTTATAAAACCTTGCAAAAATGAATTTTTCTAAGTTTTAGGTAAATAAGGAAATATTTAGGGTTTTTAAATTAAAAATATTCAAATAAAATAAAATAAAATAAATAGATTATTACTTAATAAGGAATGATTTGATTTTTTTGAAATGCAAAAGTCCCCACTAGGGGTTTTATTTTATTATATAAAAGATATATATCTATGCAAACAAATTACGTGGATGTTTGTAATTAGTATAACGAGTTAATTGCATTTTTGGTCCCTGTGGTATGGCCAAATTGCAGATTTGATCCCTAAAACTTTGAAATTGCACCAGACGTCCCCATTTTCAAGTTTCTGTTGCATTTTTGGTCCCTAGGCCACCTTGGGCCAATGTTAAATGACCTAACTACCCCCTCTTTCCACGGGGACCAAAAATGCAATTAATACTTTACATTTTCTTTTTAGTTTTTACAATATACGTCCTTGTAATTTGCACAAAAATTCACATTCGGTTCTTTTTTCAATTTTCTCTCACGAATCATCCCAATTGTTGTTAAATTTTGCCGTTTTCGTCCTTGTTGCCAACGATCGTTAGTATTTATCATTTTCATCAGTTTTTATACGTTTTCTTCCATTTTCTATGTTTTCATCCGTTTTTCTATGTTTTCATCTGTTTTTATACGTTTTCGCCTGTTTATACGTTTTTGTCTGTTTTTTTACGTTTTCGTCTGTTTTATACGTTTTTGTCAGTTTTTCTACTTTTTCGTCAGTTTTTTTAAGTTTTCGTCCATTTTTCTTTCGTTTTCGTCCTTTTTTATAAGTTTTCGCTCATTTTTATATGTTTTCGTCTGTTTTTCTTACATTTTCGTCCGTTTTTATACGTTTTCGTCCGGTTTCCTACATTTACGCCCTTTTTTCTTATGTTTTTATTCGTTTCTATACATTTTCACCCATTTTTATACGTTTAGATTTGTTTTTCTTATGTTTTATGACGTTTTCGTCTATTTTTGTCCGATTTTATACTTTTTCATCCATTTTTTATGTTTTCATTAGTTTTCTTACGTTTTCGTTCGTTTTATACGTTTTCGCTCGTTTTAATATGTTTTCATATGTTGTTCTTTCGTTTTCGTCCGTTCTTATACGCTTTCGCCCATTTTGATACGTTTTTGTCTGTTTTTCTTACGTTTTCATCCATTTTTATACGTTTTGTTCGTTTTTCAACGTTTTCGTTCATTTTTCTTACGTTTTAGTCCATTTTTATACGTTTTCGCTCGTTTTAATATGTTTTCGTATAATTTTCTTACGTTTTTATCCATTTTTATACGTTTTCGTCCATTTTTCTACATTTTCAAACGTAAAATAGACAAAAGCTTATAAAAATAGATGAAAACGTAAGAAAAATGGACAAAAATGTAGAAAAATGGATGAAAAAGTATAAAAACGGACAAAAACTGACGAAAACGTAAGAAAAACAGACAGAAAACATATAAAATGGGCAAAAACGTAAAAAAATGGACGAAACGTAAGAAAATGTAAGAAAAACGGAAGAAACGTAGAAATCGTAAAAAAAATAGACGAAAACGTATAAAAACGGACAAAAACATTTGAAAACGTAAGAAAAACAGAAAAAAAAAAAAAGGTATAAAAACGGGTGAAAATGTATAAAAACGTATAAGAATGGACAAAAACGTAAGTAAAACAGACGAAAACATATAAAAATGTGCGAAAACGTATAAAAACAGACAAAAATGTAAGAAAACGTATGAAAAACGGACTAAAATAAACGAAAACGTAAGAAAAAGTAAGAAAAACATATCAAAGTGTATAAAAACGGGCTAAAACGTATAAAAACGGAAGAAAACGTAATAAAAACAGACAAAAACATAGAAAACGGACAAAACGTATAAAATGGACGAAAACGTAAGAAAAAAGACGAAAAAGTATAAAAACGGATAAAAACATAAGAAAGTAAGAAAACGGAAAATAACGTAGAAAAATGGACGAAAACGTAGAAAAACTGACGAAAACGTATAAAAACGGATGAAACCGTAAGAAATACAGACGAAAACGTAGAAAAATGGACGAAAACGTAGAAAAATGGACGAGAACATATAAAAGCGGACGAAAACGTATAAAACAGATTAAAAATATTAAATACTAACGATCGTTGGCAACAAGGATGAAAACGGTAAAATTTGACAACAATTGAGATGATTCGTGAGAGAAATTTGAAAAAAATGACCGAATGTGAATTTGTGTGCAAATCACAAAGACGTGTCTTGTAAAAATTGAAAAGAAAATATAAAGAGTTAATTGCGTTTTTGGTCCCTGTGAAAAGAGGGGGTATTTAGGTCATTTAACAATGGCCTAAGGTGGCCCAGGGACAAAAAATGCAATGGAAACTTGAAAATGAGGACGTCTAGTGCAATTTCAAAGTTTTAGGGACCAAATCTGTAATTTGGCCATACCACAGGGACCAAAAATGCAATTAACTCTAGTATAACTTAATATAGTTTGCATTTTGTATATGTAATCTTACTATTGTTAATAAAACTAGTTATAACACCCGCGCACGCGCGTTTTTTTTTTTTTTTTTTTTTTTTTTTTTTTTTTTTTTTTTAAATCATATATTTGTATTTATAAAAAACAAATAATTTAATCTTTGTTTTGTTTGATTTATAATGTTTAATTATAGTTTTTTATTATTAAAGATAATTTTTTAAAAATTTTAATCCTATTGTTAATTGTATTTTAGCTATATTTTTTGTATTTATCTTCCACTTATGTTATAGATAAATATAAAATATTACCTAATAAGAAAATATTTTTTTTAATAAAATTATTATTAAATAAAGTATGAATCTATTTTTTTGAAATAAAAAATCCTAATAGGGATTTTGTTTTATTATATAAAAGATACTGGATATTTGTATCACACTGTAATTTATTGAGTCAAGATGTTACCCATACAATTATACGTACAAAACTACAATTGTACATATGCATGGCTAATGCATGTATATCGCACACATGCACAATGGCGGAACTATGTAGGGATATAGGAGGGTCCTGGCCTCCCAAAATTTGCGGCACTCAATGTAAATATTATAAGTTTTAAAGGTAATTTAGTTAAGATCACAAACAAATCTCCTATTCGTCTCCCCCAAAATAAATTCAGCCCCTCAAAAAAATGTTCAAGTTCCGCCACTTCACATGCATGATGGAACATACACAATTTTACATGGAATTTCTAGAAAAAGTAACTAAAACGTACTCTTGATTAAGAATCAAATATAAATATGGCAAATGAGGCAAAACGGTACTCAAGTTAAAGGGTCACTTTCTAATTCTAATTAAAGTATTAAGGTGTCTTTATATTTTTATTTTCTTTTTAATGACATAAAAGGATAGTCAACTTATTATTTTGCCTAATTTAAGAATTTCATGGATATTTAACGATCATCCGTTAAGGTTCATTTAAAATCAACCATCGCTACCGCTTCAACTAACCACCCCTGCCATCACCACCCACCACTCACCACTTCAAACCTCACTTCGATGGCGATGATGGCTGGGGTTGAGGATGATGGTCGTATGTATGGTGGTGATGGCGGTGATAGGTTGGGATGGTGGTCGCGACGGTGGTTGGTGGTGGTAGGTGGGGTTGGTGGTGGCAGCGGTGGTTGATGGTGGTGGGTGGGGGTTGGTAGTGGCAGTTGTGGTTGGTGGTGGTACTGGTGGATGGCTACGACCGGTTGTCTGGTTGTGGTTGGTAGTGGTAGTGGTAGGTAGGTGGGTGGTAATTACGGTGATTGTGGTGCGGCGGTGGTCGAACGTAAATTTAATAGATGATCGTTAAAAATTTTACGAAAATTCTTAAATTGATCAAAAAATAAGTTAACTACCTTTTAGTGCAGAAAAACTTGATATCTTCATTGGAAGTGACCTTGTTTACTTATGGTATGTAAAACGTGATTATAAGTGGATTGGGATGGTTGTGTCGTATGTTAATTGACGAATTGCAGATGTACACTTCATCAATGGGGAAATGCCAAGTCTTCTCGGACAATCACTACTTTGTTAAAATACGGCAAATTATCAGTTAGTTCCCGAATAATGCATGTGAATACTGATCGGCTCATTCGGAACCTCCTACTGAATATTTTTTTCTTCATATTGGGTTTGAGAGAAGTAAGCGGCCATTAGACGATCATAAGCACTATAACAATCCTTAGGTATCGTCTTTCTTGGTATCGAGGTTTTTGAGATTCTAGAAGTGAAAGCTTGATAATCATATAGTATATTTATCACTTTTTTTAAAAACTCTAGCTCGATACTACTAATTTCTTCTTCTTCATCCGAGGATGTAAAAAAATATTGTTGGGATATAGTTGTTTTAGATGAGAAGGGTAGAGTATATAAGAAAGAATGTGTTTGAAAGTGTTAATGAAAATGAAATAGTATTAAATTATTTATATGGATAAAATTAATAATTTTTTTTAAGGAAAAAAAAAGGCCAAAAAAGGCTAGTTTTTTGGACTGTTGGCTTTATTTCATTCCTCTCACGACTCGGTTTTGCACACGATCGAATTTGCTTTTTTTTTTTTTTTTGGGAACCGGGATCTCCGACCTTTTATCCGACTAATCCATAAGATTTGAACCAACCACCATACATACTCAAAACAGGTAAACCCCTCCCGTTTCGAAAGGTTGGCGCGGCCACTTAAGATTGTTTACACCTAGCAGGAATTGAACTTGAGACCTCACGCATTTTAGAGTGATAGTCACAAGGCCTTTTACTACTAGGCAACCCTTAAGTAGTTGAGTTTTGCCTTTTTCCCATCTAAAACGCGTGTTTGAGGGGTGACTGTAACAAGGAGGTCATCCTTGCCTCACGACTCGGTGTTCACCTCCTTATTACAGGTGGTCTTTAGAGCATCTCCAATGGCTCAAACAATTAAAAGCTTTTCACTATTACAAAAAGTCTTTGAGAATGGTTTTTAGCATTGCATCACAAGCTTTATGTAAAGCTTTTTAACAAGACTTGGTGAACTCCAAGTCATTCCTAAAAGCTTTAGTAACTAAATGTGTATAACATTAATGGCATTAAATGCTTCAAGTATTTAGTGACTTTAAGTTGTACAATAAAACAATGAAACCCTACATTGCATGATTGACAAAACATTGTTTTGAAATTGAAATTTGACATCATTTTGACACTATATGACCATGATAGATACAAACATGTATAAATCAAATCGTACCATTTAGAAAACTATCAAAGTTTAGAAGTTATGTTAATCGCATATATAAAAAGTAGATTTGCGATTGAAAGCAATGTAAGATATTTTGGTTGTAATAAATCCAAAGGAGAAGAATAGACAAAATAACATGTCCTAATTTGTGAAAAATGGATAAATGAAGTAATCTATCTATATTGTAGAGGTGACTTATTTTAGAAACTAAGTTCTTCTTACATACTCAGGGATAAATTCTCACCATCCTATCTAATATGATCTAATGGTGGGGATTAACGTAAGATTTAATGAGGTGAGTTATTTTATAAACTAAGTTTTTGTTACAAACTGAGGGATAAATCCCCACCAGTCATCTAGTTTGATCTAATAGCGGGGATTAACCTAAGATTTAATAAGACAACCTAAGTCCATGTTTTTTTTTTTTTTTGTCTATCTTATTTATTCATTTTTTTTCCTTTTTTTTTTCTTTTTTTTTTCTTTTTTTTAACTTCACGTTTTTTTTTCCTATAATTCAAGGTTTTTTTTTTTTTTTTTTTTTTTTTACTTTTTTTTCATTTTTCATACATATTCGTCGGTTTTTTATTTTTCATCAGTTTTCGTTCATTTTCATACATTTTCGTCCGTTTTCATACATTTTCGTCTGTTTTCTTACGTTTTCGCTCGTTTTCATACGTTTTCGTCTATTTTCTTACGTTTTCACCCGTTTTCATACGTTTCATCCATTTTAATATGTTTTCATCCGTTTTTATACGTTTTCGTCCGTTTCCTTACGTTTTCATCTGTTTTCGAGTTTTTTTCATACGTTTTCGTCTATTTTCTTACGTTTTCGCCCGTTTTCATACGTTTTCGTCCGTTTTCATATATATATTCGTCCGTTTTCTTACGTTTTCATCTGTTTTTGAATTTTTTCATACGTTTTCGCCCGTTTTCATACGTTTTCGTCCGTTTTCATATATATTCGTCCGTTTTCTTACATTTTTGTCCATTTTCATACGTTTTCGTCCGTTTTCATATGTTTCGTCCGTTTTCATACATTTTCGTCCGTTTTTATACGTTTTCGTCCATTTTTATACGTTTTCATATGGTTTCATCTGTTTTCATTCATTTTTGTCCGTTTTCTTACGTTTTCGTTCGTTTTCATACATTTTCGTCCGTTTTCATACGTTTTCGTCCGTTTTCATTCATTTTCGTTCGTTTTTAAATGTTTTCAGACGTTTTCATACCTTTCTGAATATCATAAGTGATATACTGTGATTATCAGAATATCACTTGTGATATTCAGAATATCGTGAGTGTATTGAATATCACTCGCGATATTCTGAATATCACAAGTGATTTTTAACATTCTGTAACATGAAAATCACAAGTGATATTCAGAATATCGCAAGTGATATTCAAAATATTGCAAGTGATATATGAATATCGCAAGTGATATTCTGAATATCGCAAGTGATATTCTGAATATCACAAGTGATTTTCAACAAATGTTCTGTGACATGAAAATCGCAAGTGATATTCAGAATATTACAAGTGATATTCTGAATATCAAAAGTGATATTCTGAATATAAATCACAAGTGATATTCAGAATATTACAAGTGATTTCACGCTTTTTTTAATTCACGTTTTTTCAAAAGTGATATTCTGAATATCACAAGTGATTTTCAACAATTGTTCTGTAACATGAAATTCACAAATGATATTCAGAAAATCACAAGTGATATTCTAAATATTACGAGTGATATTCCGAATATCACAAGTGATTTTCAACTAATATTTAGTAACATGAAAATCACAAGTGATATTCTAAATATCACACGTGATTTTCAGCTAACGTTTTGTAACATGAATATTACTTGTAATTTTCTGAATATCATTTGTGATTTTCATGTTACAAAACATTAGTTGAAAATCACTTGTGATATTTAGAAAATCACAAGTGATATTCAGAAAATCACAAGTGATATTCTGAATATCACAAGTGATATTCCGAATATCACAAGTGATGTTCAACTAATGTTTTGTAACATGAAAATCACAAGTGATATTCTGAATATCAAAAATGATATTCAGAAAATTATAAGTGTTATTCAGAATATTATAAGTGATTTTCACATTTTTTTAATTCACGTTTTTTTTCACTTTCTTACGTTTTCTTCTGTTTTTGTTCATTTTCATACGTTTTCTTTCGTTTTTATACGTTTCTGAATATCACAATTGATATTATTAATATCACAAGTAATATTTTGAATATCAAAGAAAATCACTTGTGATATTAAGAATATCAATTGTGATATTGAGAAACGTATGAAAACGGACGAAAACATATGAAAACGAATGAATACGTATGAAAGCATAAAAACACGCCTGGAAAGGGACAAAAACGTATAAAAAATTGATGAAAACGGACGAAAACGTATAAAAACTGCTGAAAAGTATGAAAACAGACGAAAGCGTCTGAAAACAGACAAAAATACATAAAAACGGACGAAAATGTTTATAAACGTATGAAAACAGATAAAAATGGATGAAAGCATATAAAAACAGACGAAAACGCCTTAAAATGGACGAAAACGTATAAAAACAGACGAAAACGTCTGAAAACAGACGATAATGTAAAAAATTGATGAAAACGTTTGAAAGCGGATAAAAACGTCTGAAAACGTATAAATACTGCCGAAACGTATGAAAATAGACGAAAACGTTTGAAAACAGACAAAACTGTACAAAAATGAACGAAAATAGACAAAAACGTCTGAGTATCACCGAATATCATTTGTGATATTCAGAAACGTATGAAAACATCTAAAATTGGCCAAAAAAATTTTAAAACGGACGAAAACCTATGAAAATGTAAGAAAACAGACGAATATGTAGGAAAAAGGACGAAAACGTCTAAAAACGGACGAAAACATAAAAAAATGGAAGAAAACATATGAAATCAAACGGAAACAAATGTAAATATATGAAACCGGACGAAAACGTATAAAAACGGATAAAATCGTGTAAAAACGGATGAAAACGTATGAAAACGGACGAAAACGTATATAAACGTATGAAAACGGACAAAAACGTATAAAAATGGACGAAAACTTCTAAAAACGGACAAAAACGTATAAAAACGGATGAAAAAATATGAAAATGGACAAAAACGTCTGAAAACATATAAAACTGTCGAAAACGGATAAAAACGTCTGAAAACAGACGAAAACGTAAAAAAACGGACGAAAACGTATAATAACGAACAAAAACGTCTGAAACAGACGAAAACGTAAAAAAGGAACAAAAACGTATAAAAACGGTAAAAAAAACGTCTGAAAACGGACAAAAACGTCTAAAAACGTTTATAATCATGTGAAAACAGACAAAAACGGAAGAAAACGTAATAAATTGAGAAAAAATCGTGAATTTATTTAAAAAAGAAAAGCTTAGACTTATTAAAAAAAAAATAGAAGAAAAAAAAGGAAAAAAAAAGGGAAAAAGTATATAACGTTAATTGGAAAAAAAAGAAAAAAAAAAGTGAATAATAAAAAAGACAAAGAAAAAGGAAAAAAAAAAAAGACATGGACTTAGGTTTTCATGTTTAATCTTAGGTTAATCCCCACCATTAGATCAAACTAAATGGATGGTGGGGATTTGTCCTTTAGTATATAACAAAAAATTAGTCCCTAAATAAACTTTTTTCAAGATTTAATATGCAACTTAAGTCCATGTCTTTTTCTTTTCTTTTTGTCCTTTTTTTATATTCATTTTTTTTCTTTTCCTATTAACGTTATATTTTTTCTTTTCTTTTTTTTCTTTTTTCTTTTTGCCTTTTTTTTCTATTCATATTTTTCTTTGTTTTTTCCCCCTTTTTTTTTGCTTTTTCTTTTCTAGTCACGTTGTGTTTTTTTCTTTTATTTTTTTTCACGTTTTTTTTTGTCTTTTTTTTAATTCACTATTTTTTTTTAAAATCACGTTGCTTTTAAATTTACGGTTTTTTTTTCACTTTCTTACTTTTCATCTGTTTTCTTACGTTTTCATATGTTTTCTTACGTTTTCATACGTTATTGTTCGTTTTCTTACGTTTTTGTCCGTTTTCATACATATTCGTCCATTTTCGTCTGTTTTCATACGTTTCCGTCCGTTTTCTTACGTATTCGCCCGTTTTCATACGTTTTCGTCTGTTTTCTTACGTTTTCGCCCGTTTTTATACGTTTTCGTCTGTTTTCTTACGTTTTCGCCCATTTTCATACGTTTTCGCCCGTTTTCGTCTGTTTTCTTACATTTTCATCCGTTTTCTTAAGTTGTCTCCCGTTTTCATACGTTTTCGTCCGTTTTCATACTTATTTGTCCATTTTCTTACGTTTTCGTCCGTTTTTATACGTTTTCATATGTTTTCATCCGTTTTAATACGTTTTCGTCCGTTTTTATACATTTTTGTCCGTTTTCAGATGTTTTTGTCCGTTTTTCTACATATTCGTCTGTTTTCTTACGTTTTCGTCCGTTTTTAAATGTTTTTGGCCATTTTCAAACAATTTCATACGTTTTTGAATATCACAAGTAATATTTTGAATATCAGAAGTGATATTCTGAACATCACAAGTGATTTTCAACTAATGTTTTGTAACATGAAAATCACAAGTGATATTCAAAATATCACTTGTAATATTCTGAATATCACAAGTGATATTGATATTCAGAATATCACAAATGATATTCTGAATATCACAAGTTATTTTCAACAAATATTTTGTAACATATGATATTCAGAATATCAAAAGTGATTTCACGTTTTTTTTTAATTCACGTTATTTTTTCACTTTCTTACGTTTTTGTATGTATTCATACGTTTTTGTCCGTTTTCGTTCGTTTAGTATCACAAGTTATTTTTAACAAATATTTTGTAACATAAAAATCACAAGTGATATTCAGAAAATTACAAGTTATTTCAAGTTTTTTTAATTCACGTTTTTTCACTTTCTTACGTTTTTGTCTGCATTAATACGTTTTCGTCCATTTTTGTTCGTTTTCATACGTTTTCGTTCGTTTCATACGTTTCTGAATATCACAATTGATATTCTTAATATCACATGTGATATTCTGTGATATTCTAAATATCATTTGTTTTTAAGAATATCAATTATGGTATTTAGAAACGTATGAAAACGGACGAAAATATCGGAAAATGAAAGAATACATATGAAAGCGTAAAAACACGTCTGAAAACAGACGTAAACATATGAAAAATTGACGAAAACTGTTAGTGCAAATATTACGATATTTAATCTATACAGTCTCATTTGTTTTGATTGATGACAAACGTATAACTTGATACATAACGTAAAATGTACAAGTTACTTGTAATCATACTTTGTCTCAACAAACATTCAACACCTCTCAACGTCTCAAGTCATCGTATGCTACAACACAGGTTCGTACATGTTTGTTATGTATCATTATGATCAAACCCCTTGACCAACCATTTAGAATGACTAAAATACTTTTAGGGTCTTTAAGTATTTTAGGTGTCAAAGTGCACTTTAGGTGTTAAATAGAATAAGTGCCACTTTAGGTGTTAAAGTAATATTAGTAAGTTTTACAAATGATAAAAATGTGATGACATTAGGAATCAAACATTTTTAGTAACTCATTAACTTACTATAACAACATTACTTAGGTAATATATACAAGTTTACTTTCATATATATCTTAATCTGAAAATAGAAATATATATACATCACATCATGTGTATTTATGGAAAGGTTGAGTGTTTAACTTTCCATAAGACCTCTTACACATTTTGGATTTATCTATTGTGTGTTTGACTAGAAGTAACTTGATGTGACATTGTGAAAGATATGGAAAGATTTTGAGTAGTGTTTGTAAGTTTGCTGTCAGGTCCCCAAGGAACCCTCGGGCATAACGGAAGGTACCCTTCTGAGGGTTCCGCCGTATCCGCGGGATGGCAAAATTGTTTTTCTATAAATAGTAGCCCATGGTCTTCTCATTAGGTTGATGCATTTGAACATACATTCTCTCTATCATAAAACACATATCTAGATCAGTAGCAAACAATGTAGAAACACACATGAGTCACCCTTTCAATAATGATCATAATGCTTCTAACATTCATCTTTGTTGTAAGCATATCATACTTCATGATCCACCAAGAAGGTTAAAAGATCTTGAAGTCATCATTCATTAAAGCATTCCAACATATGAAGATTCAAGGGCACTTGGCATCCTCAATGATTGAAGACTTCTTATTCAAGAAGTTCATGTAGATTAGTCATTCATATCCATTAAACTTTTATATCATGGATCATCATTGTATCATCACAATATAGATTAGATTGTTTATGTGTTTGTGGCATAAAACACAAGGTTTTTATGTTGGGCCACAAAACATAGCAGGAGTGGTTGTACCCTTGGTAAAGAACTCGACATCTAGCTTAGTGTCGGAAATATTGTATATGCGACGATAGGAGTGGTTGTACCTTGTAAAAGAACTTGGTATCTAGCTTTGTACCAGATAAAGTGTAAGCGACGATTGTAAGATTTTCTCCACCGAGAAGGGATGTTGTTGGTCTAGTGAAGTAACTCTCGAGTTGGGTACTCGAGGAGTGGAGTAGGGCGGAGAGGAGATCCGTGACCGAACCACTATAAATCCTCGTGTTCGGTTTGCACTTTCCTTTTACTTATTGTTTTACTTTACTGTTTGCATTATGTGATTGTATGTGTTGTGACTTGTTGATTGTACTTGTGTGATAACATATTTTAAGTTATGTTAGTCATAAACTACAAGTAACATCTTTCATATTAGAACAAGTTAAAAACGGACATTTGATACAACAAGTTTAAAGTTTTTAAACGGTAAACTATTCAACCCCCTTCTAGTATCCAGAATTGGTACCAGAGCCTCGTAGCTCTTATTTTCAAAACAAATGGTTTTTAAAATGGAGTACGATCCATGTATCAAATTACCATTGAAGCGGAATATAATATGAAAAATGTTTCGCTAAGTATACTTAGAAATTTTGTTGTTAAATGTTACTTTGTATACAAGCTTGAAGGTGTCCTTGAAAAATAAAAGAAAACATTTCTTATAATTTGTAAGAATCAAATTATGTGGTTAGAGCTAATGTACGTAAAATACGGTTTTAAAAGGAGTGTTTGGGATAACCAAAAATTAAGTTGAATAATCACCTCCGTAAATAATTAGATGAGTCACATAAGAAGAAATAATGTTAAAATAGGTGTATTATATGTTTACTAACAAATCTAGTAAGTCCTACATATTCTCGCTATGCGAAAGACATGTTTTTAGCATTTTGTGAAAATTTGTTACGGCAGTCTGATGAGGCGAAAAATGAACCACTTTTAGGGGGTCATTTAAGCCCGGAATTGAATTTATTTGATCAAATATTGCCCTAAATTGTTCCTTTTGTGATTTTAGGTACTTTGGGAGTGAATTCTGGAAAAGGAAGCAATTCGGACGTTTTTGGAGCATAAAAGTGAAGAAAACGGCAAAGACTTAATTTTCCATGCTGAGAACAGTACCTGACGGCATCAAGAAGAAGACCATGACGGCGTCAAGAGTAAAATCCATGACGACCCAGTGAAAACCTGAAGGCGTCACAACAATGGCGTCAAGACTATTTTTGGTGACGGCCTGCATAAGGAGTGTACATGACGGCTTCAGACCCAGATCTAGGCAGTCCGAGAAACAATTTGGCGGCGAGATGACGGCGTCAGACTTTTGTTCTTGACACCGTCACCTATCAAATCTATATATAGTTTTCTATTTTTCATTCATTAAAGAGGAACTTGTGTGGAGAATACTAGGGCCGAACTTTGTAAACCCTAGGTCGTATTTTACAGTATTTTCAAGGGTTTTCCCCCTTGAATCCTTTCATGTTCAATTGAGATAAGTCTTCTTTCAATTCAATCAATATGTCTATGTGTTGTTTGAATTTATCTTATGCTTGTCTTGATTTTAACATGCTAGGCTAGATCTATCTTGTGTTTGCTTAGATGTAATGAAACCTAGATGTTAATTATGTGTTGATTACTTGTTTATAGTTGTATTGGATGAATGATTTCAATGTTAGGCTTAAGAAAACTGGCAAATCTCCATTGTGTAACATGCTTGAACGTCTTAGGAAACATGAACCGATGTGTACTAGGTTTTATTGGTTGTATTTAATGCATGAGCAAATTCTAGTGATCCCATGTTAGGAGCTTCTTAGCCGGCTCGAAATAGGAGTGAAGTAGGCGCTCATAGGATTGGGGAAGTAAGTACGCCACCCCATGAATGGTATTAAGGAATACAATCCGTCATCTACGCAACTGTAACAAGTAATTAACATGTAAAAGATGTCTAGGGAGTGTGAAATCTAAGTAAACACAATTCTCCCATATATATTGCTCACAACTTTAGTATAATTTAATTTATTTTCATTTTTAGTATTTTATTTTGATTGCATCTTAGTATTGGGTTAGTTGACTAGCAACTAATTCCGCCCAACTCCTTCAAACCCGAGATTTTTATTTGCTTTTATAAAAAAACTAAAAAATACAAAAAAGAATCATCCCTCATCTCTAGACCTAGTCTTTAAGTTTTCAAATCCTAGTGACACTATTCCTAGCTGAACGATCAATCCCCCGGTACTTGTCATTATACTATACTACATCGATCAGGTGCACTGCCTGGTGGGGGTTGTAAGCTTCTCGAGATCCCTCGAGAGGTAAAGCCTGGTGCAATCCCTACGCATCAAGTTTTTGGCGCCGCAGCCCGGGGAATGGTTATTGTCTAGGTTAGAATCTCTTTTTATTAGGTCTACTTGCTAGATTCCTTTCTAGTAAGATTTTATTTTTATTTCTAGGTTCTCTTTAGTCTATCTTATTTCTTCGTGCTTTTGTTCGTAACTCTTCACCATCCGACATCATGGACGATGGTAACATTTTTGAACCTGTCATCCCACCACAACAAAACTCACCACTAGATAACCAACCTCTTAGGCCCCGAACCTTAGGAGAGTACTCCCTACCTAGCCACCAAGGCTACCGAAACACCATTGAGCTCACCCAAGGAGCCAAATCAACATCTCAAGGACTTCCTTAAAATCGTAGATTCTATAGACCTTGATGTTACAACTAGAGAGTCAACCCGATTACGCCTATTCCAATTCTCTCTATGTGACCAAGCTAGTCAATGGCTTGAACGTTTACCCGCGGGATCCATCACCTCATGGGATGATCTCACCACTCGTTTCCTTGCTCAATTTTTCCCACCGGGGAGAACTACCAAGCTTAGAAATGACATCTTGATGTTTCAACAACGTCAAGGTGAAACCTTTTACGAAGCATGGACTCGATACAAAGACCTACTCCGAAAAGTCCCTCATCATGGCATCGAACCATGGCTCCAGATTCAAATCTTTTACGATAAAGTTAACTATCAAACAAGAAGGGCTATAGATTACGCAGCCAGAGGCAGGCTAAATAGACTTAGCATTGACGAATGCTGGAAAGTTCTTGAGGGGTTGGCGCAATACGAAGAAGAAGGATGGGAGGACCCGATGTTTTCAAGTAAGGGGAAACTTGATTACACACACGCCACCCAAGAACAATTGTTAGGAAGTATCGAGAAGCAGGTAAAAGAATTAATGAGAGCTGAAATACCTGCTGCTGAAACCGCAAGGAATCCTAATATACGTAGGAATGCGGTTATCAACCATAATTTTCCTGAACGTTCACGACAAGAGGAGTTCGAAGGGATAATGGTAACCTTCATGAATAATCAGGAAAAACAAATCCGGCACTTTGAAGCACGCATGGAAAGCACTCGCAATGCTTTTATGGATTTAGCAGACAAATTCATATCAAGGATCAAAGAGAAGATTAAGGAAAAATCCGCACCAAGAAAAATCAAAATTTTTTTTGATGTTCCAACTCCTTTGGTGTTTGACCAAGAGGATAACGAGAAATCCCTTCCAAGTGCTTCACCGTCAATCACCTCCTACTTTTGTAAGCATCCTCATGAAGAGAAGAATTCGCAATTTCATAACATTTTCGTTGGATGCTTGCAAACCATGCTCCCAAATTTTTGCAAGAGACGTTCCTTTGGTTTTAAACCCGGTGTGAAGAGGTTGCACCTCAAAAACACCACAGCTTTGAGACCCTTTATGGAACAACACCTCTTTGTACCCACCGTTGACCAATGCGAAGGTTACAACTTAACTAAAACCTTACCCACCCCTCTCTACAACCACACCTCTTTCCGTGACAGTAATGAAACGTTCGACCCTGGTGGACTTCACTAATGAGATAGCTACTCATAGTCTTTACTTGTGTTTAGCTATTCACACTAAGTGCAGGGACTGAATGTGGAATTACCACTTTTTATTCCTGATGCGGGCATCTGACGCCATCAGATGTTAACTCTTGATGCCGTCACCTCGCTATCTCAGCAATAATAACCCAAAATCCATCACTTTCAACTCATACCCCACAAATCACACCCAAATTGTTGCTCCACCTCCGAGTCTCCATCATCCAATCCGACATCTTCCGTGACAAATCTTCACTTGGTAAGTAGTTTTTCTTCACTCTTTTTCATTCAATTATCCTTAGGTTCAATCAATTTTGAAAACCCACATCATCCGAAACCCCATTTTTTACCCATCTTTGATAAATCGTAATGCCTTCCCCTTTGATGATTTGTAATCATGAGGTTACCATTAGATGATGTTGTCCTACTTGAATCATGCGTTAATTAAGGAAAAATCTTTCACACCACGGATTTTTTGACCCCCCACCCATGTTTTCTGCATAAAGGAGTGTTTGGGTAATGGGTTTAGAGTTTGAAAATTGATTTTTCCCTCGTAATTGCATGGTTCGATTTCTGCTTGGTCTGATGGTGTCAGGATCTCCTTCTTGACGGCGTCAGATGTGTCTGACAGCATGAGACAATAAAATTCTCATTCTAATCGTTTTCGTCCACTCTATCTTTTTCCAGGAAAATGAGCAAGCGATCACGACAACACCGTGGCAGCTCATCTAGGTCCCAACAGGTTAACTATGGGGAATTGGTCCACAGTTGGGGTGAGTTCGACAATGTTGCCGCTACAACTAAGTATGCGGAACTTGTTAATCACCACATCGATGTTTGGTGCTGTGATTGATTGGGCGTTTCTGAGATCCCAAGGTTTAGAGGCTGAGTTTTTGGGGAGGATCCAAACCGATGGGTTCACGGGTCCTCAATGGGAGAGGTTGAGCAGGATGAGGGAGACTATGTATAGTGAGTTGGTTAGGGAGTTCTTTGCGACTTTTCACTTTGATTTGGCGGAGGCCAGGACGGATATGGGGGTACCACTATTTACTTTAGGTTAGGAGGGGAGGTTCGATCATGTTCGATTACTGAGTTTGGGTGGAGGATTGGTTTGTACACTAGGGAGGAGGCTGTTGAGGGAGGTTTTATGCAGAGGTTGTTACATGGGGAGACTGTGAGGAACGATATGAGGTGCACCACTTTTTGGCTGAGCATTGGGAACGGGGTGTACACCTCGACTACTGGGGCAGCATCAATAAGGGACCCCGTGATCAGGTTAGCCCACAGGTGCATCACATACAGCTTGTCGGGGCATCATGGCACCACTCACCGTGTCACTGCTTCAGATCTTTTCTACCAATATACCATCTTTTCAGCGGATGTTTACTGCAACATCCCATTTTGGGTAGCCAGCTATTTGAAGACCAGTGTGGGGGAGAGGGATATTGACAAGGTGTGTGGGGGGATGTTCGTGACCCGGTTGGCTCGATCTTATGAGCTGCTTGTTCCCCAGATCATGGGATACTTGAGCGACTACGGGGCTTGTAGGGTAGTGAGGGCTAAATCCCTCAGGCAGATGAGCATTGTGATGCAGCTGGTGGATGGGTCCTATACCTGGTACGTGGCAGGAGGACCTGATGGTGCTGAGGATGATGATGATGATGATGAGGGAGCACCCCAGCAGCATCAGTTCGGGGATTATGAGGTTGGGTCAGCTGATTACTACCGACACATGAGTCGGGGAGACTGGCAGGCACACCAGGGGGCATGGATGGGTCAGGTGGACGCATGGCGGACCACCACTGACCAGCGCTTTGATTGGATGTATGATCATACCATCCGCCAGATGCAGCACCTCTCCACCCGTGATCAGATCGAGCCCCAGCTGCAGATTGACCCCTTCCCCGGTCGTGAGATGGACTACCCTCCCTACGGGTACACTGGGCACCTCCCTCCTGGTTATGACTACCGTTATGGTCCCCCTCCCCAATGATCTGTCTTGATGTCTGTTATGTTTGAACAATTTATTGATGGTGATGTAATTTGAAACAATTGGAATTGTAATAGTTTAGGTTGTGGCCTTTGTTGGCCTTGGATAATTTTATTTTTATCTTTATGCTTACGTTAATTAGTTATAATGGGATGTGCTTATTGTGTCATTCTTTGTTTTGTGTGATTTTTATTTTGTTTGTTTGTTATTTGCTTCCGTATGCATGCTTTATTTTTATTGTTGGTAGATCATGTTTCAAAACTAAAATAGTGAAAATACTTTACTTTGTTGTTTGGCCTAGTCTTAACTTCATCCAAAGGTATTTTTTCAAAAGATAAGTGTAAGGGGAAACCCCAAATATGTTTTTAAGAAACAAAACTGATCATGATTCTCCACAATATTAAGTGAATATGTATATTCATGATTGTTAGAGTCAAATGCTTGTATCGAGTCATAACGATGTTTTGCAAGATTTTCCAGGAAGTAGGACGAAGTTTTTCCAGAAATTTTCCAGAAACTTAACATAAGAATTTCTGCAGGTCACTTCTGACGGCGTCACGAGTTTCCTCTTGACGGCGTCACGTGTAAAAATCTGGAAATTTTACCAGTTTTGTTTTTCTAACGGAGTCTTAAAGTTTTTGTTGAATCATTAGTTTTATAATCTCCAGGAAATCTGCCAACATCATTCCACAAGCATTATATCTTATTTTGTTTTCTAGGATTTATTAGCATATGTAGATTGCCGCCGATTTTATGTGAGGTTGCCTTGTCTGTTTTCTCAGGTTCATGTATGACAAGAAGATGATTTATATTCTGGAAGGGAAGCTTTGATTGTTCATTTTCTTGGAGGAAGATCTAACCTGGCCACCTTATTATCCATACCGAGTGAATCAGGGGAGTATTTGATTTCATTTATTTTACTTATTTCACTTTTACATTCTTTACTTGAACATTGGGGACAATGTTCATCGTAAGTGTAAGGGGAGGGTAAAATGATGATACCTTACAGATACACTTTCGCTTGAGTTTGTTTGTTTCATAGTAGATGTGTAATAAAACTATGAGAAATACTTGTTAGTGTAATTTTAGCGCCAAATTTAAAATTTTTTACAACATTTAGGAGTGAAACTTTAGCCATAGCAAGCGTCTCATGGATAGGAGATTGTATGACTAGCACAAAACCGTACCATTCAGAAAAATTTTCCACCCAAAGCCTTTAGATTTGATAGGAAAAGCATTTACTATTAGTGCTTATGAGTGTACCAGTAGCATTTAGATTCTAGAACTTGCGTTAGTGATGCATCCCGAGACCGCTAGTGAGACTACATTCGTGTAGTAGGATTTACTACATGATAAGAGGCATTAGGATCACCCTTGTGTTAAACCCGTATCATAATTACTTGACCATTTAAGTCATATTACTTGGCTAGTTAAGTCAATTAATTTTTCCCACACCATTAGCGTTGTACTCATTTTTAGTACACGAAACCCCTAGTACACCCCTCCGAGCCTATCTTTTCGTTTCTAACTTTAAGCATCTTACTTAAAGGAAGAATTTGTTACACCCCACTTAAATGTACACCCAAATCGCCTTAGTCTTCCGTGTATGCACTCATCTTTAGTGCATTATTGTTATGTGTTAAACCCTAAGTTAACTATCTAATTGATTACATGGTTGCTAAGTCGAGTCATATCCTTGTACATATTGTTTTGGGATGATTGGGACTCATGGGTAAAGTACTTATTTTATGGAGTAATGGGGAAGAACATCATATATTACCCCCATATGTACGTTAATCTTAAAAGTACTCCAAGTGTTTTGATTTTCTTGATTCGAGTCATTAGATTAGTTTATTGTAAAGTATGTAAAAAATCAAGTGTAAGGGGAATTTACATTCCCTACGATGTATTATTTTGGATGGTAGGGTAAGAGTGTATGCATAAAAAAAAATAAAAAAAAAAACAAAAAAAAAAAATCGAAAAAAAAGAAAAAAAAAAAAAAGAGAAAAGAGAAAAAACATACGGACTACCATCCCTTTTCATTCTATGTTCATTTTATGTTCTTGTTATTTTTCATTTATTAGCTTAAGTCGAGTCTAGTCTTGGCTTAGCAACGCCATATTGTACATGTAATTAACTAAGATTGTTAACTCGCCACCAGTAAAGACTGCCTATATCCAACAAAACCGTGTATTTGATATCCCTACACCTAACGTTACAACCCTTTAAAAATACCTCTTTGATAGTTTATCCTAGGTGCTTACGCCATGTGGTGGAGGTTTGATCCTTTCCCAAGCCTATGGTAATCTATTTTGCTATGACAGGTAGTGAGAGATATTTTCCGTTTCCATATTGTGATATTACTTTATTACACCCGAGAGATGTGAGTATCTAAACACTATTTGTGAGGCGCTAGTGTATGACCTCCGTGCTTGTCTTTGTTCTTTAGTGAAACGATTATTTGTTGTAATTACTTTTATATTAGTGTTAAATGACCCCTAACTTGTATTTTGATTAGAATAAAAGCGCATTTGCTTGAGGACAAGCAAATCTCAAGTGTAAGGGTATATGATGAGGCGAAAAATGAACCACTTTTAGGGGGTCATTTAAGCCCGTAATTGAATTTATTTGATCAAATATTGCCCTAAATCGTTCCTTTTGTGATTTTAGGTACTTTGGGAGTGAATTCTGGAAAAGGAAGCAACTCGGACGTTTTTGGAGCATAAAAGTGAAGAAAACTGTCACAACTCGTAAATTCTGGTCTTTTCCCGAACTTTCACATTTACTATTAATCGGTTACTATTCATCGATCACTATTCATCATTTTTACTATTCATCTTTTTTGGAGTCAGTTTGTGATTCTGAGAAGCGTTCAAAATTTTTACTATTCATAAAACACTATTCACCTCCGGAGAAAATTTGTCATTCATGCGTGAGATGCATCATTTCTGTATACGTACGGTTATCTACCTAATAAACGTTATCTTATGAACTATTATTTTGAATAATTGATCCGATAATCCCAACTATGGTCCTAACACATTTTTATACTCATAATAATAATATAAAAATTATATTATTAATTTACCCGGTGTTTTCAAATCAACTGTTACGTTTTCCGGTCAAAGCTTATAACTCCGTCGGTTTGCGATATTTCAACCCGATCATTATTTTAACTTCCGATTCTCATCAGGAATATTATTTTACAATTTTTACAACTTCATTATATTTTATTTTATTTCGTTATAATTTATTTCTAGTTAACTCGGTACCCGGTATTACCTAAAAACACTAATATACTACCAAATCACCAACTATCTTACACAATATCTTCCATTTTCTTCCTACCCATTGAAAATGCCGCCCCCCCCCCCCCCCTATGTATCCTTCCTTAATTTATGGATCTAGTTCCCTAGATATTTCCTATATATATATTACTTATACTAAAAACTCATTCATTTTCCTATCTCATTCTCACCAAATCTACAAGTTCTCATCTCTTTCTTTTCTCTCTATATGGTACACGGCCAAGAACACAACACAAGCAAGAATCCATCATTTTTCCAAGATCAAGTCATTATCTTGTTACTTTAGTTGTTCTTGTTTGGGTTTTGTGATAAAAACTCAAGGTTTCTTAGGTTTTACTCATCCAAGCTCTATAATCTTTCTAAGTAAGTTGTCAAACTCTTGTTCATAATTTCTTCATGTTATTTTTATGGTCATATGATTTCCATTCAAGATCTACATGCATATGTTAGTTATACCACTCATTTATATATATATATATATATATATATATATATATATATATATATATATATATATATATAACTTTTGATCCCTAGAAATAGATTATAGTTAGATCTTTGTTAGATCCACTTGATTTATGATGTTTAGGAACCCATGACACCCTAAGAAGGTGTATGGTAAGATTAGACTAGATTTGTGGTGATTGAAAGTGGTTTGGTTGAAGTTGAAACAAGTTTGAAACTAGGAAAATGATTTTTGAAACTATATAAATACCTACTGTCCTTATTTTGAAAACGTGGGAAACTCAGTAACTCAGGGGATATTTTTGAAAAATATTTAGAAAATACTTTCAAAAACGAAGCCGTGGGCGAAAGAACGGATTAAAACGAGTTAATAACGAAGGAGATATGATTTTCCGAATTTAACGACGAAAACTATTTTCTGAAAAACTGCATGCTGTTTGACAGTTTTCGACGGGCAAATAGAGGCGTTAAACGTAACCTAGAGGAGCCGAGCTAACGAAAATATATTAGTATATACTAAAACGAATCCGTGGATATAAAGAACTAGTAAAACGGAATTAAAACGACCAAGTTATACGCGTTTTAAGATCACCAAAACTATATATATATATATTTGGTCACAAATAAAAATAATAACTTACGTACTAAATGGTATATTTTCTAGGAATGTTACTAAGGACTATATTCTTAACAAATGAAATACGTATGACCCAAAAGAATATTTATACGACTTAACGAAGTTATTTTAAGGTTTTCGATACGAGGAATATAACGCTAACATTTTCATACGAGATAATACGACAAGTTATATACTTCTATTTTTGGACCTATTTTTCCTAAGTACGGAAAATACTTTACTTTGACTATAACTAGTATTTTCAAGTTACGAGTGGTATAGATATCATGTGCATGCATATTCTCTTCATCATTTCATGATCTAAGTAGATCACTATCATTCATATTAGGTTGCGGTTAGAGATCGAACCTCATTTCTGTGTATCCACTTTTGTCATCGTAGCTATTCGCACCAGGTGAGTCATAGCCCCTACTCTTTTTTTACTTGTTTTAACTCTTTGGGGGGAGATACATGCTCAACTACTTACTTACTTGTACAAATACTCAAAACATACTTTCTTGATACTTGAAACATTTATACTTGATTGTTTTATGCTTGATTGTTTTTGATTGTTTTATACTTGATTGTTTTATACTTGATTTCATACATACGTGATTGTGCTATACTTAATTGTGTTATACTAAACTGTGATTGTGTATTCTTGAGCAACTGATACTTTGGGAAATGGCACCCAGTAATCATACATACATACTTCCAGTGGCTCCAGATTAAGTTGCTGGATGGCTACTGAGACTTCCAATGGCCCCAGATTAAGTTGCTGGACACAACCACTGAGACATACATACAAACGTGAGGTCTTCGGAGATGAAGTGTAGACTCACGACTAATTGCTTAACTGTTGTGATGAACTTATACATGTTTAATCTTACTGTATATATATTAGCAGTGGGTTGTGAACACACAGGTTACAAGTCTCTTATGGCGGGACTTGTAACTGAGTGGATTTACGATGCCTTTGCTGTGTGATCATTTTTCTATAGACTTCATTTGTTAAACAAACTCTATGAACTCACCAACCTCGTGTTGACACTTTAGCATGTATTTTCAGGTTTTATCTAATGGCACGCTACTGGAGGTTTTGGCAGGGTATGGCATGGTCATAGAAGACTCTGATTATTAATTTGGGGACCGTTTTTAACTATTTTAAGGGTCTACTTCCGCACTACTTTTAACAATGTAAATTTAACATTTTTGATTTAACTATTTTATTCTAAATGATTGAAGTGAAAACCATTTTTGAACTTGTGTTGTAATACCAATTGAGTTACACCCCAGCTACATGTATGCTTCCACTGGACCCGATTTTGGGGGTGTGACAGATTGGTATCAGAGCTTTGGCTATAGCGAACTAAGTGTTTTTAAAACCTAGACTATAGCTACTTTTACGAAAACTTAACCCTATGACCGTCACGTGCCTGCCTGCCAAGATGATGCCTCACTTGTGGTTTGTTGCTGACTTAGGTGATGAGATTTGTGTCTCATTATCTAGTATATTATATTCACTTATTCTAGTTTATTACTATAATTGTCTTCCCTATTAGTATGCTTACATAACTTATGCGCCTCATGTTACGCCTTCTCCTTGCATAGTTTCATCATTTGACCTCGAGTTTGGTCACATGCCTTAGTCTTTCTGAACGTCTTGGTATTTGTGAAGGACATAGTCTTAGTATAGCTGAGCTGAGTATTTCAAAATTTATGGAACCTCGGTGGAATATAGACTAGTCACCTATATTCAACCCGAGATAGTGGGACATAGGCTGACTACCTATATCCGACTCAGAAATGAATTTTGCAACACTGAGAATGGTTATAATGAAATTCTGTCTGGATTGAATCCTCAACTCAATTTCCAAATGCTTCATTTATGTGTGTGTATACCCTCGTTGTCAGAACGCTTATACTTTTCCTCACCTCGTCAACCGCCGCCTGGAAGTACGTCAACTGGTCATTTCATCTCATGAATCTTCACCTTTATAACACTTCAGAGACCAACGTTAACTGAACTTTGGGACGAAGTTCCCTTAAGGGGTAGAGACTGTCACAACTCGTAAATTCTGGTCTTTTCCCGAACTTTTACATTTACTATTCATCGGTTACTATTCATCGATCACTATTCATCATTTTTACTATTCATCTTTTTCGGAGTCAGTTTGTGATTCTGAGAAGCGTTTAAAATTTTTACTATTCATAAAACACTATTCACCTCCGGAGAAAATTTGTCATTCATGCGTAAGATGCATCATTTCTGTATACGTACGGTTATCTGAAGGCGTCACAATAAGGGCGTCAAGACTATTTTTGGTGACGGCCTGCATAAGGAGTATACATGACGGCGTCAGACCCAGATCTAGGCAGTCCGAGAAACTATTTGGCGGCGAGATGACGGCGTCATACTTTTGTTCTTGATGCCGTCACCTATCAAAATCTATATATAGTTTTCTATTTTTCATTCATTAAAGAGGAACTTGTGTGGAGAATACTAGGGCCGAACTTTGTAAACCCTAGGTCGTATTTTACAGTATTTTCAAGTGTTTTCACCCCTTGAATCCTTTCATGTTCAATTGAGATAAGTCTTCTTTCAATTCAATCAATATGTCTATGTGTTGTTTGAATTTATCTTATGCTTGTCTTGATTTCAACATACTAGGCTAGATCTATCTTGTGTTTGCTTAGATGTAATGAAACCTATATGTTAATTATGTGTTGATTACTTGTATATAGTTGTATTGGATGAATGATTTCAATGTTAGGCTTAAGAAAACTGGCAGATCTCAATTGTGTAACATACTTGAACGTCTTAGGAAACATGAACCGATGTGTACTAGGTTTTATTGGTCGTATTTAATGCATGAGAAAATTCTAGTGATCCCATGTTAGGAGCTTCTTAGCCGGCTCGACATAGGAGTGAAGTAGGCGCTCATAGGATTGGGGAAGTAAGTACGCCACCCCATGAATGGTATTAAGGAATACAATCCGTCATCCACGCAACTGTAACAAGTAATTAACATGTAAAAGATGTCTAGGGAGTAGTGAAATCTAAGTAAGCACAATTCTCCCATATATATTGCTCACAACTTTAGTATAATTTTGTTTATTTTCATTTTTAGTATTTTATTTTGATTGCATCTTAGTATTGGGTTAGTTGACTAGCAACTAATTCCGCCCAACTCCTTCAAACCCGAGATTTTTATTTGCTTTTATAAAAAACTAAAAAATACAAAAAAGAATCATCCCTCATCTCTAGACCTAGTCTTTAAGTTTTCTAATCCTAGCGACACTATTCCTAGCTGAACGATCAATCCCCCGGTACTTGTCATTATACTATACTACATCGATCAGGTACACTGCCTGGTGGGGGTTGTAAGCTTCTCGAGATCACTCGAGAGGTAAAGCCTGGTGCAATCCCTACGCATCACAGTCCCCGCGGATCCCGCAGAACCCTCAGAAGGGTTCCTTGCACTTTGGACGAGGAGTCGCGTCACCTATCAATTTGAAAGGAATTGTGTCTACTTTCTTTTAAAAATAATGTTATGGACTAAATATAATCTGAAGTCAAAAGATTAAACCAAATACTTCAATGTGTTCAAAATATCAAGTTTCATTTTAACGTAGAAACTCAAACTTTTGAGTTAGGCAATATAAGTTAGTATCCTTTGAACATTGACATTATTTTCTTTGAAACTAAAGAATTTTGTGATATTCATATATGTAAAGGAAACCAATCAAGCTTGGCATACATCGTCATATTTAAACGCAAAGTGAGGAAAAATATATTTCTTTTTATGTTATGCTAAATGACTACTTGTTTTAGTTGTATGCATATATGGTATTTGCTTATTGAAAGTTGTGATTGCATTTATTTATTTGTGATTCATGAGTGTCTATCTTGTCATGATATTCATTTGCTTGTTTGTCGAATTCATGTTTATACACAATAGGATATTTGCTAGATTGTGTGTTCTAAGTTAAAAATTTGTGTTTGTATTGCTTAATGATTTAGATATTCTTCCTTGCATATGTTATGTGATTATTTTTTATAATTCACTTAGGAATGAGAATTAAGTAATACTAATTAAATATCTTGGAATATGGTCACGCGTCTAAATGAGTCACTACATTTTTAAACATGTAGTATTCTTGTAAAATGGTGTTTGATATACATGCTTCTACAATGATGTTTGATGAATGTGTCGTGATTTAAGATAGAAACTTATCTTTTATTGATCATGTAAACTAACCGTATCATGTTTGGATGATAACACTTCGTTTTTATCAATTTTCCATGTTTGGCTTAATTTCCATTTATGGTAAGCTCATAATCATCGGCTTAATCTATATGCTAACATGGGTTAGAATATGTGTTTTTGGTTTTAATCTATCACATCTAATTAGGTGCATATGTTCCAAGTATTATTAGGATACTTGAACGGGTTTCGGGAGTCAATAAATATCCATTGTTAAGGAGTGTTTGGCACTACTTAAAATTTGAACTATTTGGTAGTTAAACAATGTGTTTCATGGATATATGTACTTCTAGGATCTTTTGTTACCTTTGTACATTGTCTTGTACTAACGGATATGCAGGTAGTCAACATATGGGATGTTGTCAAATTTTCAAGTTTATGGATATTTCACTAAATATAGTGAAATTCGCTAGCCCCCGGTCAAAGTCTATCGGTAAGAGTGTTTCTACATCCATTTCTTGTATTTCCTAATCAGATATGGTATAAAGTTTTGTTTTTAGGAGTTTACGAAAAATTTGAAAATCGTCTTGATGGTAAAAATAATGGACTGGCCCTTTTTTCAGACCTGGCGGAACTCGCGGAACCAAATATTGGGTTCCGCCAATGCATTTTCTGGGTAGTCCTGAATTTGGCCCAACGGACCAGGCGGAACCAAAATCTGGGTTCCGCCTGTGTATTCGTATGGTTCCGCCAATCCTGCATCTTCCTTCTTAAATTTTCATTTGAGACCCTCACTCAAGATTACTCAATTTCATCACTAGGATTCTTCTCATTGATGTTCACTCTTATTAGGATTAGGACTTCTCACTTGCACCTATAGGATAATCATCTGTAATAACACTTTCTAAATTTTGCAAGAATGATCCAATATACCTTTCTCCTTAAAGGAAGAAATCCGGAAACTTTCTCCTTGCAATTCTCGAACCACTTAGTATTTATGATCACTACACACACTCACTTCAATCTTCCATCCCTAACTCATCCTTCATTCACTTATTTGGTGACTTGACAACTTCCTAACAAATCCGGACTCATTATTTGCAAAGATTACATACAATATCACAATCACAAGTCCAACTTATGACTATAGATATTGTCTTGTATCTACATATGTTACCTCACTTGGTTAATGATGAGGCGAAAAATGAATCGTTTTTAGGGGGTCATTTAAGCCCGAATTCGAGATTATTTGATCAAATATTGCCCTAAATCGTTTCATTTGTCATTTTAGGTACTTTTGGAGAGAAATCTGGAAAAGGAAACATTTTGGACGTTTTTGGAGCATAAAAGTGAAGAAAACGTCAAAGTCTTAATTTTCCTTGCTGGGAACAGTACCTGACGGCGTCACAACCTCCTTAATGACGGTGTCAAGAGTTACAAAAGAGGTGAATGTAGAAAATACACGTGACGATCTAGAGAGTTTTGTGCATTGGACATGACGGCGTCACCCATGGCCGTCATGGTCCAAGTATTAGTGACGACCCATAACTATTCCATACATGACGACGTAAAAATCAGATCTAGGCAATACGATTTCTATTATGGCAGAGAGTTGACGGTGTCACAACCCAATACATGACGCTTTGTTTTTATCAATTTTCCATGTTTGGCTTAATTTCCATTTATGGTAAGCTCATAATCATCGGCTTAATCTATATGCTAACATGGGTTAGAATATGTGTTTTTGGTTTTAATCTATCACATCTAATTAGGTGCATATTTTCCAAGTATTATTAGGATACTTGAACGGGTTTCGGGAGTCAATAAATATCCATTGTTAGGGAGTGTTTAGCACTACTTAAAATTTGAAGTATTTGGTAGTTAAACAATGTGTTTCATGGATATATGTACTTCTAGGATCTTTTGTTATCTTTGTACATTGTCTTGTACTAACGGATATGCAGGTAGACAACATTTGGGATGTTGTCAAATTTTCAAGTTTATGGATATTTCACTAAATATAGTGAAATTCGCAAGCCCCCGGTCAAAGTCTATCGGTAAGAGTGTTTCTACATCCATTTGGAGAGAAATCTGGAAAAGGAAGCATTTTGGAAGTTTTTGGATCATAAAAGTGAAGAAAACGGCAAAGTCTTAATTTTCCTTGCTGGAAACAGTACCTGACGGCGTCACAACCTGCTTAATGACGGCGTCAAGAGTTACAAAAGAGGTGGATGTGGAAAATACACGTGACGATTTAGAGAGTTTTGTGCATTGGACATGACGGCGTCACCCAAGGCCGTCATGGTCCAAGTATTAGTGACGGCCCAGAACTATTCCATACATGACAGCGTCAAAATCAGATCTAGGCAATACGATTTCTATTATGGCGGCGAGTTGACGGCGTCACAACCCAATACATGATGCCGTCACCCATTGTAATCTATATATAGTTTTCCAAATTTCATTTATTAGTGTGTAACTTTGAGGGTGCAACTTTGAGGAAAACCCTAGGTCGAATTTTCCAGCCTTTTCAAGGGTTTCAACCCTTTGAAACTTTCATGTTCTATTAAAGATAAATACTCTTTCAATTCATTCAATATGTCTATGTGTTGTTTGAATATATCTTACGCTTGTCTTCAATTTAATATGCTAGGCTAGATTTCCTTTGTGTTTGCTTAGATGTAGTGAAACCTAGATGTTAATTATGGGTTGATTGTTTGTTTATAGTTGTTACGGATGATTCTATTCGATGTTTGGCTTAAGAAAACTGGCAGACTTCCATTGATAACTTGCTTGAACGTATTAAGAAACATGATCGGAGGTGTACTACGATTTTTTGTTGTATTTAATGCGTAGGAGAATTCTAATGATCTCATGTTAGGAGCTTTTAACGGCTCGACATATGAGTGAAGTAGGATCCTATAGAGTTAGGGAATATTGTACACGGCCCTACGAATAGTATTAAGGAATATGACCCGTTATCCATGCAATTGTAACAAGCTATCAACCTGTAAAAGATATCTAGGGAGTAATGAAACCTAAGTAAACACAACTTTCCTCATCATTGTTTACACCACAATAGTATAATTAGTTTCATTTCATTTTTGTTATTTTATTTTGATTGCATCTTTAGTTATTTGGGTTAGTTGGCTAGCAATTAATTTCGCCCACTTTTTCAAAACCCGAGATTTTAATTGCTTTTATAAAAATATAAAAATACAAAAAGAATCATCCCTCACCTCTATACCTAGTTTTTAGGCTTTCTAATCCTAGCGACACTATTCCTGAGTTGAACGATCAATCCCCCGGTACTTGTCACTATACTATACTACAACGATCAGGTACACTGCCTGGTGGGGGTTGTAAGCTTCTTGAGATCCCTCGAGAGGTAAAGCCTAGTGCGATTGATTGGTTCTGAACGGTCAACTAAGTTTACCAGGTGATGGTCAACCAAGTCAAACGTCAAAAACCAACTAACCAATGAGTTTAGGGAATCCCCGGGTCGTTATGTCCCGACGAGGCGTGCAATTGTATTTGTAAACGTTTTAAATGATCGGGTGATTAATCAGGAAGGTGAAGAATTTGATTATTATGATTACACTACGAGATTATGATGGAAAATGACTTAGAAACACTTAATTACCAATTACTGATTATCAGATTACCTAAAAAGGTTATTTAACCTAAAAATGCGCGTTTTTGTTTGAAATAAACGCGAACGCGCAAATAAAAAAGTGAAACGGGAGTAAACAAAGTCCTACGAATGTGAGAATGATATCTTTACAATCCTAATGATGTAAGAAAATTTTTATAAAATTAAAATTATTTTTACAACTATTTAATTAATTACTATTAATTAATTACTAATTATTAATTACTTTTTAATTAACTAAATTATCCTAAATTACAAATAATTATGAAATTTAACTAGAAAAATGAAAATTAAATTTAAAAAAATCTAAAACATTATAAAACTAATTTTAAAACAGAAAAACTATTTTTCCTACTTTTTAATTAATTATTAATAATTAAAAACTAATTATTTAAGTGATTTAAATTAAACTAAATTATAAAAAATACTAAATGATTAAGGAAAAATCTGAAAAAATTACTAAAAATCTATTATGATCACAGGAGCCTTAGAAAAATTTAAAAACAGTTGTTGCTTATAAATAAGCAGAAAATAAGCCAAAAGACTTTCTATTTTTTTTTTATCTTTTTCTAATTTTTCTTTTTCACAACTATTTTGCAACTGAAAACAAACACTTTTTACAAAGGGATTTTGGCTGGAATTGGAAAATAAGTGGTTTGAGTGACAAAAAGCTTAACAGCTTATTGAATTTAGCTTTTGATGAAGCACAAGATTTTGTCAAGCTACACTACTGGCCTAAGGTACAAATTAAGCTAGACAAGGGTTAAATGAACTTGAATTGAGCAAGAAAATCAAGAAATATCAAATGAACAAGCTTAATCTAACCAATAAGCAATTCAAATCCAAACAGGTCCAAACAGGCCTCAAGGGCTCACTTGCAGCCCCCTGTGGGGCCCACAAAACTGATCAAAGGTCTAAAATAAGCTTTGAGCTTATTAGTCCACCTAGTGGGCTTTCCAAAATGCCCACAAGCTCAGGCTGATGATCACTAGGGAGATTTCTATGAGCTCATGAATTTGACACCCTAACACTGATGACTCAGTGTAAAGTTAACTGGGTGAAGGATGGGTGGATCGAGCTGAGCAACAAACAAGCATATACATGAACATAAATCATAAATTTAGAGGGAGGGGAACTGTAAGCTTTTCAAAAGGCTCAATGAGCTTGCATGTGCAGCAAATTATCAACTTGGGGACTTGGCTCAAAAGCAAAAGTGAGATTTTGAGATATGGCAGTCAACTAAATTAAGCTCAAAGACTAGAACTAAACCAAGCACAAGTAAACAAAACTAATTTACAATTATCATGATAACTAAGTAATAGACAAGCAAATCAACAAACCTAATGAAACTAACTGACTCAGCAGAAACAGCTATTACAAGGCAACTATGAGAGGACTGAATAAGCTAACCAATAAGCAATTCAGTGCAATCTAATTATGGATCTAGCAACACAGACTAACAGGCTCCAAGCATCACCAAAGTTTAAACTTTATGGCCAAATAATGGCCAAGTTATGACCAAAGGCAAATGGGTCAAAACTGGGTGCACAGGGGAGATTGCTTCCCCTGCAGGTAGATTCAAGGTCAAATTCAAGTGCCTTAATGAGTTTCAAACTTGAATCTTCTTATGGAATTTAATAAACAAGCTGGCAAGGTTTGTAAATCAGCAAAAACTTTGACTTTTCAACAAGAGATGAGCCCTAGATACTCATTTGAAATCTGCTCAATTTTTCACACTTGAAACTTTTGACTTTTGAAATTTCTTGAACAAATTGACTTTACTGACTTTTAATCACACCTAATAAACTGAAAATGATTTATAGTGACTGAGTAAACCTAAAATAAACAAACTTAACAGGTTTGCAACCAAAAATAAGGATTTGGGTTCACTAATTCACAACAGGTTGCTGTGTGAATCATTTGAGAGAATTTCTTGACTTTTTATGAAAAGGGTCTCACTTTCACACTTTAAATGGTCTCTTGTGGTCTATTGTAATATGCTTAATCAAAGAGAAACCCTATAAACTTGCCCAAACCCACTGATCACAACTGATCCAAACACTCCTATAAAACCTGAGTTATAATTTTTTATGAAGCAATTCCAATAGACAGACTATGATACTGAGTGTTAGATTATGAAAAGCTTAGATGAACATAATTAAGCCAAAATAAGCATTAAACTACAACTATAACACAATATACTAAAATTATAACTGAATTCAGAAAATCAAGCTAAAATTGAGAAACCTTGAGCCTAGCTTAACAAGGTGCTCTTGAATCAGCAACAAGCTCTAGCTTGTCTTAAGACAAGCTAGTAAAGTCCCTCTTGCCATTCCAAAACTGGCAACTTCCCATGCTTTCCACATTGTCTAGCCAAGGTATTTTCTTTATATGAACCTGATTAATTCCCTCCTTTTTTATGTTTTCTTTTCTGTTTTTAGAACCTATATGACTTTCTGAAAGAGTATTGATACACTAATAAGTTTGAACAAACTGTTACTAAGATTTAAATTTTTACTTGAATTGTGAAATTGAGAACAAAGTTAAGTAACTAAAACTGAAGCACTTTCATTAAAATTGAAAAGAGATTACAAACTAATCTTAGTGAACTGAACTAAAACTACTTTTCTTAATTAGAAAATTACATAAAAAAACTACACAGCCCTCAGGCTTACATCTCACTTCTATAAATACTAAAAAAAAAAAAAGAACTTGAACCAGGGGAACTTTTCTTCTTTCTCCTCTTTGTCTTCTGCTTTTGATGTCTTTGTCCCCTTGGAGTCAAATCCTAGCCATTGGATGCTCCTGCACTTCATCTCAGCCCTAGATTAGTGTTGGTGCCTTGTGGAGGAGGGGGAGGTAATAATGGTGTTTGGGTTGACATTGGAAGGATAGTGGGGTAGTGTGGTTAGTAGGAGAGGTGGGGGGAGACAATAACGTTGGAGTTGCAGGCTTTGTTTGGGGGCTTGGGTGTTTGGTAATGGCGGCAAAGAGATGGGGTGGTAGGGGGTTGACTTTTCTTTGACCCGTTTTTATTAATAAAAGGGATGGGTGGATTGGGTTGGTTGTGTTGGGCTTGGGAATGGTGGGCTGGGAATAAAAGGGTATGGATTGGACCAGGAAATTGGGGTGGATTTGGGTAGTTTGTTTTAGGTAGTAATATTAAGGGCCCGTTTGTTATTTAGTTCACAAGGACCAAAATTGCAATTTTGCTAATTTGAAGGACCAATGTTGCCACCTTTTCAAAGTTATTCCAGGGACCAAGTTTGCCACATTCCAAAATCATAAGGTCCACAAAATATATTTTTCACCTCAAAATTTCCAAGGACTGATTTTGCCAAAATTTAAACTGTAGGGACCAAAAGTGTAATTTTTCCAAAGTTTTCACCTAAGGATTAATTTTGATAATTTTTGACTTCTAAATGCCTTAGGTTGACTTACCTTTCAAAACACATGCTCAGGGACTAGTTTTGTAAATTTTTGAAAGTTGGGGGACTAAAACTGCCAATTGTGTAAACTTTGTTCGTTTTTCAATTTTTTTTACTCATTTTGCATCTGAAACGTATAAAATACAATCCCTGGGATATTTTTAGTATTTTGATGCATTTCTGAGTGTTTTCGGATGTTTTGGCAGTTTAAATACGATAAAAATGATGAGTGTTTGAGCACTCATCAATCCCACACACTAAATTATTGCTAGTCCCTAGCAATCTTTTTGGAAAACTTGATGGATTTGAAACTCTTTACCAAAAGCCATCACTTCTGGAGTAGCCAGATGTATCGATTCATGTAAGAACTATGGTCCACCTGATAACCATGTGATTTTGAGCAAACCACCAGCTTTCATTAGATTTGATTTGTCTTTACCAGGAGCCGTTTGCTTCTGGACTAGCCAACTCTTGATGGACACAGTCGACATCTTGGTGAGTTAATTACCAATTATGGTTTTTCCACTGCCTTTACCACAAGCCATAATCTTGCGGGCTAGCCAACTCATTCACTTTTTGGGATATGACGAGTTGATTTACCATACAATTTTGGGCAAATTGCAAGCCGTCAACGGATTTGAGATATCTTTACCAAGAGCCGTTTGCTCCTGGATTAGCCAATCCTTTTGTCGTTTAGACACGGCGGACTGATAACCACAAAAATTTTGAAATAAAGTGAAAAAAATTTTAAAATTTTAGGCCAAAAACGGGGATTCTAGAGGATATAATGTGATAAAGTTCGCTAGAATTTTCCCCTCCCCCACACTTAGAATTGAATATTGTCCTCAATATTCAAAGTCCCGGCTATTATGCCGAATCCTTGAACGTAAAAAGATAATATTAAAAACTAACTGTGGGAATATCGTTTTTCATTTTTCACTTTATTTATATGTACATACAAACACACATTTTTTTTTTTGATGAAACCTTATATACATATATATATTTTCAAACAACGGGGGGTTGGCCATTCCCCCACACTTAGGTGGTAGAGAGTAGAAAGAAATCAGAGATACGGGTGAAAACCCGTATTGTGCTGTTGTTTTTGTTTATCGAGTCGCTAGCTTGACTCGATCCCCGAATTTAATTGTCCTTGGGGAAAGTTTGGAGATCCAGGACAACCATGGATGGTATGTCCTCTCCAAAGTAATGTTTCAACCGATGTCCATTCACTTTGAAATTAGGACCGTCATTTTGAGATAATTCAACGGTACCATAAGGATAAACCTTTGCGATAGTGAATGGACCAGTCCATCAGGTTTTGAGCTTTCCCGAGAAGATCTTGAGTCTAGAGTTGAAAAGAAGGACTCGATCACCAACGTTGAAAACGCGGTTTTTGATTTTTGAGTCATGAATCTTCTTTGTCTTTTCTTTATAGATCAAAGAGTTCTCGTAAGCTTGATCACGAAGTTCATTTAATTCATTCAGTTGAACTTTCATGTGATCACCCGCAGTTTTGAGGTCAAAATTGGCATGCTTGAGAGCCCAATAGGCTTTATGCTCAAGCTCGATCGGAAGATGGCACACTTTCCCGTACACAAGCTTGTAAGGCGTACACCTGATGGGTGTTTTGTAAGCTGTACGGAAAGCCCAGAGTGCATCATCTAATTTCCCGTGACGTTGACAAGCGTTGACAAGCATCACAGGATTTGACTAGTTCCTGGGCATCCTTATAGATCGTGGGCTAGTAGAAATCGGAATCAAACACCTTTTTGGCGGTGTAGTTTGGATTATGGTGGCCCCCCGTGGGACCAGCATGGCAAGCCTTTAGAATTTCAGCGGCTTCCTGACCATAAACACACCGCCGGATGACTTGATCCGCACAGATTTTAAACAGGTAGGGGTTGTCCCAGAAGTGATGTTTTACATCTTTGAAGAATTTATTCTTCTGTTGGGACGACATCCCTTTCACCACAAAATTACCCTCATGGTAGTTTGCGAAATCGGCAAACCATGGGGTAATAGAATCTCCATGAAAGGCAACCGCATTGAGTGTCTCAGAGGGAAGGTTTCATTAATTTCCTTCCTTTCGAAGACATCTTGGTGGGGGTTTTCCAATCAGGAGAGATGATCAGCAGCTAGGTTCTCAGCTCCTTTTTTTATCACGAATTATGATATCAAATTCCTGTAGGAGGAGAACCCAACGGAGTAGTCTCGGCTTTGCATCTTGTTTTGCAAAGAGGTACTTCAAAGCCGAGTGATCCGTATACACTATGCTTTTGGTCAATATCAAGTATGGCCGGAATTTTTCAAAGGCATACACCACAGCTAATAATTCTTTTTCGGTGGTGGTGTAATGACTTTGAGCCTCGGTCATTGTCTTGCTTGCATAGTGTATAGGCTGAAAGTGTTTTGTTTTGCGTTGCCCCAAGATTGCCCCAATCGCATAATCACTCGCATCACACATGAGCTCGAAGGGCAAGTCCCAATCGAGGGCAACAAGATTCGGTGCCTCGGTAAGCTTTTTCTTTAATGTTTCAAAAGCTTCGATGCACTCGGGGGAGAAGATAAAAGGAGCATCCTTCTCGAGGAGATGGGTCATAGGCCGGGCGATTTTAGAAAAATCTTGAATAAACCTACGGAAAAAGCCGGCATGACCCAAAAAGCTCCTAACACCTTTGACGGTAGTGGGATGAGGTAATTTTGCAATGACGTCAACTTTGGCTTTGTCAACCTCAATCCCACTCTTTGAAATTTTATGGCCGAGGACAATGCCCTCTTTGACCATAAAGTGACTCTTCTCCCAATTTAGACATAATCTTGTGTCTTCACAACGTTTAAGCATGTTGTCTAAATGGGAGAGACATGTTGAAACGAATCCCCAATGACCGAAAAATCGTCCATAAAGACCTCCATAGTTTTCCCGATCATGTTGGAAAATATGGCCATCATACATCTTTGAAACGTGCCCGGAGCATTACATAAACCAAATGGCATACGTTTATAAGCAAATGTTCCATAGGGGCACGTGAACGTGGTCTTTTCCTGATCTTGCGGATCAATGGGAATCTGAAAGTAACCCGAGAAACCATCGAGGAAGCAATAATACTCGTTCCCCGCTAATCTCTCGAGCATCTGATCCATAAAGGGCAGAGGAAAATGATCTTTGCAGGTGGCGTCATTTAACTTGCGATAATCAATACAGACACGCCATCCTGTAACCAAACGAGTTGGAATCAACTCATTTTCCTCATTTGTGACAACAGTAATGCCACCCTTTTTTGGAACGCAGTGAATTGGGCTAACCCAAGGACTGTCCGAGATAGGGTAAATTAATCCGGCATCAAGGAGTTTTAAAACTTCTTGTTTGATCACCTCATGAATTTTTGGATTCACCTTTCTTTGTTGTTGGACTGCCGGTTTGAAGTCATCCTCTATTAAAATCTTGTGGGTACAAAATTCAGGGTCAATGCCCTTGATGTCGGAGAGTCGCCAAACAATTGCTTGTTTATGTGACTTCAAGACCTTTATTAGAGCAGCCTTTTCCTCAACACTTAAATCTTTAGCAATTATGACGGGTAATTTATCATCACCCTCCAGAAATGCATATTCAAGATGAGGTGGCAAGTCCTTAAGCTCGACCTCAGGAAAATCATCAGTTTTCTCAACATATTTGATTTCCTGATTATGAAGTTGTTGTGGTAGAACAGGAAGAGGAGAGGGATCTTCATTTAACAGTTTCTCAAGGAGAAGAATATCCCTCTCGGGGTCAATCTCTTGGTTATCGATTCCATCGGGAATCGAATCACTTTTAAGAAAAGACTCAATCTCTTCTAAGATGAAGTCACTTCCCTCAAACGGAGTGAGGGAAGGAGAAGAATTGGCAATGATGGGATAAGAAGACGGAGTGAAATTTTCACTCGTAGAATCATCAACGAAACCTAAAACCTCTTGAGCGTACTCTTCAGCTGCTACATCAATGACATCTATTCGGTTTACCGATTCAGAGTCATAATTGGAGGAGTACCTCGATGTTTGATCAAGGTTGAAGGTGATTGCTTCAGTTCCAACACGCAATGTGATCTCATGCTCAAATACATCGATAAGAGCACGCTCAGTTCTAAGGAATCCCCTTCCAAGAATGAGAGGGACCCTTGAATCGGCATCAAAGTCAACAATCACAAAATCTGCTGGAAAATGGAACTTTCCCACTTTAACGAATACGTCCTCGGCTACGCCAAGTGGACGAGAAATCGATCGATCGGCAAGCTCTAAAGTCATGCACGTGGGAGTGAGTTCGGGAAGAGATAGTTTCTTCCACACAGAATACGGAATCAGGTTAATGCTAGCACCAAGATCGGCCAAGGTGAAGCATTCAACCATACCCGGAAAAATACAAGGAACGAGAAATTTTCCGGGGTCTCCAAGCTTTTCAAGAAGCTTTTTCAAGAGAACTGCTGAGCAGTGCTCATTTAACGGAGTTCTATCCATCTCAAAGAGTTTTTCCTTATTACTTAACAGATTCTTGATTGTTTATGCGAACTTGGGCATCAAGAGAATAGCATCAGCGAAGCTAATGTCAAAATGCAAATCTTGAAAGATTTGGAAAAATTTATCCATTTGGTGACTAGCTTTTTCGCGGAGCTTTTGTTCATTGAGACGTGATGGGTAGGGAATAGAAGTTTTGAATTTAGGGTTATCCACTGGAGTTTCAGGTGGTTCAAAAACAACTCCAGGCTTGCATCTGGTTTCTGGAATAACCTAAGGTTGGACGTGTGCGGTACTTCGTGAGCTAGGAGTTTGCACCTTGTCCATGGTCACCTCAGGTTCATCATAAGAAGAAGCACTTCTAGTTGTGATCGCCTTAGCATCGCCCCTCGGGTTAGCGATCGTGTTGCTCGGAAGTGTTCCTGAGCCCGAGGGTCGTTCATTTAAAGACTTCTTAATTTCAGAAATCTGGCTAACCAACAACTTGTTCATCTCTTCTTGGGACTTCATGAATTGTTTTAACAACTCGTCAGATGAAGGCCCAGTTGGAACAATGGCTTGATTTTGGTTATTAAAATTTTGAGCACGATTGTTCTGATTGGGTCCTTGATTTTGAAAATTACCCTGATTAGGGTTGTTGTTTCCATGAAAATATCCCGGATTGAAGTTACCCTGACCTTGGTTTCGATTAAAGTTTCCTTGATTTTGATGTTGGAAACCTTGATTTTGGAAACCTTGGTTTTGATTCTGAAAACTGTGACCCTGATGGAAGTTACCTTGGTTTTGAAAACCTTGGTTCATTCTATTTTGATTCTGGTTACGGTTTTGGACATTTTGGTTTTGATTAAAACCAGGAGGTCTAAGATAATGATTAGGACAGTAGTTCGGGTCCATAGGAGGGCGGTATTGATTGCCTCCTTGATTAGATGACCCGACTACAGCATGAGCTTCAAACGGAGAACCATCAGTAGCTGTGCAATTGTAGTAGGCATGCGGCCCACCACAAATTACACAGACTTCCACTTTTTTAACCTCAGCAGGTGGAGGATGTTGTGGAAACGAAACTTTCTTTGTTTGGGCGAGAACCAAAGCTTGAATAGCCTCAGTAAGCTTGTCAATCTTAGCATCAGTGCAAGACTGACTCGAAGGAGATGAAGTTGAAGGACCCGCACTAATTTGTGAAACAACCGGCTTGCTTCGTGTAGAGCGGACCTTAGACTTGTTCTCGATGATTGCTAAGGCTTCTTTGGTGGTTCTACTCAAAAAGTTACCTCCCGCGGAGGCATTGAGCGAATCCTGATCAACTTGGCTCACGCCATTGTAGAAAGTATCGAGTTGCATCAACTCGGAGAAACCATGATGTGGACACTTGCGAAGTAATTCTTTGAAACGGGCCCACGTTTCACCAAATGATTCATCATATTTTTGAGTGAACTTGGTGATCTCGTTTTTAAGACTTGTGGTCTTAGAAGGTGGGAAGAATTCATTCACAAACTTTTTTACCAGATCTTCCCATGTCTCAATAGATCAAGGGGGTTGTTTCTCAAGCCAAATCCAGGCTTGACCCTCGAGGGAGAATGGGAAGAGAAGAAGCTTGATTGCTTCACACGGGACATTTTTGTACTTGATGGTCGATGTGATTTTATTGAACCATCGAATGTGAGCATGAGGATCGTCCCTCTCAAAACCGTAGAATTGACTTGAGGTTACAAGATTAAGTAACCCGGTTTTGAGCTCAAAATTATCAGCCACGATGGCTGGAACAACAATAGCGTCTCTGTAACCCTCGATTGGTGCTTGGAGAAGCTCGCACATGGGGCGGTCTTCCGCCATGGTGACAGCTGGAGTGGAAACAGTACGAATCTCAGATCCGACTGTTGGTGCTGAACGTCTACGAGGTCTTCTAGGTTTTCTTACAAGCTCACGTAATGGGCTAGTAGACCTAGAAGAACGAGTGCGCATGCACTAGGGATAAAACCAATTAAAACAATGTCGAGGCAAAACCACAGTGAACTTAAACCAATAATCACAAGTAAGTGGCTTCTTTAAGAAAGGTACAACACTCACAAGGATACAAAGGCAAGTTTTAATCTTTCGTTTGGGAACTTATTATGTTCATACCCCCAGTTAGTAGGTGTTCTGTCTTGGTTTGCGACGGTTTGTTTTTATGTAATTATTATTCACAAGAAAAGACGAATGTTTTTGGGTTTTTGTCTATGGGTTAAAAACTTTTGGACAATATTTTTGGGGTCGTTTCGTTTACCAAAATCGTATCTCTTTAAGAATCACCTTAAAAGAAACGCGATATAGAAGACGTAACGATCTGTTTTGTTTGTTTTTGATTTTTTTTGGTGTTGTTAACACTTTAGGAAAAGTGTTAATGACGTTTTTGTTTTATGATTAAGATTTACAAAAAGTGGTGGAGTTTATACAATGATGTGTGAAAAACCACTAATCTCTAAAGAACGTGTGCAGATACGCAGCAGCCTCCCCGGCAGCGGCGCCAAATTTTGATTGGTTCCGAACGGTCAACTAAGTTTACCAGGTGATGGTCAACCAAGTCAAACGTCAAAAACCAACTAACCAAGGAGTTTAGGGAATCCCCGGGTCGTTATGTCCTGACGAGGCGTGCAATTGTATTTGTAAACGTTTTAAATGATCGGGTGATTAATCAGGAAGGTCAGGAATTTGATTATTATGATTACACTACGAGATTATGATGGAAAATGACTTAGAAACACTTAATTACCAATTACTGATTATCAGATTACCTAAAAACGTGATTTAACCTAAAAATGCGCGTTTTAGTTTGAAATAAACGTGAACGCGCAAATAAAAAAGTGAAACGGGAGTAAAGAAAGTCCTACGAATGTGAAAATGATATTTTTACAATCCTAATGATGTAAGAAAATTTTTAGAAAATTAAAATTATTTTTACAACTATTTAATTAATTACTAATTATTAATTACTTTTTAATTAACTAAATTATCCTAAATTACAAATAATTATGAAATTTAACTAGAAAAATGAAAATTAAATTTAGAAAAATCTAAAACATTATAAAACTAATTTTAAAACAGAAAAACTATTTTTCCTACTTTTTAATTAATTATTAATAATTAAAAACTAATTATTTAATTGATTTAAATTAAACTAAATTATAAAAAATACTAAATGATTAAGGAAAAATATGAAAAAATTACTAAAAATCTATTATGATCACAGGAGCCTTAGAAAAATTTAAAAACAGTTGTTGCTTATAAATAAGCAGAAAATAAGCCAAAAGGGCTTAAATAGATGCTATCACTTTCTATTTTTTTTTTATCTTTTTTCTAATTTTTCTTTTTCACAACTATTTTGCAACTAAAAACAAACACTTTTTACAAAGGGACTTTGGCTGGAATTGGAAAATAAGTGGTTTGAGTGACAAAAAGCTTAACAGCTTATTGAATTTAGCTTTTGATGAAGCACAAGATTTTATCAAGCTACACTACTGGCCTAAGGTACAAATTAAGCTAGACAAGGGTTAAATGAACTTGAATTGAGCAAGAAAATCAAGAAATATCAAATGAACAAGCTTAATCTAACCAATAAGCAATTCAAATCCAAACAGGTCCAAACAGGCCTCAAGGGCTCACTTGCAGCCCCCTGTGGGGCCCACAAAACTGATCAAAGGTCTAAAATAAGCTTTGAGCTTATTAGTCCACCTAGTGGGCTTTCCAAAATGCCCACAAGCTCAGGCTGATGATCACTAGGGAGATTTCTATGAGCTCATGAATTTGACACCCTAACACTGATGACTCAGTGTAAAGTTAACTGGGTGAAGGATGGGTGGATCGAGCTGAGCAACAAACAAGCATATACATGAACATAAATCATAAATTTAGAGGGAGGGGAACTGTAAGATTTTCAAAAGGCTCAATGAGCTTGCATGTGCAGCAAATTATCAACTTGGGGACTTGGCTCAAAAGCAAAAGTGAGATTTTGAGATATGGCAGTCAACTAAATTAAGCTCAAAGACTAGAACTAAACCAAGCACAAGTAAACAAAACTAATTTACAATTATCATGATAACTAAGTAATAGACAAGCAAATCAACAAACCTAATGAAACTAACTGACTCAGCAGAAACAGCTATTACAAGGCAACTATGAGAGGACTGAATAAGCTAACCAATAAGCAATTCAGTGCAATCTAATTATGGATCTAGCAACACAGACTAACAGGCTCCAAGCATCACCAAAGTTTAAACTTTATGGCCAAATAATGGCCAAGTTATGACCAAAGGCAAATGGGTCAAAACTGGGTGCATAGGGGAGATTGCTTCCCCTGCAGGTAGATTCAAGGTCAAATTCAAGTGCCTTAATGAGTTTCAAACTTGAATCTTCTTATGGAATTTAATAAACAAGCTGGCAAGGTTTGTAAATCAGCAAAAACTTTGACTTTTCAACAAGAGATGAGCCCTAGACACTCATTTGAAATCTGCTCAATTTTTCAGACTTGAAACTTTTGACTTTTGAAATTTCTTGAACAAATTGACTTTACTGACTTTTAATCACACCTAATAAACTGAAAATGATTTATAGTGACTGAGTGAACCTAAAATAAACAAACTTAACAGGTTTGCAACCAAAAATAAGGATTTGGGTTCACTAATTCACAACAGGTTGCTGTGTGAATCAATTGAGAGAATTTCTTGACTTTTTATGAAAAGGGTCTCACTTTCACACTTTAAATGGTCTCTTGTGGTCTATTGTAATATGCTTAATCAAAGAGAAACCCCATAAACCTGCCCAAACCCACTGATCACAACTGATCCAAACACTCCTATAAAACCTGAGTTACAATTTTTTATGAAGCAATTCCAATAGACAGACTATGATACTGAGTGTTAGATTATGAAAAGCTTAGATGAACATAATTAAGCCAAAATAAGCATTAAACTACAACTATAACACAATATACTAAAATTATAATTGAATTCAGAAAATCAAGCTAAAATTGAGAAACCTTGAGCCTAGCTTAACTAGGTGCTCTTGAATCAGCAACAAGCTCTAGCTTGTCTTAAGACAAGCTAGTAAAGTCCCTCTTGCCATTCCAAAACTGGCAACTTCCCATGCTTTCCACATTGTCCAGCCAAGGTATTTTCTTTATATGAACCTGATTAATTCCCTCATTTTTTATGTTTTCTTTTCTGTTTTTAGAACCTATATGACTTTCTGAAAGAGTATTGATACACTAATAAGTTTGAACAAACTGTTACTAAGATTTAAATTTTTACTTGAATTGTGAAATTGAGAACAAAGTTAAGTAACTAAAACTGAAGCACTTTCATTAAAATTGAAAAGAGATTACAAACTAATCTTAGTGAACTGAACTAAAACTACTTTTCTTAATTAGAAAATTACATAAAAAAACTACACAGCCCTCAGGCTTACATCTCACTTCTATAAATACTAAAAAAAATAATAAAAAGAACTTGAACCAGGGGAACTTTTCTTCTTTCTCCTCTTTGTCTTCTGCTTTTGATGTCTTTGTCCCCTTGGAGTCAAATCCTAGCCATTGGATGCTCCTGCACTTCATCTCAGCCCTAGATTAGTGTTGGTGCCTTGTGGAGGAGGGGGAGGTAATAATGGTGTTTGGGTTGACATTGGAAGGATAGTGGGGTAGGGTGGTTAGTAGGAGAGGAGGGGGGAGACAATAATGTTGGAGTTACAGGCTTTCTTTGGGGGCTTGGGTGTTTGGTAATGGCGGCAAAGAGATGGGGTTGTAGGGGTTGACTTTTCTTTGACCCGTTTTTATTAATAAAAAGGATGGGTGGATTGGGTTGGTTGTGTTGGGCTTGGGAATGGTGGGCTGGGAATAAAAGGGTATGGATTGGACCAGGAAATTGGGGTGGATTTGGGTAGTTTGTTTTAGGTAGTAATATTAAGTAGGGCTGAGCAAACGGACCGGATGGACCGGACCGACCGACAAAACCGACCGGACCGGACCGACCACATTCGGTCCGGTCCTCGGTCTAAGCTTTTTGCCAAATTCGGTCCTCGGTCCGGTCCGGTCCGGTCCGGACCGACCAAAAACCCGAAAAAACTTGCCTAATTGGACCGGACCGACCGAAGACCGACCGGACCGGACCGGACCGAGACCGGACCGACCATATTCGGTCCGGTCTCGGTCTATGGTTTTTCCGGTTCTCGGTCCTCGGTCCGGTCCGGTCTTGGTCGGTCCGGTCCGGTTTTCGCCCGATGCTCAGCCCTAATATTAAGGGTCCGTTTGTTATTTAGTTCACAAGGACCAAAATTGCTATTTTGCTAATTTGAAGGACCAATGTTGCCACCTTTTCAAAGTTATTCCAGGGACCAAGTTTGCCACATTCCAAAATCATAAGGTCCACAAAATATATTTTTCACCTCAAAATTCCCAGGGACTGATTTTGCCAAATTTCAAATTGCAGGGACCAAAAGTGTAATTTTTCCAAAGTTTTCACCTAAGGATTAATTTTGATAATTTTTTACTTCTAAATTCCTTAGGTTGACTTTCCTTTCAAAACACATGCTCAGGGACTAGTTTTGTAAATTTTTGAAAGTTGGGGGACTAAAACTGCCAATTGTGTAAACTTTGTTCATTTTTCATTGTTTTTATTCATTCTGCATCTGAAACGTATAAAATACTATCCCTGGGATATTTTTAGTATTTTGATGCATTTCTGAGTGTTTTCGGATGTTTTGGCAGTTTAAATACGATAAAAATGATGAGTGTTTGAGCACTCATCAGCGATTCCCACGTATCAAGTTTTTGACGCCGCAGCCCGGGGAATAGTTATTGTCTAGGTTAGGATTTTTTTTATTAGGTCTACTTGCTAGATTCCTTTCTAGTAAGATTTTGTTTTTATTTTTAGGTTTTCTTTAGTCTATCTTATTTCTTCGTGTCTTTGTTCGTAACCTTTACCATCCGACATCATGGAAGGTGGTAACATCTTTGAACCCATCAACCCACTACAAAAAAACCACCCACAAAACCCACCACTACCAAACCCACCTCCTAGGCCCCGAACCTTAGGAGAGTATTCCCGTCCTAGCTACCAAGGCTATCGAAACACTATTGAGCTCACTCAAGGAGCCAATGTGTCCCCCTTGCGATCTGACACCATCCGGTTGGTGCAAAGCGGATGTGCATTCCATGGACTTCGTTTCGAAGATCCTAACCAACATCTCAAGGATTTCCATAAAATCGTAGATTCCATAGACCTTGATGTTGTAACTAGAGAGTCGACCTGATTACGCCTATTCCAATTCTCTCTACATGATGAAGCTAGTCAATGGCTTGAATGTTTACCCGCGGGATCCATCACCTCATAAGATGATCTCACCAATCGTTTCCTTGCTCAATTTTTCCCACCGGGGAGAACTACCAAGCTTAGAAATGATATCTTAATGTTCCAACAACGTCAAGGTGAAACTCTATATGAAGCATGGACTCGTTTCAAGGACTTACTCCAAAAAGTCCCTCATCATAGCATAGATCTTTGGCTCCAAGTCCAAATCTTCTATGACCATATCGATCTCTCCACAAGGTGAACCATTGACCAATCGGCCGGTGGCAAGCTACGTGATCTAAGTGCGGAAGAATCATGGGAACTCATAGAAGATCTTGCTCTTTATGAGAATGAAAGTTGGAATGATCCCCGTGATTTAAACAAAACGGTCAAGGCAATATCTTTACCTTCGAACAATTCTAGCACTCCCGACCGTAGGATCATGGAACTTGAAGACCAAGTCAAGTTTCTCATGAAATCATACGAAGCTCCCAAGGTTTCAAGCCAAGTGAACAAAATCACTTCTTCATGCGAATTATGTAGTGGTCCCCATGACACTCGTGATTGCATGGAACTCCCCGGACAAGCTTTTGCGGACTACGCATCCTCGTGTATCGATGAAGCAGGAGATAAGTGGTACACTTTCAAACCCGTGCCAAACCCTTACGGTGATTCCTACAACCCTTCTTGGAAAAATCACCCGAACCTTAGGTGGAAACAAAACAAAAACATGCCCCAAAACAATTCTTCTAATCCACCTAATCGTTACTAACCAAACGGTCCACCCGCTAACCGTACTTTTAACAACAATCCTTCTAACAACTATGGTATTACCAACAATCTTGAAAGGTTGATGTCCAAGTTTATGGCATCTCAAGAAGCTCGCATAGCTAAGTTTGAAACCGAATTCATTCAACAACAAACGGAGATGACCAATAAGATTGACAACTTGTTGAAAGCCCTCAACAACCAAGTGCTAACTACACCTAGGAAGGATACTAGGGACACTAATAGCGGAATCCAAATTAAGGACCCCTCATCATCCAAACACGTCCACTTTGTCAATGTCGTCACTATTAAGCCGATAGATAAGAATATGGAAGAAAGTGACAAGGATGAAGTTGGAATAGAAACCGGGACTAGGGATGAGATTAAGGAAGTTGGGGATAATAAGGGAGAAAAGATAGAGGAAATAGAAAACGTAGAAGAGTACTTTGATAAGTTACCCACCAAGGAAGAACGGGAATATCACAAGGACTTATTCGATGACCCCGAGACACCATACATCCTTGGTTCACCCCTTATTAAAGTAGGTGATCCCTCTAACATCAACATACCATGCAACATTGGGCATATGCATGTGTGGAAAGCTTATATCGATCCTAGGTCTCCTATAAACATCATGACTAGGACCTATTATAATTGGGTAATGAAGAAGCAACTTGGGTATAGGATGATGCCTAACACGAATTGGATGAGCAACTTTGTAGGAAGAGTGAAAGGATTACATGTCTTTGTAGGAAACTTTTCTTATGTTACCGACTTTGTGATAGTAGAGGATACTCGTCCGGTAATAGATGATTGCCTAAGTCAAGTAGTGTTCGAAAAACCATTTGTTGAGGCCTCTAAGATAAGTTATGACCTTACCTTAGGGATAATTAGATTCAAGGGAGAGAACGATGAGATTGCTTACCAAATGCCCTATAAGATTGAACAATACCGCCTTCTATCAAGCATAGAAAAGGAACACAAGCAAGCAGTTTATAATAGGAATAATGAGGATAGACGTAGAGGAGTAGATTATGTCATGAATAGTATACTTGGTTTCTACAAGGAATGTTTGCAACTAGGTTCGGAATACAAAACTAAGATTGGAGATGACCTAGAGAATGAGACCAACGATGAGGTCACGTAATTGCCCATGATCTTGAGTCTAGCTACAAGACTTGTAAATAAAGAAAAGCGCTTCTTGGGAGGCAACCCATGTTTTGTGTGATTTTTATTTGTTTGATTGTTATTTGCTTCCGTATGCATATTTTATTTTTATTGTTGGTAGATCATGTTTCATACTAAAATTGTGAAAATGCTTTATTTTGTTGTTTAACTTCGTCTTAACTTCATATAAAGGTATTTTGCAAAAGTTAAGTGTAAGGGGAAACCCAAATTTGTTTTTAAGAACGAAATTGATCATGATTCTTCATAATATTAAATGAACATGTATATTAGTATTTGTTAGAGTCAAATGCTTGTATCGAGTCATAATGATGTTTTACAGGATTTTTCAGGAAGTAAGACATAAGTTTTTCCAGAAATTTTCCGGAAACTTAACGTAAAGATTTCTGTAGGTCACTTCTGACGGCGTCAGGAGTTAACTCCTGACGGCGTCATGTGTAAAATTCTGGAAATTTTTTGAGTTTTGTTTTTCTAACGGAGTCTTCAAGCTTTTGCTAATTCTTTAGTTTTATAAACTCCAGGAAATCTGCGAACATTCATTCCACAAGCATTATATCTTACATTATTTTCTAGGACTTATTAGTATATATAGATTACCGCCGATTTTACGCGAGGTTTCCTTGTTTGTTTTCTCAGGTTTAACAGGTTATATATGACAAGAAGATGATTTATTTTTCTGGAAGGGAAGCTTTGAATGTTCATTTTCTTGGAGGAAGATCTAACCTTGTTAACACTATCCACACCGAACGAATCAGGGGAGTATTTGCTTTCATTCTTTTACCTATTTCACTTTTACATTCTTTAATTGAACATTGGGGACAATATTCATACTAAGTGTAAGGGGAGGGTAAATGATGATACCTTATAGGATACAATTGCACTTGAGTTTGATTTTTTGATGGTAGGTGTGTAATAAAACTAAGAGAAATACTTGTTAGTGTAATTTTAGCGCCAAATTTAAAATTTTTAACAACATTTAGGTGTGAAACTTTAGCCTTAGCAAGCGTCTCATGAATAGGAGTTGTATGACTAGCACAAAACCGTACTATTCAGAAAAATTTTCCACCCAAATATGTGAGGTTCGCCTTTAGATTTTATAGGAAAAGCATTCATTATTAGTGCTTATGAGTGTACCGGTAGCATTTAGATTCAAGAACTTGCGTTAGTGATACATCCCGAGACCGCTAGTGAGACTACATTCATGTAGTAGGATTAACCACATGATAAGAGGCATTAGGATCACCCTTGTGTTGAACCTGTATCATAATTACTTGACCATTTAAGTCATATTACTTGGCTAGTAAAGTCAATTAATTTTTCCCACACCTTAGCGTTGTACTCATTTTTAGTACACGAAACCCCTAGTACACCCCTCGGAGCCTATCCTTTCGTTTCTAACTTTAAGCATTTTACTTAAAGGAAGAATTTGTTACAACCCACCCAAATGTACACCCAAATCGCCTTAGCCTTCCGTGTATGCACTCATCTTTAGTGCATTATTGTTACATGTTTAAACCTTTAGTTAATTATCTAATTGATTACATGGTTGCTAAGTTGAGTCATATCTTGTACACATTGTTTTGGGACGATTGGGACTCATGGGTAAAGTACTTGTGTTATGGAGTAATGGTGAAGAACATCATATTATTACCCCCGTATGTGCGTTAATCTTAAAAGTACTCCAAGTGTTTTGATTATCTTGATTCGAGTCATTAGAATAGTTTATTGTAAAGTACGTAAAAATTCAAGTGTAAGGGGAATGTACGTTCCCTATGATGTATTATTTTGGATGGTAGGGTAAAAGTGTATGCAATTAAAAAAAAATCGAAAAAGTTAAGAAAAAGAAAAAAAAAATAGAAAAAGAAAAGAGAAAAAAACATACAGACTATCATCCCGTTTCATTTTATGTTTATTTGATGTTTTTGTTATTTTTGATTTATTAGTTTAAGTCGAGTCTAGTCTTGGCTTAGCAACGCCATATTGTACATGTAATTAACCAAGATGATTAACTCACCACCAGTAAATATTGCATTTATCCAACAAAACCGTGTATTCCATATCCCTTGTAACCACCGGTAAATTTTCACTTAAATTAAACTAATACTTATCCATTTTTCCCCGTCTAAATTTTTTTTAAACATTATTAGTTTAACTAATCACAACAACTAACTAATATGATGTAACTCACATTCTACATAAACGTGTTCACTTAAGTTCGTTTTGAATAAATATTTAGATATGTCAAGTATAAAACCCCATGACATTATACCTACTACTTTATATTAATACGTTAATATACGATAATTAAACGTTCAACCTAAACGTTTTCTATCTATGAGAATTTTCCCGAAACCCTAAGTTATTATAACTATGATTTTAAATAAATCATAAACTCTAAAGTACAATACTCTAAATCTAATGTATAAGTTTCTAAAGCACAAAATCATAACTTTACGTTATATCCCGATTAAAACCCTAATTTTCCAAAACTATGATTTTATGTGATAAAATCACAAACCCTAATTAATGTGTACAAGATTTCTATAAAATATAAAATTTCAAGTCATCCAAGCTAGGGTACAAGTCATTAAGGCATGAAATCATAATATTAATATAAATTCATTATAAACCTCAATGTACTTATCTTTAAACACACAACACAAGAATATTTTACACAAACCCTAACCCTAGTATTTTTATAAATGTTAAACTAAATGTACAAGTCCTTAAACCTAGTGTACAATTGCCTAATGCATAACACTTAAAAAAAAAAGAATTATATATATATTTAAATAAACTAACTTAAATTTATTTTAACTTTACTAATTACTAAAAATATATTTTCTACCACCCTCATAAGCCTAGAGTACCACTCCTTTAAGCACAATTCGAAACACCCTTAATATTTATATATATTTCGACATTAAACTTAACTAAATAAACTCTAATTCACGTTTCTACCTAAATATTTCTTAACCTAAACCATAAACTAATTTACTTACCATAAATAAACCCTAGGTATAAAATGCTAAGCCCTATGTACAAATAAAGTAAGCATGGTCGATCCTTAGTTACATTCTAGTTCGAAACTAATTAGAAACTAACCTAAACAAATTCTACTCAACTACCTGTTAAATCCCTAACCATAAACTTTCTACAAGTCCCATATTAAGCCACCTCAACTTGTCTCTAGATACTTTTACCCAAGTAGGTAATTTCCTTGGTTGAGATTTTACCACACCTCAACATGTCTCTCTCGTCACATGTGGTTGACCCTGGACTCAAGACCATCTCAACATGTCTCCTACAACTCAACATGGTGACCTAGCACATTCTAGAGACCCTAGCACCTCCCTTCTATAAATAGTGAGCACATCCTTCACTTTTTCACTCACCACACTCGAAACACATCAAAACAAACCCACACCTACAAACATTCTGATCATATAGCCCAAATAGAAGTGTAAGAAGGAGTTATAGAAGTCTAAGAGAAGGAGCAAGCCTAGATTCCATTCCCAAGTCACTTTGGCCAAAAACTTTTCTTATAAGCAAATACTACACCAGTAAGTATTCTAGACCTCTTTAATCTCTTTTGTAAACCCTATATACCCTTAAACATACTGTTAAACAAGTCCTAAATACTAGCTAAGGTCAGAACCCATGGTTTCCTTCTTTTCTTATTTTAACGAGACAAACAAACCCCCCTATATAATTTATTTTCGATATGTTTTCTAAACAAGAAACCTTAAAACCTTTAAGAGATAAATTATAGAGGCTTATGATCATGTTACCATGCATTAACAACTATGTCACAAGCTATAAAATCAAAAACCATGTTTTTCCCATCTTTCTGATGTTACCAGTACACATGTACACCCTTTTTATAGAATAGTTTTGCTAAACCTTAAGCTACTATATGAAACTCTCAAACAAGTTAAATAATCAGTAGATAAGTCCTAGGTATAAGCCATAACTTGCTACAAGGTCAAAACATGTTTTTCTTCTTTTCTGCTTTTGACACTAAACTAGCCCAAACACCCCTGTTACGCCTCATTTTTCTACCATAAGCTAAGGATATATAGCCCAGCCAATAAGCCCTTTAGACCAGCTCCCAGGACACTCTAAAATGCCCCACTAATCTGGCCAAAACACCTAGGTACCACGTTGTTATCTGAGTCCATTTTCCTTGTCGCAAAACAACCAAACGCCCCTTTTCGACCAAAGTTTTAACCCATAAGCAAAAGGCTATAATCCAAACCTTCTAGCCAGCTTAATAAGCCCCTGGTAGAGTTTATAAAACCACAAGGCTCATGCCAAAAACTCAAGACGTACCTCACCTCGTTTTCTTTCTTTTGATCGCGAACGCACCCTTAATAAACTTTAAAATCCATATATAGTTGAATAACACTCAAGGTAAGAACTCTCACTCTTTTTCCAACTCTTATACACTTCAATTAGTTCTAAAATTTCTTTTATTTGAGCCTTGGTAAAATGCTTAAACCAAAATATATGTTTTCTTTCTTTTCCTTTTTCTGTTGAGACCAGACAAACACCATTAAACTTTCTGTTGTACAACATGTACAAACCAAGGAACCATAAGATCCATTAAAGATAACCTACACATGATTAGTGACATGTTAGAATGCTTAATAGGTCGGTTAATAAGCTTAAAATTCAAAAACCCAACTGTTTTGTATTCTGAGGAAAAGTCGACATAGTGCTGAACGACCCCATTTCACACCCTTGTTTCACCTAGTAAACGAGCGCCTATAAGGAAGGACTTGGGGGCAAAACAAAGCCCTTCCAGCATAGATTAAGTAGGAACAAAAAGCTCGGAAAAATATTAAGTGGTCTAGTTTTTATCGAGCCTCACTTTTCTGCCCATCGCTACATAAGGAAAATATTTGTTATTTTATGTGAAACTAGTTTTGAACACCCAACTTTGGAAGATAATTGTGACTGAACCATAGCACCTTAGGACGAATGGTTTGAACCTATAGAAAGACCTCCTGGTAGACTATTGAAAATAGCAAAGGCATCGTAAAAATCTCCTCAAGCCTCGTGTATAAACGAGCCTACTTTTGGCCGTAAACCCTGTTTTATAAACTTGTATTTTAAATTGTTTAGGGTAAATAAATAAGAACCATGAGCTGAGGAGTTAAGGAAAACTTATTTACAAATCTATTTTGATATAACTAAAAGAGTTGTGACCTTTCACTAGGCTAAAAGTACGTTTTCCTTTAAAGGACATCGGGAGCAAAGTCTATTTTGCATGGAGAGTATTTTATGGCAAAACTTTAAACTATTCTTATGAGTCAAAATTTAAAATAAAGTTAACTTGAGGTTAAAGGGTATAAAGTTTCATATTTGAAAGTTCAGGGTAGAAATTGTCATTTCACTATAATTGAAGGGGGTAAACCGTCATTTCACCAAACTTCAGGGTATAAATTGTAATTTTATAAAACTTGAAGGGTATAAGTTGTAAATATATAAACCTTGGGGGTATGAATTATCATTTCATGATAGTTCAGGGGTAAATGTTGTCAATACCTAAAACTTCAGGGTAAAAAGTGTAATATTCTATATTATTATGGGAATATAATTATAACACTGAAATAATTCGGGAATTAATCTAAAACCTTTATGAGACATGTCGGTACCAATTAACAAAATATAAATAAATCTTAATCATCAACTAATTTTTGAAGAGACTTCATGTTGTCTCACTCAAACATTTAGTCATCGGCAAACTTCCACAATACGAATATTAAACTCACAAATACTTGACATCATTCCCTAGGTTACGTGTCGGAGCAGTTTATTCGATAAACATCATTTGTTTTCCATCCAGACTGCCCAGGTGAGTTCATAGTCCCACTTTTACATTTTATACTGTTTTTCAAACTTGTGGGGAGATACATGCTACTAAATCGAACACAAGTATTTTCTGTATGCTATCTTGATCTGGTATTGCCTAAGTTAACTGTGTTGCCACTGAAAGTCCCTCATATCATGAACCATTAATCACTTGCGAGTGAACGCGAATATAGTGAATAGATCTATTGGCAGTTGACGCCCCATTTGTGTTGCCGGATAGGTGGCCAAATGCACTTTATTTGAGAACTACTAGGAAGTTGGCAAGCTTCCTACTCGAGGGCACCATTACGTTATAGCTCATTACTATAATGTCCAAACTGTTAAGGTTTGAGTTCATGAGGCTTGGTGCAATACGCTGCGTTACTACGTTTTGTAACTATTTAACTTGTGTTCAAACTATTACTTATTTACAAAAGCTGTGAATTCACTCAACCGTTGTGTTGACTTTTTAGCATGTTTATCTCAGGTCCATAACAAACAAGGATGGCATGGAGGGGCATGGATACGGAAGGAAGGCTAAGATTTTATTATTCTTTGATAAAGTATTTAACAAATTGTAAAACTACTGGGACCTCATTTTGTAAACTCTGATATTTGAATAATAAAATTTCTAAAACAACTCAATTAGAGATTGTTTTCTATTATTATAACTGTTGTACCGTCGAGTAACACCCAGCTTTAATTCCGCTGCGTATCCCAAATTTGGGGGTGTTACATCCCTACACCTAACGTTATAACCCTTTAAAAGACCTCTTTGATAGTTTATCCTAGGCGCTCACGCCAAGTGGTGAAAGTTTGATCCTTTTCCCAAGCCTATGATAATCTATTTTGCTATGACAGGTAGTGAGAGATGTTTTCCATTTTCATATTATGATACATACTTTATTACACCCGAGAGATGTGAGTATCTAAACACTATTTGTGAGGTGCTTGTGTATGACCTCGGTGCTTGTCTTTGGTCTTTAGTGGAACGATTATTTGTTGTAATTATTTTTATATTAGTGTAAAATGACCCCTAACTTGTATTTTGATTATAATAAAAGCGCATTTGCTTGAGGACAAGCAAATCTCAAGTGTAAGGGTATTTGATGAGGCGAAAAATGAACCGTTTTTAGGGGGTCATTTAAGCCCCAATTCGAGATTATTTGTTCAAATATTGCCCTAAATCGTTCCTTTTGTCATTTTAGGTACTTTTGGAGAGAAATCTGGAAAATGAAGCATTTTGGACGTTTTTGGAGCATAAAAGTGAAGAAAATGGCAAAGTCTTAATTTTCCTTGCTGGGAACAGTACTTGACGGCGTCACAACCTCCTTAATGACAGCGTCAAAAGTTACAAAAGTGGTGGATGTGGAAAATACACGTGGCGATCCAGAGAGTTTTGTGCATTGGACATGACGGCGTCACCCAAGGCCGTCATGGTCCAAGTATTAGTGACGGCCCAGAACTATTTTATACATGACGGCGTCAAAATCAGATCTAGGCTATACGATTTCTATTATGGCGGCGAGTTGACGGCGTCACAACCCAATACATGACGCCGTCACCCATTGTAATTTATATATAGTTTTCCAAATTTCATTTATTAGTGTGTAACTTTGAGGGTGCAACTTTGAGGAAAACCATAGGTCGAATTTTCCAGCCTTTTCAAGGGTTTCAACCCTTTGAAACTTTCATGTTCTATTAAAGATAAGTACTCTTTCAATTCATTCAATATGTCTATGTGTTGTTTGAATATATCTTACGCTTGTCTTCAATTTAACATGCTAGGCTAGATTTCCTTTGTGTTTGCTTAGATGTAGTGAAACCTAGATGTTAATTATTGGTTGATTGTTTGTTTATAGTTGTTACGGATGATTGTATTCGATGTTAGGCTTAAGAAAACTGGCAGACTTCCATTGGTAACTTGCTTGAACGTCTTAAGAAACATGATCGGAGGTGTACTACGATTTTTGGTTGTATTTAATGTGTAGGAGAATTCTAATGATCCCATGTTAGGAGCTTTTAACGGCTCGACATAGGAGTGAAGTAGGATCCTATAGAGTTGGGGAATATTGTACACGGCCCTACGACTAGTATTAAGGAATATGACCCGTCATCCATGCAATTGTAACAAGCTAACAACCTGTAAAAGATATCTAGGGAGTAATGAAACCTAAGTAAACACAACTTTCCTCATCATTGTTTACACCACAATAGTATAATTAGTTTCATTTCGTTTTTGTTATTTTATTTTGATTGCATCTTTAGTTATTTGGGTTAGTTGGCTAGCAACTAATTCCGCCCACTCTTCCAAAACACGAGATTTTAATTGCTTTTATAAAAATATAAAAATACAAAAAGAATCATCCCTCACCTCTAGACCTAGTTTTTAGGCTTTCTAATCCTAGCGACACTATTGATAAGGCAAAAAATGAACCACTTTTAGGGGGTCATTTAAGCCCGAATCCGAATTTATTTGATCAAATATTGCCCTAAATCGTTCCTTTTGTGATTTTAGGTACTTGGAGAGTGAATTCTGGAAAAGAAGCCATTTTGGACGTTTTTGGAGCATAAAAGTGAAGAAAACGGCAAAGTCTCAATTTTCCATGCTGGGAACAGTAGTGACGGCGTCAAGAGTAATTTCCTGACGGCGTCAAACCTCAATAATAAAATCCGAGAGTTCATGAAGGCGTCAAGAGTTTTCATGACGGCGTCAAACCCCAAGAATTAAAATCCGTAGTTGATGACGGCGTCACACACAGGGCGTCAAGAGTAATTTGTGTGACGGCCTAGGCCTTGATGGCGTCAGAAGTAGATCAAGGCCGTCCAAGGAAGTATTTGGCGGCGAGATAACGGCGTCACACCTTTGTTCTTGACGCCATCATCCCTATTTTCCTATATATAGTTTTCTAGTTTTTCACATTTAAGGAGAGAAGTTTTGGGAGAAACCCTAAAGACGATTTTGGTGTAACTTTACAGGTTTTTCAAGGGTTCCAACCCCTTGATACCTTGCATGATTAATCAAGATAAGTGTTCTTCTATTTCAATCAATATGTCTATGTGTTGGTTGTCTATATCTTGTTCTTGTCTTAATTCTATCATGCTAGGCTAGATCTCTTTTGTGTTTGCTTAGATCTAATGAAACCTAGATATTGATTATGTGTTGATTACTTGTTTATTCTTGTTTTGGATGAATGATTTATATGTTAGGCTTAAGAAAACTGGCAGATCTCCAAATGGTAACATGCTTGAACGTCTTAAGAAACATGAACCGAGGCGCACTAGGTCTTTATTGGTTGTATTTAATGCATGAGCCACTGTTTACAATCCCTATAGTTGTGCTGGGCATGGTGTAGGAGGAGATAAGAGCTCATAGAATTGGGGAGTTATGTGTGCCACCCCATGAATGGTATTAAGGAATACGATCCGTCATCCATGCAATTATAACAAGTAATTAACGTGTAAAAGATATCTAGGGAGTAGTGAAATCTAAGTAAACACATTTTCTCCAATTACTGCTCACAACTTTAATATAATTTAGTTTATTTTCATTTTTATTATTTTATTTTGATTGCATCTTAGTATTAGGTTAGTTGAATAGCAACTAATTCCGCCCACTCTTCCAAAACCCGAGATTTTACTTGCTTTCATAAAAATATAAAAACACAAAAATAATCATCCCTCACCTTTAGAACTAGTATTTAGGCTTTCTAATCCTAGCGACACTATTCCTAAGCTGAACGATCAATCCCCCGGTACTTGTCACTATACTATACTACAACGATCAGGTACACTGCCTGGTGGGGGTTGTAAGCTTCTCGAGATCCCTCGAGAGGTAAAGCCTGTTGCGATTCCCACGCATCAAGTTTTTGGTGCCGCAGCCCGGGGAATAGTTATTGTCTAGGTTAGGATTTCTTTTTATTAGGTCTACTTGCTAGATTCCTTTCTAGTAAGATTTTATTTTTATTTTTAGGTCTTCTTTAGTCTATCTTATTCCTTCGTGCTTTTGTTCGTAACTCTTTACCATCCGACATCATGGAAGGTGGTAACATCTTTGAACCCGTCATCCCACCACAACAAAACCCACCACTAGAACCCCTTAGGCCCCGAACCTTACGAGAGTATTCCCGACCTAGCCACCACGGTTACCGAAACACCATTGAGCTCACCGGAGCCAATGTGACCCCCTTGCGATCCGACACCATCCGGTTGGTGCAAAGCGGATGTGCATTCCATGGACTTCGTTTCGAAGATCCAAACCAACATCTTAAGGACTTCCTCAAAATCGTAGATTCCATAGACCTAGATGTTGCAACTAGAGAGACTACCCGTTTACGCCTATTCCAATTCTCTCTTCGGGATCAAGCTAGTCAATAGCTTGAGCGTTTACCCGCGGGATCCATCACCACATGGGATGATCTCACCACTCGTTTCCTTGCTCAATTTTTCCCACCGGGGAGAACTACTAAGCTTAGGAATGACATCTTGATGTTCCAACAGCGTCAAAATGAATCTCTTTATGAAGCATGGACTCGTTTCAAGGACTTACTCCAAAAAGTCCCTCATCATGGCATAGATCTTTGGCTCCAAGTCCAAATTTTTTATGACCATATCGACATCTCCACGAGGCGAGCCATTGACCAATCGGCCGGTGGTAAGCTACGTGATCTTAGTGCGGAACAATCATGGGAACTCATAGAAGATCTTGCTCTCTATGACAACGAAAGTTGGAATGATCCCCGTGATTTGAACAAAACGGTCAAGGCAATATCTTTGCCTTCGAACAATTCTAGCACTCCCGACCGTAGGATCATGGAACTTGAGGACCAAGTCAAGTTTCTCATGAAATCTTACGAAGCTCCTAAGCCTTCAAGCCAAGTGAACAAAATCACTTCTTCATGCGAATTATGTAGTGGTCCCCATGACACTCGTGATTGTGTGGAACTCCCCGGAACAGCTTTTGCGGACTACGCATCCACGCGTATCGACGAAGCGGGAGATAAGTGGTACACTTTCAAGCCCGAGCCAAACACATACGGTGATTCATACAACCCCTCATGGAAAAATCACCCAAACCTTAGGTGGAAACAAAATCAACCCAATTCCTCCAATCCGCCTAACCGTTACCAACCAACCGGTCCACCATCCAACCGTACTTTCAACAACAATCCTTCTAACAACTTTGGTAGTACCAACAATCTTGAAGGGTTGATGTCAAAGTTTATGGCATCTCAAGAAGCTCGCATATCTAAGTTTGAAGCCGATTTCAAACACAAGCAAAGCGAGATGACCACCAGAATTGACGCATTGTTGAAATTTCTCAATGACCGAGAAATGGGAGCACTCCCAAGCGACACAATCAAGAATCCGAAACTAAACGTTAATTCCATATCTTCAGTTTCGTCACCCACTTCGTGTCCACAATATTACTCGGTTAAATCAACGAGCACGTGTTTCACACAAAACCAAGTTCTTCAAAAGGATCAAGCAAATAAAACACCCAATATAGAGCCGGTCAAAAGTATAGTTGAAACACTTCCTACGCAAGACCTTGACGATGAATTCAAGGAACTTCACCTTGAACGACCCGTCATTGATGTCTTAGCGCGTGCTCCTTACTATAGTGCCCTCCTAGAAAAATATGAGAAGTTTAAACTAGGTAAAAATGGGACCGCCTTCGTTCAAAACAAGTTGCCTAAAAAGCTTGATGATCCGGGTATATTTGTTTTGCCTTGTAAGATAGGAAGATCCGAAGCTTTCGACACACTAGCCGATTTAGGGTCAAGCCTCAACTTGATTCCCTTATCCTTATTCACCACTCTTAAGCTAGGAAAGTTAGAGGAAACGGAGGTATTGATAGGGCTAGCGGATGGGAGTATTGCCCACCCGGTTGGAATGATTAAGGATGTAGTTGTTCACGTAAGAAAGTTAACTATATTAGCGGATTTTCACATCCTAGACATGGTTAGTGACACTACATGCCCATTATTGGTAGGAAGAAGATTTTTAGCAACCGCTAGCGCCATGATAGATTGTAAGGAGTCTAAGATAGCGGTAGGTGAAGGCGATACTTGGTCGGTGTACGATGTAAAGAAGCATAGTTATGATTGTGATGATGAACCAACACCGCATTGGGTAGAGATGAATAGGAGACCATCTAGATACGGACCTTGGATAGAAAGGAACTTCATAGGACCTCAATGCCCATTTTATCTAGAGAAAGATTTCGTAGAAAAGACACATTCGGTAGAACAACTCATAGCTAGAGATGAAGAGCTAGACCCCTTTGAGGACCCCTTAGTCTTTAGGAAGATGATTGAGTTCTTGAGCGTAATGCCTATTAACATAGAGATGAATAAGTGGAAAAGAGAGGGAGATAAGTGTAAATGGAGGTGGGACAAGCCACCTAAAGAAGGTGACGGATCATGGCATATGAGAATAACTTTGTATGATCCGGATGGAGAAAAGTTTGAAAGGTCATACCATACTAAGGAAACCGATAGGAAGTTGAAACCTAAGTTTGATCCCAAAGATGTCCTCAATGAGGAACTCACCCGAATCACGTAGTAACCCATGACCTTGAGTCTAGCTACAAGACTCGTAAATAAAGAAAAGCGCTTCTTGGGAGGCAACCCATGTTTTGTGTGATTTTATTTGTTTGATTGCTATTTGCTTCCGTATGCATGTTTTATTTTTATTGTTGGTAGATCATGTCTCTAAATTAAAATGTGGAAATACTTTACTATGTTGTTTGGCCTAGTCTTAACTCCAACCTAAAAGTATTTTTGCAAAAGATAAGTGTAAGGGGAAACCCCAAATATGTTTTCAAGAAACAACCGATCATGATTCTCCACAATTTTAAGTGAGCATGAATATTCGTATTCGTTAGAGTCAAATGCTTGTATTGAGTCATAATGAAGTTTTGCAGGATTTTCCAGGAAGTAGGACCAAGTTTTTCCAGAAATTTTCCGGAAACTTAACATAAGAATTTCTGCAGGTCCATTCTGACGGCGTCACGAGTTTACTCTTGACGGCGTCAGGAGTAAAAATCTGGAAATTTTACCGGTTTTGTTTTTCTAACGGAGTCTTATGGTTTTTGTGAATTATTAAGTTTTATAATCTCCAGGAAATCTGCAAACTTCATTCCACAAGCATTATATCTTACTTTGTTTTCTAGGATTTGGTAACTTATATAGGATGCCGCCGATTTTATGCGAGGTTGTCTTGTCTATTTTTGTCAGGATTTACAGGTTATGTTCGACAAGGAGATGATTTATATTCTGGAAGGGAAGCTTTGATTGTTCGTTTTCTTGGAGGAAGATCTAATCTGGCCATCCTATTATCCATACCGAGCGAATCAGGGGAGTATTTGATTTCATTCTCTTTACTTTTTCACTTTTACATTCTTTACTTGAACATTGGGGACAATGTTCATCTTAAGTGTAAGGGGAGGGTAAAAAGATGATACCTTACATATGCACTTTCGCTTGAGTTTGTTTTGTTTGATGGTAGATGTGTAATAAAATTATGAGAAATACTTGTTAGTGTAATTTTATCGCCAAATTTAAATTTTTTTACAACATTTAGGAGTGAAACTTTAGCCATAGCAAGCGTCTCATGGATAGGAGATTGTATGACTAGCACATAACCGTATATTCAGAAAAAATTTCCACCCAAATATGTGAGGTTCGCCTTTAGATTTGATAGGAAAAGCATTCATTATTAGTGCTTATGAGTGTACCGGTAGCATTTAGATTCTAGAACTTGCGTTAGTGATGCATCCCGAGACCGCTAGTGAGACTACATTCGTGTGGTAGGATTTACTACATGATAAGAGGCATTAGGATCACCCTTGTGTTAAACCCGTATTATAACTACTTGACCATTTAAGTCATATTACTTGGCTAGTTAAGTCAACTAATTTTTCCCACACCCTTAGCGTTGTACTCATTTTTAGTACACGAAACCCCTAGTACACCCCTCCGAGCCTATCTTTTCGTTTCTAACTTTAAGCATCTTACTTAAAGGAAGAATTTGTTACACCCCACTTAAATGTACACCCAAATCGCCTTAGCCTTCCGTGTATGCGCTCATCTTTAGTGCATTATTGTTATTTGTTAAACCCTAAGTTAACTTTCTAATTGATTACATGGTTGCTAAGTCGAGTCATATCCTTGTACATATTGTTTTGGGACGATTGGGACTCATGGGTAAGTACTTATTTTATGGAGTAATGGGGAAGAACATCAATTATTACCCCCATATGTGCGTTAATCTTAAAAGTACTCCAAGTGTTTTGATTTTCTTAATTCGAGTCATTAGATTAGTTTAATTGTAAAGTATGTAAAAATTCAAGTGTAAGGGGAATTTTCATTCCCTATGATGTATTATTTTGGATGGTAGGGTAAGAGTGTTATGCAAAAAAAAAAAAAAAAAAAAAAAAAAAAAAAAAAAAAAAAAAAAAAAATCGAAAAAATCAAGAAAAAGAAAATAAAAAAAATATATATAGAAAAAGGAAAAAGAAAAAGAGAAAAAACATACGGACTACCATCCCTTTTTATTCTATGTTCATTTTATGTTTTTGTTATTTTCCATTTATTAGCTTAACCAAGATTGTTAACTCGCCACCAGTAATAACTTCTTTTATCCAACAAAACCGTGTAATTCATATCCCTATACCTAACGTTACAACCCTTTAAAAGACCTCTTTGATAGTTTATCCTAGGTGCTTACGCCATGTGGTGGAGGTTTGATCCTTTCCCAAGCCTATGGTAATCTATTTTGCTATGACAGGTAGTGAGAGATATCTTCCATTTCCATAATGTTATATTACTTTATTACACCCGAGAGATGTGAGTATCTAAACACTGTGAGGTGCTAGTGTATGACCTCCGTGCTTGTCTATTGGTCTTTAGTGGAACGATTATTTGTTGTAATTACTTTTATATTAGTGTTAAATGACCTCTAACTTGTCTTTTGACTAGAATAAAAGCGCATTTGCTTGAGGACAAGCAAATCTCAAGTGTAAGGGTATATGATAAGGCGAAAAATGAACCACTTTTAGGGGGTGATTTAAGCCCGAATCCGAATTTATTTGATCAAATATTGCCCTAAATCGTTCCTTTTGTGATTTTAGGTACTTGGAGAGTGAATTCTGGAAAAGAAGCCATTTTGGACGTTTTTGGAGCATTAAAGTGAAGAAAACGGCAAAGTCTCAATTTTCCATGCTGGGAACAGTAGGTGACGGCGTCAAGAGTAATTTCCTGACGGCGTCAAACTTCAATAATAAAATCCGAGAGTTCATGAAGGCGTCAAGAGTTTTCATGACGGCGTCAAACCCCAAGAATTAAAATCCGTAGTTGATGACGGCGTCACACACAGGGCGTCAAGAGTAATTTGTGTGACGGCCTAGGCCTTGACGGCGTCAGAAGTAGATCAAGGCCGTCCGAGGAAGTATTTGGCGGCGAGATGACGGCGTCACACCTTTGTTCTTGACGCCGTCATCCCTATTTTCCTATATATAGTTTTCTAGTTTTTCACATTTAAGGAGAGAAGTTTTGGGAGAAACCCTAAAGACGATTTTGGTGTAACTTTACAGGTTTTTCAAGGGTTCCAACCCCTTGATACCTTGTATGATTAATCAAGATAAGTGTTCTTCTATTTCAATCAATATATCTATGTGTTGGTTGTCTATATCTTGTTCTTGTCTTAATTCTATCATGCTAGGCTAGATCTCTTTTGTGTTTGCTTAGATCTAATGAAACCTAGATATTGATTATGTGTTGATTACTTGTTTATTCTTGTTTTGGATGAATGATTTATATGTTAGGCTTAAGAAAACTGGCAGATCTCCAAATGGTAACATGCTTGAACGTCTTAAGAAACATGAACCGAGGCGCACTAGGTCTTTATTGGTTGTATTTAATGCATGAGCCACTGTTTACAATCCCTATAGTTGTGCTGGGCATGGTGTAGGAGGAGATAAGAGCTCATAGAATTGGGGAGTTATGTGTGCCACCCCATGAATGGTATTAAGGAATACGATCCGTCATCCATGCAATTATAACAAGTAATTAACGTGTAAAAGATATCTAGGGAGTAGTGAAATCTAAGTAAACACATTTTCTCCAATTACTGCTCACAACTTTAATATAATTTAGTTTATTTTCATTTTTATTATTTTATTTTGATTGCATCTTAGTATTGGGTTAGTTGAATAGCAACTAATTCCGCCCACTCTTCCAAAACCCGAGATTTTACTTGCTTTCATAAAAATATAAAAACACAAAAATAATCATCCCTCACCTTTAGAACTAGTATTTAGGCTTTCTAATCCTAGCGACACTATTCCTAAGCTGAACGATCAATCCCCCGGTACTTGTCACTATACTATACTACAACGATCAGGTACACTGCCTGGTGGGGGTTGTAAGCTTCTCGAGATCCCTCGAGAGGTAAAGCCTGTTGCGATTCCCACGCATCAACTATTCCTGAGTTGAACGATCAATCCCCCGGTACTTGTCACTATACTATACTACAACGATCAGGTACACTGCCTGGTGGGGGTTGTAAGCATCTCAAGATCCCTCGAGAGGTAAAGCCTGGTGTGATTTCCACGTATCAGTTAACATGAAAATAATGTGTCATCCTTCAAGACGATAAGGATTTACATCGAGTCATAACTTACTCTTAAGTTATAGATGTATTATCGAGTCTTGCTATCCTTTTATGCTATCCAATCTCAACTAAGTAGGATTGACAACTTAAATATTTCATTCGAAATATTCAAGTAAACTTGACTTACTACCATAGTCATTAAAAGTCATATCCAAAATTCAACACCCAAGTAGTTTAACAATGTTTGTTAAAACACTCATCACAACTAGAACACTTATTATAGTACCCTCCCAATCAATAGGAACAAAAACAAATGTCAATAGGTTTTCATCCTTAAACATTTAGCACTTGAGTTCACTTGTTCTTTCACCATCATCTCATCACATTTACCTTGTGATATATCTCAGCCCATAAGCTTCACAAATATGAGCAAAACTTCAAGCATATTCCTCATAACCTTTCATCACTCAAACCTCAAACAACCAATGTGAAATGAGAAACCGAGTTATCCTTTGTCCTATCAATATCGAGTCATCCACCATTTCCATGCCCTCAAAGAAACCAAGAGTCAATATCATCTTCACCAATAACTCCACCTAGTCATCTTCACAAGAAGATTCCACAATGTAACCAAACAAGTGTGTCATCCCCGCTACAACCTAATCCACTAAGATTAAACCACCTTTCATGGTACATAAACCTATGTTCACCCTTGTGTCGCTCTTTGAAACAAAGGGCAATTGTCATATCCATACACTCATTAACATATTTGTCTATGTCATCAAAAGTCAAGTGAATTTCATCATGAAATGCGTCTTTTCCACTTTCTAGCAAGTGAAAAACACAAAGAAGATATCCAAGCTTCAAGTGTTGTCAAGCAATCACCACCTCATTTCACATATCCACTCTCGGTTGTCAACCATACTTTACCACCTATAGGATTAGAACCTTCACCATCAAATGAGAATGAAGCACACATTCATTTACACTAGGTTTAAGTAGTATCAATTTCACAAGTTATCAAAGTATTAGCAATACTTTTAACTTCTGCATATGTCTCATTAAACCTCAAATCAACATCTGCAAGTTCTAGGATCTAGAGCCTCCTCATCATCTCGTCATTCTTGTTTTCATAAGCATGGTGACTTTATTCCACGTGATAACCCTACTTATTGAAAGACACCATATGTGTCTATTTCCTTTCAAGCGTTCATCATAATCAAATCTTGCTCATAACCCAATTCAAACCCTATGCCTATTCTACTCATCTCTATAGCACACACAAGATGTATTGAATTTAGTAATTTTACTTAGATTCCTGTTCCAAAGAGCTTTCTTGGGAATGTTCTTAACATATTCCATTATCACACAGAAACACATCTCTTGGTCTTTGATGATCAAATCACTCTCATAACACATACTCAAACTCAACATAAAAGATGTCTCTCTTTAGATCATTCAACCATAGATTCCAAACACAAAGATTAAAATCTTTTTGCATTACACATACATGTGTCGATTACATGTTATTTGTTTGATATGATTGGACATCTTAACATAACCCTGATAACTATTTGATTGATTCATGTGTAAATCTTGGTTATATCTTTATGATGCCTGCATGCTTATATGTTTCGTGTTAATATATATCAACATGATTTGTATGATATTTTCATTCCTTTTTTATATGATGTTTTGCATGATTAACATGTTACTTGTTAACTCATGATATGTCATTTTGGTACATGATGCTTTTATATGATATTCATATATTTGAAAGCTTGTGTATGTTGTTGTCATTTATTAGATCCATGCTTAGGATGATCTATATAATACTTGCTCCAAAATGTTATCGTTTAAACATGGGTTGCATAAATTTTTCGTCTTGTCTCTTTCGTAAATTTGTCACACTATTTGTTCACTTCGTGTGCACTTATTATTTGTAGAAGTACTCTTGGTATGATAAACATTTAGAAGACGTTTTATCATACAAATTTATCACATATATTGTTATATGCTTAAGTGTCTAAACTTAACAACAAAACAATTTCACAATGAAGTGTTTTAAATAATGTCATGCTATTGCTTAGTATAATTATTTGTTGCTATGTGGTAACTTTATGTCTAGTAGTCAAATGCGTTGTTTGTATAAGATAATGTCTTTAGATTTTTATCTTGTTGACATCTTTTGTCAGTAACAAATGTGTTTTAGTGGATTGAGAACTAATCACTTGCCATCTCACTTCGTTCTAGCTTTTATATGCTCATATCACATAACTATAATCCCTTTATTGCTACGTGGATTAGTAATATGTTTTATGGAACCCCTACACTTGCATATAGTTTTATAGCTAATAGGATTGAGTCTTAGAGATTTGAAATTTGTGTTTGTATATCTTTCAATCAACCTCTTTCTAATTCGCATTAGTGCTTCCGCTATCCAAAATCACCTCGATAACAATACTCTAATCCTTTCCACCTCCTTTGAGAAAACCACATGCCTCGTCATACGATCATCTCGCATTGATAGAGAAGAGCTACATGACTTTAAGGATAAAGTTCTTTGTATGCTAACCAACATCCGCAAAAACATTACCAAGCTCATTGTTTTCATTAACCTACAATCTCCTAAACACTTCAACATCATTTTTTATACAATGCACTAGACAATATGTTGGATGTCCACCTATTGAGGAGGAGAGAAATTCATTCACATATTTGTATTTTGTCAAATTGTATTTAAAGAACATCTACTCATGTTTCTTACACCCTAAAATACCAACACATAGGTACACTCCATTTAATTAAAGTCGGTTCACAAAACCACAAGTGCTTCAAGCCTTTGACCTTTTCTCTTTTTTAATAGTTCAAGCCTCTTTCACCCTCAATATCTAATCAAGTGAAAAACATATCATGTGTTTGACAAAGTTATTCACTTCCACAACCAAAAACTAAACCAAATGGAGTCTAGGATTCTTCTCTCAAAACTAGGACTTCAAAACCTCATTTTCAAGAACACCATCATAGAATCTCATCCTCTTCTTCCTCGACACATATCGTGCACGTATATTAATCAAAGCCATCATTCCCAACACTTTCTCAACATGTTGGTCTAACCAACACTCTCGCATCATATGATGTCATTCTCATCCTCATATAGGTATTTAACATTTTTTTTTTACTCTTTTCATCTGGAATTCTTGTTCCTAGGTGGCTATTGTCCTCACTTCCTTTCAATTCCATTCAAGCATGTATTATGGCAAGATACATCATCTTTGGTAGATGATATAGTCATATTCGTTGTTTATCCCTCGAGTTGTGAATTTTAGGATTGCATGAGTCGATATGTTCTATCTTTATCTTCCGTTAGAACACTTGCTATACACACGAGCTTCTAATTCTTTAAATAGTTGTCTACCCATCACCACCATTAGCACCATCCTCTTTAAGTATTTCAACCTCATGTCTTCCTTCTAGGCTTTGCTTAGTAGGTTCCTATCATATTATATTCACGTTTTTCTTATGATTGCATTTCTTTTTAGAAGCATACACCTCATGAGATTTCTGGTTTCATGGTTCTCTACTTTGAGTCGCTTATATCATTTATATATTTACGTCTTACTTTTCTTTGAGATGAAATATATTGCACTAACCCTTTCATTGTAGGTTCACCACTATATACGCTCGATCGTATATAGCATAATCATCTAAGGATGGTTTTTGCATCAAATATTTTCCTTCTTTCAATATAGGTGCTTCTTGACCTAGGAGGAATATCCATCAAGCACTCATATTGCATCTTCTATCCACGTTGTTGTAGAGGACATGCTTGTCTAAAGACAAAACTTCTACTATACTAACTTTTGTTTTGTAGGTTCATATTGACACCCTAAAACAATGGGGAGCTTCCATCAAGCATAGGAAATTTATTGTCTTACACTAACATTTATTTTGTAGGATTTACCCTAGCAATGGGGGGTATTGATCAAGGGGGAGTTAATCATGCACTAACCTTTGTTTTTGTAGCTTTCTTATTTCTTGTGTCATATACGTTGGGACCCTAGCAATGGGGAGTATTGATCAAGGGGTAGCTACAATCTAGGGGAAGCATGCACGCATTTATCTTTATTCTCATTCTTCAACACACTTTTGTGTTTCGACAAAAAGAAGGAGATAAGTCAACATAGTCCAACATGCATTTTATTCATCATGCATTTTTCGTATAATTTTTATGTTGCACAACACTAACCTTGATGTAGGTCAAGGAACTTAATTTGATCAATGGATCCGCTAACAACCTAAGGGACACAACAACCTTACGAAATTGGAGTTGAAGAATTAACTTCACTAGGGATGATGCAAGCTTGCCATTTCGGGGAGAAATTAAGTTAACTCCAAGGACACACCCCTTTTTGTTTCGACAAAAGGGGGAGAAGAGTGTAAACGGAGAAGGAAATGTAGAAGGTGTTGCAAATACAAGTAAGTTATACGGACACAAGTAACTTTTTACATTTTGCATTCTATCACGTTTACATTCTTTGTCATCATCAAAAAATGGGAGATTGTTAGTGCAAATATTACGATATTTAATCTATACAGTCTCGTTTGTTTTGATTGATGACAAATGTATAACTTGATACATAACGTAAAATGTACAAGTTACTTGTAATCATACTTTGTCTCAACAAACATTCAACACCTCTCAACGTCTCGAGTCATCGTATGCTACAACACAGGTTCGTACATGTTTGTTATGTAGCATTATGATCAAACCCCTTGACCAACCATTTAGAATGACTAAAATACTTTTAGGGTCTTTAAGTATTTTAGGTGTCAAAGTGCACTTTAGGTGTCAAATAGAATAAGTGCCACTTTAGGTGTTAAAGTAATATTAGTAAGTTTTACAAATGATAAAAATGTGATGACATTAGGAATCAAACATTTTTAGTAACTCATTAACTTACTATAACAACATTACTTAGGTAATATATACAAGTTTACTTTCATATATATCTTAATCTTAAAATAGAAATATATATACATCACATCATGTGCATTTATGGAAAGGTTGAGTGTTTGACTTTTCATAAGACCTCTTACACATTTTGGATTTATCTATTGTGTGTTTGACTAGAAGTAACTTGATGTGACATTGTGAAAGATATGGAAAGATTTTGAGTAGTGTTTATAAGTTTGCTGTCAGGTCGCCAAGGAACCCTTGGGCATAACGGAAGGAACCCTTCTGAGGGTTCCACCGTATCCACGGGATGGCAAAATTGTTTTTCTATAAATAGTAGCCCATGGTCTTCTCATTAGGTTGATGACTTTGAACATACATTCTCTCTATCATAAAACACATATCTAGATCAGTAGCAAACAACATAGAAACACACATGAGTCACCCATTCAATAATGATCATAATGCTTCTAACATTCATCTTTGTTGTAAGCATATCATACTTCATGATCCACCAAGAAGGTTACAAGATCTTGAAGTCATCATTCATTAAAGCATTCCAACATATGAAGATTCAAGGGCACTTGACATCCTCAATGATTGAAGACTTCTTATTCAAGAAGTTCATGTAGATTAGTCATTCATATCTATTAGACTTTTATGTCATGGATAATCATTGTATCATCACAATATAGATTAGATGGCTTATGTGTTTGTGCCATAAAACACAAGGTTTTTATGTTGGGTCACAAAATATAGCGGGAGTGGTTGTACCCTTGGTAAAGAACTCGACATCTAGCTTAGTGTCAGAAATATTGTATAAGCGACGATAGGAGTGGTTGTACCTTGTAAAAGAACTCGGTATCTAGCTTTGTACCGGATAAAGTGTAATCGACGATTGTAAGGTTTTCTCCGCTGAGAAGGGAGGTTGTTGATCTAGTGAGGTAACTCTCGAGTTGGGTACTCGAGGAGTGGAGTAGGGCGGAGAGGAGATCCGTGACCGAACCACTATAAATTCTCGTGTTCGGTTTGCACTTTCCTTTTACTTATTGCTTTATTTTAATGTTTGCATTATGTGATTGTATGTGTTGTGACTTGTTGATTGTACTTGTGTGATAACATGTTTTAAGTTATGTTAGTCATAAACTACAAGTAACATCTTTCATATTAGAACAAGCTAAAAATGGACATTTGATACAACAAGTTTAAAGTTTTTAAACGGTAACCTATTCAACCCCCTTCTAGTTTTCCACAAAACGAAAGAAAACAGATGAAAACGGATGAAACCGTACGAAAATGGACGAAAACGTATTAAACTACCGAAAACGTATGAAAACAGACGAAATGGACAAAAAAGTATAAAAACAAAAGAAAAAGATTGATATAAATAATGACTAAAAACATTATTAACATTTATCGATATCTCTATGTTTTGATAATCACAAAACGTAAACCCATTGAGCTAAAAATTATGTCGTAAACAAGTATTTAGTGGTAAATATTCACTTAACATCCAAATCACTTAATGTATGAATAAACAAAATGTTTATTGCATTCTATGATTAAAGGAATTTTCATTTTTACAAACCTTACATTTTTTATAAAATGGGCAAATATTTTCAAACCTATACAAAATATTTTTGTATTTATAAAAAATATTTTATTCAAAATAAATATTTTTAATTCAAATTTCTACCTTAAAAACGGCTAGATTCTTCAGCTAAAACCTTCCCCACAAAAGGACAAAAAATTCTAAAGAATTTTTTTTTGTTAGGCGGCCCCCTTAATTATTAAGGGGACCGGCCACGCTCCCAAACAATATTTTTTCCCCTATAAATACTGGCTCAAATATGGCCTTTTTCCTCACATTTTGCACTATAAACTTTCTGGTCTAAATCTTCTATACCATTCTCTTAAACCCTTTGATCATATAATCATAAGCTTTTGTTTTCAAGTGATCCAAGCTGAAACCTTTCAAGTGCAAGAGAAGAATACTTCAATCCTTCAAGACAAGAAGTATTACAACTTGTTGTGACCTCCACATCCAAGTTATTTGTGCATCATCACTTGTATAGTATTCATCCATGTGTATTAGTTGTGAATATTGGTTAGATAGAAGTAAACATAAGGAGTTAGGCTAGTAAGGTGTGTAGGTAGAGAAGTTGTGAATTGATTGTGGTGTGCAAGTAGTATATGTGTGAAGAAGAAGTAGTGTGATTAGGTAGTGCTTAGGTGTGAAGAAGTTGTGAAGTAGTTGTGTAGAAGTTGTGAAAAAGGTGTGACGAAGTTGTGGTGTGATAATTGGTGTGTAAGGTTTTCTCCGCCATAAGGGAGCTTGTTGACACAGTGAAGAAAACTCTCGAGTTAGTTGCTCGGGGAGTGGAGTAGGGTAAGGAAGGTGTCCTTGTAGCCGAACCACTATAAATCTCTTGTCTCGCGGTTAGATATTTTCATCTCTTACTTATTATCTTGCTTATATCATTATTACTTTTGTAGACGTAGACGTATATACTTATATAGTGCTAGTGTTGATTTCACTTAAAGATCAAACAAAAGTTTCATTAACAAAACGAAGTTTTTACAATCAAACTAAAAAGGTAACATACATATAATTGATTATTTTGATCAAGTATAGTTTTCATACAAAATATAATTAAGGATTACAAAATAAACATTTACTTACTTATCTCTCGTATATAGCTATAATTGTTTACATTATGCATGTGTTGATTTCACATACGTAGCTTACATTATTATTATTGTTCATACTTAGATATAGTTGTTCATATTGTTCAAGATTTGAGTTCACATAAGATCGAATCAAAATTTTAAAAGTAAACAAGGTTTTAAAACCAAACTAAGTTTTCATAATAATAAAAAGACGTAAAACTATTTAACCCTCCTTCTAGTTTTTCACAAAAAAGTATGAAAACGGACGAAAACGTACATAAATGAATGAAAATCGACAAAATCAGACGAAAACGAATAAAAACAAACAAAAACATAAGAAAATGGATGAAAACGAACAAAAACGTATATAAGTTGTCGAAAACATTTGAAAACGGACGAAAACGGACAAAAATGTATAAAAACGGACGAAAACGTATGAACACGGACGAAAACGTGTGAAAACGGACAAAACGTAAGAAAATGAACAAAAACAGACGAAAACGTAAAAAAACATACGAAAACATACGACAATGTTAGAAAACGTAGAACAACTGCCGAAAACGTATGAAAACGAATAAAAACGGACAAAAAATGTATGACAACGGACAAAAACGTATGAAAACGGACAAAAATGACTGAAAACGAACAAATGCGTATAAAAATGAACGAAAACGGACGAAATTGTATAAAAATTGACTAAAACATCTGAAAACTGATGAAAACGTTTAAAAATGAACGAAAACTTAAAAAACGGATGAAAACATATGAAAACGGACAAAAACGTCTAAAAACAGACAAAAACGTGTATAAACGTATGAAAATGTATGAAAAAATAAGAAAGTAAAAAAAACGTGAGTTAAAAAAAAAAGTGAATTAAAAATAGATACACGTGAATTTAAAAAAATGTGATTTTCTTTTAAAAAAAAGTGAATTAAAAAAGTTCATTAAAAAAAAAGAAAAAAAAAATAGTGTGAAAAAAAGGTGAATAGAAAAGAAAAGAAAAAAAAAGGGAAAAAAAAAAAAAAAAAAAAAAAAAAAAAAAAAAAAAAAAAAAGTTAAAGGTGAATAAAAAATAATAACGTGAATGAAGAAAAAAAAAAGAAGTGAATAAATAAGAAAGACTAAAAGACAAGAAAAAGAAATGGACTTATGTTCCATATTAAATCTTAGGTTAATCCCCACCATTAGATTAAGTTAGATGGATGGTGAAGATTTATCCCTCAGTATGTAACAAAAACTTAGTTTCTAAATGAACTTTTCTCCTATACTATATTATAATGCATTTAGAATATTTATAATTAAAAAAGCTTAAAATTTCAGACTTTTTATTTTTTATTATGTAAATATTTGAAATATTGATTCAAGAATGCTTTCAAACATTAATTGCAGACAACAGAAAACTGAAAAACAGAAAATCTGAAAACTGAAAAACTGGAAAACTAAAAACTGAAAACTAGAATAACAGAAAAACTGAAAACTTGAAAACTGAAAAACTGAAAAACTAAAAAACGAAAAAACTAAAAAACTGAAAATAAGAAAAATTGAAAACTGAAAACTGAAAACAAAAAACAAAAAAGTAAAAACAGAAAAGCAGAAAATCTCTACTTATAAAACATGAAGACAATCAAACGTATAACCGACCGCAAAATATAGTAACAGGGTACCCACCGCCGTATTGCACGGATACCATTCTAATATAATTTAATGGCATTAATGATTTTTTGAAGACTTAAAAGTCTTAGGGGGTGTTTCTTTTTTATGTTAATGAGTTTTAATGGGGTGATAGTGGTGGGTCACACATATAATATGTTTCTTTTTCTGTTAAATAGTCTATATATGAGGAGAAGAAGCAAAGGGTGCTCCTCCCCATTAAAACTCATTAAGAGAAAATAGTCCACCCACTTAATATAGAAATAAAAAGAAACAAGCCCTTAGATGCATAGACAACCAAATTGACAATTGAAACATAAAATATACATTTGCATCTTGAATCTTGATGCAATTTTTTTCTTAAGCGATAATTTATTTGAAAATTATACTTAAAAATACTAATTTTATCAAATAATTAATAAAAATTTAGCACACACAAGTAGTTCGTACGAAATAATTAAATTAAACAAAAAATACATTTAAAGCTAAACAAGTTTACAAATACATTTGTCGCACTTGTTTTTACTAGCGTCTTTATGGCAAATGAAAGAATTACGGAGTACTACAATAACCTCATCCAAAAACGTCATAAGCAGATGTTTTGGTTGTGAAATTCTTCAAGTTCTTCGGTTGCTAAAAATTTAATTTGTTGTAAGTCAGAATAGTGATACAGAAATACCAGTTATACCACTTACATGGAGAAAAAAAAATGCTTTATGGCTGGTACGGTAACGCAGCCCCAACGTGCGCCACGTAGGCCATAACGCCGTTGGGGCGTTACATATAGATTTCATGGAAGAACTAGTTTTGGTGATTATCTAACTTATGTGATACCAATTGAAAATTCATTTGTCAATTTTTAATCTAATAAAAATTGAAAATTGTATTGATCATTTATTACTTTGTTGGCGTATGTACCCTCCGGATTTAGGCCGTACAATTAAATACCTTCCGGAACTGTGTCAAACAAGACATACGCAAATGTATTTAAACAGGACAGACCAATATCCGAAGGGTTTGGAATGTCCGCATGACCTCAACCCTCCGGAGATCGGGACCGTTCGGATAAACCAGTAAGTACATGAACCAAAGTACAAACAAGTACACCAAGTATATGGTAATGGAGCATAAATTAGCAAACATTAAGGAACTAAGTACACACCAGCCTGGCACTCCATATTGGAGGCCTATAAATAGAGAGGAAATCTTCACTTAAAGGTTAACTAATTCTCTCACTCTCTAACTTGATATATACTTTCTTTCTCTAAGAACATATACTTACTCTCACGCCGGAGGTTGGTCCTGGGATATATTCCCGGGGCGAGACTAACTGACGTACCTGTTTTGCAGATATCCGAAGCATTCAACTACCAACAAGAATCACCCCGAATCCGAAGGACTAATCCAAAGTCCGAAGGATTCATCTCGCTTGTCCGGAGTAGAAGCAAACTTTTACTTCAACAAATTGGCGCCATCCGTGGGACCCGTCATTCACTCTACCTGAACTTAGAAATGACAGGTCCTGCTCCAACAACACCTGAAGGAAGTGGGAAAGACTCAGAAGTAATTCCAAATAGCATAGAACAAATCCACAACCACCTCACCGCATTGAAAGCTCTAATCCAACAACACAACGCCACAGGGGTAACACCGATTAAGCCTATTCAGCTCGACTTCGAGGACGAAAAACATCAAGATACCGAAGCTCAGAAAGCAGAAGAGGAAGTGACGGACGATAATTGATTTCACCGGACCTAAAAATGCAAAATGCTTGATGCCTTCTCACATAAAGTTATATGATGGATCCACCGATCCGGATGATCACATCACAAGGTTCGAAGGAGCTGCCAACCAAGGTGCTTGGCCTATGCCCATATGGTGTATGATGTTTCAACAAACTTTAGATGATGCAGCTAGAGGATGGTTCGATAGCCTTCCGCGAGGAAGTATCGACAATTGGGACACTTTATGTGAACAATTCGTGCAAAGATTTGCTCTACGAAGAAAATGTATCCGAGACCCTATGGAGATAACTAAGATTGTCCGGAAGGCTAATGAAGCCCTGTCGGAATTCAAGGAACGATGGACCGATGAAGCTAGCTGTATTTCAGGGGTCCCGGAGGTAATGCAAATATCCTCTTTTATGGACGGATGTAAGTGCCCGGAGCTGGCAAAGAGGTTCTATGAAAAAATCCCCCGGACCGTAACCGAGATGATGATGAGGGTGGACGATTTCATCCGTTCCGAAAGAGCTTATCGATTGACCGAAGTGCCAAGGGGAGAACGAGCAGATAACTACAGAAAAGATTACCATCCTAACTCGAATAACCGGAACGACCAGAGCGCGCAACGGTCCTCCTTCAAAGGGAACCGCAGGAGAGATACCCATCGAGAAGAATTCCGACCCCGGCGAAATGATCACTACACACCTTACGGGCAAACTAGAAATGAAAATCCGAATAGGAATGATTACAGAACGGACTACCGCCGCAACGATGTAAATTGGAGGGATGTCCGGCCCATAGACTTAAATGTACTCTCCAAAGCTCCCAAAGAAATCCTCGCAACTGAACACCATCTTAGACTTCCGGCACCACCTCCGTTGAGAGGAAGACCTGCCAGAGAAAACATGGATAAGTATTGCGATTACCATGGGGAAAAGGGTCACCTCACTAACGACTGTCACAACCTGAAGGAACAACTCAAAAAAGCTATGGAAACAGGCAAACTAGACCACCTAATTAGAGATGTTCGACAAAGGGAAAGGGCACCCCAAAGGAATAACAATCACACCAACCAAGGTCGAATTATCAATATGATTTGGTATCCAGAGAGAAACTATAAGCGGAAGATCATGGATCAAGAAGAAGAATGGATGAATACTCCTATAAGTTTCCCTCCCATACTCCCCGGAGATGCTTCCGAAGAGCCACTAATAGTTGAAGCAGAGATCGAAGGATACACTATACGTAGGGTATACGTGGATCAAGGCGCTTCGATAGAAGTAATGTATGAACACTGCTTTTTAAACCTTGACCCCTCCATCCAATCCCGACTGACAAAAACAAACACACCGCTAATTGGATTTGCTGGAGAAGCGATAAATCCGTTGGGCAAACTGGAATCGGAAGTGTGCTTCGGAAACGAAGGATTATATTGTTGGACGACAATGAAGTTTGCAGTGGTAAGATCCCCCTCCCCCTACAACGTAATACTGGGACGTTCCGGAATCAAAAAGTTAAGAGCTATTCCTTCAACAATACATGCCATGACGAAATTCCCAACACCAAGAGGTATTGCCACTTTGGTCACCCGATCGGTCATCATATCGGAATGCAGAAAGCTAGAAGAAAAATTCCTGATGGAAAAAGAAATGAAGGTCGAAAGTCTTCCGGAGCCCACGATAGACGAAGGAACAGCGGAAATCGAAGAAATATTGGTACATCCGGCTTACCCAGAACAATTGGTGACAATAGGAAAGAATTTTTCAGAAGAAGGAAGAAGACAGCTAATGACGTCGCTCAAAAACAGCCTAGACGTTTTCGCATGGGAACCTTCGGACATGACTGGCGTTCCCCGATGGGCGGCTGAGCATAAACTTAACGTAAATGTCCAAGACAAACTTGTCGCACAAAAGAAGAGATTCTTTTCGGAGGAAAAGAACCAAGCTATAAACAAGGACGTTGAAGAATGGTTAAAAGCGGGGATAATCAGACCCGTCTGATATCCAACCTGGATATCCAATCCTGTATTAGTAAAAAAGCCGGACGAGAGTTGGAGGATATGCATCGATTTCAAAAACCTCAACTCATCATGTCAAAAAGACTACTATCCGCTACCCGAAATTGATTGGAAAATCGAATCAGTAATGGGATTCCGATACAAATGTTTCCTAGATGCTTACAAAGGATATCACCAAGTACAAATGGCAAAGGAGGACGAGGAAAAAACAGCCTTCTATACTGATCATGGGACATACTGTTATGTCAAAATGCCGTTCGGATTGAAAAATGCCGGAGCGACCTATCAGAAGCTGGTAGACTCCGCCTTCCAGACGCAAATTGGCCGAAACTTGGAAGTATATGTGGATGACATGGTCATCAAAAGCCAGACGGAGAAAGAGCTTTTAGCCGATATAGCAGAAACATTTGATAACCTCCGTGGAATCAATATGAAACTAAATCCTAAGAAATGTTCCTTCGGAGTAGAAGAAGGTAAATTTCTCGGATGTATGATAACTTCCGAAGGGATTAGAGCAAATCCCAAGAAAACAAGGGCAATTGCCGACATCCAATCACCAAAGTCATTGAAGGAAATGCAAAGCTTAAGTGGTAAGCTGGCGGCACTAAACCGTTTTTTTATCAAAATCTGCCGAATGATCCCTACCCTTCTTTCAAACATTAAAGAACATTACCAAAGACAATAAAGAAAAATACCAATGGACAGAGGAAGCTGAAAAAGCTTTTCAAGAGATGAAGAAGATGATCTTGGAACTACCATGCCTAACGACGCCAAAACCAAAGGAAGACATGTACCTATACCTATCGGCAGCAACAGAGGTAATAAGTGGGGTAATGATGGCCGAAAGAGAAGGACGGCAGATCCCTGTTCACTACGTAAGCCCAACGTTGCATGAGGCCGAAAAAAGGTATGCTCCGGTCGAAAAATTGGCTTTAACACTGCTGCATCTGTCTAGAAGACTAAGGCGATATTTTGAAGCTCACCCTATCAAGGTCATAACGGACCATCCTATCAAGCAAGTACTAAACCGAGCTGAATCCTCCGGACGATTAGCCAAATACACGGTAGAACTAGGAGCTTACAACATCACCTATGTACCCAGAAATGTTGTCAAAGGGCAAGTGTTAGCCGATTTCATTAACGAGGTACCCATCGGCACCGTTCATCCGGATCCAAAAAGGAGAAGCAATGAGATATGCAACATCTCCCAAACCGGAGAGTGGATCTTGTACACTGACGGAGCCTCCAGCAAAAAAGGCTCCGGAGCAGGGCTAGTACTAATCAGTCCGGAAAAGGAAGAATATACTTATGCTCTCCGATTGAACTTTGAGGCTACTAATAACGGAGCAGAATACGAAGCACTCCTTGCCGGGCTACGAATCGCAAGGGAAATGCATATAGAAGCGTTGGACGTACGAGTGGACTCAAACCTTGTTGCAAGTCAAATTAACGGAGAGTTCACTGCATATACGGAAAGCATAACCAAATATCTTGCCAAAGCCAAAGAATACATCGCTTGCTTCAAACAATTTAAGATAAAGAATATTCCGCGGGCACAAAACCAAAAAGCAGACGTACTAAGCAAGCTAGCATCCGTAGCATTCAACCACTTAACAAAATAAATTTTAGTGGAAGTGCTAGAGAAACCATCCACGGAGGAAGAAATAGTCAACGCAATAGTAGAAGAAGAAGAAGAAAACTAGATGACGCCCATAATCCGATGCTTAAAAGAAGGAATATGGCCGGAGGATCTAAATGAAGCCCGAACCCTTCATATGAAAATAAGTCATTATACACTAATCGATGATGTACTATTCAAAAAATCCTATCTAGGACCAATGCTACGGTGCGTAGGACCCCTACAGGTCAACTATGTCATACGGGAAGTACACGAGGGAGCATGTGGTATGCACTCCGGACCACGATCCGTGGTAGCTAAACTTATGAGGCAAGGCTATTACTGGCCAACCATGCACCGGGACTCCAGGGAAGTTATCCAGAAGTGTGACTCATGCCAGATACATGCTCCGATTCCTAAGTAGCCAAAAACAATGTTAACTTCCGTCATGGCTCCATGGCCCTTCTTCCAATGGGCTATAGACGTGTTGGGACCTTTACCCGAAGCTCCAGGGAAAGTCAAATATGTAATCGTAGCCACTAACTACTTTACCAAATGGATGGAAGCAAAGCCCCTAGCTAAGACAACCGGAAAAGAAGTGAAAAAGTTCGTATGGGATAACATCGTCTGCAGGTTCGGATTACCCAAGATAATTGTTACGGATAATGGAAGCAATTTTGTAGGAGATCCGTTCAAAAGTTGGTGCGAAAGATTGAATATCACACAAATCAACACAGCCGTAGCTCATCCTCAGGCCAACGGATTGGTGGAAAGGGCAAACAAAAGCTTGATGAAGGGATTCAAGTCACGGCTCGGAAGGGAAAGATCCGGATGGGTAGACGAACTACCGAACATATTGTGGGCATTCCGTACCACCCTAAAAACTAGCAATGGAGAAACTCCCTTTAGCCTGACCTACGGAAGCGAGGCGGTCATCCCAGCGGAAATCGGTATGCCTACCTTTCGAATCATGACGGCAAACGCAGAAGACAATAACGATGAGATCGGCTTGAACCTAAATTTGTTGGAAGAAAGGCGAGAAATGGCAGCAATAAGGGAAGCCAAATACAAAAAGAAGGTGGAGCAGTACTACAACCGAAGGGTTAGACCTGAAACGTTCAAGGTGGGGGACTTTGTATATCGGAAGAACGAAGCCAGCAGGGTAGAGGATCAAGGAAAATTAGGGCCAAATTGGGAAGGTCCCTACCGGATAACTGAAGCCTACCAACATGGAACGTACAAGCTGCAAACCATGGACGACATAGAAGTACCTCGAACCTGGCATGCAATCAATTTAAAAAAGTGTTTTATGTAATCAGTTGTTCCGATAGACTTATTGTAAGGCATGAGCCACTTTCCTATTATCAATAAAAGCATAATATGCAGATTGGGCCATAAGAAAAGTTGTTTTTATCTAAACGTCAAACTACTTAGCAAAACAAAACCCCAAGTGGGTATAACCTAAGGCCAAGAGCCGAAGGGCACAGGCTGTCCGATACAGCAAAACCCCAAGTGGGTATAATCTAAGGCCAAGAGCCGAAGGACACAGGTTGTCCGATACCACAAAACCCCAAGTGGGTATAACCTAAGGCCAAGAGCCGAAGGGCACAGGTTGTCCAATATAATAAAACCCCAAGTGGGTATAATCTAAGGCTAAGAGCAGAAGGGCATAGGTTGTCCGATATAATAAAACCCCAAGTGGGTATAATCCAAGGCTAAGAGCCGAAGGGCACAAGTTGTCCGATATAATAAAACCCCAAGTGGGTATAATTTAAGGCCAAGAGCCGAAGGACACAGGTTGTCCGATATAATAAAACCCCAAGTGGGTATAATCCAAGGCTAAGAGCCGAAGGGCACAAGTTGTCCGATATAATAAAACCCCAAGTGGGTATAATTTAAGACCAAGAGCCGAAGGACACAAGTTGCCCAATATAACAAAACTCCAAATGAATATAATCTAAGGCAATGATACAGAAGAAGCATGTTGACCAGTAAATTAAACTTAGATGAATACAACGTGAAACCAATAGTTGAAAGGCACGTATGCCCCGGAACGTACATAACACGAATAGCATAAAGACGTAATAAAAATAATAAGTGTAAACGATATGCATTCATCCGATCAAAATTAATTACATCCAATGTTCCGGAATAATGGAACAATAAAAGATAGAATGTTAATAACCTATTCTATTACATAGAATTGCCAAGTACATCAAGTTGTTCCGAAGAAAACTACTTTACAAAATAACGGAACGTCAAGTACCCTATACTATTACATAGCAGCAACTGGGAAATGAGAGCTTCACAAGGAGTCCGGAATACCTAAACCCATGGTCAAAATGGAAGTATCCGGACTCCGGTACGTAGTTCACAACGAAAAAGTTCAGTAACAATAGCTTCACAAAGACTTTGCAATACCTATTCCCATAGTCAAAATGGAGGTATGCAAACTCTTAAAAACATCTTCAAAGAAAAGCCGAGGTAGTCTGATCCACAGATGGATTACCGGAGGGATTCTCAGTATGAGATTCGACAACCGGTTCTTCAACTTCAAGAGTAGGAGCAGGATCCGGAACCAAGGCAATCAATTCATCAAACTTTCGGTAAATGGTCTGGCGGATTTTTTGGATAAAAGGATAGTCCTGGGAGAGAGCCTGATCATATAATGAACGGTATTTGTCATCGGCCTCAAAATCCATCCCTTCGACTTCTCCTAACAGCTTAGCCGCCTTCTTCGGCTCTTCAAATAACCCTGCCCCATCTATCAGCCCAGATTGATAATACAGGTTAAAAGGTTCCGCCAGTGCTGTCCGAAACTCATGACTACCAAGAAAATGATGAATAGCTTCCGGAATGAACTCGTTAACAATACGATTCCTTTCCACTTCAGCATTTTCGGCAGCTGTAGCAATTTCTTGCTTCTCTTGGTGAAGCTCCTTGTAAGCTTTCTCTTCATCGGCCAGCTTCAACTTGGCATCGGACAAGTGACCCTCCAATAGCTTGATCTTCTCAGCCTGCTCAGCAGAAACCTTCCTCCACTCCTCTTTCTCCACTACAAGCTGAGAGACCCTGTCCTCCAAACTAGCATTCTCAGCACGCAACTTTTGAATCCCCTCCGGATTCACCATAGCACATTCTGCATGCTTCTCCTTCAACTCCTTCAACTCCTCAGCCACCTCATCGAACCTTTTACACTTATCACCCAAGGTTTGATCACACACCTGATGAGTTTCAGACAACTTCTGATACTCACGTTGAAGAGACTCAAAACGGAAAATGACATCCGCCTGAGCCGTAGCATGTTTGCCCAACAGTAACCAAGACCTTCGGATAGCCTTAGTATCATCCTGACCATCCAAATACCTCTCTTTACCCGGGGTGGCCAAATTAATCATCATGTCCCGGCAGACATTCGCATTGTTCATGCGAGTCCCCCTCTTCACCACCCAAGCAGGGACGAAGGTGTCATCATCCTCATCGTCCCCCTCTATATCCACTTGAACATCCTCCTCGTCCACCAAAATCCCCTTTCCCGGACGCTGGGAAGCATCCTTCGAACTCCCTGAAGACAAAGAACATTCATCAATAAATGGTAAAAACAAATCAAGGATAAAACTATGGATAGATTATTCACTAAGGCATACCAGTTGGGATATCTTTCGGATGCAACGAGCGGATCGGCTCCGGCTCCTCAACCCCTTCCGCATCATCTAGATCAATGACATTGTCAGAAGATTGCTTGTGCCTCTTGTGAACCTTAGAAGAGATGCTTCCTCCGGCTCTCTTCACCGGAGGTTTCTTAGGACCCTGCTTTGCTGCCTGCTCCTTCTTTTTGTCCTTGGCTGCCAGCACCCGATCATCCGGAACCTCGACCCTCTTCAGCTCCTCATCTTTTTCCGAAACTTCAGCATTGGAGGCTAGAGGGCGAGTAGTATGGATCTCTCGTCCTTGACCCTGCGGAAGAGGGTCCCCCTTTACCACATTCACCGTCTTTCGAAGAGGTGGTTTCTTCAAGTAGCTCGACATAGTTACACCTGTGAACAAACAAAACCTATCGTTAAAAGTGAAAAAAGATGCACAACTTGAAAATTCATATTTATAACAAAGGCTATACCCCTCCCCTGCTCATCCCTTAAAGCCGGACGGAAGCCGGTAAATTCCCAATGATCCGATAGACCCAGAGCATATAAGAACGACTGGGGAACTTGGCATGGCTCAATGATCGTCTCGGCCAGCTTTTCGGCATGAGCAACATCGTACTCACTCCTCTTGGGAAACGGATCAGACACATCCGAATCCGAATGCCTCCAAGGCATAGCAAAGGGAATGGCTCTCCTATCAATCAAGAAGAAGTGATATTTCCATCCCTTCAGACAGGAAGGAAATTCCCCGAAACAAACTTTTCTATCTTTATGCACACGTTTTTCGAAGGAAAACCAGCAACCTTGTTTGCTGAGTTTATAAAAGACGCGAAACAAAGGAGTAGTAGGAGGAATGTGCATGCTCCGGCAATACACCTCAAAAAGGGTAGCACGATGCATACCCAACGGAACCAACTGAGATATATGAATCTTAAAGTACCTAATAACATCTAAGAGAAAAGTAGAAAAAGGGACGGTAAGGCCTCCGTCAAAGAAATACTCTGTGTATAAACCAATAGCATCCGCAGGTAATCGATCCATCGTCATGCCTGACGGGGGTACCCTCGGATGTAAATCCTTCGGTATCCCAAAAGTCTCCACTACGACCAATACTTCACCCTCGTCCATAGTAGACGGCCTCAGGCGTATATCCTTCTTAACATGTGAACCTTCCGGCATGGAAACGTCCTCATACTCAAACGACGCAGTAGATTCCGACATAATGAGTCCGATAGGGAAGAGTATAGCCAAACAACAAAAAACTAAACGGACTAGGACGTACCTCAAAGACGATGAGAATATTCGTTCGGAATACGGAAGATATAGAATGTGTCAGAAGTCTGTGTGTGTGAAGAAAATTTACAGTGGTGAAAATGAGGAAAAAGGGACTATTTATAGGCGGTAAAAATTGGGCGCGAAACGACACGTCACCCGTAGGGTAGACGTGTCTCCATCCAAACCGTATAAACAGGAAGAGCGTACACGTGTCCCCATCCCAAGGACGCAGTAAAAAACGACAGTGCACCTTAAACGACACATTAATTACTTTTGGCACTTTGTACACGACTCTAGCAAACGACGAAGTTACGACTCGCGCTCCGGAAAATTACAAAAATAAACTAAGTATCACACCATTGGCATAACCAATACTATGATACTGGGGGGGACATGTTGGCGTATGTACCCTCCGGATTTAGGCCGTACAATTAAATACCTTCCGGATCTATGTCAAACAAGGAATACGCAAATGTATTTAAACAGGACAGACCAATATCCGAAGGGTTTGGAATGTCCGCATGACCTCAACTCTCCAGAGATCGGGACCGTTCGGATAAATCAGTAAGTACATGAACCAAAGTACAAACAAGTACACCAAGTATATGGTAATGGAGCATATATTAACAAACATTAAGGAACTAAGTACACACCAGCCTGGCACTCTATATTGGAGGCCTATAAATAGAGAGGAAATCTTCACTTAAAGGTTAACTAATTCTCTCACTCTCTAACTTGATATATACTTTCTTTCTCTAAAAACATATACTTACTCTCACGCCGGAGGTTGGTCCTGGGATACATTCCCGGGGCGAGACTAACGGACGTAACTGTTTTGCAGATATCCGAAGCATTCAACTACCAACAAGAATCACCCCGAATCCGAAAGACTAATCCAAAGTCCGAAGGATTCATCTCGCTTGTCCGGAGTAGAAGCAAACTTTTACTTCAACATACTTCAAGTGGTCCTTTAAGTATACACCTTAATCTAGGATCACACTACCACTTTGATTGTCTTTCACAAGTCAAGATATGGTGTTAGTAATTCGTATCACTTATTCAGCATTATTTATGACATTCTTATCTGTTAAAACGCGCTGAGGGAACTAAACAAAAACTTCGAGTTTAGTTGCCTTGTTTGCTAAATTAATAATCTACAACCTATTAAAGGAGTCTAAAGTTAAGATATATGTTTGGTGAACATTTACATGACTGGCACATGTAAGGATCATTCGAAAATGGTCAAACATATTAGAGCACAAGGTGCAGTGAAGAGGCTTAGCCTCTTCATTCGGGTCTCACCCCTGTCACATCATCAAACACCTCAACTTACCAAACAACAAACCTCAACTTCCCCATTAGGGCCCCACCTCTTACACATTTATTTTTTTTATTCATTTCATTAAATAAATTAAATTCATTTCACAAATACTAAAAAATAACAAAACATACTAATTTTATTTCATCAAATAAAAAAGTTACAATACGAAAAAAAAAAAAAAAAAAAAAAAAAACATACGATACAGCACGAAAATAAAGAAACATACGATACAATAATACAAATGCGATTAATTGATAAATCGGTTCCAGATGGTGTTGCTCTTCAAAATCAACCAAACTTGAAAATATTTGAAATCTCTCCCATCATGGCGTTCTTTGTAAACATTCAACGCATCTTCAACACGATTATCTGGCTCACGTGTTGGCTGCAAATTCAAGAAAATTTCATGAAACTTTTGGCAATCTGAGTTCATTCTTGCCCACTTACCCATTAGCTGGCTTTTGCTACGAGTTGGACCGTCAGATTGTTCATTGAACTTTTCTGTTACAACTTGCCAGAAAGGTCCTTCGCTGGCATGGAATTCGTGAACGTTTTGCCACATCTCGGCTAGCCAACATTCTTCATCAATAGACCAACGAGTTGCTATTGTGAATTTTTTTGAAAGTGAAGTGTGTGCAAAGTTGTATGATAATGTATGGTTTATATAGGAGTCTATAAACGTTTAAGATTCAAAACCTGAGCGGGATAATATTCAAATTCAAATAAATTGGCGGTTAAACGTTTAAAATTTGAATTCGAACGTTTAAAATACAGAAAAGAAATACACATGCTACATAATTAGTTAACATAAAATACATAAAAGAAATACACAATTACTCATCAAATCTGTCCCATGCAAACGTGTTTCTTAGAGCGAACCACACATGTTGATATTTAATCCCTTTCCCATATCGTTCATGATAAATACGGTTTGCATTGCTGAGACGATTAGGATCTGCACTTGTATTGTAAATAGAATTATACCTACGACATTCAAGGTTCATTCTATTCCATTGAGCCGTAATACTATTTTTATTACGGTCCTGACCTTCTGTCTGATTGTTGAACCTTTGTGTAACTGCACTCCAAAAAGAACGTTCATTCACAAGTTCTTCATAATCATGAACTTCAAGCCATACAGTTGCTAGCAACCGTTCTTCTTCCACTGACCAACGATTAGCCATTGTAAAACTGAATGGTAAATATTGAAGTGTGTCCAAAACTGAATGGTATAATATGGTATTAATAGGGGTTTTTTGAAAGCGGGATAATTTTAAAATTTGAATTCAAATTGAAAGCGGGATAATTTCAAAATTTGAATTCAAATTGAAAGCGGGATAATTTCAAATTTTGAATTCAAATTGAAAGCGGGCTAATTGCAAAATTTGAATTCAAACCAGAGAGCGGGATTTTTTCAAAATTTGAATTCAAACCATATAGCGGGATTATTTGAAAATTTGAATTCAAACCACAGAGCGGGATACTTCCAAAAATCATTCTATAAATACATATCCAAAATCTGAATACACACACAATTCCCACAATCATCAAACAATTCTCCTTTCTTCTTCCAGCAAAATGTCTCACAACGCATCACCTCAAGACAATTCCTAACAAAACACACCGCCGGAAGATATATTTCCGGTGTTTCAGTACGACAACCCACCACCTCCAACTCCACCAGAAGTTATGTTTCCACCGCCAAACAACCAACCGCCAAACAACCAACCACCAAACAACCAACAACCAAACAATTAACCTAAAAACCAGCCCATCATTCGTCAATTGACTGAGGAAGAACAGTATGAGCTGGATATGGAAGTGCTACGGGAGTATCAAGCTGACCAAGCCCGTCAGGAAAGGGAGCGTGAGGCGTACCTCAAAGGAAAACAAGATCGCAGGAACAGAAGAGCCGAATGGGGTTGGGCTCAGGGACTTCCACCTGTCCCATCCAGTGAGGACGACTCAAGTGCCTCCTACTCGAGTCAGGAGGGATATGTGTCGGATGATTCATTTTATTGAATCATAGTTTTTATTATCGTATGGTAGTTTATGGTTTTTAATTTCCGTTTCTAAGTTTAATGTTGTTATCGTATTTATAAAATAATTGTATGTTGTTTCAAGTTATTTTAATCCTATGTTCAATATAGTTGTATTATTCAAAAAAAACATACGTATAAAAACATACATATACATATACATTTTACAAATAAAAACATACATATACACATACATTTTACAATATCACTATTCAAAGTTCAAAAAAAAAAAAAAAAAAAAAAAAAAAAGAAACGAAATCAGAAGCTTGTCAGATTTTCCATCTCGTCGTCACAATGGGGAGTTTGCCTATGGGGAAGAACGGCGAGCCCCTCTTGGTGTGGTGAAGAGGAACGGCTCGCCGTTGATAACTCCACGTCGGACGGCGAGCCCCTCTTCGCTGACTGCACCTAGAGCTCTTACCCTCCATGATATAGAAGTTGATGTGTATGAAGTTATGAACTATGAAGCCACTCGGTTACTCCTTTCGTTTCAAAATTATAAATCATATTTTTTTATGTCTTAAAATAATTGTTCACATTACATTTTAAGTAATAAAAAGAAAATTTAGTGAATGAATATTTTATTTAAGTGATTGAAATTTGTAATAATCCCAATTTTATTAAACCGTGTGATTTTTTTTCGCATAATAATAATTTTGACACGACAAAAGTACATACATACTTAATGACATACTACGTATTTATTTGTCATTAATGTTTTAGGCGTTTAGCAACTATGCTCAAATATCTATACTACTTATAATACATCTTACACATTCTTTCATATTAAATTATTAAGATTACTCAAAATAGATTTTTAAATAAATGTCATTAGCTAAGCTATTAGTACAATCATCTAATAGAATAAATGTTTAATCATTTGACTTTTCAACCCCCTATTTAATGTTGTATAAAAAAAACACCATTTACATAAAAGGTACATATTAATATGCTTATTGTACAAGCTAAAAAAAAAAAAAAAAAAAAAAAAAAAAAAAAAAAAAAAAAACTTAATACAATTAATATAACTTTCTTTTTATCTTGTATACATGGTTTTCAAAACTGGATCGTACAACGAACCATTTTCCCAAACGTTTCACGATTTTTGGTGGTTTTGTTCGGTTCAGCCGGCCTCCATAATATTATCATCAATCGTCACGAAGAACATATAATCAGATACATTACTCACATAAAATTTTATTTACAGAGTATCAGCCGCCGCAATGCTCGGATAACATGCTAGTATTTTTTTTAGAAAGGGATACCCTGCTAATATTAATTAACTCACATACGGCTAACAAACCTTAATATAAACATTATTCATTTTAGTTTTAATCACATACAGTCATCATTACAAAACAACAATTTTTTTATCATTATCTCATTCTACCTATCTTTTTAAAGGTATTTATGTTGAGATAGACATTGTTGAAATCTTATGAATATTGAATAATTAATTAAAGGCAAGTGATTTGCATATTTTAAAAAATGATTGGCATACTCAAATTTTGAGTGTGTTGACATTTATACCCTCACATTGTTTGGATTTATTCTTATCCTGTAAGGGTATAAATGTCAACACACTCACATTTGAGTGTGCCAATCATTTTTGAGATAGTGATGATTTGCACACTTAATAAATTTATTTGCACACTTTAATTAATGATGTTTTGACATTTATATCCTTACAAGGATGACAATGAGTAAAAGTACAGTAATGTAATGGTATAAATGTCAAAACACTATAAATTGAAATGTGCAACTCATCACTCATAATTAAATATCTTAAGAAAGATCACACCTACGAATAGAGGGTACCAAAGCCTTTGTAATATGACGCAATATCATATTGTGTAAAAATGCTACTCAATTTAAATGTTAGTACGTTCAAGTTGCTTATAAAACATGTGAAGTTTTTGTAATATACACTAGTTTTGCTAACAATAGTTTTGATACCTTCAAAACTACCATAGTATCAAATAAATCAAAACAAAACTGAACACCAACCATACAGTCATCATTACACAATAATCATTTTTTTAATCATTAACTCATTCTACCTTTTCTTTAAAGGCATTTATGTTGTGATAGACATTGTTGAAAACTTATCATACTATATTATAATGAGTTTTTCTAACATGTGTCTTAGGGCACATGTTAAGCACAATAAAAAGTATATAAAAATACTCATGGACTCACGTAAAAGTACAGACAAATGTACTTTTGTATGTCCTTTTTCATGGGTCCCATAGTACTTTTTGTGTGCTTAACATGTGCCCTAGGGCACATGTTAGAAAAACCCTATTATAATAATGGAGGAAAGCCTTCTAATATTAGAATACTTAAAATTAAGCCTTACAAGTTAATAAGCTTAAAGTACAAGTGATTCAAATACAAATGCTACTTATAAAAATTCCCCTCATATTTAATTCCAGCATACAATTAATACTAACATTAAATACAATAAATAAATCATTATGTACATTAAATACAATTAATTAACTGGTCAATAAATACAATTAATGCACTTATTAAAACACCCCTTACATAATAAATACAAATTATCAAACATATTGTACAACCAACTTAAACACAATTCCTGCATTAAATGTCACTAATACAAATAATAAAGCATATTATACAAACATTCAAGCCCAAACGGGCAATGAGCTCGAGCCCGAACGAGCACGGGTCAAACGGGCTCGAGCCCGAACAGACACGAGCCAACAGGCTCGAGCCCGAACGGACATGAGCTAAACGAAATTTTTGATATCCGTAAATTTATTGTCAAAAAGAACATAGTAAACTAAAATATGTTCACATATTGTACAAACCAAACAAACTACTAAAATAATAATAATAATAATAATAATAATAATAATAATAATAATAATAATAATAATAATCTATACTACTTTATAATGTATTTAGGACATATATATTTAGAAGTCTTAAAATGTTTAAGACCAAAAACATTTCTTTAATAGGAAAGATGCATGTACACCACTTTAATGCACATAATTTTCAGACTTACAAGACAAGAAGCATAGTGTACACCACTTTAATGCACATATTAAAAAAAACACCACATTAATGATATTGAATGTAGTAAATTAATTAATTGGTCAATAAATACAATTAATATAATTATTAAAACACCCCTTACATCACAAATACAAATTATCAAGCATATTGTACAACCAAATTAAACACAATTGATATACCAAATGTCACTAATACAAATAACAAAGCACATTATACAAATATTCAGGCCCGAACGGGCAACGGACTAAATGGGCTTGAGCCCGAACGGATGCGGGCCAAACAGGCTCGAGCCCGAACGGGCACGGCCTAAACGAAATTCTTGATATCTGTAAATTTATTGTCAAAAAGAACATAATAAACTAAAATACATGATTCACCGGAAAATTTAATTTCAGGGTACCCGCCGCTGCAACGCGCGGGTACCCTGCTAGTAATAATAATACAAACTAAGCAAAATTTCATCAAACTTTTGCCGTAAAAAACTAATCAGTAAAATTATTGCCAAAAAATGTACAAATAAAATAAATTATTAGTCGAAAAAATTAAATTACAGGGTGCCCGCAGCTGTATCGCGCGGATACCCTGCTAGTGAATATTGAATAGTTAAATTAAATATCTTAACAAAGATCTTAACTATGAATAAAGAGAATTGATTGGCACACATTGATTTTTGATTGGGACACTCCAATTAACGCATCAGGCAGTTGTACTATATTAACAGCATGCTTTAATTACTTGTATTGTGAGTGTGCAAATAAAAAAGAGGAGTGTGCAAATCACCTCCCATGAATAAAGGGTACCAAAGCCTTTGTAGTACGACGCAATCTCATATTGTGTAATAGTTAAATTAAATATCTTAACAAAGATCTTAACTATGAATAAAGGGTACCAAAGCCTTTGTAGTTGATCACGTATAGGCTCCCCGGACGCAAACAAGAACAACCCAAAGGAACCACATCACACTCCATAGTCCGAAGGTACAACCGCGGAACACACACTCCGCAGCCTAGCCCGGTGAAACAAACATGATAGCCCGCAGACATCGATATATATCCGGACTAACCAAGGACGCGGATTAAAGCGATAGTACAAACAGCTGTCATACAATGGATCAGAGACAAAAAGGACAGATGGTACATGATCGTGGAATAAGCCGAACAATAAGGGGAGTGCGCAATTCCAAGAAACATGCATAAACGGTCGAAAAGGACAAGTATGCTTGGCCTATATAAAGAGTAAAAAGGTTCACTTTTGGATCAGATCTTTTCTCTCTCTCACACTTCATTTTAAATACTTTATCTCTATATCATACACTTACTCTCACACCGGAGGTTGACCGCGGAACACCCCTTCCGCGGTGAGGCTAACGGTGTTTCTTTCTTAGCAGCTTACTCGAAGATCTTAACAGTCATAACTCACCCTCTCAAAGCTCGGGCCTAACCAAGTCTAGAGAGGTGCCCCAGTTTTGTACTAACAAGTGGCGCCATCCGTATCGGGACTCGCTAACTTAACTACGTTTCCAAAGATACTCAAACCAACATGAGCCATCCGGCAAGAAGTGGCTCTGCTCCCACCCAAGAACAATCCGCAGTACGGAACACCTTGGAGAAGGAAAAGAGTCAAGAAGCAAACGAACCATTGCCAGACGTGGCACTAAGGGAGTTTTGCGACCAGTTGTTGCCCCTAATGGCCGAAAAGGTTCATCAAGAAAAGTTAAGGCAGGTGCAGACACGCCTTGACTTTGATGGCGAAGAAGGAAAGGGCAGAGGAGCTCGGGAACAAGCTCAAGATTCCGAGTCCAAGTCCCTGAGTAAGAAAGAGGTCAGAACAAAGCGGCAAGATAGCCCAAGCGCCAAGTCCGGTTCCTCTGACGACTCATACTCTCGGAGTGTCTTTTCTCGACTTAGCAGTAGAAATACAAGAACCCCTGAAGAAATCCATGAGAAGCAGAGATACCCTCGATCGGCCGTCTTCTCACGCCTAGGAGAAAAGAGACAGGACGTCCGGACGCGACTGGGAAACCGGAAAGCAGATGTGTTTTCAAGGCTAAGCTCAAAAAACCAGGCCGGAGAAGAACACAGAGCCGAGAATGGACGTACATGGAGAGAGGAAAGCAGGGGTAGACCAGTGGGACGGAAAAAGAGAAGTCCCAGTCCAACTTGCAGCAGCACACCCTATTCCAGGAAGCGAAGCGCTGGGAGACGATCCGCATACTCCGACCCCGGAAAAAAGAAAAAACGACTCTCCCCAGACAGCGAAGATAGTGATGGAAGGCGTTGGGAATCCAAGTCCAGAAGTGTCAAACACAGTGAAGACGATCTCTACCGCCCGTACGATATCGAAGATAGCGACCCGTTCACACACCGGATCAGAAATTTTGAGTTCCCCAGGCGAACACGAATGCCGTCCAACGTTAAAACCTATGACGGGACAAGCGATCCGGAGGATCATTTGAAAAACTTCTGTACCGCGGCCAAAGTAGAACGATGGGCTATGCCTACCTGGTGTCACATGTTCAATTCTACCCTTATGGGCCATGCTCGGGTGTGGTTCGATGAATTACCCGTGGAAAGCATTGACAATTTTGAAGACCTGCGAAAATGCTTCCTATGATACTTTCTCCAACAAAAGAAATATGCAAAAGACCCAGTAGAGTTGCATCACATCAAACAAAGAGAAGGAGAATCGACTGGAGCCTTCGTCGAACGTTTCAAGGCTGAAAGTATGCACGTGAAAGGGGCCCCAGAGTGCATGAAAGTCTCCGGATTCATGCACGGGATCACCAACCCGGAACTGATAAAACGACTCAATGACAATATCCCACGCACGATGGACGAGATGTGGAAAGCAAAAACAGCTTTCCTCCGTGGTACTACGGCCGCGGCGAATCAGTCTAAAAAGAAGCAAGACCGGCCCACGTGGAAAGCTCAGGAAAACGGGTCTAAAACCACCCAGACGTTTGAACAAAAGTCAGAATTCAAGGGACGCTCTAGGGCGGACAGGAGGCGAGTTGACCGGTTCACACCCCTCACTAAGACGCCAAGGGAGATCTTAGCAATGGACTCCGTCAAGTTCACGGCGCCGCCGCCCATGGCAAGTCCGGTGGAGTCAAGAAACAAAGACAAATACTGCGAATTCCACAGAGAAAGAGGACACACTACGGATGAATGCTTTCAGCTAAAAAAGCAAATTGAGGAAGCAGTAAGATCCGGCCAACTGGCACACTTGGTGAAAGAAATAAAGAATGGCAGCCAGAAAGGGGGAGCAGCTAAGGGCGGTAAAAAAGACGTTGCGACAAAAGACAAAGCCCCCGCCATATTCATGATTCAATCTTGGCAAAGAAATGTAAAGCAAAAAATTCCACCGCACATGGGTCCAGACCTGGAGATATCTTTCCCCCCGGTACAAGGGGATGACTGGGATGACCATCCGCTGGTAATTAAAGCAGAAGTGGGGGGCCACCGCGTTCACATAATGTATGTCGACAACGGAAGTGCGTCGGAGGTGCTCTACGAACACTGTTTTAACCGTTTAAACCCAGAAGTCAGGAAAAGGATGATTCCCGCCACAACCTCATTACTTGGTTTCAGCGGCGAAATATCATGGCCTCTAGGTCAAATCCTGCTGGAAGTAACTCTGGGGAATGAGGAAAACTCAGCGAGCACATGGATGAACTTCATGGTGGTACGATCACCATCACCGTACAATGGAATCATCGGTAGGCCGGGAATAAGGTTGCTGAAGATTATACCCTCCACGGCCCACGGCATGATAAAATTCCCAACTGCGGGAGGCATAGTAATGATCCATAGCGACAAAGTCGTACCCGCCGAATGTCGCATGATAGCAGAACCACAACCGCAGCAGAATAGTGAAACGGCCGTGGCGGAAAGCATTAAGGTTGCGCTACACCCGGAGTTCCCAGACCAGACCATCACTATAGGGGGAAGCCTCACTACCCAAGGGAAAAAAGACCTATGCGACCTACTCCAAAACAATTTGGATATCTTCGCATGGAAACCATCAGACATGACCGGAGTACCAAGGAGTATTGCAGAACACAAGCTCAATGTGCGGGAAGGGTACACCCCAGTAAGACAAAAGAAGCGAGGGCAAGCTCCGAAAAGAAACAAAGCCATCAACGACGACGTAACCAAGTTAGTAGAGGCCGGTATCATGAGAGAGGTCCACTATCACGATTGGTTGTCAAACCCCGTCCTAGTAAAGAAAAGCGATGGGAGCTGGAGAATGTGCGTCGACTTCAAAGACTTAAACAAGGCCTGTCCCAAAGATTGCTACCCCCTACCAGAAATTGATTGGAAGGTGGAATCGTTGTGCGGATATACATTCAAATGTTTCCTGGATGCATATAAAGGGTATCACCAGATACAAATGGCCGCGGAAGACGAAGAGAAGACCGCTTTCCACACAAACCAAGGAATATTTTGCTATCAAAAAATGCCTTTCGGTCTAAAGAACGCAGGAGCTACGTACCAAAGATTGGTCGACATGGCTTTTCAAAAGCAGATTGGGAGAAATTTGTAGGTGTACGTAGATGATCTGGTCATAAAAAGTCGCTCAGAAATGGAGATACTAAGGGACATAGAAGAAACTTTCGCAACCCTTAGAAAAATCAATATGATGTTGAACCCAAAGAAGTGCACTTTTGGCGCTGAGGAAGGCATGTTCTTGGGACACCTGATTAACAAGCAGGGGATCCGCGCTTGTCCGGAGAAATCCCAGATAGTCGCCCAATTACCATCCCCAAGAACCCTAAAAGAAGTACAATCCCTCAATGGAAAGCTGGCAAGCCTCAATCGCTTCCTTTCGAAATCCGCAGAAAAGTCATTGCCATTTTTTCGAACACTAAAGAAGTGCATCAAGAAGAGCGACTTCTAGTGGACACCAGAAGCGGAAGTAGCCTTCAAAGAAATAAAAGGACACATTGCCAACCTCCCGACTCTGACTGCTCCTCGCCCGAAGGAAGAATTAATAATGTATCTATCTGCGGCATGAGAAGCCATCAGTGCCGTGTTGCTAGCAGAGAGAGGAGCACGCCAAATGCCAATATATTTCGTCAGCCGCGCCTTACAAAGCCCGGAAATAAACTACAGCGCAATGGAGAAATTAATCTTAGCACTAGTTCACGTGGCTAGAAGACTAAGGAGATATTTCCAGGCACATCCAATCATCGTCATCACCGACCAACCAATCAAACAGGTGCTTGCACAACCGGAAAAAACGGGCAGAATGACAAAGTGGGCAATAGAATTGGGAGAGCATGACATCAATTACAGACCAAGAACAGCAATCAGGGGTCAGGTTCTGGCGGACTTCATAGCAGAAATGCCAGAAGAAATAACCGCAGCGGCAAATTCACCCATAGAAGAACTACCCTATGCAGAACCATGGAATCTATACACAGACGGCTCCTCGTGCCAGGAGGGGTCCGGAGCTGGCCTCATATTGACAAATCCGGCAGGAACGGAGTTCACATACGCCCTTCGTTTTGAATTCCAAACTTCCAACAACGAAGCAGAATATGAGGCACTGATAGCAGGTCTACGGATAGCCAAACAAATGGGCGTACAAGACCTAGCTGCAAATGTAGATTCACGGCTGGTCGCAAATCAGATCAATGGTTCATACACAGCTAAGGAAGAAGCCATGATCCAATATCTGGAGAAGACAAGAGCCTTGATTGAAAGCTTCAGGACGTTCTCAATACGTCAAGTCCCCCGGAGCCAAAATAAGCAGGCAGATGCATTAAGCAAGATCGCTTCCACCAGCTTCGCTCATCTAACTAAACAAGTATTGGTGGAGGTTCTCAAGGAAAAGTCCATTAAGGAAAAGGAAATCATGCCTGTGGTAGAAGAAGGGGGAGACATATGGATGACACCGTTGCTCGATTATTTGCAAAACGGAGTACTCCCAGCAAAAGATAAAAAAGCCCGAAAACTAAAGATAAAGGCAAGACAATACGCCGTAGTCGACGGGATCCTCTTCAGAAAATCATTTTTGGAACCATGGCTCCGGTGCGTAGGCCCGCTGCAAGCCAACTATGTAATAAGAGAGATTCATGAAGGGGCGTGCAGTATGCACTCAGGACCGAGGTCGATAGTAGCAAAAGCCTTACGCTCCGGATACTACTGGCCCAGCATGTACAAGGACGCAAGAGAAGTTATCCGGCGATGCCAGGACTGCCAAGTCCACATGCCAATACCCAAGAATCCGCAGCATAACCTAGTTCCCATCACTTCTCCGTGGCCGTTCTACAAATGGGGCCTGGACATAAGCGGTCCTTTCCCAGAAGCACCAGGGAAAATAAAATATCTAATCGTGGGGATCGACTACTTCACAAAATGGATTGAAGCCAAACCCCTCGCAACCATCACAGGCAACCAAGTGAAAAAGTTTGTGTGGGACAACATTGTGTGCAGGTACGGCCTACCAGGGGAAATAGTGTCCGACAATGGAAAGCAATTCAGGGATAATCCCTTCAAAGATTGGTGTGAAAAACTTAACATCAAACAACGATTTACTTTCGTAAAACACCCGCAAGCAAATGGTTTGGTAGAACGGGCAAACAGGAGCTTAGGAGAAGGAATCAAAGCAAGGATAGATCAAGGGAAATGAGATTGGCTAGAGGAAGTACCGCACGTATTATGGGCACACCGCACCATGATAAAATCCAGCAATGGGGACACCCCATTCTCTTTAACATACGGCACAGAAGCAGTAATCCCGGTTGAAATAGGAATGCCCTCACTTAGATGCGCTCTCTTTGACCCAATAACAAACGACGAAGCTCTCCGCATCAACCTAGATTTAGCAGAAGAAAAAAGAGAGGTCGCGGCCATCGAAGAAGCAAAAAGCAAGGCCAAAATGGAAAAATACTACAACGCCAAGGTTCGCGACACATCTTTCAAACCCGGTGACTTTGTGTACCGGAGCAATGAGGCAAGCCACGCAGAAGATGGTGGAAAGTTGGGTCCAAAGTGGGATTCTCAGGCTACTTCTCCAAAGAAGGTTTATGCTGCAACTCTTCCACGGCAGGATTCTCAGGCTGATCAAGGATGGCGGAATCAAACAACTCATTGTCAGTATATTCCAATTCACGTTGAGCTTCGTCATCTCCCTCAGGATCGGTAAGAGGGGCGGAAGGGTTAACATTCACCCCACCCCCAGAAGAATGTACTGCCGGATCCTGAAGGGGGATCAGTCGAGGAACCGTCAAGGAAAAATCAAACTCTTTACCATACTCCTTGTTTTTGATAGCTTTGTAGGAAGCTACAGCGCCCGGCCTGTTACACAACCGTTTAAGCAAGGAATCTGGTAAGATGCGCTCCTCCGCGACCGGGGGTCCGAAAGTAATTTCAGTCGACCCCGGAAGACGGACTTCCTCCAAAACAAGCTAGGACATAAGAAATTCCAGAGGTGAGTCCTTACAGGCTTCAAGAGAATCTAACAAGGGGAATGGCACATCCCCCAGCCTGACCACAGCCTCGGTAAAAGTTTCTTTAGCCCGAGGATCATAGGCTTCCACATCCGCTAGCTCGGTACCCTTACGCCCATGCTCTATGCCAGCTTCCAACCCCTGACGAAGATCCTCTGCAATGGCGGCCGAAATACAATCCCCAAGCCTTGTCTTCAACTCATCACATTCCTTGAACTTCTGAAAAGCCCGACGAAAACCATGACCGATAACCCATCTCTTCCCCTCTATGGTCATCAACATCCGAGGAAACAACTCCGCATCAAACTCGGCATTAAGAACATTTAGCCGGGCGTCCAGTTCGGATATCTGCTCCTTAAAGCTTTCCCGGATAACCTCTTCCCTCTCCTCAAACATCTTGTTCAGACATTCCTCTCCTTTCACTTGCCCCTCGAGCGTGCTACACACGATCTCCAGACCAGCCACCTTCTCAGACAATTCTTTCTTCACATTCTCCAACTCCTTATTCCGAATCTCCAGCTCTGATAAACCAGCAAGATGCTCGACTTTCCCGGACAAAGAAAGGTTCTCCGACCGAAGGTCAGCAATCTCCTTATCTCGAGACTCACTCATCCCCTCCAACTCAGAGATTTTACCGCGAGCTTCGGCCATCTGCGAAGACTCGCCCTCAACCTTCTCCCTCAAAGATCCAATTATCTTCTCCTTTCTCTGCAACTTGCGTTCCAACTTTCCCACAGCCTGCAACTCATGTTCCAACCTCAACCTAACTTCTCCACCCGCACTAAACTGTTGAGAAGACAGCAGGTTGTAATGATCCAACAACTCTTTCGCTCCCATGTTCCTAAGAACAGACACATAGCCAGGGGTGGGAAAGTTATCAACAAGACTCCGGCAAACCCATGGGTCGTCCATCTTGAAACCATTTGTAGCGGCCCACTTAGGAACATAGATAGATGGAGCTTGAGCGGTGTCAACAGATAGCGACTAGTAGAAATCATCTGAATTCCCCTCCTCCTCGTTAGCAACATTCAAATGCCCGGAATTCTCCTCAAAAGGACCAGAACCCGGACTCTCCACATTCAATTCAGCTGAACCCGAGGGAACATGAGTGGACCCAGCAGAAGTGGCGCGAGGCTCCTCAACAATTTTGTCTTGAAGATGAGGAGTTGCAGCAGAAGCAGAAGGAGTGGAAGACTGTTCAGTAGCCTTCGGATGAGGAGATGCGGTGGAGTCAGAAGAAAGAATGGTCACATTCTTCATTATGTTGGCATCCGTATGCGGACCCGAACGCTCTAACCCATCACCGGATTCATCCTGGAGCTCCGGATGCGCGGGAGTGGTATCCACAGGCGCAACACCTAAAAAAACAAAGGGAGTATATATAATAAATAAAAAGAAGAAACGGAAGAATATAGCGGAGCACGCGGAAAAAGAAAAATCCGTACCTGAGTCTTCTCCGGTCTCTTTAGTGGCCAAGGAAACAAGCCTTTTCTTGCTGGGCTTGGGGGGGAGCACTGATGGTAACCTTCCTTTTCCCCGACTTCTTCCTCGCCTTTTCATCCGCTATCTCCTCAACAACGGTGCGTTGAACCAATGAAATCACATTCTCAGAAGGCTCGATCACCCGGTCCGCCGTTTCTGCACGCAGCGTAGGTTCATTCTTCTTCAAGGTTCTTTCCCCAGTCTTCACCTTGAAGGGATCAGGTTGGCTAATAAACGCAAACAAATCCATCTCTGCAAAAACAGAAACATATACAAACCCGTTACACAAAAAAAAAAAAAAAATAATAATAAAAAAAATAAAAAAAATAAAAAAATACCCACCCTGTTCATCCGGCCACAAAAACGTAGGACGACTAGTATCATCATCTCATGTCTGGCTCAACCCTATGACATTTAAAAACTCCTCCGGATACTTTTTGAAGGCAACCCTCTTAGTGGTAAGGAGCTCCAAAAGTCCGTGGTCCACATCCGCGTCAGAAGGCGGCGGGTCACGGTCAGCGGTAACCTTGTCAGACCAAGGGATGGAAAGAGGAAAAATGGTCTGTTTAACAAAGAAGAAATGATCCTTCCAGTGCTTTACAGAATCAAGGACCAAGGTATAGCAAACGGGGACCACCAAAGACTTTGGACCCTTTCTCTTCTCTATAGTCAGCCAGCCATTATTTACACCAGCCCAATAAAACTTCCTAAACAGCGGCAGAGTAGGGATACCCCCGTGTACACGACACAAAATTTCAAAATGGCTAATCCGGCAAGCCGCTAAGACGGACAACTGAGAAAGATGTGTTTGATAATATTCTAAAACCTTAAGGAGGAAGGCCGAAAGCGGAATCCTAAAATTACCCATCTCAAAAAACCTAGTGTAGACACCTATCTTACCCTCGGGAGCATCCTTAATACTAGTAAGAGGACCGGGGGCCTCCGGCAAAAGATGACCGGGAATATGATACTTCCTACAAAATTCGTCCACTTCCACTTGTGAAAGTTTAGAATAAGTGGTATCTATATGATCGACCGTCATCCTATGCTATTAAAACGCAAAAAGAAGAGAAAATAAGGGATGGTGTGAAACCTAACCTGTGAAGTCTAAAGCCAGAAATATGGAACAAACAGCCAACGAAAGAGGAGCGGACAATAGAGAGTGGTAAAATATTAAGTGTGTGTAAAAAAAGTGCAAACAATGACCCAAGGGGGGTACTTATACCCACAAGCACACCTACTCTCTTTCTTGATCAAAAAGACGAGGCAGCAACACGTTTCCCACATCTCAAATCAAAGGTATAAACACGCGACACGTACCCCACTTTCAGATCGTGTGGTTTGAAACCACCCCAACTCAACGGTTGCGATTGACGCAGAAGACAAACGGTCAGCCGTCAAAACGTCACATTAGTCAGTAAATAAGTGGATTAAAACACCTCGCGAATACCAACGACAGCTGGCGTGAAGAAAAAAATGATTAGTGGAAAGCCCAGTCAGCAGCATGCCAATTCAGATGCCGCGGGCAGATAGAGCCGCGTTAAACCAACGAGTCAAGTATATTTGGTCTAGACCACAAATATACTAGACTGGGGGGACTTGATCACGTATAGGCTCCCCGGACGCAAACAAGAACAACCCAAAGGAACCACATCACACTCCATAGTCCGAAGGTACAACCGCGGAACACACACTCCGCAGCCTAGCCCGGTGAAACAAACATGATAGCCCGCAGACATCGATATATATCCGGACTAACTAAGGACGCGGATTAAAGCGATAGTACAAACAGCTGTCATACAATGGATCAGAGACAAAAAGGACAGATGGTACATGATCATGGAATAAGCCGAACAATAAGGGGAGTGCGCAATTCCGAGAAATATGCATAAACGGTCGAAAAGGACAAGTATGCTTGGCCTATATAAAGAGTAAAAAGGTTCACTTTTGGATCAGATCTTTTCTCTCTCTCACACTTCATTTTAAATACTTTATCTCTATATCATACACTTACTCTCACACCGGAGGTTGACCGCGGAACACCCCTTCCGCGGTGAGGCTAACGGTGTTTATTTCTTAGCAGCTTACTCGAAGATCTTAACAGTCATAACTCACCCTCTCAAAGCTCGGGCCTAACCAAGTCTAGAGAGGTGCCCCAGTTTTGTACTAACAGTAGTGTGACGCAATCTCATATTGTGTAAAAATGCTACCCAGATAATTGTTAGTACGTTCAAGTTGCTTATAAAACATGTGAAGTTTTTGTAATATACACGAGTTTTGCTAACATCAGTTTTGATACCTTCAAAACTACCATAGTATCAAATAAATCAAAACAAAACTGAACACCAATCACATACAGTCGTCATTACCCAACAACCATTTTTTTTTTTATCATTATCTAGTTCTACCTATCTTTTAAAGGTATTTATATTGTGATAGACATTGTTAAAATCTTATGAATATTGAATAGTTAAATTAAATATATTAACAAAGATCATAACCATGAATAGACGGTACCAAAGCCTTTGTAGTATGACACAATCTCATATCGTGTAAAAATGCTACTCTATTAAATGTTAGTACGTTCAAGTTGCTTATAAAACATGTGAAGTTTTTGTAATATACATGAGTTTTGCTAACAACAGTTTTGATACCTTCAAAACTACCATCGTATCAAATAAATCAAAACAAAACTGAACACCAATAATATACAGTCGTCATTACACAACAACCATTTTTTTTAATCATTATCTCATTCTACCTATCCTTTAAAGGTATTTATGTTATGATAGACATTGTTGAATTCTTATGAATATTGAATAGTTAAATTAAATATCTTAACAAAGATTAACTACGAATAGAGGATACCAAAGCCTTTGTAGTATGACGCAATCTCTTATTGTGTAAAAATGGTACTCAACTAAATGTTAGTACGTTCAAGTTGCTTATAAAACATCTGAAGTTTTTGTAATATACATGAGTTTTGCTAACAATAGTTTTAATACCTTCAAAGTTCAAAACTACACTAGTATCAAATAAATCAAAACAAAACTAAACACCAATCACATACAATCGTCATTACCCAACACCCTTTTTTTTAATCATTATCTCATTTTCTACCTATCTTTTAAAGGTATTTATGTTGTGATAGACATTGTTAAAATCCTATGAATATTGAATAGTTATATTAAATATCTTAACAAAGATCATAACCACGAATAGACGGTACCAAAGCCTTTGTAGTATGACGCAATCTCATATTGTGTAAAAATGTTACTCTATTAATTGTTAGTACGTTCAAGTTGCTTATAAAACATGTGAAGTTTTTGTAATATACACGAGTTTTGCTAACATCAGTTTTGATACCTTCAAAACTACCATAGTATCAAATAAATCAAAACAAAACTGAACACCAATCACATACAGTCGTCATTACCCAACAACCATTTTTTTTTTTTTTTTTTTTTTTTTTTTTTTTTTTTTTTATCATTATCTAGTTCTACCTATCTTTTAAAGGTATTTATATTGTGATAGACATTGTTAAAATCTTATGAATATTGAATAGTTAAATTAAATATATTAACAAAGATCATAACCATGAATAGACGGTACCAAAGCCTTTGTAGTATGACACAATCTCATATCGTGTAAAAATGCTACTCTATTAAATGTTAGTACGTTCAAGTTGCTTATAAAACATGTGAAGTTTTTGTAATATACATGAGTTTTGCTAACAACAGTTTTGATACCTTCAAAACTACCATAGTATCAAATAAATCAAAACAAAACTGAACACTAAATTCAAACCTTATGTCAAAAACAAAACTAAAATGAAAACAATACTTGGTTAATCATTTTAACAAGTAATCCAAACACAAATCCTAGAACCCGTATCTTTAAACCACATGCCACTTGTTTACCAAAATGTTCCTATCATCAAAATCACCACCATTACTAGTCAAAAATAGAGGTTACAGGTTTTGTTTGTGTGGCTTTTTGTTAAAATTGTTGTTTAGCTTATATGAAATATATATGAGTAAATATGAAATATTTAGATTTCTAATATAAGGGTTCGAATTTTGAGCATGGCCCGGTTTTCATCCGGCTGTTTCTCCAGCAAGGTAAACTTGTGTGGAGGCAGTATGGTTTCCGGGGGAAACCCGTTAACACCTGAGATCAGCGTGGGCCCGGTTAAGACAACATAGTCTGGCGGGGTGGCGATGGGGCCTTCGCTTTCCGCGAAGGTGGTCGATTCTAAGTTGAAATTCACCTTTCTAAAAAAAAGGGTGAATCAGAAGACTGAGAACAAACTCAATCTTATAAATGTGTGTAAAATGAGTGAAATACTCTCATGTGACATGCATACAAGGGATTTAACGAAGAAACACTAACCGCCATTTGGTATTTTAAAAATGGACCACCATTAAGACCGATGACGTATTTAGTAAAGTTTAGGGACGCAATATAAAAAGGGACAAAATTTGTAATTTACTCCAAAATTTTAGAGAGCAATAGTTTGTTTGGACATGGTTCTAAAAAGATTATTTTATTACTCCTAAAATACATTTAGCAAGATTGCTAGGGATTTTTGCTAGTGCCACACATGATGGGTGTCAAGAATGGGTCTAATGAACAGTAACTAATGGGCATTAGTTAACGGTTGTTAACTAATGACCGTTATTATTTATTTTTTATTTATTTATTATTATTATTATTATTATTATTATTATTATTATTATAACATTTTAAAAAATAGCAATAGAGATTTTAAGTGATTGGTCCTTCATGTAACATATCCGGTGAAAGCAAGTCTTTCATGACTAACTTTGCAACGAAACGCTAACATAAAGACTATTTCCGTAACGAAATTAAAAATTTACAAAAATAGTCCTTGGGGTTATCGATCCATTACAGAGTTAGGCTCTCGCGGTCCATAGCGGTTCGCAACAAAAATCAATAATTTTGTATTTAAAAGTCGCGTGAAGCACGGGCCTTTACACCTCTCTTACTAGTAGATACGTGCAAAATTTTTATGAATACAAGTCTTTAGGGAAACTGATTTTTTTTTTTTTTTTTTTTTTTTTTTTTTTTTTTTTAAATGTGTTTGAAGGATTTGTTGGGTCATGGATGTGAAGATCCACAAAAGCAAATTGATATAGAGGAATTCGATCCTTCCATCTGTTATGCAAATTATTGTGTTTATTAGTTTATTTATTTCTTGTAAAAAACTACTCGTATAACAAAGATAGAGACCACATATAGTAAGTCAAGTGGCATGAGCCAATTTGTTTCAAAGAGTATGCATTGTACTACAAGAATAAGACAAAAGAGGGTGAAAATATTCCTTCGTGAATCGGGCGAAAACTTGAACTACCTACATACATACTTTTAAAAAAGGTAAAGCTAACAGACATATAAAAACTGGATCTTGACACGTGGTGGGAAAACAATGGCATTGATTTTCATAAATTACTTTCACTTGAATACAATAAAAAAACAGAAATGTTATACATGACCGTATAAATACGTTAATTTTAAGGTGATATATACATTAATTTTTTTCCTGCATATCTTATCACCCCAATAAAATGTTATACATGATAAACTGTATAAAATTGTGTATGTAACAAACATATAGTGCATTTATTCTTCTCATAACTTTACTCCTAAAAATCAAACTAATTACATGATGATTAAGCAAATTGAATTAAAGTTAAATAAATAGAAACTATTCAGCAAATGCATGAAAGATTGAAACGGAAAACTTACTTTTTCACAAAAAAGTTGATAAACGATAACACTAACAAACTCACGTGTTGCGCTCCAAAAATACGTGGAGCTGACATTAGTATCCCACTAAAACTCTAAAAGCATCATTAACGTATTTACACTCTGTTCCCGAGTTTATATTTTGGAGTGAAAGGGAAAGGTTTGGGATGGTAGTAAAAAAAAAAATTGTGTTCTTGAAATTTTTTAGGAGGGGAGAAGAAAGTAAATGATAGTAAATTACATCAAAATTACTCTCCTAATTTACTTCCCAAATTGGGATAAAATGGAGTGGTGTTGGTTTTAAAGCTATTTTTTTTGTTACTTAGTTCTCTTTTCTTTCCAACTCGGGAACACATGATAAAAAAATAATTTCTTATTACTCTCCTCTTTACTTAACTCTTTTTTTCCTCTCCATATATTTTCTTTCCATTTTATACTCAGGAACATAGTGTGGCATTTTAGAATCTCAACTCATTATGAGCCAATAACCTATTATTAACCTATTCCTAACATTTCCTCACTCACACACTATTAACATATCGCTTCAATAACCTTTTAGCAAACCACATTGTTCCAATGCGTTTACTCGTTTTTAAATGTTTATTGAGTCATTTTTCAACTATCGCATTGTTATCATGTTGGTTTTCTTAAATTTATCGTCAATTCTATGCAATTTAAATGTATTTTGTAAAAAAAATATTAGTGAATGCAATAAGAATTTTGAAATTCATATTTTATACTGTAGTTGGTAAATCAAAAAGAAAAAAAATAATTGGATAAGAGATAGAATCTGGTGTCGGTCTGTCTGTCACTCTGTCGTACCTTAATACCATGAGCCACCGGCCTCCTGTATTCGTGTACAAGTTGTCGTACTATACTGTGATGCTGTCTGGCCCATACCCCTATTTTGATACATTGTATTTCTTTCCCAACAACCATACTACCTTAATAAACAATCAAAAAGAAATACTACGTAACAAACAAAATTTTTCATATATTTGGACCCTCTAAAAAAATACAAGTGATACATCTCACTTTTTTTTTTTTTTTTTTTTTTTTTTTTTTTTTTTTTTTTTTTTAAATAATGTTTTTATTGTAAAACTATGAAACAAAAAATACGAAACAAAAAATATATATTGGAATTATAATTTGGCTTGCTTTCCATTAACACATCAATTACAATATATAAATGCTTGAAGATTATTCTAGAATCAAATGTAAACGGGCTAAGCTATTAATTAATAATAAAGCCCAAAGGCCTAAACAAATATCGTCTAACACTCTCCCGCAGTTTGAGCGGGAGATGACCGAACACTCAAACTGGAACGAAACTCCTCAAAAAGTGCAGACGGTAAACCTTTGGTGAAAATGTCAGTATACTGATAACGGGAAGACACATGAAGAACACGAACTTGACCTTGAGCAACCATATCACGAACAAAATGAATATCAATCTCAATGTGTTTGGTCCGTTGATGTTGAACAGGATTGGCGGTCAAATAAATAGCACTAACATTGTCACAATAGACAAGGGTGGCAGAGAATAAAGGTGTGTGGAGCTCGCGAAGAAGATCACGGAGCCATGCAGTTTCAGCAACAGCATTGGCAACACCACGATATTCAGCCTCAACACTCGATCTGGAAAGCGTATGTTGCCTCTTGGATGACCACAAAAGGAGATTATCCCCTAAGAACACACAATAACCGGAGGTGGAACGCCTAGTAGAAGGGCAACCAGCCCAATCAGCATCAGAATATGCAACAAGTGAACTAGTAAAGGAGGCATAAAGTTGGAGCCCAAAGTCAAGTGTACCACGAACATAACGGAGAACTCTCTTAAGAGCTGCAAAGTGAGGCTCTCGAGGATCATGCATATGGAGACACACCTGTTGTACTACATAAGAGATATCTGGACGAGTAAATGTGAGATATTGTAAACCACCTGCAAGACTGCGATATAAAGTAGGATCAGAAACAGGATCCCCATCTGAACCAAGCTTTGGCTCCGTGTCAACTGGAGTCCGAGTTGGATTGCACGAAGCCATATGTGCCCTATCCAAAAGTTCCAAAGCAAAATTTCTTCTGAGAAAGGAACATGCCTGTAGAGTCACGAGTAACTGAAATGCCCAGAAAATAATTAAGAGGCCCCAAGTCAGTCATATCAAACTCCTTATGAAGAGATGAGATAGTACGTTGAAGTAAAACTGTAGAAGAGGTTGTCAGTACAATATCATCCACATATATTAACAAATATGCAACGTCACTACCATGCCGATAAATGAATAATGATGAGTCACATCGACTTGATGAGAAACCAACCCGTAGAGCATAACCTGCAAATCGTTGAAACCATGCACGTGGGGCTTGTTTCAAACCATATAGAGACCTCTGTAAGCGACATACATGATGTGGAAACCTATAATCCACAAAACCTGGGGGTTGATACATATAAACTGTCTCAGAAAGATCACCGTTAAGAAAAGCATTCTTAACATCAAGCTGGTGAATAGGCTAATTCCGAGATAATGCAAGACTGAGAACCGTACGAATAGTAGCCGGTTTAACCACCGGACTAAAGGTATCATCGCAATCAACACCAAGCTGTTGGCTACGCCCATTAGCCACGAGACGAGCCTTATACCTGCTCAATGAACCATCGGCATGATATTTATGCCGAAACAACCATATAGACCAGACCACATTCACATTAGGTGGTTTCGGGACAAGAATCCAAGTACCATTTTTAATTAATGCATTATATTCATCGTACATAGCATCTCGCCAATTTGGATTAGATAATGCAGTAGAAGGAGACTTAGGAAGAGGAGAAATGTGAGACACATGACCCTGAAAGCGAGGATTGGGCTTAACCGTGCCAACTTGGGCACGTGTGACCATAGGGTGGGTGCGGGTAGGTGGATTAAGGATTGTATGAGGTTGGTTTGGTAAAGAGCTTTGGGCCGAGGATTGGGTTGTAGGTGGTGTGTGTTTGGTGGGCCGGAGAAGGGTGGTTGGTTGTTGGGGTTGTTGGGTCGTGAGTGTGGTCAGGTGTAGGGGTAGTAGGCTCACGATTGGTCGTTTGGGTGGGGGTGACGGGTTGGTTTGGTGTTTGGCCGTGGGTATGGGTTTGTTCCGGATGATGAAGAATGTATTGAGTAATAGGAGATGGTGTAGGATCCAGAAATGTATAAGATGGTGGGTGAAGCGGTGTATTGGAACCATATGGAAATTGAAATTCATCAAACGTTACATGTCGGGAGAGGATAATTTTGTTGGTGGAGAGGTCAAGGCATCGATATCCACAATGATAAGCGGGATATCCTAAAAATATACAAGGTGTTGCACGAGGTGCAAGTTTGTGAGAGGAATCGAGATGTGGGTAACAAAGGCAACTAAAAATGCGTAATCAGGAGTAATCGAGTTGTTTGTTAAAAAGTTTGGTACATGGTATTTCATTTTGAATAGCAGTGGAGGGAAGTATATTAAGAAGGTAGGCGGCCATATGTAAAGCCTCGACCCAAAAGGTGGGTGGGAGGTGAGCTCGAAAAAGAAGAGTGCGAATGACATTGTTAATTGTTCGTATCATCCGTTCTGACTTTCCGTTTTGCTGGGATGTTTTCGGGCAGGAGAACCTAAATTGAATGCCATTTTGAGCAAACAAATTGAGGAGGTTGGTGTTATCAAATTCACTACCATGGTCACACTGAAAAGCCGCAATATCACACTTAAACTGATTATTTACATAAGAACGAAAATGTAAGAATTTTTGAAAAACTTCAGATTTTGTACGCAAAGGATAAATCCACAAATAATGAGAATGATGATCAAGAAATAACACATAATATTTAAAACCACCAGAACTAACAATAGGAGATGTCCAAATATTAGAGTGAACAATCTCAAAACGACGAGTAACAATAGTATCCGAACTAGAAAATGGAAGTCTCACATGTTTGCCAAGCTGGCAGGCGTGACAAATATGTGAAGACTTCTCTTTATTACAAGGAATAAATTGTCGTGAAACAAGAGAACGTGGCACTTCGTCACCGGGGTGGCCGAGACGTTGGTGCCACGTAGTAGGACTAACAGAAAGTAAAGCATGAGGAACATGAGAAGGTTGGGTGACAGGGTAGAGATCTCCCGAACTATCACATCTGAGGAGGATATGACGGGTCAAGAAATCCTTCACAGAGAAACTAAATGCATCGAACTCAACAGTACAATTATTATCTCTAGTAAATTGACGAACATAAATAAGATTTTTAATGATATTTCGGGTGACCAGAACATTATGCGAATGTAGAGGACGATTAAAGATAGGTAAGATGCTATGACCGGTGTTGGTAACAGGTATAGATTTACCATCGCCAACACAAACAGATGGATATAAACATTTACTATAAATAGTATTTAAATTACTTGTATGTGAATTAAGATGAGATGATGCACCTGTGTCCATATTCCATGTCAGATCCTGAATAGTCATGGTGCTAAAGGCTCTCGGAAGTAATGTTGGTTGTGTCAGGAGCACACACGGAGCCGCACCTAAAATACCCCGTCTAAACGTATACTGATAACCCGGTATCATTAACATATCAAAAGACAAAAACTAAAATAAATTGAGGCCACTGTTGATTCTCTTTTGGCGTGCCGAATAAAAAGGGACTACTAAAACTTCTTTGCTTTTCTTTCCTGTGTTGCGTCAACAAAAACCACAAACCAACAATTGAATAATAAAACCCCAAGAATCTTCTTTGAAATTCTTACGTCAATCAAAAAAAAAAAAAAAGGCTAATAAATCTTCAATAGAATAACAAAGCACCAACAATTCTTGTTTGTATGCCAATGATTTCTCTTTGTCTGTCGTCACTTTCTCTCAATTTTATTTATTTATTTTTTATTTTTTTTAACCGGAAAGGAGACAGAGGTAAAAGGGAAGAGAATTGGAGATTAGATAAGGATCAATTTTGCTCTTGATACCATATTGAATTATAATTTGGCTTGCTTTCCATTAACACATCAATTACAATATATAAGTGCTTAAAGATTATTCTAGAATCAAATATAAACGGGCTAAGCTATTAACTAATAATCAAGCCCAAAGGCCTAAACAAATATCGTCTAACAATATAAAGTTAAGCTAGTCAAAAATGGTAAACCGACAAAAAATATGGAATAAAAACCGATAAAAAATTATTTGTACTGTTAACAGCAGGGTAAGAAAGAGGATAAAGGTTGTAAGTGATGAGCTCGGTGTGGTAACAATGGTAGTACCCCATCAAAAAATTTATCCTATATGCATTATATATTTGTACATCTGTTCCGTTTGACTGTTAATTTTTTTTCTTCAAAATGTTGATAATCAACAATGTTTATGATAATATGAAAGTCAATGCGTAAATTAAAACAATAGTCTACTCATATTAATACAAGCTTACTTGCTGAACATAATGGTTTTTTGTGAAGTCATATCATAGGAATTAGGAAACCAACTATGCTATGCAGATGACCTGCCCTGTAATTTATACTCATAAGACGACACGGTGGAATAAGGTTATAGCATATTATTGGTGCCAAAATGATGCTTATGGCGCCCGCCACCCATTATAGCTGCGGTGCTCGCACGTTATAGGCACAAATGTTGTCCGGAAAATAAGTGTATCAAATTATTTATTTATTTATTTTTAAATTTTGTTGTTGTTGTTGTTGTTGTTGAATAATGTAAAAGTGGAATGAGTTGGTATTTTGGACTTTTGGTTGTGTTAAAGTAGTGTTATTGGGAGAGTGTATTTATGGTTTTGTATTATACAAATGTTGAGTTGTGATTTTTTAAAAATTAGAGGAAAACCCATTATTCAAAGAAGTCTATAAAGTGTCTTACAATCCAACACGTTTCTTCTTCATTTTCACAAACCTCATTTTCTTTCTCTTTCACAAGTTACATCACATTGTCATTAATTTTCACCCTAGTTTATGTTCTAGATCATTCAAAATCATATAATTAAGTTATGTTTTTCGTTTAATTCCATCAAGTAAATGTTCAATCGCTACAAATTACCACAATCGTCATGAATTCAAAGTTTATCAAAATTAGGGTTTCGTTGACTTTGAGTCAAAAGGAAATTAATATGACAATTATTGATTAACAAACTCTAAAATAATATCAGGCGACACCAATTCTTCATTTTTATATCTATTTCTGAAGTTTATATTCTATTTTGTCATAAAAATGAAGTCATACAAAATTGTCTACAAGGTGTTTGACGAAATGTCTCAATAACTTTTATTTTTCCAATTTTTAGTTTTGAAAACAAATATTTTTAGGTTATTATAAAAATTTAATAGAATTATTGAAAAATAATATATATTTTTTTTAAGAAAAAGTCTTCAATTATGATGAACAATCATTTAAATAGTATGAACATCACTTTGGTTTGTCTTTCAATTTATTATGTTCATGAAATATCAAAATGTGATGTTTTGAAAAAGGATGAACAACGTTTATAGCTGTGATGAACAAAACTTTGAATGTGCAATTGCTCATCACATCACATGATGTGTTTGATTATAAGTTTTGAGTTTAGCAAGTGTTCATCAAATAGTGCCTCATTGAAGTATTTTTCTGATTTTAGAATTTGTAAGAGCTCATCACAGAATGTTTAGATAGACGACTACCTAGATGTAATTGGCTAAGTTGGATTTGGAGTGTTTGTTTGTGAGAAAACCGAGTTTGAAGGTGTTGTTTGGGGATGTGAGTGTTGTAATTTTTCTATTATTATTATTATTATTATTATTATTATTATTATTATTATTATTATTATTATTATTATTATTATTATTTATTTATTTATTTTTTTTTTATTTTTTTTTTGAGTTTTTAAGTTGTTATCTTTAGTATGAATATTTTGTAGTTTTTTTGTTTTTGTTTATTAATGTCTGTTCATTAATACAAATTGTTCGTCAGTTTTTATTAACTTTATTATTCTAAGTTCGTTAAATGCTCATCAATCATGGTCTGAATGTTCATTAGTAAATGTTCATCAATCATTGTCTGAATGTTCATCAATCATGGTTTCTATGTTAATCAATCATGGTTTATCATATCTTGATGTTCATCATATTATAATATTCATCATTCATGGTGTGAATGTTCATCATATCTTAATGTTCACCGTATGTTGATATTCATCGTATCTAGTGAATCGTGGGCTAAAGAGAAAAGCAATGCTACATCCACAAATAGTTTACAAAATTATACTCACACAATAACTTGATAGGTGTGTTGGTACAATCATATTGCATCGTAATTTCTCTTTCTTCTTTTTTACCTTTCATATTAGTTGTCAAGTCATTGTGTGGATATAATTTTGTAAGATTTTGTAAACCTAGCATTTCTCTAGAGGGAAAAAGGAAGAACAATGGAGAGAAGGGGAAGTGACACGTGTCACTCCCTAATGACTTTTTAGATTTTTTTGGAAGAACCAACTAACATTTGGCGGCGCCTGTAAGAGTTATTGGCGACGAATGTACCTACCACTCTAGCATAACTTTTACATTGAATACCCATTGGAGCGTATAAAAAGACTGTTCCAGTGCAGTATATTATTTTTGAAAAATGATTTGCACTCTCAACCTTTTGTTTAAGACATTCCAACTTATGCATTAAACAATTATTTTGTGCATACATAATGCTTTAACTGATTGCACATTACAATGTGCAAATCAAAACCTCTATGTCTCTAAATCATCTCCCATCATTCTTTGTGTCACCCCATGATCCCACATAATATGTACTCCGTACATTCAATAAAGCCTTGTAAATCTGTATTATGTAGTGAAGATATTTCTTCGATCATTATTTCATTCTAGTTACTTTTTAGTCTAGATCGAAAGTGCCGAATTTTAGTCTATATTCGAGCTCTGCTCTGCACACTTCAAGAACTTACATTAGATAGTCAGCAAGAGGAGTATAGCTGCTAACTTATCTCATGTCGAGTTACATGGATCTGTTGACATACGCAACATTCAATTTAAAGGGGAGTAAATATACAAAGCATCAAAATATCTGTTGAAATAGTATCTTACATGAGCTTTAAACTAACGAAGTAATAAGCTAATAATAAAATTTCGATCTTAAATACTTTGCTTTCATTTATTTTGAAAACCAATTTTTGGTATTCATCTTTCGGAATTCGGTTTGCAAAAAATGCAGTAAATATGTGCTTATCACTTTTAGCCCAAGCGGTGACGTTCTCATGTTTGGGCCTATTGCATACCCATGACCCATCAGATATGTCATATGAGCGCGTGTCTAAGACATTTGACCTGAAAAAGGCCCATCGTATATGGGCCTCAAATTTATCATCAAACTCGAGTCCTTAGTGATGTGAACTTCTTTGGATAAAAATCTAAAAAGATGCCCCCAAAATTTGCGGCATCTAGTGTAAGTATTATAGGTTTTAGAGGTAATTTAGTTGATGTTACAAATAAATTTCCGATTCCACCTACCCCAAAATAAATTTGGCCCTCCCAAAAAAAATGTTCAAGTTCTGTCTATGCTAATATCTCGAAATTAAATGGGTCGGGAAGTGCTCATTTGAGAACACATAGTTGTTTATCAACGAGGCTCTTGGCAACATTTAATGGTATCATCGAACTCAAACAAACATACCCGGATGGGGGCGGGACCCTCCCCTGCCCCTACATAGTTCCGTCCCTGGATATTAGGAACATACCACAAAACTATAAGATACTGATTATGCATCAGCAATTACTAGCAGGGTATCCGTGCGTTGCGACGACAAATACCCGCAATACAAATTATGGTGAAGATAACTGCTTAATTTTTATATTTTTCATTACAATATCTTTATGTATAACAAGAATTTTATGTTGCCGTTCAAAAAAAAAAAAAAAAAAAATTATGTTGATTAACTTTAAGCAATATCGAACTAATTCACATAAAAATATGTAAAGTAATCGCACAATGTTGCAATAATGTAAAGGTGGTAATCGGTAATATCATTGAGGCATGAAGTCAAAGTATGTCGAGAATATGTAGAATACAGTGTAATTTCGTTACATTTATATGGTATAAAAATCTACACATTCTAATCATTAAATGTGATATTTTGTTTAAATACTCCACCCTTTTACTTTTACATATTAGTCACATTATTTTCATAGTTTTTTCGTACAAAACATAGAACTTATATAGTTTATAGTTAAATGATGAAACTTTATATATTACAAACGATATAACTCAAGTAAAAATTTACAGGTTTAGTTGAATTTTTAATTAGGTTAGGACTTAAATCGTTGAAGGCCTAATATCTCAAGTAAATACATACACAACCAAAAAAATTTTTGACAATTTTTTTTTACACACAATCACAAAACAATATCTTTCCCTTTCTCTAAACCTAGTCATTAGCCATCACAAGTATTGGCCATCACGAATGTCACTGTCAGCCACAATGTATACCAGCCTATAATCACCACATTAATCTGGAACACTATAATCACCGAACTAATTCACTACACACAAACATATGGCATACAATTATTTCGATCCAAGTGTTTATATTATATATATATATATATATATATATATATATATATATATATATATATATATATATATGTGTGTGTGTGTGTGTGTGTATGTGTGTGTGTGTGTGCGTGTGTTCTTCTTTGTTAGTTTTTTTAAGTGAAATTATTTAATGTCTGTCAGATATACAACTTTTTAGTGTTGGTTTTCATAAGATCTAAAGGGTTTTGAATTTTTGATAGTGTTTGTTAGATGGATCTTCTGATATATATATATATGTTGATACTACATAGTTTCCATTTAATATGCAAATATATTTATATTTTCTAGCTTAGCATGACAAACTAAATACATGCTTTGCAAGAGGGTGCATGTATAATACCCTCAATCTTTATTTAAACAAATTAAATATATTATGTGTAAATGTTTTATATTGAGATAATAGTCGTAAATGAAAATTTTGTTGAATGTGTTGAACATTTATTATTTTGGTGTGTTCTCTTAAATTGTACAACAAGCAATAACATGTGTACTACTTAAAATCTGTTCTTTTTTTATCTTAAAAGGATTTTGGAGTGATGAAATTAATAGTTTTGCAATGCGTTTATAATTTTGTATTACTTAAATAGACAACTTGCATAGCTTGTACTATGTATTTTAATACTTGTATTTATCATTGAAGGGGTTGTTTTAAGAATGTACATTAATTATGCATAAATTAATTGTAAACAATGCATGAATACTTGGATTGCTTAACTTTTCAATTTTTGGTTGTCTTAGTGCATTTAATGGAGGAACAATCATTCCTCCATTATATGTAGTATAGATGGATCAAAGATCAACAAATGAGTTGACTTGTTACCCAAGTTCCAACTGATATATCCTTTTCGCCTTTAGCTCCATCAGGGCTGTCTCGGAAATTTCGGGTGCCTTGTGACATAACTGAAAAATGTGCCCCCTAAACACACATGATGTTTTGGTAAGAATGAGCCTCTTGAGTGAGTGTTGTCATTTTGGGTACCCTATGACATAGCTAAAAGTGCAGAGAAAAATCGGGAGCCTGGACATGATGTTGTAGTAGGAATGAGCCTCTGAGTACCTAATGGAAAGAAAAAGAAGCAAACAAGTAAAAAAGAGCCAAGTTAGATGATGGAGATAAGCATGCATCAGTCTATAAAACAAAAAGCAAAAAAACAATTACTTCGAGATAACGGATCATTGTCACCGTAGCCTTCAAACCCCAATAAACGAGCAACCACCCTAATATGCTTGCCCACACCTTTAGGAGCAAAGCCTAAGGCTGCACCCAAATGAAAAATACCTCAAGAGCTTCCACGTTTAAGAGCATCCCGTTTTCCCTTTTAGTCTCTGGAGGCACGCTTCCAAAAGAAGACATGCAACATGCTTCCTCTCGGACGGAGCCTCCTCTTCAGGGGCTGTTATGGATCTTCTTTGAACAACCCGATGTGCCACACCAAGATGGCTTGCAGCAGTAGGAGTTTCCTTTTCATCAAGTACATCGATGACTGGCTAAACAGCTGGGTCAGCAGGGCCTGCATCCTGCTCTTCCATAACAGGAGGCTCCACAACTTGTATAGAGGGGATACCAGCAACGAAAGGAGTATGAGCAGGACGAGTAGAAAAGGTGATGTTTTCGATTGCCAGGGATGTGCAAAAAGTTCTTGAAAGTCATTTATGCAAAAAAGAGAATTAATGCAAAATATATGAGAAGTGAAAGAAAAATGACAAAACAACGATGGCTAAAAACACAAAAAGCATACCATTACCATCAACCATGATGGCAGGCTTCAAGGAAGCCTCCTCCCGAGAACTAGTCAGACTCGCAAGATACAAGATGTGATTAGGAAAGGTTTGGGCCTCAATGGGATAACGAAGAATAGCGTCAAAAGGTTCAACTGAAAAAAGGTCATTAAAGGTACCTAAACCATGCTTAAAATCACTTAGCAAATTCAGATACCCTTTGGGAATGATTGAGTCATGGACAAAGATGGACGTGGACTTCTAGTCAGAAATATTGGGCACTGAAGTTTCGAAAAACTTGGATGTTGAAGAACCGGTCCTTTTTTGAACTGTCAACTGGTCTCCGACAGGGTCCACAACACACATAGATCTAAAAAGATCCAATGTGGCCTCTCCTCCATAAGCCTTACAGGGAACGACGAATGAGGTAAAATGGGCTCATCAAAGAAAAATGTCATTTGAAGTGATCAACAACATCAATGAAAGTTTATTGAATGGCAGTCGAAAGTTAACAATGGTGAAAAGAGTAAGAAAAGGGCAATTAACCAACCGAAGCACCCACCGCCGTTTGATCGGCGGTTGTAAGAATGGGGTCGTAACAGAGAGGAATTTCATAGTCATCTAGGAAATCATGGAACTCTTTGTTGGAAAGAAAGCAAGAAATGATTCTTAAATTGCATTTTGACATGGCAAATAGAAAACAAAAGATGTAAAAGATTAAAGTATGAACTTGTGGAAAAGAAGATGTCGCCGAAAAAAGATTTTTTTATGGTCGGAAAAGTTATTGGTAAGCGTGTGAGATAGACGCATTTGACAAAAATGGTAAAATTAATCTAGTGTACATTGGAAAAGAAAAACTGTTAGACACCCAAAAGACTTTTTGAGGGCTCTGACACTTAGGATCTAAAAAGATATTTGAAAAATCCTGAAAAAAAAAAACGCAACGAAGGCTGGGAGCGCCCAATGCATTATGATCTAAAGAAACCATAATGCATCAGAACCTGCGGCTTGATGGTGTACCCCAATTATGATCGGAGCCTAGCCTTCAAGCAGCACATATATAGGGCTCAACGCGACCATTGGTGTAAAGTTTACTAGGCTACCGTAAAGGAATCCACCAATACATAAGAAGCCTACCTCATGGAGCCTTACCCGAGCTTTATCCTCTGTAGAGACTTAGGCTCCGAACTAAAAGACAAACTTGGAATATTGCGTTGACCCTATCACACGTGACGAGTTTCCTATATTCCACTATCTACTATCTGGTATGTTCTTTTTCATATTTTATTTATCTCTCTAAACATATTCATCTCAATATCTAATGATTTATTTTCATGCTGGAGCCGGTGCGAAGGGTCTACCCATGCGCTCAAACTAATGTATTTAATAGTCTGAGGTAACATTCTTGGATTTATGAAAGACGAATAACTGAGAAAGCATTTGCCAAAGATGTTTTCATTAATTAAAGAACGAAAGTTAGGGGCGCGACTATCAGATACTGTCCGATGGTGGTTATGTGATCATATACTACCTAATGATTTTGTTTAGCAATCCATATAACTTTTTTTCCTAATAAATCTAATAATATTTTTAGCGTAAAAATCATAACAAAGACACGCTATAAAGATAAGTATATTATGCAAAAAAAGTTGTAACTTTAAATAATAAACAGGGAAAGAAATCTGAAATATAAATTGACATTAACAATTATCTAAACAAGATATTACAGTGGTATTAAATCATTTCCAAATTTTCGTTTATGTATTAATCCCAACCTATATATACACAAACGTTCAATCCAAAACCCTAAGCAAAGTCAAAACCTTTTCTCTCTTCTCCAAGAAACTAATTAGATACCAAAAATGGGGAATTTAGCTCCTCATCGTGTTGTTAACGATCACAATGATGATGACATGACCGAAGACGAGTTTTATATGCAAAAGATTCAAGAACTAGTTAACGAAAAGATGAAACAATTTGCTCGTGAAGATCAAGAGTGTTATAAACTCAAGATTAAAAAGAAGAAGTTAGGAAAGAAGGTCATTCCTACAGAAGTGGTGAGTAATGAGGTAACCGAGCGGTTAAAGGAGTTTATTACTAATGAGATGAATGGTTATGATATGCAACTAGTAATTCAGAAAGTATTGTATTTGTCCGATGTATCTAGAAGCCAGAACAGGTTAAACATGCCGTTTAATCAGCTAGAGACTCACGATTTCTTGACGGATGATGAGAGCCAAATGGTTGAAGAAGAAGAGGGAGCTGGAGTTAAGGTACGCTTGGTTGGACCAAATCTACAAATGTTCGAGGAACCAATATGGTTGAAGACATGGAATATGTCAAGTAATAAGAATTATGTGTTCAAGACTAACTGGAGTAACTTTGTGGATGCTAACAAGGCGTATTTGAAGGCACGTACAAAGATTCAAGTGTGGTCATTTCGTATAGATGATCAGTTGTGTTTCGCTATCGCATGTGTCGAGAGACCTGATGGCGAAGACGATGTTGCTAGAGGAATGGATCCTAGCTAGGATCTTCGTGTTTAGGATTTAGATTATGCTTAGTTTGTTTACTTTGTTTTGACACGTACGATAGATCTTTGTTTACTCAAAGGAATGACATACATATATAGATGTTTGATTGTTATTATATCATTTTTCACGAGTTTATTGATATATTTTTTTATAAGACATCAACATATATATCCAATTTCGTTTATACTAAGATGTTAAAAACTTCTTGGATGTTTTAACCAAAAAGAAAACTCATTGATGAAGAACTTTTGCTGAAGCAAATCCGGGTTCAGAGCTAAGTCTTTAAGTAAAGATCAGTTGACACCCAAACAAAGAACAAAGTATTTTAAGTCATGGAAATTCTTTTGCCAGATTTGCAAAGTAATTTTAATTGTAGATCAACTTTCAAAAATTAAAAAATATCATACACACGTTTATGTTATAGTTAAATGTATATACTCCCATTATAAATTTAAGGATGTAATAAGTTTTATTATATTCAAGAGATTGAGAGTATTTTTAATTTCGTTATGGGATATATCCAATCAGAAATAACCATCTCAATAAATCTTATACAAAATCAAGATCATTATTATGAAGATTATGATAATCTAAATAATTGTATATATCCTAAAGTTCCATTTATTGACTATTTACCCACCACATATAAACACAGATACGTACACCAACAAAATCTAAAGGATATATCAAAATCTTGGTTTTATTCTTAAGAAACTGAAGCATTAATTCCAATAATGCCACATGATGCAAAGAAGATGAGTAAACAAGTTCGTTTCGCAGTTAGCAAACATGATAACAATGTTAATATTGGTGAGTTCGAAGAAGATTGCAAAAAGTTGAACGCATTAGCATGTGTATGTGAAGAACTTAAAAAAATCGAAGAGTCAAAGAAGTCACTGATTGGGTCCAAACGTGAACGTTCGTCAATAGATGAAGTTGAAAACAAGGCTTTAAAGGAGTTTATCACGGGTGAAAAGATTAATGGTACAAAGATAAAGTTAGTGATTCAGAAAGACTTGTATGAAACTGATTTAAAACGAAGCCAAAACAGGTTAAATATGCCGTTTAAGCAAGTAGAAACTCATGAATTTTTGACGGATGAAGAGAGAGATATTCTTGAAAACAAAGAGGGCATTAAGGTTCGAGTAATAGGGCCAACATTTATGATGTACGAGAAACCATTGTGGTTAAAGATTTGGAGTATGTCGAAGACCGATAATTACGTGCTGAATACCAACTGGTACAATTTTGTGGAAGCTAACAGGAAGATTTTGAAGGTAAACACAACTATTCAAGTTTGGTCGTTTCGTAAAGATGAGCAGTTGTGTTTTGCTATTTTATGTGTGGACGAACCCGTGGTGCAAACGATGTCGGTCGAGTATTCATCATCTTCTGGTTCATCTTTGTTCTCGTAAATTTTTGTGATGAATGTAAAGTTTACTGTCTAGGGTTTGGTTTTTTTTTTTTTTTTTTTTTTTTTTTTTTTTCATATGAGTTGATTAAAAATGTTTGATTGTTTTTATTATTTTTCTTATTACATTGCATACCATCTTAGAGAACGACTTTATGTTAATTTGGTTGAAAAAAGTTTTTTTGACATTCGAATTTAAGTTTTAAATAATTTATACGTTAAAACTAATTAAACATTATGATAATTTTAAATAAGTAAATTAGTAAGTAATATTAATGTTCGTTGAAAAATAATTAGTAGGTTGATGATAATGTAGGATGGCTGCGTTGTAAGGTGGTCATGAAGATGTTGTGAGTTCCTTGATCGGGCTTGAAGAACAAGTTCGTACATGTATTTTAGGGACTTTAATCTTGTCACATGCTGTAACAGGTTTAACATGCCGTTTGGGTATGTAGAAACTCATGCTTTTTTGACTGACGTAGAGAAGAAAATTATTGAAAACAGGAAGGGGATTGAGGTTCAACTGATGGGACCAACATTTAATATGTACGAGAAATCATTGTGGTTAATAATTTGGAGTATGTCGTTTACCAAAAGTTATGTGCCAAAGACCAACTGGTCCGACTTTGTCGAGGATAACACAATGATTTGAAGGTAAATACAACTATTCAAGTTTGGTCATTCCGTAAAGATGAGCGGTTATGTTTTGCTATCGTTTGTGTCGATTAACTCGTGGTGAAAACGATGTTGGATTTGGGTGTCTTTCTTTTGGTTCCATGACTCTTACTGAGGCATCACCTTATGAGTTTTTTCTTATTTTCCTCCTAAGTGTTACACGTGTAAGTAAACGAAATACTGATTACCATCGAGCCCCCAACCTATGTAGAGAGATGTGTTCCCAATAAATATAGGTGTTAATATTGGTATTAAGTAAAACGAAAGACAACATCCGTTCCAACATGTCAAAAACGTTTAAAAGCTTCTTCAAGTGCAGCTTTGCCTTAACAGTTAACCCCATGAGTCTGATCACCATGGTATCCATTGGGCCTCAATAAAACATAGTCTATGTAAGTTATACTTATTTTCCAATAGATACCGAAACACTCAAGTGAAAGCTAATACTGGAATGTAGAGTTCATGTACGACCTCATTGGTTTTTAGGTGATATTGGCTCATTTAAATACACACCTATTTTACTCGCTAATCCATTTTTAATAAACCATTAGCTCATTTCCTAACAACAGCCATGTGCAAAGCAACTAAGTAGGCCTTTGAAGTTACAAATAAGCAAGCAAGAGTGACATATGGGGAGGTAATTCAAACATCTTTAAGAAACTTGAAGCAGTATGCGCAACTAAAGTTGAAGACATAACATTTAACGTGGCGATGTCAGGAGAAGTTGGTAGGAGATTTTTGGTGTTAAAGCTTAATAACAAATATCAACCCAACACAGGTTTGTTTTTGGTCATGTAAATTTGACCCAACACATGTAACAAATATCGACCCAACACATGTAAATTTCGACCCAACGCATGTAAATTTGAGACTATAATATAAACTACTAACTGATGATTATCGCAACGACAATGGTTAGATTTGTGCTAAAATAGTGAATACTGAATATTGCCCAGTTGAAACATGACTAAAAACTATCAAGTAAATACCGAATATTGCAGTCCATACTGCAATATGTGCTGTCTTTTGTTAATGTTATCAAGGTTGGTCTCCATCTAAATGTATTCATTAATGTGTTGGAATTGCGTATGCAACTTGGCACACCTGAATACATAGACCCGTCCAACCCGTGCCTTTTAACTGCAGTGACCCGTCTGACCCGTGCCTTTTGAGTGCAGTGACCCATCTGACCCGTGCCTTTAATTTGACCAATTTGATGTGTTAGATTTTCATCTAATGTGACCATAAATATTCTTGGATTTGATTATAGATACTGAAATTCAGACATAAAAATGCCTCTATATGTTAATCAAAGAAAAATCACCTTGACGACATGAAGCAATCTAAAAAATATTAAGTGCCCCCAGTTACTAAAGTGGTATTCATTTAAAGAGTAACTGAGAACTACGATATCTGTTCAAAATAAGGATGTAACCATATATCAAAAGCTATGTCAATTCCTATACTATATCAATCGAGCCAATAAAAAAATGGTACCTCGTAAATCGCTGAGATATGCTAACCAGCACATGATACAGGCCCATAGTATGTAACTAGTCCAGATAACGGACCTACCATTGAGAAACTTGACTCACCACCACCACGTTGCAAGTGGTTTGCGGAAACTGTGATGTTGTATGAAGATATGTCTTTATGGGTTAGGCATACTTTGTGAGTCTAGCGGAAGTTCAAGAGGACTGCTAATGGTTCCTGGTTTCACAGTGTCGATATCTGATGCGGTGTTCTCTTCCATCTTTCTAACACTCTGGTGCCTAAAAAAATGTTAGATAAGTGAAGGTATTGACAGGAAAACCAAATGGAACTAAAAGATCTTTAATATGGACGTTGCAACAAATCTATAACAGAGACATTATAATGAACCACATTCAACAAAAAAAAATAACCCATGTGTATCTATTAATAAGTACAAACCTTGGAAAGTTGATGATCAATATCATTTTTGGATTCACTTGGTATCTGGACCAGAATTTTCACTGCCCTAACTCTTCTACCTTCTCGCACAAAATATCCGATTCCTTAGGGCTTATTCGATCGTGAAGAAGACTAGGTAAGCTTGCTCCAGGAACCAGATCAATTTGATGTTAAATATACAAACACATAAATCAAGACCAAAGTAAGTTGCAGCTAATATGGAAGAAAAACTCTCTGTCCTCCCTAACAAACTCTCTCGCCAAATCACCATGAAAATAACCAAAAAAGCTTCATTTCTACTCATTTTCTTACGTAATTTTCAATTCTAAACTATAATTTTGATTCAGTAGATTAGTGTACATTGATCTATCTGTTTCGTTTTCGTTTTAGTTGGAGTTTTTTGAAAACCGTAGTTCGTCGTTTTGTTTACCAATTTGGTTTTTGCAATGTCGTCTAATAGAGATTCTTTAAAGAGGCGAGTGAAATTCTGACACGTTTTAATGGCCATGTTATGGGTAATTTGAATCAAAGGAAGGATGTGAATGGCTCAAAGGTAAATAATGAGGAAATTAGGGTTGTAAAGGATAGTAATGGTGATGTTTCTGAGGAAATTGGAGGAAATTATGAAATTGAGAAAGGAATGGATGGGGATCAATGTAAGTGCATGTGTACAGAATAGTGAGAATAATTTATAGTTACTGATGATAGTTGTGTTGATGTTATTAAGAATAATAGTGAAAAGGTAAATAACTCATATGCTAATGCTGTAAAAAAAGAATGAGAATAAGCCGGATACTAGTTTGTGTTTTAAGCCAAGTGAGATATGTGATGATGGCAGTGAATATGTTGTGTTTGATGAGGAATTAGTATCTAAGGGAAGTCTAAAATGGAAACTAACTATTTGTGGTCATTTTGTAGGGTGTACTATGGCTGCAAATGAGCTTAGATATCACTTAAGGAGAATGTGGAGCAAATTTGGATTACTCGATGTTCAAGTAAATGCTAATGGACACTGTTCGTCGAATTTAAAAATGATGAAGGAATGAAAAGTGTTTTAGATTAGGGACCCTGGGTTTTTAACAAAAAGCCTTTGTTTGTTCAAAAATGGGATCAGTGTTACGAATGGAGAAAGTGGAGATTACTAAGATACCTTAATGAGCTGAACTAAACAATGTACCTTTGGAGGATTGGACCAAAGATTTGTTCACAATGTAAGGTGTTTGGTCATGATATAACTAAATGTAAAAAGGGTACTAAGGTTGTTGAGGAAATAAGGGTGAATGCTGATTCAGGGGAAGAAAACAGAGCACATAGTAATAAGGATGAAGGATTAATAGAAGTGAATTATAGGAAGAATGGAGGAAATAGGAAAGCTGAAAACACGAGTGTTAGCAATTAGTTTGGTGGTGGAATAAGGAGGTATGAGCATAATGATAGGAATAAAAATGGTATTTATAGGAGTGTTGCAAAAATCGGCCGAATCGGCCGATTAATCGGCGATTAATCGGTAATCGGCCCTGGAACTTGGAGGGATTTCCAAGGTAATCGGCCGAGTCAAGAAAATCGGCCGATTAATCGGTCAAAAATCGCTAATCGGCCCTCGACCGCCTCAGTACCGATTCACGATTTTTGCAACATCAATAGTAAAAGAAGGCCATAATAGCAATAAGAATGAAGGGACAAAAATGAAAACCAGCAGCCAAACAGGTGGGAAGGATGATGAAGGAAGAATGACTGATCAGAAGGAGATTTTAACAACAATACTGAAATCAAATAATAAGAAGAAGTGAATGAGGAACAAGAATCGAGGCAATTGAAAGACAGAATGATTGTGGATCAATATCGAAACAAAATGTTGCAGTCCAAACTAGTGTTTGGACCAAAGATATGATCTACTATTTCGAAGTGAAATGGGAAGAGGATAGAATGATAGAAAGGGAAGCGCAAGATGAACTATATGAAAATGTTTCGGAAGGAAGGAATAAAGTTGCAAGTATGTGTTCTGCTAATGAGGTTAGTGGAATGAGTACAACTTAACAGTTATTTTTGTTTCTTGTAGTTAATATGGATTTGAAAGTAGCAAGTTGGAATATTAGAAGTATGAATAAGTTGAAAAAACAAAATGAAGTATGAAAACTAAAAAGGGAAGGGGGAATTAGTGTATGTGCAATTCTAGAAACTTATCTTAAGCTTGGAAGACTAGTAGATGTGAGTAACATATGTTTTGGAGGTTGGGATTGGGTTTCTAACTCTGTATATAGCCAAAATAGTTTTAGAATCCTTGTGGGGTGGGACAGGAGTATTGTTAATTTGAGGTGGTATATATGTCTAGACAAACTGTTCTTTGCTTGATTGAAAATGTAGAGTCTAAGACTAAATGTTACTTTAGCTTTGTGTATGCTGCTAATAGTGGTACTGAAAGAAAAGTGTTATGGGATGAGTTTAGGTTTTTAAAATATATAATTCAAAATAGGCCATGGGTAATGTTAGGTGATTTTAATGTTACTATGAAAGTTGAGGAGCATTCTGTTGGAGGGTCTTATATTACAGGGGATATGCAGGATTTGATTGATTGTGTGAATGAGATAGAGATGGAAGATATTAGTAGTTCAGGTTTATTTTTTTACTTGGTTAAAGTCACCAAAGAATCCAAACACTAGTACCATGAAAAAACTTGATAGAATCTTGATAAATGAGCATTTCATGAAGGAATATGGTGAAGCATTAGGTCCGTTTATGCCATTTATGACATCAGACCACAGTGTAGCTATTTTAGTTATCCCCAAGTGTTTAAGAAAAAAGAGTAGAGCTTTTATATTCACTGACTACATTATTGATAAGAAGGAATTTTTGACAACAGTGGAAGAAGTGTGGAATTCAGATGTAGATGGGTATAATATGTATAGAGTTGTCAAGAAATTAAAGGCTCTGAAAGGTCCCATGAAGAAATTGAATTGGTAGAATGGTAATTTGTTTGAGAGGGTTGAATTGTGTAGAACTAGACTTAAAGTTGCCCAAAGGAAAATGGAAAAGAATCCATATGATGATAAAACAAAGTTTGAAGAAGCAGAATGTTTGGCTTTCTATCTGGAGGTAATACATTTTGAAGAAAAATTCTTGTTTCAAAAAGCCAAGATAGAGTGGATAAGTAATGAGGAGAGAAATAGTAGATATGTTCGTAAAGTGATTCAGAGCAGAAAGAATGTCATTAGAATGGTGAGCAAATGTAATGATAAGGGTGAAAGATTTGAGGGGGAAAGGGTTGATGAACAATTTGTGAACCACTTTTTAAAGTTCCTTGGACCAAATACAAATGTGGAAAAACTTGAAGATCATAACTTGTTTAAGAATAAGCTGTCTGAAATAGAAGCTTTGGGTATAATTAATGTTGTGACTGACAAGGAAATCAAGGAAGGAATGTTTGATATTGGTGAAGCAAAAGATCCAATGCCTGACGGATTCACTTCTGCATTCATTAAAAGTGGATGGAGTGTTATTGTAATGGATCTGTGTGCTGCTATCAAAGAATTCTTTGGATCTGGAAAACTTCTGGGGAAGTGAATGCTACTTTGGTGACTTTAATTTCTAAAATTCCTCTGCCCAATAAGGTTTCAGACTACAGGCCAATTGCATGTTGCAATGTCCTGTATAAATGTATTAGCAAAATACTCACTAACATAATAAAAGGAGGTCTAAACAAACTGGTGAACTATAACCAAAATGCATTTGTGCCTGGGAGGGTGATTCAAGACAACTTATTAATTGCTCAGGAACTTTTAAAAGGGTACCAAATAGCCCTAGTATATGTTCACTTAAGATTGACATAGCAAAGGCATATGATAGAGTAAATTGGTCTTTTTTGGAAGATATGTTGGAGAAGTTTGGTTTTCATAGAGAATGGTCGGGTAGATCATAACCTGTGTATCTATAGCAGCATTCGCTATTGGAGTCAATGGAAGTAGATATGGGTATTTTAAAAGTGGAGAAGGCTGAGACAATGGGATGTAATATCCCCTTATCTGTTTACACTTGTAATGGATGTTTTCTCTTTAATGCTATCTAGAAAGGTTGAGGAAAGTAAGACCTTCAAATTTCACAAAAGGGTGTAGAATTGCAGCTTACTCATTTATCATTTGCCGATGACCGGCTAGTAATTAAAGTTATCAAAGAAGCTTGATGGAGTTTAGTAATTGCTAATTCCTAACATGGAATAGAGATTTTTTTATTTATTTTATTTTATTTTATTTTATTTTATTTATTTATTATTATTTTATTTTTCTTTTTTTTTCTCTGGTTGGTAGTGTGAATGAAGGAACAAGACATAAAATTCTTGAAGTTCTACCTTTTAAAGTGGGAAGATTGCTAGTCAAATACTTAGGCATTCCTTTGATGGAAAAAAGATTAGGGATTAATGACTGCAGACAGCTGGTTGATAAAGTGAAAAACAAAATTCAAGACTGGAAAAACAAGTATTTGTCTTATGCAGGAAGATTACTGTTGATTGCATCTATCCTTGCAGCAACGGGCTTCTATGGTATTGATTCCTAACACAATTGTGAAATAAATTGAGGGTGTATTAAAATAGTTCTTATGGTGTAATTGTCCAAGTAGCAGTAGAAAATCAAAAGTTGCATGGAAGATTTTTTGCAGTCCTAAAAAAGAGGGTGGCGTTGGTTTGAAACAGTTGGGTGATTGGAATGAGGTGTTGTTGATTAAACATATTTGGAAACTTGCTGCTAGAAAAGAGAGTTTATCGGTCAAATGGGTCAACTGGGTAAAGATGAAAGTGGGAGTTTCTAGGAGATAAATGAAACTTAGAGAGCTTTGTTAGAATTGAGGAGTAAAGTGAGACCATATTTCATTCATGTGTTGGGAAATGGAAAGATTTTTTCTATGTGGCATAATAGTTGGAGTGAGTATGGGCATTTAAAGAAATTTGTTTCAAACAGAAAGTTGTATGACGCCAGAATAGCAGATGATTGTTGTGTTGCTAGTTTAGTAGATAATAACAAATGGAGATGATCAAAATATTGGGTGAAAGATTTAACTGGGCTTAGAGATTTAGGTCTTGCATTAATAAATGACGAAATGGATAATGTGAAATGGAGGAGTAATAATGGACATTTGATGGATTTCTCAATGAAAATAGTATGGAGGGATTTGAAAACAGGATTGAACAATGTAAAGTGGTGGTAAATCATATGGTTTTCATAATGCAATCCAAGGTGTGCTTTTATATTATGGATGGTAGTCAAAGAAAAATTGACCACATTAGATAAGATGATGAAGTGGAATAATAATACATTATTGTGCCTATTGTGTAGTAAGTGTAACGATTCTCATAGTCATCTGTTTTTCAAGTGTGAGTTTTCAAGGAAGATTTGGGATGGAGTTAAGTGTAAAATGAATGTAAATAGAATGCCTGATGATTATAGTGGCGAAGCTAGAAAATTTTCAGTGGGGGGTCGGGATCTAAATTTTTTTTTCCTAATGCTATTTTTCGGGTAATACCGAAATTTTGGGGGGTCAAAACCGAATATACCGAAATTTTTCTACACGAAAACTATATACCCCCTACATCGCAAAAAAAATTTCGGGGGGTCGGGCGCCCCTCCCCGCCCCTATGTAGCTGCGCCCATGCTGATGAATGGATGGATATTGTGAATGTGATAGTTGATTTTCCATGTTCAAATGCTATAAGAAGTGTGCTAAGAAGAATAACATGGGCACCACTGTTTACTATATATGGAAGGAAAGGAATACTAGATTGTTTTCTAATGAAAAGATGATTGCAAAAGTTGTTATGCATAATCTTGAAGAGAATATTAGACTGCAACTTAAGGGCATGAATGTAAGAGATTCATTCCAAGTGAGCAAAGTAGCTATTGAATGGAATGTGAAGATGAAAGTTCAAAAGAATTTGTGATATGATGTTTTGGGTGTTTGGATTTTGCAGTTTAGAATATAAAAGGGTTGTTGGTAATAAATGGTTTTGAGCAGTTGGCTAATACCATGGCGATGAAATCTATGTGAAATGGAACGTAATTACCATAATGTAGTATACTGCTCGGTGTATGGGTTAGTATCATGTGACATATTCAAAAAGGTTGAATACTGTCTATCTTGACTGATATGACTTGCAGAGGTGAGTTTCAAGGTGCTCTACATTTTGGATTGTATCCAACTCTATTTTTGAAAGTTCATTTCAGTGAATAGCCTTGTACCTTGTCTGCTTGAATCCTATATATGTTGAATGGTGAGTCATTTTATAGTAGGCCTTAGTAAGGCAACTATAAGTCATGTATGTATTACTCAATGTATTAGGAGTTAAGTATGGCATAAAGTAGGTTTCTCACTCAGAAGGGTAAATAGACTTGGCGAGCAATGCATGATGATAGGAATAGAGAGGTGTGCAAGATGAACCTTTTTGGTCATATCGATGTATTGCCATTGGAGGTATGGATGGCTTCTCACTGACTAATGAGGCCTGATTTATTTAGAAGTTAAGTCATATAAGTGGGGATGTAGTTGCTTGTATATGTGTTTGGCTTTTAATGAACTGCAGGAAATGTAGTTAGTTCAGCAGTGTCTTCCAGTGATGAGTTTTGGGAAATGGCTATAACCCACATGATGATGCCTTACAATGAGTTCTTTAGGTCATTTAAATGAAGAGGAAGCAATTTAATGATCTAATTGGGACTTCTTGTTAAGGAATGTAGTGATAAGGTTATGGTCTTGGTGAATTATGGGGAATATGGACTGTTTAGGATTTCAGAAGTATAGAGTGTTGCTGCTGTATTGTATTTCAGTTTTGAATGTTTTGTAGAATGTAGTCCAATAAGGAAAATGGGTATGTCCATTGATGTGCTAATATATACTCCGTATTTACCGTTTTCACCAAACAATATTCACTGCCCTTGATACTATTAGATTTGATAACCAACTTTAAATCATTAACTGATTAAAGGCACATTCGGATGATACATTATCATCTTTGGTTACCAAAAATAAATAAGATTTCTTACAACAACCATCTTTCAATGGTGCTAAAGACTTCCCAAAAAAGTACAAAAAAAGTACTCAAAGAACGAAAAAAAAATGCATTTTTTATAAATATCTAAGTCATTTTCTGTAGGTCCGTGAGTATTTTTTGTGTACTTTTTAACTACTTATCTTATGCTTCTAGGGCACAAGATAGAAAAACTCATATCACATTAGTTATGATATCATTATGATTTTACAAGACCCAAAAGATTATACTCTCTCCGTCCCAAATTTATTGTCAACTATTGACTTTTTTAGTTTTTCATCTTCAACTTTGACCTTAAATATTTTTGTGGGTGTTGTATAATATTTGATGTAAAATATATAAATGGTTTGGGTTTTGAGTGTACTTTTCAATGATATAATTGTTCAAGTATTATATAATAAAAAATATATATTTATGGTCAAAATTGAACTAGTTTGATTTTGAAAATTCAAAATAAACAATAATTTTGAGACGGACACTGTGTTCTCAAGTTGTGTAAAAGAGGGAAAGAAAGTGAAAGTGATAAAAGATGTGTTCTCAAGTTTTTTTTTTTTTTTTTTTTTTTTTTTTTTTTTTTTAAATGAAAGGGAAAGTAAATGGATGAAAGTGGGGAGATTTTGCCTTGACAACTTTCACCCCAAAAGTGGGGTAAAACACAACTTTACTTCTCATCTCTTTCTTTACTTGCTCTTTCTTTACTTTCCTTTCATTTTCTTCCTATTTTTTTTTCGAGAACAGAGTGGAGGGAGTATAAAAAAAGATTAGATTAAATAATTTGTTAAAATACTTTGGTTTGTTAAATATAATAGTTGTTGAAAATAGTAGAAAGTTTGATATATAAGTATTTTTCTTATACAACAAATACTCTTATTATCCATTAATAACGAAAATATTTGCAATTAAATAAAATATATAAGTATATATGAAAAAGATCAAATAAAAAATATAAATATTCGTGAGAAGGATATAAAGGATTTTTTTGTAAGATCTTAAAAAATTTCAAAAGAATTCAACAAGATCGCGAGGGGTATGTTTGTCTATAAAAAAAATTGTGAAAGAACTTTTTCTAATATTGAGTTTTTTTATACGTTATTTAATGAAAAAGAACGAAAATTTGATGCATAAAATTTTTTTGATGCACAAGATTTTCGACGTGTTATATTTTGATGTACAATATTATTTGGATGCAAAAAGTCAAAAGAAATTGAATATAAAAATGAACTTTTAATGCAAAAAAAAAAAAAAAAAAAAAAAGAAAAGAAAAAAAATGAAAAAAGAACAAAGCAATTTCATATGCAAACATTTTAATTATAATTTTTTTCGATAAAAGTATCCACTTTTAATAAAACATTCTTCACAAGTTTATTACGCACCAGCGTATCTGATTTTATGGAATTATTTTAGAATTTGTCAAGAACTTTTAAAAAGAATTGTTGCGTCATTCTCTCAAATATTTATCTTTTTATTTTAACCTTACCCATATATAAGTTTAAAGCTACACGCAAATAACAATTAACTATCACGATTCATGTGATTAAGAACCTCGCCGCATCGCTTGAGTATATGCTACTCATCGTCTCATCCACTAAAAAGGATCGAATGACCAAATCTTGAAATAACAAAAACAGTTTACTGTTCCTCTTAATGTAGGCATGCATGTAGTCAAAATAATACAGTAGTGATTAAGATATTGATTTTATGTACTATTATCATTACAGTATTATTTTTCAACAATATTTTGTTCAAACATTAAGGTTGAAAAGTCAAACGAGCCACCATATGTAGAAATGAGAAGCCTGTGTTCAAAGATTGCAAAGGTCATGGTTTATTAATTAAGCTACTTATTTATAAGGATTTTTCTAAAATATGCCTTAAGACATAAGTTAAGCACACCAAAAAGTACTAAAAAGTACTCATACCCATGTAAAAATTCAAAAAATTATATTTTTGTGTGAGTCCCTGAATCATTTTCAATAGGTCCCATAGTACTTTTTGTGTGTCTGTGCTCCTAAGGCACAAGTTAAAAAAAAAAAAAAAAAAAAAAAAAAAAAAAAAAAACTATTTATAAACTATGTTGGTTAAATCTTATTATTGTTATCCTATATGTAAAATTGATCATGAAATTTTCTTGAAGTCTATGGAATTATACTTTGTATATATATTTCTAACACAAATAAATATATACATGAATTGGTTAAACATCTAAAAAAACAATATAAATATATAATACAATTTGCAAGGAAGATATGGAAAAGAGATTATTCTCCTAAAATCATTCAACTTGGACTCGCAACTCTAAATTCTCCCACGTTGCATGAGCTTTGATTTTTTGCTTCCTAGCTAGTCAACAAATCTAACCCATTTTTTCAAATTTTTTTGCCTATAAATTTCACCCCACTTTTGCACATAAACCACAAGCAAACATTACTCGCTAGTCACTGATCTCTCTCCTCATACACAAATTTCAAATATGGCTAAAGTCCTTGCGTACCAAAATCTTGTAACCCTTTTCGTGTTACTCAACTCGACCTTCTTAATAATTGCACGGCCACTTAACATTATGAATGCAGTGGCTTCTCCTGACAAGAATAATAATGTTCTTGATCATTTTTCTTTGGGATCCATTTTAGATGCAGGACCAAGTCCCGGCATAGGACATGGGGTCGAAGACAAGGCCACACTTGGAGGTATCAAGGCTGGGCCTAGTCCTGGAATTGGACATGGGTATGCATTGGGAGGAATCAAAGATGCACCTAGCCATGCAACGGGACATGAGTTCATGGGTATTCAGACTTTGGGTGGAATCAAAGATGGACCGAGTCCTGGAATCGGGCACAGGTTTGTAACTGCTCCAGCGCTTGGAGAACTTAAAGAGTCTGGTCCAAGCCCTGGTGCTGGTCACTAGTTCGGTGGATTGTTCCTAAACATGAGGTTGGGCAGGCAAATGACAAACAATAATTATGGTTATTTTTTAGCATTCAGAATATACATTCGTTATAGGTAGCGAACATTGATTCACATCCAGTTATTCAAAATCCTTAGTATTCGTTGATTAAAAATATTACTTTTTTATTTCATTGTTGTAATTTGTGTTCATGTTCTAATGATCCCAATTTTTTTGTTTGAATGATGAATATTCAAAAACAGTTTCTCAATATGCATACTGTCTTAATTTTTATACAGAATTAAATCAAAGTCTTATTAATTGTTAATAAATAATAAGTGATAAGACAATTAGTCTTCACTAAATCATGACTCATGCATGATATGTCATGCTTCAATATTGTGGAAATTTTCCAAACATTTGTTACGTCCTAAAACAAAACATCTGTAACATAAGATCTCGTAAGCATTTCTTCCATATAATTGGAATGCAAACTATCAAACTCTCTCCTTTTTTGCCAACCCAACACAACTAGCAAGACCAATGCTATTCATTTCTACTTTAACTAACCTTGAAGTTGAATTGCTTCCCAATTCAATACAAAATTTCCAGAGAAATTTAAGAAGAGGGTTATGCAACAAATAGTAAAAAGAAAATTTATCGAAAAAAAGAAAAAATATAGTTTACCTCGGGTGGTGACGGTCGGATGTTTTTCCATTGAGACGGTAAGAACCCTATAAAAGAATGATATTTCTATAGTCGGGGTAACACTAGCATCAACGGGCGGAACCAAAAAGTTATGGTTGAGGGGACAAACTTTGATAGTTTTTATAAACTACACTACAAATTGGTTATTTAGAGGGGCAAATCACAAAAATATCCGGATATTTTAAAAAAATTACACAATAATTTTTTTCACTAGGGGGCACATGCACACCCTGACCCCTCTTGTGCAATGAGGTACCTTCGCTTATCTCTTTGAGTATGATAATGAGAAGGGTTTATTGTGGTAGATGATAAAGGATGAGAACTCCATATGTGAAATGGTGAAGGAGACCATATGAGCTTACTCTAATTCTTCCACATATCATCTAGTATATATAAGAGAGAATTAGGGTAAAAGATAGAGAGATTAAAGTATGTGGGCCTATCCATTATTTGGGCCATTATCTAGTAATATCCTAGCCCGGAGTACCCTATGTATATATTGCTATATATCATCAAACCTTCCGGCCTAAACACTTTCTCTGCTCAAGAAAATCAAATCATGTTAAAATAATAGCACAACAAACAAATATGTTATTTATGAGATCATGTAATACACCATCTAAACCAAACAACCTCCAAATCTCAAACACATGATTAAAATACCATGCTTGCCTTTGTATATGATGATTGGATTATAATGTGTTAGACTTATATCTAATACAATTTTCCCCCTCCCACGACACATCCGCCTATCCTTGTTGTGTATGAGTCAAGTATGAACCGAAATCAACATCATGAATTGATTGTTTCTCCTAAAAATGATGTGCATGGGCATTGCATTTGATTTGAATGCCACATTGCATTTGATTTGAATGCCACATCATTTCCATGATCTCATAGTAATGACAGGTTAAGACCTGGTCATATGGATATGATCTAGGTTAGTAAGGATAGGAAGATTGTGATGAGTGTGGAGATACGTAGACAATGATTTCTTGCATGTCCATATGAACGTGTATGTAATGTGTGTATTACTCCACTGCAAAGGTGACTCATACTACGATGTGTAACAGCCTTCAATAATGGACCAATGGTGTTTGATCACACTCGAGCATACTAATCACGTTTTGTTTTTATTTAAAAACAAGTACGTTGATGCCATATCGATGGTGGCAGGGAGTTTTTGCATGTCCATATGAACTTGTATGTAATGTGTGTATTACTCCACTGCAAAGGTGACTCATACTACGATGTGTAACGGCCTTCAATAATGGACCAATGATGTTTGATCACACTCGAGCATACTAATCACGTTCTGGTTTTATTTAAAAACAGGTTACGTTGATGCGGTGGCAGGGAGTTTTTGGCGACAAACCTTAACCACCTAACTATCACGATCAACTCCTCCTAAACCTGATCTTTGATCTTCCAACTAATAACTAAGGTCGGTAATAGTCACTATTTAATCCTTGTGATTAATTTTTTGGTTGTTACTAGACTGAATAATTAGTTCTCGATCATTATCAATTTAGGTTTTTGACTTCTTCGGTTTAGGGTTTGTATGTTATTCGTTGCTGAATCTTTGACGTCATATAATGCATTAATTGCTGAGATATTCATTGTTTTGTCCAATTAGGGTTTCAAACATAACTCGATATCCATTAAATAATTTTTTTTTTGGTTGTTGTTCGTGGTTGCCTAACAATTATTGTTAGGGTTTTGTTTTGTTCGCAAACATTGTTATCTTCTTTGTTATTGGGTCTATCATGTTGGAATCTGGACAGAACTTGGGGTACGAGTGATTTTGGGTTTCGTTTAATGGTTCAATCATGAATCTTGGGTTTCTGGACTCAGGAGGGAGAGGGGGCGTAAGAAGGATAAGACAAATGAGATGAGTGCTTCAAATGTGAACGTAGCTTGTACAGAGGTAGCGTTGACTGTGAATAAAAGTGGTGCACGACTGGGATCGTTCCCAAGCTCGTCAGAGGCATTTGGTAGCCCTAATCATTCATCTTTGGCTGCTAAGATTTGTGATATGGAGAGTCAAATGCTAGAAGGAAAACTCGTGTTATTGTGTGATGATAGGAAACCACTGAAACCTAATAAATTAACTCGAGTAGAATCATCACCTCTTGAATATGCTGTTGGTCTTGACTCTGGTACTAGGCATTTTGAGGTCCTAAAATCATGTGTGCGAGGGGCTGTAGTAACACATGATGCTGATATTGAAGTTAACTCGCTGAACATGAATACATTAATTAGTACAGAGCCTTCTCGTGATACTACACAGGACCCAAACAATGGTCAAGAGGTTTTAAAGGCTGTTAATGACTCACAAGGTTGAGGTTGAGGGCGAGCAGGTGGGAATTGGGGGAAAGTAATTTGCTCTTTTCTCGTTTACGATCTTGATCCATCCTGAATCAAGCAAACGGGTGGTGAAATTTCATACAATGGAAGTGGGTTTACCAACTGGTGAAAATGCAGAAGTTCAAATCCCTTTTTCATCAATTTTGGAGGCGACTTCTAGGTATGAACACTTGTTATTTGATTATTTTCTTGGAGAAAGAATAGCATTTCCTATTGTGGAACAATATGTGAAGAATGTGTGGAAGAAGTTTGGTATTGTCAAAACAATGATGAATTTGAAAGGCTTTCTTCTTTTTCAAATTGGCATCGGAAGGTAGGGATGCGGTTTTGGTAAATCAACTGTGGTTGATCCGTAATGCTCCAGTTATTCTTAAGAAGTGGTCTCCTAACGAGTGTTTATTAAAAGAAGAGCTAAAATCGGTTCTGGTGTACGTACAATTGTATGATGTTCATGTGACAACATTTACTGAGGATGGATTGAGTGTTATAGCAACTAGATTGGGTACACCAATCATGCTTGATTCTTATACGAGCACAATGTGAATAGACTCATGGGTTTGATTGGATTTTACATGTGCTTTGATAGACCGTCCTCTTAAAGATACTATGGTCATTGCTATTCCTTATGTGGAGGGTTTAGGTTCTTATTTGCATACAATCAAGGTGGAATATGAGTGGAAACTGCCAAGATGTTGTAGTTGTTCGATTTTAGTTCACGATGACAGCTAGTGCCCTAAAACTATTAGGGCAACTGTGGGTGCTGATTTGATAAAGCAAAGTGGTCCAACTACTGTGAAGAATGTTGCTGCTCAAAATGATGGCTTCCAAGCAGTGAAAAACCGTAGACATAATAGTAAGCAACAAGATTAGTCAACATGTTTTAAACCTAAAAGCACATTCATGTATTGTCATGTATCTACTCCTAGTGCTTTTGGGACGTCCAACAAGCAAGAAAGTGTGAAAAATAATGGGGCCTTGACATCCAAGAGTAATACTACTAATAATGGGTCCTCGGCCTCTAGCAACAAGGCACCTGGGAATTTGGATAATATTAATCTTGTTTTTTTGAGGAATTCGTTTGCAACTTTGAATGAACATGACAAGGTTTTTGAGAATATGGATACTTCGAAGGTGGAAATCGAGGGTAATACTGCTAAGGATGTAACAATGGCTACATAAAAGAGTGATAGTGATGTTGAGGATGTATACGAAGAGACTGCTAATTTCATGACTTCCTCATCAAATGAGTTGTTGGAGGTGCAAATAATGCATGGTTATTTGAGGATGAAAATTATGACATGTATGGTGATTATCATAATGAAGTCTTAACTGAAGAACAGCTGGCATTCTGTGACGCGCTCGACATTAGGGTTGACAATTCGGGTCGGGTTCGGGTTGGCGGGTCAGAAAACCCCAACCCGAACTTGGCCCATTTAAATTATCGGGTTAGCTACCTTAACCCTAACCTGTTTACACGTAACCCGAACCTGACCCATTTAACCCGTATATATACTTGGGTTGACAGGTTAAATAAGTTACACGGGTTGAATATGTTAAACGGGTTTCGGGCTGACCCATTTAACCCGTTTTATATACAAAAGTTAGCACATTACACGAGTTAAATGGGTTAGCGGGTCGACCCGTTTAACCAATTTAACCCGTATAATTAAATATATATAATTTTTAATTTAAGAAAAAAAAATTAAACAGGTTGGCGGGTCAACCCGTTTATTTTATTCCCAACCCATGGGTTAGATATGTTGACCCAAACCTAACCCGAAATCTATTTAGCTAAACCCGAACCTATTAATTTTCGTGTCGGGTCAGAAATTGTCACCCCTACTCGAAAATAATCTCCGAGGTCAATTAAGACGATAGTTATATTTAGTGTTTTTGTGAGTCAAATGTAATTTAGTGTTTAGTGGTTGTTTCCTTTATAGGAGTAGAGTTGTCATGTTATGTATGCTTTACCGTTTATATAACAGACAGAAACATGAGACTCACTTATATGTTTTGTATTAAGTGTTTTTTTAGTGATATTTACTCCAGGTTAAAACCCTTTGGCCAAAAAAAATGACGTGTCATAAAATTTGGGGCTTAAATCGTTGATTTGCTGGTTTTGTATATAGTTGAAACGACACAGAACTCACCAGTCACCATCATCAAATGCAACAAAAACTTTCAAAGAAATTTATAAATGGTTATCTGAATAAATATAAAGCATACTATCTCTTGTGACAAAAGCACCCATTTTCAAAAAGACCAAGGTTGTTTATTGGTTCAATATTTCGGTTCCCAGGTTTATTTAGTACTTCGTTCGTTTTTAAATAAATGTCCAGTTTGATTTTTCAGATTTAAACAAGTTTATATTTTGTGTGTATTATATAATATATGATAAAAAATCATATCATTGAAAAATACACTTAAAACCCAATCATTCACATATTTTGTATCAAATATCATATGACCCATAAAAATATTTAAGATTAAAGTTGAACCAGTTCAACTTTGAAAAGTCAAACTGATATTCGTCTCAAAATTATTCTCAGATCTTAAAAGTCACACAGTTTAATTAAAATAAGACTACTTTTTGACTAATCAAATAAAATATACACAAACTAAACTTTCTTTTTATTGATTAAAAAGAAAAGTTAGTCAATTATTTTAAACATCCCAAAAGAAAAATATTGATTATAATTTTGAGACGGAGGCCGCATATGTTTCTCGGTTTTTAACCAAATCAATTAAAATGTGGTTCAAACTAAACGACAAAAAGAAATTGAATTCTATTTTGAATTAATGCAGACACTTTTAGTTTTATTACTTAATATTTTCAGTCATCTTTCTCTATTAAATCGCAAACAAACAGATTTCATATGACTTGATTAATTCATTTTTTTTTCTTCATATTAAGTCAATTAAGTCGAATTCAAACAACACTTAAATCTGACTACCAAATCTTACTATTAAAAGGTGTCAAGAAAGTATGAACGTGAATCAAACAATGTTATTTGTTTTTTTGTTAAATTGTCTGAATGATTTTAATTTGTAATTTTTTTATTTAAATCATCGCATTGTGATAATAAGTAACTTCTCTAAACATTAACCAAACATTTTTATCGTACGTTTAACATAGTCAATAATGCATTATATAAATACATATAAATTTAAGATAATAAAACACTATTACATATCATAAGAGGTGATAAGAGAAAATAAGACAAGTCCCTCAACTATTATTATGTTTGATCGCGTCTAATTCGAAAAAAATAAAATAAATAAACAACTCGAGATTTGACCACGTTTGACTGACTAAGAGGTAAAAAAGCTAGTAAAACAACTTTTAATTTCAAAAAAAAAAAAAAAAAAAAAAAAAAAAAAAAAAAAAAAAACGCCCTTATATTTCAAGTTAACTTATAATGGTTACCTATATTTAGTTTTAGTAACTAATATGAAAGTTATATGTATATATCCAATATTTGGGTTTCTCGGTTTAGTTTAGTTTGTGATTTCGGTTTGCAAGACTAAAAATCATGGTTGTCAGGATCCCGATCCTGATCTTAGGATCTTACGATTTTACGATACTGCAAAGCAAAAACGATCCGGATCTTACATAGAATTTTTGAAAGCTTAAGTTCTTATAAGATCCCGATCTTGACCAAAGGATCTTAAAATCTAATCCGATCCGATCTTACTTTTCTTGGATAACAAACTAAAAAACTACAAATTTCTGGATTATTTTTTGTAGAATTAAAAAAATAACATGTTAATCTTATTAAATATTTTATAATCTTAATTTAGAACAACATTTCGATGGAAGATTCATATAATTTTATGTTTATGATATATAATAATTTGTAAATTTTTATAATATTATAAAAATTATTACGAAAATAACATTATAGTAGGATCTTAAGATCTCGATCCGATCTTACGATCACGATCTTGCAAAGACGAAAACGATCCTGGGTAGGATCCCGATCTTGAAAACCTTGCTAAAAACTGAACTAATATCCAAGAATAACATTCGTTTTCGGTTTAGAACCGATCAAAAAATAATTTTTTTATATTTGGTTTCGGTTTATGTTTGATTCAACTTTCGATGTTTTTCAGATATCATCATTACCAAAAACAAATTAAGGAAAAATATATATATAAATTGTTACCTTAACAAATTAAACAAGCTTTAAATACCTTTAAAAAAAAAAAAAAAAAAAAAAAAAAAAAAAAAAAACGAATAGTACATTAGTCAGAAAAGGATGTACAATTCTGTTTGTTAATACATGGAAACCAATAGTTAATGTGGAGATAATGATTATCTGTAATTAAACCATTATTTACGCAAACACCATCCAAAAATCCACCAAAAATCTTACGAAAGATGTCTTGTATCTTAAAAAATAGTACCTTATGTATTAAACATGGGCAAATGATATTAAAAGGTATTATACTTGCCACAAATTCATCGAATGGTTAGTGAACTAAAAAATTTGACTTTTGGCACCATTAACTTGTCTTTTTTTCTTTTTGTGGGTATTTTTCCCTTGTATAGCCGGTGGCTGTCCACGTGTACAGGTAGGTTGCCACCCAGAAGATGAAATTGTGGCAAGTTTAATACATTTTTTTAGAATTTGCCCTACCGGTAAATCCTTAGTTTATATATCCCAAGTGTTTAGGCCACCGGAACACCACTGCCACCAACATGAACACACTACCACCATTTCCTTGATCTCTATCACCACGTAACTCAACCACAGGTACACACCCACCACCGAAAACACCTCTCTCTCTCTCTCTCTCTCTCTCTCTATATATATATATATATATATATATATATATATATATATATATATATATATATATATATATATATATATATATATATATATGAACTTTCGAGGGTATTGGAGTTTAATAACAAATAAAAACTAATAAAAATGTAATAAATAATGGTTTGGTATTATGTTGGTGTCGAGAGGAATGATTCGGTATGTATGCGAAATGTGGGATGTTTCGGGTTGCAATTAAGGTGTTTGATGAAATGCCTGAGAGAGATGTGGGGTGTTGGAATACGGTTATTTCGTGTTATTTACATGATGGGAAGTAAATAACGCCGGCTGTTGTGGCAGTGGTAGTGGTTTCAGGTTGAAATAACGGCGTCTGTTATGATGGTGGTGGTGGTTTCCGGTAGAAATAACAGCGGCGAATGGTGGAGATGATTGGGTTTTTTTTTTTTTTTTTTTTTTTTTTTTTTTTTTTTTTTTTATGGTTTGTGTGATGATGAAGGAGGAAGAGAGAGGAAGGAGAAGGTGGGTGGTGGGTTGAGGTGGCCGGAGCGGCAGTAGTGGTCGAAGTGGGTGGTGATGGGTAGTGCAAATTATTAAAAAAAGTATTATACCTGCCAACTTTTCATCTTTTGGGTGGTGGTGCAACCTGCTACCGGTTGAGCAAGTCACATAATACCCACAAAAAGAAAAAAAGACAAGTTAATAGTGCCAAAAGTCAAATTTTTTAGTTAACTACCCATTCGATGAATTTGTGGCAAGTATAATACCTTTTAATATCATTTGCCCATTAAACATTGTACCAAAATATATATCACGAAAAACCATACTCTTAATTTTCTATAAATAGTTATCATAAGTCCATAACTAAATATCATTACCAAAAACCTAAACGATCGATAACTTTTTTTCATCAAGAAACTAAAGTTGTCCATCATGGGAAATAAGAATACTCATGTTGCCAATGTTGCTGTTGATCATGATCAAAAGTTAACGAATAAACGAGTTCGTTCTGTTGTTAGCAGAGATACTAATGATGATGTTGCTGATACGAATGAAGAAGAATATTATAGGCTAAAGCTTGAAGAGTTAGCGAACGAAAAGCTGTCTGTATTTGCTTTTGAAGAGAATGATATGTTATGTGAATAAGTTAAAGAAAAGAAAAAGTCGAAGAAGTTGACGAAGTTTAAGGGTGGTGCTAAACGTAAACTTTCAACGAGGGATGAAGATGGCAAGAAAAAGAAGGTAAAACGAGTCGTTGATAGAGAAATTGTGAGTAACGAAGTGATCACACAGTTAAAGGAGTTTATTGATGAGATTAAGGGTTGTGATATGAAGTTGGTGATTCAGAAAACGTTGTTTGAAAGTGATTTGAAACGTAGCAAAAATAGGCTAAACATGCCGTTTAAGCAAGTTGAGACTCATGATTTCTTGACCGATGAAGAGATACGTATAGGTAGCAAACCCTGACAAGGCTGGGATCGAGGTTCGATTGGTTGGGCCAAATATGCAGATTTTCAAGAAACCAATGTGGTTAAAGATTTGGAACATGCAGAGTACCAAGAACTATGTGTTGAAGACCAACTGGTGCGATTTTGTGGAGGCTAATAAGACGGTTTTGAGGGAAAGGGCAACTATTCAAGTTTGGTCGTTTAGGAAAGACGAGCAGTTGTGTTTTGCTGTTGCATGTGTGGACAAACCTGTGGTGAACAGGACGGCGGTTGAGGATGCATCATCTTCTGATTCATCTTTTATTGCGTAGATAGTCTGGGTTTAGCCTATACTAATATGATGTACTATTACTATTAAGGGTTTGAGTAAACTACATTTTTGGTCCTTGTGGTTGTATCAAAATCTCACTTTTGGTCCAATTTTCAAAAAATCGCACGGATCAGTCCAAAAGTACACGTGGACTTCACTTTTGGTCCAATTTTCTTAGCAAGTTAGTTTAGTCGTTAAGTACGTTGCACCGTTAGTCCTTTAACCTAACGGTCATTTAACAATGTTTGCACCGTTAGTCCTTTAACCTAACGGTCGTTAGCAAATTTTTGAAAAAACAAATTTTGAAAAATTCGAAAAAATCTCTAAAAAAAAAATTTTTTTGACGAAAATTTTTATTTCAAAAAAAAAATTTTGAAAAAAAATTTCAAATAAATTTTTTTCTTAAAAAATTCGAAAAAATTTCTAAAAAAAATTTTTTTTGACGAAAAATTTTTTTTCCAAAAAAAAAAAAAATTGAAAAACAAATTTCTAATAAAAAATTTTCTTAAAAAATTCGAAAAAAATTATAGTTTTTTTTTTGACATACATATTCTAAATTTTTTTTGCGATTGTCCCGGTTTGACACTAAAATTAAAATGTATATATACGTAAAAAAATTTCTTAAAAATTTCTAAGATTAAAATGTATATATACGTAAAAATTTTATTAAAATGTATACACTTAAATTAAAATGTATATATACATTTTAGAAATTTTTAAGAAAATTTTTTACGTATACATACATTTTAATTTTAGTGTCAAACCGGGACAATTGTCAAAAAAAATTTTGAATATGTATGTCAAAAAAAAATTTAGAAATTTTTTTGATTTTTTTAAGAAATTTTTTTATTAGAAATTTGTTTTTCAAAAAATATTTTTTGAAAAAAAATTTTTTGTCAAAAAAAAATTTTTTTTTTAGAAATTTTTTCGAATTTTTTAAGAAAAAATTTTATTTGAAATTTTTTTTCAAAATTTTTATTTTTGGAAAAAAAAATTTCGTCAAAATTTTTTTTTTTAGAATTTTTTTCAAATTCTTAAAATTATTTTTTTTTCAAAAATTTGCTAACGACCGTTAGGTTAAAGGACCAACGGCGCAAACATTGCTAACGACCGTTAGGTTAAAGGACTAACGGTGCAACGTACTTAACGACTAAACTAACTAGCTAAGAAAATTGGACCAAAAGTGAAGTCCACGTGTACTTTTGGACTGATACGTGCGATTTTTTGAAAATTGGACCAAAAGTGAGATTTTGATACAACCACAAGGACAAAAAATGTAGTTTACTCTAAGGGTTTATATTATATATGAGCTAATATACAAGTTTTGAAATTATTAGTGATTTTGTGTGTAGCAAATCTATTTTAATTTTCTTAGTTCATTTATGTTTAATTTGACTATTGTTGTGTTATTGTTTTGTGGTATAGGGTGTTTTTTTTTTTTTTTTTTGAAAGGTGAATTTCAACTTAGAATCGACCATCTTCGCTGACAGCGAAGGCCCTATCGCCACCCCGCCAGACTATGTTGTCTGAACCGGGTCCACGCTGATCTCAGGTGGTAACGGGTTTCCCCCGGAAACCGTACTGCCTCCACACAAGTTTACCTTGCTGGAGAAATAGCCGGATGAAAACCGGGCCATGCTCAAGATTTCGAACCTCCGCAACGATTGGCTTCAATGGTTCAAATCCATCATTGCAATATATCTCCGGAACAATATGGTCTACAAGTGGACCACAAGTGAGGACTTCCCGGGTGGTCACCCACCCGGTACTACTCCCCTTGTGGTATAGGGTGTTAATGGTACACAACATACACTCCTTTTTTGTAAAGTAATTAATTAAACAAAGAACTTGAGTTCATTATATGTATATCAATTAATTCAACAAATTATATTGCAACAAAAAACTACGGAGCATTGGCTATCATATACATAATAAACTAGTACAAAAAGGACAAGTTCTTGGTCAACCTAGTTTGACCCATTTTGACTTCTAACAAAAATACACTTCATCAGGAAGGCTTATTCATATGCCAGTTCTTCACGCTGCCCAGACCATCCGCCTTCACCAAAATGGCCCCCAGTCATCTTCGTCTTCAAAATAACTGAGCGAGAACACTTGCAGCATGTTCTTTTTTTTTTATATATTTTTTTTCTTCTCTTATTCTCGATATTTGCCAGCTTAGTATTCCAGCTTAGTATAAAGTTGGGATCCAATACTGTTAGTGGCAAATTTGGATCCAATAATGTATTCCAGCTTAGTATCAAGTTTTTAAGTTTTGCAATCAAGATGAAAGGTTTTAATTTCTGTAACGATGAGTTCATATCCAGGATAAAGCAGTTGGAAAAGAAATTGGAAACTATTGTTACCCAAGAATGAGGAGAGTAAAGAATATAAATTGTTGCTTCAACAAATTTAACAACCTTAAGTACTTTAACAAAGAAAAATTAAAAAGAGAAGTGCATTCTCTAACATTTATTTGCCTTAAAAAAAAAAAAAAAAAAGACCGAGACCGACAGGACCGACCGAACTGAAGAACCAGCGGTCCGGTTTCGATCCAGATTTCCTTTTTTCAGTCTCGGTCCGGTCCAATCCGGACCGGTCTTACGTAAAACCCGAATATTATGCCTTTTTGGACTGGATCGGACCGGACCGAACACACATTCGGTCTGGTCCTTGGTCTAAGGTTTTGGGCTAGTTTGGTCTTGGTACAGTCCGGTTTTGGCCGGTCCAATCCAGTTTTGGACTGTTGACCGCCCCTATAGTACGTTACACACAAAAGGATGTACAATTCCGTACATGGAAACAAATACTACCTCCGTCCCAAAATATAAGTCCAGTTTGACTTTTGGAATTAAACTTTGACCGTAAATTTTTTTACTTGTATTATATATCACTTGATGAAAAATATATCAAATGAAAATACATATAAAACACTATTTATTCATATATTTTGAATCAATTATTATATAATAAAAACAAAAATATTTAAGGTCAAAATTCGATACAAAAAGTCAAACTGGACTTATATTTTGAGACGGAGGGAGTAATTATTGTGGAGATAATGATTATCTTATTAGCTGTAATTAAACCATTATTTACACAAACACCATCCAAAAACCCACTAAAAATCTTACGAAAGATGTCTTATATCTCTAAAAATAGTACCTTATGCATTAAACATTGTACCAACAACATATATTACAATTCTTACGCGGAAAACCATACCCCTAATTTTCTATAAATACTTATCATAAGTCCATAACCAATTATCATACCAAAAACCTAAACGATTGAAAACTTTTTTTCTTCAAGAAACTAAAGCTGTCTATCATGGCAAACGAAGTGATCACACAGTTAAAGGAGTTTGTTGATGAGATTAAGGGTAGTGATATGAAGTTAGTGATTCAGAAAACGTTGTTTGAAAGTGATTTGAAACGTTGCCAAAATAGGCTAAACATGCCGTTTAAGCAAGTTGAGACTCATGATTTCTTGACGGATGAAGAGATACGGTTTCTTGAGACTCATGCTGGGATCGAGGTTCCATTGGTTGGGCCAAATTTACAGATATTCAAGAAACCAATGTGGTTAAATATTTGGTACATGTTGAGAACCAAGAACTATGTGTTGAAGACCAACTGGTGGGATTTTGTAGAGGCTAACAAGAAGGTTTTGAAGGAAAAGACAACTATTCAAGTTTGGTCGTTTAGGAAAGATGGGCGGTTGTGTTTTGCTGTTGTATGTGTGGATGAACCCGTGGTGAACAGAAAGACGATTGAGGAAACATCATCTGCTTTTAGTTCATTGTTGATATCGTAGATTATGTAGTGTTTATTCGATATAAATATGATGTACTATTTGGGGTTGATGTTATATGAAATTATATATGAGTTTATGAAATTATTAGTGATTCTTTACATAGCATAGTTCTGTTGATGGTAACAAAAACATATTCTATTGCAACATAAAACTATTTGCTATCAGTACATAAATTAACTGTACAAATGGGACATGTTCTGGGTCAACTTGTGTCAACCTAGTTTGACCCATTTTGAATTCTAACAAAAATACTCGCTCTGATCCATTTCACTTGCATCTAGCTTGACCCATAACCTTCATCAGGAAAGCTTATTCATATGTCAGTTCTTTAGCTGCCCAGACCATCTGCCTTCACCGAAATGGCCTCCAGTCATCTTCGTCATCAAAATAACTGAGCGAGAACACTTGCAACATCTGCAAATTAGTATATATTTGTTCTTTAGTGATAATATGTGTACCTTGAGTCATTATAAGATGATGTGATGAGCATTGCAGGATAGCAGATTCGTTGACACATGTTATCATAAGGCGAATACTTCATAATTGAATCAATATCTGATTTAATCTGATGATTTCCAAATTCTTCGTAGTCTACTACTGTTAGTGGGAAATTTGGATCCAATAATGTATTGCAGATGTCAAGAAACGGAACCTGCTGAACACATTTTACCCTTTATACTTCCTCACAACATACGTATAGTAAAAATAAAAATAAAAACTATTAGAACAATTGATATGCCGTCATTACCTTCAGAATGGCGGCTCCGAATAACTCAGGATGCATATTAATGGCACCTGCAAGGCTGCAACAAGAAGGACACCAGCACTATTCCAAACAGCAGCAAGCTGGCTTTTATGAACATAACCGTCGTTCTATATGATAGTTTCCATATGAAATAAAATCATTTTATGGAATTTATTTTGTTTAATCCACTGCCGCTTTTATGCCATGATGAATCAGTGGCAGCACCACCACCACCTCTACAACACTTAAAAAAACACGAAAACAAAACTTTAGTGAATTATATGAATATTACAGGGCTAATTGAACAAAAACTGAAAACGTAACCAACTATGGTCTGTTTTTGGTAACAAACTTATTTTAGGCCAGAAACACCATCAAATAACTTTTTTTAATGCGATAATGAGTTTTCTGGTGCCATGTCAGGAAAAGTCAACATGGTCGAAAGTTTCCCCACCACATCAGCAATTTGACCGAAAATCAGTATCTTTGATCGAAAATTTTGAAGATTGATCAAGATTTTGACAGTTTTTCAGTCTAAAAAAGTTGGTTACTTGAAATAGCAATTGTACAAAGAAATTTTACTCTACTTTTTTATTGAATGAGCCTAATAAAAATAAAAAAAATTATACGGCTTATGTAATACTACCTGGCATCAGCAAATGCAACAACCTAATCACGATCAAGCAAGCTTAATCTCTCCGCAGACCAACTTTTTTCCAACATTCTCCATAGGATCCATACCCATGTATGATACCACAAGATTGACCCATTTTATGAGCTTCACGGGAATACAGTATCGTTAAAGGAATTATCATGCCATCATGGGAGGCAACTTTTTTTCTTTATCAAAAACATGAATCGGAGACTTTCAACCGTTTGTGTACTTCATAATGCCCAATACCTTTACTTCATGCATGATAGAAAATTTTCTCGTTGACATGTCATAGTCAACAATGTTAGTTGTAGCTGATAAAATGATTTATTTTAGTGATTAACAATACTTCAATTATTAGAGCCGTGTGTGAAAGATTCAATATTTCATTTCATATCAGGTATAAAAGTATGTGCTTTGCTACAGAGAACTTGTTTTTTTTTAGTACTTATATCACAGGCGACAAAATCACCACTCGTCACTCGATATACTTAGTTCATGAAGTCATGATTCGAGCCTGGAACAAGTAACAACACTACATGAGCTTGACGGCATAGAGAAATACTATGTGAATAGGAAAATCACTAGAGTGAAGGCAATGTGAGTTGTTGATGCAATGACATGATTGCCGAAGAAGATCAAAGAGATGACTGTCTGTGCAATTCTCTTCTCTTTTGGTATGTACTTTTTGAACTGTTCCTAATCGAACTGAGTTGGTTGTTGGCACCCAATCTGTTGGATGAAAGAAAACCTGTAGGGGCATGGGTGGAATAATGATGCATTCGGCAGCTTGGTGATTAAGGACTTCCACTAACATTATGTTTTGTTCAACAACGTTCACTTGTGGGAATAAATAAATAATGCTAGTGTTAGGCTAGAAATTCCAGCTTAGTATCAAGTTTTTAATTTTTGCAATGATGAACGAAAACATGTCTAATCAAATGATAAAAGGTTTGAGTTTGTGTAACGGTGAGTTCAGATCCCGTAAAGCAGTAAAAAAAAATAGAACTATTGTTACCCAAGAAAGAGGAAAGTAAGAGTATATAAACTGTTAGTTCAAAAAAAAAAAAAAAAAAAAAAAAAAAAAAAGGAGTATATAAACTGTCGCTTTAACAAATTTAACAAGCTTAAGTACTTTAATTAACAAAGAAAAAGAAGAAGAAGAAAGTGCATTTTTAACATTAATTTGCCTTCTCTAAAAAAAATAAATTAATAAAAAAAATAAAAAATAAATAAAAGTAAAAAAAAAAAAAAGCAAAAACGAATAGTAGTACATTACGCACAAAAGGATGTACAATTCGGTTTGTTAATACATGGAAACAAATAATTAATGTGGAGATATTATTAGCTGTAATTAAACCATTATTTACACAAACACCATCCATAAATCTTACGAAAGATTTCTTGTATCTCAAAAAGTAGTACCTTATGCATTAGACATTGTACCAAACAATATATACCGTTGAGAAAACCATACCCTTAATTTTCTATAAATACTTATCATAAGTCCATAACTAAATTTCATACCAAAAACCTAAACGATCGAAAACTTTTTTTCTTCAAGAAACTAAAGCTGTCCATCATGGGAAATAAGAATACTCATGTTGCCAATGTTGCTGTTCATGATCAAAAGTTAACGAATAAACGAGTTCGTTCTGCTGCTAGCAGACACACGAATGATGATGTTGCTGATACGAATGAAGAAGAATATTATAGGCTAAAGCTTGAAGAGTTAGCGAACAAAAAGCTGTCTGTATTTGCTTTTGAAGAGAATGATATGTTATGTGAACAAGTTAAAGAAAAGAAAAAGTCGAAGAAGTTGACGAAGTTTAAGGGTGGTACTAAACGTAAACGTTTGACAAGGGATGAAGATGGCAAGAAAAAGAAGGTAAAACGAGTCGTTGATAGAGAAATTGTGAGTAACGAAGTGATCACACGGTTAAAGGAGTTTATTGATGAGATTAAGGGTTGTGATATGAAGTTGGTGATTCAGAAAATGTTGTTTGAAAGTGATTTGAAACGTAGCCAAAATAGGCTAAACATGCCGTTTAAGCAAGTTGAGACTCATGATTTCTTGACCGATGAAGAGATACGTATTGGTAGCAACCCTGACAAGGCTGGGATCGAGGTTCGATTGGTTGGGCCAAATATGCAGATTTTCAAGAAACCAATGTGGTTAAAGATTTGGAACATGCACAGTACCAAGAACTATGTGTTGAAGACCAACTGGTGCGATTTTGTGGAGGCTAATAAGAAGGTTTTGAGGGAAAGGGCAACTATTCAAGTTTGGTCGTTTAGAAAAGACGAGCAGTTGTGTTTTGCTGTTGCATGTGTGGACAAACCTGTGGTGAACAGGACGGCTGTTGAGGATGCATCATCTTCTGATTCATCTTTTATTGCGTAGATAGTTTGGGTTTAGTCTATACTAATATGATGTACTATTTAGGGTTTATGAAATTATTATATATGAGTTTATGAAATTATTAGTGATTTTGTGTGTAGCAAATCTATTTTAATTTTCTTAGTTCATTTATGTTTAATTTGACTATTTTTTGTGTTAATGTTTTGTGGTATAGGGTGTTAATGGTACACAACATACAGTTCTGGCCTTCTGGGTCAACTGTAAATTAACTGTAAAAAAAAAAAAAAAAAAAAAAAAAAAGTTCATATGCTACTAATCTATCATACTATAAATTAACTGTACAAATGGTGCAAGTTCTGGGTCAACTTGAGTCAACCTACTTTCACCCATTTTGAATTCTAACAAAAATACTCATTGTGATACAGTTCACTTGCATCTAGCTTGAACTATAACCTTCATCAGGAAAGCATATTCATATGCCAGTTCCTCACATTGCCCAGACCGTCCGCCTTCACCAAAATGGCCCCCAGTCATATTTGTCCTCAGGATAACTGAACGAGAACACTTCGAACACGTGCTTTCTCTTATTCTCGATACATATTTGGCAGCTTCCCATACCCCAACTCTGCACAATAGTACCATGTGCATCAGATATAATTTAGCAAATAAGTATGCAATTGTTCTTTAGTGCAACTAAGTGTACCTTGAGTCATAATAAGATGATGTGATAAGCATTGCAGGATAGCAGATATGTTTGCGTATATTATCATAAGGCGAATACTTCATAATCGAATCAAAATCTGATTTTATCTGAGGATTTCCGAATTCTTCATAGTCTAATATTGTTAGCGGCAAATTTGGATCCAATAATGTATTGCAGATATCAAGAAACGGAACCTGGTGAAAACATTTCATATTTTATACTACCAAACCACAACATAGGTAATAATAAAAAAATAAATTTAGAACAATCGAATTAATGTCTTTACCTTCAGAATGGCGGCTCTGAATAACTCAGGATTCATATTTATGGCGGCTGCAACAAGAAGACCACCGGCGCTATGTCCAATAGCAGAAAGCTGGTCTTGATGGACATAACCCTCACTTATAAGATAGTTTCCACATGAAATAAAATCATTTATGGAATTTAATTTGTTTAATCCACTGCCGCTTTTATGCCATGATGGATCAGCACCACCACCGCCTCTACACAACATTCAAAACATGAATACAAAACTGTAGCCGATTATATGAATATTACAGGTCTGCTTGCATAATAACTGAAAAACTAACCAACTTTGGTCTGTTTTTGGTAAAAAGCTTATCTTAGGCTAGAAACACCAACAAAGTTTCAAATTTTGTATTAAAATCATGAGTTTTTAGGTGCCACATCAGGAAAAGTCAGCATGGTCAAATGCTGCCCTGCCAAATTAGCATTTTGACGAGAAATCAGATTACATTAAAAAATATTTGAAGGTTTTTCGAGATCTGGACGGTTTTTCCGGTCTCAAGAAAGTTGATGATCCAAATCAAAAATGCACCAAAGTTTGTTACTTTTTCTACTCGATTAGCCTTTAACTTTTCCAAAGAAAAATCAGCTTATGTAATAGTACCTGACATCAGCAAATGCAACAACCCAGCCACGATCAAGCAAGCTCAATCGCTCAGCAGACCAACTTTTGTCCAACACTTCCCCATAGGATCCATACCCATGTATGATACCACAAGATTGACCCATTTTATGGGCTTTATGGGAATACAATATAGTTAGAGGAACTATCGTGCCATCATGGGATACAACTTTTTTTCTTTCACAAGAATATGAATCTGAAACATTCAACCATTCGTGTACATCATTGCTGTTGGCTTTTGAAGAAATGCCCAATACCTCTTCTTGATGCACGACAGAAAATGTTCTTTTTGACATGTCATAGTCAACAATTAGATCAGGCATCTGCAGTTGGTTATATTCGTTATGAAAACTGTTACTTTTGGTCAAATATAATTTCTTTTAGTATATAACAATGATTTACAGTAGTTATTAGTGTCGTATATGAAAGATTCAAAATTTCATTTCATATCAATTATAAAAGTATGCGCTTTGCAAAAAAGAAAAAAGAGCGAAGTTTAGAACTTTATACCACAGGGGACGAAAGCACCACTCGATATACTGAGTTCATGAAGTCATGATTTGAGCCTGGAACAACGCTACATGAATTTGAAGGCATAGGGAAATACCATGGATCAAGATCATCTATATCCATTTCTTTCTACAATTAACAAACATAAAATTTCATTCCCATAATTTCAAACTTTGGCTACACATTAAGATCTTATATTATTACCTCATTGTTGGATTGAATAGGCATTTTGATGGAACAAATTATAGGGGAATCCTTTCTGTTAAGGTAAAGCACCACATGCTCATCAAAAACATCCATATCTTGTATGCCAGTACCTTTAGCAGGTACAACTATTTTCTACGGAAAGAAAAATCGACATAAGCACTAAAGCAACAAATTTTGTACCAATTGAACAGATGAGGCAAAATGGACACGTTCGGCTGGATTGACCCGCAAAAACATCCACATCCTGTTTCCCTTTAGACAAATTGTTTGAGTTGACCCATATGACCACTAGAGATAAAATACATCTAGAAAAAAATAACCTGCCAATTAGCTGACTGAACATCCTCAACAGGGCATCGAGCCAAGTAATAGTTTCCATCTAATAAATCATTTTCATCATATGAATGTGCATTTGTTAGGATATAGAAGAATCCTTTATGATGTTCCAAAAAGAATTGTACACCAGAAACACGATCATGAACTTTTCGCAAGCCATCTTTTGGTTTATTTGCGTCTATTATGTACACCTGCAATAAGACAATCAAGATTCAATATAAATACAAGGAAAAAAATATAAATGAAGTATATAACTATAGATGAATTATGTTATATAAGTAAGTTCCTTCCTCAGATGAAGTTCGCGAATTGGAATTCAAAGTTATAAATTTTCCATCTTTTGTGCTCGTAATATCCACACAAAAGCTCGAATCTTTTTCTGTAAACATTAGGATGTCGCTAACGGGATTTGATCCCAGTGTTGTGCATTTTACCCTGTTCCAAAATGAGAGATGTGACATATTTACATATGGTACTTATTTCAGATCATCATATGAAGTAATTGTGTTTATAAAGCTTGCCTATATGGTCGCTGATTTTGATCACAAAGTGTATAAAATAGTGTACAACTATCTTGACCCCATGCTAAACTAACAACATCTTCAATTCTTAATGTTGGAATAATGGTCCCACTTTGAAGATCTTTAACATGAAGAATAAAACGTTCTTCGCCAGTTATGTCAATAGTGTAAGCGAGAAAATGGTGGTTGGGTGATACTCTACATGTACCCACATGAACATAGCCTGAAGAAAGTGAAGGAATTGATTAAATAAAAATGCCGATGAATTGTTAAAATAAGATATGAGACTGTGTTGTTTGAATTCAGATAGTTCGTGATTATAGTTACCATGTTCTTTTGCAATTTCATTCCAATCGAGCAATATTTCTTCATTCACAAATCCTTTTCTAGCGTAGTTGATCACATGCTTCACCCAGTTAGTACTTTCAACTGCCGGTTTCCGACACAAAACAGGGTATTCTTTGCTCTCCGGTATATACTGATAATATAACCTAGTTAACCCAGAAGAAGAAAAAAACAAGTCATTGTTTGATACGAACCATCACTAAACCATATCTACATTGGTTCCTACCAGCTTTAACAGACAATGCTGCACACAACTGCATATAATAAAAGCACATGATTCAAATATTATGGCATATAAAGATACATGTAGAAATGTAAACCAAATAGGGAATCTTCGTCATACTAGCACTAAAGTACAGTAATTCAAGTCTACTTTGTATCATCTATGTACCACGCATTCTCAAAAAAATATTTGCAAATGCGTGAAAGACCTTTTTTGAGTGACAATATCACTAGTAACAAGTCAGATACATAATTTTTTATTGCTAGAATGATCATGCCTACTAGCGTTTCTGACTTTCTGTAGTTAAGGGTGATTATATCATCACCTTATGCAGCTAGTTTAGTGTCAGACATAATGTATCAATATGAGGTTCTCTCAAACTTGTTTTGACTCCCGAAAGTCAAAATGTAGCTGTTTGGCTCTATCTGGAGTACTAGTAGGAGGTATAACAGATTTGTCAAAGAGTTCATGTTTATAATAAGAATCTATGTAGAACTAAGGGATCCTATATGGCTACATCAAACTTTTCCCTAAAAGATAGTTGCAAGACTTACAAATTCCCCTTCCAAAGGGTATGTTTGGCGAAAGTAACTGTTGCTGGAACTGGTGCTGATGCTGGAGATGGTGCTGGAGATTATAAAAAGAGATTATTTTTATAAGCTACATGAAGTAACCTTTTGTTTTAAGAGATTATGAAAGATTATTTTTTTTAGAATCTCTTATAAGTTATGTCTGCCAAACAAAGATTATTTTTTAAGTAGCTTATTTTTTGAAAAAATAAGCACAATCTCCCAACAATCTTCTGTGCCAAACATAGCCAAAATAGAACATGAAATAATATCAACAGCTCATACACACAATTTGATCTTTTGAGATCATATATACAGCTATATAATTGATCGTTTTTAAACCACCACCAAATGGCCTAGTGGTAAGGTCCTTGGCTTTCAAACAAGAGGAAAAGGGTTCAAACCTCGCTAGGTGTGTACATTCAAGGGTGGTCAGGGAAGGGTCAGTAACGGTCCCGGGATTAACCCGATGAGGCCGCGTACATATGAGTGAAAAGGCTCGCCTTACCCAGGTAACTTGAACAGGGAAAAAGCACATCCGTTTATTATGATCATTTTCAAATAACCAGTTTGGAACAAACAGCTTTAAAGTGCTTATTAAAACCTATTCATGACACTCAGAATTAATCAGTTTAGCCTTTGTATCAGCAATTAAAACCCAATAACCAGTTTTAATTAGCAAATTAAAACAACCCATCATGTCAAATGTGATCATTTCCAATTTGACCCTTTTCAAATAAGCATATAGTAGCATCACCAACATCAAATTGCATATTCGAAACTACTAACTTCACAGTATCAATACGCGCCTTTACGCATTTCTAATAAGCAATTCTAAACACCTTATGTCAAATGTGACAAAGCATCATACTTGAACTGAAAAACCAACACACATAACCTTAAAAAAAAATCAAAACTTTGACAAATAAAACAATATAATCTTACCAATCACCCCAACGTTCAGGTGGGGTCTCAATAACTTCAGGCAACCTCTTAACCATCTCATTAAACAACCCACTCTGCACATTCTTAGTATCCTTCATAAAGCCCTCAGCATAAATATTCTCATTTTTTATATAATTAACAAAATCTTGATCATGGGTATCTGACATCCAATGATAAGGATCTTGTAATGTAGCCCCATGAGCTGTTGTGACATTATATGGTACTTTTTTAGCAACTGGTGGTGATGGGTGTGTTTGGGTTGATAAAAAGTATGTGTAGGCTTTTAAGGTGTGTGTTAGTTTGTTGTGTTTTTTTGTTATGGTTTTTAAGAAGTGGGTTAAGGAAGCCATGGAAGTAGAAGTGGAAGTGGTGTTTGGGGGGAACAGGTTTGTGTTTTGTGAAAGTGAAGGAAGAGGAAGGTGTTTTTGGTTTGCAGTTTGGGGCTTAAAGTTTTGTAGGCTTTTTAAGTTGGTAAAAAGTTTTTGAAAAATCTTAGATCTTAGTATCTTACGATTTTACGATACTGCAAAATAAAAACGATCTGTATCTTACATAGGATCTTTGCAAGCTTAAGATCTTATAGGATCCCGATCTTGACCATACGATCTTAAGATCTAATCCGATCCGATCTTACTTTTATCGGATTACAAACTTAAAAAACTATAAATTTATGGGTTGTTTTTTTGTAGAGTTCAAAAACAACATGTTAATCTTTTTAAATATTTCATAATTATAATTTAGGACAATATTTCTATGAAAGAATCATAATATTTTGTGTCTATAATGTATAATGATTGGTAGATTTGTATAATATTACAAAAAGTATTAAAAAATAACATAAGAGTATGATCTTAAGATCCTGATCCGATCTTACGATCACGATCTTGCAAAGACGAAAACGATCCTGGGTAGGATCCCGATCTTGAAAACCTTGGTTTAGTTAGTCGTAGAGGTAGCAGTTGTTAAAATGATGTAAACCCCTGATACGTTTTATTAATACGATATATATGGAGACAAATATATAATAAAGCCCTAATGGACCCAAACTCTCAATCAGGCTTGGGCCATATCTATCAATTAATACTTCCCAGCAATCCGAGCAACGAATTCGTGAAAACTCATATTGGATGAAAAAATCAAATACACACTAAAGCAATAAAAGTTTTGTTGATGAAGATGTTCTACAGCAAGTGGAGAAAAATCTTCATCCACAGCACCAAAGGCAAAATAAAGTGATACCAAAGCAAAAGCAGTGAAACAAATAATTAATTTAATAACGACATCCGACAGCAAGCGGAGATTAATCTTCATTGCAACAGCAAAATCAAAGAAACAAAAATAATACCAAAGCATTGACTCTTTTTTATGTATAAGTGATGGCGGCTAGGGTTTAAAGGGGGACATAAAGGAGGCGGCTCAACTTAGCTATCTAATTCTGAGGAACAGACTCGTTCCAGTACTATGTTATATGGTGTAAACCCCGTAGGTGATATGTTTAATTGATACGATATATATAAAAGCAAATACATAATGAAATCTAATGGACCTAAACCCTCAATCGAGCTTGAGCCATATCTATACTTTAATACATAACTTTATATTAAATACTTCTATTGATTCAATGATTTGCATATGAGATATCATATGTATTTAATATTAAATATATATCTTTAACAATAAGCAATAAGCAACATAATATTCAAACTATAAACCAAATGGACCCAAAACCACTATTAGATTACCTAAGACTCCCCTGCAGTTTGAAAGGAAGGCTTTCGAACCAAGAAACTGGAACATATCTTGAAAGCCACTTCTTCTTTTCTTTTATCATCTTCTTTATTGATTGTTTGAATGAAAGCATAATTATATTTGGCGACATAGTTGTTTATTGATTGCGACTTCCTCCTTTGCGTGATCTGTTTTTACGTCATGACTTGCTTTGCCTTTAAGTTGGAGCGGCAATTTTTTGATCAACTATTTGCAAAAAACGACAATGATCTTCAAAACGAAAACAATTTGATAAGGAAGAAAAAAAATATGATTAGTTGAAGGGAATTGATTGGCACACTCAAAAAATTGATTGGGACACTCAATGTACAAACAGTTAAAGCAGATTATATTTACTGTACAACTGTTTAATACACTGTTTGGAGTGTCCCAATCAAATATGAGAGTGTGCAAATCACCTCCCTTAGTTGAAGGCAACTCAACATATTTTGTGTGTTTTGACGACTAGGGTTTATGATTTATGCATTGAATATGAAAAACAAAATCCTAATAAAAAAATAAAAATAAAGCGAAAATAACTATGATCACTCCGAATCACCGACGAGTAGCCGATGACCGGAGGATAGCAAGTTTGTAGGTGGATCTTGCCTAAAGCTCGGATATCATGTAAGATATCATATAGAGATATTATTTATTGCGTTTTGTGTAAGTACATAATGAGATCTCATGTCTATTTATAACAGAGCATGACTTGGAGAATAAGCTAACATAACCCTAAATCTAATGGACCCTAAGCCTTTAGGCTTGGGCCTTAACTTATCATCTAACATTCCCCTGCAGTTTGAATGGAGGTTTCTGTTAGAAATACAAATATTCCTATAAAAGACTCGGTCACCTAAATGTTGTAATAGCATTAAGATAGCTCGTAGTTAGTTTATTATTTAGTTAGAATTAGTTTAAGTAACATCGTGGAAGAAGGACAGGTCTTTACCCACTGTATGCCTGATCCACAGCCCGGGTGTGGGCGTTTTTATTTGTTGTATAAATACCCCTCTCCCTCCAAGGGAGAGGGTTAGACCTTCTCATAGTATCAATCTAATCTTTCTAGTTTTCTCTCATTCTCTCAAGGTTCCCACTTTTCTTTCTTTCTCTTCTACTCTTACGCCACACTACCACCATGGTTTACATGTTTGTGACTTAATGTTTATCTTACAATTGGTATCAAGAGCCAAGGTTTCATCTTAAGGCCTTGTAGAATCGGATTTGGTGTGGTTTTGTGTAGTTTTTGTGAGTTAGAAGAATTTTCTTGAAAACCTCTTGGCTTGATCTTTCTAGTGTTATTTGATATGTTATGGGTGTACTTTTGTGATCATTGGTGTTAGTACTACATTGGTTTTCAGTTGGTTATGCTATATCTAACGTTTAATTGAAGTTGGGATTGATTTTGGGACGTGTGCTTGGTTGCGGTTTGCTATTCTGCTTCATTTCTTAATTGCGGTTTGCTACGGAATCTAGAGGTTTGCTTGGTAGTGTGTACTTTATTGGGACAAACAGACAAAATGCTAGATAGCGACAGTTTTGGATTTTAGTGGTTTGCAGTTAAATCTAGCGGTTTGCTCCAGCGTTTTCCTCTGTTTAGCGTTTAACTCTAGTGATTAACTCTAGTGTTTAACTCTAGCGTTTAACTCTAGCGATTAACTCTAACGATTAACTCTAGAGATTAGCTCCAGCAATTTGGTGATGTTTAGCGATTTGCTAAAGTTGCAGTTTGACCAAAGTTGACTTTTTACGTGAAAAATTCAAACGGTCATAACTTTTGAACCGTAACTCCGTTTTCAGCGAATTAGTTGTCAAAACGTCCGGAACAGGCTGAATATTGTGAGGTTCCACCACGAAGTCATGAAACGAATTTTTCGAGGCCCAAATCACCTTCGGAGTGAAGTTATTGAGGTTTTAAGTTTTTAGACCAAATTTTCACCAAATTTTCGAGGCCAAACTTGCATCAACCGAACCAAGATCACAACTAAACAACATATAACCTAGTCCATCAACTGATCATCAAGTCCATCAACTGATCATCAAGTCCATCAACTGATCATCAAAGCTCAACTCCAGTCTTCGGTGTTTCACGGTTTCTTCTTGATTTTGTAAAATCCCGCGAACGATTCTATTTCTCGGTTTAAATCATAGAAGTGTAAAATCCCGTGCACGTCCACATCATGTCAAATTCTTCAGATTCAGTGATACCTGAGATACTCAAATTGTACGACATGATCGATCAACATAAGACTTCTGACCCTTCACAACAAATTAACGTGTTTGAGTCTGATAATGCTGCAATGGAATCTTCGTGCTCGGATCCTCAAGAGAATGTAACTCATCTGTCAAGGGAATTACTTAATGATGCAAAGGAATGTCACATAGAATGCTTTTGACTACTTCATTCACACCTCTCGGTACTGTTAGAGGGAACTGGATTCAAAATGGGATTCGAACGTGCATTTACAACTCTCTTCGGTCAAGATGTTCAGACTTTCACAGACACAATGATTCTTAATTTAGATCAATTACGACAAAAACTGGACCAAGAAGAATCTTCCGATATTGGACCCATGGTTGCCCTTTGTGTGCTCAACAAACAACTGCAGAGGTTCATCGATTCAAAATCCGCTATGATATATGACTATGAGAGTCAGATGACTATGAAGTATTTTGCTGACCACACGAAAATTGATGTTGACACATTCAGAGACATATTACTCCAACACATGGATAAGGTTAAGGGGTACATTGAGGAAAGGGCAAAGCACATACTTAAGTATGAAGACAAGGTGAAGGCATCTCGGGCACAATCATGTGATGGTATTGATTATTTGGGTAAAGCATCGGATGTTGGGTCAGTCATCACTGAATGCAAGGGATCTGAAACTGATAAGATTGACACTACTGGCAATACACATGATATTGATGTTGAGTTCAAACCGGTTCATAAACTTGGTTCAGGTGTTGAGGTACCCTTAATTGATCAAAACAATATGCTCTCTAATGAACATCAACATGCTGATCAAAGTAAACCTATTTATGACACAAATCTGTTGAAAAAAAACTGAAAATATTACTATCATAATGGGGGAGAAAATGATTTGGATGCTGAACATGATGATGCTTCAAGTTCTCTGCTTAAGGCTGAGTTTTCTAAAACAAAGGACAAGAACATGGTTGAAAAAGAAGTTTTTAATCAACTTTTAAAAAGATTTTCACAACTTGAAAAACATTGTATTTCACTTGAAATATCAATACAACAAAAGGAAGAAAGTCTTCAAACTTGCAAACCATATATGAATCTGGAATTGCCTGAACTTCATGAATATTTTGTGATAAGAGATTTGAAAACTCAGCTACAAGCCAAGAACTTAACAATCAACAACTTGAAAGATCGAATTAATATGTATGAGCAAAGTAATGAAGCCAAAATTAAACATGACATTAATGAAATTGAATGTAAAATGGCTAAATTACTTATGGAGAATGAGACTTTGAAAGTTCAGTGTAAAGACCTATGTGACTCAATCAAAGTTACAAAAACTAAGACTGTAGAGCAGACAACCTCTTTGATTGCTAATAATGATGAACTCAAAGCTCAACTTCAGGAAAAGGGTTTTGCAATTGTGGCATTAAGAAATGATTTAAGAAAATTAACAGGAAACAGTGTGAACACTAAGTTTGCAAAACCATCAATCTTGGGAAAACCACCTTCACAACCTCTTAGGAAACAAAGTGTTGTTAGGCAACCGACTTCGTTTAGATCTGAATGACCAAAATTTTCAAAATTGCTGTTTTCCTCCCAAGTTGATGAGAAACAAGTTTTGTCAAAACCAGTCACTTCGCAGTCTAAACCTAAGGAAAAGGAATGTGTTGTTGCAAAACCGCATCATATTTGTGCCTCTAGGAATAGTCCAAAGCGCGTGTCATTTGTGACAACAAAGGAACATGTTCGACATAAAAACAGTGTTCATAATCACAACCTAGAGGATACTAAGAAGAACACACATGAAAAGACTAGGAATTTTCCTATTTCTAAGAGTAGTTGCGTGTCGATTAAGGCAATTCCCGTAGCTGATCACTCTAAGAAGCCTAGATCTTTTTCTAAATCCAAACACTTTGTGTGCTCAACTTGTTTGAAATGTGTCTTTAAGGCAAATCATGATACTTGTGCTACAAAATTCCCGAAGGAAGTGAATGCTCATGCTAAAGTTCAACCATCTAAGACTAGAAACTACAACAAGCCCGTAGAATCAAAGAATTATACTCAGAAACCTGACAGGCAGATTGATTTAGGACAAAGGTCTTCTCAAAACAAGTCTTCCACTTTACATGAAAAACCAAACACTCCTAGAACTTGCCTTAGGTGGATACCAACGGGTAAAATTTTTAAGATTGTTGGTCTTAGATGGATACCTATGAGAAAGATGTTCACTGATTGCAAAACCAAGGTTGAACGTGGAACCCCAAATCGTATAGATGTTGATTTCACTAACCCAGATAAATGCAAACAAACTCTCAATGTCAGTGCAGGTGGTCTTTACTTAAGTGCAGGTACATCATTCAATCCTAATAAGGAAAGACTCAGAGTTTGGCTGCCGAAAAGAGTGATATCTCATCAATTAGGGGTTAATGAAGCTCAACTTTGATGCACATGATTATGACGTCTGTTCACATCAGTTCAGGCCTCGCTCTTCATCATTATGACGTTCGAACACATCAGTTCAAACCTCGGTCTTCAAAGTCAACATTATGGCGTCTGCTGACAACACTTCAGGCCCCGTTCATCAAGGAAAAGAAAAGTGTACGCTTGAGTGCGCTTTATCTTCTGTAGTAGTGAAATTTTCTTGCTTCTGACCATTCTCATCAACAAACTTCATATTTGTTCCACGCTCGCTCGGTCATCAAGTGGATTACTTTCGTCAGACTATTATTCACTCGATCAAAAATGGCATCTTCAAATGCAATTTTTGTGGGGGAGAAGTGTGAACAGTGGATCAACCTCTTATGCAAGTTTTGAGGGGGAGAAGTGTGAATAAACTACATGTATTTCTATTCACTTGTTCAATGATGAGTGTGTAAATACTCATCATTTTTACCATTTCTGAGCTGCCAAAACATCTAAAAACACTCAATATTGAATCAAAATAGAGAAAATATCCCAGGAAAGTGTTTTACATGTTTCAAATGCAAAAGTATCAAAAACAGATGAAAAACGCACAAAGTTTGCATAATTGGCAGTTTCAGTCCCCCAACTTTCAAAAGCTGTCAAATCTAGTCCCTAGTTGTTCTAAAAACTTGAAAAAGTCACCAAAGGTCCTTATAAATCAAAAAGTTACACAAATAGTCCTTTGGTGAAAAGTTTCACAAATGTCAAGTTTAGTCCCTGAACTTTGAAAATTGTCAAAAATAGTCCCTGGGATATGAAAAACTTTGAGAAAAACAAATTTTGTCCTTGCACTAACCTTTTATGACAGGATTGGTCCTTGGTGGAAAGTTTGGTGAAAATTACACAAATGGTCCCTGAAGTTTGAAAGTTTGACGGTTTCAGTCCCTGGTGAAAATAAATTGGAAAAATCATCAAAGGACCTTATACTATTCATGGATTGGCAAAATTACACCCTTGGAAACAATATGGAAACATGCCAAATCACACCCCTTAACTTTCATTAAATTGCAAAAAAGGTCCTTGTGTAAACCATAAACCAAACCGGATCCCATATTAAATAAATACTACTCCATAAGTCCAATCCAAAAACCACAGCCCACTCATTCCCTATGTTTCTTGGGCCCAATGAATACCAGCCCACACCACAGCCCAACCAACGCACCCCTTAATATTATTAGCCGGGTCAAACCTTTGACCTCGGTCAAAAACCAGTCAACCCTATCCCTTTTCCCTCTCCCCCACCAAACCAGAATACCACCATGGTTTTCCAAGCCCACCACCACCACTTGCAGGGTAATCATCACACACCCACACCTCCCTGCACCTACCCTCACATCCATAATAAATGCACCACCCCCCAGTTGCAATCCCAGTCCAAAACTCCCTTACCCAAATTTGGCGCCAAAAATCGATTTAAAGGGTGAGATCAATTCAGAGTCAATCAACGGCCAAGATTGATTGGGAAGTGCTCAGAGATGCTCAAGAAACCTAATGGATGGCTATAAAAGGAGAAGAAAGCAAGGAATTAGTGTGTGTAGTTTAATTAGTAATTTTTAGAATCGTATTTTAAATTAAGCTTTTATCTCAGTGTATCTTTCTTCATTCAAGCTTTGTAGCAGTTTCTTATTGTATTTAAAACCTTTTTAAGCAATATTAATCTAAGTTTCATTACTGTTCTTGTTATTTCAAATTTTTGGATTTATGAGTTTCTTAATAATCTGAATTGTGATTGGGAGCAAGTACCATGGACTGAAATAGCTTCACATAGGTTCCAACAAGCTTATTCAAGCTTTAGAGACTCTAAAATTCAGTTATACTAGAAGAAAACCAATAATACAAAATAGTCAAACTTGGTCAACTATTTGGTTTAGTTTGAATTTTCAGGTATGAAGAAGCATTGGTGAGCAAGATTGGAGTTGGTTTGGCCTATCTAAAGATAGGCTTCATAAGGAAAACCCTCTGTTCATGCTGAGGGTACCCTTGTAAGATTTGGCTCATTTACTTTTCCACTAAAATTCTAGTCTGAGTAGCTTCTATTTGATTGTTTCTTTTATTGCTAATCTGTGTTAATCTGTGCTAATTGATTATGTTTTAGTCGTTTGTAGCTTAGTAATCATTACTAGATTGTTAGAATACATAGTTACTTAGTATTTCAATATTTGTCTGCCATAATAGTTTAAGTGGTATACTTGTGTTGTTATAGTAGTAATCTGTTTTCAAGTGCTTAAATAAGTAATATTAGTCATAATTTGTGGTTTGGAATCAAGCTTACACTCCCTAGTTATAATCTGCTTTGAAAATCTCAAAACAGTTAAGTATTAGGGGTGTTTGGATTAGTCTAATTGGTTGTGTTGTTGTTGATTTCAGAAGGTGACCATAGCTCAAACAGCTTTCCTTAGGTATCATTTGGTAATATAGACCATAAAAACCAGCTTTGTTTCACAAAAAAGTCAACACCTCACAATTTTACCCTTCACAGTTAACTGTGAAGGATTTTGGTATCTAAATCATTCTCATTAATTACATTAGTTGTTAATATAGTGTAAACTAGTTTAAATATAGCTTATAACTTAGTTTGTAATCAGTAAAAGCCATTAGAAATCCAAATAAGTCAAAACCTGTGTGTTGTTCTAAAAAGTCAAATTGCCCATTCTCAGATTTTTGCAAAAACTCCAAGATTATTTGTGATTTATGTGTTTGGATTGAGAAGCTGAAATTCATTGTGGTTAAACTTTACCACCTCAACTTCAAATTACCAGGGTTCCTTTAATTTTGAGAATTTTTCTTTTGGACTAAAACACCCCTGGAAGTTACTTGCAGGGCTGCAAGTTGCCCTGTGCACCAGTTAACCATCCCACCATCACCACTTTGGTGGTGATTTGTGACCACCTCAGTGGACCCCAGAGGTTCATTCTTGGTTTGGACAACCCCCCCTCCTACCAGAGATCAAGTATTGACTCTTGGTTTGACCTAGGACTCAGTGGACCCCACCTGGTTTAGCCCATCAACTCTGTCCCAGTTCTGAGTTCATTTTCATTGTGAAAAGTGCTTATTTGCTCTCATACAGCTTAATTGTGCTTCATGCTTGTTATTTCTGGCTTATCTGAGTTTGTCTAGCTTATTAGTACCCATTTTTGCCATTGTGGACCCCACCTACACCCATTTGAGCTTATTTGCCCAAACAGTCAACCAAAGTCAACTGATAAGCAAAAGGGGGTGCTACTGCTTATTTATAAGCAATTTTCAAAAGTGGTTTCACAAAAGTTTTTCATTTTTAGTTGTAAAAGAAAATCCAAGAAAAACCAAGTTTAAATTAAGTGATAGTTTCTATTTAACTCAATTTAATTTTAATTTTCATTTTTAGAATTTAATTAAGTAATTAGTATTTTTATATTTTTATTAATTACCTTATATAGTAAAGTATTTTTAGTAAATTTTTCAGATTTTTATTCTGCCTTTTAGTATTTATTAGATTTAATCTTAGTTTTCTTAATTATTAATTAATATTAAGTATTAAATATCATATTTAGTTTTTATAAAGTAAAACTTAGTTTTTATATTTTTCCTTGCTCTAATATAGTATAATAGACTTTTAGAAAATACATTTTTAATTTCTACTGTTCATTTTCCATTTTTCTTATTTTAATCATTTAAATTAGACTTAAGTTAATAAAAAGGTAAATAATTAGTGGATTAATCTTAAAACATAAGTTTTAGAGTTTTTATAATTATGTAGGATTCCTGTGATGGTTAAGTAATTTTATAAATTTTCTCTTAATTTTCTAAGTTAATTTAGTATTAATAGTAATTAAAAGTAATTTAATTAGTTTAATTAAGTTAAATAGTTTTTAATTAATAAAAAAACCCATAAAAAGAAAAAAATATTTATTTTTATTTTTTTATACTTTCTTCAAGTTCTAATTTAAGTTTAGAAATTATTTTTGCAAATTTTTAGTTTAATTTATAATACTTATCATTATTAGTTAATTTAAATTAGGTTTTAATTTAGATTTTAAATAGTTTTATTAATTAAATAATATTTAAATAATATTTTAATCATTTTCATAATTACATTTTCATTTTCAATTTCTTTTTAATTTTAAGTTTCAAAAAGTGTCAAAAGCACCCCCTGTAGTTGTTAAATACCAAATACCACTTTCTCTGTCTGTTACGTGATCTGAATTGTAAATTCGTGCATATATCTGGTATATGATTTTTGTGAATATTATATCTGTTTACCAACACCAAAATAACAGTAGCAAAATCAATTTCATATCATCTGGGCTACTGTCCTCAGTGCCACTCACTCATAAACGATTTCAAACAACACCATTTCAATCTCGCTGGGACATAACGACCCGGAGACACACTATACTATCACCGGAGTATTGGTCTAGAGAGTTTGACTTTATTGACCATTTACTTGGTCAATTTAAGTTGACTGTTTAGCACCAATCATTCAATCAAAATCGCATCCTCATATGCAATATTTGAAGGGGAGAAGTGTGAATAAAATACATGTTGATTGATGCGTGAAATGACTCTCCTCTCCTCCAACACCTAATGTTCCACTAACTAAGGAAACAGAGTCAATTGGGAATCACATATTTGAGATTGAAGTTGATTTTCACAAAGGCGTGATCTTAGTTTATCTTGAAGTCGGGGTTGGTTGGATGAATGACGTTCAACGATAACTTGCTCGTGCTTGAGATTTAAGTTGAAGACTTGGTTTATCTAGTTACCAGCAGTCGAGGTGGATGGGTGAAGACCTGGTTAACTATCACTTTAAGGAGTTACGATGTAGTACTCAGTGTCACACGCCGATGTCGTTGTGGATAATCGCAAGAGGTGGTAATGTCTCATGCTTTGGTTTGGTAGTGAGTACTTAGAGATTTGCTTGGAGCATAAATTCTCTACACCGTTCTTCCAACATTAGTGCAAGCTTAAGACACAAGAGCGGGGAATTCTACTTCAGTTTCATGTTTGGTATATCGGTTTTTCTCCATACGTGGTCATTTACTATTAGCCAGTGGAAGTGAAAAGAGGTTTACTTAGGGGTTGATCTGCAGAGAATTGTTGAAGAGAATTGTTATCGACATCTACTCATGGGGTCGTGATTTGTATGTTGCTTCTAGTTGATATGTTTATGTACACACAGTTATGATGATTCCAAGTGATCGTCATCATCATGGAGGGAGAATTGTGTACATTGGGGCTTTTATCGAAGAACTGGAAGCATTCTAAGTGAGTTGAAAATGTCGACATGACGTTCCCCAAACAAACCCGTGAAGAAGCTACATATTATCAGTCTATGATCCACTTTACGTTGTGGATGACATGTTAAGAGACTGAAGACATTTTGGGCAGAATTGAGAGATATTTCTTCAACAAGCATCAAGGTTATATCAAACGGGTCGTCAGTTTGGGAGGGAGCAAGTTAATTAATGGGCTTACTAATTGGGAGGGAGTAATAACCTAATTAGTGAGTGTTTCTATAGCAGTTGATTCTCACCAGATCCATTTAAGCCAAGGGTTGTTCTTCTCACAAGATTTCAAGTACGTGTGCATAAAATGTGTTGCTGATTCTGAGGTATCAAAACCAGCAAGGGGGAAGGAGACATACATTTGAATGCATAATGAGTACACGTGATGAACTTAATACTTCGTCTTAATTGAAGTTATATCGGGAAGACAAATGTCACAACCGCAGAAATAATCAGTGTCTTAACTCGTGGCGTTTGGTGTATCATTCCAAATATGTGGGGGAAGTGGTCTCTTGATACTTGTGGTATGTATTACTTCAGCTTTCAGTGGGAAGAAATATGAGAAGAACAATTGGAGTGTGAGATGATATTGCTTATCGACATCTTCATACGTGCTGATTTGATTTATAGTTAAGTGCTTCTGATTAATGCTTCATGTACACAATGTTATGCTGATTCCGATGAGATCGCAACCATTAGGGGAGAGACAAGTGTACATCAGGGGCGTACAACAGGTTCACGTGACCGGGCTTAATCATTTACTCCGGAGTTGATATCCGCAGAGAGGGTCAGTGCTCCAACCTGTTACTTTGGTGTCATCATTTCTTCTTGTGTTGGATAGATGCGTACAATATGGATTGAGTTGGTATGTGTAAGATAACTGGAAAGCATTTGATGAAATGAAGATGTTGATATCTTATTCCCCCTGAATAGACAACTGCTCCAAACCGCAAAAGTAATGTGAACATCGGGGACGCACAATAGGGTCATGTGATCGGGCTTCATCATACATTCCGGGATTGATAACCACAGAGATGATCCGTGGTTCACCTTGTTACTTCGGTGCTATCATTTTATTTGGGTCTTTGAGCCTCATACAACGAGACTCTTTGCATCACTTCAATTACTTGGGGAAGTGGTCTCATGTAGATGATTGTCGGTTTGGGGGGAAGCTACCAAAGTATCACAATGAGAAGGCACAAGTTCAGATGATTATTCGTGAGCCTCGAATGCTTTAGTGGTGAAAGTCTAAGAGATGTTGACTACATATTTCTACAACGTGCTAAACGATATCCTCTTTCTGGTATTCAAGTCAATATCTTCTTAAATTAAATAATATAATTTGCACATGTCTTATACAAATTTTTTTTTGTGAATACTTTTTCAAAAACATAATAAATAAATACATAATTTTCAAAAACTACAAAAAGAATCTTCTTTCTTCGTGTGTAAACTTCTTAACTTCAAAACTATGTTCCTCTATTTAAACTTATTTTGCTTTGCATTGTCAAAATGGAACATGTTTTGAGGGGAAGAAAAATTTTTACAACATCGTGAAGTTGGCACACCTTATCATATCATGGAAAATTGTTTGTTCATCGTTCAAATTAAAAATGCTCACAAAAGTATCACACATAGTTGTAAATCTCAACGATTCAGACTAACTAGTTTCTTCTTATCCTCGATTATTGTGCGATTCTATTTTCTTCATGGTTGTTTACTAATCGTTCCATAAAATGTTTCAAATGATAACACCAATCAAAAAGGCATAATCTGATACTAGGGTTTATATAACTATCGATTGAAGCATTTCCCTTTGATGTGTTCTAGTCTAAATAATTAGTTCATATAGCCTTAGAGAACACTAAAGAATTCTTGATTGGGTGTTTACTCGATTAGACACAACATAGGTTTGAAATCAAGTGACTTTAGGGTTAAGATGTCAATGTCTTTGCTGCTACTACTAGGGTGTTTGTGTGTACATTATTCATGCATCATGATACTAGTATGCATGTAAAGTCTCAAAACGTAACCCTAAACCATGATAATAATAGGAAAATCTCGAGTGAAAGAATGAATTAATATGTGATCTTGTGTGTTAATTTGAGAATTCTGTACACTTAAGAAGATTTAGAATGAGTTTTTGATTCTCCTGTGAGCTTGGTTGTGCCTGATGCATTTTTCTGTGAGCAAGTACATGTCATCGTATTTGAAGTCAAGATATGTTTCATCAAAAGTTCAACTATTGCCAAAATGCTTAGTATGAAACATGTTTTGAGGAGGAGAAAAATGTTCAACCGTATTGTTCATGTAGTTGCATACTTTAGTTTGATTTCTGATGCACCAATCTCTCATGAGCGTTTTGCAAAATGTAAAATCAAGTAAATATTTTCATGAGAAGGATGACAGAGGTCAAAGGGGCTAAATGTGTCAAAAGGCTAAACTTGAAACAGGATTCAAATGTTGAGAAACAAGCTTTTCAAAATCTTTGCACTGTCGTTTTACTCCGGTAAAGCAAGTGTGGAAACTAAAGCAAAATCATTCAAATTCTGTCAAATTTTCAAAATCTGAAATGCTTTCGATGTATTATAAGAATGTCTTTGCTTTCGTAATCTCTTATGCCGGAAGATTTCCATATATTACTTATACAAATCTTCAAAAGGAACCCATGTGGTTCAACTTTAGAGGGAAATCTTTTTCTTCAGATTTTAAAACTCCGAGAGAAACATCGGGTTTCTCAATCAACTTGTCAACGGAAAAAGAGTTTTAAATCTCCATGGATTCCGCGAGTGTTATGTCAAAATGAAACACCGGTTTTCAATCCTCGTTGGAATTCAATGTATGGAAAGTGCATTGCTTAACCATTCTTTAAAACCAAGCGTGCACTAACCACTTTGTACATATTTTTTATTTTCCATAATTGTAAATAGAAAATTATAAAATTTACAAAAACCATAAAATTCTGAAAAATCACAAAAACCCAAAAATATTCTTCTCTCGACATGTCTCTTGTGTAATCAATATTATGTACGTTTCTATAAATGTCATTCAATAATGACACGGAATCATACATATGCTTGAGCAAGAGTTTTTTCTTTTAATTTCAAATAATGATTTTCTAAAACATGTCGCTTCTCAAAACATTCTTAAAAATATGGCTTGCAGTCATTTCAGGTTGTAACCCGGACTTCAAAATTATGGCTTGCTATTACTTCAGATAGCAACCCGTTTTTCAAAATGGGAAAAACAAGTCACCAAAAAGATGGTTGTTCCTTTTACCGGGTGAAGTTCACATGGGCATGGATTACTTTATATCCATGTTTCCTCGATCTAATATACGCTTCAGTGCATTATTTCTTGATAAAGAAGAGAAATCTTCTTTTTATCGCCAATACTTTCCCTTCTATGATTTTTCCGGAAAGTATTTGTGCAAAACTTGGTGGTACCATGAGATTTTGTTTGGAAATCTATTTGAACTCAAATTTTGATAAATTTTGTCACTCAATCAATGACATCAATTATTTCTGTTTTAACATCGGTCATTGATTGAGGGGGAGAGTGATTTCTCAAAATTTTATGTATCATCAAAACTCTCCACACTTTGCACAAAAACCTTGCAATAATACCCTTTGTGATGGTTATGTGTCAGAATGAGAAATTTTCAAAGAGTTTTCGTTAAAACTTCAAATCTTTTGTAAACACATCAAATCTGACACATAACAACCTCCCTCACAGATTGAGGGGGAGCAACAAAAAGGTTCCTTTTATCAGAAAATATTAAAACTGACTGCATTTCTCTCCCAAACGCTTTCTAACTTATTTAAATCAATTGAGATCCAAAATCTCGAAAGATTTGAAATTTTTGATCGGGGGAGAGAATGTGATTTAAATATGAAATCTGGTAATCAAATGTGATCTTTTGGACTCAATAATAGGCTCCCACATATGTGCTAAACTCTTTCGAATATCGATGCACATAGTGAGGGGGAGCAAAAGGCGTTTGTGGAAGTAATACCAAAGACCGACCATTTATCTTTATGCACGGAGTTATAAGGATGGTTAAGGTTAGGTATGAGTTCCCATGATCCACTAGAACCGGAAGGATCTTCCCAGGGACAATCCATAGATAGATTAGAAGTCCTTAGGAATGATTGAAAAAAAGGAGAAAAGTGAGAAAGGGAAGAGTGCCGACTGAGATAGAGCTAGGACTGGAACAAACCCAACAAGGTTCTAGTGATGAAGTCTCGGTAAGCACTGAAGGGGTTGAAGAATGAAAAAGAAATGAAATGAGAAATGGTGAAAAGAAATAGCCCTCCATATATTCAACCTTAGGGCAGAAACCGGGTTCAATTCATAAGCTACTGGCGGTTACTAAGGTAACACCGGTATTGAAGACAAGACGTCATGTACCCAGTGACGCACTGCACTAAACATCCCAACCACTCAAGTTCTCTTAAAAGAGCTTGTTTCATTCTCATGGGGAACCCTGTGCAATGTATCGACCGCTCATTGCGAGCCATGTTGGTACCTAAACAGGAGACGCCTCCCTAGTCTCCAGGAGCGGATCAAAATGCACTATTGAGTCTAGAGCCAAAGAGATCATCCATAAATCTCACTAGGACACACTTCCAATATGCTTATTGTTTCACATCCGAGTGATATGAAAACATTCACAATGAAGATGGAAATCCTTCTAGAGCGAACATCTCTCAAGCTCTTGGTAGGTGACATGTGAGATCCATCATGGATCAATGATCAAGTGACAACTGGAAAGCAACAATGGTGCGATTCATAAATGAATCAAACTTGTTCCGGGATATGGATTGACGGATACATTTGCAAAAACCTTTCAATGTGCTCACTAACTCATTTTCGAGCACATTGATTGTGTAAAATCTTTCAAACAAAAGTATTTTTGATGGAAATGTGATTCAAAGTATAAAACTCTCGTCGTGTGATGAGGCGAAAAATGAACCACTTTTAGGGGGTCATTTAAGCCCGGAATTGAATTTATTTGATCAAATATTGCCCTAAATCGTTCCTTTTGTGATTTTAGGTACTTTGGGAGTGAAATCTAGAAAAGGAAGCAATTCGGACGTTTTTGGAGCATAAAAGTGAAGAAAACGCCAAAGACTTAATTTTCCAAGCTGGGAACAGTATGTGACGGCGTCAAGAGTAAATTTCATGACGGCCCAGTACTGAAATGAAGGCGTCACAAGGAAGAGCGTCAAGAGTTAAATACGTGACGGCCTGGAAAAACTTAATACATGACGGCGTCAGATATAGATCAAGGCAGTCCGAGGATTCTTTTGGCGGCGAGATGACGGCGTCACAAGGTTGTTCTTGACGCCGTCAGCCTCAATTTTCTATATATAGTTTTCTAATTTTCATTCATTAGGAGGAACAAGTTTGGAGAAACCCTAAGGCCGAACCATATACGAATTTTACAGGTTTTTCAAGGGTTTTCAGCCCTTGAACCCTTACATGTGTAATTGAGATAAGTGTTCTTTTAATTCAATCAATATGTCTATGTGTTGGTTGTCTATATCTTGTGCTTGTCTTGATTCCACCATGCTAGGCTAGATTTATCTTGTGTTTGCTTAGATCTAATGAAACCTAGATGTTGATTATGTGTTGATTACTTGTTTATGGTTGTATTGGATGAATGATTTCAATGTTAGGCTTAAGAAAACAGGCAGATCTCCAATTGGTAACATGCTTGAACGTCTTAGGAAACATGAACCGATGTGTACTAGATTTTATTGGTTGTATTTAATGCATGAGTAAATTCTAATGATCCCATGTTAGGAGCTTCTTAGCCGGCTCGACATAGGAGTGAAGTAGGCACTCATAGGATTGGGGAGTTAAGTACGCCACCCCATGAATGGTATTAAGGAATACAATCCGTCATCCACGCAACTATAACAAGTAATTAACGTGTAAAAGATATCTAGGGAGTAGTGAAATCTAAGTAAACACATTTCTCCATTTATTGCTCACAACCTTAGTTTAATATAGTTTATTTTCATTTCTAGTATTTTATTTTGATTGCATCTTTAGTATTGGGTTAGTTGACTAGCAACTAATTCCGCCCATATCCTTCAAAACCCGAGATTTTTACTTGCTTTCTAAAAAATATAAAAAAATACAAAAATAATCATCTCTCATCTTTAGAACTAGTAATTAGGTTTTTCTAATCCTAGCGACACTATTCCTAGCTGAACGATCAATCCCCCGGTACTTGTCACTATACTATACTACAACGATCAGGTACACTGCCTGGTGGGGGTTGTAAGCTTCTCAAGATCCCTTGAGAGGTAAAGCCTGGTGCAAACCCCACGCATCATCGTGTCTCAAAATGTTTATCATATGACACGCGAGTGATTTCTATAAATCAATTTCTTATCAATCCGTGAATATCAATTCACCGATTCACTCTATCGTGCTGTCTGCTTTGAGACGTTCCAGTATGAGAACATGCTTAGTATGAAGATTCCGAAGTGGATTCTTTGGAAAATTCATTACTACAAGCTGGAAATTCCTGTGAAGGAGAGTCTTCTTTAAAAGAGACTCTACCTGATCACAGGTCGGTTTTCACAAAACCGGAGGGTAGTCTGTCCTCGCAGAACGAATGACAGAGCCATATTCGTTCTCTATCTTTATTGCTAACTGTTTTATTTCAGGGACACATATAAAGATGGAGTTGATGGTTCCTATTTCCAGCTGAATCGGGTCAATCCATACCTCATGCTCACACTTCCTACGCGCTGTCAATGATGATCATGAAAGTTAAAGAGACTACCAACAACGTTTCCGCAACTCTGATGAAAAGTCTCCTAATACTGAAGGGTGTGAGCATGACGGTCCCAATGTCACTACATCACATGAAGGTAATACGACTATGGATGAGCTTGGAGATTTACTATGGCTGATGATCTCAAAGAAGCTCAAAGATCACACATTCCAAGGGAACTCCAAATCACAATATCATTGCTTGAAGTACAAAGTGTGGTGAAAAGTGAAGAATCAGATCCTACGAGCTACAAGATCTAAATAATGATTGAAGAACACAGAGCTTAATTTCCAAGGTGACCTCGCTTAGGGGGAGATTGTTAGGAATACAAATATTCCTATAAAAGACTCAGTCACCTAAATGTTGTAATAGCATTAAGATAGCTCGTAGTTAGTTTATTATTTAGTTAGAATTAGTTTAAGTAACATCGTGGAAGAAGGACGGGTCTTTACCCACTGTATGCCTGATCCACAGCCCGGGTGTGGGCGTTTTTATTTGTTGTATAAATACCCCTCTCCCTCCAAGGGAGAGGGTTGGACCTTTTCATAGTATCAATCTAATCTTTCTAGTTTTCTCTCATTCTCTCAAGGTTCCACTTTTCTTTCTTTCTCTTCTACTCTTACGCTACACTACCACCATGGTTTACATGTTTGTGACTTAATGTTTATCTTACAGTTTTGGACGTATAAACTGGATAGATCGTTGAAATCACTTTCTTCTTTTCTTCTTATTGTCTTTTTCACCTCTTCTTTCTTATTCATTTGCACCGAGATTATTAGACGACATAATTGTATAATGCTTTGCGGTTTCTTCCATTTTTAATGACGTTTGCTATTTTATTTTTACGTCATGGCTTGCTTTACCGTTAGAAGGGAGCCGCAATTTGGTGGTTAACTTTTGTTGTAAGCGACAATGACCTTCAAAAAAAATGACGAGGAAGGAATTAAATATGATTGATTGAAGGTATTCCTACCCCTAACGCAATATTCCGTACATCTTTTCTAGCATGTACATATTGTCGATCTTTTAGGTGTTTTGTAATTTCGTTAAAACTATTTATTGATTTTTTTCTTTTTATATTAGGGAAATAATAGGTCAATATGAAATAAGTGAGCTGGAGTAATAACAAAATTTTCAAACTACTCGTTTTATCTTAAAGTTTGCAAATCATCGATGAGACCTAAACCATTTTATTAGTGCTTCAACTCTCACATAAAGTTCTTTGTTGTATGATTCATAAGTCAATAAAAGGATCAAAGAATGGTGTGTGCTTGGTGTGATGATTTAGGAATGGAGAAAGATGTATTCCGCTCATATAACTTTGACTTTATGTGAGTTGCGAGTTTTTGTCTAATTTAATTCCTTCGTTGATATTTTTACAGATATGTACGTGCTCCCAAACATAAGTAAGTGCAAAACAAACAGTCAAACACCTTGTAACGTTTTGTGTGTATCTTTATGGATTTGTCAGACGCCATAGGACAGTGGACAATTCAGGTCTTTTTTTTTTTATTTTTTTTTTATTTATTTTTTTTTTTTACAACTCGAAACCTATAACTCAATCAAAAAAACAGTCTTCCTCCATCACTCGAGTTATATGACACCCTCCGAGCCCACAATTTTTTTTTTCATTTATTCAAATAAAACACAAATTAAACTAAAATTAAAATTTCATTAATAAAATAAAGGACATAAAATAAAAGTACATAAAAAAGACATAAAAATATATAAAAATAAAAGTACATGAACTAAGTTAGTTTTGAAAAATATATTTGGCTCGAATTTCATGTTTGTCCTCCTCGATTAAAGCTTTGTCTACCAGATCCTTTCCCTCGGTGTTGATTGCAAGTATCTTCATGTCCTCATTCCTTGTTTGAGCGTTGATTAATTGCACTCCCGCCTTAGCCTCGTTTCTTATTTTTCTATCTTCACCTTACGGTCTAAAGGGAGTTGTTGTTGCAACATTTGTTGAAAATTTTCTTGTGAAGAAGAAGTGTCCGATGAGTTTGAAGATCGTTGACTTTTTGACTTTCGTTCTTTGTTGGGTGGACGAGGCAAAACATCATATCCAAATAGCTTGGCTTATTCTCCGGTTGGCCGTCCTCAGATTCTTCTTGCATGTGGCAGATCCGGATTCAACCATTTATGTTTGTATTTCAAGAATTCCAACCTTTTTATGTAAGGAAAACTTTTCCCTTCGTTGTCAAGATACAAGAGTTCAACACGCGTCTTCAAATCTTCATCATTTTCACCACTAAGCCTCATAGTTTGGTTGAGAAATCGCATTATACTTATGGACTCCTCAGTTCATGGGAGTCCTGATCAGTGGTAAACCGTTAGATTATTATTAACCAAGGTTAATAAGTCAAAAATAGCTTAGACTAATGTTCCGTGGAGTACAATGTATCCTCGGGTCGTATTTCCCAACGAGGCGTGAAATCTGTAATAAAACGAAATTTGGGATCGGGTGATTATGAATGGGCAAAGGTGAGTTTGATTTATACTACTGATTTACACAATTTAAACAAATAAGCAAATAAACTTTAAACAGTTACGTAAACTAAAAAACGTATATAAATTAAAACTTACGTCTACGTACAGGGAAAAAAAGTGAGTTTTAATGCAAATTTAAACTACAGGGGGCAAAATTGAAAATTCTACAAATCTAAACTTAAAAGAAAATCTAATTTAAAAAGAAATTTATTATTATTATTATTTTTAGATTATTTTATTATTTTATATTAATTATTTAATTAAAAATTTATTTAAAACTAACTTAATTAAAACTAAAAATAATAAACACTACAAATTAAACTAAAAATTTATAAAAATAATTTCTAAACTTAAAAATGAACTTGAAGAAAGTATAAAAAATTAAAATAAATATTTTTTGTCTTTTTATAGTTTTTCTTTTAATTAATTACTAATTATTTTAACTAAACTATTTAAATTATTTTAAATTAATAATAATACTAAAATGACTTAGAAAATTATGGAAAAAATTATAAATCTAATTAACTATCACGGGAATCCTAAAAAATTATAAAAACTTTATTTTATGTATTTTTAATTTAATCTACTAATTATTATGCTATTTATTAATTAATATCTAATTAAACTAATTAAATTATGAAAACTAGTAAATGAACAGTATAAATCACAAGAAAATTTCTAAAATAATTTTATGACTTATAAAATCTAGGAAAAATATAAAATATAGGTGTTACCTTATAAAAATTAATTATACTATTTAATTCCTATTTATTAACTAATTATTAATTAAACTAATTTTAATTATAATAAATACTAAATGGAAAGTTAAAATTATAAAACTTTTTATATAACTATATTAAAGTAATATAAACTTTATAAAAATATAAAATTTCACAAAAACTAATTAATAAGCTATTTTAATAATTAAATGCTAATTATTAATAATTACCTATTTAAACTACTTTTAATTTTAATAAATACTAAACTATATTATAAAAATCTGAAAAATTTTATGTAACTAATAAATGTTAACAGAAACGTGGGAAAAATTTGATATGATACAAAAGCTTATAAATAAGCTGTTAAATAAGCTAATACCATTTAAATAAGCAAAAGGAACAAAAACTTATTTAAAAGGATATGGGATACCCCTTTCAACGGAACTGGTGCCCCAGAGCAGTTGGAAGGGGTGTGGGGTTATTATGCATGCTACTATCCTAGAGGTCCCAGGTTCGAATCCCACCCACACCCAAATTTTTTAAACTTTTTATTTTTTTTATTTTCTTTTTACACAACTGCTTAATAAGTAATAATAAGCTTATTTAATAAAGACAAACTTTTTAGAACTTGCAAATAAGCTCAGAATAAGCTTAAATGCTCAACAGTGAACAAAATAAGCTAAAATGGATTTTAAAAGTGCAATAAGCTTTAAATAAGCTACAAACTAAAAGCTAATATGAAATAAGGTTATAATAAGTTAAATAAACTATAACTAAGCAAGAACAAACTTGATTATACACTAAATAAGCTGATAAGCTAGAATAAGCAAATCCAAGTAACCACAGTCCAAACACAGGCTAAATCAAGCACCTTTTGACCTCTGTGGGGTCCACAGAGGTGAAAGGAAATCCAATTTGAAACTTGACCCTCAAAGTTGACCTGGTTAACTTGAAAATAAGCAAATAAGCTAGGCTTATTCCTTATAATTGCACCCTGGATAAGCCTTGGTACTTGGGTGCAAAAATCTAAGTGCTCAGGTTTTAGCTTCTGAGATAGGTCACAAGGGAGGTCAAATAAGATAGGTTCTAATAAGCTGAAGCCCTAACTAACCTAGGTCTGAGTAGATGGGGTAATAAGCTACAAAATAAGCTAAGAGACAGGGTGTGGGGTCCACTGGGTAAGTCACAATAAGCCCAAGAAAATGGCTCAACACCTGTGGTGCAGGGCACACTTATGTGAAAACAGACAAGTTTGGATAAGCTTTTTTATAAGCAAATGGATTCCACAGTCCAATTTTCTTTTTGAAAAAGATACACAAGCTAACAAAGAACTCAAATCCACAAGAATTTCTTATTTCCAATCCCTAAATATCCTTGTGCATGATCTGAGATATTTGTCCATTTTGAAAGTTATGCATTTTGACTTTTTAGGATTTTACATAAGATTGACTTTCTTGAGATTCTAATCACACTAGATTACTAGAGATGTTGTTTTAAGCTAAATTATGACTGGATTGAGCTATTTATAGCACTTATGTATATACACCTAGGATTATACAACCTAAATCTCATGACAGTTAAGTTAAATGAGACAACAAGCAATTTTTGACTTATTTTGCAAACAAGACCTATTTTAGTGACCTAACTGAGCTATTGTTGCCTATTTAGACTTGTTTCAATAACAAACATTGAGAAAATAAACCTAAAACCCAGGGAAACAACCTGAGCCAAACACCCCCTTATCTAAGCTGTCTTGGTATCAAAAGTTAAAGGTCATGATTTTTGCAATGAAACTCATTCCCAGAAGTTGAAACATGTATTTAAGCAATAAATAAGCAAGTTTAAAGAGTAATTAGACTAGTTAAATAAGCAATTGTCAATAAGCAGGTTTAACAAGTTAACTAGATAAACAATGAATCAAAATAATTTAAACTACCAAATAAACATATGTTGCTACACTAAATAACTAATAAGCATACATAAGCATGAAAAGACAGAAATAAGCAGTTATAAGCAATTTAATAAGCTATGCTACAGTAACTATGCAAAAAAAACTGAAAATGTGCTTACAAGTTGAACCTATGCTGAGAATAAAGAACCAAGAATCAAGATCACTTCCTAAACCTCCCATGAGGTACTACAACCATGTCCATCCAGATTTAAGCATGCTCCATTATTTCTTCTTTGCTGTGTACCACTTTTTATTTTTCAACTATTTAAGATGATTTTTTTTTATTTTTCTTTATGAACTAATACATACAATTAAAGTTTTCTAAGACTTATTCAAGCTTTTTTCAGAGCTTATATAAGCTTATTACTCCAATATAACAACACTAATATTGATATTGATCAAACTTGAGAATTTTGAATTTTTAAGAAATTCATAAACTGAGAATGAACTGAGAAACTGAAATTAAAGCTTGTAAATAGTTTTATTACAACTCTAGAACATTAGTACAATATTTAGAAACTGGAATTTGAACTGAAAGGATAAATTATAATTTAACGACATACATTAATACTAAACTAAAAACTAACTGACTAATCCTTCTTCATCTTGCTCCTTTTATAGCCTCCACATGATCCAGGTGTCTTCCTAAGCATTTCCCACCTCTTTCCAGCCTTGATACGTGTCCAATTGATGTACAGGTGTTCAAAAAGCATTTTGGCGCCAAAAACCACCAAGGTTGCTTGCAGCCGAATTTTTAGCATTAAATGCAATTGATGTGACAATGGAGGGTTAAGGGGACAATTTGAGGTGTAAGGGGTGATGGTGGTGTAGTATGGTGTGTAGAGGTGATGCAGGGATGGTGGAGTAGTACGTGTCCAATTGTGGAGCAAAACTAAGGTTTTGGAACTCTTGGAGAGGGTGACAGGTGGAAGATGATATGGAAAGGTGATGGCAAGTGGGGGTGGTGTATGGTGGATGGTGATGCAGCAGGTGAGGAGGGGGGGAAAGGTTGAAGAAGGTGGATGTGGTAGTCAACGCGGGTCAAAGACCCGTGTTTTATTTTTAAAAGGTATGGGCTGTGTTATTTTGGGCTTGTGGGATAAATGGACTGGACCAGGCTGTGGGTTGGTTTTGTTTGGATTTGGATTAGTTTAGTTTTGGCTTTGTAAGTATAATAGCCCAAGGATTATTTTTGAAAAATCTGATTTTCTAGGGATTGAACTTGTAATTATTCCAAAGTTATAAAAATGACTTTTCTTGTCACATAAGAATAATACAAGGACCTATTTGTTATTTTCCAAAATAAAACATCCGGGGACCATTTTTGCCAATTTTACAAAGTTGAGGGTAAAAAGTGTAATTTTCCTAAAATATATCAAAAATGACTTGATTTGTTAATTATGAATAGTACAAGGGTATATTTTGATAAATTTCCATTTTAAAATACCCAGGGACTATTTTTGCCATTTTTGAAACTTCAGGGACCAATTTTGTAATTTCCTCAAACTTTTTATCAGGGATTAATTATGATACTTTGTGAATTCCCAAGGACTAAAATTGACTTTTCTTTCCAAAATAAACTTCCAGGGACTAAAACTATCAAGTTTTGAAACTTGGGGGACCTGTTTTGCCATTTGTGCAATTTTTAACTTTCAAGGGTAAAATTTGTTATTTCATGACCACTGGGGGACTTTTGTTAACTTTTCTTCAAAATAATTTTCCCAGGGACCATTTCTGACATTTCTTGAAAGTTCAGGGACTGATTTTGCCAATTGTGCAAACTTTGCACGTTTTTCATCTGTTTTCAATCCTTTTGCACCTGAAACATATAAAAACACATTTCAAAGATATTTATAGTATTATGTGGTATTTCTGTGTGTTTTTAACTGTTTTTGTATTTTAAACAGGACAAACATGATGAGTTTTTATGAACTCATCAAGTCCACTTTCCGAACAACATGTTTTTGGAACGCGTTATGTATCCCTTTTTCGTGGCTTGTTCATTGTATTCCGCAAGAATTTTGCGCCAAATCGTGTTATTGGTTTGGTCGGTGCTCGTTTTCGGATCCTCGAATATATGTAACCAACATTCCGCCAAAATTAACTCATCGGTTGGACTCCAAGGCATACGAGTTATTTTGGTTTTTTCTCTTTCGTGAGGTTCTTGGCCTTTGCCTTTGCAACGTTTCTTGGGTAACGATGGCCCTTCTTCTTCGAATTGTTGAGGTTGTGTGGATTGTTGTTGGGTTTGTTGGTATTGTTGATGCGAAAATTGGGGTTGGTATAGTTGTTGGAAAATCTGGGTTTGTTAGAGTTGTTAAAGTTGAAATTGAGCGAATAGTTGAAGTTGTTCGGGTATAAGTTGGTTAGCAAATAGTTGAAGTTGGTAAATTGGTTTGAGATATGGTATGACGTACCAAATGGTAGAAGTTTGTTGGCATTTGATGTAATGGAATTTGTGGATTATGGTGTGTTTGGATTAGATAAAGATGAATAATTTGGTATTTGATTTTGCGGGTTGGAGAGCATTTAATTGATCCGTGAAGATTGACCGGGATTTATTTTTGTGATTTAAAGATAGAAATAAAGAGAAGTATTATTGAGATTAGGAGTGTAAACGAGTCAAGCTTTTAACGAGCTACTCGAGCTCGAGCTCGTTTAACTCGAGTCGATCTTGATAATTTTCGAGCTCGAGTCTAGCTCAAACAAAATGTAGAGCTTGAATAATTTCACGAGCCGAGCTTTTAAAACTTGTATTTAGCTCGGCTCGTTCGAAGGCTCGTTTAATTATTTGAACCGAACGAGCCAAACGAGCTACTCGAGCTAAACGAGCCGAACGAGCTAATCGAGCTAAATATGTAGTATCAAAATATTTTAATTATAATTATTTAATTACTATTAATATTAAAGGTTAAATTTAAAACCAAAACTAATAATATGTTAACCTTCAATCACATCAAAGATCTACACTTTAGTTTATATATAAAATATAAACATAAACTAATAAGCTTGGGCTTTTGTTTTTATAGACCCCATATTTCATTCCTTTTGTCTCACTCATCCAATGTGGGATGTAAAATTGAATCTTTTTTCTTTTCTTTTTTCATTCAAGCTTACAAGTATTACTTAAATTCTTAATATGTATAAATAAGTTATATGTTAAATAAATTCTTACTCATATATATTTATTGATCATATAATTGTTACTATTAGTTTTATACTAGTTAAGTGTTTTTTAAAAGAAGTAACTAATATGTTTAATAACCCTTTATCAAATATATAAATGAATTAAATCCAAACATAAATACCTCTAAATAAGAATTATGAATCATTAGATGATTTCAACGAATCTCATTCATATAGCTCACGTGATGTTGAGAGTTATATCAAGGTTCTTCTGATTAAAAATACAACATATGTATGTATATTGTATATAAACGATTCAATTTTATGATTTTCACGCTTACACACACAAAAGACATATACAATGAAATTCAAATATGTGTTATCACTTGTGACACATATATATGATACTCAAATATATATAGACACATATGACACGTACATATGAAAGCCAAATATGTGTTGGACACACATATGAAATACATAAGTGCGACCAATATTTACATATAAAGACACATATATGATATATGCATAAGCATAAACTCATTGTGAGGTTGCTAAAAACAATTGGTCCATGGTTCTTAAACGATAGAACATAAACAACGTTATCCACGGTTGTTGGGTCACTGAATTCCCCAATCTTCTTCTAACAAGGATTTGAACGTAAAATAACCTAAGTATAAACAAGTCACTGAGTGAACAGTAACTCAGTGAGTCATCTTCAGGATGCCTAGACCGAACCTAAGAAGAAAGGTTCTCCATTCAGTGAGGCGGAACTCAGTGAAGTGTGAACTAAGCCAAGAAGAAGGTGATGGGTTCAGTGAGGATGACAATAACTCACTGAACCCCAAGACTCCTCAACAACTTCATGGTACTGAAGACTGATGACTAGAAGACTGAAGTTTTGGCGGGACTGGGCGGGAAAGTTTGATCTGTTTCACTAAAGTGCTTTATCACTTTTAGGTCAAACTTTCCCCAAATGGTTAAAACCAGGCTGTCATCAGAAAGTGCCTTTTGGACTTAACCCAAAGAAGTTTCCCTTGCCAGAGAATAAAATCTATCAAGATTTTATTGAGGAACACTTAGGACTATTGTATAATATGGTTGTTCACATTTGTGTATAAATAGGTAGCATAAGAGAGGTGTAAAAGTGACAAGTTTGTGCAATTAATGCAAAGCATTCACAAACCACTTTTACTCCTCCAAAGAACAACATAACCCCTGAGATAGCTCAGTGGGTCCTGAAAGTTGTTACTCAACATAGATTGAGTTTAGTGAGGTGTCAATACCATACTTGTCGTTTTCAATCCCAAGTGTTATTCCGCAAATACTTGGGTACGATTCTTTTTGATTAATTTCTAATAAAGAATTAAACATTGGAAAATATTGTCTCTTATGTTTACGTTTCTTTATTGTTAATCGTTTTTATACATCTTTGTTTAATGTCATAGAACTTGGTTACTTTAGCTTTATAGTTATAGTTAACCAAGTAAAAGGGACTAACAAGTGGTATCAGAGCCTCTGATTTGTAAAACTTAAACTTGTTTTCAAAACTTAACAGTGCTCAAGTTTTTAAAATCAAGATCCCACTATGACTGACATAGATGTTCCCCAACTTGTCGACAAAAAGGGTGGAAGTTATTCAGCAACTGCCTCTCGACTAGAAGTTGGTAAATTTAATAAGTGGAAAAAGCGAATGCTTTGCTACTTAACTGGGATGGAACCATATTACATTAAGTTGATTAATGATGGTCCATATATCCCAACAACTGCCCAAGGTTTAATTAAACCTGAAGCTCAGTGGACCCCAGATGAAAGGAGGGTGGTCAATCAAGACCAGCGCCTGAAAAGCATCATTATATCATGTCTTCCTGATGATATAATGGAATCAGTGATCAACTGTCCCACTGCCCAGCAGACATGGACTGACCTGGTTCATAGCTATGAAGGGCCTTCTGATACCAAAGAGAATAGAATCATGGACCTGAAGCTTGAATTCAATACCTTCAGGGCCAAGGATTCTGAAAGTCTCTCTGAGACTTATACTCGGTATAAGACCCTCCTGAATGAGCTGACCAATGATGGTGTTATACTGTCAAAACATGAGATCAATGTTGGTTTTGTCAACAGTCTCCCTGAGAAGTGGTTAAACTTCTCTCAAGGATTGAGAAATGCAAACCACATTCAGAACCTTGAGCTCCCTGCCATCTATGGGAAGTTTGTCTATGAGGACAATCTTATCACCAGGAGATACCCTGGTAAAGCTCAGGAGACCAAAAAGGCCTTGACAATTTCACCCATATCAACTGCTTTCTATTCTAAAGGTGTTGTGCAGGATTTTCAGGATGGTTCTGATGATGAGGTTGACTAAAGAACCAGTGAGGAGTACCTGAATGATCTTCAAATTGAATTTCATGAAAGAGCACTCCTTGCTAATTCAAAAAGATTTTTTAAGAAAAACAAATTCCCTTCAAAAGCAAATGATAATATTGAATGTTTCAAATGTCGTAAAATGGGACATTTTGCTAAAGATTGTTTTTCAAAAACAACCTCAGAACCATCCTTCAAATTTTCAGGAAATAACTCTTTTTCAAGCCCCAGCAAATTTCAACCAAAGATGCTTCAGTCTAGTCAGAGATTTGAAAAAGTCCCTTAAATTGACTTTGAAGCCAAGTATAGAAAGGCAAAAGCTAAACTTGCCCTTCTTGAATCATCCTCAACAGTCTCTCAGCCTCCAAAGCCTTCTCAAGCCAAGAACAAAGGGCTTGTTGCTGAAACTTATGACTGGGATGAGGTTGAAGTGTCCTCTGATGATGATGAAGTTCACATCAATGCCCTGATGGCTCTATCAGATGACAACAAGCTTGCTGTGGGGAAGAGTCATGCAAGAAATGGTGAATGGGTCAACATCACTATGAGGAAGGTAAATCTTTTACTTTCTATGGATGATGATGATGATGATTGGAAATCTTACTTAGATTATATTAATGTTGATCTTAAGTATGTTGAAGAGCAAAGACTGAACTTGTTTTCAAAATTTAACAAACTAAGTTTTGAATTAAATCATAGTAGAGATGAATTACTTGCTTTAAAACAAGCCAAGCTTGAAAGTGTTACACTTCAAATTCAAAACTCTGAACTAGTAAAACAAAATCAAGCTCTTCAGGAAGAACTTAAGAAAGAAAAGGAAACTATTTGGAAATGGACTCAGAAAAACCCCAAACTTTATGAAACACTGAGTCTCTCACCCAGCTCCAAAAAGACTGGTTTGGGTGATGATCAACTCACTGAAGTTTCTGGGGAAAGCAGCCATTCAACAACTTTTCTGTCAACAAACATACTCTCTAGCAAAGAACTTGCTCCTAAACCCAGTGATTGGATTGAAAGAAACAATCCTGATAGTAAAATGCCAAATTTTAATACTGGAAGAATCTTGGAGCCTGAAAGTCAGGCTATCAAGGAGCTGCTAGGAGTCACTGATGAACTTAGTCCTACTGAGTCCATCACTGAGTCTAAGTCTGATTCACCACTCCCTCCACTGAAACAACTTCAGGGAGCGGAACCCAGTTCTGACCTTGCACCATTAGTCTATCAACCACATTCTACAAAAGAGAAATCAGGGTTAGGAAGGACTATTCTGAAAAGACCTACTCCTGCACCCACTGAACACCAAAAATCTTCAATACCCAATGAAGTAAAACATGAAAGCACCGACTCAAAGGTTGATCAGCTTGCTGAACTTGTCAGGATGCTGAGTGAGAAAATTGAGTCTACTGAGAAAAACTCTGACTCAAAATCAACAAAGCCCTCAGTATCCTCAGGTTCTTCCAAACCAAAAACCACACCCAGACCCTCAAGGAGATGTGAGCTGTGCAATTATCCAAATCACAGCACTGATAAATGCTACTGATGAATGCTCAAACACTCATCATTTTTGGTCGAATCTGAACTGCAAAACATACAAAAACACTCAGAAATGCATCAAAATACTGAAAATATTTTAAAATTGTGTTTTATATGTTTTAGATGCAAAATGAGTAAAAACAGATGAAAAACGTACAAAGTTTGCAAAATTGGCAGTTTCAGTCCCCCAACTTTCAAAAATTGGCAAAAATAGTCCCTGAGCACATATTTTAAAAGAAAAGTCACCAAAGGTCCTTTTGAAATCATAAGTTGTCATATTTAGTCCTTTGGTGAAAAATCTCAAAAGTTTTGGAAATTTGCAATTTAGTCCCTGAAGTTTCACTCTTTTGCAGATTTGGTCCCTGGTGGGAATTTTTGGATGAAAAAATCATTTTTGGATCCTTGGAAAATTACAAGTTGGAAAATATGGTCCTTGGGTGGCAAAATTAGTGAAATTACATGTTTGGTCCCTGGGTTTTGAAAGTTGGCAGAAAAGGTCCCCGGATGTCAAATTTTGGAAAATTAAATTTTATGATCCTTTGGTTATTGATATATGACAAGTTTTACCCTTGTGGCAAGTTTGGAAAAGTGCTAATTCAGCCCCCTCCAAATTCAGAAATTACATTCGTGGTCCTTGTGATTAAATACCTAACCAAATGGACCCTATAACTAAACCACCAAACTAATCCTAATCCAATACCCAACCTGATCCAGTCCAACCTGTAACCCTTGGCCCAAATAACACCCCAAGCCCACTCCACCAAAACAAACACTACCCCGTTTATATTAAAAACCCAGTCAACACCCACGTTGACCATCCTTCCCCCCTTCACCCTCCTCCCCAACTTGTCTGCTAAACCACTGCGACACACAAACCCTCCCCTCCTCCACCTCATCTCTCCCATATCTTGTCTCCCCCAACTTACACAAACATCCAAACCCCAATTAATTCCTCAAAAGCCTCACAAGCAACCCAACTGCCAAAATCACTTTTTCCCGCCAAAGAAAAATTAAACGGCCATGATCACATTTAATCATCCAATGGCTGAGAAGAGGTGTGGGAATGAGAGAGAAACCCCCAGGGTGTTATAAAAATCAAGAAATAAAGAAGATGAAGCAACTAGTGTAGCAGTAGAGTAGTACTAGTTCTAGTTTAAAATAAATTAGGTCGTTTTTATTATAATTCCATCTTTAATTGTAATTTTTGGTTTATGTAAGTTGTAATCTTCACTTCAGTGTAATCAAAACTTTTTTTTAATTATAAATTTCAAGTTCTCAGTGTTAATTTAGTTTATTGCCATTTTCTATTAAAAATCTCATTTTATTCATATGCTATTAAAAGTTGTTATTTATTGTTCATATGAGCTTATATGAGTTCTTTATGAGCTTTTATAAGTTTCCTGAGCAGTTTAATTAAGTGTTGTGCAAAAAACTCAAAAATACCAAAAAAAAAATGGAAGAAAAATGGTGAGAAAATAAAAATCAGTGTTCAAGGAATTGGAAGCAAGAAGCAGGGTGTGATTTGGATTATTCAGGGTTTAGAAACTTCATGGGAAGTTGTTAGGATAGATAGTGGTTCATGGTTCACTGATTCTCAGTCTAGATCCAATTGTAAGCATTTTTCTCTAATATTGAAAGTTACTGTTTAATAGCTTTTTATCTGCTTGTACTTGTTCCTTTGTGCTTATTTGATGTTGGTTAGTCATTGTATAGCTTAATATATCATGCTTGTTCAGTTGGATTAAGGGGTGCTTAGTTTTTCATTATTTACTGTCACATATAGTTTGATTTGGATTCTTGAGTTTTTGTTGTTTAAATTGTTGATTCTGTGTTTCTTTTGTCTTAATTTATCATAACAAATACTTACAAATCAGTGGTATGGGTCAAATCTTTGATTTCCTTTGAAATCCTTAAAAACAGCCAAGTTAAGGGGTGTTTGGTTTAACTCAGTTCCATGGGATCTTGTTGTTGTTTCATTGTTGTTTTAGTGTAGATAGATTGCATTAGGCCAAGTTAGAGTAAGACAAGTCTTAAATCCAAGTTTCAAAAGCAAAAAAAGTCAAAATCACAACCTAACCCACCCAACAGTTAACTGTTGAGGTTTGTGGGTTCCAAATCTCACCCATTTTGACTAAATGATGTTCTTATAGCTTAATTCACTCTCCATGTAGCTAATTAGTTCATTTTCAGTAGGTAAGATGTGATCAAAGTTCAAAAAAGTCAATATACCAAGTTTTTATAAAAACTCAAAAGTGCATTTCCTTAGTTTTTGCAAATATTGCATGAATTGTTCTGAATTTTGTGATGTGAATTAGACCTTGTAACTTTTAGGATTAGTACTCTACCAGCTCATCTTTAAGGTCCTAGCATCCTCTTATTTTTGTGATTTTTCATCTGGGCCCCACATTGCCCCAAAGTCACTTGCAGGGCTGCTATACCCCCTGCATCAGCAGGTACCACTCCACACCACCACTTTGGTGGTGGTTTTCTGACCACCACAGTGGTCCCCACTAACCCAACTTGGTTCCTTTCAACCCCCTCCTGGTAGGGTTCAATCTTTGACCAATAGTTTGACCTCAACCCCAGTGGACCCCACTTGGAATTGCATCTCAACCTTGTCCCATTTTCAGTTTTGAAATAAGCAAACCAATTGCTTAATCTGATTTCTCAGCTTATTCTGTGGACCTTAGTTGCTTTTTCTTGCTTATACATGTCCACTAAACTTGTTTGAATCAGAATTAACCAGTGGGGGTCCCACTTAAGCCCATTTTAGCTTATTATCCTTTGTGGTCAACAAAAGTCAACTGTGTGGCTTATTGCTTCACACAGTGCTTATTTTTAAGCTATAAAAAAGTTGTTTTCATTAAAGTTAGTTGTTTTTAGGTATAAAACAAGTTTCCAAAAGAAAAATCAAGAAAAACCAATTTAATTTCAAGTGATAGTTTCTATTTAATGTAATTTAATTTTAATTTTCATTTTTAGATTTTTGTTAAGCACTTAGCTTTTTTATATTTTTATTAAATTCCTTTTATATTAAAGTATTTTAAATAATTTTCACAGATTTTTATTTTGTCATTTAGTATTTATTAGATTTAATATTAGTTTTATTAATAATTAATTAATAATTAAGTTTTAAATAGCATAATTAGTTTTTATTAAGTAAGACCTAGTTTTTATATTTTTCCTAGCTTTTATATAATGTAAAATAATTTTAGGAATTTTCTTATAATTTTTACTGTTCATTTTCTATTTTTCTTAATTTAAAATAGTTTAATTAGGTAATTAATATATAATTAGTAATTAATTAATATAAAAATCACAAAAAGACGAAAATACTTATTTTTAATTTTAAAATTAGTTTTTAGTTATTTTATAATTTTAGAAATTTTATTTTTATTTTTCTAGTATTTAATTAATATTATATTGTATTTAAGTGTTTGAAATATTAATAATAAGTATTAAATTGTGTTTAATTAATATTAAATAATTAATTAGTGTAAAAATGAATTTTCTTTTTCTAAAAATTTTCTTTTGTCCTTTAGTTTGTAAAAAAGTCATTTTCACCCCCTGAGGGTTTTCAGATTTCAGTTTTCACTTTTTATCCCGTACGTTCGCGTAAATTTAAATTGAACGTACGCGTTTTTAAGTTTTAAACGTTTATGGTTTTTCCTAGCTTCCAGTCTTATTCATATAGCTTGTTTAAGCTGTTTCTTTGTAGATTCCTTAGTTTAACCAATCTCAAACCCCTTTCCATCCAAATTCACCCGATCACAAACCCGTTTAATAACCATCACACTTCGTCGGGACATAACGACCCGGGGAAACCACTATATTCCGCGGAGCATTGACTCTAGGCTGTTTGACCTTGTTGACCATCACCTGGTCAATTTAGGTTGACCGTTTGGAGCCAATCAAATTTTGGCGCCGCTGCCGGGGAGGTGTGAGCGCTATTCTAAACGGTTTTTCTGATTAGTGATTTTGGACTTCGTTCCATTGTACATTTATCCATCCTTTGTTCATATTTTCTTATTTTCAAAACAAAACAGTTCACGAAAACATTTTAAACTCAGTTTTCAACGAACACAAAAACACAAAAACATTTTCTTTATCATTTGTACAAAATGTTTATCCAAAAACCCAAAAATATTCACCTTTACCCTCTCACATCTTTGATTCTTCATTCCTTACCCTCTGTAAACCTTTGATTCTTTCATATGTCGTATCCACACCATTGCGGTTGCCAATGGTGTGGTGGTCCTCATAATGGTGGGAATTGTTTCGGCTGTAGTATGGTAGAGTCAAGAGATGGGTCTGTCTATAACCAACCTCCCTATCCTTACCATGACACATCTGATTCATCCTACCAGCCACCACATCATGAGATATTGACATATCTGTGTGAGTTTTGTGGAGGTCCTCACCAAGGATTTGAGTGAGTGTCAATCCGGAAACACGTTTGTCTATGAACAGTTTTCCGGTGATGCTCAGAACTTTGGTTATGACCAATACCCATATGATTCACCAGTCCAGACTCAACAGTTTTACTGTTGTGATTACTGTGGAGGTCCACACTTCAGCTCAGATTGTCAAACAGGGAATCCATATCCTTGTGACAATTTTGACACACCTTACTATGACCAACCTCCACAGTACCAAATGAATCAAGCACTTCTTCCAGAAATGCAAAATATGATGAAAATCGTTGATGAGCTTAAGGGTTTAGTTAAAGACTTTGCCCAAAGACATACTCATCAAAAATCCATGGAAGAATTGCTAGCTGAAGAGCAGGCTGCTAGGATCAATTCCCAAGATGCCTATCAAAAATCAGTTAGGGAATCAATTGCAAAACAAAAAGCAGCCAAATCTAGCTCTCAGTTCCGTTTTATTTCTGATGACAGTGATGATGAAGATACCCTTGATATTCTTCAATTTTATAAAACTTCATCAAGTTCATCAGTGGATATCCCTGCAGTTGAAATTCCATCTCAAACAACTGCTATCACACCCGAAGTTCACACTCACTCTCTGAACATGTCCTCACTGTGGTTTCAATGATCATCTTCCTGATGATTGTATGATGAAAGATTGTTGTGACATCTGTGGAGATCCCTCCCATGAAACCAGGGGACATGACAAAGTGATTCAGTCCAGAAGGAAAAACCAAACTAACACTTCTCAGTCACCTGAGGCATCAACCTCCACAAAATGCAAAACATGTGGAAGCTCAGTTCACACAACTTCAGACCATGATTCACTAACTGAGTTCAAAAAGTTCCTGAGGACTAAGCCCACTAGAAAGTGGGTCAACAAGAAAAACTAACCCAGTTTACTGTTTGTGCAGAAACACATCAAGGATCCTACTTGGCATCTAGACAGTGGGTGCTCCAGAAGTATGACTGGTGTGAAAAGTTTTCTGCTCAAATATGTGGAAGAACCAGGACCCAAAGTAGTATTTGGTGATAACTCATCAGCTCCCACTGAAGGTTATGGTTCAGTAAACTGCAATGGTATAGTTTTTACAAGAATAGCATATGTTAATGGTCTCAAGTACAACCTGATAAGTGTTTCCCAACTATGTGATGCCAAATACATAGTTCAGTTTGATGACAAGAGAGGGACCATCTTTAATGCCAATAAGGAAGTTGTGTTGATTGCCCCTAGGAGGGATGATGTATATGTCCTTGACATGTCATCCCTGACTCAGAATGGGACTTGTCTATTCTCAAAGGCAAGTGAGACAATCAACTGGCTATGGCATAGAAGACTCCCTCATCTCAACTTCAAGAGTATCAACAACCTGGCCAAACAGAACAAAGTTCTGGGCCTTCCATCCCTGGTGTATACCAAATACAAGCCTTGTTCTGCTTGTGAAAAAGGAAAACACCACAGGGCATCATTCAAAACCAAACAAACCTTTTCCATCAAATGCTGCCTACATCTTCTTCATATGAACCTTTTTGGACCTGTCAATCCAATGTCCATTCACCATGAGAAGTATACTCTGGTCATTGTGGATGAATACTCAAGATATACTTGGGTTTACTTCCTGACCAAGAAGAGTCAGGCAGCTGATACCATCATGTCATTTGTCAAGAACATTGAAAATCAAAATGATGTCAAAGTTAAACAGATCAGGACTGACAATGGCACTGAATTCAAAAACCAAGACCTTGAGTGTTTTTGTGATGAGAAAGGAATTTCTCAAAATTTCACTTCTCCCTATACTCCTGAACAAAATGGAGTAGCTGAAAGGAGAAATAGAACACTCATTGAGGCAGCAAGAACAATGTTAAATGGCTCAGTCCTCTCAAAACATTTTTGGACTGAGGCAGTTAAAACAGCCTGCTACACTCAAAATAGGTCAATCATTGTGAAAAGGCATAATAAGACTCCTTATGAGATATTCAAAGGAAGGATCCCTGACATCAGCTACTTTCATGTATTTGGGTGTCCTGTGTTTATACATAATCACAAGGATCACTTGGGTAAATTTGATGCCAAAGCTGATGATGGATACTTCCTGGGATATTCCCTGGTTTCTAAAGCCTTCAGGGTGTTCAACACAAGGAGACAACAAACTGAGGAAACTTATCACATTATTGTTGATGAGAGCACTGAATCCATCAGATTCTCAAATTCCTCAGTAGAAGAAATTGGTATTGATGACTCATCAAGGTATCCTCCTGATGAGTATCATCCTGATAACAATCCCTCAACCCAATACCAAGCTGATGCTGACGTCTCCTATTACATCATCCCTCACAACCTACCCCAACCACCTATCAGTGAGTTCATTGAAACTCAGCCTGTCTCAAATGAGACTGATATCACTGAACAAATTGTTCAGGAACCCTCAGAACAAATTGTTCCTACTGAAGTCACTGAAGCACACAATGATGAGTCACCTCATGTTCCTGAGTCTGAACCTGATCAGGCTCCTTCAAGCTCAAATTCTTATCCCAAACCTCAGGATAGCTGGACTAGATCCAAAGTCATTGAGCTTGTGAACATCATTGGTGAACCCACTGAAGGCATGCTCACAAGAAGCAAGGCTGCTAAACTGAAGGCCGCCACTGCCAATATATGTCTTTATGCTGACTATCTTTCAGAGATTGAGCCTAAAAATGTCAAAGAAGCCCTGACTTATGAAAGTTGGGTTCAGGCCATGAGAGATGAATTGGAACAATTTGATAGAAATGATGTCATGACCCTTGTTGAATGCCCCCAGGGTGTTTTAATCATTGGTATGAAATAGGTCTTTAAAAACAAGACCGATGAGAATGGCACAGTCATAAAAAACAAAGCAAGACTGGTTGCCAAAGGATATAATCAACAGGAAGGTATAGACTATGAGGAAACCTTTGCACCTGTTGCTAGAATGGAAGTCATCAGGATCTTCCTTGCCTATGCAACTTACATGAACTTTAAAGTTTACCAAATGGATGTTAAAAGTGCAATCCTGAATGGTAACATCAAAGAAGATGTTTATGTGCAACAGCCTCCTGGTTTCGAAAGTAGTGAATACCCCAACCATGTCTACAAGCTTAACAAAGCCCTTTATGGATTGAAACAAGCACCCAGGGCATGGTATGAAACTCTTTCAGCCTTCCCGATCCAAAACAAGTTTGTCAGAGGAAAGATTGACAACACACTGTTCATCTACAGAACAAAGGATGATGTCATTCTTGTCCAAGTATATGTTGATGACATCATCTTTGGCTCAACAAGTTACAAACATCAAAGAAGATGTTTATGTGCAACAGCTTCCTGGTTTCGAAAGTAGTGAATACCCCAACCATGTCTACAAGCTTAACAAAGCCCTTTATGGACTGAAACAAGCACCCAGGGCATGGTATGAAACTCTTTCAGCCTTCCTGATCCAAAACAAGTTTGTCAGAGGAAAGATTGACAACACACTATTCATCTACAGAACAAAGGATGATGTCATTCTTGTCCAAGTATATATTGATGACATCATCTTTGGCTCAACAAGTTACAAACTTTGCAAAAAGTTTGAGAAACTGATGACCACAAAGTTTGAAATGAGCATGATGGGTGAACTCACATACTTTCTTGGACTTCAAATTAAACAAACTGAAAAAGGAATATCCATTTGTCAAGAAAAATACCTCAGGAACCTACTGAAGAAGTATGAGCTCACTGACTGCTCTTCAGTAAAAACTCCTATGGTTCCTCCAAACAACCTTGGCCCTGATCTCACTGGAAAATTAGTGAATCAAACCTAATACAGAGGAATGATTGGCTCCCTGATGTACTTACTTGCCTCAAGGCCTGATATTCAATTCTCAGTCTGCCTGTGTGCAAGATACCAGGCTGACCCTAAAGAATCACATCTCATTGCTGTCAAGAGAATCATCAGGTACCTGAAGGGTACTCCAAACCTTGGTTTGTATTACCCAAAATGTTCAGGATTTGATCTCAAAGGGTACACTGACTCTGACTATGCAGGATGTAACATGGATAGGAAAAGTACTTCAGGATCCTGCCAATTTCTTGGTGGTAAACTTGTGTGTTGGAGTACAAAGAAACAACAGTCAGTGACCATGTCCTCAGCTGAAGCTGAATATATGGCTGCTGCAGGATGTTGTGCAAATATACTATGGATGAAGAGCCAACTGAGTGACTATGGCATTCAGTATAAGATGGTACCTATCTTTTGTGATAATACAAGTGCCATAGCCATCTCAAACAATCCAGTACTTCATCAATGAACCAAACACATTGACATCAGATACCACTTCATCAGGGACCACATCTCTAATGGAGAAATTAAACTACATTTCATCCCCACTGAATATCAGCTAGCTGACATCTTCACTAAACCTTTGGATGAACCCATTTTCACAAGATTGAAAGCTGAATTGGGCATGTTGGACATAGAATCAGGAAACTGATCAAAAGTGTTCCAACCAGATGTAAATTCTCTAAGTCCCTGATCACACCCTTCCTGAAAATTTTTTTTAATGAAAAATTCATTCAGGGGGCTCAGGATGAAAAATGGCATTGAATACCCTAACTAAATGCTCTAAGTATCTAGTTAGTTAATGTCCCAGGTAGGTAACTGAATCCTATTAAATATAGGAATATATGTCACTTACACAACTGGCATCCACTCCTTGGGCCACTACATCTCTCTCACCAAACACCACTGAGCATTAAATGCTCCCTCACACACAAAAGTTGTGATGATTTTTTTTTCTCTGTAAAAGTGCATTATTTGCAGAGCCGCACAACTGTTCACCCACGATGTGAGAGAAAATAGGGTAATGGGAATCGTGATATTTAATGCGGATATCAAACCAACATTATTATGCCGTTTCGGTTAAATAAATTAAACCTTTGGTATCCGCAACATCACTACCCTAATTCCCACCCTATAAATACCCCCACAAAGAAGAATACACACACGCTTTTAAAAATTCTTAACAAAACTCTTGCAAAATTATTTCAAGAACTTTTGCTTTCAAAATCTGTGTGTGCTTCTTCTTTATTCAAAACCAGACCTTTTTTTTCAAAACTAAAATGGCATCTTCTAAGGTCATAAAATACGCACCCAATGTGGAATTCCAAATGGAAAGCGTAGACCTTACCAAAAACAATGTGGTGGGGAACATTGCCTACCCTGAAGGATTCCCTGCTTACAGGGATGTGGTGAAGTTCCTACAAAACTGTTTTCTCACCACCACATTCACAAAGACCCCCTCAGTCATCTATCATGACTACTTGAGGGAATTTTGGTACTCAGCGGTGGTTGAAAACCCTGATGCGCCAAAGGAGGCCAAAATCAAGTTCTCAGTGAAGAATGGGACTAAGTCCCTTGTTCTTGACTACAAAAACTTTGTCAAAGCCACAGGCCTTGACTACACTGAGACCTTTGTTGCCCCACCCACTGAAGAGGAGGTTAAACAACTCCTCTTAGAACTAGGGCCCTATGATAAGAAACATCCTGATGTTGCTCCAGGGGCCCTACTGAACAAAGCCCCCATCATCAAAACATGGTTCCCTGCTCCTTGGAGGATCCTGATGACATTTGTTATTCAGGTCCTTGGGGGGAATAAGTCCACAACTTAGCAACTAAACACTACTTAATCAATGATAGTGTACTGTCTCATTGAGGGTAAAAAGATTGACCTTGGAGAAATTATCTTCAGGGACCTCATAGGCAAATTGGGTGGGAAGTCTAGGCAAAAACACATGTCTTACCCTAGATTCATTTCCTGTGCCCTGAATGACCTACTAGGGTCTGAGTATATCAAGCCTGACAGTGTCGGCTTTGAACCTGATGTCTTGCATAAGGCAAACTACTCACGTGACCCTAATGAGGTAACACCTGTCGCCCTGACCACATACATGCTGACTGCTATCCAGGGTGACAACATAGTTTCACCAATTCCCTTTCCCACCAAAAAGGTGAAGAGGAAGAAGGGACAGGGGTCCAGGAAGGTGGGTCAACCCAAGCCACTCGCCACTGAGACCTCTGCCCCTAAGCCTGACAAAAGGGGGCAACAACAACAGACCCTGACTGCTGACACCCTCAGGATCATTAGCCAATCTTTGGCCCCAAAACAAAGGCCAACGGAGGGCACTGAGATATCACACTCAGTGTCCTCGGGCGAACCCGTTCCCAAAGGTCCTGCTGGCATAAACAAGTCAGTGGGGTCGGAACCAACTAAACCTTCACATTCTGCTAAAGACTCTGGCAAATCACAACCAGAGTATCAGGGAGTAAGGGGTCCTATACCCTCGGTGGGGCAGCACTACTCCACTGAGAAGGGGACCCACAAACATTCACATCCTGCCAAAGTGATGAGGCAAAAAATGAACCACTTTTAGGGGGTCATTTAAGCCCGGAATTGAATTTATTTGATCAAATATTGCCCTAAATCGTTCCTTTTGTGATTTTAGGTACTTTGGGAGAGAAATCTGGAAAAGGAAGCAATTCGGACGTTTTTGGAGCATAAAAGTGAAGAAAACGCCAAAGTCTTAATTTTCCTTGCTGGGAACAGTAGGTGACGGCATCAAGAGTAAAATCCTGACGGCGTCAAGAGTAATTTGCATGACGGCCCAGTACAGAAATGAAGGCGTCACAAGGTAGAGCGTCAAGAGTAAAATACGTGATGGCCTGGAAAAAGTTATAACGTGACGGCGTCAGAAGTAGATCAAGGCAGTCCGAGAATTCTTTTGGTGGCGAGATGACGGCGTCACCAATTTGGTCTTGACGCCGTCAGCCTCAATTTCCTGTATATAGTTTTCTAATTTTCATTCATAAAAAAAGGAGAAGTTTTGGAGAAACCCTAAGGCCGAACTTAGTACGAACTTTACAGTTTTTTCAAGGGTTTTCAGCCCTTGAACCCTTTCATGTGTAATTGAGATAAGTGTTCTTTTAATTCAATCAATATGTCTATGTGTTGGTTGTCTATATCTTGTTCTTGTCTTAATTCCATCATGCTAGGCTAGATCTATCTTGTGTTTGCTTAGATCTAATGAAACCTAGATGTTAATTATGTGTTGATTACTTGTTTATGGTTGTATTGGATGAATGATTTCGATGTTAGGCTTAAGAAAACTGGCAGATCTCCAAATGGTAACATGCTTGAACGTCTTAGGAAACATGAACTGACGTGCACTAGGTTTTATTGGTTGTATTTAATGCATGAGTAAATTCTAATGATCCCATGTTAGGAGCTTCTTAGCCGGCTCGACATAGGAGTGAAGTAGGCACTCATAGGATTGGGGAATTAAGTGCGCCACCCCATGAATGGTATTAAGGAATACAATCCGTCATCCACGCAATTATAACAAGTAATTAATGTGTAAAAAATATCTAGGGAGTAATGAAATCTAAGTAAACACAATTTCTCCACTTATTGCTCACAACCTTAGTTTAATTTAGTTTATTTTTATTTCTAGTATTTTATTTTGATTGCATCTTTAGTATTGGGTTAGTTGACTAGCAACTAATTCCGCCCAAATCCTTCAAACCCGAGATTTTTACTTGCTTTCTAAAAAACATAAAAATACAAAAATAATCATCCCTCATCTTTAGAACTAGTATTTAGGTTTTCTAATCCTAGCGACACTATTCCTAGCTGAACGATCAATCCCTCGGTACTTGTCACTATACTATACTACAACGATCAGGTACACTGCCTGGTAGGGGTTGTAAGCTTCTCAAGATCCATTGAGAGGTAAAGCCTGGTGCAATCCCTACGCATCAACTTTTTGGCGCCGCAGCCCGGGGAATAGTTATTGTCTAGGTTAGAATCTCTTTTTATTAGGTCTACTTGCTAGATTCCCTTCTAGTAAGATTTTATTTTTATCTTTTTTAGTTTTCTTTAGTCTATCTTTTCTTTGTGTCTTTGTTCGTAAAAACCTTTCCATTGACTCTTCCGTTCACCATTATGGAGAACGTGAATCCACCAAGTCCGACACTAGAGTTTTACCAGAAAAAATATAATTACACCAGTTTGGATATACCAAGATGGACGAATGAAATGAGGCGGACAGGATTTTATATTGATTTTATTGAGTACCTTGAGAAAAGAGGCCAAGTGCATAAGACTTTTAAAGAATTCACCTCAGGAGCTCCATCAACCCCTGAAAATGCCTCACTTAGTGAAATCTATGCACCATATGAGCCTTCACCTAGGATAGTTTCGTATGAGCCACCTAGCTGCATGTCATGGTTAGGCCCTACCATAATACAGGATGAACACATAGGTGACCTTGATGTGATGGAGGATGTAGCCGAACATGATCACATTGATCAAAAAGACCTAGGTTTTATGATTGATGATGATGAATCTCAAGAAACAGATAATGAATCTCTTGGGCAATTTGTATATAGCAGTCAGAATATTGAGGATGATCCTTATGATTCAGATATAGAAGTTGAGATGCCTAGAGAAGCACGTGAGATACTTGGGAAAATTTTAGGGTTAGATTATAATAAAACACATGTTGAGGATATAGGTGATCGTGACATAGGGAATGATGAAGTAAATAACATAAGCTCACTGAGTACCCCACAAGTCCTGCCATCATTTGAGGCACACATACCACCCGTAACTTACCCGGAAGAAGTAGAAGAGACTATAGGAACCCCAATAGAGGTAGAACCTTTGAACCAAACACAACTAGAGGATATAGGTTTGAATACTTATAATGATAACCTTACTCTTAGTTCTAGGGAAGTTCCTAGTTTTGATGAACCGGAGCCTCAACCAAAACCGTTACCTAATCTTCCATCTTTAGATGTGAATTTAGGAATTGAAAAAGGTCCCGATCCACCCATCAAACCATATAGTCCGGGTAGTCATGGGATAAAGGTAGTAGACTCTAAGCCTTGTAGAGAGGAAGCTGACGTAGGAGTGGAAAATGACCTTACATGCTTACATCACCCATTTATGATTGATCACAAGAAACATTATGGGTTTAAACCGGGTTTATTAGGTCAAGATGGATCCCCAACTAGTAGTCTCTTGAAGTTGATAGAAAATGATCCCTTTCTAGGAGAAAATCATAATACACCCATTAACCCGATTGAATTTGGTAAGGTTATGATGATAGGAGCACACCCTTTTGAGTATATAATTCATCCACCACTCTTTCCTCACATGGCATATTTCCACCCTAAGGGTGTGTATCGCTACTTCCACCCGTACTTAATCCTAAGTATAGGAAAAACCTCCCCTATTTCCGTTAAATATGGGTAAAGTCAGGCTCGTGACTCGAACAAAAACAAGCGCTTATTGGGAGGCAACCCAAGCTTTTGTTTATTTGATTTTATTTGTTTCCGTATGCATGTTTTATTTTTGTTGTTTGTGGCTCATGTTTCAAAGTAAATTGTGAAAATGCTTTATTTTGTTTTTAACTTCGTCTTAATTACATATAAAGGTATTTTGCAAAAGCTAAGTGTAAGGGGAAACCCCAAATGTGTTCTTAAGAAACAAAACCGATCATGATTCTCCACGATATTAAATGAACTTGTATATTCGTATTTGTTAGAGTCAAATGCTTGTATCGAGTCATAATGATGTTTTGCAGGATTTTCCAGGAAGTAGGACGAAGTTTTTCCAGAAATTTTCCAGAAACTTAACATAAGAATTTATGCAGGTCACTTCTGACGGCGTCACGAGTTTACTCTTGACGGCGTCACGTGTAAAAATCTGGAAATTTTACCAGTTTTGTTTTTCTAACGGAGTCTTAAAGTTTTTGCTGAATTATTAGTTTTATAATCTCCAGGAAATCTGCAAACATCATTCCACAAGCATTATATCTTATTTTGTTTTCTAGGATTTGGTAACGTATGTAGATTGCTGCCGATTTTAGGCGAGGTTGCCTTGTCTGTTTTCTCAGGATTTACAGGTTATGTGTGACAAGAAGATGATTATTATTCTGGAAGGGAAGCTTTGATTGTTCATTTTCTTGGAGGAAGATTTAACCTGGCCACCTTATTATCCATACCCAGCGAATCGGGGGAGTATTTGATTTCATTCTTTTTACTTTTTCACTTTTACATTCTTTACTTGAACATTGGGGACAATGTTCATCTTAAGTGTAAGGGGAGGGTAAAAAGATGATACCTTACATATGCACTTTCGCTTGAGTTTGTTTTGTTTAATGGTAGATGTGTAATAAAACTATGATAAATACTTGTTAGTGCAATTTTAGCGCCAAATTTAAAATTTTTTACAACATTTAGGAGTGAAACTTTAGCCATAGCAAGCGTCTCATGGATAGGAGATTGTATGACTAGCACATAACCGTATATTCAGAAAAATTTTCCACCCAAATATGTGAGGTTCGCCTTTAGATTTGATAGGAAAAGCATTTACTATTAGTGCTTATGAGTGTACCGGTAGCATTTAGATTCTAGAACATGCGTTAGTGATGCATCCCGAGACCGCTAGTGAGACTACATTCGTGTAGTAGGATTTACTACATGATAAGAGGCATTAGGATCACCCTTATGTTAAACTCGTATCATAATTACTTGACCATTTAAGTCATATTACTTGGCTAGTTAAGTCAACTAATTTTTCCCACACCCTTAGCGTTGTACTCATTTTTAGTACACGAAACCCCTAGTACACCCCTCCGAGCCTATCTTTTCATTTCTAACTTTAAGCATTTTACTTAAAGGAAGAATTTGTTACACCCCACTTAAATGTATAACCAAATCGCCTTAGCCTTCCGTGTATGTGCTCATCTTTAGTGCATTATTGTTATTTGTTAAACCCTAAGTTAATTATCTAATTGATTACATGGGTGCTAAGTCGAGTCATATCCTTGTACATATTGTTTTGGGACGATTGGGACTCATGAGTAAAGTACTTATTTTATGGAGTAATGGGGAAGAACATCATATTATTACCCCCATATGTGCGTTAATCTTAAAAGTACTCCAAGTGTTTTAATTTTCTTAATTCGAGTCATTAGTTTAGTTTATTGTAAAGTATATAAAGATTCAAGTGTAAGGGAAATGTTCATTCCCTATGATGTATTATTTTGGATGGTAGGGTAAGAGTGTATGTAAAAAAAAAAAAAAAAAAAAAAAAAAAAAAAAAAAAAAGCGAAAAAATCAAGAAAAAGAAAAGAGAAAAAAACATACGGACTACCATCCCTTTTTATTCTATGTTCATTCTATGTTTTTGTTATTTTTCATTTATTAGCTTAAGTCGAGTCTAGTCTTGGCTTAGCAACGCCATATTGTACATGTAATTAACCAAGATTGTTAACTCGCCAACAGTAAAAACTTCCTTTATCCAACAAACCGTGTATTTCATATCCCTTCACCTAACGTTACAACCCTTTAAAAGACCTCTTTGATAGTTTATCCTAGGTGCTTACGCCATGTGGTGGAGGTTTGATCCTTTCCCAAGCCTATGGTAATCTATTTTGCTATGACAGGTAGTGAGAGATATCTTCCGTTTCCATATTGTAATTTATACTTTATTACACCCGAGAGATGTGAGTATCTAAACACTATTAGTGAGGTGCTAGTGTATGACCTCCGTGCTTGTCTATTGGTCTTTAGTGGAACGATTATTTGTTGTAATTACTTTTATATTAGTGTTAAATGACCCCTAACTTGTATTTTGACTAGAATAAAAGCGCATTTGCTTGAGGACAAGCAAATCTCAAGTGTAAGGGTATATGATGAGGCGAAAAATGAACCACTTTTAGGGGGTCATTTAAGCCCGGAATTGAATTTATTTGATCAAATATTGCCCTAAATCGTTCCTTTTGTGATTTTAGGTACTTTGGGAGAGAAATCTGGAAAAGGAAGCAATTCGGACGTTTTTGGAGCATAAAAGTGAAGAAAACGCCAAAGTCTTAATTTTCCTTGCTGGGAACAGTAGGTGACGACGTCAAGAGTAAAATCCTGACGGCGTCAAGAGTAATTTGCATGACGGCCCAGTACAGAAATGAAGGCGTCAAGAGTAAAATACGTGACGGCCTGGAAAAAGTTATAACGTGACGGCGTCAGAAGTAGATCAAGGCAGTCCGAGAATTCTTTTGGCGGCGAGATGACGGCATCACCAATTTGGTCTTGACGCCGTCAGCCTCAATTTCCTATATATAGTTTTCTAATTTTCATTCATAAAAAAAAGGAGAAGTTTTGGAGAAACCCTAAGGCCGAACTTAGTACGAACTTTACAGTTTTTTCAAGGGTTTTCAGCCCTTGAACCCTTTCATGTGTAATTGAGATAAGTGTTCTTTTAATTCAATCAATATGTCTATGTGTTGGTTGTCTATATCTTGTTCTTGTCTTAATTCCATCATGCTAGGCTAGATCTATCTTGTTTTTGTTTAGATCTAATGAAACCTAGATGTTAATTATGTGTTGATTACTTGTTTATGGTTGTATTGGATGAATGATTTCAATGTTAGGCTTAAGAAAACTGGCAGATCTCCAAATGGTAACATGCTTGAACGTCTTAGGAAACATGAACTGACGTGCACTAGGTTTTATTGGTTGTATTTAATGCATGAGTAAATTCTAATGATCCCATGTTAGGAGCTTCTTAGCCGGCTCGACATAGGAGTGAAGTAGGCACTCATAGGATTGGGGAATTAAGTGCGCCACCCCATGAATGGTATTAAGGAATACAATCCGTCATCCACGCAACTATAACAAGTAATTAATGTGTAAAAGATATCTAGGGAGTAATGAAATCTAAGTAAACACAATTTCTCCACTTATTGCTCACAACCTTAGTTTAATTTAGTTCATTTTCATTTCTAGTATTTTATTTTGATTGCATCTTTAGTATTGGGTTAGTTGACTAGCAACTAATTCCACCCAAATCCTTCAAACACGAGATTTTTACTTGCTTTCTAAAAAACATAAAAATACAAAAATAATCATCCCTCATCTTTAGAACTAGTAATTAGGTTTTCTAATCCTAGCGACACTATTCCTAGCTGAACGATCAATCCCCCGGTACTTGTCACTATACTATACTACAACGATCAGGTACACTGCCTGGTGGGGGTTGTAAGCTTCTCAATATCTCTTGAGAAGTAAAGCCTGGTGCAATCCCTACGCATCACAAAGGCTCGGGTAAATCACAACCCAAGCAACAGGGAGTTCTCGCCCCTAAATATTCGACAGGCTAGCACAAGCCTGTTGGAACGGGGGGCATAACCACTCAGGTGCCTGATGAAGACATTCGCAAATCAAAGCTTTTGTCTGAGGGCACAACAACTCATCCCAAAGACTCAGAGGGAAACATACAACCCGCTGATAGGGACACAACATTCACGGCTCCTAGTGATGGTACTGAGAAACTCCCATCAGTGCCTGAAGGGGTCACGAGGGACAAAGACTCAGAGGGACACATACCACCCGCTGATATGGAACTCACAACCAATCCCGAAGGTGCGCATAACTCGGGAACTGACCCTGAAGACCAGGTAGATAAAACCCAATCTACCGGATTTGAGGGGTCAGGACCTGGCCAAAACAAAGGCGAGTCTTCTTATGAAGAGGAGCCGGCTAACCCTATTTTTCAGATTCAGTCCCTAGCTGAAGCTCAGGCTGTTTTGTACTCTGACGATGAATTCAACAGTGATGAGGAAGTCTTCAAGGCCGGAGATGATATGGAGCTTGAGGAGACAGTCCCTGAATCAATTCCTCAGTCTCCTCAATATTCAAACCATGACGATACTGACACACATTCCGAGCCAGAGTCCTCAGGAGATGATCAGGCTCCTCTCACTGTGAAGACCTTCACCAAATTCATCAAAAAGATTACTAACATTTTGTACAGGGGGATCACTGATGAGGTCTTTGACATGCACACTGAACAGGCGGTTCACTATCATAATCTCAAAGATGCTGTCGAAGACTTCGATGAAGATGTCAGGGAACAAAATTCCCCAGTCAACCATTCCCTGACACAGATGATCACTCGCCTGAATCAGTTTTTGATAACCCTCAACCAGCTGAATGTAGGGGTTCAGTCGGTTTAAGAATCAGTCAAGGATGATCCTGAACTCACCAGGAAGCTACTTCAGGCATCCGAGATGTATCAGGTAAACTCAGTGGCTCTCACTGAATTACTTGACTTGCTGAAGGGTTCTAATCTTCAGGGTCTCACCACCACTGTGGAGTCTCTCAAATCTTCCTTCATCAAAATGGAAGAATCAGTGACAGCTCAGTCCCAAAGGTCTACTTCTCTGGCATGGACCTTGGGATCCAGGATGACAGCTCTTGAAAATGCACAGGCTGCACTTGACTCCAGGGTGTCCATCATACAGCAGGATACTCAGGAGATAAAGTCTATGATGACCGAAATTTTTCAAGCCTTCAAGGGTGCATCTATTTCTTCAGTACAGCCAACACTTGCCATCACTGACATTCAGGCAAATGTTGAGGGGGAGAATGCTACTGAAGCCCCTAATACTGTTGAACAAGAAGCTGGACAGCCCTCTCACACTGAGGGGGAACATGTCACTGAAGCAACACCAATCACTGAAGTTCCACCACAGGAGGAACCAGTCTCCTCTTCTCTCGGACAGGACAGAGGCAAAAGTATTGCTACCACCTCTAGTCCTGAAAATGTTCTCAAGCCAGCCTCAACCATGGTCAGATTTGACCCTGATGTACCTATCAAGGTCCCGTTTGAAATCAATGGGGTAGTACATCTTCTCACTCATGACGAAATCCAAGCTCACATGGAAAGGACTGAGACACTACTCAAGGTGGCTGAGGAAGAGAGAATGAGCAAGCCTGCTATCATTAAGGTTGTTCATGAGGAAGCTGAAAAGATTGGTTTAAATACTGAGGCACTAGCAACTGTACAAGTTGGTGCAGTCTTTAAAAAGGCTCAGGAAGAAGAGCTAAATGCTCTCAAAATGGAAAGGGAAAACAAGCTCTGGAAGGATGCTCAAATCAGAAAACACAGGATCGAAAAGTATACTTGGGTGATGAAAGAAAGGTTAAGACCTGAAACCATCACTGACATTCAAATCCACAGAAACACCGATCCTGCAATGGTCACCGTCTTCAGGGGACGTGATAAAAGAATTATTGACATCCATAAGCCTTTCAAGTTTGCAGACTTTGGCATCACTGAGCTTGATGAGCTTCGTTCAATCATTGCAAAAAGAACAACATTGTGGTACCTAAACTTCTCGAATCACTGAAGGATAGGTACGACAGAATGAGAGCAATGCCTGAGGCTCTTAACATTCCCTCACTTTTTCCTGACTCAGTAGAAGAGACTGCTCCATCTAAGGCTTCTAAGAGGAAAAGGAAGCAAATTGAGATGGAGCCTGAGATCAAAGTACCAGGGTTAGAGTATGACAGGTCGCTTCCTGAAGGGATCACGTTCGTGAACAATGCGGTCCTTGAAGCTCCTGAAAGAGGCTTATGCTTTACTGATGAGTATGGAAGCCTGGCGTGCCAAAGGTGGTCTGATATGGATAAGGCAGGAATCAAAGCTATGCTCATGTACCTCATGTTGGCGTCCCCCATCAAGAGTGATGAGAACAAAAGATTCTGCCAGGACTTGGAAGCAATGATCAATGAACATCCTGAAAGACACCTACTCAGATCAAAGAAAGCAAAGATTGAAAACCTTGGATACCACCTAAACATCTGATCTGCAACAACTATCTTTTTTATTTTTTTGTAATTTGTAGGACTTGTAATAACTATGAATAAACCTTGATGTTTTGTTTAAAATTATGTGTCCTACTTATAATTACAACAACATTCAGTAAGAGATGAAGACCCCTGCCAACTCACACTGAATCAAGACACACTTAGGCTATTTGTATGTTCAAATAGGGGGAGATTGTTGGGTCACTGAATTCCCCAATCTTCTTCTAACAAGGATTTGAACGTAAAATAACCTAAGTATAAACAAGTCACTGAGTGAATAGTAACTCAGTGAGTCATCTTCAGGATGCCTAGACCGAACCTAAGAAGAAAGGTTCTCCATTCAGTGAGGCGGAACTCAGTGAAGTGTGATCTAAGCCAAGAAGAAGGTGATGGGTTCAGTGAGGATGACAATAACTCACTGAACCCCAAGACTCCTCAACAACTTCATGGTACTGAATACTGATGACTAGAAGACTGAAGTTTTGGCGGGACTGGGCGGGAAAGTTTGATCTATTTCACTAAAGTACTTTATCACTTTATGGTCAAACTTTCCCCAAATGGTTAAAACCAGGCTGTCATCAGAAAGTGCCTTTTGGACTTAACCCAAAGAAGTTTCCCTTGCCAGAGAATAAAATCTATCAAGATTTTATTGAGGAACACTTAGGACCATTGTATAATAAGGTTGTTCACATTTGCGTATAAATAGGTAGTATAAGAGAGGTGTAAAAGTGACAAGTTTGTGCAATTAATGCAAAGCATTCACAAACCACTTTTACTCTTCCAAAGAACAACATAACCCCTGAGATAGCTCAGTGGGTCCTGAAAGTTGTTACTCAACATAGATTGAGTTTAGTGAGGTGTCAATACCATACTAGTCGTTTTCAATCTCAAGTGTTATTCCGCAAACACTTGGGTACGATTCTTTTTGATTAACTTCTAATAAAGAATTAAACGTTGGAAAATATTGTCTCTTATGTTTACGTTTCTTTATTGTTAATCGTTTTTATACATCTTTGTTTAATGTCATAGAACTTGGTTACTTTAGCTTTGTAGTTATAGTTAACCAAGTAAAAGGGACTAACAATGGTTCTTAGACAATAGAACATAAACAACATTATCATCTTCGATCAATCTGATGATGAAACATAAAAGATTGTTGTTGGTAATATTCTTGTAGAAACTCTTATTCTGAGTTTAGTTATGAACTAACTAACTCTTATACTCATTTAAATCAAGTTAACTAGTTGAGATAATTATCATAATGGTTTATTAATTATAATCCATTACATGTGTATACAAACACGTTTGTGCATACACATATAATGTCTCTCATATAAGCATTTATACATACAAACACTAGCATACATTCTTACATATGATTCACACATACATTTACAAGAGACACATGAAGATACATAAATACACATACACATACACATAGGACTGTAAACGAATTGGACGTTCAATGAACATTTCATGAACCGTTCGGTAAAAAGTTCATTTATGTTCGTTTATTTATGAAATGAACAAATATGAATAATATTTTATCTTCGTTTAGTTAAATGAACGAACATGAACAAAAGTCGCGTCCGTTTATAATTACTTGAGCTCACTAAATAATTTATGATCTTGACTTTAACTCAAATAACAAAATTTCCTTAACCAATTTCATGAATCGAGCTTACAAAATTATATACTTCGCTATACTCATTCGAAAATCATGTATATAGAAAGAGGTAAAATATATACTAGGGAATCATAGATGATACAAGTATATCAATTATGTGTTATTTATGAACCTTAATTAATAATTTATTTTATTCTTTGAGCATCAAATTTTTTTTTTCTTTTATATTATTAGATCAAGTGTATTAACTTTGTTATTTAGTTTAATGAGTAAATTTGTTTGTATAAGTTAATGTAAAAAATATTATATTTTTAATTAAGAATTATAATTATTATAGAAAATATAACAATACAAAATTGATGTTTTAAAAATTTTGTGTAGTAGTTGTATATTGTCTAATCAAAGAAAAAAGATGAAAAATATCCCACATTAAAAATAATAAGAAAAGTGAAGAAAGATGGACACTATAAAATAAAGACTCACTTCCCTTTTATAAAAGACCACATATACTTGAAATTATAAAAAATATAAGTATAATTATTATACACTCTTTTGCTTAAAATGCAAACTAGTATTTATAAAAAGTTAGTTTAAGCATTAGAACAACTTTTATAATTGTAAACGAGCTTCCGAGCTCGAGCTTGAGTTAATAAACGAGCCTATCAAGTTTGATCTTCTATATGAGCATCTTAAGTAAAAAAATTTAAACGAGCTTCGAGCTTGAGCTTGAATAATAAAAAAATATTCGAGCTCGAGCTCGAGTCAATTTATAAAAGTTTATTCGAGCTCGAGCCGAGTAGTTAATAAACGAGCCTAGCTCGTTTAGGCCAAAACTCGACTCGGCTCGAATTGTTAACACCCCTAATTGAGATGTGTAGGTAGAATTGTGTGTTAATTTTAAAATATTTATAGGGTATTTATATGATTTTCAAAGGGTTAAAAAAATGGGTAAAATGTTTTTTATTTTTATTTTTATTTTTTTTTAACCACAACGTCTATTTTTTTTTAAATATTTTTTGTTTTTACCCAAAACAGACTCCTGCAATATGAAATGAATGAATGAATGAAAAAAAAAATGGTATAACTTATCTGGTGATTTTTGTGTTGAGCCGTATAACGCGAGGTGCGATGTCACATGATGTCATAAGGTCGCGCCATAGGACTATAACACGCCCTATGGCTCAGGGTACCGAGTGCTCTAACTTACGACAAGTTTAAACATTACAGAGTACAACACAAAATACAAACTGGAACACATGAAAACCGGTTCAACTATTTTGCCTAGTGTTTACAATAGTTGATTATTTTCTGGATTAAGTGAGTGAGCCCTTTTCTGTTAATGAGTCTTAATGGGGAGGAGCACCCTTTGCTTCCTCTACTCATATAGACCATTAACAGAAAAAGAAACATATTATATGTGTGGCCTCACTATTATCTTCTCATTAAGACTTATTAACAATAAAAAGAAACACCCCTTTATTCAGGCCATGCAAAACCGATGGCTCCTTCGCCTCGGGTTCCTAATTTAGTATGATTTTCAAAAATTGTCTTTGATCGAATTAACGAGGTGATAAATTTTTTATAGACATGATAGAAAGATGAAAAGTTAAGCACACTTTTAATCACAAAAAACGTGGTAGAGATGGTTGATTTGCATTGGGTTGTGCCATGCCGCATTCTCTTTTACCACAAATCTCTTGGTTTCTGTTGCAGGTACCGTACGATGCCTATTAATCAAATAATACTATATTTCTTGTTGAAGATATCAAAAAAGACAAATATTTTCCTATTCCAACTTGATATAAACATAGACTTAAAAGCAAGGTTTTCAAGATCGAGATCTTATCTAGGATCGTTTTCGTCTTTGCAAGATCATGATCTTAAGATCGGATCGGGATTTTAAGATCCTACTATAATGCTATTTTTAATGATCTTTGTAATATTATTCAAATATACAAATTGTTATATATTATAAACATGAAATTATAAGAATATTTTATGAAAATGTTGTTCTAAATTATGAATATGGAATGTTTAAGAAGAATCACATGTTGTTTTTTAAATTATATAAAATCATAAACCATAAATTTGTAGTTTTTTAGTTTGCGGTTCGAGAAAAGTAAGATCGGATCGGAGTAGATCTTAAGATCCTATGGTCAAGATCGGGATCCTATAAGATCTTAAGCTTGTTAAGATCCTCCGTAGGATCCGGATCGTTTTTGCTTCGTAGAATCGTAAAATCGTAAGATCCTAAGATCAGGATCGGGATCTTAACAACAATGCTTAACAGTGCTAAATTACATCTTTTACAACATTTATATAGGACAAATGATTTTGATTCTAGTTTACAAGTTGTTCCTTTTGTCTTTGACCAAATAGATCTGCATATTTAATCATTAACTAGCTATTCTTTACTTGACCAAATAGATCTACAAGTTGTTCAGGTTACTTTTGGATTGCTGGTAGGCGGATAAGCATCTTTTAAAATTAGGTTTTGGATTGCTGGTGGTGCAATGGTGAAAACCTGTGACGCAAACTCTATTGCAATATTCATATATACGATGAAACACTGAACACCAATGGATCTTAAACTAATATTCCGGCTAGCACTAAAAAAAAAATAGTTGATTGCAAACACTTTTATTTTCACGCTTTTTAAAAGTGTGTAAAATTTTATTTATTAATACTTAAGAATATATAAAAATTGATTACATTAATAAGTGTGAAATTTTTTTGTAAAACAATAAATTTTCCTCATTCATAATTGAGTCAAAAAAAAGTTCACACATTTAAATGTGAAGAATTATAAGATTTCTCGACATTTTATTATTATTATTATTATTATTATTATTTTTTTAGAAAGGCAATTTCTCAACACTTTTAAGAGAGCATTTACTTTTCGAATTAAACTTAGACCGCTAAACATTCAACGAGAGTAAGTGTTAGTTCATACTTAAGCCATAACCTTGGTTTGTGTTTAAGTTAGAGTTGAGATTTGATTAATTTCTAATAAGAATCTAAACGTTAAAAAGAGGTGTGCTACACCCACTCACAATTTACAAAAAAAAACCCACTCGCTGACGTGTCAGCGAGCTGATTGGTTGGTTTTTTGTGGCCCACAAAAAACTAACCAATCAGCTCACTGACACGTCAGCGAGTGAGATTTTTTTTGTAAATTGTGAGTGGATCTAGAAATATTCCGTTAAAAAATATGTGTTTATCTTTGTTAAACTTTTTAAAGACTTCGTTAACATGGAAAGTGCCTGGATAACTTGAGTTATTCTTTGCAATCATTTTAAAGATAACAAACAACAGTTGCTGATTTTGGTTCACTGACATATACATTAATGATCTATGCACATAATACGCATACCAATTGTGCGTCAGTTTATACATTCAATTGACCATCTGATAAAATAAATAGTTAAAGTAGTACATGTTATCTTGGATTCCATTTAAACCAAATTAAGCCGATCATTTGTATCAATGTGGGAAAGAGCATGCATATATATAAAGAAATATTGGTCTATTGGGGTTTGAGTTTTCCATTGACCCGATGATGTTTTGTCGTAATAAACAAATGTACATAGATGCTCCACAAGAAAAAGAGACTGGCATTTTTGTTTAATAAAATTTTAAATTATATATTAGTTTAAGTCTTAACAAAAACATGGACATAAGTTGAACTAGTTCATTAAGGGGATATAATTTGTAAACCACTAAAAATATTTGGTACACTAGTACACTACCTCTTTAAGCATCAATTAGTTACGGTATACGTATAAATGCAAGTGTATAGTTATGGACAAACAATAGTATCTATCACGGTAATACGTATAAAACGTTTATGTTTATAGAGTAAGGATCAAATGAGAAATAAAAGTAAAATGAGAAGAATGAGAAGTAAGCACAACCGCACATTTCAGATGCATGTACAATAAAAGATGCAACTCCCATAAATTTCTCCTTATTCAATTAAAATGTGTGACTAAAATTATTTCTCATTCTTCTTATTATATTTTCTCTTCTCACTAGATCTCTTCCCTATGTTTATAATTGTGTATTAATATTATTCGATCCACATTAAAACATAAAGTTTACATGTAAATATAACTGATGTAACTAATTTGACAACAAATGTTTACATCTTAAGTGTGAAGAGTTATACGTACTCGTTGCATCACAAATCATACGAAATGTAAAGCATACACGTACTGTACTTAACACTTAATACGTACAGTTAGAATCTTGTAAAAAAATACAATTGAATACTTAAAACCAATGAATCCAACCTGATCTTAATCAGAAACAACCAAAAAACAATGAACAAGACTTGATCTCAATCAAGTATAACTGATACAAATCAGAAGCAGAAGCTGATCAAAACAATCTAAGAATGCCAAAACTAAACTGGTTTCTTTTGGTGAGAGAGTTGAGAGCTGATAATTAAGAGAGAGGAAAATTATCCATTATTTTGTAGTGACCGTTTGACATGGGCTTAAAAAACTCCTTCACCGACATAACTTTCATCCAGGCAACTTTAGACCTCCATCTTTATAACACATTCAATCTACCTCTCAAAGTATCCTAAAGCTTATACCTGAAATACAGAAATGACACAATAAGCCCTTGAATAAATTCCAGGCTAAGATTATCTTTTAACATCCCTCCTTAATCTCAGCCTCGAACATATCAACCATACCCAGTTTCAAAATCATTTTGTTATGATGAAAACTATCCAATCCTTTTGTAAAAGCATCTGCAGGTTGATCTGCAAATTGGATTTTTTCTGTTTTTATAACACCAGAAATAATTTTATCTCTAACAAAATGCAAATCAATCTCTAAGATTTGTCCTTTCAAGAAAAACTGGATTAGCAGCAATCTTGATAGCTGCTTGGCTATCACAAAAAACCATTACAGGCATAAAATGTTCCTAATTTAGATCTTTTAAAATTTTTAAGATCCAAACAGTTTCTGAAGTGGCAGAGGCTATAGCTCTATATTCAGCCTCTGCACTAGACTTAGAAAGGGTGTTTTGTTTTTTACTTTTCCAAGAAACTAATGAACCATTTAAAAAAAATGCAAAACCCTGTAACAGATCTCCTAGTAACTCGACACTTGGCCCAGTCAGCATCTACATAAGTCTCAAGACTTTCAAAAGAATTTCTAACAATGTGAATTCCTCTTCCCAGAGAGCTTTTAAGATATCTTAAAACTTTAAGTGCAATTTAAGATGAGACTTAAGAGGCTTATGCATAAACTGACTAAGACAATGTACTGCATAAGAAATATCAGGCCTAGTGTGAGTTAAATATATAAGTTTTCCAATAAGCTTTTGATATTCAGTAATTTGATCCAAAATAGGGTCTGTCAAAGTTGGTTCATTAGAAATATTAAGATTTTGATTAAGAGGAAAAGTAACAGGTTTACAAGCAAGAAGACCAAATTCAGATAACAGATCAAGGCAATATTTCCTTTGTGATAAACAAAGTCCATTATCAATATCAACAACTTCAATACCCAAAAAATATTTAAGCTTGCCTAAATCTTTTATCTGAAACTTGGTCTTAAGATAAACTTTAAGACTTTCAATAGCTTCAAGATTGTTACCAGTGACAATAATATCATCAACATACACAAGTAAGGCAACAAACACACCTGAATCATTTTAGTAAACAAAGAGTAATCACTCTTACTCTGCATGAAACTACTTTCAAGTAAAGTACTAGTAAGCTTAGCATTCCATTGTCTGGGTGCCTGTTTTAACCCATATAATGACTTTTTAAGCCTGCAATCCCTATTATCATTTTCATCAAAATAGCCTTCAGGTAACTTCATATAAACAGTTTCCTCAAGATTTTCATATAAAAAGGCATTATTTACATCTAATTGGAAAATAGGCCAAGACTGTTGAACAGCCAAATTAATAACACATCTAATAGTAATAATCTTAACAACAGGAGAAAAAGTCTCATCAAAATCAATACATTCTTTTTGATTAAACCCTTGGGCAACAAGCCTAGCTTTATATCTATCAATATGACCACTAGATTTATATTTAATCTTAAAGATCCATTTTGATCCAATGGCTTTTCTATCTTCAGGAAGAACAATAATCTCAAAATATCATTACTAAACAAAGCATTCATTTCCTTATTCATTGCCTCTCTCCAGTGCTGAAACTTACTTGCTTCCTTATAAGTTTTAGGGTCAACAGCTTTGTTTAACTCGGTAATAAAACAAAAATTTTCTGAACTCAACTTAGAATATCCAACAAATTTTTCAAGACCATATTTAACTTTAGAGTCAACAGTAAACTCATTATATTTATTTGGAAAAATAGAAGTCCTTTCAGACCTTCTAAAAGGCTGATTTTGAATATTTTGACTTGTTCCTGTGTTTGGAAGACTAGAATTGATACCCTCAGAATTTGCAGATTCACTATCATTTGTAGGGTCCAATTCTGTTTCTCTTATGAGTCGCAGACCTCTCATTTCCTAAGGCAAAACCATTGGAACCTTGAAAGTGCCCCAAATCATTTTCATTAAGGTCAATTGTTGGACTGCCATTTAGGGAAGAGTTTCTACCATCTCCATGAGATTCTGCATTATTATTATTATTATTATTATTATTATTATTATTATTATTATTATTATTATTATTATTATTATTATTATTATTATTATTATTATTATTGGGTATGTCATGGTTCTCATACACAACTTTATTAAAAAAAAATTGTATGATCCAAACCATGACTATTATCCACAGGAACAATTATAGTCTTGAAAGGAAAAACATTTTCAAAAAAATTAACATCTCTTGAGAATAAAAACTGTTTTCTTTCACGACTATAAAGTTTATACCCTTTTTTAAAAGAAGCATAACCAACTAAAACACATTTCTCTGATCTGCTATTGAATTTATCAGAATTATGTAAGATAGTAACAAAACAAAGACACCCAAAGTTTCTTAAATGATTCAAATAACATTTTTTATTAAAAACAAGATTATAAGGAGACTTTCCATTCAGCACAGAAGATGACAACCTGTTAATCAAATAACAAGCCCACAAATAGAGAGGAATTCCCCCCTGAAACATAAGGGGTCTGGCAACATTAAGCAGATGCCTATGTTTCCTTTCTACAATCCCATTTTGCTATGGGGTATAAGTACAAGATGTTTGATGTATAATACCATTTTTAGCACAGAAATCAGAAAAATTATGATTAATAAACTCAGTTCCATTATCACTTCTAAAAACCTTAACAGTTTTGTTAAACTGGTTTTTAGTCAAATTATAGAAGTTATTGATACAATCAAACACCTCATCTTTAGACTTAATCAAATAAACCCACACAGACCTAGTAAAGTCATCAACAATGGTTAAAAAATATTTATATCCTTCCTTACTGACCACCCTATAAGGTCACCATAAGTCAAGATGAACAAGTTCAGCTAAAAAAGAAGTTTTGTGATCACTTAAAGGAAAAGGTTCCCTTGTTTGTTTAACCTTTTGACATATTTCACAAGGTTCTTTATCTTTTGTATCTTCATAAACAATGTCTTTTTTAAGCACAACCAAGACTTGATTAGTAGGATGACCAAGTCTAGAATGCCATAAACTTTTTGTTAAAAAACATTCAGATTTAAAAATTTTAAACTCTAAATTATTACCTTGATTTCCATCAAAATAATACAAACCATCTTTTTGTTTACCAATCCCCAGAACACTCATTCCCTTCAAATTCTGAGGTAAAATATAACATTTAGATTCATCAAAAGCAACAACAAAATTGCTATCTCTAGCCACCTTGTGAACAGACATTAAACTCACACAATATTCTGGAACAACAAGTACATCATATAAAGTTAAGTGTTTGGTTAATATCATAGTTCCAACCTTTGTAATTAAAGCTTCAGTTCCATTAGGATGTGAAACTTTAATTCCAAGTTTGGAAATATCAATCACATTAACCAAATACTTATCTGTATATGTTAAATGCTGGTTGGCACCATAATCAACAATAATTCTAGCTGCAACAAGTGCAGACTTGAACTTTGAGTTATTACAAAAGAATTTATGAAAATTTTGATTGAAAAACTTGTTGTTATTTAAAACTATACCTGCCATGTTGGCATGTATACTTTTTCCTTTTCCATCATCATTATTAGAAGTATCTTTAATAAGAGACAAGATTTTTGAGATCTGTTCATCAGAAAAGGTAGAAGAAGGGCTAGATCCAAAAGAACTGTTATTAACAAATCTTATATTAAAACTCTGAGTACCTGATAAGAATTTGACCCATAATTGTTATTATTTCTTTTTCCAAAATTTGCAGGATACCCAATGAGTTTAAAACATCTATCAACAATATGTCCATTAAAACCACAATGTTCACACACTAAAGTAGGACCACCAGCAGCCCTATTATTTCCAGTATTATTAGGTCTAGAAGCATTGTTAGGTCTGAAAGAATTTCCAGAGGTTTGGGGCCTCTGTGAATTCCCTCTATTAGGCACATTGGTATTAAATACAGAAGACTGAGATCTTTGAGATACCCCAGTTCCTGAAACCACAGCTCTGTGAGACTCCTCACTAGAGATAATGGCAAAAGCCCCTTTAACATCAGGTATTGGGTCTCTAGACAAAATGTTACTTCTAATTTGCATATAAGAATCATCAAGACCCATTAAAAATTGCATCAACTTCATTAACTGATTATGTTTCTTAAAACCATCAGCAGCATGACAAGTGCACCTAGGCAACTTAACTAAAGCATCAAATTGTTTCCACAGAGTACTCAACTTATTAAAATATTCAGCAATAGTAGTCCCATTTTGAGATAAAGAGTTAATTTTATGATGCAAATTAAAAGTAACAGAACCATCAACTCTATCAAATGTTTCTTTTAACGCAATCTAGACATCAGAAGCTTTTTTAGAAAAGATTTGCCCTAAACATAATTCTTCTAAAATAGAATTTAAGATCCAACCCAATACAATAGCATTAACCCTATCCCATTGTCTGCCTAAAACTTTATCAATATTAGACCTCCAACAAGTTCCATCAATAAAACCAATCTTATTTTTCCCCTCAAGAGCTAATAGCATAGCACATGACCAAACATTATAATTTTCAGTTCCTTTTAGTTTTATTGACACAACAGTAAGAGTAGCAGAATCATTAGGGTGTAAATGTAAAGGGTGACTTATGCCCAATTTACTTATTAATGTAACAGGCACATCATCATATTCATCAGAATTATGATTGATAGCAGGTGGAGAAGAATTATAAACAGACATAATGAAAAACAGATATACAAACAGTCAAACACTCAAAAGAGATAAGAAGGTAGTTCCCATGCTTCCTTGTCACTCAAGGTGATAGGTCAAGGGCTGAACACACAAGCAATCACAATAATAAACAAAACAAGTACCAGGTAAACACAACTAACACCTAAATCACAACAATCTCAACTTCAACAACCCAAATTCTACTCCCCGTCAATCTAAACAAGAAAGTAAAAAACAGAATTAAAGAAGAGAGCATGAGAGGTGTAACAGAGCACTCAATATAATCAGCAGCGGAATATCAGTCCCAGTATACCCTAGATTCACTTAGTCTAGGGATATAGAAGAAACACGATCAACACCCAGAATCAATAGCCAAAAACCACCGAACCTTAACTTAGGGCAAATATCACAAACCTCCTCCGATCGAACAATCAACACCAGATATGTTGATTAAATTAACTTAATTAACAACAAAAGCCTTCAAGGATCAAAAGCCCTAAAAATATCAAACCCTAATTTTCTCAAAAATTGGGCGTGTTGTAAAAAACTTTTAGATTTGTCTAATTAATCATAAAATCTTTCAATTATCAATAGTTAATTGAAGTTTATCAAACCAATTTGAAAAATCCCCAAGTTTTTTTGAAACCCTAATTTTAGAAAACGATTTTAAGAGCAAGATTGTGAAAGCCTTGCTCTGATACCATGTAAGAAAATACAATTGAATACTTAAAACCAATGAATCCAACCTGATCTTAATCAGTAACAACCAACAAACAATGAATAAGACTTGATCTCAATCAAGTATAACTGATACAAATCAGAAGCAGAAGCTGATCAAAACAATCTAAGAATGCCAAAACTAAACTGGTTTCTCTTGGTGAGAGAGTTGAGAGCTGAGAATTAAGAGAGAGGAAAATTATTCGTTATTTTGCAGTGCCCGTTTGACATGGGCTTAAAAAACTCCTTCACCGACATAACTTTCATCCAGGCAACTTTAGACCTCCATCTTTATACACATTCAATCTACCTCTCAAAGTATCCTAAAGCTTATACCTGAAATACAGAAATGACACAATAAGCCCTTGAATATATTCCAGGCTAAGATTATCTTTTAACAAATCTACAATGAAACAGTTTGTTGTTGTACATATGTATAGAGTCACGACATATTGTTAAATCATTCGTAACATATTTCTGATTGAACTGTAAATAAAGATAGTACTGTTGATATAAAAAAAAAGCTTATTTTCTCCATATTTAAAGAATAGTGACACAAAACGCACTTGGAATCATATTTCATGGAGATTTTTCAGGAAGCATTGATAAATTTTTTATATTTGAATGATCACTATTCATTGTCCAAATGTTTTATAATGTTATTTAGTTAGGTTTTCTATATACGGAGTAATATATACTCCGTATTAGATATGTTTCAACTTTTGCACTAGATAGTAGATTCTCCATATTTGGAGTAAATGGTTCAAGAGAAATATTTTTTGAATGATGAATGTCATTAAAAGCTATATATGATTAAGAAACTTAGTACATGCATTATTATAACTTGTTTCTACTTAGATGATAATTAACTATGCAACCACCTTCATGATAACCTCTTCCATACGTAAGTATGGTACCATCATTTAAGCTTATTGTTTAACCTTGCTATGTTTAGGAACACCTGACTAGAAAAAATATATACAGATCGATTTACAAATAAAATATAGTGTGCATTAGTAAACCATATGTAGTACAAACATGAAAAATGCAGCCTTTGAAGTTACAAATATATAGTCTACGACAAAATTTTCCTATAAAAGAAATTATAAAACTTTTCTAACATTAAACGTTGTTGAAAGTAAAGACACAAGTATCGATCATGGAGTATTGGTAGTTGTTGGAAAAGACTTGTTATGCACGGGCAGTCGTTTTCTCGCGGGGGAATAATCCCTTGCAAATACACGAAATGGGTCGAATGCTTCTTTCTTTGTCACTTTTGATGAACTAGTTGTTGCTTCTTTTCCTCCCTTGTGTGATTTACCTACGAGTGAATCACATAAACAAGTTAAAAATGCTCTAAAAACGTATACATGGAATATGAAACCATTATTTGTTTCAATGTTTGCATGGTCACAACACGAAAATGATAATTGAATATTTGATATCTAGTTTAGCATGATAATGTTTGATGTGTAACTGTTAGAGATTAGATACCTGATAAAGCCTCATTGTTAGACATCAAATCGTGGTGAAAGACTTCAACCTATCAATGAACAAACCGGTCAACCGTATATTCGACACAAATGGTCAAAAACTAAAAATAAATAAATAAATAAATAATTTAAAAAAAAAAAAAAAAAAAAAAAAAAAAAAAAAAAAAAACACGCATTCTGTTGTCACGTAAGGCATGAGTATAAAGTTCCATTTTTGGTAGAACTTATCGGTTCTTCTACGTGTCACATTCATCGGTTTGAGGTTCGTTTCCAGTTGCGGCCAAGAAACCAAAGAAAGATCTCATTAATTTTTAATGACATTAAACTCCTATATCTTTCACTTGGATTGTTTCTAGAACAAATAAAGTATCTCGTAGTTGGATTGATTGGTTCAATAATCCTTGTAATGCTTTGAATTCCATTGTATGAGTTTGTTCTCTTTCCCCTAGCCTCTTGCTAGGGTGTTTATAATATACTTTGCTGCTATAAAACAAAAGCATGTCATTGTTGTCAAAGAACTAGGGTTTGAGAACTTGCCTTTTGATTAAGCATCAACTTTCTTGGCATTGCATGAAAACCAAACCCCTTTTCATGACCATGAGCTGCAAATTAAACATGTAAACATGAAAATTAAAACCATTAAATGTATGCTAACTAGATAGTAATCCGTATAGTTCTAATATGAATTTCTTAAATAACCTAAATTCGAAAAACTTAAATGATCGACTTAATTTATAAATTATAGCAACACCATGGACTCAAGAGCTAGTATATATATGAGGGGTATATATATATAAACATATACCTAAACCATGATAAGGAAGCACTTGGTGACTACTGAGAGCAAGACCATTAGTAAACAGCAAAAGTGAGAGCAGCATTATGATCACAAATTTCATTTCCATAACTTATTGCTTTGAGGAATTGGAGAGGTTAGTAGTACCAGCACACTATCATATATATACCATGAAAAGGGTATCAATTTTGTGGAAACCTATGATATTCAAGTGACTTAAACAAGATTCCCTCAGAGTAAATGTGTGTACGCGCGCGCGTGAGATAGTACACAAAACACAAAGTGTAGAGTTTCAAAAAGGAACCAGTGGAGCAATTCATGTTTATACAACCTTTCAAGGAACGGTGAGGCTGCAAATTACCACAAGACACTTCTTGGTAAATACAATCCTTTGTACTCGTCAATATGAACTTGAAAAACAATGCAAAATATGTTAAAAAATTATGCAAAAATGGCAACCAAGTACGGATGCGTGATCATCCCAACACACAATAACTTTGGCAACGCAAAAGTAAAATCGTAGGAACTAACATCTTCTTGACCTATTTCTAAGTTAATTAGCATTAGCGAGTTAATATTATTAATAAAAGATTAGGGAACATCCTCTAGCTCCCTAGCAGCTAGCGACTAGCGACTACACGTACCATCCATTGTGTGCTTCTATATCAAGTGGGAACAATAACATCTCCATCACATGTCAAATTTGTGCAATTGTACAAAGTTCCAAGAATGTCCATTTGGGCAACACTAATTAATATATAAAGAACGTAAAAAATGTTAACTTTTGGTTTGATGATCCAAATTGTAGTAAAAAAATAGTTTTCTAATTTTAGTCTTGTGCGACTTCAACCGAATTTTAACAAGTGTGTCTGAGATAGGTGAGGTCTTTTGCTCACCAAAAGCGTCAAAATGTCTCCTCCAATTGCAGTCAATGTTGTAGTGCGAAGTGACATTCTATGCGACCAAAATATTTTTTGCTCAACTGATGTGATGTTTTGATAAATCATTTTTGTTCTATATGAAAAATGTCAACCTTATGTAGCACTTTTATATAAAACAAAAGTTATTTATCTAACATCATATCGACAACATCTTCGTCGCACAAAATGTCTGTTTAGTCGAGCAAAACACCCCACCTAATTACTTCGAGACACTTGTTAAAATTCTACTGAAGTCATACAGTCTAGCAGTCGCACAAGGCTAAAATTGAAAACTTTCTTTTACTACAATGTGGATCACTAAACGAAAGAGGTAACCATTTTTTGCATTTGCTTTAATATATATATATATATATATATATATATATATATATATATATATATATATATATATATATATATAGTGAAACGTTTAACTGAGAAGCTTAAATTTTGTGAAAACGCGAGAAGCAATCTTAGCCACTCATTTTATCCTCCTTTAACTTTAATCTAATGGCTAATATTAGTTAATAAATTTTTCGAAAATTTCTTATAAAATTTTATAAAAATTTTCGAAAATTTTATAAAAATTTTCGAAAATTTTCAAAAAAATTTCGAAAAAAAATTCTTAAAAAAAATTTATTTGAAAATTTCTTTTTCGAAAATTTTTTTTTGAAATTTTTTTTAGAAATTTTTTTCTCAAAAAAAAAATTTTCGAAAAAAAAAATTCGAAATTTTTTTTTCCAAAAATTTTTTTTTCATAAATTTTTTTTTTCGAAAAAAAGTTTTTTTGAATTTTTTTTTTCGAAAAAATTATTTCGAAAAAAAAATTTTCCTAATTTTTTTTCCGAAAAATTCTTTTTCGAAATTTTTTTTTCCGAATTTTTTTTCTGAAACTTTTTTTCGTCACATGTGAAAAAAAAAATTTTGAATTTTTTTTGTCACGTGCGAAAAAAAAATTCGTCACATGTGAAAAAAAATTTCGTAGCATGTAAATTTTTTTTTTTCGTCACATGTGAAAAAAAATTCCGTTACATGTGAAAAAAAATTTGTCACATGTGAAAAAAAAATTTCGAAAATTTTCAAAAAAAATTTCGAAAATTTTTTGAAAATTTTTCAAAAAAATTTTTGAAAATTTTTCAAAAAAAATTTCGAAAATTTTTTGAAATTTTTTCAAAAAAAATTTCGTAAATTTTTTGAAATTTTTTTAAAATTTTTTTGAAAATTTTTTGAAATTTTTCAAAAAAAATAGTTAGTTAATAATAGCTATTAGATCAAAGTTTAAGAAGGATAAAATGAGTGGCTAGGATTAATTATCGCGTTCTCACAAAAATTAGATTTCTCACATGCTTGACCACACACACACACACACACACACACACATATATATATATATATATATATATATATATATATATATATATATATATATATATATATATATATATATATATTGAGAATCACGTGTGGATCTTTAATTTTAGTGCGGACGTATGGACAGATCTGGATCACCCATTCCAGATCTGATCTTGACTTTTTGTAAAAATGTCAAGATCCAACGCAACATTCACTGTACCAATCGACCATGTAAATGATTTTTTTAGCATTTTTCCTTTTAAGCGATCCTTACTTTTGTTGTCTTCTTTACTTTTTTATTTTTTCAGATTTTTCTAATCACTTTTTTGTTTTATGATTATGAGTGCTACCGTGATATTAAGGATATTATGAGTGCTACCGTGATATTAACGATATTTTACTTAAAAGTTTCTTTGATATTTGTAAAAAACATAATATCACTATTTTTTATCACGATATTAAGAAAACTTACGGTGATACAAAAAAATAAGCGGTAATATTAGTATAAAACTTAATATCATCATTTATAAAAAAGTGATATTAGTAATATATATATATATATATATATATATATATATATATATATATATATATATATATATATATATATATATATATTGATGAGGCAAAAAATGATTCATTTTTAGGGGATCACTTAAGCCCGGAATTGAATTTATTTGATCAAATATTGCCCTAAATCGTTCCTTTTGTGATTTTAGGTACTTTTGGAGTAAATTATGGAAAAGGAAGCATTTTGGACGTTTTTGGAGCATAAAAGTGAAGAAAACGGCAAAGTCTCAATTTTCCTTGCTTGGAACAGTACTTGACGGCGTCACCAATCTCTACATGACGGCGTCAAGAGTATTACAAGAGGTGAAGTAGATAGAGTCCGTGACGGTCCAGAGAGTTTTTACACTAGGGCATGACGGCGTCACCATAGGCCGTCATGGTCCCATTACACGTGACGGCCAGAGGAAAGTTGCTCTTGACGGCGTCAGATCTGGATCTAGGCAATCCGATATTATTATGGGCGGCGGGTTGACGGCGCCAGATTTCTCTTATTGACCCTGTCACGATGGAAAATCTATATATAGTTTTGTAATTTTCATTCATAAAAAAGGACAATTAGGGGGATAACTTGGAAAAACCCTAGCACGATTTTATCAGTATTTTCAAGGGTTTTTACCCTTTGAAACATTTCATGTTCAATTAAGATAAGTATCCTTTCAATTCATTCAATATGTTTATGTGTTGTTTGAATATATCTTATGCTTGTCTTGATTTTAACATGCTAGGCTAGATCTCTTGTGTGTTTGCTTAGATGTAGTGAAACCTAGATGTTGATTATGGGTTGATTGCTTGTTTATAGTTGTTACGGATGAATGATTTCGATGTTAGGCTTAAGAAAACTGGCAGACTTCCATAGTGTAACTTGCTTGAACGTCTTAAGAAACATGAACCAATGAGTACTAGGTTTTTATGGTTGTATTTAATGCATGAGCGAATTCTAATGATCCCATGTTAGGAGCTTCTTGCAGGCTCGACATAGGAGTGAAGTAGGAGCTTATAGAGTTGGGGAAGTACGTACGCCACCCCACGATTGGTATTAAGGAATATAACCCGTCATCCACGCAATTGTAACAAACTATCAACCTGTAAAAGATATCTAGGGAGTAATGAAATCTAAGTAAACACAATTTTCCCATTTATTGTTCACACCACTAGTTTAATTAGATTTATTTATATTTTTGTTATTTTATTTTGATTGCATCTTAGTTATTGGGTTAGTTGACTAGCAACTAATTCCGCCCACTCTTCCAAAACCCGAGAATTTACTTGCTTTTTATAAAATATAAAAATACAAAAAGAATCATCCCTCACCTCTAGACTTAATTTTTAGGCTTTCTAATCCTAGCGACACTATTCCTGAGTTGAACGATCAATCCCCCGGTACTTGTCACTATACTATACTACAACGATCAGGTACACTGCCTGATGGGGGTTGTAAGCTTCTCGAGATCCCTCGAGAGGTAAAGCCTGGTGCAATTCCTACGCATCAAGTTTTTGGCGCCGCTGCTGGGGAATAGTTATTGTCTAGGTTAGAATTTCTTTTTATTAGGTCTACTTGCTAGGTTCCTTTCTTGTAAGATTTTATTTTTTATTTTTTAGGTTTTCTTTAGTATATCTATTTCTTCGTGTCTTTGTTCGTAATCTTTACCATCTGACATCATGGAAGGTGGTAACATCTTTGAACCTATCAACCCTCCACAACAAGACCACCCACAAAACCCACCACTAGCAAACCAACCACTTAGGCCCCGGACCCTAGGAGAGTATTCCCGTCCTAGCCACCAAGGCTATCGAAACACTATTGAGCTCACTCAAGGAGCCAATGTGTCCCCCTTGCGATCCGACACCATCCGGTTGGTGCAAAGCGGATGTGCATTCCATGAACTTCCTTCCGAAGATCCTAACCAACATCTCAAGGACTTCCTTAAAATCTTAGATTCTATAGACTTTGATGTTACAACTAGAGAGTCAACCCAATTACGCCTATTCCAATTCTCTCTACGTGATCAAGCTAGTCAATGGCTTGAATGTTTACACGCAGGATCCATCACCTCATGGGATGATCTCACCACTCGTTTCCTTGCTAAAATTTTCCCACCGGGGAGAACTACCAAGCTTAGAAATGATATCTTGATGTTCCAACAACGTCAAGGTGAAACTCTATATGAAGCATGGACTCGTTTCAAGGACTTACTCCAAAAAGTCCCTTATCATGGCATAGATCTTTGGCTCCAAGTCCAAATCTTCTATGACCATATCGATCTCTCCACAAGGCGAACCATTGACCAATCGGCCGGTGGTAAGCTACGTGATCTAAGTGCGGAAGAATCATGGGAACTCATAGAAGATCTTGCTCTCTATGACAATGAAAATTGGAATGATCCCCGTGATTTGAACAAAACGGTCAAGCCAATATCTTTGCCTTCGAACAATTCTAGCACTCTCGACCGTAGGATCATGGAACTTGAGGACCAAGTCAAGTTTCTCATGAAATCTTACGAAGCTCCTAAGCCTTCAAGTGAAGTGAACAAAATCACTTCTTCATGCGAATTATGTAGTGGTCCCCATGACACTCGTGATTACGTGGAACTCCCCAGAACAGCTTTTGTAGACTATGCATCCTCGCGTGCCGATGAAGCGGGAGATAAGTGGTACACTTTCAAACCCGATCCGAACCCTTATGGTGATTCCTACAATCCTTCTTGGAAAAATCACCTGAACCTTAGGTGGAAACCAAACCAGAACAATTCTTCCAACCCGCCTAATCGTTACCAACCAAACGGTCCACCCTCCAACCGCACTTTCAACAACAATCCTTCTAATAACTATGGTAGTACCAATAATCTTGAAGGATTGATGTCCAAGTTTATGGCATCTCAAGAAGCTCGCATAGCTAAGTTTGAAACCGAATTCAATCAACAACAAACGGAGATGACCAATAAGATTGACAACTTGTTGAAAGCCCTCAACAACCAAGCGCTAACTACGCCTAGGAAGGACACTAGGGACGCCAATAGCGGAATCCAAACTAAGGACCCCTCGTCATCCAAACACGTCCACTTTGTCAATGTTGTCACTATTAAGCCAAAAGATAAGGATATAGAAGAAAGTGATAAGGGTGAAGTTTGAATAGAAACCGAGACTAGGGATGAAATTAAGGAAGTTGAGGTTAATAAGGGAGAAAAGTTAGAGGAAGTAGAAAACGTAGAAGAGTACTTTGATAAGTTGCCCACCAAGGAAGAACGGGAATATCACAAGGATTTATTCAATGATCCCGAGACACCATATATCCTTGGTTCACCCCTTATTAAAGTAGGTGACCCCTCTAACATCAACATACCATGCAACATTGGGCATATGCATGTATGGAAAGCTTATATCGATCCTAGGTCTCCTATAAACATCATGACTAGGACATATTATAATTGGGTAATGAAGAAGCAACTTGGTTATAGGATGATGCCTAGTAAGAATTTGATAAGCAATTTTGTAGGAAGAGTGAAAGGATTGCATGTGATTGTTGGAAACTTCACTTATGAGACCGATTTTGTGATAGTGGAGGATACTCGTCCGGTGATAGATGATTGCCTAAGTCAAGTAGTGTTCGGAAAACCGTTCGTTGAGGCCTCTAAGATGAGTTATGATCCAACTCTAGGGACAGTTAGATTTAAAGAAGAGAATGATGAGATTGCTTACCAAATGCCCTATAAAATTGAACAATACCGCCTCCTATCAAACATAGTAAAGGAACACAAACAAGCGGTTTACTATAGGAATGATGAGGATAGACGTAGAGGAGTAGAATATGTTATGAATATAATACTTGGTTTCTACAAAGAATGCTTGCAATTAGGTCCGGAGTACAAAACTAATATAGGAGATGACCTAGAGAGTGAAACCAACGATGAGGTCACGTAATAGCCCATGACTTTGAGTCTAGCTACAAGACTCGTAAATAAAGAAAAGCGCTTCTTGGGAGGCAACCCATGCTTTGTGTGATTATTTTTATTGTTGGTAAATCATGTTTCAAAAATAAAATGGTGAAAATACTTTATTTTGTCATTTGACCTAGTCTTAACTTCATCCAAAGGTATTTCGCAAAAAATAAGTGTAAGGGGAAACCCCAAATATGTTTTTAAGAAACAAAATTGATCATGATTCTCCACAATATTAAATGGACATGTATATTCGTATTTGTTAGAGTCAAATGCTTGTATCGAGTCATAATGATGTTTTGCAGGATTTTCCAGGAAGTAGGACATAAGTTTTTCCAGAAATTTTCCGGAAACTTAACGTAAAGATTTCAGCAGGTCACTTTTGACGGCGTCAGGAAGTAATTCCTGACGGCGTCATGTGTAAAATTCTGGAAATTTTGTTAGTTTTGTTATTCTAACAGAGTCTTAAAGTTTTTGTTAATTCTTTAGTTTTATAAACTCTAGGAAATCTGCAAACATTCATTCCGCAAGCATTATATCCCTTTAATTCCTAGAAAGCAATTTAAGATATATATGTTATTTTTCTAGGATTTGTTAGTATATATAGATTGCCTCCGATTTTACGCGAGGTTGTCTTGTTTATTTTCTCAGGTTTAACAGGTTATGTATGACTAGAAGATAATTTATATTCTGGAAGGGAAGCTTTGATTGTTCATTTTCTTGGAGGAAGATCTAACCTTGTTACTGCACTATCCACACCGAACGAATCAAGGGAGTATTTGATTTCATTCTTTTACCTATTTCACTTTTACATTCTTTAATTGAACATTGGGGACAATGTTCATCCTAAGTGTAAGGGGAGGGTAAATAATGATACCTTATAGTATACACTTTCATTTGAGTTTGTTTGTTTGATATTAGATGTGTAATAAAATTAAGAGAAATACTAATGTTATGGAGTAATGGGGAAGAACATCATATTATTCCCTATGATGTATTATTTTGGATGGTAGGGTAAGAGTGTATGCAAAAAAAAAAAAAAAAAAAAAAAAAAAAAAAAAATCGAAAAAATTAAGAAAAAGAAAAAAAAATTAGAAAAAAGAAGAAAAAAACATACGGACTACCATCCCATTTTATTCTATGTTTGTTTAATGTTTTTGTTATTTTTGATTTATTAGCTTAAGTCGAGAGTAGTCTTGGCTTAGCAACGCCATATTATACATGTAATTAACCAAGATTATTAACTCGCCACCAGTAAAGATTGCCTTTATCCAACAAAACCGTGTATTCCATATCCCTACACCTAACGATATAACCCTTTAAAAGACCTCTCTGATAGTTTATCCTAGGTGCTTACGCCATGTGGTGGAGGTTTGATCCTTTTCCAAGCCTATGGTAATCTATTTTGCTATGACAGGTAGTGAGAGATGTTTTCTATTTCCATATTGTGATATATACTTTATTACACCCGAGAGATGTGAGTATCTAAACACTATTTGTGATGTGTTAGTGTATGACCTCCGTGCTTGTCTTTGGTCTTTAGTGGAACGATTATTTGTTGTAATTACTTTTATATTAGTGTTAAATGACCCCTAACTTGTATTTTGATAAGAATAAAAGCGCATTTGCTTGAGGACAAGCAAATCTCAAGTGTAATGGTATATGATGAGGCGAAAAATGATCCGTTTTTAGGGGGTCACTTAAGCCCGGAATTGAATTTATTTGATCAAATATTGCCCTAAATCGTTCCTTTTGTGATTTTAGGTACTTTTGGAGTGAATTATGGAAAAGGAAGCATTTTGGACGTTTTTGGAGCATAAAAGTGAAGAAAACGGCAAAGTCTCAATTTTTCTTCCTGGGAACAGTACCTGACGGCGTCACCAAGCTCTACATGACGGCGTCAAGAGTATTACAAGAGGTGAAGTGGATAGAGTCCGTGACGGTCTAGAGAGTTTTTACACTAGGGCATGACGGCATCACCATAGGCCGTCATGGTCCCATTACACGTGACGGCCAGAGGAAAGTTGCTCTTGACGGCATCAGATCTGGATCTAGGCAATCCGATATTATTATGGGCGGCGGGTTGACGGCGTCAGATTTCTCTTCTTGACGCCATCACGATGGAAAATCTATATATAGTTTTGTAATTTTCATTCATAAAAAAGAACAATTAGGGGGATAACTTGGAGAAACCCTAGCACGATTTTATTAGTATTTTCAAGGGTTTTTACCCTTTGAAACCTTTCATGTTCAATTAAGATAAGTATCCTTTCAATTCATTCAATATGTCTATGTGTTGTTTGAATATATCTTACGCTTGTCTTGATTTTAACATGCTAGGCTAGATCTCTTGTGTGTTTGCTTAGATGTAGTGAAACCTAGATGTTGATTATGGGTTGATTGCTTGTTTATTGTTGTTACGGATGAATGAGTTCGATGTTAGGCTTAAGAAAACTGGCAGACTTCCATAGTGTAACTTGCTTGAACGTCTTAAGAAACATGAACCAATGCGTACTAGGTTTTTATGGTAGTATTTAATGCATGAGCTAATTCTAATGATCCCATGTTAGGAGCTTCTTGCAGGCTCGATATAGGAGTGAAGTAGGAGCTTATAAAGTTGGGGAAGTATGTACGCCACCCCACGATTGGTATTAAGGAATATAACTCGTCATCCACGCAATTGTAACAAACTATCAACCTGTAAAAGATATTTAGGGAGTAATGAAATCTAAGTAAACACAATTTTCCCATTTATTGTTCACACCACTAGTTTAATTAGATTTATTTACATTTTTGTTATTTTATTTTGATTGCATCTTAGTTATTGGGTTAGTTGACTAGCAACTAATTCTGCCCACTCTTCCAAAACCCGAGAATTTACTTGCTTTTTATAAAATATAAAAATACAAAAAGAATCATCCCTCACCTCTAGACTTAATTTTTAGGCTTTCTAATCCTAGCGACACTATTCCTGAGTTGAACGATCAATCCCCCGGTACTTGTCACTATACTATACTACAACGATCAGGTACACTGCCTGGTGAGGGTTGTAAGCTTCTCGAGATCCCTCGAGAGGTAAAGTCTGGTGCAATTCGCACGCATCATATATATATATATATATTATGTGATATCAAGATCAGATCTTGACTTTTGTAAAAAAGTCAAAATCAGAAGCTAATATCACAATACCTTTAACGATAAAAATGATTTTTTTTGTAAATTTCAGCAATTTTTAATTATTTGTTGTCCTCTATACCTTTTTAATTTTTTAGATTTTTTTGAATTTTTTAAAGAAAAAAAGCTAATATGATATTAACGATTTTGAAAAAAGACGTGATATTTACGATATTGCCACTCTGCCTTTTTCAGATGGTTGACTAGATGGAGGGCTGAGATTCGTCCGTACCATCCGCACTAAAATCCAAAAACGTACCATGTCCTCACCATATATATATATATATATATATATATATATATATATGATGTGTTGCTTCAAAGACACTAATATAGTTAGTGCATGTGTTTCTCTTCCTAAGTGGGTACATAAATGATTCAATGAAATAACTAAATAAGCATGGAGCATATATGAGCAAAAGCTTATATATGTTGAAGCACGTGTTTCTTCTAAGCTAAGTAGCGTTCAATATTCTCACAAAAAGGTTTGTGTCTCAATAGTATCTCATGTTGTATGAGAAACTCATTTGAGGTTTTAAGTCCTGCTCAGGACATATGAGATAGATTATGGTATATATTATGTGAGATAAATAGTTATCGGTAAAAAAAAAAAGAGATCGATATTCCCTTGTAAGTGTGTTAACTCTAAGATGCAATTGCGTCACTTCAATGTATTTAGTAAGCCATGTTGTTACGAGCCAAATCATCACAGCCCCACTCCAAATAAAACCTCGACACGACAACATGACTAAATTAGTCTAGAATCTTAGACTTAAAGTATCTAAGATATTTTGCCTAAAATATCAAAGATACTTAGTAAGAATGATCTAGAGATTAGCTAGAAAATATCTTATGTACATATCTTAGATACTCTGTTAGAGCTTCTAGAATTTGATTAGCTTTAGTATAAATAGGGCTAATCACTCTTATTTGTAATCAAGAGTTCTAGTGCAATATATATCAAGTATTTTCGAGTAAATTTGCAAGTTTTCATAGCTAACCACTTTCATACTTTTTGTCTTACTTAGTTGTTGAATCCGAGTCACTAAGTGCCACACGAACATTGTAAATTGATCCGTGACACATGTGCAGTCTAGTCGCCGTTATAATCAATAGCAAGATACCATAAATCGGGTGTTTTATGTATTTAAAATGACTATCAAGTACTAACCACATTTTGTTGTTGTAAGCTGCCCTTCATTTTCATTTAGCTTAATGGTCGTTTCATGTTTATACGCAAGTTAGCACAAAAAAGAGAGGGACGAATCGAGAACGAACGAACTCTTTCAGTTGTGGCTTATTGAGCTGTGCTTCCCCACATAATTGCATGTCCTCTTGAGATGCTTCTCAGAAAACCATTTCAGCCCCAAGCCAAACACGCCTTAACCTGCACATTTGCTACACACAAAACCAAGTGGCCGTAAGTATCTGACAAAACCCGCATTTCTAGAAAAAAAAAATTGTTTCTACAACCTAGGTGATTAATGAGGGATAACAATAAGAGTTGGATATACCTTTGTTTTTTTGGGTTTAACTTAGGCAGTTTAAAATAAGCAATATCTCAAACACCCACTAAGTTCAGCCATATCTATGAAGTTCAAATTCAGAAATAGTATATTTGACTTTAGGGACCATCAATAATATTATATTTGAAGTTTGAAATATAATATTATTGATGGCATTTTACTTCTTATAGAACCCGAATCGACCCATTTAAAAGTGAATGAAACAGAACCCTCTCAATCCATTAGGTGGGAGTTCAAACATTGTCAAAGAAGTATAGGTATGCTTAAAATCCTTGTTTTAAAATATTGGTTTCTGGTATAGTAAATGTTTTCAAGACCAGTTGAAAGAAGCAAGAAAATGTCAAATGTGAGGAAATACAACCCGGTAATGTTATTGTGAGTTTAAGACCAGATAACAAATTTAACAATTTTGAATTTTTTAAACTTGAACGCAAAGTGAACCCTAGCATCATACCTTTGGCTATGGTCATGAAAAATTGGCAAATCTTAGCAGTTTAGAGCCTGTTTAAGATGAAAACTAACCTACCCTATAAATGTCATGACTTGGGTCAACCTCAAATGCTCGTAGCACATCACCTGTTGCCTTTTCAAAACTACATTACATTCATATTTTATAAATGCACATCCAGCTAAAACTGGAAATGGGCAGAACATGTACATAATCAAGTTGAGGTAAAAGAGTTAAGTGACCAAATACCACGAACTTTTCCTCAAAAGTTGTAGCAGCAACCTCCAAAAGAAGTGAGACACAAATTTAAATTTTTTTTATTACATCATTTTTTGTTTGACCATTTTTCGATTGACTTGATGAGAATGATTATATTAAAACCTATATTTTGAAGTAATTTTGTAAAACTGTTATAAAATCCATTCGTAAAAAGCATAAAACAAACCTGGTTGATGAGGGGGCTGGCCAGACCGTCTCTTATGGGCTCTGAAATTGCAAGCCAATGGCACGATTGCGCAATATGACTCTGGGAATAAAAACAAAATTAGGAGCTAATTTTTGGAATTCAAATCGAAAACATATAATGGAATAAATAGGACATGATCCCCAAAAATAATGCCTATGAGTTACTAACCTCTAGATCTACTACTACTTGATTCTACATGCGTACTTCCAGTAACACATGTCACTAAAGGGCTGTCAGAAGTATTTGATATCAGTTGTGCACCGACACTCTGCAACAATGTTCTTGTGAAGGTCCTAAACCACTATCAATAATGAGGCTTATAACAGTCTGTCCACAGCTAACGCAGAAACAACCTACCATGAACATATATTGTTAAAGTCGCATCGACCACAAATGGAATAACTTCAAGAATATCCATATTTGATGGTTTTGCTCCTACAATAAGAAAAAATGCCTTAACTATAGATATCTATAACCACTGATATTCAAAAACCATAAAGTTGCTGTTGGAAAAGTTTACGCTAGAAGTCACACCTGTGCTTTTGTTATCATTCCGATAGCATACAGTAGATTAGAAGAACATGGTAGGACTCATGTCTGGAATTCTTTTAGCAGTCCATTTTCGGTAGACCTTAATGTCTGCATGCTTCAAAACACAACACTAAAAAATATGTATTATAACCATCCCCTATTTCCAGCAAAACCAACCCCTATTTCCATCAAAACCAACCCCTAATTCTAACAAAACTATAAAAAATAAAAACTTTAACCATCTAATCTAAATTAACTAAACCAAACAATAAAAAGCATAACTTTAACCATCTAATTTAACATACACATATTAAAATTAAATTTAAAGAAAGCAACATAGCAGCTGAAGCACAAACTAAAACACAATTTAGAAAAAATGGCCAAAGTCAGGAAAACCCCCAAATTATGTGCAAACCCTAATCTAAAACTGAAATTGTTACACATACCAAATATGTAATCTAAACACCCAAAAAGCTGATAAGAAAAAAAATAAGTATTCCACACCTAGCAACAGCGATTATACAATACAACACACGAAATCAAGCTGATGAAAAAACCCTCTTGCAAATGAATGATCTAGAAAAGCCTTTTAACACTAACAAATAATAAACATATGGCTGTGAAAGAATGCAAATGTACCTGATAACAACTGGCTAAAAAATAGCCACAAAACATCGATTCCCTGTAGCTACACTCACATAAAACACTATAGATACTCTATATCTTAGCGGGTTTCGTCGCCAGTCGGGTTTTATTTTACCCACCGGAGCTATGGTTAATCAGAGAGAACGTGAGAGATGCATGTAAGAGATGCCGGATCTCGGGGCAGCCTACTTTAGGCGGATGTGGGCTTACAAAAAACCCGGTGGGTTACAAAGGGAATAGTAAAAAAGGCTCCAAAGTTAGTGGGCTATCCCACGCTAAATGCATATATATGTATAAGGGGGTGTTTGTTTTTTTCCTTAGCTACGGGACCATGTGTGTCATACGTGGGCCCATGTCTGTTAATGCCTCTATATGGAGAGAGGGATATATTTTATGGCTTGTGGATATAAAGGGATTAGTAAAAATTTGTGGGCTCCACATAAAAAAGAAACATTATTAAATGCTTGTGTGAACCCATGTGATCCCTATCTATTAGCTAAGTGAAATAATAAACACACCCTAAATATCCTTTTACAATATGAATAAAAAAAAATACAACAACTAATAAGTTGTGATACATAGTTGTACGCTATTGACTTATATTATGTACTAACATCATCATTCTCAAGCACACGTGATAAGGAAACGTACACTAACGGCTTAGATCATTAGGTACCCATGAGTCATATGACGCGTTTTATAGCAAAAAAATGTTGTCGCTTTAGCTTTTTCACGTATAACTTAGAACCTATAACTTAAAAAAAAAAAAAAAAAAAAAAAAAAAAAAAAAAAAAAAAAAAAATCCCTTCTTCCGTCACTCGTTATAGAACACTCCAGAGCTCTGTAGGTTTTTTTTTTTTTTTTTCTTCATTTATTCAAATAAAACAACACGCTAAAGTAAAAACATTACATAATTTAAATATATAGTAAACAGCAAAAAGTGTCCTTAAGGTGTGCACTTAAGGTTTACCATTTTTGCAAAAAGTGCATTTGAAAAAAATGCGCGAGTTATGTATTTAATGTTTGCACTTTTTACGAACAATGCCCCTCAACAAGCCAGTTTGTTGCAAATTTCCGATTTTGGCTAACAAGCGTTAAATTTGCCCATTATTGGCCATGTGAAATGACTAATTTACCCTTGTCTTCTTCCCATGATTACTTGTTTTGAATTTGCAATTATTATTCCTCCACTATCCTCCATCACCACCACACAACCAACACTGTTCGAAAGCACCTTTTTTTATTTCGCAAAACTTTTATATTAGACTATATATTCATTCAAGAATATGATCGACGCACTGATGTTATTGATGCTATTACAAAGCATTTAGAAATTGAGGTGTATAGAAAGTGGTTAGAGGAACAAAGGCAAGAATGGCTTTTAGCCTAACTTAATAGCAAACGCCTTTTATACGGCTTGGATTTTCCAAAACTAAAAGAAATTTATGATGTTTTAGACACATTTGAGGTCATATCAAAACTTCCTTCAGATAATTTTGGTGCTTATATAATCTCAATGGAAACCGCTCCTTCTGATGTGCTTGCTGTTGAACTTTTAAACACAACTGCCATGTAAAGAATACTTTAAGGGTTGTACCATTATTCGAAAAACTAGATGATCTTATGCTGCACCTGCTGCTATGGCTCATTGTTTTTCCATTGATTGGTATAAAAATCGAATTAATGGTAAGCAATAGGTCATGATTAGGTACTTAGATTTTGGGAAAGACGTAGGGCAGTGCACATCAGCTTGGCAGTTATACAAGGCGCAAGAGGATTTACTGCTTACAGCTAAACAATTTGGATTGAAGCTAACTATCTTTCATGGTCGAGGTAGGACCGTGGCTAGGTGGGCCAACCCATTTAGCTTTATTGTTTCAGCCACCAGGTACTATTAATGGTTCGCTACGTGTCATGGTTCAAGGTGAAGTGATTGAATAGTCGTTTGGGGGAGAACGTTTGTGTTTTAGAACCTTACAACGGTTTACGGCTGCTACACTTGAACATGGAATGAATTCACCTATTTCACCCAAACATGAATGGTGCGCACTTATGGATGAGTTAGCGGTTAATGCTACTAACGAATATCGATCAATAGTTTTTAAGGATTCTCGATTTCTTAAATACTTTCGTCTCATAAGTACTTTAATATCTTGTTTACTTTCGTCTCATAAGTACTTTAATATCTTGTTTGCTTTAAATGGTTTATTCAAATACAATTTTTTCAGTAGAGTCAATTCAATTTATATTTGTAATACTTTTTTTTTCTTGATGTCATTGTTTGATAATTCACAAAAATCCAAATATATCAATATAACCTTACAAACACATAGTTTGCATGATTGACTTCTTAAAATGCAGGCCACACGCGAGTTAGAATACGCTCGCATGAACATTGGGGGTCATCCTTCAAAACGGAAACCTAATGGCACTAGTACAATCGACACTTCTCTCGTTGATTTTTTTTGCCTTTCCCGTCGTCATGTCGACGGCAGAGTATGTTCCCGTCGTCATGTCGACGAGATAATGACGACGGCTGTGCCCCGTCGGGAACATCATTCCCGTCGACAACCGCCGTCGACAATGTGGGTCCCACGTCCTTTTTCAGTCAAAGAAATCCGTTGTCCGTCAAATTGTTCCCGTCGACATGTCGACGGGATAGTATAATTAATTAACAACTTAATTATCAAACGTTAATTGATTTTATACTATCCCGTCGACATGTCGACTGTAACAATTTGACGGGTCAAAGATGTGGGTCAACGTTGTATAATTATCCCGTCGACATGTTGACGGGAACAATTTGAAGGGTCAACGCGTTGGTCAATGTTTGTATAATTATCCCGTCAACATGTCGACTGGATAATTAAACAATTATATTATTTTTTTATGGTGCCGTCGACATGTCGACGGTACCAATGTTATATACAGCAAACAGGAAGCTGCAATATTGGCAATATTCCAGATTTTTTCCGGAAAATTTTTCGGAAAAATCTACCAAAACCTGTAATACCTAAACCTATAACCATAAGCTATAACCACTCAATATCAACATGTCCTAACACATACAATTCGACATCGGCTAAAACACTTTTAAATTGTCGCTAAACACCCTCAAAATGCATTAAAACATATAAAGTCTACAAAACGGGGTGTGGTAATATCTAAACCTACCTGCCATATCCACAAATGTTTCAATACCCGCGATGTTTAAATCGCCAAAAGGTTAAACTAGAAAATACTAAGATAAGGACCGCGAAAATATTGTTACAACCATAAGTACAACACAAAATATATAACCCAAGTTTGTACCTCTACATCCCCAAAAGTCACTCATCATGATCACTATCACCATCCAGATCCATATCATCGCTCCCGTTCCTGCCAGCTCCACTCCCGCTCCCGCCAGCTCCACTCCCACTTCCGCCAGCTCCACTGCCCGAGCCATCCACATGCTGAGAATCCACCTGACTAATATACTGAGACCATTGCGGGTTGGTCGAGGCAAAACCCATCAACAAATCGAGCTGCGCCTTCATGGTCTTGCGTTCTTCAGCATCTTCCCGGCTCTTCTTCTCAGCAGATAGTTCGGCAACACCTAAAAACGAAATAATCAAAATTTAAAAACAGCCATTGCAATACATAAATTGAGTCATGAGTAATCTATAATTAATATTATGACACTGTACATACCTGGAGGTGGAGGCAGGGTGTCTGGTAACGGTGGCCTCCTCAGGCCGGGTACTACCCTACCCCGTCCGGCAATGTGGCCCCGCTGCTTGCCCTTGATAACCATGGCAAGTATCTGCTCCTCTGTGTACGCCACCCCTTCAGGCGTATTCGCCCCCAGATCTCTCAGACGAACCATCTCTTCCTATTTAGTTGAAAAAAATTTGAGAAAATTAATATATATATGTCGAGTTAATTACAAGATTATGTTTCAATGAATCATTAAAGTGCGTGTTTGGGGAAATAAATAAATAAATAATAAATTAAAAAAAAAAAACGTTACTTACATACTGAGCCCGCGCCTCATCCTGCAACCAACCACCATCCTCGTCGCAGTGTGTGTCATAAAAGCTCTGGATGAGTGATGGGTACTTCTTGTCCTTGCTGTTCTCAAACTGTATATACACATGCATATAAGATGAAACAAATTAAAAATGACAAATCAAACACTATATATATTTTAATTAAACTTAAATACTTTTAAAAAATTAAAATTAATTACTTTTATATAATTAAAAATTTTAATTAATATATAATTAAAATTAAATAATTTTATAAAAATAAAATACTTTTATAAAAATAAAATGTGTCTTACATATTCGTGGCGAATAGCGGCTAAAGACTTGGAACCGTGGCGGCTGTACACCTTGTTCTTCTTTCGGTTCTCCTTGTTCACCGCAGCTCGCGCCATGTTCTTCTCATTCAGGTAGAACTTCATGTGTTCCTCCCACACCGACGGCTCAAGGTTCGGAGGAGGGTTCTGTCGTATGACATCCGCCGCCCCAGCCCCACCCTTCAGGGTAAAATAAGTTTTCTTCATGATGCCTTTATTTTCGGAGTAGCGCTTAGCTATATATTGATTGAGGCTATTCTTGATAAGTTCCCAGTCGGGCTTGCGCCTGTGGGTCTCTAAGTCGAAGAATCGCTGCAATCAAATATAGTTAATATTAACATAAAGATATAAATAAATAAACAAATTTAAATAAATATACACAATTAAACAAATTTAAATAAATGTACACATTCAAATATTAAAATATAGAGATATAATTAAAAGGAAAATAAAATAACTGACCCCGAGTCGCTTTCTCAAGATCGTGCCAGGAGGGATAGTGCACGGCAAGGTCCTAACCAGCTCGCCAACGTAGTTACTGAACCATGCGCGGTGGGGCCCGACATGATCATACGTCTCCAGATCCTTAGTCTCAAACTCGATCGACTGCGGGCCATATAACTCTACAGCTTTCCTCAGCGCTACGTTCTTGTTGGCTTGACGGGTTTGTGGCATGCCGCCAGCCCGACCTCCACCCCTGCCTCCTCCACCGCTAGCCCTACCTCCCCGTCGAGGTCGTCGTCCACGCGATCCTACAAATGTAGTGAGTGAAAACGTCAAAAAATAACAAGTAACAAAATTCAATTAATCAAGTTTAAGTTTCTTACCACTACCACGGCAATCGCTATCAATCTGACGGGTAGGGGAAGGTGGTGGGTCACCGGCACCGTCACCACCATGACCACGGGCGACTGCTGCTGCCATCTGTAAAAGTACAAGTTGAATAACGTATAGAAATACATGAACAAATTAACATAAGCATGCACACATTCAAATACATACACATTCGAAATAAATATACAGATTTAAACAATCCATAACAATTTCATTCAAATAAGTGTCGTTTTACAAAAATTTAAGATCAATCTACTAAATCAACATCACTATCATAAACATTAGTCGCAACTTCAACTTCATCATCAGAATTGTTTGGATCAGAATCTACTAAATCATAAGGATCGTCTTCTTCATCATCAATAAAATCATCGTCGTCATCAACAGGAATGATTGGTGGTGGTGCCTCAACTAACGTTGATTGACCATCAATATTTAAGGGGGACAATTCCAAAGCATCCAAATTAGCAGACAGTCGGAGATTAGATGAGTTGTTGCCATGTATCACATCATCATCGTCTTCTACCACGATGACATCCCATGTTGTGTTGTGATTCACTTCTTGGACGACCTTCCAATGGGGTGGTCATCTGGCAAGATCTTCAAGGTAGAAGACTTGTTTTGCTTGTGTGGCGAGAATGTAAGGTTGATCTTCAAACGCTGTGCTACATGCCCAAATTTGTGTCATGTTGTTTCTAGTGTTATAACGTTCAACTCTACCTCTTTTGGCTAAGTCGAACCACTTAACTCGAAACAACACTACTTTGAACTGGGTATACTCAAACTCCAGAATTCCTTCTAGCAGACCATAATACATTTCTCCTTCCTTTTCGCCAGGTGAACAAATTCCGCTGTTCTGAGTTGTACGTTTTACATCGCGGCTGTGTACGACAAACTTCACACCATTGACTACGCAAGAGTTGACTGAGGTTGCGGTCGATGATGGTCCACAAGCCAAAGCGAATAAGTCGGGAGTACATCTTGGGTCATTGGCTGTGTAAAGATTACCGATCTATGAACAAAGATACGAATACATAGAGATGAGTAATATAGTCGTTATTTATACAAGGAAATACATATAATAAGTTTACCTTCGACTCAAACCATCTAGGAAATTCTTGCTGCATGTCGCTTTCAGGACGTTCACTGAAAATGTTCACGATTTTAGAATTAATCGAAAAGATAACTTGGGAAAAAGAAATTTCAAAAAAAAAAAAAAAAAAACTCGTACCTCTGGAACTCGTTCATGTACGCGTCGATCTCAGGACTGTTGTGAAGTACATACCATATTACTTTCTTCATTTCTGGGAGACCTAACTGAATAATTGTCTATTTACCAGACTTTTTACATAGTGATCGGAACACCTGAAAATCACTTGTTGGGCGAGGACAACCCTCAGATGGAGTGGGACGGTTAAATTTTGTCCCAATTTCACCCCAAAAATACCGAGAACAAAAAGTTAATGCTTCGTCTGCAACATAACCCTCCGCTATTGAACCTTCCGGCTTAGCTTTATTTCGTACATAGTTTTTTAGTTTCTTCATGTATCTTTCAAATGGATACATCCACCGGAATGAAACAGGCCCGCCTTGAAGAGCCTCTTCAGGTAAATGCATAACAAGGTGAATCATAATGTCGAAAAAAGCAGGAGGATATATTTGTTCGAGTCTGCACAAAATATTGATCATCTGGTCTTTAGCTTTCACCATGTCATTCACCATCAAAGTTCAGGCGCAAATTTGCTTAAAGAATGAACAAAGCTCGATCAATGGTGCATAAGTTTGTGCGTCCAAGTATTGCTGAAGTCCATAAGGAAGTAACCGTTGCATCATTATATGACAGTCATGCGACTTCATGCCCGGTATATTGTTATCATCTTTGGTCACTTTCGACTTGAACTTGGATCCGAACCCCACATGGTAGTTTAACTGTTTTGATGTATTGACAGAAGAGTTTTCTTTTATCGGGTGTGAAGGAGTACTTAGCATGAGGCTTCGAGCACTTCCCGTTTTGTTTGTTTCCAAGCCACAACTCCCGTCGAATGCCTAAAGCTTGCAAGTCTTGTCTTGCCTTGGCGGTGTCTTTAGATTTCTCATTCATTAACAAAGTGTTAAAGATACTCTCCAACACATTTTTTTCAATATGCATGACATCCAAATTGTGTTTTAGAGTAAGAGAAGACCAATATTCAAGCTCGTAGAAAATAGACCGTTTAGTCCAGTTCAGGTCGGTTGTAGTATTACGTTTTATCTTCCCACCCCCATAATCTGGATGTTTCCCCGGCAAACGTGTGGGCAATATTGCAAGTTGAGTCAAGATATCAGCCGGAGTATCTTTTTTAGGAGGATCTGTAAAATCAGGTGCACCATTGAATGTAGTAGTATCCCTCCTCCATTTATGGTTTTTTTTTAAGAATCTTCTATGGCCAACATAACCTGTTTTGCTTATCACACGCGTAGCCGGAGTGCCTACTTTGCATGTAGGGCATGCGTAGTAACCTTGCCCACTCCAACCTGACAAACTACTACGAGCAGGAAAATCATTGATGGTCCATAAAAGCATCGCTCTCATGTTGAATTCTTTGCCTGTAACAGCGTCCATAGTCGGGACACCTGGTTTTTTTCCATAATTTCTGAAGGTCATCAATCAAAGGCTTTAAGTAAACATCAATGTCCTTCGCGGGTGATTTAGGTCCAGGAATCAACAACGTTAGCATCAAAGTAGTCTCTTTCATGCATAACCACGGAGGCAAGTTGTATGTTGTTAAGATAACAGGCCACATGTTGTAAGTCTGACTAAGGTTGCCGAACGGATTGAAACCATCAGCAGCCAACCCTAATCGAACGTTTCTCGGTTCGTTAGAAAATTCCGAATATTTACCGTTGTCAAACTTCTGCCATGCTTCACCATCAACCGGGTGTTGCATCATACCGTTTACCGTAGACTTTCCAGTAGCATGCCAAGTCATATGTTTTGCGGTGTGAATAGATCTGTACAAACGTTGTAGCCTAGGAATGATAGGAAAGTAATGCAACACCTTGTTAGGAACTTTCTTCCCCGTTGTGTTCTTGTCTTTCCATCTACTCGTTTTACAGACCGGACAATACTCCAAATCTTCAGCACCAGTCCCCCGATATAAAAAGCAATCATTTTCACAAGCATGTATCGACTCATACCTTAACCCGACCTTTTTAAATGTTTTTTTATAGCAGAGTATGATGGTGGGTGATTGTAACCTAACCTGGGAGGAAATACCTCCTAGAGAAATTTTAGCGTATTGTTAAATGAAGTATCACTCCATTTACCGCTGACCTTGAGATGCGTAAACTTTGACATAAAATCCAAGGTTGTCATAAAGTCACAACCCGGGTAAAGAGGCTGGGTGGAACTGGCAAGTAACTCTTCATACTCGTTACGTACAGGAGGTGTCGTTGCTTGAGTCGGCTCGTTACTTGTCTCGCCAATATTTGGAGGAGTTGGCTCATTTTGTTCATTATTTAGAGGAATATCAATAATATCATTAAGGCACGCACGCATGTCACTCATCTCACATTGTGTTGTGTTATCTTCTATAGGAAGAGGATCCGGTTCACCGTGATCTACCCATTGTGTATAAGTTGGGTCCCACCCATTTTGGCTTATGTGCCTTTTAAGTTTGTCGAGAGATACCCATGGAACATTACAACAAAGACGACATGGACATTTTATGTTTCCGTAACTATTTAATAACGGCTTGCAATGTTCAATGAATGCGGCAAGACCATCAAAAAACTCTCTTGAAACACGACTGTCTAAACGGGTCCAACTCTTATCAAGTATCATAACTGCATTTTGTTTTGTTCAACTCTTAGTTATTACACATTCAAAATAATCGACACATAAAAACATATAACCATGGAATTATTACTAGTTATTTTGTTCACCTATGGAAGGCAATCCTAACCCACTCTTTGAATGATTCATCTCATATATGAATGCGTATAACTGATTTACTATTTGAGAAAATTTCGGCAACATTTCCCCTCAACTCCCCAAATATGTGCATTAAAGACATATTCGTAGGAGTAAAGGAGAAACACTGTCGAAATCATCTCAAATAGTAAATCAATTATACGCATCCATATCCTAAATGAGACAAAACATTCAAAAAGCAGTCCCAAACAGGGGACTTTCCGAAATTAATTTCGGACGGGTTTTCTATAGGATGATTAACTTCGGACGGGGACTTTCCGAAATTAATCACTAAAATCCTAAAACATTCACATAAGTCTAACAATTAATAGAATATAAACAATTGTTTGGTTTTCGACTTATGTTTCATAAGCTTATTTTTTGTGACTTATTTTTAAACTATTTTGTTTATATAAGTTTATGTAAAAACTATTTTGTTTATTTTGAAACTTATTTTTTGTGACTTATTTTTGAAATTATTATGAAACATAATCCGAAAACCAAACAATTAATAGAAAGATTGTTTAGGCTTATATAACGGGATTATGGCTTATTTGGTTTTCGGCTTATGTTTCATAAGCTTATCTTTTGTGACTTATTTTGAAACTATGTAAGGTAAAAAGTTTCAAAATAAGCCATAAAAATTTAGCTTATGAAACTTAAGCAGAAAACCAAACAAGCAATAAGCTCGTTATATAAGCCGAAACAAACACCCTCTAACTTGAATTATCAAATAAGCCAAAAACCAAATAAGCCGAAGCAAACGCAATATCAAGTCCCCCAAGGTGCTACTTGCACCGTGGGTACACAATGAGCAAACGCAATATCCTATTCGCAATCCCATTCGCAAGCTAATATACTAAAACCTCACATTTCACAAACATACTTAAACGCTCACATTTCACAAGCATACTTAAGCTAATATATTAAAACCTCACTAATTAAATGCAACCTGATATGTAAAAAATAATATGGATATGAAAAAATTAACAACATACAGTCTCTGGCTCTCGGCAGTGGTCTCGGGCTCGCAGCTGTGGTCTCGAGCTGCAGTCTTGGGCTCGGGCTGTGGTCTCGGCTGCGGTACGGCCTTGGTCTTGGGCTCGGGCTATATTAAAAGAGAGCAAATCAAAAGTTTAAAAAAAAAACTGTTGTCGGCGACATGTTGTCGGGATACCAAAAGTTAATAAAAAAATAAAACGAGGTACATTACCTGCTTGCTATGTCTCGGCTCTCACCCTTGGCTCTCGCTCTCGGCTATCGCGACCTCTTTACCTGCTGCTGTATAAAATCAATAATAATAACAAAAGTTAACAATAATAATAACAATTAAATTAACAATAATTAACAGCAATTAAATTAATAATAATAACAAAAATTAAAAATTACATTACCTGCTACTGCTGTGTTGAAGAAAGGGGAGGTTGGGGAAAAAGAAGAATTAAACAAATGAGGGGTTGGAGAAGAATTAAACGAATGAGGAGGAGGAGGACGTGGTGTGCACAGTGGTGCTAGTGTGGTGGTGGTGGAGCTGTGGTGGAGCTATGGTGTTGATTGGAGGTGGAGGTGGTGTGGTGTGGTGGTGGAGGTGGTGTGGTGTGGTGGTGTTGATTGGGTCAATAATCGCCGGAGAAGAAAAGGGAGGCTATGGTTTTTGCGTTTTTTTTTCTAAGTGTTTGACCAGATCTGTTTTGGTATATCTTTTTCTTATCCCGTCGACATGTCGACGGGAGAATAAAGTAATTTTGTTGTTTTTATATTGGCGGGACGTTCCAAAATTTCGTGAAATTTTGGCGCTTATATTCCCGTCGACATGTCGACGGGATTAGAAGTATTTATTATAAATAATTTTATAAAATAACTAGTTAAGTTTAATATTAATTACTTTAATATAATATTTTTTATAAATACTTTTATAAAATAAAAAGAAAATATTAAAAAAATAGTTTTATAAAATTAATAAATTACTTTTATATAATTAAAATTTTTTATTTATTACAAATACTTTTTTAAAATTAAAAAAATATATATATTTAAAAAATAGTTTTATAAAATTCAAAAATAACTAGTTAAATTCAAAATTAATTACTTATAATATAATTAAAAAAATTATTTATTATAAATACTTTTATAAAATAAATAATAATTAGATAACATCGAGATCACAACCGGTCAAAATTCAAGTCTTGCTATGGATATACACGAGATGTTAAACGAACGACTCGAGATGGTATGGTTATACACGAGATGTTAAACAAACGAGTCGAGATGCTATGGTTATACACGAGATGTTAGACAGACGAGTCGAGATTCTATGGTTGTACATGAGATGTTAAACGAACGACTCGAGATGGTATGGTTATACACGAGATGTTAAACGAACGAGTCGAGATGCTATGGTTATACACGAGATGTTAGACAGATGAGTCGAGATGCTATGGTTGTACATGAGATGTTAAACGAACGAGTCGAGATGCTATGGTTATGCACGAGATGTTAAACGAACGAGTCGAGATGCTATGGTTATACACGAGATGTTAGACAGATGAGTCGAGATGCTATGGTTGTACATGAGATGTTAAACGAACGAGTCGAGATGCTATGGTTATGCACGAGATGTTAGACAGATGAGTCGAGATGCTATGGTTGTACATGAGATGTTAAATGAACGATTCGAGATGCTATGGCTATACACGAGATGTTAAATGAACGATTCGAGATGCAATGGTTATACATGAGATGTTAAATGAACGATTCGAGATGCAATGATTATACATGAGATGTTAAACGAACGAGTCGAGATGCAATGGTTATACATGAGATGTTAAATGAACGATTCGAGATGTGATTGGGAATAAACCGTCAGATATTATTGATATAAGAAAATTATTGAAAATACTTTAAGGTGACAGGAAATTAAGAAAATTATGAAAATGATGAAATTGCTTATTAATAAGCTAAAAGGAAGAAAAAAAATAGAATCTATTAAATACAAGCTATCACTAATTTTGGTTTTTTGTTGTTTTTCTTTTTGACACGAGATGTTAAACGAACGACTATGGTTATACAAGAGATGTTAAACGAACGACACGAGATGCAATGGTTATACAAGAGATGTTAAACGAACGAGTCGAGATGCAATGGTTACACACACACACACTCACTCTAGCAACTTATCCCACCAAATTTTTCCTACCTAATTTTCCCTACCTAACAACTCATCCTCACAATACACACACACACACACACACACACACACACACTCATCTCTCTCTCTCTCTCTCTCTCTCTCTCTCTCTCTCTCTCTCTCTCACACACACACACACACACACACACACACACACACTCTAGCAGTTTCCGTTTTCCGGCGACACCATCAGTTTCCGGCCGTCGGAATCTTTTTCCGGCCACCACCTTTTATCACCTCAACTTGTAGATCGGGCCACCCCGGTCACGATTCCACCACTCACAACCACTCAACCTCACAACCACAAACATACACTGTTATCATGGTGAAGAAGATGACAGAATTTGAAGCTTTTCCTTGTCCTTGTGAACGAGGAGACGTGATTCTGCGAGAATCGTGTAAATCTTACTCCCGTGGTAAACTATACTATGCGTGTCCTTTCTCACAGGTGAACAATTACATACTTTTTTCGTGTATTATATAAATAATTTGGTTAGTTGTTAAAAATAATAGTTTTTACTCTTTAACAGCCTGGGACAAAAGACCATGGATGTGATTTTTTTTAATGGAAGGAGGAACGACTCGCCAAAATGATGATCGGTTCTCTGGGAGCTTCAACATCAAGCGGTTCTGGATCTGCTCCAACAAGGTGCTCAAAGTGTCATGAAAAAAATCTTAGAATAAACATGCTGGAGGCACAAAAACAGGTGTTGGAGGCACAAAAAAACGTGCTAGAGACAAAATTAAGGATGCTGGAGGCAAAACTTGACATGGCAACGTATCCCAACCATGACCATGCATGTCAGTCGGATGCAATACTCCGTGACCTTTTAAGTGACATGGATAAATTTCATATGTAGAACTGTTATCGTTGTTGTTGCTGTTATCGTTGTTGTACGTTGTTGTTGTTGTTGTTGTTGTTGTTGTTGTTGTTGTTGTTGTTGATGATGTTGTTTGTTGTTGTTTGCTGTTATTGTTGTTGTTGTTGATGTTGTTTGTTGTTGTTGTTGATGTTATTGTTGTTGTTTAATAAAATGATGTTGTTTGTTGTTGTTGATGTTGTTGATGTTGTTTGCTGTTATTGTTATTGTTGTTGTTTAATAAAATGTTGTTGTTGTTGTGGTAACTGATGTTGAACATCCTTTATATTTTAAATTCGTACGCACAAATAATAGAACTGAAGGAGCAATAATTATCAAACACAAAGGCAAACTGTTTATTTAAAACAAGCAAGAGTTCTCAACCACATGCATTTTCATACAGACTCAAACTAAACAACTCGACAAACAAACTAAACCACTCGACAACCAAAGGAAACAACTCAAACTAAACAACTCGACAACCAAACGAAACAACTCAAACTAAACAACTCAACAACCAAACGAAACAACTCAAACTAAACAACTCGACAACCAAAAGAACAGATCAAACGAAATAACCCGTTTATTTTTTTTGTGGCTACTTCCCGCTTTACTCGAACTCGCACCATCTTTTCCCTTCCTTGCTCTCATTTCCTTGATATGTGCAAACGTAGCTTCAAGATTTGTGACCCTATTTCCAATATTATCAAGTTTGGTTTCCAACGTACTTTCAGCTTCGTCGTCACCTCCAACAGTAACAACTTGAGCTTCAGCAGCATCTAGCTCGTCCATGTACTCTTTGTAGTACAGCTTTTTCCTACACCATTCGATAATCTTGTCTCTCATCCACGGTTCAGCATCCTTAAAAGAACCATATTCCTCATAAACTGCATGACCAAAAGTTAACATAACTTCATTAAAGAGGAGCTCGTGTGACAAGATTTTTGAGTACTCCTCTTCAACTGTGCAACCACGCCAAGTCATGTGTGTCTTGTAAGAATTGACGATTGACTTATTTGTGAGAATCAAGAATCTATGTGTAAAATGAGAAGAATTTTTTTTTTTGTGAGAATGTATATAGGTAAAAAATGAGACGGGAATGTTTTTGTGGAGTATATATATGGAGAGTATTTTGGGGAGATAATACCGTCGACTTGTCGACGGGAAAAACACGCGGGAAAAAATCCCGCCATTTGTATTGACCACTAATTCACTATTATTATTTTTACTTTATTATCCCGTCGACATGTCGACGGGATTATAAACAAAACACGTAATTAAAACTAATCAAACGTTAATTACGTAGTAATTTCATTTTTAATATCCTCCCGTCGACATGTCGACGGGATTATAAAGGCGGGATATTTCGCGCCAAAATTTTGGCAATTATTGAGGCTAGAAATTTTGGTCAATTTGTTCCCGTCGACATGTCGACGGGATTATGTTAATCCAAAAAATTCAACGCATTTGGCTTCGGTCAAGCGGATTTTTTGTCGTTTTCTGCATTGTCCCGCCGACATTGTGTCGACGGGATAACTCTCGTCGCCTGATCTCCTATTTCTTGTAGTGTGGTTGAATTGACTCACTTTGAGCAATCCCTTAGATATTTTCATGGACTCGAACAAGGTTTCATCTTCATGTATGGCTTGGATTTGGAGTTGCATTCAAACATGCTATTGAAAAGGACTTGAAGAATCTCAAAATGCTGAGGGAGATGTACAAGGAGTGGCCATTCTTTAGAGTAACAATCGATTTTGTCGAGATGGTGTTTGTAACACCCCAACCCGACAAGGGTCAAGATGTCACATTATGGTGCTAATCAAAACATACAACGTCAGGGGAAGTCTTGATCACCACGAATGGAACACCAGCAGCAACCACAATAACGAACAGTTACTAATCTTGGACTCAAAACAAAATGGCGTCTTGTCTTGAGAGGAATAATTAATCATCAGGAAATTCTTTGTGTTATTTGTTTTGGATCTGTAAGAATAATGAAAAGAGAATCGTATATGTTATAAGGGAGGAAAGCGTGTGGTGTATCTTTGGAAATAAAATGATACGTATCAATCACGGAGAAATAAGGCTTGATTCGGATATGTATAAGGTAAAAGGATTGTTGATTAGCAAACAAGTATGGAAAGTGTAATAGTGTGTCGTGTAATATGAATTCCAAGCCAAAAGTTCCTTATAGATCCAAGTTTTACCAAAGAACTCAAGACTTCATCTCATCCATCCATTCCTTTTACCATCGACGCTCCACATACATCCAACATTTTTTTTTTCTATTGATGTAGGGGCATCATAGTCAATTCACTCATTACTAATAACTCACCCACCTGGTTCATTCTCTTTACCGTTTCATTCAAACCCTCATACACTTCAATCTCAATCTCTCAATCATAACTATCAATCTCAATCTCTCTTAATAACCGTCAACCGTCGTCAACCTCTCATAAACATCAAGCCGCCGCCGTTAACCGCCATCAACCGCCGTAGTTGATGAAATAATGGAGTTAGTTGATGAAACGAAGGGTAAAATTGCTTATTATTTACGTTTTGTGTATATTAGTAATAGGTTTTGCTTATTTTGTTGTTTATTTGGTAGATTTTGGATAATAAGTAGTTTTAGATAATAAGTATTGTAGTTGTTAAAATTGCTTATTTTGGTAGATTTTGTTGCTTATTTGGTAAAATTGCTTATTATTTACTTATTTGGTAGATTTTGGATAATAAGTACTGTAGTTGTTAGGTTGGTAAAATTGCTTATTATTTACTTATTTGGTAGATTTTGGATGAAAATGGTAGTGTAAATTAGAAGTTAGGTTGTTTTATTTCTGAATTTGGCGATTTAAGTCACTTGTACAATGGTATATCTGTCTGCCTCGGGTCCATCTAAGATGCTTTCAATTTGCAAATGTTTAAGCTACAAGATTTTGTGGTACACATCTTGTTTCGTTGGTGTTTTGACTTTTGAGTGGCTGAACTTCTGGTCCATGATGTTGCCTGCATTTGTTTTGTCCTTTTCTATGCTTTCCGGGGCTCTAGATAAATACCTCTTCTTTATAACTTTTGGCTACAGTAGTGTTCTTTAATGAATACCAAGAGTATTTGCCATCTGACTCATACAGGTGTTCTCTATAGTTAACTTTAGTAAAGTCAACAATAGACTTTCCAGTTAAACTCTAACTGTTTTTGTAAACCGCTAATTTTGAGTTGTACAAAATCAGAACATTAAATACAATAAGTAACTTCATTTGATGTAATGAAACGTGTTTCAATCATGCTATTTTTTTTATATTTGAGTAGTAATGATTTTCAGGGGCACGCTTCGTTGCGAGTATCATGTTCTTATACACAAAAGACACAACAACAGATACAGCAATACAGGTGTGTTTTCTTTGTTGCTGATGTACTGATGTATTTTGTTAGAATCATGTATGATTCACATTGAATCATATATGATTCATATAGAATCATATATGATTAAATGTGAATCATACATGATTCTGGTAGAATCAAGGTCTCGGCTCTTTGTGGAGTTTAATTATAGGACGTCCTAATACTCGTTAAGCACCACCAACAGTGGGATACTTGAGCCTTTTCATAGCTTCATATTAGCCTCTATTGAGTAGTTTATTGTTTTATTTTTTGCTTCTATTAATAGATCCTAGTACTAGCTTCTTATTTCTGTGCTTGTTTCTCTAATTTGAGCTTGTTTGCTTAGCTTAATTCTGTCTGCAAGTTACATATTTAGTCTGTTGGATGTTGTTATTGGGACTGTGCTAATTGTTAATTTATGTTGAGTGTTTATCTACTAATCTAATTTTGGTTGTGCTTGTAAGTGAGTGCTGATTTGTGAGTGAGATAAGTTGATTGGGATTGAATTTAGTGGTTAGTTATAACTGGATACCACTTTGATTGGCCTGATGTATAGGATTTTCATTATAAGTGTATTTTGTTAGAATCATATATGATTCACATAGAATCATATATGATTCTCATAGAATCATATATGATTAAAGGAAAATCATATATGATTCTCATAGAATCAATGGTTGCTGATGTACTGATGTATTTTGTTAGAATCATGTATGATTCACACTGAATCATATATGATTCATATAGAATCATATATGATTAAATGTGAATCATACATGATTCTGGTAGAATCATATATGTTTATATTAGATGATTTTATGGTTATTAACATTTAACATTTTTATGCAGGTCGATCAAAATATGTTGCACATAATCCTAATGAGATGCTTACAAGGCAATCAGCGAATAAGGCTACAACTGCCGATAAACCAAAGCCCAAACCCAAACCCAAACCCAAACCCAAACTTCCTATTAAATCGCAACCTTCTGTCAAACCTCAACCTTCTGTCAAAAATAGTAGTGAGCATGAGTCTGATGACAAGGGTGAAGAGGGTGAGTCTAAGGACGATAGTGAGTCTGGTGACAAGGGTGAGGATGAGTCTGATGACAAGGGTGAAGAAGGTAATGAGGATGAGTCTGATGACAAGGGTGAAGAAGGTAGTAAGGGTGAGTCTGATGACAAGGGTGAAGAAGGCATTTTGGTCACTAGTTAGTGTGTCCTGTTAGTGTGTCACTAGTTTTCAGGCATGGAAAATTTTTAGTGCTTATATATAGTTGTGCTTATACTGATTTTTTAGTGATTATACTGATGTTTTTAATGCTTATACTGATATTTTTAGAAAATCATATATGATTATTGTGGAATCATATATGATTCTACTAGAATCATATATGATTCTTACTAAAATCATATATGATTCTAGCTTATTCTGATGTTTTTAGTGCTTTACTGATGTTTTTAGTGCTTTACTGATGTTTCAGGTTTTTCACCTGTTTTTGAGTTTGATTGGTATTATCTTTCTTATTGAAGGCCAAAGAAGCTTGGTATATGGAGTCTTATGTCGATGAACCTGCCGCAAAATGGGATGTTGGTCTGTGTACAGAATCAGAGTAGCAGGTTTCGTTGTTGAGGCGCATATGGTTTAAAATTGTCTATTTGCTCAACAAGAATGTTCAAAATTCATTGGCCGATCGTGAGAAACAAAAAGATGATGTTGAGAATCAAGAGGTTGCAAAAGTGATGGTTAAGTGATTCATGGTCTTTTGTTATAGTCTGATGGTAGTATATGTGGTAAACCTGATGTGTAGTCTTTTGATAAAATTTGATGTAGTATTGAACAATTTCTGATGGGTAGTCTTGTGGTAAACTTTGATGTAGTATTGAACAATTTCTAATGGTATTATAAAAATCTGATGGTAATTTTTTACTTTACTTTTTTTGTTGCATGTTTTAAAATTTTTATTGTAATTTAACATCTTGCATTTATGTTCAGTTAAAAATAGTCTGCTAGAAAAATAAACAAAAATCATATATGATTCAAAAAGAATCATATATGATTCATTATGAATCATATGTGATTCTTTTTTAATCATATATGATTCTATTTTAATCATATCTGATTCAAATAAAATCACATGTTACAGATATTAAACTTATTGAAAAGACATGAAATAGACAATTTTCATAAGAATCTGCTTCAACATGAAAATAAACAATTTTTATAAGAATCTGTTTCAACATAAAAAAAAAGTATTCAATCAAGATCCTCATAACAATTTTCCAATAGTGTAATAAAAATGAATAAATACCCAAATCTAAACAAAGTATGTTATTCAAGGAGCGATAGTCGCTTGTTCAGCTGCAACATTTCTCGTTGCTTGTTCACTTGCATGATTGCATCAGTTCCATCCTCATCTTGCTCATCTGAATCACCCTCTTCCTCATCATCACGATCTTCATCAGTGTCACCATCTTCCCCATCATCACGATCTTCAATAGAATAGGAGGTTTTTGTTTAACAGGAGCATGTTTAGGACGACTATGCCAATATGAAGATCTTCATGTTCAACCTTCTCACGAGATATACTTGAAAGCTTTTCATTAATCATCCTACAAAAACTCTGCAAAAAAAAAAAAAAAAAATCAGATAAGACATGTCATAAAAATCATATATGATTCTACTATAATCATATATGATTACTAGTAGAATCATATATGATTCTACTATAATCATATATGATTTTCTAAAAATATCAAGCTGCAACACATTAGTTTAATGATTACTACAAAATGTTAGCGAACGTGTGAAGTTTTCTTATGATTACACGGCTTCTGAACAACGCTGTTTGGTTTCAAAACTTATGCTTAAGACTCAAAAAACTTTACTTAGATCAATCAACAATAAGCAGTTTGGAACATCAATACGCAAACACAGCTGATAATCAAATGCTATGCATTCACCTAACTATCAAACTACATATTAAACTGGAAACAAATCATTAAAACTGATTTATTACCATTACCAAACATCATAAAAGTATGTCAGAACTTATGCTTAACACTAAAAAACATCAGATTACTGTTTCAGGTACTAGTAGAACTAACATGGTTTCAAAACTTGTGCTTAAAACTCAAAAACATCACAAGCCTCCATAAATCAATGATTACCTCAAGGAAGTATCAATTACCAGTAGATAACAATATAGAACTAACACGACAAAGTTCAAAAGTATCTATCACAAGGCTTCTGAACGATGTTGTTCGGTTTCAGAACTTATGCTTAACACTCAAAAACATCAGATAACTGTTTCCAGGTACTAGTAGTATCGATTACCAATAGATAACATTATAAAACTAACACGATTTGGATGCACTCACTTCATAAACCTCCATAAACTATCGCACATTAGTTTTACATCAATCAGCCATAAGCAGTTTGACAGAATGTTGAGGTTTGACATAAGGTTGAGATTTGACAGAAGGTTGAGGTTTAATAGGAAGTTTCGGTTTGGGTTTGACAACTTTTGACTTTGGTTTATCAGCAGTCGTAGCCTTCTTCGCTGATTTCCTTGTAAGCATCACTTTAGGATTATGTGTAACATATTTTGATCGACATGCATAAAAATGTTAAATGCTAATAACCATAAAATAATCTAATATAATCATATATGATTCTACCAGAATCATGTATGATTCACATTGAATCATATATGATTCATATATGAATCATATATGATTCAATGTGAATCATACATGATTCTAACAAAATACATCAGTACATCAGCAACAAAATCCTATACATCAGTACATCACTAACCCCTGATTATCCAAATCAACTTATCTCACTCACAAATCAGCAGTCACTTACAAGCATTTAGATATACCCTATACATCAGTACATCACTCACAAATCTCACTAATCTACTTCCTTAAATTTCGCTAACTTTAAACAGTCTATTAGTTTTATTCATATGTTTACGGCATAACTTTAAGCAGTCTATTCTCTAAATGCATAACATTCCGAAAACAAGAGATCTCACTCACAATACAATTATGCAAAATAAAACTAAAACAAAGCAAAGCAAGCGCGGAATCTACTGTAAACTTATATCACACCGCCTAACAAAGACTTCGCCTAATTCAGCAACAATCTCACCGCCTAACAAAGACTTAGCCAAAAAAAAAAAAAAAAAGCTCATATACAACCACATTCAATCAAGTTTAAACAATCTAAAATTAGAAATATATAATTATTGCCCTAAAACTTCTCTTTCAAGTTTCATTTCATCTATAACTCCCATTTACATCTCATCCCAAACCAGCCAAAATAATTCAACATAAGCAAATTCATTAATTACTGTTACTTTTCAAGCTGATACCGTTATTAGCCAAATAAGCAAATCACAATAACATCAACACAATCAAACAAACCACACAAAGTTCACTACTACTTGAATCCTATCACCAATTTTGACCAAATCTAATAACACATCTTACTAATTGAAGGTTTCGGTGGTGGCGGATTGACGGATTGACGGTGGTGGATTGACGGATTGAAGGTGGCGGATCGGTGATGATGACGGTGATGTTTGATAGTGTTTGTGTCTGTGTGTGTTGATGGTGGATCGATGTGATGATGGTGGAGCAGAGAAGTGATTGGGAAAATGAGTGTTTGTGTGTGTGTGTGTTTTTTGGAAAAGAATGAAGATACGTTTTTTTTGTTTTGTTTATATATTTGACTTTTTTGCCCTTCAAGTGTAAATAGATGGTTTAATCTTAGCCTTTGGATCAAATTTGATTGGATGGTTGGGATGGGTTCAATGGTTTTATGGTCAATGATGGTTCTATAGGGATCTCAGGCCAAAGAAAACGTGTATAGGATGTGTACCAAGAAAAGTGAGTCGTGTGAAAGCACTAAACAAATTAGGAAGGTTCAAATTTTATTTAGTTAGACAAATCTTAGGTTTAATTCACATATTAATTAATTATCATATAACATAAGGTTTTAATTACTTATTAATCTTCATAAACCTATGTTAAAATTTAAAATGATGCAAAATTTATGGTTCAAATATTTAGGGTTTTACAGTGTTTGCCAAAGGTAACCTAGGAATTGCGGTATTATATGACAAACTCCTTGTGTCTTAAGAACTATTGTCGTTTGGTGAGCAGTTGAGGGCCAAGTATGAAGAAACTAAAACCTTGTCCTCCTGGTAATATAAATGTCACTAGTCTTTAGTATGTCATTGGTCTTATACAAGATGGGAAACTAAGTTCCGGCTACCCCATTTACTTATGAAATATGATTTGCTTCACCTTTTAGTTTCAAATGTCTTAAACAGACCAAAGTAGTTGAAAGTCAACCCATGTGTATATCGTATGAAATCACTTAACTCCCTTTGTTCAAAGCTTTAGATTATCAGACGAATATATTTTTGTACTCCTATTTTTGTGTTAATCATTACTAGAAATTATAAAATAGGACAACAAGTGTTTTTAAGGTCAATCTAACCTGTAATAATATGACCCTCTCAACCCAAATCCATTATGCCAAATACTCAACTTGGCCAAATTGTCGTGCTTGATGTACAATTAATATATATATATATATATATATATAATAGAGCGTCACGAGTGATGTCGTTTTTGTTGCGGTCTCCAGCGTAAATATTTTTAGCCTGTTAAGGCCCAGTACAAGGTGAAAAAATGAGGCCCAGTAAAAAAAAGAGAAAAAAAAAAAAAAAAAAAAAAAAAAAAACGCCTATAACTGCCATTATTATATCCTGTTCATAGGCAAAATATTCTAGATTATTCTCGGTAACTTTTAATTTTGTATCTAATTCTCTAAGGTAACTTTTTAAATGTCTTCACTTTGTCATGAGGCTCATATAATACTTAGTTCTTTTGATACTTTCATTTTTTCCATAATCTTTATATTAGAATAATCATACGCTACACTATAACAAAATTAACTGAATCCGATAAAACCAACATTTATGAATAACATTTAAAAAAAATAATCGACAACTACAACGCCCCGTCGCAACGCGACGGACCGTTGCCCGACTAGTTAATTAAAATAGCATGTCAGCATATAAGAGATCCATTTAATATAAAAGTTTTGCTATATAAAAAAAAATGTGTTGTTGAACAGTGGTGGTTGTGTGGTGGTAGAGGGTGGTGGTGCTGGTCGTGGGGGATAGTGGAGGGATAATAATTGCAAATTCAAAAGAAGTAATTGTGGAAAGAAGACGAGCGTAAATTAGTCATTTCACATGGCCACTAACGGGGAAATTTAACGCTTGTTAGCCAGAATCGCAAATTTGCAATAAACTGGCTTGTTCAGAGGCATTGTTCGCAAAAAGTGCAAACATAAGCTCCATAACTCGCACATTTTTTTTCAATGGTATTTTTCGCAAAAATGGCAAATTTTAAGGACAAGCAGTTTATCCTTAAATATAATAACGCACCAATTTTATACATTTCTAGGACTAGTTATGTAAGAAAAAATATCAAAAGACTAACAACGCAAATTTAACTGAGACTAACGATGCAAGAACTTAACTAATAAGGACTAAAAGTTAAAATATTAAATCTTATGAGAATGAAAGTGAAAAGAATATCACTTTCTTCATAATATTGCCCGGCTCCACTTGCAACTAAAAACAAAACAAAACACAAAAACAAAAACACCACACAAACATTATACAATATAACATTTACCGGGCGCTTTGTGAACAGTCCTTTTTCTACAGTACAATTTCTACAGTGCATTTTCTACAGTACATTTTCTACAGTACAATTTCTACAGTACTTTGCCCCCCCCCCCCCCCTCATATATCTTTGTCTCTCTAGAACCATCTCACCCACCCTCTATCTCTCTGGCTCTCTATCCACAAAACACAAACAGACACACACAAACACACACACATACCCAAAGATGAACGGATCAATTTCCAAATTTCCAGAAGTATCTCAAATAACAAAACCATTATCTTCTCTCAAAATATAACACCAAATCCGGTTTGTCCTTCATCCTTATCTCCCTAAAAACTAAACCAATATGACGGTGGCTGACCGGATTTTATTTTCGGAACGGAACTTTGATTTTGGAAATACGCAATGTTTATTGAGGCCTTGAGGTGGTTGTGAGGCTTCTGATGGACTGTGTATTGCCAGGTGTATTGCATAGGTATGCCTGATATCTTATCGGCTTTTTTTCTTTCTATAATGCAAAAAGAACTTGATTGTTTGGTATTGGATTTTTAAAGATTTTGGATATTGATTTCTAGGAACATCCTTATCACTGAAGAGATACCGGGGGTCCATGGATAAGCTATTTTTCCTAAAACGTCTAATAGCCTAAAAAAAGGTTTACTTGAAGCACTCAACAAGTGAATGATGAAATGCCTCAAAGAAGGTATAAGTGTCTTCTTTTTATTATTTTTTTGGTGTAAAGCATAAACTTTCTAATGATTTGTTTAGATGGGTTGAGTTTGGTTATGAGTTTTGATTTTCAGTATCATTGAGTGGATTATGGTGTTCATATAGTTTTTTTTTTTTTTTTTTTTTTTTTTTTTTTTTTTTTTTTTTAATTATTATTATTATTTTTAATGAAGGAAATGCATCTACGGGTAATTGTAAGGCTAGGCGGGGACGCGGTACAACCATCGTTCTATGTTACGTGGTAATGCTTTTCAACTTCACATTTACATTTGTATAAATTGTTCTTGCAATTACGACCATTTGCTTTTGAAGCTTTCGGTGTTCAAGGTTAAAAAAGTTCGTGAACATGGGAATATGTTAAATGGGTTGATAGTCTGTCAAAGTGTATTTATAATGCATCAAACTTGGTAAATAATGTTATTTAAAGTAAGTGTAGTATTAAAATAATGTGATTTCTTTTAATACATTCTAAATAAGTAATTTTAGAAAAGTTATTCTTGGGACAAAAATCAATTCAAGTCGAGCGCCACAGGTTACACTTTAGGACCACCTCTAAATCTTTTGGCTATATAAACAGGTCAAGCACAAGTAGATGATACCTGTTGCTGCGTACAAGTATGTGAAATCCATTCGACCAAGCGCAACGTTAGCTTCTTCCCAATGACGAGTTGTTGAAGACCACTACTACACTTATTTTGCATATTTCTTTGATTATTGATGTTATTTTTAAAATTCCTAGCAAGATAATAATGATAAAAGTTCTTTTTTTTTTTTTTCTTTTTCTTTTTTTTTAATAGGGAGTTGGAAAATTTGGTATCGTCGTCTGTGCTAAAGATCTTATCCACGGAGACCTTCACTGCTATTATGACTGCGGTAAAATTAATTCTCTAAATTATGCATTTTTTTGGCTCATCGGGTTTTGGTTTGTAACTATTGAGGAAGTATGAGGAGAATAAGTTAGAAACAAATACTTTATATTCATCAGGTGTATAGCAATATCCGGCACTGCTGTTTGAAGTTGATAATCATTGAAGTGCACTCTCAATTGAGTGTGAACCAGTTACTGATACCGAAATCCACGTCCAGCCATTGGAAGCTTGCAGGTGACGAACTCCTTTTATTAATTACATGATACTAGATGTGGCAGAATGGGTGGGATGGGTTATGGATCACAATTGTTTTTAAACTTTATTGTGGCGTATATGATATTCTATGTATCTTAGGGTACTATCTTTTATTCCAAATGGGTCGTTCGAGTTCAGTCTACCAGTCAATAATTTTTTGTCCATCTACTTGAATTTTGAATATGCTAAACTGTACTAAATATGACTGAAACAAAAATACTTTCAAACTTTCCTTTTCGCAATTGACTTCAGGCCACATGATCTTATGCATGTGGATTTTTGGGTCAGGATTTGGGAAAAATAAATGGTGTTTGAAAATAAGTTACCAAGCGGTCAGCATTGCATCTTAGACCAAAGTCTATGGACTAATGGTACATCAGTCAGATCTGCCTTTGCACCTGAAACCAGAACTGTAACGGCTCTACATCAACGGCAGGTACCTGATTGTGTCAGCTGTCTTTTTCAAAATCATCTTGCTGCCCCAACTAATATTACAATTGAACATTCATGGTCGAACAATCTGACACCGCAGGGTAACTTATTGCAATTGAACATTCAAGGAAGTTACAAAGTCAGAAAACACGCTTTGAGGTAATGTCTCAGGTATTTTCATTACCGTCCGTTTCCAAGGTTTATATGGTATTTACATTCTACACATACTAGAGTTCCTAAGTGATTCAATTTCGACGGCTTAGGAACTCTTATTGGTTTCACAGGTTGATGAATTGTGTCACATTTAACTCTTATTGGTTTCACAGGTGTACTAGGAATGCACTTAATATGCATATCAGGTTGGTCTAGAATAGAAACGGGTCAGGATCAAGTTGCTAAACACATTTGGAGTAGCTCTTTCTTAGGTATTGTTCACGTAAACTTTTTAAGTGATGTTTGGACTGGATTTGCCACGATATATGAACAACAATTTAAGTGATGCTAACTTTTCTTGATGCCATGTTATTACAGTTGCTAATCCAACATTGTTTGACATTTGTTTTGAAGGCGGTTGGTTATCAAACAACAGAAGCAAAGTCAGTTTGGTCATACGAAGCTGAAAGAATGACAATGATAGAAGAACTGGAAGCTATAATTGTTCACAAAAAGAGGATTGGTTGTAAGTTCCGTAAGAGTATGGCATTGCTTCGTAAACAGGTTCTCATCCCCTTTCCTCTTTTTTCACCTTTTTCATTATTTATATCATTACTGTAGTTGTTTATTATACTCGGTATAAAAGTCATTTAGTTAAACATGTTTATTTAGATTTTGAAGGGGGTGGTTTGGGTACTCAATTTATGATGTTTAGAGAATGTAATAAGCTACTGACTTAAGAGTTAAGAGGGTGTTTGTTTTACGTTATTTTTGGGCTTATAAGGTTATTTAGCTTAGACAAACACCCCATTAAACATGAAAATAAACTCTTAATCTGGAAAATGAGCGACTAAATGGGCTTATGATATTGTAACCCAAATCAAAAAAACTCCTTAGCCTATATAATCGTTTCATCTTATTTGCTGGTAATATGCCTAATCGAAAATATTTTTACTCTTTATATAAGCTTAACTTTGTGCAAAAAACAATAATAGGAATGACTTTTATATAAGCTTAATTTTTTTACTCTTTACAAATCTAGGTGTCACTTTGCCTAGATTTGATACTTTATATACGCTTTTGAGATCCAAAGTTACATAAGCTTAATTTGTACTCCAACACTAAGTCTGCTTCATGCCAACAAGAAACAATTGGAACATTTGACTGAGAAGTTTACTTTCGAAGGGTAGATGTTCCAATCTTAGGTAAATTGCACCAGACGCTTAACCGAACCTTGGACCGTTTATGGATTCAATAATAGATCACAGTACCAATATACTTATAAATGTTCATTTTTCTTTTATCTCAAATAGGTAAATAACATTTCCTTTTGCTACAAGGAGAATGAGTTAAATCAGCTAAAATTCGATTCTAACAAAGCTTTTGATTATTGTTAAGGTCATTTCTGGAAACTATTAAACTGGCTGAAAATAAAGACTTAGATTAAACAGGTTGTCAGGAGCACAATTTAATGCTATGAAGTTTTCCGGCATGCCTTTTTCCTTCTTTCATATCTGCTTTGTGACTTGCATACATGCTAAGACATTACTGTGCCCTCAAAAAAGGATTGTTGATTTGTTGCACCATGCTTAGTAAAATTACATCTTTAGTATTGTTTAATTTTTATGTTAATCTACCAATTGTTTATTTTCCATATTTTATTATATAAAGCCCATGTCTTTATGCTGATTTGTGTTTATTTGTGTGTGATCAGGACCCGACATTGCTTCTGGGCATACTGCTCAAAACAATGCTACTGGCAGCTGATCACCAAAGCACATAGGTTGCATCAGGTTCCAACGATTCAACACAAAAAACTAGATTCTTGACTTGCTTCATCACGTATAATTAATAGCTTTATTGTGTGTTATACTCTTTTTAATTGTACAATCTTTAGAACTATAACATGTTGCGGCATTACAGAAATATTATAGTTGATCATCAGCAACGCAGGAGCACGTTGCGGCATTAGTTTAGACTAATTTAGGTCATCTCGGATCTTACCGTCATGCAAGAAACATGTTTGCCATGAACATATTTCATATGTAATTCTTATGGTTGTAATGTTACGCTACATGTGTTTATAACATTATATGACAATAGTATTAGTCTAACTAAATCCTAATACTCTAACGTAATATGGTAACCTCGAACCTCTTTTTTTGCCTAACGTACGTATACAAACATCCCGCGGCAACGCGCGGGCTTAAAACCTAGTATCAAACAAACATAAAGGGTCTATTTGGTTAGGCATAATAGATTAATAAAAGAATGTAATCGACGATGTAATGGAATGAACATAGTTATTGAATGAGTCATTACTGCCATGTTGGAATGGAATATTGCATTTACGTATGTTGTTTGGTATAATGTAATGGACGTTGAAAAGGAATGAAATAAATGAAATATGGGGAAATGTGATTCTATGTCGTAATTGAATGAGAAAAAACAAAGGGGTGGCTATGTAATGAAATTTGTTGTTATAGACGTAATAGAATGAACAATGGAATATACCATTCTATTACAAAATTCAAAACAAACAATAATTTTTCATTTTATTGTAATAATTTATTCCATTCAAACTTTTATTTATGCATACCAAACGTTACGAAAGTGGTTAGAATATTAAAAAGCAAAAAATGTCAAATAACTTGGCTCAAGGTACTGAGTGCTCTAATAAGTTCATTGAAAGTTTAAAAGTTAGTAAACTCACTTTTATGACTTAGGAGCTTATAAACTTGAGTTTATAAACATAATTAAAAGCTATAAGCTCAAGTCGACAAGCACATAAGCCCATTATAAGCTAAAACAAACACCCCTATGCTTGTAACATCAACATTAATAAAGAGTGCTCGGTATTGGTGTATTATAGGCATGTTGTAGCACATATGGCATCAACAATAACGTACATGCCGTAGAGTCGTAGAGACTTAGAGTACTGTGACTTGTGTTATACGACCTCTCACCATATCCATAGTAATATGTTATAGGCTTATTTATTTATTTTGTTATACTTATTTTAAATGTAAAATAGATTTGAGTTATATGGAGGGTTTTTTTTTTTTTTTTTTTTTTTTTTTTTTTTTTTTTTAAGAATGTTATTAGCAATAAGCTGGGGTTATTAGCAATAAGCTGATGTAACGGGTGTTGTAACATGCCTATAACACACATGATACCTCGCACAGTCGCACTCTAACATTGCTACATCAATACCACTTGTTACTCAGATGCCACGAGTAAGTGAGGGTTGCATATGAATATCCTATATGTTGAGCATCAGCATTTTTTCATTAAGTTAATGCATAATCAGTTAAGAACCTGATTTCTCATTCTCTCGCATTCCAATATAACTGTATAACAATAATTGGTCTTCTTAACTACTCCCTATAAATACAGTTCAAAGCCCAATAAATACCCTTTAAGAGAGTAACAGCCCATAAGAAAAAGACCAATATTAAGCCCAATAATCCCTCTTATATTTTTGAAGAAAACTAGATGGGCACCAGCCGCCGCGTTGCGGCGGGGCGTCGGTTCTTTGGCATCGATAGTTGCTGCGTGGGCTGGTGTTCCTGGCATGCTAAAATTTTTCGGGTATCAACTTGCATCCATGCTTTTCATGGCCATTTTCAACGGATTTCTTCATTAAGCTTTCTTTGTTATATAGCTTCCTCGAAAACTTCGTTGTCTTTCTCTCTCGCTTGCTCCAAGTCCTTCATGGATTTTTCTAGCACTTCAACCTAAAAAACAAAATACTTAAACCAATTAGAAAGGCAAGACAAATAAACTAATCATTTACCACTTGTGTTGTAGTGATAAGAAGAGATGCAACTGTACTTGGTTCAACTTAATATTTTGTCAAGTACGTTCATACTTTAACAGGTGCTACAATAAAAAACCTACATGACTACATTATAAATTGAAAAAGGACAAACATAACTTAAAAGCCTCATGAAACTTGTAAGTTAGAAGATTCTGTTACGTATTCATGAACAAAAAATGCACCTAAAATAGACTACCAATCATGCATGTGACCAAAATAATAGGCATCTCATTTGAACAATTCCATATAGTTGAAACCCTTTACACAACACTAACCTTTTTTCCTTAGAAATTGTATGACTTACTTATTAAAAATCCACTCTAACGAAGGCGAAATTGCTCTATTTGTATCTAGACTATCAATTTTCTCTAAACAATGTGAAGTCACTACTACAGTGACAGTTTTAGCAAAATTTATTGCAGAAAAAGAGTTCGATCAATAAAACAGCTTATAAAATGCTAAATGCTTATAGCGCGCAGTTTTAGTAGTGTACCAGGTTTAGCAGAAGCGTCGGTTTCAGTCGCGCAATTCATTGTAGTCTTTTTCTAGCTGTCTAGCCTTCCAACGTGTACATTTATTTTCAAACCATGCTGCAAACAAATCTGATTGAGTATATACCATTATACCTTTCTGCTTCAGGTGCTACTTACACGTTTCGCCCGTTTCACGCTTAGCCAATTTATTTACCCATTTGACCTAGTATTAATAACAATTGTAATAACATCGTACTTAGCATTGTTATCCAGCCGGCTAAGAAAGTATAAGAAGGGTTCCGTGTGTGACTATACCAATAAAGCTCTAATGGAAAGATGACTCATTTTCTAGAAGCTAAACCTTTCCACAAGTATGAGCTGCTGCAGGCTTGATTTGGGAGGACACTGCTCCTGCCAAAATCAACAGGCAAGCTCATCTGTTGTACTTCCTGAGGTGACAAAATCTTGATGCAGCGCACACAGCTTACAAACTCCCTGAATTCATGATCATAATAGCACAACTGGGGTTTAACGATGTTGTCTGATAAATTTTCAACTGTTTTTACAAGTGGAAATCCAAACCAATTGACTTATGAGAATGGGTTAAAATTTCTAAAAGGGGTATGCCAGGTTGAAAGTTGCCTATGTCTATTTTCAATGCAGACAACCATCTAGATTAATATTACAAAAGATAGATGGACACAAAGTGTTAGCGGCTCCACCAAGCCCATCTCGACCATCTCGGCCAGATTTTACTGTAATAAATAATATCCTCATTTTAATCCGTATTGACCCATTACCCAACCCACTCGACCTGCCTATCTTGCCGCACTCTAGATAATGTCAATATAAGAGAACTGTGGACTTACTCCCGAGGGTCATCTCCAACCAGGAGAACATCGTTCATGGTGTTCCGTTTTTTAGTGAAGTTCCTCTACATCATGTGACATTTGTTTTTCTGATGGCAAAGATTCGATAGCAGAATCTGTAAAAAAAAACCAAAAACAGTTAGAAACCAAGTAGGTCGCAAAGGATTCACATATTACATAGTAAACTAAAATCGTGAAAAAAGTAAAATTAGAACATCCGTGTATAAAAGTATATATATATTAGAAACATTGATGTTATCAATTAGACATATCTGATATAAAAAAGCATACATCAAAAAATGAACGAATTGCATCACCTGCAATAGTCATACAAAATCTAACAAAATGCATATTACAAAATATGGCAACTACAAACTTCAGTACTTAAAAGAACAACTATAAATTCACACATACCTTTCTTTAATAGATTCTATTCGACTGGAAGGAACGTTATACGAAGGAAGGCATTTAAGTTTTCCTTGTCCATTCACAATTCTGAAACAACAAATCACTTCAATATCATCAGAGTTCTAGTATTATTGATTCAAGAAGACGCATAATTAACTAATACGTATACATGTAGTCATCAGTTTCTGTCATCATATAGCAGCGGGTCAACTACAATGGAATTATCACGAACAAAGAGAAAAATAACCCATGAAAATAAGCTATTCGTAAGACCCCCTAACAAAACAATAAAATTTGCAGGATTAAACCTTAAAATCGTAAAACATTTTCACATACCAAAATTAAAAATACGGATTCAAGCAATAAAAAGTATGAATTAAATAAAACTAAACCATCCACAAAAATAAACTTACATATCTGTTGATACTTGAACCACAAGTCCGAACTTCTCCTTTAGTCCTAAGAACAATATTATTCTGATCATCAGTCAAAGTTTATTCGTAGAAGATGTGCCTATAATAATAAAAAAAAAAAAACCATAAAATAGAAAAAGCTATAACTTATTTAAATCGAAAAGCATAACATAATTAAAAACAATACATGCTTAAAAATTAATTTTATGGCATCCGGCTGAAAACAGAATCAAAATATTAGCAAATGTTAAGAGTATAAAAACGGATCTATGATAAAAAGGTAACGAATTAACTAACCGTATGATGTATTAATGGAGATGTGAAAAAGTGATTCACCGTTTGTTTGACACACAGAAGCACATACCACAAGCTTCGAGTATAAGAGCGGTACACAAATAAAAAAGTAACGTAATCTGTTTTGGTGTGTGTGTGTTCTGGAAAAATCTAGGAGATGAGAGGCGGTATATCCTTATTTTTTGGACCGGAGGACTGTTGATATTGGGCCTCACTACAGGCCGAAAAAAAAGCGATGAAGCCCAATGAGCGAGACGACGTCGTATCAAATCATGTATTATATATATATTAATAATCCCTTACTGAATAAAAGAAGAAGAAGAAAAATGATAAATGTTCTTAGTTGATGTTCCTAGTTATATTCTCATTAGATTGACGACAAGCGTTAAAATCAATGAGAGAGGTAAAAATAGATAGATAGTGAATTACACTTGTCAATATTTATGTGCAGTAAGAAATTAGAAACTTGTACTAATAAATTATAGGAGGATGTAGTAATAATGTATAGCGTTGTTTATAAAGAAAATATACATAATTTAACTACTTAGTACTTGAGCACATGTTAGAACCAAATTGGACTAGGATCCAACTACTCAGGACATGTTAGAACCAAATTAATTAAGCATTAAGCCAATTGTGAAGGACCAGCCTAGCGCCATAGGGTGATTACTTTCTATGCATCTCTAACTTTTATAGCCCTCCTACTAGTGCTATGAAAAACTAGAACGGACCCCTACCAAACCAACTTTTAATTGAATAGTATAGTTCCGGTTCGGTTTCAATCGGGACCATGAACAGAACCAAAACTTTGAACTTGATTAATGCTATTGATTCAATTATCAGTTCTTGCTTAATGTTGGCGGTAACAAAAACGAAAGTTTGGACTGCACATGATCAATAACAACTCAGTTTACAGGTTTAAGGTCTTGTCACGAGTTTTGTACACTTCTAATAGGGACTATCGAGAGAATCAAAAAATCCAATACAAAAAAATCAAGCTCACATATAAACAAAATGAAACCAAAAATGTAAAAATAGACCTTTCCACCTAGACAGAAGATTCAGACTCAACTTAAGAAAACAGCACAATATGCCTTGAAACCACACTATTGATATGGCTTGTGTATATATCTACTCAAACTAGTGTAGAATTTTGATTTGCGTATACAGAACTAAGATCCTATTAAAAAAGAACGAAGACCCTTAAAATCCACAGCAGCTAAACGCCTGCCTCCATCCCTGACGCTTTCGTGACTGTCTCTTGTCCACTTTCGCCATTCTTACAGGACTACTATTCCACTCATTTTGCAATCTGCAAACACAAATGAACATTACTAAACCTTCTATACAGCTTATGTAGCATTATTAAACCTTCTACACAGCTTATGTAGCATTATGAAGCTTTCAAAAAGGCAATCAAAGATTTGTTATTACATGGGAAATGCAAAGGATCTGACACTTGTGTTGCTGCCATCTGATCGATGAGATATGCTACCAGCAGATGATACAGGTCCAGAGAATGTAATTAGTCCAGATACAGGACCTGCCATTGAGAAACTTGACTCGCCACCACCACGTTGCAACTGGTTTGCGGACACTGTGATGTTATCTGAAGATGTGTCGTGATGGTTGGGTGTACTTTGTGTGTCTAGCAGAAGTTCATGAGGACCATTAATGGCTGTTGGTTTCATATTGTTAGAATCTGAAGCAGTGTTCTCTTCCATTTTTTCCGGAATCGGTGCCTAAACAGAACCTTAGAAAGTAAAGATATTGACAAGTAAACCCAACGGGACGAAAACCTTTAATATAGACATTTTAACAAATCTATAACAGAGACATAATAACAAACTATAATCGACAAAAACTATCCATGTGTATCATGAAATGGATATCAAGACCTTTGATAGAGACATTGTAACTAACTGAATCATGCAACAACTATTAGGAAATACGAACCTCCGAAAGCTGTTGATCAACGTCATTTGTGGATTTACTAGTCTTCATCGACGTATCTGGACCACGATTTTCACTGCTCTGGACAATTTTCGATTCAATAACCAAGTTCAACTCATCAGAGGCACATCCGGACAGTAAATAAGCATTCTTGCAGAAATCTTCCAACGGTGAAGAAATTAACTTGTCATCCTCAACCATGTCATCATGTTCATCGCCTTTAACAGTTTCAATATTTTCCCCATGAGATAGTCCCTCGTCTACACATATATCCTTAACAACATTGAAACCACTCTCTTCGTATATCAATTCTGGAAATTTGCATTCTGTAACTTTTTTATCAACGTATTCTGATGGAACATCAGAAGGTGCTAAAGACTGCCCAAACTTTTCATCTTCAAGATTGGTCGAGAAGCTGACTTCATCATTGCCCCATAAGTTGACTTTCTCGTTCTCCTCATCAGACAAGAACGGGTTTACGTATCTTTCAGGACTTTCTTTCATGGTTAACATCACTTCTTCTGTGTCAAGTAGCAATGTTGTCAGATAGGCAAAATCAAGTCGATTAAAATAACTAAAGTAAACCAAATTTGAAGTGTTCTATGTCTGCTAAAACTCAAATGGAAGACGTAATAAGAAGTGACACAATACTTATTTTATATATGAAACAACAAACCTAAACCATATCTATTTGCTCAAAAACAAACTATATATATACAAAACGAATTCATATACAACTATATTACCAAACCATTATAATAAAGATTAAGTCACCAGTTCTATATATAATTACAATATCTTTCGACTTAATTTTCCGTAAGTAAGCCAAATGTAAACAAAACCAAAAACGTTGTTCAACAACTAATAAACTAACCAATCTGCAACAGACTCCCTAACTTAACATAATAAAAAAACTAAACAACAAGGTTAAGTTAAAGACTAAATATAAACAATTAAACTATTCTTTGAGTACTTGCACAAGCATAGAATATATCCAAAAACAAACCGCAAAAATAGTACTTATATGCTTATATACTTTTATCTTAAAACCTTGTTTTTTTTTTTTTTGTGTGTGTCGTACTTCATACTATTTCAATTACATCCCCAACTTCACCATGTTTACATCTGGGATTGCATTTTCAAAACAGATTATGCATATGCAAATCAACGTTTTAGAAGAGCATTGTTGAACCTACTTTTCAAAAACTGCGTTTGTCTATAAGAAAACGCACTGGTTTGCCAAGAACCCGATCCCAAGCACCCTCTAACAAATCCTACACTAACAAACACTAGAAATTAGCAAACAGATCCCAACAAATTAACACATGCCTAATCATATATTAACACAATCCTCACTCCAACAACAAATCTTTTGGACAATTAAAAAAAAAAAAAAAAAAAAAAAAAAAAAAAAAAAAAAAAACCTTCCAACCAATAGATTGCTCAATTTTGCTTACGTGTCAAAAAAAACAAATATCAAATACAACTAAAACTAAAACTAAACAAGTTGCATAAATATATAACTAAAACAAAACAAAACAATAAGTCAACTATATAACACCTAAATTTGACTAAATTTATATCAACATTAAATTAAAAAAAAATGATTATTAAAATTTAAAACAGAAACAGAGTACAAATAAGGATTACACACCTACAAATATTCTCCAAAGATAATCAGGATCATCATACACAGTTCTTTTTATATAAGACTAAGGTTTGTGTGTGAACTGGGAGCAAGTGATGGTGAAATTACAGAGTGTGTTTTTGTTGCATGTGATGACACAAGGAGACAGGTGGACAAAAAAAATGGTCAGAAAAAGCTTTGTCGGAAAAGGTGCCGGAAAAGTGAAAATAAAGACAACTAAAAGAGTTTTATAGTTGGGGGGTTAAAGATAGTCAGTCATAGGATGTTAACAACTCGTGAAATATCAAATATGTCATTTATTAATTGGGTTTTCCTTTTTTATTTTTTACAAAAGTGCATACCAGATAGGGTGACAATTTCTGACTCGACATAAAATTCGATTTAAAACTGATACAAAAATTAACAGGTTTGGGTTGAGTCTAAATAGATTGCGGGTAGGGTTTGGATCGACCGATCTAACCCGTTTATTAAACAGGTCAGGTTCATGTTGGGATTTATTTAAGTGGGTCGACCCGCCAACCCGTTTAAGATTTTTTTTCTTAAACTAAAAATTAATTATATTTTATTACACAAGTTAAATGAGTTAAAAGGATCGACCCGCAAACCTGTTTAATCTGTTTAACTCATGTAATGTACCAACTTTTGTATATAAAATAAGTTAAATGAGTCAATCCGAAACCCGTTTAACCTATTTAACCCATGTAACCTATTTAACCCGTCAACCCAAGTATATATACTGGTTAAATGGGTCAGGTTCAGGTTATGTGTAAACAGGTTACGGTTGACATAACTGACCCGATGATTTAAATGGGTCAGGTTCGGGTTGGGGTTTTCTGACCCGTCAACCTGTCAACCTGAACCCGCCAACCCAAACCCCACCCGAATTGCCACCCCTACCCAATAGGGTATCATAAAAACCGGACCCTACGTGAATCTAAACCCGATTAAGCTTATGTTGGTCAGGTTATTCGGGTTAACCGAATATCCCGAGTCCTAATTTACACCGAATGTTAGATTATATATGTTTATCTAACTCGGGTTCGGGTCAGTCAGATTGACCCGATAACGGTTTTCTATTATTATTATTATTATTATTATTATTATTATTATCATCATCATCATTATTATTATTATCATTATTATTATCACTTTTTTTTAAACATCACTATTATTATTATTATTATTATTATTATTGTTATTATTATTATTATTATTATAGAACTAGTCATTCATTTTTATTATTTTACTTATATTCGGGTTGACTTGAGCCCAACTAACCCGAAATTTAAATAGGGCCTTATTTGGGTATGATATCGCTAGGGCCTCAACATGACTTGGCCCGACCAGAATTGTCCCAACCTGGCCAATCCAACCAAATTAACATCCTGACGAGCCAAGGATGTTTATCGTTTCATTTCTCGGGTTGTTCACTTTAGATCAATAGTCATGTTTTATAATTTTGTAAAGTTTAATTCGAACCAAACAAGACCACATTTTGGTTTTCGGTTCAATTCACGTTTAATACATGATGAGGCGAAAAATGATCCACTTTTAGGGGGTCATTTAAGCCCGGAATTGAATTTATTTGATCAAATATTGCCCTAAATCGTCCCTTTTGTGATTTTAGGTACTTTGAGAGTGAAATCTGGAAAAGGAAGCAATTCGGACGTTTTTGGAGCATAAAAGTGAAGAAAACGCCAAAGTCTTAATTTTCCATGCTGGGAACAGTAGGTGACGGCGTCAAGAGCAAAATTCCATGACGGTCCAGTAGAGAATTGACGGCGTCACGAAGTAGGGCGTCAAGAGTAAAAGTCATGACGGCCTGGAAATGATTATCACATGACGGCGTCAAATGTAGATCAAGGCAGTCCGAGAAGAGTTTTGGCGGCGAGGTGACGGCGTCACAAGTTTAGTCTTGACGCCGTCAGACCCCTTTTCCTATATATAGTTTTCTAATTTTCACATTAAAACGGGGAGAAGTTTTGGAGAAACCCTAAGTACGAATTTGGTGCGAATTTTACAGGTTTTTCAAGGGTTCCAAGCCCTTGATACCTTTCATGTGTAATTGAGATAAGTGTTCTTTTAATTCAATCAATATGTCTATGTGTTGGTTGTTTATATCTTGTTCTTGTCTTAATTCCATCATGCTAGGCTAGATCTATCTTTTGTTTGCTTGGATCTAATGAAACCTAGATGTTAATTATGTGTTGATTACTTGTTTATACTTGTCTTGGATGAATGATTTATATGTTAGGCTTAAGAAAACTGGCAGATCTCCAATTGGTAACATGCTTGAACGTCTTAAGAAACATGAACCGACGCGCACTAGGTCTTTATTGGTTGTATTTAATGCATGAGCCACTGTTTATAATCCCTATGGTTGTGCTGGGCATGGTATAGGAGGAGATAAGAGCTCATAGAATTGGGGAGTTAAGTGTGCCACCCCATGAATGGTATTAAGGAATACGATCCGTCATCCATGCAATTATAACAAGTAATTAACGTGTAAAAGATGTCTAGGGAGTAATGAAATCTAAGTAAACATATTTTCTCCACTTATTGCTCACAACTTTAGTATAATTTAGTTTATTTTCATTTCTAGTATTTTATTTTGATTGCATCTTTAGTATTGGGTTAGTTGATTAGCAACTAATTCCGCCCAAATCCTTCAAACCCGAGATTTTTACTTACTTTCTAAAAAATATAAAATACAAAAATAATCATCCCTCACCTTTAGAACTAGTATTTAGGTTTTCTAATCCTAGCGACACTATTCCTAAGCTGAACGATCAATCCCCCGGTACTTGTCACTATACTATACTACAACGATCAGGTACACTGCCTGGTGGGGGTTGTAAGCTTCTCGAGATCCCTCGAGAGGTAAAGCCTGGTGCGATTCCCACGTATCAAGTTTTTGGCGCCGCAGCCCGGGGAATAGTTATTGTCTAGGTTAGAATTTCTTTTTATTAGGTCTACTTGCTAGATTCCTTTCTAGTAAGATTTTATTTTTATTTTTAGGTTCTCTTTAGTCTATCTTATTTCTTTGTGCCTTTGTTTGTAACCACCCGACATCATGGACGATGGGAACATCTTTGAACCCGTCATCCCACCACAACAAAACCCACCATTAGAACCCCTTAGGCCCCGAACCTTAGGAGAGTATTCCCGACCTAGCCACCAAGGCTACCGAAACACCATTGAGCTCACTGGAGCCAATGTGACCCCCTTGCGATCCGACACCATCCGGTTGGTGCAAAGCGGATGTGCATTCCATGGACTTCGTTCCGAAGATCCAAACCAACATCTTAAGGACTTCCTCAAAATTGTAGATTCCATAGACCTGGATGTTGCAACTAGAGAGACAACCCGATTACGCCTATTCCAATTCTCTCTACGGGATCAAGCTAGTCAATGGCTTGAGCGTTTACCCGCGGGATCCATCACCACATGGGATGATCTCACCACTCGTTTCCTTGCTCAATTTTTCCCACAGGGGAGAACTACTAAGCTTAGAAATGACATCTTGATGTTCCAACAACGTAAAAATGAATCTCTTTATGAATCATGGACTCGTTTCAAGGACTTACTCCAAAAAATCCCTCATCATGGCATAGATCTTTGGCTCCAAGTCCAAATCTTTTATGACCATATCGACATCTCCACGAGGCGAGCCATTGACCAATCGGCCGGTGGTAAGCTACGTGATCTTAGTGCGGAACAATCATGGGAACTCATAGAAGATCTTGCTCTCTATGACAACGAAAGTTGGAATGATCCCCGTGACTTGAACAAAATGGTCAAGGCAATATCTTTGCCTTCGAACAATTCTAGCACTCCCGACCGTAGGATCATGGAACTTGAGGACCAAGTCAAGTTTCTCATGAAATCTTATGAAGCTCCTAAGCCTTCAAGCCAAGTGAACAAAATCACTTCTTCAGGCGAATTATGTAGTGGTCCCCACGACACTCGTGATTGTGTGGAACTCCCCGGAACAGCTTTTGCGGACTACGCATCCACGCGTACCGACGAAGCGGGAGATAAGTGGTACACTTTCAAGCCCGAGCCAAACACTTACGGTGATTCATACAACCCCTTGTGGAAAAATCACCCAAACCTTAGGTGGAAACAAAATCAACCCAATTCTTCCAATTCGCCTAATCGTTACCAACCAACCGGTCCACCCTCCAACCGTACTCTCAACAACAATCATTCTAACAACTTTGGTAGTACTAACAATCTTGAAGGATTGATGTCTAAGTTCATGGCATCTCAAGAGGCTCGCATAGCTAGGTTTGAAACCGAACTCAACCAACAACAAACAGAGATAACCAACAAGATTGACAGCTTGTTGAAAGCCCTCAACAACCAAGCATTAGTCACACCTAGGAAGGACACTAGGGACACCAATAACGGAAGCCAAATTAAGGACCCCTCATCATCCAAACATGTCCACTTTGTCAATGTTGTCACCATTAAGCCAATAGATAAGGAGATTGAAGAGAGTGACAAGGATGAAGTTAGAATAGAAGCCGAGACTAAGGATGAGAGTAGGGAAGTTGAGGTAGGGCCTATAGAAGAGTACTTTGATAAGTTGCCCACCAAGGAAGAACGGGAATACCATAAGGATTTATTCGATGGTCCTGAGAGACCATATATCCTTGGCACCCCCTTATCAAAATGGGAGACCCCTCTAACATTAACATCCCATGCAATATCGGGCACATGCATATATGGAAAGCTTACATCGACCCTAGATCCCCCGTGAACATCATGACCATGACTTATTACAATTGGGTGATGAAGAAGCAACTTGATTTTAGGATGATGCCCGATAAGAATCTGATAAGTAATTTTGCAGGAAGAGTGAAGTGACTGCATGTGATTATAGGGAATCTCACCTATGAGATCGATTTTATGATAGTTGAAGACACTCGTCCGGTGATAGATGCTTGCCTAAGCCAAATAATATTTGGAAAACCATTTGTTGAGGCCACTAGGATGAGTTATGATCCAACTTTAGGGATAGTTAGATTCAAGGAAGAGAATGATGAGGTTGCTTATCAAATGCCCTACAAGATTGAGCAATACCGCCTTCTCTCTAATTTTGAAAAGGAACACAAGCAAGCAGCTTATTATAGGAATGAGGAGGATAGACGTAGAGGAGTAGAGTATGTAAAGAACAGAATGCTTGGTTTCTACAAAGAATGCTTGCAACTAGGTCCAGAATACAAAACTGGTTTAGAAGACGACCTAGAGAGTGGAACCAATGATGAGGTCACGTAGTAACCCATGACCTTGAGTCTAGCTACAAGACTCGTAAATAAAGAAAAGCGCTTCTTGGGAGGCAACCCATGTTTTGTATGATTTTATTTGTTTGTTTGTTATTTGCTTCCGTATGCATGCTTAATTTTTATTGTTGGTAGATCATGTTTCTAAACTAAATAGTGGAAATACTTTACTTTGTTGTTTTGGCCTAGTCTTAACTCCACCTAAAAGTATTTTTGCAAAAGATAAGTGTAAGGGGAAACCCCAAATATGTTTTTAAGAAACAAACCGATCATGATTCTCCACAATATTAAATGAACATGTATATTCGTATTTGTTAGAGTCAAATGCTTGTATTGAGTCATAATGAAGTTTTGCAGGATTTTCCAGGAAGTAGGACCAAGTTTTTCCAGAAATTTTCCGGAAACTTAACATAAGAATTTCTGCAGGTCACTTCTGACGGCGTCAAGAGTTTACTCTTGACGGCGTCAAGTGTAAAAATCTGGAAATTTTACCGGTTTTATTTTTCTAACGGAGTCTTATGGTTTTTGTGAATTATTAAGTTTTATAATCTCCAGGAGATCTGCAAACTTCATTCCACAAGCATTATATCTTATCTTGTTTTCTAGGATTTAGTAACTTATATAGGATGCCGCCGATTTTACGCGAGGTTGTCTTGTCTATTTTATCAGGTTTTACAGGTTATGTATGACAAGAAGATGATTTATATTCTGGAAGGGAAGCTTTGATTGTTCATTTTCTTGGAGGAAGATTTAACCTGGCCACCTTATTATCCATACCGAGCGTATCAGGGGAGTATTTGATTTCATTCTCTTTACTTTTTCACTTTTACATTCTTTACTTGAACATTGGGGACAATGTTCATCTTAAGTGTAAGGGGAGGGTAAAAAGATGATACCTTACATATGCACTTTCACTTGAGTTTGTTTTGTTTAATGGTAGATGTGTAATAAAACTATGAGAAATACTTGTTAGTGCAATTTTAGCGCCAAATTTAAATTTTTTACAACATTTAGGAGTGAAACTTTAGCCAAAGCAAGTGTCTCATGGATAGGAGATTGTATGACTAGCATATAACAGTATCTTCAGAAAAATTTTCCACCCAAATATGTGAGGTTCGCCTTTAGATTTGATAGGAGAAGCATTTACTATTAGTGCTTATGAGTGTACCGGTAGCATTTAGATTCTAGAACTTGCGTTAGTGATGCATCCCGAGACCGCTAGTGAGACTACATTCGTGTAGTAGGATTTACTACATGATAAGAGGCATTAGGATCACCCTTGTGTTAAACCCGTATCATAATTACTTGACCATTTAAGTCATATTACTTGGCTAGTTAAGTCAACTAATTTTTCCCACACCCTTAGCGTTGTACTCATTTTTAGTACACGAAACCCCTAGTACACCCCTCCGAGCCTATCTTTTCGTTTCTAACTTTAAGCATTTTACTTAAAGGAAGAATTTGTTACACCCCACTTAAATGTACAACCAAATCGCCTTAGCCTTCCGTGTATGCGCTCATTTTTAGTGCATTATTGTTATTTGTTAAACCCTAAGTTAACTTTCTAATTGATTACATGGTTGCTAAGTCGAGTCATATCCTTGTACATATTGTTTTGGGACGATTGGGACTCATAGGTAAGTACTTATTATATGGAGTAATGGGGAAGAACATCATTTATTACCCTCATATGTACGTTAATCTTAAAAGTGCTCCAAGTGTTTTGATTTTCTTAATTCGAGTCATTAGATTAGTTTAATGTAAAGTATGTAAAGATTCAAGTGTAAAGGGAATGTTCATCCCCTATGATGTATTATTTTGGATGGTACGGTAAGAGTGTATGCAAAAAAAAAAAAAAAAAAAAAAAAAAAAAAAAAAATCGAAAAAATCAAGAAAAAGAAAAAAAAAATAGAAAAAGAAAAAGAGAAAAAACATACGGACTACCATCCCTTTTTATTCTATGTTTATTTTATGTTTTTGTTATTTTTCGTTTATTAGCTTAAGTCGAGCCTAGTCTTGGCTTAGCAACACCATATTGTACATGTAATTAACTAAGATTGTTAACTCGCCACCAGTAAAACTTCCTTTATCCAACAAAACCGTGTATTTCATATCCCTACACCTAACGTTACAACCCTGTAAAAGACCTCTTTGATAGTTTATCCTAGGTGTTTACGCCATGTGGTGGAGGTTTGATCCTTTCCCAAGCCTATGGTAATCTATTTTGCTATGACAGGTAGTGAGAGATATCTTCTGTTTCCATATTTGTGAGGTGCTAGTGTATGACCTCCGTGCTTGTCTATTGGTCTTTAGTGGAATGATTATTTGTTGTAATTACTTTTATATTAGTGTTAAATGACCCCTAACTTGTATTTTGACTAGAATAAAAGCGCATTTGCTTGAGGACAAGCAAATCTCAAGTGTAAGGGTATATCATGAGGCGAAAAATGATCCACTTTTAGGGGTCATTTAAGCCCGGAATTGAATTTATTTGATCAAATATTGCCCTAAATCGTTCCTTTTGTGATTTTAGGTACTTTGGGAATGAAATCTGGAAAAGGAAGCAATTCGGACGTTTTTGTAGCATAAAAGTGAAGAAAACGCCAAAGTCTTAATTTTCTATGCTGGGAACAGTAGGTGACGACGTCAAGAGTAACATCTTGATGGCGTCAAGAGCAAAATTCCATGACGGTCCAGTAGAGATTTGACGGCGTCACGAAGTAGGGCGTCAAGAGTAAAAGTCATGACGGCCTAGAAATGATTATCACATGACGGTGTCAAATGTAGATCAAGGCAGTCCAAGAAGAGTTTTGGCGGCGAGGTGACGGCGTCACAAGTTTAGTCTTGACGCCGTCAGACCCCTTTTCCTATATATAATTTTCTAATTTTCACATTAAAAAGGCGAGAAGTTTGGAGAAACCCTAAGTACGAATTTGGTGCGAATTTTACAGGTTTTTCAAGGGTTCCAAGCCCTTGATACCTTTCATGTGTAATTGAGATAAGTGTTCTTTTAATTCAATCAATATGTCTATGTGTTGGTTGTTTATATCTTGTTCTTGTCTTAATTCCATCATGCTAGGCTAGATCTATCTTGTGTTTGCTTGGATCTAATGAAACCTAGATGTTAATTATGTGTTGATTACTTGTTTATACTTGTCTTGGATGAATGATTTATATGTTAGGCTTAAGAAAACTGGCAGATCTCCAATTGGTAACATGCTTGAACGTCTTAAGAAACATGAACCGACGCGCACTAGGTCTTTATTGGTTGTATTTAATGCATGAGCCACTGTTTATAATCCCTATGGTTGTGCTGGGCATGGTATAGGAGGAGATAAGAGCTCATAGAATTGGGGAGTTAAGTGTGCCACCCCATGAATGGTATTAAGGAATACGATCCGTCATCCATGCAATTATAACAAGTAATTAACGTGTAAAAGATGTCTAGGGAGTAATGAAATCTAAGTAAACACATTTTCTCCACTTATTGCTCACAACTTTAGTATAATTTAGTTTATTTTCATTTCTAGTATTTTATTTTGATTGCATCTTTAGTATTGGGTTAGTTGATTAGCAACTAATTCCGCCCAAATCCTTCAAACCCGATATTTTTACTTGCTTTCTAAAAAATATAAAATACAAAAATAATCATCCCTCACCTTTAGAACTAGTATTTAGGTTTTCTAATCCTAGCGACACTATTCCTAAGCTGAACAATCAATCCCCCGGTACTTGTCACTATACTATACTACAACGATCAGGTACACTGCCTGGTGGGGGTTGTAAGCTTCTCGAGATCCCTCGAGAGGTAAAGGCTGGTGCGATTCCCACGTATCAATATAGTTTATGCTACCCACAGAAGGAGGTTGCGATCGAGACCCACGATCGATCCCCAGTCGATCGACCTTCTGTGGGGACTCAATCGCATTACGCCAAAAACACAAATAGGTCGTTGGGGCGATCGACAATCGTTTGGTTTTTTTATTTTTATTATTTTTTTATTTTTTATTTTTTTTGACCGGTTGAATATGTTTGATTGTGTGTGTCTGAGTGTGTGGGTGTTTAGTGTGTGTGTCGAGGAAGATGAAGTTTTATAACTTTTTTTTTTCTTTTTTTCTTTTTTTCTTTTTTTTTATATTATTTATGAAATTTGAGTTTCTGTTAAAAATGCTTTTTTTATATATAAATAAATAAAAAAATGAACTTGGTCACCATTACTGGAGCACTCAATCGTTTGCAGGTCGCTAGAGAGAGAAAGGTGATGTGACAGAAAAAATGAAGAGACTGGAGGTCCTTACTGTAGGTAGCCTTAATTTGTCGCAACTTAAACTGAAAAACATGAAAACCCTTTTTCTGGTAAATGAGTAAGCTAATAGCAATAAATGCATATTGACAATTAGTAAAGAATGAAATTTAACATGATAACCAAATCAAATAGGTCTAAATGTTAGCAACCTATCTTCATTAAAGATTTTAAGTCATATCTCGCTTATTGGCTTCCACTATAAGATTATTGATACAATTTTAGCAAACCGTCTTTAAAGTGGTCGACAAGATTGTTAGCCATGAGCAATCCGCTTTTATTTCACGATGTCAAATTCTCGATGGCCCGATCATTCTTAGTGAAGTCATTGATTGGTAAAAAAGGAAGAAATAGTTACTAATCTTCAAAGTGGATTTCGAAAAAGCTTTTGATTTGGTTAGTTGGAAGTACTTGGATTATGTTCTCATTACCCTTGGTTTTGGTTCTAAATGGTGTTCATGGATTAGAGCTTGCTTATTTGTCTAGAGCTTTCGTATTCGTTAATTAATGATAGCCCGACTTTCGAATTTCCTATTAAACACAGGCTTAGACAAGGAGACCCATTATCGCGTTTTCTTTTTATTCTTGTCATGGAGGGTATACACGGTGTCTTCTCAATTATTGTGAGATCATGTCTTACTCGTGGTACAAATTTTGGTCATTCTGATAGTACCCTTTCACATCTCTTTTATGTAGACAACGTGATTATTACTATTGATTGGAGCGCTTGTGACCTTGACAACATCATACTTGTTCTTCATCTTTTCACTTAGCTTTGGGCCTCATAATTAACATCCACAAATCCAATATCTATGGCATTGGAGTTTCAGATGATGAGGTGTTTAGTATGGCTAGGAGCTCTGGTTGTGCCTCGGGTATTTTTCCTTTCACATATCTTGGGCTCCCGATTGGTTCTAATATGAGTTTAATCTCAAATTGGAAGATTTTAATTAACCGCTTTCATTCGAGGCTCTCCTCTTGGAAGGCGAACCTCCTCTCCATATGAGGTCGCCTTACTTTCATCAAGGCAGTTCTAGGTAGTCTTGGCATTTATTACCTTTCGAATTTTAAAGGAGACGGTTTCGCAGTCTTTGGAAAGAGCTCGTTCGACTTTCTTCTGGGGAGGAACTAATGTCGCCGAAAAGTTGGTATGGATTAAATGGTCCAATGTTCTTGCTTCTTTCGAAAAAGGTGTGATGAGGCGAAAAATGAACAGTTTTTAGGGGGTCATTTAAGCCCGAAATTGAATTTATTTGATCAAATATTGCCCTAAATCGTTCCTTTTGTGATTTTAGGTACTTTGGGAGTGAAATCTGGAAAAGTAAGCAATTCGGACGTTTTTGGAGCATAAAAGTGAAGAAAACGCCAAAGTCTTAATTTTCCTTGCTGAGAACAGTAGGTGACGGCGTCAAGAGTAAAATCCTGACGGCGTCAAGAGTAATTTTCATGATGACCCAGTACAGAAATGAAGGCATCACAAGGAAGAGCGTCAAGTGTAAAATACGTGATGGCCTGGAAAATGTTATAATGTGACGGCGTCAGAAGTAGATCAAGGCAGTCCGAGAAGTATTTTGGCGGCGAGATGACGGCGTCACCAATTTGGTCTTGACGCCGTCAGCCTCAGTTTCCTATATATAGTTTTCTAATTTTCATTCATAAAAAAAAGAGAAGTTTTGGAGAAACCCTAAGGCCGAACTTAGTACGAACTTTACAGGTTTTTCAAGGGTTTTCAGCCCTTGAACCCTTTCATGTGTAATTGAGATAAGTATTCTTTTGATTCAATCAATATGTCTATGTGTTGGTTGTCTATATCTTGTTCTTGTCTTAATTCCATCATGCTAGGCTAGATCTATCTTGTGTTTGCTTGGATCTAATGAAACCTAGATGTTAATTATGTGTTGATTACTTGTTTATGGTTGTATTGGATGAATGATTTCGATGTTAGGCTTAAGAAAACTGGCAGATCTCCAAATGGTAACATGCTTGAACGTCTTAGGAAACATGAACTGACGTGCACTAGGTTTTATTGGTTATATTTAATGCATGAGTAAATTCTAATGATCCCATGTTAGGAGCTTCTTAGCCGGCTCGACATAGGAGTGAAGTAGGCACTCATAGGATTGGGGAATTAAGTGTGCCACCCCATGAATGGTATTAAGGAATACAATCCATCATCCACGCAACTATAACAAGTAATTAACGTGTAAAAGATATCTAGGGAGTAGTAAAATCTAAGTAAACACAATTTCTCCACTTATTGCTCACAACCTTAGTTTAATTTAGTTTATTTTCATTTCTAGTATTTTATTTTGATTGCATCTTTAGTATTGGGTTAGTTGACTAGCAACTAATTCTGCCCAAATCCTTCAAACCCGAGATTTTTATTTGCTTTCTAAAAAATATAAAAAATACAAAAATAATCATCCGTCATCTTTAGAACTAGTATTTAGGTTTTCTAATCCTAGCGACACTATTCCTAGCTGAACGATCAATCCCCCGGTACTTGTCACTATACTATACTACAACGATCAGGTACACTGCCTGATGGGGGTTGTAAGTTTCTTGAGATCCCTAGAGAGGTAAAGCCTGGTGCGATTCCCACGTATCAAGTTTTTGGCGCCGCAGCCCGGGGAAATAGTTATTGTCTAGGTTAGAATCTCTTTTTATTAGGTCTACTTGCTAGATTCCTTTCTAGTAAGATTTTATTTTTATTTTTAGGTTCTCTTTAGTCTATCTTAATTCTTCGTGTTTTTGTTTGTACTAGTTTGGTCTTTATGGAATTAGAGAGTCGCCGTTTAGAAGTTAGCAAGAGGCTTATTGCGCATAAAAGAAGAAAGAGAGAAGTTAACACATTTAAGGAATTCATTAAGCCTCTCCAAATGAAAATTGAGTTTACAGACTTTGCTCCAACCCCAGATGAATTGAGTTACCATAGGTTCCTTTTACAACACCCGTGCCCCTCAAAATATAGAAAGACACCATGAATTAGGAGGCATAACTTTAGGAACATAAAAATTCCTTGCATGATTGGGTACATGTCTAGAGAGCATACGTACATTGACTTGAAAGCACCCATGAATATCATGTCTAGGCTCTATTACAATTGGATAATGAACGAAAGACTAAGACCTAGAAAAGACCCTTACAATTCTAATAGGCTATGTAATTTCGTCAGGAGAGTTAAAGGGGTACACATCTTTATAGGAAATTTTACTTATCAATGCGACTTTGTAATCCTAGAAGATGTTAGAGGCATTATAGATCCACACCTAGGAGAAGTAGTTTTAGGATAACCTTTTGTGGAGAAGACTAAGATGTATCACGACCATGAGAAGGGAATAGCTCAGTTTACAGATGGGATAGAGAAGGTCACTTTCATGATGCCTCACATGAAGGAAGAATCAAAGGGGATCAAGAATCTACAAATTGATGAAATTCGACCCTATGAGGTTAAGGAAGATGGAATTACTGATGACGCCTATTATGAAAGGAGGCGAACATACTATTCGGGTTGCATTAATCTAGGCCCGGAATACTAGCGTGATGAGAATTGGGTTAGATGTTTTGAGTTGGCACAAAAGTGGGAAAGGAAAATGTAACTCATGACCTTGAGTCTAGCTACAAGACTCGTAAATAAAGAAAAGCGCTTCTTGGGAGGCAACCCATGTTTTGTGTGATTTTATTTTGTTTGTTTGTTATTTGCTTCCGTATGCATGCTTTATTTTTATTGTTGGTAGATCATGTTTCTCAATTAAATAGTGAAAATACTTTACTTTGTTGTTTTGGCCTAGTCTCAACACCACCTAAAAGTATTTTTGCAAAAGATAAGTGTAAGGGGAAACCCCAAATATGTTTTTAAGAAACAAACCGATCATGATTCTCCACAATATTAAATGAACATGTATATTCGTATTTGTTAGAGTCAAATGCTTGTATTGAGTCATAATGAAGTTTTGCAGGATTTTCCAGGAAGTAGGACCAAGTTTTTCCAGAAATTTTCCGGAAACTTAACATAAGAATTTCTGCAGGTCACTTCTGACGGCGTCAAGAGTTTACTCTTGACGGCGTCAAGTGTAAAAATATGGAAATTTTACCGGTTTTGTTTTTCTAACGGAGTCTTATGGTTTTTGTGAATTATTAAGTTTTATAATCTCCAGGAGATCTGCAAACTTCATTCCACAAGCATTATATCTTATCTTGTTTTCTAGGATTTAGTAACTTATATAGGATGCCGCCGATCTTACGCGAGGTTGTCTTGTCTATTTTACCAGGTTTTACAGGTTATGTATGATAAGAAGATGATTTATATTCTGGAAGGGAAGCTTTGATTGTTCATTTTCTTGGAGGAAGATTTAACCTGGCCACCTTATTATCCATACCGAGCGTATCAGGGGAGTATTTGATTTCATTCTCTTTACTTTTTCACTTTTACATTCTTTACTTGAACATTGGGGACAATGTTCATCTTAAGTGTAAGGGGAGGGTAAAAAGATGATACCTTACATATGCACTTTCGCTTGAGTTTGTTTTGTTTAATGGTAGATGTGTAATAAAACTATGAGAAATACTTGTTAGTGCAATTTTAGCACCAAATTTAAATTTTTTTACAACATTTAGGAGTGAAACTTTAGCCATAGCAAGCGTCTCATGGATAGGAGATTGTATGACTAGCACAAAACCGTATATTCAGAAAAAATTTTAACCCAAATATGTGAGGTTCGTGATACGTGGGAATCGCACCAGGCTTTACCTCTCAAGGGATCTTGAGAAGCTTACAACCCCCACCAGGCAGTGTACCTGATCGTTGTAGTATAGTATAGTGACAAGTACCGGGGGATTGATCGTTCAGCTAGGAATAGTGTCGCTAGGATTAGAAAACCTAAATACTAGTTCTAAAGGTGAAGGAAGATTATTTTTGTATTTTTATATTTTTTAGAAAGCAAGTTAAAATCTCGGGTTTGAAGGATTAGGGTGGAATTAGTTGCTATTCAACTAACCCAATACTGAGATGCAATCAAAATAAAATACTAAAAATAAAAATAAACTAAATTATACTAAAGTTGTGAGCAGTAATTGGAGAAAATGTGTTTACTTAGATTTCACTACTCCCTAGACATCTTTTACACGTTAATTACTTGTTATAATTGCATGGATGACGGATCGTATTCCTTAATACCATTCATGGGGTGGCACACTTAACTCCCCAATTCTATGAGCTCTTATCTCCTCCTACACCATGCCCAGCACAACTATAGGGATTGTAAACAGTGGCTCATGCATTAAATACAACCAATAAAGACCTAGTGCGCGTCGGTTCATGTTTCTTAAGACGTTCAAGCATGTTACCAATTAGAGATCTGCCAGTTTTCTTAAGCCTAACATATAAATCATTCATCCAAGACAAGAATAAACAAGTAATCAACACATAATCAACATCTAGGTTTCATTAAATCTAAGAAAACACAAAATAGATCTAGCCTAGCATGATGGAATTAAAACAAGAACAAGATATAGACAACCAACACATAGACATATTGATTGAATTAAAGGAACACTTATCTTGATTACACATGCAAGGTATCAAGGGGTTGGAACCCTTGAAAAACCTGTAAAGTTACACCAAAATTGTACTTAGGGTTTCTCCCAAAACTTCTATCTTTTAAATGTGAAAAATTAGAAAACTATATATAGGAAAAGGGGTCTGACGGCGTCTAGACAAATCTTGTGACGCCGTCACCTCGCCGCCAAAACTATTCTCGGACTGCCTTGATCTACATTTGACGCCGTCAAGACTTAATCATTTCCAGGTCGTCATGACTTTTACTCTTGAGGCCCTACCTTCATGACGCCGTCAAATCTCTACTGGACCGTCATGAATTTTGCTCTTGACGCCGTCAGGGAGTTTCTCTTGACGCCGTCACCTACTGTTCCCAGCATGGAAAATTAAGACTTTGGCGTTTTCAACACTTTTATGCTCCAAAAATGTCCGAATTGCTTCCTTTTCCAGATTTCACTCCCAAAGTACCTAAAATCACAAAAGGAACGATTTAGGGCAATATTTGATCAAATAAATTCGAATTCGGGCTTAAATGACCCCCTAAAAACGGATCATTTTTCGCGTCATCATATACCCTTACACTTGAGATTTGGTTGTCCTCAAGCAAATGCGCTTTTATTCTACTCAAAATACAAGTTAGGGGTCATTTAACACTAATATAAAAGTAATTACAACAAATAATCGTTCCACTAAAGACCAATAGACAAGCACGGAGGTCATACACAAGCACCTCACAAATAGTGTTTAGATACTCACATCTCTCGGGTGTAATAAAGTGTAAATTAGAATATGGAAACGGAAGATATCTCTCACTACCTGTCATAGCAAAATAGATTACCATAGGCTTGGGAAAGGATCAAACCTCCACCACATGGCGTAAGCACCTAGGATAAACTATCAAAGAGGTCTTTTAAAGGGTTGTAATGTTAGGTGTATGGATATGAAATACACGGTTTTGTTGGATAAAGGAAGTTTTTACTAGTGGCGAGTTAACAATCTTGGTTAATTACATGTACAATGTGGCGTTGCTAAGCCAAGACTAGACTCGACTTAAGCTAATAAATGAAAAATAACAAAAACATAAAATAAACATAGAATGAAACGGGATGGTAGTCCGTATGTTTTTTTCTTTTTTTTTCTTTTTTTTTTTTTTTTTTTTTTTTTTTTTTTTTTTTTGCATACACTCTTACCCTACCATCCAAAATAATAAATCATAGGGAATGAATATTCCCCTTACACTTGAATTTTTACATACTTTACAATCAACTAATCTAATGACTCGAATTAAGAAAATCAAAACACTTGGAGCACTTTTAAGATTAACGCACATATGGGGGTAATAATATTATGTTCTTCCCATTACTCCATAAAATAAGTACTTACCCATGAGTCCTAATCGTCCCAAAACAATATGTACAAGGATATGACTCGACTTAGCAACCATGTAATCAATTAGAAAGTTAACTTAGGGTTTAACAAATAACAATAATGCACTAAAAATGAGCGCATACACGGAAGGTTAAGGCGATTTGGTTGTACATTTAAGTGGGGTGTAACAAATTCTTCCTTTAAGTAAAATGCTTAAAGTTAGAAACGAAAAGAGAGGCTCGGAGTGGTGTACTAGGGGTTTCGTGTACTAAAAATGAGTACAACGCTAAGGGTGTGGGAAAAATTAGTTGACTTAACTAGCCAAGTAATATGACTTAAATGGTCAAGTAATTATGATACGGGTTTAACACAAGGGTAATCCTAATGCCTCTTATCATGTAGTAAATCCTACTACACGAATGTAGTCTCACTAGCGGTCTCGGGATGCATCACTAACGCAAGTTCTGGAATCTAAATGCTACCGGTACACTCATAAGCACTAATAGTAAATGCTTTTCCTATCAAATCTAAAGGCGAATCTCACATATTTGGGTGGAAAATTTTTCTGAATATACGGTTATGTGCTAGTCATACAATCTCCTATCCATGAGACGCTTGCTATGGCTAAAGTTTCACTCCTAAATGTTGTAAAAAATTTTAAATTTGGCGCTAAAATTGCACTAACAAGTATTTCTCATAGTTTTATTACACATCTACAATTAAACAAAACAAACTCAAGCGAAAGTGCATATGTAAGGTATCATCTTTTTACCCTCCCCTTACACTTAAGATGAACATTGTCCCCAATGTTCAAGTAAAGAATGTAAAAGTGAAAAAGTAAAGAGAATGAAATCAAATACTCCCTGATTCGCTCGGTATGGATAGTAAGGTGGCAAGGTTAAATCTTCCTCCAAGAAAATGAACAATCAAAGCTTCCCATCCAGAATATAAATCATCTTCTTGTCATACATAACCTGTAAAACCTGAGAAAATAGACAAGACAACCTCACGTAAAATCGGCGGCATCCTATATAAGTTAATAAATCCTAGAAAACAAAATAAGATATAATGCTTGTGGAATGAAGTTTGCAGATCTCCTGGAGATTATAAAACTTAATAATTCACAAAAACCATAAGACTCCGTTAGAAAAACAAAACCGGTAAAATTTCCAGATTTTTACACCTGACGCCGTCAAGAGTCAACTCCTGACGCCGTCAGAATTGACCTGCAGAAATTCTTATGTTAAGTTTCCGGAAAATTTCTGGAAAAACTTGGTCCTACTTCCTTGAAAATCCTGCAAAACTTCATTATGACTCAATACAAGCATTTGACTCTAACAAATACGAATATACATGTTCATTTAATATTGTGGAGAATCATGATCGGTTTGTTTCTTAAAAACATATTTGGGGTTTCCCCTTACACTTATCTTTTGCAAAAATACTTTTAGGTGGAGTCAAGACTAGGCCAAAACAACAAAGTAAAGTATTTCCACTATTTAGTTTAGAAACATGATCTACCAACAATAAAAATAAAACATGCATACGGAAGCAAATAACAAATAAACAAATAAAATCACACAAAACATGGGTTGCCTCCCAAGAAGCGTTTTTCTTTATTTACGAGTCTTGTAGCTAGACTCAAGGTCATGGGTTACTACGTGACCTCATCATCAAACGTCACATCCTCCTCACTAATCATTTCATTGTTATTCTCTTGGTAGTGCTTGACACGTTGTATGTTAACAGTAAATTCCCTACCTTCATCATCTAGTAACACCACGGCTCCAAATTTAGAGGAATTCTTTACCGTGAATGGTCCATACCATCTAGACTTAAGTTTTCCCGGAAATAATCTCAACCGAGAATTGTATAATAGGACCTTGTCTCCCTCTGAAAATTCTTTGGGTTTCTTAATTCTCTGATCATGCCATCTTTTAGCTCTCTCTTTATATGTGATGGAGGATTCGTAGGCTTCTAGCCTAAGCTCATCAAGCTCGTGTAATTGCAAGAACCTATTATTTCCAGCAATTGTGTAATCTAAGTTGCATGTCTTAAGCGCCCAATAAGCCTTATGTTCTAATTCCACTGGTAAGTGACATGCCTTACCATACACCATGCGGAACGGGGTCGTTCCAATAGGTGTTTTGTAGGCGGTTCGAAATGCCTATAAGGCTTTGTCGAGTTTAAATGACCAGTCCTTTCTGTTTTGACTAACCGTTTTTTCAAGTATTCTTTTAATAGCCCTATTGGTGTTTTCGACTTGGCCATTGGTTTGTGGATGATAAGCGGTGGAGAACCGATGGGGTACTCCATACCTTTTCATGACCTTTTCCATTTGTGCATTGCAAAAATGGGTTCCCCTATCACTAATGAGAGCTTTAGGAATCCCGAATCTCGCGAAAAGCTTTTTCAGGAAATGAACAACTACTCTGGCGTCATTGGTCCTAAGGGATTGTGCCTCAACCCATTTTGAAACATAGTCAATGACAACTAATATGTATTCGTTCCCCCCTGAAGATGGAAAGGGTCCCATGAAGTCAATCCCCCAAACATCGAAGACCTCACAAACTTTTATAAAGTTCTGAGGTGCTTCATCCCTATGTGATATATTTCCGGCTCGCTGACATGCATCGCACACCTGTACCATTTCTTTTACATCACGGAAAATTGTGGGCCAATAGAATTCTGCATCGAGAATCTTTCGGGCGGTGATGTTTATCCCATGGTGCCCGCCAGAGGGACCAGAGTGACATTCCCTCATAATCTTTACTGCCTCATTTTCCGAAACACAACGCCTTACAATTTGGTCAGGACACCTTCGGAATAAAAAGGGTTCATCCCAAAAGTAGTACTTTAGTTGAGAAAAGAACCTCTTCCTTTCGTACTTAGTCAGGTGTTCAGGAACGAGTCTACTTACGAGGTAATTAGCAAAATCGGCGTACCACGGCTCCGAGTCACTCATTAACATGAGTTGTTCGTCAGGAAATGAATCCCTAATCTCACTTCTATCGTGCTCATCCAAGGGGTTTTCGAGACGAGATAGATGATCTGCGGCCAGATTTTCAGCTCCCCTCTTATCACGAATCTCAACATCGAATTCTTGTAGCAACAAGATCCACCGAATTAGTCATGGCTTAGCATCCTGCTTCGCGAAGAGATATCTAAGAGCCGAGTGATCAGTGAAGACGACTGTTTTTGAAAGGACAAGATATTGTCGGAATTTGTCGAATGCAAACACTACGGCTAATAGTTCTTTCTCGGTGGTGGAGTAGTTCTCTTGAGCGGGATTCATGGTTTTGCTAGCGTAGTAAATAGGTTGGAAAAGCTTGTCACGTCGTTGACCTAATACAGCCCCGACAGCGAAGTCGCTAGCGTCACACATGATTTCAAATGGTAACTCCCAGTTGGGTGTGATCATGATTGGAGCTTGAGTGAGTTCCCTTTTTAAGAGATCGAATGCATCCTTGCATTCTTGGGAAAAATCGAACGGAGCATCCTTCACAAGTAATTGAGTCATTGGCCGAGCGATTTTTGAGAAATCTTTGATGAATCTCCGATAAAACCCGGCATGCCCCAAGAAGCTGCGTATTGCTTTAACAGTCGTGGGGTATGGTAACTTAGATATAGCTTCAACTTTAGCTTGGTCCACCTCTATTCCGTTCCCTGAGATCTTATGCCCTAACACAATCCCTTCTTTTACCATGAAATGACACTTTTCCCAGTTTAGCACCAAGTTGGTTTCCTCACAACGTTTAAGCATCCTTTCAAGATTAGCAAGGCAGCGGTCGAAGGAGTTCCCGAAGACCGAAAAGTCATCCATGAACACTTCCATGCTGTCTTCCATGAGTTCGTGAAAGATTGCGGTCATGCATCGCTGGAAAGTGGCGGGGGCATTACATAGCCCAAAAGGCATCCTTTTGTAAGCAAATGTTCCATAAAGGCAGGTAAATGTGGTCTTTTCTTGGTCCTCAGGTGCTATGGGAATCTGAAAATATCCAGAGAATCCATCCAAGAAGCAATAGTACTCGTGTCCAGATAATCTCTCTAACATCTGATCAATGAATGGTAAGGGAAAGTGATCTTTCCTCGTGGCATCATTGAGCTTTCGATAGTCGATGCATACCCGCCATCCAGTGACTGTTCTCTGGGGCACCATCTCACCCTTGTCATTCTTAACTACAGTCATTCCACCCTTTTTAGGTACAACCTGCACAGGACTGACCCATGGGCTATCCGAGATCGGGTAAATCAATCCTGCATCCAAAAGTTTTATGACTTCTTTCTTTACTACTTCCTTAATGTTAGGGTTCACGCGCCTCTGGGGTTGCACGGTAGGTTTATAATCTTCTTCCATGAGAATCTTATGTGTGCAAAAAGTTGAGTCAATCCCCTTAATGTCAGCCACACTCCATGCGAGTACCCCCTTGTATTTTTTTAGGACCTCTAAGAGTTTACCTTTTTGTTCATGTTCCAAGGAAGATTTTATGATTACCGGGAGTTGATCCTCTCCCTGAAGGAAGGCATACTCCAAATGGTTAGGAAGCTCTTTAAGATCTACATCAGGAGGTTCGATAATAGAAGGTTTGAGCTTGTTTTCGGGTTTTCGGAGCTCGAGATGTTCCGTTGCCTCTTGTCTGGGGTAGAAGGAGACTGCACTAACATCCTCCATCTTTTCTACCTCTAGCAAAGGCAGAAAACTCTCGTCCCGTAGCCAGCCTTCATCGAACTGTTCATCGACACAGTTATCAATGACATCTGTGAGTTCATCTACTTCCCTGATAAAATAGAGCCGGTTGGCTGCTTCGAGCGAGAGGTCCATAGAATCCTTAATGTCGAAGGTTGTGCTATCGTCTCCCACTCGTAAGGTTAATTTTCCATCGTAGACATCGATGACTGCACGAGTGGTAGCAAGAAATGGTCTACCTAGGATGATGAGTACCAAGTCATCCTCTTCCATATCCAGGATTACGAAGTCGACCGGGAATTTGAATTTCCCAACTTTGACTAGCACATTCTCGCATATCCCTACGGGGTACTTGACCGATCTATCGGCTAGTTGGATGTTCATATGGGTAGACTTCAAACCAGAGTATCCTAGTTTACGGAACATAGAATGAGGCATGAGATTGATACTCGCTCCCAAATCGGCAAGAGCATTCTTGATTGATAGAGGTCCTATGGAGCAAGGCAAGGTGAAGCTGCCCGGATCGTCTACCTTTTTTGGTAGCCCTCGGTGGGTCACCACTGAGCATTCTTCCCCCAGGGTCACAAGACCCTCGAGTTTCTTCCGGTTAGCAAGTAGTTTTTTAAAGTATGTGCTATACTTTGGCATGTGATAGCAAGCATCAAGGAGAGGTATGGTGACAACCGAGTCTTTTAGGTAAGACAGGAATCTCTTGTTATCATTCTCAGTTTTCTGGTTCCTTAATCGGGACGGAAACGGGATTCTCACAGGTTGGTTAGGCAGGGTTGATGGGGAAGGGGTCGTCAAGGGTGGTTGGTCGGGGGTATTACCGCCGACATCCTCCTCCTCCTCCCCAGGTTTGTTTGGATCGGGGGTGATGGGAGATGAGTTTGGGTAAGGAGGGTCCTTGGTTGTTGTTCCAGCTCGAGTGGTTATCGCGAGCATGAGGTCTTTTTTGCTTACTGATGGCGTTTCAAGATTATCTAGGGCAGAGTTAAGCTTATTGAAAAATTCTCCAATATCCTCATGCTGCTCGTCGAAAAGCTCATTAAGACCTTTCATTTGCAAGCCTTTTTCTTGAGTGAAGCGACCAAGGTCATTTTCAAAATTGCTCCTGATTTTGAATTCAGGGCCTTCCTCCCTTTCTCTCCTCTTTACCAAATTTCCCCAAAGGGTGCAATCGTCATTTTGGTAAAAAGGCAAAAGGGAGGGATCAGCATAAATGTCCCCTCCTGACAAGCATGCATGTTCAGTTGTGGCTGCTCCTCCGCATTCTTCTACCTCATGCGGGCCCCCACAGTAATCGCAGATTAGGTAAGGATTCGAGAGTTGTTTAGGTAACTGTGATCCAACTAGGTATTCCACTCTTTTGTGAATTCTTCTCAATCGATCAGAAGTGATTTCAGAAACGCTGACAGTCGACTCAAGTTCATCCCAAGTGTCATCCTGGTCTTGAGCATATTCTTCAATCCTATCCCATCCTTCTTCGGCACTAAGGTTGGCCAATCTCCCTTTTCTAGATTGGTTAATTCCGTTTCAATCGTTAGAGGAGATATTATCGTAGAAGATTTGGACCAAGAGCCAAAGCTCAATGCCATGATGAGGAACTTGTCTTATTAAATCTTTGAATCTAATCCACGATTTATGGAAGGGTTCGTCCTTCCCTTTTCGGAAACGGAGGATCCTGTCTCTAAACACTGAGGTTTTTCCAGGTGGAAAGAACTTCTCATAGAACTTGGATATGAGTTGCTCCCATGTGAAAATAGATTCAGAAGGGAGTTTGTCATACCATTCTTGGGCTTTTTCATATAGGGTGAAAGGAAAGAATCGCAATCGGGATGTGTCTCTAGTCGCCCCATCCGTATGGAGGGTGTCTACTATTTTCAGGAAATCTTTGATGTGTTGGATTGGATCTTCCTCATCTAATCCGCAAAACTTACACACACTCTGGACAAGCCAAACATCGTTTGCATGCAAGACCTCGTTGGTGTGTTCGTTTGGGTAGACAATGGCGTTTGAGAAGCCACGAGAGGTTGGGGAGGAGTAGTCCTTAAGGCGCTTAGGAATGGGGGTTGCGGGGGTACACATCTCGTCGTTGGGTTGGGAGCTAGGGATTGTGACATGGTTTTCTGAATTTTCTTCAGAAAGAGGTGCATCAAAATCAATGGCAACGCTAGATGGTTCAGAAGTTGAGTGATATTGTCTCAATCTATGCATTTCTCTTTCGGGTTCCGCATAAGGCAAGACCAGGTTTCGAGTGGAACTACGACTCCTAGTGATCCTAAGGTTAATGGATTCGTCATTTGCCATGATGGCAGGTGGTGAAGAGTTACGAACAAAGGCACAAAGAAATGAGATAGACTAAAGAAAACTAAAAATAAAAATAAAATCTTACTAGAAAGGAATCTAGCAAGTAGACCTAATACAAAGAAATTCTAACCTAGACAATAACTATTCCCAGCCTGCGGTGCCAAAAACTTGATACGTGGGAATCGCACCAGGCTTTAGCTCTCAAGGGATCTTGAGAAGCTTACAACCCCCACCAGGCAGTGTACCTGATCGTTGTAGTATAGTATAGTGACAAGTACCGGGGGATTGATCGTTCAGCTAGGAATAGTGTCGCTAGGATTAGAAAACCTAAATACTAGTTCTAAAGGTGAGGGATGATTATTTTTGTATTTTATATTTTTTAGAAAGTAAGTAAAAATCTCGGGTTTGAAGGATTTGGGCGGAATTAGTTGCTAATCAACTAACCCAATACTAAAGATGCAATCAAAATAAAATACTAGAAATGAAAATAAACTAAATTATACTAAAGTTGTGAGCAATAAGTGGAGAAAATGTGTTTACTTAGATTTCACTACTCCCTAGACATCTTTTACACGTTAATTACTTGTTATAATTGCATGGGTGACAGATCGTATTCCTTAATACCATTCATGGGGTGACACACTTAACTCCCCAATTCTATGAGCTCTTATCTCCTCCTACACCATGCCCAGCACAACTATAGGGATTGTAAACAGTGGCTCATGCATTAAATACAACCAATAAAGACCTAGTGCGCGTCGGTTCATGTTTCTTAAGACGTTCAAGCATGTTACCAATTGGAGATCTGCCAGTTTTCTTAAGCCTAACATATAAATCATTCATCCAAGACAAGAATAAACAAGTAATCAACACATAATCAACATCTAGGTTTCATTAGATCTAAGCAAACACAAGATAGATCTAGCCTAGCATGATGTAATTAAGACAAGAACAAGATATAGACAACCAACACATAGACATATTGATTGAATTAAAGGAACACTTATCTTGATTACACATGCAAGATATCAAGGGGTTGGAACCCTTGAAAAACCTGTAAAGTTACACCAAAATCGTACATAGGGTTTCTCCCAAAACTTCTCTCTTTTAAATGTGAAAAATTAGGAAACTATATATAGGAAAAGGGGTCTGACGGCGTCAAGACAAATCTTGTGACGCCGTCACCTCGCCGCCAAAACTATTCTCGGACTGCCTTGATCTACATTTGACGCCGTCAAGACTTAATCATTTTCAGGCCGTCATGACTTTTACTCTTGACGCCGTACCTTCATGACGCCGTCAAATCTCTACTGGACCGTCATGGAATTTTGCTCTTGACGCCGTTAGGGAGTTGCTCTTGACGCCGTCACCTACTGTTCCCAGCATGGAAAATTAAGACTTTGGCGTTTTCTTCACTTTTATGCTCCAAAAACGCCCGAATTGCTTCCTTTTCCAGATTTCACTCCCAAAGTACCTAAAAGCACAAAAAGAACGATTTAGGGCAATATTTGATCAAATAAATTCGAATTCGGGCTTAAATGACCCCCTAAAAACGGATCATTTTTCGCCTCATCAATTCGCCTTTAGATTTGATAGGAAAAATATTTACTATTAGTGCTTATGAGTGTACCGGTAGCATTTAGATTCTAGAACTTGCGTTAGTGATGCATCCCGAGACCGCTAGTGAGACTACATTCGTGTAGTAGGATTTACTACATGATAAGAGGCATTAGGATCACCCTTGTGTTAAACCCGTATCATAATTACTTGACCATTTAAGTCATATTACTTGGCTAGTTAAGTCAACTAATTTTTCCCACACCCTTAGCATTGTACTCATTTTTAGTACACGATACCCCTAGTACACCCCTCCGAGCCTATCTTTTCGTTTCTAACTTTAAGCATTTTACTTAAAGGAAGAATTTGTTACACCCCTCTTAAATGTACAACCAAATCGCCTTAGCCTTCCATGTATGCGCTTATTTTTAGTCCATTATTGTTATTTGTTAAACCCTAAGTTAACTATCTAACTGATTACATGGTTGCTAAGTCGAGTCATATCCTTGTACATATTGTTTTGGGACGATTGGGACTCATGGGTAAAGTACTTATTTTATGGAGTAATGGGGAAGAATATCATATATTACCCCCATAGGTGCGTTAATCTTAAAAGTACTCCAAGTGTTTTGATTATCTTAATTCGAGTCATTAGATTAGTTTATTGTAAAGTATGTAAAAATTCAAGTGTAAGGGAAATGTTCATTCCCTATGATGTATTATTTTGGATGGTAGGGTAAGAGTGTATGCAAAAAAAAAAAAAAAAAAAAAAAAAAATCGAAAAAATCAAGAAAAAAAAATAGAAAAAGAAAGAGAGAAAAAACATACGGACTACCATCCCTTTTCATTCTATGTTCATTTTTACGTTTTTGTTATTTTTCATTTATTAGCTTAAGTCGAGTCTAGTCTTGGCTTAGCAACGCCACATTGTACATGTAATTAACCAAGATTGTTAACTCGCCACCAGTAAAACTTCCTTTATCCAACAAAACCGTGTATTTCATATCCCTACACCTAACGTTACAACCCTTTTAAAAGACCTCTTTGATAGTTTATCCTAGGTGCTTACGCCATGTGGTGGAGGTTTGATCCTTTCCCAAGCCTATGGTAATCTATTTTGCTATGACAGGTAGTGAGAGATATCTTCCGTTTCCATAGTGTAATTTATACTTTATTACACCCGAGAGATGTGAGTATCTAAACACTATTTGTGAGGTGCTAGTGTATGACCTCCGTGCTTGTCTTTGGTCTTTAGTGGAACGATTATTTGTTGTAATTACTTTTATATTAGTGTTAAATGACCCCTAACTTGTATTTTGAGTAGAATAAAAGCGCATTTGCTTGAGGACAAGCAAATCTCAAGTGTAAGGGTATATGATGAGGCGAAAAATGAACCGTTTTTAGGGGGTTATTTAAGCCCGGAATTGAATTTATTTGATCAAATATTGCCCTAAATCGTTCCTTTTGTGATTTTAGATACTTTGGGAGTGAAATCTGGAAAAGGAAGCAATTCGGACGTTTTTGGAGCATAAAAGTGAAGAAAATGCCTGACGGCGTCAAGAGTAATTTTAATTTTCATTGCTGAGAACAGTAGGTGACGGCGTCAAGAGTAAAATCCTGACGGCGTCAAGAGTAATTTTCATGACGACCCAGTACAGAAATGAAGGCGTCACAAGGAAGAGCGTCAAGAGTAAAATACGTGACGGCCTGGAAAATGTTATAACGTGACGGCGTCAGAAGTAGATCAAGGCAGTCCGAGAAGTATTTTGGCGGCGAGATGACGGCGTCACCAATTTGGTCTTGACGCCGTCAGCCTCAGTTTCCTACATATAGTTTTCTAATTTTCATTCATAAAAAAAAGAGAAGTTTTGGAGAAACCCTAAGGCCGAACTTAGTACGAACTTTGCAGGTTTTTCAAGGGTTTTCAGCCCTTGAACCCTTTCATGTGTAATTGAGATAAGTATTCTTTTAATTCAATCAATATGTCTATGTGTTGGTTGTCTATATCTTGTTCTTGTCTTAATTCCATCATACTAGGCTAGATCTATCTTGTGTTTGCTTGGATCTAATGAAACCTAGATGTTAATTATGTGTTGATTACTTGTTTATGGTTGTATTAGATGAATGATTTCGATGTTAGGCTTAAGAAAACTGGCAGATCTCCAAATGGTAACATGCTTGAACGTCTTAGGAAACATGAACTGACATGCACTAGGTTTTATTGGTTGTATTTAATGCATGAGTAAATTCTAATGATCCCATCTTAGGAGCTTCTTAGCCGGCTCGACATAGGAGTGAAGTAGGCACTCATAGGATTGGGGAATTAAGTGCGCCACCCCATGAATGGTATTAAGGAATACAATCCGTCATCCACGCAACTATTACAAGTAATTAACTTGTAAAAGATATCTAGGGAGTAGTGAAATCTAAGTAAACACAATTTCTCCACATATTGCTCACAACCTTAGTTTAATTTAGTTTATTTTCATTTCTAGTATTTTATTTTGATTGCATCCTTAGTATTGGGTTAGTTGACTAGCAACTAATTCCGCCCAAATCCTTCAAACCCGAGATTTTTATTTGCTTTCTAAAAAATATAAAAAAAAATACAAAAATAATCATCCCTCATCTTTAGAACTAGTATTTAGGTTTTCTAATCCTAGCGACACTATTCCTAGCTGAACGATCAATCCCCCGGTACTTGTCACTATACTATACTACAACGATCAGGTACACTGCCTGGTGGGGGTTGTAAGCTTCTCGAGATCCCTCGAGAGGTAAAGCCTGGTGCGATTCCCACGTATCAAGGTGGCTTAAATATTGGTAGTCTAAAGGCTTTTAATCTTGCCCTTCTTCAAAAGTGGCGATGGAGGTTGATGTCTTACCCGAATGTGGTTTTGGTTACAATAATTAAAGCGTTACATGGTCAATAAGGTGGTTCAAAAACCAGGGCTGCAATTTCAATGAACGTGGGCAAAGATAGTGGGTTCATCGAATTAATTACACTCGAAAGGTGTCATCCCGACTAATTTGTTTCAATTCAAAGTAAGTTGTGGCACTCACGTTCGTTTTTGGAAGGACATTTCATTATTGATCGTATTGAAAATGGGCAATGCCGCTGGAATTGGTCGAGGACCAATCTCGGAGTTTGTAATTTGGCTTACTTGCATGACATGCTTATAGAGATTAGCCTTGTTGGTACAAATGATATTGAAGATTCTTGCATGTGGATGTTGGGTTTAGATGGTAACTTCAAAGTGAGGGAATTTCGTCGCCTTATTGATTCCAAGATCCTACCCTCGTTGGTTCCATCGACTACATGGGTCAAAACTCTTCCAAGAAAAGTTAATATCTTTATATGGAGAATGATCTTAGACCAGCTACTCAGAGGTTGAATCTGTCTTCTCGTGGCATTGACATCCCGACGATCTCTTATCCTTTTGGTAATGGTAACGTGGAATCCTTTAATCACATTTTCTTTTAACGTTACATCGCTATGGAGGTTTGGAGACTTGTCGTACTTGGTGTGATATCCCTTTCCTCCTTTTACTTCTCTTGAGCATTGGAAGGATTGGTCTGGCTTGTGGTACGCTTCAAATGAGAAGAAGCATCGTTTCTCTGTTATTTTTTCTTCGTTTCTATGGTGGCTATGTAGGTTTCACAAAAATGTTACTTTTTGTTTGCATCCGATGAGGAAAATTGACATTTTCGACAACATTCGATCATCTTCTTTTTCTTGGCTATATCATAGGGGTTACAGGCTTGGAATTGTTAGATTGACTTAAGTCTCCTATTCTACTTACGAGTTATGGCGTGCGGTGATATGTTTTGCTTTTCGATGAGGGGAGTATCGAGCTTCTTTAGGCGTTTCGTTCTTTTTTACTTTTATGCCTTTTCTTATTGAATCTTTTCATCAGGGCTTGTTTGGGGCTATATAAAAAACGCTCTGGAGTGAAAACCGATGGCTCGACCTCCATGGGTGAGATTTTCTTTTGTCTTGGTTGTCCGTAATCGGCAAGAGTTTTTTCATCATTTTTGTATTTCTCACAGTTAAAGCTTCGAAAGGAATCTAGGAAAGTGTTTTTTTTTGTATTGTACTATTTGGCTTCTATCACCTTGATGCTTATTTTCTAGATTACATTTTAAATTTATAATGACTCGTTTACCTATGATCTACTATTGCACAAACGGGCAGTGTATCCGATTGTGTGTAGTCTAGTAATTGGTAAAATCGAGGTAGTCCCAAGAGCTAATGGCGAAGTCTAATTTAAGTTCTAATTGTCATGAAAATGATTTTAAGATTAATTAACTAATTACTAAAACTTAAATGAATGTGAAGATAATCAATGGGAAGAATATGTTAACCTAGTTACTACATTATCATGCAATGATCTAGTTCCTATGTGCAATGTCCATGTCTAGCCTTATGTAGTGGTTCTAAGTCATTAGGCACGAATGATCATCGTGACCTAACCTATAATCCCTAGGTTCCAACCCCGATGGTCACAGATGGTCAAGTATCAACTAGTCATTAAGTACCAACTGTTGGAATTATAATATCATGACATGCATATAAATAAACCAATAACATCAAGTAAGCATATGCGGAAGCGATATAACAAGATCATATAACATGTAATTAATTAATCAATAATAAATAGTAAACATACCTTTGTGATTCTAGCCCGAACAAGAATCAATAAAGCAATCTTCAACTTATGAACCCTAATTAGGGTTTATGTGGATTGTAAGAATTACCCCTTACCTCTTTTATAATTCAATCCTAGAATCAAACAATAGTGTGTTTGAATCGCGTTCTTGTACACACGTACTAATTCAAGTAAAAGTTTATGCAAGTAAATTAAACACAAAACCTTTTAGCGTTTATAAAAATCAAAACCCTTCTGTGTAATAAAGATGGATCGATTTTGAGGACAAGATGAGAAAGAAAACACCTATTATGTATGTACAAGTTATGAGAAACCAATATCCCATGAGGTGTTTATATACTATAGATTACTTGAAGCTCAAGACACAAAGAAGGTGGAAACCTCTCCTTGGCCGATCGGTTATGGACTCCCCAAGGGAATTCCAGAACCTTCTATTGTTTCCAATTAATCACAAGTATTACTTTCCTAATCGTCGTCTAACGGTCGTTAGCCATTCTCCTTTAAATACTAACGGTCGTTACTAGTTTTTTGTTTATTAATAATTATATATAACATTTATAAATAATTATTCTTTTACTCTTCATACGTAAAGTGTGCAATCCCACGATCTCGAGTTCGATCCTAACATACGACTACTAAAATAATGTCCATAATCTAACAGCTCCCACTTGGACATATGTTAATAGTGTAATCACATCGGTTAGCGTCTTGCAACACGCCGATGCCTCTCGTACGATCTCGAGTAAGGCTCTTGGAAAAACCTTTTAATGATTTCTCATTATTATTATCCTTTTGTTTCTAATACCACGTTAATAAGGATATGGATTAAAGTCATTCCTTAATTAACCATTCTGTTTCTCGTTGTTTGTGATTGATCAAGATTACCAAATCTTCTGAACATATTCAGGGGAGATCTTGGGTGCGGCCACACATACATCTTACCAACCCTACGAGGGGCCCAGCAGTATTAAACTCCAAAAATAAATTTGAAGGAAAAAATTATATCTTGACTACAAGCAAAACCCACAAACTTTGTAACACTTTCGAAAACAACCCTTATGACTACCAGTTACGTATAGCGTGAAGTTGTTCCACAAAAATGTACTACATTTATGACACTTATCTTGCATCTCAAGTCTAAGGATAACTTCTCATGATTTACTTAATAACAAAATCTATAAAGTAACATCATGTAGTTGGGATAAGTCCTATATTCGATGTCATTGAATATCATCTGAAATGGCATGACTACGCATCAATATACTTTAAGTATATTATACCAACCTTCAGATTTTTCTTGATTTAATAATATTCCCATATTATTAACTGACAACGGACAATTTAGAATAACATTTATTCATGGATTAAACATACAAATATTTGATACAATATATTATAAATTAAACATACCATGTATTTAAATTTATTATAATAATTTTTTAACATCCCTTATCCAAATACTAAATAGATCAATGCATGATAAGTTTTGTTGATGAATTATGTCTCAAGCAATGACATTCATACTTGTTTACAAGGCATAAATCATCCAACTTTGATCTATTGGAATTTTAAAAATACTTATTTCAAGAATTCAACTAGTGATGTTTTTATATATGCATACTCAATTATTTTGATAATGCCATATAATATTTAATAAAATGTGTGACATCCTTAACCACCAATTTATGATAATCAAACTTCCAAACATTTTAAAGTTTGAAGTATTCTTATTCTCTTAATATATAATGCAACTATGCTTTTATTAAGCATAACTAGTACATATAGTCAAGGATGAAATCCTTACCATAACTAGTATTGAGTGTCATCTCAATTTCATTAGCATCATTGTATACAAACAACAATATGCTCTTAAAACCTTCCGTAAACATTAATATCTATTGTGTAATGTTTGATCCCCTTGGCTATGACAATTTTCACAACAATTGAAAAATTGTTCATCTATAGAATTTGGAAGCTGTTCCAGATTAAGGATGTGATTCTATAATCAAACATATTCTTTTAGAATATTACACAAGTTATCTAATAACTTTTAATTAGATATCAATATTTCCAAATCATCTTATAATAAAGCATGAAACAACAAAACATGATGTTCATGAAAAATCTTTAAGTCACACTTAGATTTTATTCATGTTATGCATATCCATTTATACTTTCTAAATGATATATCATGTTATATTAGATTCATTTACCGCACATGTTTCAACAATAAACATTCATTCCAAGGTTGTATGTCTTATTTCTAAAATTTTACAAGTAAAGTTTCATTCCAAACTAAGACTTAACTATTAACTTATATGGAATGTTACCTTTTATATGTTCTACAATATATATGATTTAAGAAATTAAACATAATACTCCCACTAGCTTTTAGGAATTCTTAGAAATTATCTTATTTTAATTATAAATCAAAACATGGATTTAATAATTAAACATAAGAGTTATCTTCTAGATGCATGCATTTATCCATTCATGGATTATTGCACTTTGTACACTTCCAAATATTTGAATTCATAAACTCCTTTTAATTACTTATCGTCCTCGCTCAAGTAATCACTCAAGAAAGAGTTTTGATATTCCATTGTCAATTTCATAAATGTGACAATCATAATCTTTATATATTTAATGTATTTAAAAAAATATTCAATTACAGTTAATTGCTTAAGTGTGATTAATAATCTTATCATAAAACCACAAGGGTGACCCAACAGTAAGAATACCAGCCTTTCAAAGAGGAGGTCAAGGGTTCGAATCCAATGGGGAGAAAATTAATCCCCTTGTGGCCACGGAGGTTCACCTGCACCAACTCCGGGCTATCCAAAAGGGTAGTCGCCGTGGGATTAGTCGGCTCGCAATGTCGAGTCGGAAACCCATGTAATAATAATAGTAATAATAATAATAATAATAATAATAATAATAATAATAATAATAATAATAATAATAATAATAATAATAATAATAATAATAATAATAATAATAATAATAATCTTGTCATAGGACATGCATTAAATATGTGCACAATATTTTCCATATGATTTCTATATAAAGATTTAAACCACCATGGTTACCTTATCTTTGAAGAAACTCATCTTTATTTTCTAGTCTAACTATTAAGATAAACCAAGTTTCTAAAATTGATTATCTTTATGGACAACATCTTAAATCATTCATATCATGTATACTTTACCCAATTTCATATTTGGTAATGTATCATAATGATTATCAGGTTTACAATAATCCTGTAAATCATAGCTCTCAGCATATTAATCAAATATCTGAGATATATTGCTATTTTATGAATGAAAATTCCATCATCTTGAGATTTAACATTTAAATGTCCAACTTTATTATGATCTTGAGATTTAACATTCAAATGTCAAACTTCATCATGATATTTACTAGTGTATTTTAGAAGATTATGTATCTTGTAATTTTATCTTTTAAAGATCAAAACTCCCACTTGCTTTTAGTAATTTAAAGACTATATTTAAATACTTAGCAAATAAAGCAACAATACAATGTTCTCTTTTGGCACATTACAAAACACAATGACAGTTCATGACTTTTATTTGTTAATAACCTCTTCATAAGCAGTTAAACAAATTTAGAACTTCAATTTAAGACTTAATGTAATTCATCACATTCCATCATATGATGATGTCTTATTAATCTTCTAGGTTGGAGTTTTATTAAATATGTCCAAGCCATACTCAATATTTTAACCTTGATAACTTTTGAAAGAAAAGAAGTCATAGTTATCTTTAATCAAACAATAAAATAAGAGTTTGATTTTCCTAATTGAACATACCATAAACATTTGATATTTCATTAGTATTAATATTGTAAGACAATCTAACAATATTTAAGATAACCATTTCGTTTTGACTTGTCTATTTACCAACTAATTCATTTTAATGGTATAATAATTTTCAAGCCAATTACATGCTTTATAACACAAGTACTTTTTACAAAGTCACTTCATGTCCATGTCTCTACAAGAAAACATAAACTGTTATAATCCCACTATACGTTATAAGTTATTTAACAATTTAATAACTTCATGTATATGTCTTAATTAAAAAACATAACAAGATAACGTCTTACTTTATTATAAGTCTTGTAACAATTAAAAGACTTTATGCTTATATCTTTACAATGAAACATAAACATGTTTAACTAAAGTAATTATGAACACCATCTTTTGGTTTCAATAGTAATTTCAAGTTAATTTATTACTTCACAATAATGTAAATAACATTATTTCTTCATTTATTTATGTCATTCCAAGAACACATAAATATTTAGATTGAAGTAGTATTCAATTACTTAATTAATTTATGTCATTCCATGAATTCATAAATATACTAATTAAAGTAGTCTTGATATCATATTGACACATGTTCTAATAGGTATCGAATTTAGAAACTGCAAATTCTCATAGTTCAATTATATCAGTTGATCTGCTAGTAATTACAATATGAAATTCACCTTGTTGTTGCAATCTAGCTAAGCTCTCATATAACATAAATTGTAACACCAAGTGTTTCTTGAATTAGATTAGTATAATTCATATTAGAACGTTATTCTCTTACCTTGTAGTCAAGAGCACCCATTAAATCATATCTTTATGAGTTGTTTCTTGCACACATTAAAGATAACATTTCTCCCACTTGTGCATGGAACAACCTCATATAGTTGATAAACAACACGCCATACATTTGTTTATGTGATCAATATGATTGTGTCATCGATTTTAGCATAATAAATAGTTATAGAACAACAATGTCTAGTAAGGAAACGTACAAGACTATCCTTAAAAGTATGAGTGCCTATACTAGGAAAGTAATTATCTTTAGCTACCAAGATGTCAAAGCTTGTAACTCCCACTGAATTAAAGATAATTATAATAAATCATTATTCAATAATAAGTAATAAGTACACAATACTCCCACTGAATTTGACAACATTATAAATGTTTCATATCCAGTAAAAGAAAATAGTGTGCTTTTAACTTTCCTACACCTTTGAATGTCCGTACGTAACAATTACTTATGCACTAAAGAGTGTATCCTACTATGTAAATGATGGACTATCCACCAAATGCTATTAACTTGAAAATTGGGCATGTAATTTCTTCCTTAACAGGTCTGCCATCCTACAATGTATGTAGTACCTTTAAAATAGTCAAAACAACTAGTTTGTTTTTAAACATTTTGCGGTAATTAGTCTAGCTTCTAATTTTAATAACTCATAAAATGTCATACATAATTTTCTGTTAACCAAATATCATATTTGTTACTAAGAATTTAATCATCGAATGAGGATGATAAAATCCCTATGAAAAATATGCAATTATCTTAACTATTAAAAAATTTGCAATGAGTTATATTAGAACTTAGACATATCTAATATTCCTATTATCCTTTTTCATTCATGAAAAGAATAGAATTGTATCTCACTCTTCTTTCATAGGAAGGAGACTTCTTTTGTCTTTTAAGTAAATTATTCTTAATCAAACATTTGTTTGAAAACAGAACGATATCAATTTACCAAAGCCCAAAGTGCGTTTACGGTTTGAACGTTGCATTAATACATTAAAACGAATTACAAAATTCAATTTCAGTATTTTCGATAATTAGGTCTTTAAGATAATAAAATACCCGTTGGTAAATATTCATATAAACCATAGTATTTTCTTAAAGCTAGGATCCAAATTGACATAGTACCATTACATCAGTTGATCTGCTAGTAATGATAGTATTCAACAAGGTAATAGTCGAACAATAATTGCCTATCATATTGCAATTCCTAGATTATTATGAGATTTACATTCACAAAACCTTTGTAATGTAAGCATGTTTCATCCCCATCTTAATGCCTTGAGTCCAAGCTCTGACTTCCTACTCAATTTAAGTCGTATAACTTAAAAACTGCAAATTCATAAATCCAATACATCAGTTGATCTGCTAGCAATGAAATTATGAAATTTACCTCTCCATTGCAATCTAGCCAAGCTCTCACATGACGTAAACTACAAATTCAAGTGTTCTTAATTAGATGGCATTCGACTTAATTTTATAAGGGTATTAATTTTGACGTGTAATCAAAATAATGTATGAAGAAGCATGTATACAACTCATAACATTGGTTTTATAAAACAATTTTATTACCAATTCACTAAGAGTAAAATAGCAAAGTTTTGATTGAGGTATCGGGTTCACCAATTAAAGAATTACCAACAATTATCGTCCACTTATATCGTACTTTTGCATAAGCCCTAAGGCCTAGTGTTTCGGATAATCATTGTGGAATACCCTTAAGATGACAATGTACGTAATATAGTGATATAGGTAAGTCTAGAGTCGGCACATAAGCGGTTGTAGAGAACAGGTAGGTGCATGGTCTTTAAAAACCCCTCTCTGCAAGCACATTGTATGGCAACCTTCGGTCCGCCTTTCGCACACTATGTACAAAACCATCAATCAACCAATCCTTTGAAATTTAAACTCTTAAAACCAAAACAATTTCGCCATTTATTTAATCAATATTATTTTTCTATTCAAAAATTACCCTTTTCTGTTTATAAACATGTCTTACATAATAATAAACAAAAAACAAGTAATACATAATAAAAAATAAAACAACCAAATAAACATATACATAACATAACAATTAAATATGTATAAACATGTAGGCACATGCAAAATATATTCAATAATCCTATTAATAATCAAACTAGGTGTATAACACATTTATTCAATTAGGGCTTTCTTCTTCAGATGAAAAAGAACCACATACATCAATAAATCGATTGCGTAAGCCAAAACTAAACAAATACCACATAGCACATAATTGATTACTTAATATTGGAGTCTTCCCCAATTCGACATCTATTAATATACTTACATGTTTCGATATAACTTAACAATTAATTCATATATCGAATTTAAATCATTTAAATTATCACACAATTAAATCCATGAAAATATGCACTTTTCATGGATTATGCTTAACAATTAACATATTGCACCAAGATCGTTTACTAAAACGCATAACCAATTACATGACATCCTAGGGTATCTAATCATATTAAAAAAAAATCAAAACCAAAACCCTAAAACCCTAATAGGTCAATCGACCCAATAAAAAATTAGGATTAGGAATCGAAAAACCCTAAAAACATGTAATTAAACAAATCAAGATTCAATTTTTATGCGTTTTGATAATTAATTACACATTATAACGGCTCTAGATGCCACTGTTGGAATTATAATATCATGACATGCATATAAATAAACCAATAACATAAAGTAAGCATATGCGGAAGCGTTATAACATGATCATATAACACATAATTAATTAATCAATAATAAATAGTAAACATACCTTTGTGATTCTAGCCCGAACAAGAATCAATAAAGCAATCTTCAACTTATGAACCCTAATTAGGGTTTATGTGGATTGTAAGAATTACCCCTTACCTCTTTTGTAAATCAATCCAAGAATCAAACAATAGTGTGTTTGAATCGCGTTCTTGTACACACGTACTAATTCAAGTAAAAGTTTATGCAAGTAAATTAAATACAAAATCTTTTAGCTTTTATAAAAATCGAAACCCTTATGTGTAATAAAGATGGATCGATTTTGAGGACAAGATGAGAAAGAAAACACCTATTATGTCTGTACAAGTTATGAGAAACCAATATCCCATGAGGTGTTTATATACTAGAGATTACTTGGAGCTCAAGACACAAAGGAGGTGGAAACCTCTCCTTGGCCGATCGGTTATGGACTCCCCATGGGAATTCCGGAACCTTCTATTGTTTCCAATTAATCACAAGTATTACTTTCCTAATCTTCGTCTAACGGTCGTTAGCCATTCTCCTTTAAATACTAACGGTCGTTACTAGTTTTGTGTTTATTAATAATTATATATAACATTTATAAATAATTATTCTTTTACTCTTCATATGTAAAGTGTGCAATCCCACGATCTCGAGTTCGATCCTAACATACGACTACTAAAATAATGTCCATAATCTAACAGCTCCCACTTGGACATATTTTAATAGTGTAACCACATCGGTTAGCGTCTTGCAACACGCCGATGCCTCTAGTACGATCTTGAGTAAGGCTCCTGGAAAAACCTTTTAATGTTTTCTCATTATTATTATCCTTTTGTTTCTAATACCAGGATATGGATTAAAGTCATTCCTTAATTAACCATTCTGTTTCTCGTTGTTTGTGATTGATCAAGATTACCAAATCTTCTGAACATATTCAGGGGAGATCTTGGGTGCGGCCACACATACATCTTACCAACCCTACGAGAGGCCCAGCAGTATTAAACTCCAAAAATAAATTTGAAGGAAAAAATTCTATTTTAACTACAAGCAAAACCCACAAACTTTGTAACACTTTCGAAAACAACCCTTATGACTACCAGTTACGTATAGCGTTAAGTTGTTCCACAAAAATGTACTACATTTATGACACTTATCTTGCATCTCAAGTCTGAGGATAACTTCTCATGATTTACTTAATAACAAAATCCATAAAGTAACATCATGTAGTTGGGATAAGTCCTATATTCGATATCATTGAATATCATCTGAAATGGCATGACTACGCATCAATATACTTTAAGTATATTATACCAACCTTCAGATTTGTCTTGATTTAATAATATTCCCATATTATTAACTAACAACGGACAATTTAGAATAACATTTATTCATGGATTAAACATACAAATATATGATACAATATATTATAAATTAAACATACCATGTATTTAAATTTATTATAATAATTGTTTAACATCCCTTATCCAAATACTTAATAGATCAATGCATGATAACTTTTGTTGACGAATTATGTCTCAAGCAATGACATTCATACTTGTTGACAAGGCATAAATCATCCAACTTTGATCTATAGGAATTTTAGGAATACTTATTTCAAGAATTCAACTAGTGATGTTCTTATATGTGCATACTCAATTATTTTGATAATGCCATATAATATTTCATAAAATGTGTGACATCCTTAACCACCAATTTATGATAATCAAACTTTTAAACATTTTAAAGTTTGAAGTATTCTTATTCTCTTAATATATAATGCAACTATGCTTTTATAAAGCATAACTAGTACATATAGTCAAGGATGAAATCCTTACCATAACTAGTATTGAGTGTCATCTCAATTTTATTAGCATCATTGTATATAAACAAAAATATGCTCTTAAAACCTTCCGTAAACATTAATATCTATTGTGTAATGTTTGATGCCCTTGGCTATGATAATTTTCACAACAATTGAAAATTTGTTCATCTATAGAATTTGGAAGCTGTTCCAGATTAACGATGTGATTCTATAATCAAACATATTCTTTTAGAATATTACACAAGTTATCTAACAACTTTTAATTAAATATTAATATTTCCAAATCATCTTATAATCAAGCATGAAACAACAAAACATGATGTTCTTGAAAAATCTTTAAGTCACACTTAGATTTTATTCATGTTATGCATATCCATTTATACTTTCTAAATGATATATCATATTATATTAGATTCATTTACCGTACATGTTTTAACAATAAAAATTCATTCCATGGTTGTATATCTTATTTCCAAAATCTTACAAGTAAAGTTTCATTCCAAACTAAAACTTAACTATTAACTTATATGGAATGTTACCTTTTATATGTTCTACAACATATATGATTTAAGAAATTAAACATAATACTCCCACTAGATTTTTACTTAGAAATTATCTTATTTTAATTATAAATCAAAACATGAATTTAATAATTAAACATAAGAGTAATCTTTTAGATGCATGCATTTATCCATTCATGGATTATTGCACTTTGGACACTTTCAAAGATTTATTTGAATTCATAAACACCTTTTGATTACTTATCATCCTTGCTCAAGTAATCACTCAAGAAAGAGTTTTGATATTCCATTGTCAATTTCATAAATGTGACAATCATAATCTTTATATATTTAATATATTAAAAAAATATTCAATCACAGTTAATTGGTTAAATGTGATTAATAATCTTGTCATAAGACATGCATTAAATACGTGCACAATATTTTTCATATGATTTCTATATAAAGATTTAAACCACCATGGTTACCTTATCTTTGAAGAAACTCATCTTTATTTTCTAGTCTAACTATTAAGATAAACCAAGTTTTTAAAATTGATTATCTTTATGGACAACATCTTAAATCATTCATATCATGTATACTTTACCCAATTTCATATTTGGTAATGTATCATAATGATTATCAGGTTTACAATAATCCTGTAAATCATAGCTCTCAGCATATTAATCAAATATCTGAGAGATATTGCTATTCTATGAATGAGAATTCCATCATCTTGAGATTTAACATTTAAATGTCAAACTTTATTATCATCTTGAGATTTAACATTCAAATGTCAAACTTCATCATGATATTTACTAGTGTATTTTAGAAGATTATGTATCTTGTAATTTTATCTTTTAAAGATCAAAACTCCCACTTGCTTTTAGTAATTTAAAGACTATCTTTAAATACTTAGCAAATAAAGCAACAATACAATGTTCTCTTTTGGGACATTAAAAACACATTGACAGTTCATGACTTTTATTTGTTAATAACCTCTTCATAAGCAGTTAAACATATTTAGAACTTCAATTTAAGAGTTAATGTATTCATCACATTCCATCATATGATGATGTCTTATTAATCTTCTTGGTTGGAGTTTTATTAAATATGTCCAAGCCATACTCAATATTTTAACCTTGATAACTTTTGAAAGAAAAGAAGTCATATTTATCTTTAATCAAACAATAAAACAAGAGTTTGATTTTAGACGTGAGTCGATATTTTAGACGAAAGACTGTAAGTTATTTTCATTTTGGTTGCTTAAATATGCAACGAAGCCAACGCATTAATTGATCAAAGACTGCAGGTTTCGTGGTCTGGTTACTGCTTATATGATACATGTTAAAAAAGGGGTAGCTTATAAACATGTAAGGATCGGCGGGTTTGAACTTTTTTTCTTATTAAAAATATTTATAATATTCTAGCAAGTACATGCGCATTACGGCGGCGGGTATTCTATAATTAAAGTCCAAACACCAGCAAAATAACAACAATGAGTTGATTAACCTAAGAAACACAAAAAGAACGTGATTCCGGTCCGGCCCCATTCACCCGTTTTTACAGGTTCCGACGGTCCTCTCACGTTCGTTTTCGGACGGCTTTTATTGGCTAGCCGAACTGGTGGCGACTCCAGTTCACAGATGAACCTGTTGGTCCGGTCTGGTTTTTAAAATTATATGTACAATCAACTTGTTTGCAAATAAATTGTATGAAGTTTTGTGTGTTTTATTAGTTTGCACGATATGTATAATAACATGTATTTTTCATTTTAGTGGTGTTTTAAATTAACATTTATTAAAAAAGTTGAAAAGTTAATAGATAGTTATTGTAGACGTTTTTTTTCTTATATTATATAACATTATATTTTTTTAATTAATTATTTTTAAAGCATGTCTACAAAAAGTGGTAAACTGTGGTATCTAATGTTATTATAGCTATATTTATTACAATTTGCATTTATTTACGATGAGTATACTAGAAACTATTGATTTCATAGCAAAACAAACACAATTCTATAGTAATTAAGTGTGTTAGCTTAATATGCGTAAGCTTAATATTTTAAGACTTCTTTTTAGGGAATGTCTCAAATATTTTATAATGTAGTATAGATATAAGTTAATTATTATTATTCTAATAAGGTTTTTGGGTTGATTTAAATTTGGCTAAACCAAAACCAAATCATAAATCTTTCATTAAATTAGATTTTGCTCGATTTTAATTCAATATTGTGTTAAAATAATGGTTCGGTTCTAAATCAGGACATATATATTCATCTAGGATAAATCTATAACTACATAAAAGGCAAAACAATAAACCCTATGAGTGTTGTGGGTTTTGGTCGACTTTCGCTATAGGGGAGGGGTTAGTTTGAATTCTTGTCAAACTAATGTACATGGAGATAATTCTAGTGACATCTAGCTGTATTAGGAATGTCGTTGTTACCATGTAAATACATAGAACAACATAAAATAGAAATCACTTAATCCTCTTATACCCCAAACCAAATTTGTGCCCCTCCTCTTCTCTCAGCCGGTCTTCTAAAGGGTTTCATAAACCATAAGTCCATTAATTGACTTCTTAGTCGATTCCCTAAGTCGAATGGGCCATCTATCATACTCTAACTGTACATATGATCTAGCTCTAGTTCTATCTGTGAGATACAAGTGGATACCTGACCAACCAACACATGTGATTCTTCGCATAAACCCTTTGGAAGTTGATCAAGCATCAAGAAGAAGCAAGATGGTGATTCCTTGCAACTAGACGGTTACTCGCAGTTCAAGGAAAATACAAACAAGTAAGTAATTATGTTTATGTTTAGGTTATATCACTAATTAGAAGATATTTTATTATAGGTTTGGTCTACATGGCCAATACTTGTTTAGTTTTTGATGCGTATGTTTTATAAGTCATGTGGGTAAAAAACAATACCCTACAGTTGTAATGTTGCTTGTGTCGAATTATGCGTTTTAAGGTTATAAGATTTTTTCTTTTTGTTGACAACGTTGGTTTAATCACTCTTGTGATTGAATTTAGGTTTTATGAGTTTGGATCACATAAATCGATCGACTATTGTTTTCCGAATCTTAAAGGAGTCGATGTATGAGGATACAAGGGTATCCGAGATCAAACGTGAAAACTCTAATTCGGGTTATCATGTAAATCATGAAAAATAGGTTTACCTAGATTGGTTTCTTGTATACATGCATTTTTTTTTCGTTTATGATTTAGGGTTTTAGGCATTTTTAGTAAAGTGTAAAATTTCCTAAAAATTTGATAAAAATATTTTTGGAATAAGGTAATGTTAGAATAAAAAAGTATTCATGATAAGCATAAAAAGGATTTAAAAAGTTAATAACTTCTTTAAAAGTTCTCAATTTTTTTTCCTAAAGGTAGAGAATTTAGGTGGATAAACATTTGTGAAATAATTATTTCTAATTGTGTGTATTTTTGATGTATTTTTTTTAAAGAACACTTATGCGTCAAAATTTTGTAAATCGAGAATTTTTACATGAAAAAAATGGTTTTTACATCCAACTCTTTTTTAGTATCTACGTCAAAATTTCACTGTGTATAACATGTAACAAAGTTAAAAATAATTTGCAGTAAATAAACGTATAAAACATAAAAATTATATATATAAAAGAAAATCTTCACAATTTCTTTATGAACCAACATCCTCTATAAAAATTCAAAAACTTTCAAGATGCAATCCTTTTATAGAGGATATTGATATAACATCAATTTAGCAATGATATTGGTATAATTGTTGAGTTTACCAATATTGATATAGATCAAAATGAATTTCTTTCTAAAATATATAGATAAAAGCAAGGTTATCAAGATCATGATCATACTTAGGATCGTTTTTGTCTCCACATATTCTGGATCGTGAGATCAGATGTGAATTGTAAGATCCTACGAAAGTGTGATATTTTAGATAGGGTTGCAGTGTCATAGAGTTTTATATAAAATTTGTTATAAAAGACTAATTTAAGTGAATATGAATAAAAAGTTCAAAGTTTAAACACCGTGATAATATAAATAATGCAATACATGCAATTACTTAATGTTTCAATCGTTTGATAAAAGTTTGGGTAGAAAAGAAATGCGACACGAGTAAATTTGGGTCATGTATAACGGAAAATTTTGGTCAAAATTTAGAAAGTGGGCTTAATTTTTGTAAAAATTAAGTTTCTTTAATAAAATAAAAAATTAAGCTATATAGCAAGATGAGAGTCGATAGCGATTAGGATCTTACTAGTTGTTATCGAGGGCTCAAAATGACGATGGATTAATAGAGGCCCCAATCTGTTATTAAACAAAATAGGCCCAAACTATTTCGGTTAAAATGATCCAAATTGATCGATATTCAGTTCACCTGCGATTAGTAATTTACTGTCTTCAAAACCCTAGAGGTTAACACTTATCAACTTGATAGTAATTTTTCTTTATTTTTCATGCTTCTTTTCCAATCTAGAGTGGAAAAGTATGTTATTGGTTATTTGGTTATATGTTTCTTCTTTACACACGTTGACATAAGGACCTTGTTTTCACCATATACATAATATGATGTACGAGATAACTAACACAAGTGTGTAACACACACAAGTTACATTCTTATGTAACTGAGAGAAAATATTGGTCAAGTTTTTCCAGCTAATGAATTGCATGAATTAATAAAGGGATAAATATTGGACTAGATCGTTGACTATTTGACTAGTCACTTGGTAGACTTTCAGATTTCACTTTCCAAAATTAGATCGGGCAACTAAAAAATTGAGAAACTCAATAAGAGTTTGACACGTGTCCAATATTTAATTATTAAAGTACAAAAATTAGAATGTATTTGTAAGGTATGTGTAAGGTATTTTAAGGTTTTTTACATTGGCAACTACCTGTATATTGGGCGACTTGTATTGGGCAACTGTTTTTTTTTTGTACTTTCACCACTTTTAACAATCATACAGTACAAAGATTAAGTTGATAATTTAGCTTTAATGATACTCAACATTTATAAAACAAATTAATATGCTCCTAAACACTTCAAAGCACACTATATATACTATATACCCCATCAATCTCATAGCTTCTTCAACCATCACCACCACCACCAGCAAGCATATTTGAATACCACCTGACCTCTCCACCACCACCATCGTATCTGAATACCACCTGACTGCACCACCATCCGCCATTGCCGTCTCTGCTGAATGTTTCTCTCGCCTCCACTCTGTCGCTCTAAGGTTGTTGCTTCCTCTAGTCTTATCTTTAATGAAACTAGGCTGTTGTAGGATGTAATATGCAAAAGCATACATAAGCAATTTGTTATTTTTTTAATGTTTTTGAACAAAACATTTTTACAACTATAAACAATGAATTATTATCTAGTTTAAATTCATCAGTGTTGTTTGAATATGATGCTTTTTTTAACAAACAGAAGCATGTAATCAGCAGGTTGACTTTGGAAAGTCAAACTACAATTGGAATAACAAAATTTGACTATTAAAGTCAACACATTTTTCTTTGATTGTTTAAATTCATCAGTGTAGTTTGAATATGATGCTTTTTTTAACAAACAAAAGCATGTAATCAGCAGGTTGACTTTGGAAAGTCAAAATGCAATTGGAATAACAGAATTTGACTATTAAAGTCAACACATTTTTCTTTGATTGCCTTTGTCCCAACTAGAAATGGTGAAGTTGATTAAACTTTGAAGTTCACTGCTACTTACTTTCTAGTTTGACAAATTTAATGAAACAGAACATAAACATTTGAATTCAAATTCGATAAAAAAAAGAACACAAAAATAACGATTTCATCGAAAATAAAATAAACATTACATTAAACAATTAACAATGAAACTTTAGACATTTTTCGGGATCAAATGACAAATGTAGGTTGTCATAATCCAAATACTCATCATCTGATGAGTCTTCCTCTTCCAGATCCGGCATGTTTTTGCTTTTTCTATTTGCCAACATATTCTTCCAAGTGTATTTACGCTTGGTTGGTTTTTCTTTTGCAGCTTTTTCTCTTTTTCAAATTCTATCAATTTTGTTTGCTGTAATTTAAACTTTTCTTTCATATACCAATCCACCGCTTCTTCAAATGTTCCCTCTTCCTCGCTTTCTTCTTCTTCAGCTTCTTCTTTTTCAAGTATGAAAGCTTTTTCTTCAAACTCCTCTGTTTTTTATTCTTGCATTGGTCCAACCTTTTCTCTCCTTCTCTTGCACATCAATTTTTGAGCTTTATGCCATTTTTGATATTGTATACCTTTAAGTTTTTTTGAATGATTTTGTTGCTTACAAATGTTCCAATTTATAACCATTGCTTTAGGCAACTGAACGGTTTCTTTGGAAAAGACACACGTCTTAATACTTTTGCGTTGAACGTTGTATACTACTACATTTGATAATGCCAATGGAACGTAGGTTATACAGACATTTATTACACGGTATTCCAAAACTTCATTTATCACTTATCACTTATAACTTATTAAACTAACAACTATTTACTCAACAAAGAAACACACACCCTCATCCTAATTCCTCACAACAATAAACCTATATTTTGAAGTTAAATCATTCAATGGCAGCTTCTTCTTCAAAAAATAATGATTTTAGTAAGATGGTGGTCAACGATGCTATGGTTGACTATGTCTTGATTAAATATGGCACTAAATGGTATGATGACGAGAAAATGGCTGAGGTGATTCTAGAAGACTTGTGCCAAAGGGAGAACAATCGACGTGATGTTGCTAATGGTTAGTGTATACATTTCTTTCTATTTATGATTATTTTTAGTTTAATTGTATGTGTTTATTAATTGTCAACACTTCATATTTGTGCACCTGTTGAAGCGCTTGGCAAGAAGGTATCAAAGCTTGAATCACTTGGCAACAGGGTATCAAAGCTTGAAGTAATGTATGGTAGTCTGAAGGAGGTCAAAGAGGAAAAATTGGCAATGGAGGCAAAGGCTATAGCAAAACTTGATGCTGTTTTTGGAAGGCCCAAGGAGGCACAGGAACCACCCAAACAAAATGAGGTAATGCTTATTGATTCTGATTCTGACACCAGCCTTGAGTTTTACGAGGATACACTAAAAAAACCTTTAGCTTCTTTGATGAACAAAAGACCTCCTAAAACATGGGCAAAGAAAATTCCAATAAGTTCTTTTTCTAAAAAAAAGGTTCCCGTTCTAAAAATATTCCATCAAGTCTTGACTCAATTGATGATTCAAGTTCTTCTGATGAGAGTTATGATGCAAAAGGCCATGTTCAACTGAAGAAGCGACACATGTCTAAGGTTTCAACTCCAAGACCACCAAGAATAACGAATTGCGTTCTAGGCCTTACAGCTGGTCAGAAAAGTTTGGGGACCAAATTTGTTATGTATTTTTAATTCTAGTTGTGGATGTTTTGAGACAATGTTTTGTGTATCTTTAATTATAATGTCCTATATTTGCAATATTTGTCATTAGTATTCATAATTAGTAATGTCTTATATGATATATATGATCATTCGTAAATGAACTATGTTTGCATACTTTTTTGGGTATATCAGAAATGTGGCCATGATAGTTAACAAAGAACATGTTCAAATACACTTGATTTCCACCTCATTTGAAGAAAAACTAAGCTAATATAGATGGTAACATATACTTTGGTAAATCATGACTTACTTAAATCAGTAGCATGTATAAAGTTTCATCTTTTGAACATTCTCAAGACCAACAAATGAAACCCATGACATAAGAATCTAATACCGAGTTTGACTATTAAAGTTAACATGAACAAAAAAAATCCTAAACTACCCATGGCCAACTTGTACTTGTGAGCTACTTTTGTATAGTTATGCCAAGTGTCATGCACTTATTGGGCAAGGGAATGTTTGGGCAACTTTTATAGTTTTTGGGCAGCTTTGAGCAATTTCAACATTTTTTTTTCATTGGGAACTGTGACTTAACTAAATATTGTTCCAATTTGGTTCGTATACAATTTTTTGGGCAACTTTTTAGTTTATTGCGTATTTAAGAATGCTTGATCTACTTCATTTCCAAATATTCTTCTACAACACTCTTCTTGGATACGCTACTACATTTCCAAATACATGGCGTCTACGATACCAATTTACGATCAAATCGCAAATGACACTAGTTCTAGGCGTATAGATATGATCCTCTATACTATTTTTACTAGGGAGAGAGACGCCAACAGGGGTGATGAGAAAGATTATGGGAGGATGATCGAGGAAATAGAGGTACGTGTTAAGCACATGCATGCTATCTTACTAGAGCTTGAAAAATTTGGGAACTATGCTGTGGTGAATGAACCCTTGGTCCGTCTTAAGGTATCGCAGTAGGAGGATTTGGAAGAAATTGAGTACTTGACTAAAAGGCGACAGGCAAGTCTTCGCCGTGCCGGTGATAAGTCAAGGATCATGAAGAAGTTAATGCAGTTTAAATATTAACTTTCTTACTATTTGGGCCAGTTGTGAACAACCATCTTTTTCAAGGTAAACCGTCTTTTGTGGTGGTATTTTGGTTATAAAACTAATGGAAAGCAAGTTTGGTAGTGGGTTATGATGTATTTTGTTTATGGTACATGTTTAGGTAGTTTTGTTGATGATGTATGATGGTGTTTAGTCCTTCTATCAGGTCTCAAATGAATGTATTTTCACAACGGTATTAATGAATAATTAGTTATTATGTTATTTGTTTAAATGTTTTTGTTGTTTAATTTTTACTAGTAATAGTTGAGGTATGATCCAAATAACAAGGTCCATTAATATTTGTATTAGCCCGTTTTAACCTAAAAACAGAGTTCTTCATGTATTATGCAAGAAAGAGTTGACTTTTGATTGTCAAATATTGTTTTAACGAGGAGTTACACAAGTAAGCTGCTATACACATCAATTAAAACATCTGTAAGTAACTATATACAAGCTATCTGGATCATAAAATCTTTAAGCATTGTGTCTGATTGTGTTTATACTTCATATGGGTTTGACAACCACTATGATTTGTTAACATGGTTTTGTGTGACACATAAATACCTCAAGAAATTAAACAAGAATGTTACATTCAAACATAAATACCATTCATTATTTCACTGGGTAATTACAGAGCAGTACCATTAAACAACATCAAAATAAAAGACCACGAAACCAAACCAAAGTACCTACACGACTGAGAAACACAAAAGAACCTAAACAACCATTAACCTTTAGTCCTAATCATAGTTATCCAAGGTGGCAATGGCATGCTCCTTCTTGGATATAAGAGCACGAACTTCTTTCAGAATGGCCGCAAAGGACTCGAGCAAACGGAGCTCCATCACTTGAACCTCACGAAGGGATTCATAGGTAGCATCAGCAGCTTCTTCTTCATCGAAATTAAGGTCAAAAACCTCATTCATTATCGCTGAATGCTTGTCAATACTGATACGGAGCTCATCGCGTCGCTCACCAAGCCACATGAGCATCGTTTCATTCATCGGAATTTCTTGAGAGAACAGGAACTTTATACATTTATGCAGTTCATTAGAACCACTCATCTCTTGAAGTTCTTTCAGATTTGGTTTTTCAGCCAAATTTTTTTATGATTCTTTGGTAATGGTAAAGTAAGCTAGGTTTTGTGTTGTGTATAACACCTATAAGAAAGTCATGAAACCATAGAATGAGCAACTCCAATTATATAAAATAAAAAAATTACTAGTAGTAAACAAGTGGTAAACGTAATCATTGCAGAAATTAAACCGGCAATAAATTGTTACATAATGGTTGTCTTCCCAGGCAGACTTTTTTGGTCTAATGCATGCCAATCAAATCAATATTTACTAGTTATAATTAATGTCAAACTGAACCCAATCACTATTTTTTTTTGTATTTCATAACTTGCAAAACGCTGATACGTTTTATATTGATAAATGTCGTCCAAGAATAACAATGTGAAGCTTAAAAAAATTATAAACACTAGTATGCTACATTTGTATTTGTTGGTATTTTCTTTTGTTAATGTTGGTTTGGTTTTATGAGACTTCTTATCTGGCCCCACGTATTTAGGGTACAGAATTTTGGGTAAAACGGGAAGTAAGGTTAAACAAGACAACAAAAAATGAAGACTACAAAAACACAACAATGTAACTCAACAGAACAAGCCATTGAAGCCAGTCAAGTTCATGATGCAGTACAAGGCTGTATTCGAGTGTTATCTTATGTCAAATTACAATTAAGATGTATTCTGATATTTTTATTATCATTTCATTATGTATAGTACAAACTCTGATGGTTTAGTTGTAGATTTAATCTAGCTTTAAGCAACTTTGACTTTTGTACTTTGACTTTTTATTTTCCAACCAATGAAACCCACCACATAACAATTTAATAACATCATTTTACCACTTACTGACAAAATCCCACAGTAGCCGTGGGCAACTTGTACTTTTGACCAACTTGTGTATACTTATGACAAGTGTCAGGTACATATTGGCCAAAGTTTGGTTGGGCAACTTTTATCAATTAAGGGCAACTTTTTCAATGTTTATGCAACTTGGAGCAATACAAACATAAACCCAAACACCTCTACTTATCATCAATGAAATTATATGCTTAGATGCTTTATGTTTCTCAATTTACATTAGCATGTATATGCAGTATAGTACTATAGTGTAGTGTTTGGAATAACCACTTTTGACTATTAAAGTCAACGCAAACCAAAAACTAATTTCTAACCCTTGTAAACGTTATATTGTAACTTGTAAACGGTTTATATTGTTACTAATAACCCACTTACATACCAGAATTACAATATCAAAGTAAACATATTTTTGGGTGCAAAATGTGAGTAATACCACAATTAAAGTCATACCGAGTTTGACTATTAAAGTCATGCTGAATATGACTATTCAAGTGAAAATATTGCGTGGTTTGGGTTTATTTTCAAAACTCAATCCGTATTGAATATGACTGACTTTGTGGGTTGGGTTTAGCTACAACTGTGTGGAGATATTCTGCAGTGTTTCCATGTGACTAAGTTTGTGCTTTGGGTTTTTCCTATTTAAGAGTGGGCATAGGGTTTTTCTTTTTTCCACATCTTCTTCCTGGTTGTCACATCTCATTCCTCACCTCATATCTTTTTACTCCCCATTGTAGTAAATTTCTTCAGCATTTTTGCATCATTGCCCTAAGAATATGTCTAGTCGTAAAAGATTTAAGAAGATAAACCCTGACGATAGGGAATGGTCCAACAAGGTACTAAGAGAGGTCATATTTCCTGAGATTTATGAGCGATATGGACCAAATGGTGAACCAAATATGCAATTGCCAGCTAAAGATCTAGAAGACCTAAGACGGGAAGTATACGATGAGGAACAACCAGAAGGTGTTAAACCAAGTGGTAGCAATATTAAGGTACCACAGTCACAAGTGGAAGGTACTAGTAGTAATAGAAACCACGGCAAAATGCAATTTCTAGCTCCACAAAAGGCCATAATCAACAATACAAGGAAACTTCCTAAGATAGATGGGAAACATAAGTATTAGATTGTTTTATGGTGGGTTTCATTTTTTCATCATGATAATGTTCAAAAGATGAAACTTGAAACATGGTTGTAGATTGGTTTACCCTGTTATGTTATTATTCGATCATGATTTTTTTGTCCAACAGCTAAATTTATATTAATCTCCAACTAATTTGTAGAAAGTGTATAAAACGATTTACGACATGCCTAAAGAACAGAATGTATAACAAAATAAGACATCCAAATTGTGAAAAACACCATACAACTTGTCTGATACAACTCAATGTTGATGTCCAACATAACCAATTTGCAAAGATTCAAACTCTCATCTAAATTAAACATTCACAATCAAGCGTAAACAATGAATTAAACATACTAATTTTAATTCATATTGATCAAAAGTAACAAACATTCCATACATAACCTATTTATTTCCATACTAAAAGCATTGAAACACCATAAGCATGAAATACTAGAAAAATACAAACATTCAAACACCAAAACTGTTCAAACCAGAGCTCTCTTCCATGGTTTCATCCCTTTGCCTCCTTTCCTTCCTTTCTTTGAGTTGTTGATAGACAATCTCAAGATCACTAATCCGTTTTTCCAAATTTAAAGGATCCCTCTGCCCGATACCATTACCAACTTCCTCCACCTCTTTGTGCTGATCTAAAACCACATTTCGCGGCTCCTCTATAACATTGTGGATATGGCCCACTACGTTTTGCGGTGGCTCCACCACATTTGATTGCGCCACCACATTGTCCTCCTGCTGCTCATCTAAATTTTGTTCCTCATCCACTCCAAAAACTTCATCCCAATAAAAATCCTGTCTGTGAACCTAGTTAAGTATTTGTGTTGTGGAAAACTAGAAGGGGGGGTTGAATAGTTTACCGTTTAAAATCTTTTTAACTTGTTTAATTATCTTTTGAAACTTTCCGTTTAATCAAAGATATTGATGAGGCGAAAAATGATCCGTTTTTAGGGGGTCATTTAAGCCCGAATCCGAATTTATTTGATCAAATATTGCCCTAAATCGTTCCTTTTGTGATTTTAGGTACTTGGAGAGTGAATTCTGGTAAAGAAGCCATTTCGGACGTTTTTGGAGCATAAAAGTGAAGAAAACGGCAAAGTCTCAAATTTCTATGCTGGGAACAGTGCATGAAGGCGTCAAGAATTGCTCTTGACGGCGTCAGAGTCCCAAGAATAAAAATCCGTAGTTGGTGACGGCGTCACCAAGGCCGTCACCAGGCCGTCACGTGTAAATTTGTCAAAACTTGCGCGCGAAGTAGCTGATATTGTTTTGGTCATAACTTTTGCATACGAACTCGGATTTAGGTGATTCAAAAGCCCAGACGAAGAGGACGAAGAGATCTACAATTTGGTGAAAAAATGGTCTTGACGGCGTCAAGAGTACGGGCTGACGCCGTCACGAAGGGCCGACAGAAAACATGCCTATAAATATAACTTCATAACTTCACTTTTTGTAAGCCCTAAACCCTAAAGTCGATTCCTGGGTTTAGGTGGGTGTTTTTCCAGCAACTTAGAGGGTTTCAATCACTCCATAAACATCATGTATTGGTTTGATGATTCTGTCTCAACTATGTCTTTCATTATTCTTGTTGATTGTCCTTCTTTGATTATGATTTGCTAATTCACCTTGTGTCTACTTATGATTATGTGAAACTTGTATATAATTGATTAGATCTCATTGATTTCTTGTTGATGTTGTGTCTATCTCCATCAATTAAGGTGTGACAACTTCAATAGATCTAGTTGGTTTAGTTTATAATCCTTGTTTCCTATTGATTCTTGTTTTGATTGAATGATTTATATGTTAGGCTTAAGAAAACTGGCAGATCTCCAAATGGTAACATGCTTGAACGTCTTAAGAAACATGAACCGAGGCGTACTAGGTCTTTATTGGTTGTATTTAATGCATGAGCCACTATTTACAATCCCTATAGTTGTGTTGGGCATGGTGTAGGAGGAGATAAGAGCTCATAGAATTGGGGAGTTATGTATGCCACCCCATGAATGGTATTAAGGAATACAACCCGTCAATTAAAACAAGGTTACAATTCAATAGGTAGGATTGGATAGCTAGCAAGGAGTAACATATCATAGGTAGACATGCTTCACTTATCTTGTAGAACCTTAGTTTAGTTTTCTTGTTAATTAGTTTAATTAGTAGCTTTTGGGTTAGTTGAGTAGCAACTAATTCCGCCCACTCTCCCAATACCCGAGATTTTTACTTGCTTTTCATAAAATATAAAAATACAAAAAGAATCATCCTTCACCTTTAGACCTAGTTAGATTAATTTCAATCCTAACGACACTATTCCTAGCTGAACGATCAATCCCCCGGTACTTGTCACTATACTATACTACAACGATCAGGTACACTGCCTGGTGGGGGTTGTAAGCTTCTCGAGATCCCTCGAGAGGTAAAGCAAGGTGCGATTCCCACGCATCAAGTTTTTGGCGCCGCAGCCCGGGGAATAGTTATTGTTTAGGTTGAATTTGATTTTTATTAGGTCTACTCATTAGATTCCTTTTTAGTGAGATTTTTATTTTCTTTTTATTAGCTTTCTTGTAGTCTATCTTTTCTTTGTGCATTTGTTCGTAGAAACCTTTCCATTGACTCTTCCGTTCACCACTATGGAGAACGCGAATCCACCATACTACCGACCACGAAACCCATTCACTCCTAATGACATCTTGATGTTCAAACAATATCAAGATGAACCTATTTATGATGCATGGACTCGTTTTAAAAATTTACTACGAATAGTCCCTCATCATGGTTTCAATCTATGGTACCTAAATCAAATCTTTTACTATAGTGTCCACCCGTATGACCAAAGGTACATTGACGATTTTGCCAACGGGGACCTTAGGGAATTAAATGCTGAAGAAGCATGGGATGCCATAGAAGATTGTGCCCAATATTATTATAGAGTAGACAACCCGACAAACAACATCACAAATCAATCAATAACGAGTTTGAAGGAGCAAACAGGAAGTTTGTCTGGGGATGATTACTTAGGGATACCTGCGTGGATGTCACCTAAAATCATAGTACAAAACAAACACATAGGTAATCTAGGTACAATGGAGGATGAGGTGGATAATCCAAGCCCACAAAGTACCCCACAAGTCCTACCATCATTTGAGGCACATACAACGCCCGTGACTTACCCGGAAGAAGTAGAAGAGACTATAGGAACCCCAATTGAGGTAGAACCCTTGGACCAAGCACCACTAGAGGATATAGGTTTGAATACTTGTAGTGATAACCTTACTCCTAGTTCTAGGGAATTTCCTAATGTTGATGAACCGGAACCTCAACCTTTACACAACTTCCCATCCTTAGATTTATTTCTAGGAGACAAAAGAGGAACCGACCCACCCATCAACCTATATTATCCGGGTAGTTTTAGGATGAAGGAAGCCATTCACTCACCCCCTTCACCTCACGTGGCATATTTCCACCCTAAGGGTGTGTATCGCTACTTCCACCCGCACTTAATCCTAAGTGTAGGGAAAACCTCCCCTATTTCCGCTAAATAAAGGTAGAGTCAGGCTCGTGACTCGAACAAAAACAAGCGCTTCTTGGGAGGCAACCCATGTTTTTAATTGTTTGATGTTTTTATTTTATTTGTTTGTTTGCGTCATATATGCTTAATCATAGTTGTTTAATTTTCATGTTTCGAATAATTTGTGAAAATGCTTTATTTTGTTTTTAACCTCGTCTTAATTGCATATAAAGGTATTTTACAAAAAGATAAGTGTAGGGAAATTTATATCTTGTTAAAAAGAACTAAATTCGAACATGAAGACTTCACAATTCATGATTAGCATATATTTTATCTTGTTTGTGTGTCAATAATTGTGGATATATTTTATGAGTTCCTATTTGTGATTCATTCCACAAGTATCCTATCCTTTTGTTGCTTTGTCTTGTTTCTATTTCTAAGTCTGGAATTACATCTAGTTGTGATTTTTTGTTCGGTTTGATGCTTTGGTTTTTGTGTTTGTTGATTACAGGACAAGAAGATGATTTATATTTCTGGAGGGAAGCTTTCAACGTTCGTCTTCTTGGAGGTAGATTTAACCATGTTGTCACATTATCCACGGTGAACGAATCAGGGGAGTATTAGTTTCTTTCATTCTTATTTATTTACTTTTACATCTTTTATCTAGAACATTGGGGACAATGTTCAGTTTAAGTGTAGGGAGGGTATATTAGAAACTATTACTCCACTTGGTTTTTGTTTTGTTTGATAGTGAATGTGTAATAAAACTGAGAGAAATATTTGTTAGGGCAATTTTAGCATCAAATTTAAAATTTTTTGCAACATGTAGGAGTGAAACTTTAGTCTTAATAAGCGTCTCATGGATAGGAGTTGTATGACTAGCACAAAAAAAAAAAAAAAACCATACCACTCAAAAATTTCCACCCCAAATATGTGAGGTTCGCCCTTAGATCTTTAGGAAAAAGCATTCATTGTTGGTGCTTATGAGTGTACCGGTAGTATTTAGATTTTAGAACTTGTGATAGCGATGCATCCCGAGACCACTAGTGAGACTACATTCGTGTAGTTAGGATTTACTACATGATAAGAGGCATTAGGATAACCCTTGTTCTACACCTGTAATATAATTACTTTGACTTCATAGGTCAAGTAATTCTCCCACACCTTTGCGTTGTACTCATTTTTAGTGCACGATACCCCTAGTACACCCCTTCGAGCCTATCTTTTCGTTTCTAACTTTAAGTATTTTACTTAAAGGAAGAATTTGTTTACAATCCACCCCAAATGTGCAACCAAATCGCCTTAGCCTCCCTTGTATGCACTCATCTTTAGTGCATTATTGTTAATTGTTTAAACCCTTTGTTAGTTGTCTAATTGATTACATGGTTGCTAAGTCGAGTCATATCTTGTACATATTGTTTTGGGACGATTGGGACTCATGGGTAAAGTACTATTGTAATGGAGTAATGGGGATGATGTCAATTATTACCCCCATATGTGCATTAATATTTAAAAGTACTCTAAGTGTTTTGATTATCTTGATTCGAGTCATTAGAATAGTTGATTGTAAAGTATGTAAAAGCTCAAGTGTAGGGAGGAAACGAGCTCCCCTTTGATGTATTGTTTTGGATGGTAGAGTAAGAGTGTATGCAAAAAAAAAAAAAAAAAAAAAAAAAAAAAAAAAAAAAGAGAAAAAAAAAATAGAAAAGGAAAAGAGAAAAACATACGGGCTACCATCCGTTTCTTTTATTTATGTTTAAGTCAAATAGTGTCTTGAAAATCCAAAAAAAAAGAGTTGTGGTTAGTTTAAATTGAGTCGAGTCTTGGCTTAGCAACGCCTCATTGTACATGTAGTTAACTAAGACAATTGACTTGCCACCAGTAAAATATCCGTTTATCCAACAAAACCGTGTTTTCCATATTCCCTACACCTAACGTTATAACCCTTTAAAAGACCTCTTTGATAGTTTATCCTAGGTGCTTACGCCGAGTGGTGGAGGTTTGATCCTTTCCCAAGCCTATGGTAATCTATTTGCTATGACAGGTAGAGAGTGATATTTCTCCATTTCCAATCATGACATATAAATTTACAACACCCGAGAGATCAGAGTATCCAAATACTTAATGTGAGGTGCTAGTGTATAATTTCCGTGCTTGTTTTGACTAAGATGGAACGATCATTTGTTGTAATTACTTTTATATTAGTGTTAAATGACCCCTAACTTGTATTTTGATTGGTGGAAAAGCTCATTTGCTTGAGGACAAGCAAATCCCAAGTGTAGGGATATATGATGAGGCGAAAAATGATCCGTTTTTAGGGGGTCATTTAAGCCCGAATCCGAATTTATTTGATCAAATATTGCCCTAAATCGTTCCTTTTGTGATTTTAGGTACTTGGAGAGTGAATTCTGGTAAAGAAGCCATTTCGGACGTTTTTGGAGCATAAAAGTGAAGAAAACGGCAAAGTCTCAAATTTCTATGCTGGGAACAGTGCATGAAGGCGTCAAGAATTGCTCTTGACGGCGTCAGAGTCCCAAGAATAAAAATCCGTAGTTGGTGACGGCGTCACCAAGGCCGTCACCAGGCCGTCACGTGTAAATTTGTCAAAACTTGCGCGCGAAGTAGCTGATATTGTTTTGGTCATAACTTTTGCATACGAACTCGGATTTAGGTGGTTCAAAAGCCCAGACGAAGAGGACGAAGAGATCTACAATTTGGTGAAAAAATGGTCTTGACGGCGTCAAGAGTACGGGCTGACGCCGTCACGAAGGGCCGACAGAAAACATGCCTATAAATATAACTTCATAACTTCACTTTTTGTAAGCCCTAAACCCTAAAGTCGATTCCTGGGTTTAGGTGGGTGTTTTTCCAACAACTTAGAGGGTTTCAATCACTCCATAAACATCATGTATTGGTTTGATGATTCTATCTCAACTATGTCTTTCATTATTCTTGTTGATTGTCCTTCTTTGATTATGATTTGCTAATTCACCTTGTGTCTACTTATGATTATGTGAAACTTGTATATAATTGATTAGATCTCATTGATTTCTTGTTGATGTTGTGTCTATCTCCATCAATTAAGGTGTGACAACTTCAATAGATCTAGTTGGTTTAGTTTATAATCCTTGTTTCCTATTGATTCTTGTTTTGATTGAATGATTTATATGTTAGGCTTAAGAAAACTGGCAGATCTCCAAATGGTAACATGCTTGAACGTCTTAAGAAACATGAACCGAGGCGTACTAGGTCTTTATTGGTTGTATTTAATGCATGAGCCACTGTTTACAATCCCTATAGTTGTGCTGGGCATGGTGTAGGAGGAGATAAGAGCTCATAGAATTGGGGAGTTATGTATGCCACCCCATGAATGGTATTAAGGAATACAACCCGTCAATTAAAACAAGGTTACAATTCAATAGGTAGGATTGGATAGCTAGCAAGGAGTAACATATCATAGGTAGACATGCTTCACTTATCTTGTAGAACCTTAGTTTAGTTTTCTTGTTAATTAGTTTAATTAGTAGCTTTTGGGTTAGTTGAGTAGCAACTAATTCCGCCCACTCTCCCAATACCCGAGATTTTTACTTGCTTTTCATAAAATATAAAAATACAAAAAGAATCATCCTTCACCTTTAGACCTAGTTAGATTAATTTCAATCCTAACGACACTATTCCTAGCTGAACGATCAATCCCCCGGTACTTGTCACTATACTATACTACAACGATCAGGTACACTGCCTGGTGGGGGTTGTAAGCTTCTCGAGATCCCTCGAGAGGTAAAGCAAGGTGCGATTCCCACGCATCAGATATATACACAAACACAATATATAACATGCAAGTATAAAGAAAGAAACGATCAAACCACAACACGAGTATTTATCGTGGTTCGGCTACAAGGACTCTTTTTCCTTGCCCTACGTCCACGCCCCGAGTATCCAACTCGAGAGTTTCTTTCACTAGTCAACAAGCTCCTTTCACTGGGGGAGAAAACCTTACACGTCGCTTATACACGTTTACCGACACTAAGCTAGATGTCGAGTTCTTTTACAAGGGTACAACTACTCCCGTTAGTTCTTTTACAAGGGTACAACAACTCCCGTCACACTTTGTATTTTGAGGATTAAAATACTAACCGATCACAACTAAAAATACACAATCAAATGAAGTGTAAACTACACAAGTCTACACAATGCTAAGCTAACAAGTCTTGCAACGTTGTGTTGAATACTTGTAACTTTTTATGAACTCGTGAACTTCTTTGCTACAAAAAAAACTTCACATATGAAATGAGATGTTAATGGGTTAGATGAAAGAATGAATGAATGTGTGTGAAAATATGATGTAGAGTGATTAGCCAAAATTCAAACATATGGCTTGGTATTTATAGCAAAACCTTCTGCAGGTCTGGCGGATACGGCAGAACCCTCAGATGGGTTCCGCCCGTGTACCCCCTGGGTTCCGCCCGTGTACCCCTAGGGTTCCGCCAGGCTTGCAGTTGGTTTTGCAATAAATCATACAAACCAAACAAGGTCACATCTCATAAAAGCTAGTCAAACACAAACTTGTGCTACAAGACTTATGGTAAGTCAAACACACTTTCTTTCCATAAATGTATATTGACAAACTTATCATAAATGTGATGTGACATTTCTATTTTAAGAAATAAAAAGTGTTGTGTTTTATGTGAAATGTAAAATGTAGCAAATGTCTAATTATGCAAGTCTTAAAACTAAGACTATGATTTACTTAGAAACTAAAGTTTACATTTTGTCGTTAACAAAACTTAGCAAAGATCGTAAAATATAAATAACATTTTTAGGCGATATTTTTATTAACAATCTCCCCCTTTTTGTTGATGACAAAACATAAACTTTGTTTTTAAGTAACTCACAAAATTTTATTGTTTAAGACTTAAAAAAAATTATATTAAACTTGTTTTACTTAAGTGATGAAAATCATTTTAAGTTTAAAGGTTTAATATATGTTTCTCCCCCTTTTTGTCAAAACAAAAAGTAGAGTAGCGAGGAATAATGCACGTGCTCCCCCTTGGTCGATACTCCCCCTAAAAGGAGTGCCAAGATGGGAAACATGGATTTTGATCCTACAAAAAAATGGTTAGTTGGTGATATATATAATCAAGCTTGTAGTTACCATACATAATGCAACCACAATGACAACTATTTTCCAAAATGGGGCAAAAGGCCTCCAAATGTTGTTTAGGATTTGTTTGGGTGGGAAAGAGCATCCAAATGCTCTATGACGTGTTGGAATGCAAAACGGGTTTCGTCTTGAAATTGGTGAAGCAACAATTTGATGCTTTCACCCATTTTCAACATTTGCTCACAATGTGAGCAAACATGGGGATGAGTGGGTGGAAATGGGTTGGTTTTGGGTTCTTGGTTTGAGGATGGGTTGGTTTTTGGTTCTTGGGTGGAGGATGGGTTTGGTATAGAGTCAAGCAAGGTGGTTTGAAATTCCATTGCTTGATGGAGGTGATTCTCGACCATGCTTTGAATTTCCTCATAGGAAGGAAAGAAAGACTCAAAGGTTTGGGCTTGAGAATGTGGTGAAGTTGGGTGATCATGGTTTTCAAAGTTTGGTTCTCCATAAAGAGGACCATGGATGTCATGGTAGATAGGGTGAAACAACAATGGTTTGGGTTGGTGGTACTCTTGTTGTGGTGGTTGGTTGTGGTTAAAATACTCATTTTGGTCAAGAAATGACCTTGGTGTTTCATTTGTAAAAGGTGGTGGTTGTGTTGGTCTTGGTGGAAGATCATTGAGATCTTGGACAAAAGGATGTGGTGATGTTGGAGGAGACCCAAATAACTCCATAGGTTCAAGTTTAGGTAATGGTGATGGTGATGGAGTTTTGGATGGTTGAGTTGGAGCACTTGGTGGAGTTGGGTCAATGGGTGATGTTGTTGGTGGCGGAGTGGTGAGCTCATTGGGTTCATTGGGTGATGGAGATGGAGATGCAAGGTTTAGAAAATGTTCATTTTTTATTGGTGAGGTGAATTCATCCGAGGATGAGGAGCTTATGTTGATGGATTGGTTAGACCAAAGTGGTTTGATACTTATCCGGGAGGTTTTCCGAACGGGTATTGATGGTTGAGAGGTGATAGTTGACTTAGTCATTGTTAAAATGGTTTAAAGATCAGAGATTATGATGGGTAAGGGTGATTTGATAGTGTTCTAAGATGGTTCAATTTATAGTGATGAAGAAGTATGGGAAGGAGTGTTTGGATTTGATGTTTAGCCATACAAAAATGGAGGTTCCTAATGATTTGGAAGACTAATGTGGGTTGTCAAATCATGGAAGTCAATCCAATGAAAATGGTGAAGTAAGAAGACAAAGATTTGCACTAAATGCTTAGTGGTTATGGCAAATTGGTTGAAGGTATATGTCTCAGGGATTTCAAGGAACCTTTGAAAGGGTTCCTTCCTTTATGTGTGAAGGTTCCTTGAGGTGGTTATGGCTAGTTTTGAAATTTGGCGGGAAATGGTTTTCTTTGAGTTGTAAGGAATGAGAACTACCCTATTGTGCTTAACAAATTGCAGGAAATTGGTTTCTATCTAAAAGGATGGTTTGTTGTTGAGTGGATGTTGCAATGTCGAAAGCCAAAAAAAAAATTGCAGGAAAACTGTCGGAACCCTCAGATTACACATGCGGAACCCGTGTGAGGGTTCCGTTGGGCCATTTCTGGGTTGCCCAGAAAATACACTGGCGGAACCCATTCTAGGGTGCCGCCAGATCCGCCAGGCCTGAAAAAGTAGGCAGTCCGCGATTTGACCCGCGAGACGATTTTCAAATTTATCGAAAACTCCTAAAACCAAAAATATAATTCATATCTGGTTAGGAAATGCAAAAAAATAGACATGTAAACATGCATACCATTGGACTTTGACCGGGGGCTAGCGAATTTCACTATACTTAGTGAAAATTTCATAATCATGAAAATTTGACAACATGGTAAATGTTGTCATCCTGCATCTTAGTTAGTTCAAACATGTTCCAAATTGTATCAAATATCCTACCAACATACAAATACATAACACATATTATTTGAAATGACCAAATTGTTCAAATAGCACCTTGTGCCAAACAATCCTACACACCCGCTCTCATTGACGGTCCACCTTCTTTTTGAGCTTTCCAAGGAATCTCCCAAGATTCTTGAATATCCCCTTTGTTTGCTTGAACTTCGCCGACTCATTCGGAATATCCGGAAGTTGGAAAAGGTATTCTAGAGGTGGGAGCCTAAAGTTGGGCAAAGTGTCATCTTCACTCATTGAGGATGATGATGAGGAGGTAGGAGGATGAGGACGTTTTCCTTGGGCTTTGTAAACTCTCTTATCACTTAGTGGGACAAAGGTATGTGTAATGAGAGAGTAGTCAAGGCGAAGACCGTTAGGAGTTGGTGGAATGGGAGAGATGAACCTAAAGAGACCGGTCAAGAGCATTCCATACGGCATAGCCGTTGTGCCATGCACGAGAATGTCGGCCATTCTCTTGGCCATGTAGTAGGCAAGGTTGAAGGGTTGCCTAACGGATAAGGAGTAGAGCATGTAGCAAAGGCAAAGATTTATATGATCTCGGTTTCCTATGATGCTAATGACATTGGCTCTAAGTACTTCCTCCCATTTCTTGAATTGAGGCTTGAGTTCATTAAGTTCCATTCCATATGGGTCCTTATCTACCTCATTTCCCGAACGGGTTCTCCTAGTCTTGGTTGTCCTAATGAAGAGGTGGTCACGAAGTTCATCTTTGGACACAAGAGGGGTGTCATAGGGATGGATGCGTTCAAAGAGTGTGTCAAGAGTTGAGAGGGAGTGCAAGTCGGAGTAGATGCAAGTACCACGGTTTGGGACACATAAGATTTGAGCAAACTCCTCGAGAGTGAAGGAGTATTGATGACTATTAGCCCTAAAGTTAATAGACATGCGACCATACTCATCCGTGGAGAGAGTGACGGATGCATAGAATTCTAAAATGAACCTAGGACAAATAGGCTCGTCGATTTCTAAGAGACACTCAAAGTTGATTGTGGCAAATTCCGTGTAGAGGTTTGTGCCTTCTAGGAAGGATGGGTCAATGGTTCTACCCTCATGGACATAACGTTTTTCTAAGGCTTTGAAAATGTCGATTTGAGTTGGAGTAAGACCTTTGGTTTTGTGGTGTTTGGGTAGGTACTTAATGGTGTCCTTGTGGTCGTAGTGGGTTAGAGGAGGCATGATGATTCCTAGAAAAATAAAATTTCACATTTTAGTCTAAGTAAACGACTATTGTAATGTAGGTGTTCTAGTGTGTGCCTATATGAAAACAATGTGGAGGTGCGGTTATCTTGACTCATTTTGATCCTTCAAAAACGTTTTATAATGCAAGTTTTGTTATAAAACAAAAGATAACCCAAGCGCTCCTAGTTCAATGTAGCTTCGTTTGAATGTACCCGAAAATACATATTGGTTATGTATTCCCTTTAGCATTCAAGAGACATTATGCAAGTGATGTTTTAAACATAACGTTTTGATTTTTTATTCACAATGTGAGACGAAAAAGATATTTGTCCTATTTGTGAGAAATTTTTGGAAGAATTTGACATCGGGTGTTTTAGCAAACATGTTTACACTTAGTAAGAATGCAATTCCTAACTATGGGGAACATGATTAGTTTTGTTAAACACCTAATTTCATGCATGAGTTTCTCAAGTTAATGCATAACCCCAAGTTTTTGTTTTTGTGCAAAAATAAAATTCCTAGACTCCGATCAGGATTGTAATCAAGTTTAGAATACTTACAATGATGATTGATTAGCAATGTGAATGAAAGGAAGACCAAATTTTCGTAGGTATGGATGATTGGTAAAGTGAATAGTAGCAGGTTGGAAGTGGTGGTATGAGATAATGGGTGTTTGGTTTAATATAAACAAAGAAAATGGTTCTGCAGGTCAGCGAATACGGCGGAACCTAAACATGGGTTCCGTCCGTTGTGGCTGAGGGTTCTGCCGACCCTGCTGAGAAAAAGAGTTATGGATTTATTTTGATTTTTGTGATTTTTGTCTAATGTTTAGAACTACAACGTAGGTTCCATGAGTCCTAAGCCTAGCCTGAGAAGGTTAAAAGGTTCTCGTTTAAGGGGTTTTGTGATAATGTCGGCTATGTTGTCTTCGGAAGAAACTTTCTCAATTGAGATATTTCCTTTTTGAACGTTGTCACGAAGGAAATGATGACGGATTTCAATATGTTTGGTACGAGCATGTTGAACCGGGTTTTTGCTAAGATCAATAGCTCCTTTGTTGTCACAAAGAATAGTGATGTAGTTAAGTTGAATTCCGTAGTCGACAAGAGCTTGCTTCATCCAAAGAGCTTGTTGACACACCTTTCCGGCCGAAATGTACTCGGCTTCCGTTGTTGAGATAGCAAGAGCCGTTTGCTTCTTAGAGAACCATGAGGTGAGACAATGTCCAACAAAAGTACAAATACCACTTGTGCTTTTTCTATCAACATAGTCACCGGCATGATCCGAGTCGGCATACACTATGGTGTCTATTCCCGTTCCTTAGGGATACCATAAACCTAAATGTGTAGTGCCCTTAATATACCTAAAAATCCTTTTAACGGCTTCGAGATGAGTTGTCTTAGGATCTTTTTGAAAACGAGCACATAGACAAACACTAAACATAATGTCGGGTCTACTAGCTGTTAGGTAAAGTAGACTTCCAATCATACCTCTATATTTAGTGTTATCTACGGATTCACTTTCCTCATCCTGAGTTTAGTTTCCGTGGACATGGGTGTTTTGATTGGTTTCGAATATTCTAATCCAAATTTCTTAAGCATGTCCTTAATATATTTAGATTGGTTAAAGAAGATACCATCTTCTAGTTGTTTAATTTGGAGTCCTAGGAAAAAGTTGAGTTCTCCCATCATACTCATTTCAAACTCGTCATGCATGATTTTTGAGAAATCCACACATAATTCTTGACAAGTTGATCCGAATATAATGTCATCAACATAGATTTGGACTATGATAATATGTGAATCTTTCTTCTTAGTGAAAAGAGTATTATCAACTAAGCCCATGGTATACTTATGGTCAACTAGAAAGGTTTTAAGTTGACCATAAGTGATGTAGTTAAGTTGAATTCCGTAGTCGACAAGAGCTTGCTTCATCCAAAGAGCTTGTTGACACACCTTTCCGGCCGAAACGTACTCGGCTTCCGTTGTTGAGATAGCAAGAGCCGTTTGCTTCTTAGAGAACCATGAGGTGAGACAATGTCCAACAAAAGTACAAATACCACTTGTGCTTTTTCTATCAACATAGTCACCGGCATGATCCAAGTCGGCATACACTATCGTGTCTATTCCCGTTCCTTAGGGATACCATAAACCTAAATGTGTAGTGCCCTTAATATACCTAAAAATCCTTTTAACGGCTTCGAGATGAGTTGTCTTAGGATCTTTTTGAAAACGAGCACATAGACAAACACTAAACATAATGTCGGGTCTACTAGCTGTTAGGTAAAGTAGACTTCCAATCATACCTCTATATTTAGTGTTATCTACGGATTCACTTTCCTCATCCTTGGTGAGTTTAGTTTCCGTGGACATGGGTGTTTTGATTGGTTTCGAATATTCTAATCCAAATTTCTTAAGCATGTCCTTAATATATTTAGATTGGTTAAAGAAGATACCATCGTCTAGTTGTTTAATTTGGAGTCCTAGGAAAAAGTTGAGTTCTCCCATCATACTCATTTCAAACTCGTCATGCATGATTTTTGAGAAATCCACACATAATTCTTGACAAGTTGATCCGAATATAATGTCATCAACATAGATTTGGACTATGATAATATGTGAATCTTTCTTCTTAGTGAAAAGAGTATTATCAACTAAGCCCATGGTATACTTATGGTCAACTAGAAAGGTTTTAAGTCGATCATTCCATGCTTTTGGAGCTTGCTTAAGTCCGTAAAGAGCCTTTTTAAGTTTGTAAACATGATTTGGTTTTTCAAAATCGATGAAGCCCGGTGGTTGAGCAACATACACAACTTCATTTATGACTCCGTTTAGAAATGCACTTTTGACGTCCATTTAAAAGAGTTTAAAATTGTATGCACATGCATATGCAACTAAGATTCTAATTGACTCGAGCCTAGCAGCCGGAGCAAAAGTTTCATCGTAGTCAATGCCTTCTTGTTGATTATATCCTTGTGCAACTAGCCTAGCTTTGTTTCTAGACATAATTCCATTTTCATCCATTTTATTACGAAAGACCCATTTTGTTCCAATTATTGTTTGACTCTTTGGTTGAGGAACTAATGTCCATACATCATTCCTAACAAATTGGTTTAACTCTTCTTGCATTGCAATTACCCAAGACTCATCTTTAATGGCTTCATTAATGTTTTTCGGTTCAATGGTTGACACGAAACAAAAGTAGTTGCTTTCATTTTGAACTTTTGATCTTAGTGTTCTTTCGTTAATGTTGCCTATGACACCATCTAATGGATGACTTTTAGATTCTTTGATATTGACAAGTTCTTTGTTTAATAGTTCATTTTCCTTGTCATTACCTAAGATCTCTTGACTTTCTATTGCTTGGCTTTCAACTAAGTCATCATCTACTAAAGGTGATGTCTTAGAGGGAGGTGGAAACTCATCAAATGTTATGTTCAACGATTCCTCTACTCTTAAGGTTTCTTTGTTCAAAACAATGTAAGCTTTACTATTTTGTGAATATCCAAGAAATACACCTTCATAAGACTTTGTGTCAAATTTGGTGAGATAATCCTTGGTGTTAAGAATGAAGCATTTACTCCCAAACACTCTAAAGTATCCTAATGTAGGCTTTTTACCTTTATATAGTTCATAAGGAGTTTTATTCAAAAATGGTCTAATTAAGACTCGATTTAAAATGTACGTTGATGTGTCAATGGCAACACCAAAACTTTTGTGGAATGTTTTGTTCATTAAGCATTGTTCTACTCATCTCTTGCAGCGTCCGGTTTTTACGTTCTACTACACCATTAGATTGAGGGGTACGTGGAGCCGAAAAGTTATGAGTAATACCATTAATATTGTCACAACCCACAATTTCAGGTCATTTTTCCAAACTTCGATATTCTACTATTCACAAATTACTATTCATCGATCACTATTCATCGTTTTACTATTCATCATTTTTGAGGTCAATTTGACATTCCGAGACACGTTCAGAAATTTTACTATTCACTTGACACTATTCATTTCCGAGAGGAAACCACTATTCACGTGCATTATTCATGTCATCGTAAATTTAGTTTACGAGTGTTCAAATTCGCGTAACCGTATTGGTTCAGGAGAGAATTCATGCATTATTATCAGGGACACTTCATACGGACTAGAAATAGTCGACATATCATCATTAGGGCACTTGCATACTATTCCACTCGTAGGATAATTAAATTTATACTTTTGGTACAATTAACGATTTACGTATGTTTATTTTGAATAAACGCTAATACGCGAACTATAAATGTGTCTAACATGTTCGACACTCCCGACTATGATCCCAATACATTTTTATACTCATTTTTACAATATAAAAACTATAATATTAATTTACCCGGTATTTTGGAAATTTAACTAGTACGTATCGTACGTTTAACTTAATAACGACGGTTTTCACCAAAATTAAACGATAATCACCCTAACTCTCCGTACTTGTACCCGACCTATTTTTACAATTTTTATAACTTTATTATGACCCGAATAACTTCAATAAAATTTATTTTTAGTTAACCCGGTACCCGACTAAACTTAAAACTAATAATACTACACTAAAACCACTAACTTTCTAAAATAAATCACAAAACATTTCCCCCCCTTTCCTCCTTTAGAACCGGCCAACCCCCCCCCCCCCCCCCCCCCCTATAGTCTTCAAACATTAAAAACTTCACCAACACTCTTAAATGCTACCAAACTTTTGTCTACAAGTATATATTAAACTCTTTTCACTCAATTATCACAAAACTCATTTTACTTGCACTAGAAAAACTTTTTCTCTCTTTTCTCTTAAGGATTGGATCGACCAAGGTGGTCAAGGAAGCAAAAATCATAAATTTTTACAAGATCATATTGTAAACTTGTTCATTTAGTAGTCCTTGTTAGAGTTTTGAAATAAAAACTCAAGGATTAGTAGACTTTTTATCATCTAAACTCTCTAAACCATCAAGTAAGTAAATAAACTCATTTTATGATTTTCTACAAGTTATTATTGTGTTTATACATTTTTCTTACAAGATATCTTACATGCATCAACTTGTACCACTCCATTTTTGTATATATTAACTTTGAAGCCCTAGAAATGGACACATATGAAACCCTTGTTAGACCTAGTGGATTGATGATGTTTAAGGACCCATGACACCCTAAGAAGGTGTATGGTAGGATTAGATTAGCTTTGTGGTGTTTGAAAGTGGTTTGATGGAGGATGGAACTAGTTTGGAGACTTGAAAATGGTTTTTGAAACTTTTGATATACCTACTGTCCCTATTTTAAATTCGTGGGAAAATCAGTAAATGGTGGCTAATTTTTGACCAAAGATTTAGAAAATACATTCAAAAACGAAACTTTAGGCGAAAGAACGGATTAAAACGAGTTTATAACGAAGGAGATATGATTTTTGCAAATTTAACGACGAAAACTATTTCTTAGAAAACTGCTTGCTGATTGGCAGAATACGACGGGTAATTTGAGGCATTAAACGTAACCTAGAGGAGCCGAGTTATCAAAAATATACTAGTATACACAAAGATGAATCCGTGGACATAAAGAACAAGGAAAACGAGCCTAAAACGACCGAGTTATACCCGTTTTAACATTTTCAAAACTATATATATATATATATATATATATATAGTCACAAATAAAAATAATAACGTACGTACTAAACGGTATATTTTCTAGAAAATATTACTAAGGACTATTTTCTTATCAAATGAATACGTACGACCCGAAGGGAATACTTATACGACTTAACGACGAATTTCAAGGTTTTCAATACAAGGATTATAACGCTAACTTTTTCGTACGAGTTAATATGACAAGTTATATACTCCTATATATGGATATATTTTCCTAAGTATGGAAACCATTTCTCTACGACGATAACTAGTATTTTCAAATTACGAGTGGTATGAGTATCATGTGCATGTGCATTCATTTCATTACGGCTTGATCTAAGTTAGATCATGATTATTCATTTAGGTTGCGGCTAGTACTCGCGCCTCATTGTCCCGACTACTTTTACCTCATTGCACCATCTTTGTACCATCACTTCGAGGTGAGTTCTCATAGCCCCGTTTTAATTCTATATTTTGATTTCAAATCCCACGGGGGAGAATACATTGCATTACTTATTTTTGTGTACATGCCTAAGTATAAAATTCATACATTGCTTAAGTTGCCTATTTACCACGTCTTGAAAAGTCCCCTTTATTATCATGGACCGTTAATTTCTAGTACTAAGCGGGAGTGAGTGGATAGATCTATCGAGGGTGACGCCTCCATTCGTGTTTGGGTTGCTCCAAATGGAACGAATGCATTTCATGTCTTTATTATTAGAGTGCCTGGTAAACACTCAATGGGGCCAAGTAACGTCTAGCTTCGGGGTCATGAGCTTAAGAGCCAATGTATATACTTTCCGGACATCCTATTTCTTGGCATTACTTATGGCATTTGTACACTAGATTTTACTTATAAACCTATGATTATTCACCAACTTTATGTTGACCGTTTTTCGCAATGTATTTCTCAGGTAACTAATGGCATATTCTCATGGCATTGCATGGAGTCACTTTGTGTATCAAGGATGACGCGTCACTTTTGGATTTCATGCACTTTGAACTATCGTTTGATTGTACTAAACTTGTTTCCTTAAACCTTTTCCAACTTTTGGGACCTATGTTTTATAACTTTGAATATTTTGAATGAATCAAACGATGTATTTTATAAACGACACTTTAGGTCGTTCAATATATCCTGGTTGTGTGCTATGATCCGTTACACCCTCAGGTATTCCATTCCGCTGCCATTCAGGTATTTTGGGGGTGTGACAGATTGGTACCAGAGCTAAGGTTATAGCGAACTAGGTTGCATCATAGACCCTAGACTATAACCACACCATCATAGCATATCATCATTTCATCATAAGTGCATATTTACTTATTTTTAGGTGATGCCATTATTGCGAGTTATTTATTTATTTCACCTTGATTATCACAGAGTCATGTCTTCAAATCCCGACACTGTCATACTTTACACTATATCAGATTCTGATGATGAGGGCTCTGTGTCCTCCACTGCTGTTTCACCATTTGTTTCTCCTACACCTGAGTTGCCACTTTTGGCGTCAGATGATGATACCGAACCTTTCGAGGAGGAGGAGACGGCTCCTACTCCCCATGTCCATCCTACTATACCTACTGACATACCATCATCTCCTACTACTACTATCCATTCAGAGCCGAGACTTATGTTTCCTAGGGATAAGACTATCCAGACTGCTAGGAAGAGAGTTCGTATTGCTACATCTACTTATAGGAGTCTCCCTAGTCCTACTATGCCTACACCACCACCACCAGCCTTACCCATTACTACTCCTGTGCCTACCTCACTCTTGCCGCTCAGGAAGCGTGCAAGGCTTACCACTCCAGATTCACCTACCACTGAGACTGATGACTTTTCACCACCACCAGTATACCACATAGGTGAGAGTTCTAGAGCGGCTGCGGCTAGGAGCCCTACAGCCGTCACACTAGAGGATCAGATGAGTGCTCAGCAGGAGCAAGTAGATAGGTTGGGGTATAGAGTTGATGAGATCATTACCACACGACTTGAGATTGTTGAGGAGCAGGTTGAGGATTTGATACAGGGCAGGGTTGGTATTGATGTGTCTTACCATGGACTCGAGGCACGACAGTTGAGGCATCAGGAGGAGATTGAGCTACTTAGGGATGAGTTACCTGAGATTCGAGATAGAGCTCAGGCGACACAGGAGACCCAGTGGGAGCAGGTAGACCAGTTGACACTGCTTCGAGAGAGAGTAGTTGTATTGGAGCGTAGGGATGCTTCTTCTCGGTTACGACTTGAGCATCTTGAGGAGATCGTGGTTGCGATGGATCGTGAGATTCGCCGCTTGAGGGGAGAGCCTGGACCATCTAGAGCACCGGGAGGAGCCTAGACGTAGACTGGTATTATATTAGCTTGTATTATTTTCCTAGTCCCGGGATGTGGGACATAGTTCAAGAACTTGTAGTCTTTTGGTTGTTGTACAAACAAATATATCAAGTGCGACTCTACTATGTTGGAAATGTTGTGCTATATATTATATCGGTCCATGTAGGCCGAAATTTTCATGTATTATATTCATGTGTTGTGATTATATTTATGATGTTTCGTGGTTGCTCTTTATTATTGTCGCATTTATACAGATTGTGGTTGTATTCGTACATGTTGTGGTTGTATCGACACAGGTTGTGGATGTATATATACGTGACGTGGTTGTTGTGGTTGTATATATATACTTGTCGTGGTGATGTTTAGACAGATTGTGGTTGTACTCGTACATGTCGGGGTTGTATTTATATTTGTTGTGGTTGTATATTTATATACGTGTTGTGGGTGTATATCTTTGGTTCGATGACTATTTCTATTATGATTTTTCTCATGATTAGTTCCATTGTGATTTATCAGAAGTATGGCACCAAGGAAGAGTAAGACTGCACCAGAAACACCCGCTATGACTCAAGCCGCTATCCGCAAATTAGTCAGGGATAGTATTGCAGAAGCTCTAGAGATTGAGAGAGCTGAGGTTGCTGCAAGGGCTGCTGAGGCTGCTTCTAATACAGAGGTCGTTGAACCACCCACTGCTAGGCGTGAATGTACATGGAAAGATTTCAAGATTAGTGATCCTGTCAAATTTAAGGGCACTGAAGGAGCGGTTGCTTTAATCCGCTGGTTTGAAAAGACTGAGAACGTATTTCTCATGTGCGGATGCCCGGACGTCAACAAAGTAAAATTTGCTATAGGTATGCTTCTTGATGAAGCTATGTCTTGGTGGAATTCGTATGCTCAGCCGATTGGTATGGAAAATGCTCACAAGCTTACTTGGGAGGAATTCAAGAAATTGATGACAAAGAAGTTTTGCCCTCGTACCGAGGTGCAAAAGATGGAAACGGAATTTTATGAGCTTGTGACTAAAGGTGATGACATTGAGACTTATTTCAGGAGATTTCAGGAGTTGGCTGCACTATGTCCAACTATGGTTCCCGATGATGAGAAAAAGATGGAAAACTTTGTTGGTGGATTGCCCGAAAGTGTTCGAGGAGATGTGATTTCTTTTGACCCTCAATCAATGGAAGAGGCTATTCGTATAACTCAGAAACTTATGGTCCAAGTGGTAAAAGGAAAATCTGCTGTCAACAACAACTACCGTTCAAACAACACCAACTACACCAACACTCGGAACAACAACAACTATAACAACAATCGGAACCGCAACTATCCCAATAACCGAAACAACAATCCAAATAACAATAACAACAACAACAACAAGAGAAGGTTTGATTACAACCAAGGTGGATATGCTGTTCAGCCGCCACCTAAGAGACAGGAGGTAGCAAAGGTTTATGCTGCAGGACCAAATGACAGGAAAGGTTACACTGGTAACTTACCTAAATGTGAAAGGTGTCAGAAGCATCATAACCCAGGTCGTTGTCCAGATATTTGTGGAAATTGCAAGAAGCTTGGTCACCACATCAAAGATTGTAGACTTCCAATCGTGGGTGACAATCAGAAACCACCAGTAACATGCTATGGTTGCGGAGAAATTGGACATTTTAAGAGTGATTGTCCAACGAAGGGGAAGAATCAAGGAACTGGAAATCAAGATGGAAAAGCTCGAGGAAGAGCTTATGTCATGGGAGGAGACGATATCAAAGAAGACCCGAATGTTGTTGCGGGTACGTTCCTCGTTAATAATCGTTATGCATCCATTTTATTTGATTCAGGAGTGGATAGAAGTTTTGTTTCTATTGCATTTGCACCTTTGCTTAACATAGAACCTACCCCATTAGACATTTCCTATATCGTTGAATTAGCCGATGGGTCTCTAGTTAACACCAACACCATTATCCGTGGTTGCACTATAAATTTCCTAAACCATCCATTCAATATAGACCTTATGCCCGTAGAACTTGGAAGTTTCGACGTTGTTATCGGTATGGATTGGTTATCTCGGCATCGAGCGAGAATTATTTGTGATGAGAAAGTTGTTCACCTTCCTTATAACGGTGAAACTTTGGTTATTCGCGGAGAGCGAAGTGGAACTAGACTCAGTATTATATCGTGCATTAAGACCGAGAAGTACATAAAGAAGGGTTGTTATGCATTCTTGGCTCACATCACGGAGAAGAAGTCGGATGAGAAACGACTTGAAGATGTGCCAATTGTTAAGGAATTTCAAGAGGTTTTTCCGGAAGAATTGCCAGGACTTCCGCCTACACGACAAGTTGAGTTCCAAATTGAATTAGTGCCAGGAGCTGCACCGATTGCACGAGCACCGTATAGACTTGCACCTTCGGAAATGCAAGAATTATCGAATCAACTACAAGAACTTTTGGACAAAGGATTCATTAGACCGAGTTCCTCGCCTTGGGGAGCGCCGGTTTTGTTTGTGAAGAAGAAGGACGGAACTTTCAGAATGTGCATCGACTATCGTGAGCTGAACAAGTTAACGGTTAAGAACCGTTATCCACTCCCCAGAATTGACGACTTGTTCGACCAGTTACAAGGTTCTAGTTTTTATTCCAAGATTGATTTAAGAGCCGGTTACCATCAACTTAAAGTTCGGGAAGAGGATATCCCGAAGACGGCATTTAGAACACGCTATGGTCATTATGAATTTCAAGTGATGCCTTTTGGATTAACCAACGCACCTGCGGTATTCATGGATCTCATGAATAGGGTGTGCAAACCGTATCTCGATAAGTTTGTGATCGTATTCATTGACGATATCTTGATTTATTCCAAGAGTAAGGAAGATCACGAAGAACATCTCAGAACAATCCTGGAACTACTCAAGAAGGAGCAATTGTATGCCAAATTTTCTAAGTGTGATTTTTGGATACGAAGAGTTCAATTTCTTGGTCATGTTATTGATAGCCAAGGTTTACAAGTCGACCCGGCAAAGATCGAGGCAGTTAAGGAATGGGCTACGCCCAAGTCTCCTACGGAAATTCGTCAATTCCTAGGACTTGTCGGATATTACAGAAGGTTTATTGAAGGGTTTTCTAAGATAGCGAAATCGTTGACAAAGCTGACACAAAAGAATGAGAAGTACGAGTGGGGAGAAAAACAAGAGTCCGCATTTCAATTATTGAAACAAAAGCTTTGTAGCGCACCGATTTTGTCACTACCTGAAGGTATTGAGAACTTTGTGGTATATTGCGATGCTTCGCATCAAGGACTTGGAGCTGTGCTAATGCAAAACGAGAAGGTGATAGCTTATGCATCTAGACAGCTTAAGATACACGAGAAGAATTACACTACGCACGACTTGGAGTTGGGTGCGGTAGTTTTTGCACTCAAGATTTGGAGACACTACCTTTATGGTACCAAGTGTGTAATTTTTACCGACCACAAGAGCTTACAGCATATACTCGATCAGAAGGAACTTAATATGAGACAACGTCGTTGGCTAGAGTTGTTGAGTGATTACGATTGTGAAATCCGATATCACCCAGGGAAAGCAAATGTTGTAGCAGATGCACTTAGCCGAAAAGAACGACTCAAACCTTTGAGAGTTAGGTCATTAGGAATGACTATCATTTCGCCATTACCATCGAAAATTTTAGAAGCTCAGATTGAGGCTCTCAAGGAAGAAAACCGACCGCATGAGAAACTTTATGGTATGGCAGAAAGCGAAAATGGCTTTGTAAAGAGATCGGATGGAGTGTTATGCTTCAAGGACCGAAGTTGGATACCACTCTATGGTGGAGTGCGAGAATTGATTATGCATGAATCACACAAGTCGAAGTACTCTATTCATCCAGGTTCTGATAAGATGTATCAGGATCTCAAAAAGCTTTATTGGTGGCCGAATACGAAGGCAGAAATAGCTACGTACGTCAGCAAATGTCTTACTTGTGCTAAAGTGAAAGCCGAATACCAGAAACCGTCAGGGTTACTCCAACAACCAGAGATTCCACAATGGAAGTGGGAACAGATTGCTATGGATTTTGTCACTAAACTCCCAAAGACGTCAGGAGGTTTCGATGCTATTTGGGTAATCATTGATCGACTTACCAAATCAGCTCATTTCATACCCATTAGAGAGACTTATTCAATGGAACAACTTGCTAGACTTTATGTCAAGGAAATAGTCTCAAGATACGGTGCACCAGTTTCCATCATTTCCGACAGAGATAGTCGTTTTCCTTCAAACTTTTGGCGGTCATTACAAGATTCTTTTGGATCCAAATTAGACATGAGCACTGCTTACCATCCTCAGACCGATGGTCAGAGCGAGAGAACTATTCAAACACTTGAGGACATGCTTAGAGCATGTGTGATTGATTTTGGAAATGGTTGGGCTAACCATTTGCCGTTAATCGAGTTTTCCTATAACAACAGTTACCATTCGAGCATTAAAGCTGCACCATTCGAGGCACTTTATGGTCGTAAGTGTCGATCTCCAGTTTGTTGGGCCGAGGTCGGAGAAGTACAATGTACTGGCCCGGAGATGGTACAAGAAACAACAGAAAAGATAATTCAAATTCGAGAGAGACTCGAAACTGCAAGAAGTCGATAGAAAAGCTACGCAGATGTTCGACGCAAACCATTGGAATTTCAGGTCGGGGACAAGGTTATGTTGAAAGTCTCGCCTTGGAAAGGCGTGATACGATTTGGAAAACGCGGGAAGTTGAACCCGAGATACATTGGACCATTCAAGATCCTGGAGAGGATTGGTCCAGTTGCTTACAAACTTGAACTTCCATCAGAACTTAGCAACGTACACAACACGTTTCATGTTTCGAACCTTAAGAAATGTCTTTCGGACGAGTCTGCCATTATACCATTAGAAGAAATACAACTCGATGACAAGCTTAACTTTGTGGAAGAACCAGTTGAAATAATGGATCGCGAGATCAAACAGTTGAAACAAAGTCGAATTCAGATCGTGAAGGTTCGTTGGAATTCTCGAAGAGGACCCGAGTTTACTTGGGAACGAGAAGACCAAATGCGACGCAAGTATCCACAACTTTTCACCGAGCCTAGTACCGAGACCAACACTAACTGAATTCAGGGACTGAATTCCTTTTTGGATGGGCGACTGTCACAACCCACAATTTCAGGTCATTTTTCCAAACTTCGACATTCTACTATTCACAAATTACTATTCATCGATCAGTATTCATCGTTTTACTATTCATCATTTTTGAGGTCAATTTGACATTCCGAGACACGTTCAGAAATTTTACTATTCACTTGACACTATTCATTTCCGAGAGGAAACCACTATTCACGTGCATTATTCATGTCATCGTAAATTTAGTTTACGAGTGTTCAAATTCGCGTAACCGTATTGGTTCAGGAGAGAATTCATGCATTATTATCAGGGACACTTCATACGGACTAGAAATAGTCGACATATCATCATTAGGGCACTTGCATACTATTCCACTCGTAGGATAATTAAATTTATACTTTTGGTACAATTAACGATTTACGTATGTTTATTTTGAATAAACGCTAATACGCGAACTATAAATGTGTCTAACATGTTCGACACTCCCGACTATGATCCCAATACATTTTTATACTCATTTTTACAATATAAAAACTATAATATTAATTTACCCGGTATTTTGGAAATTTAACTAGTACGTATCGTACGTTTAACTTAATAACGACGGTTTTCACCAAAATTAAACGATAATCACCCTAACTCTCCGTACTTGTACCCGACCTATTTTTACAATTTTTATAACTTTATTATGACCCGAATAACTTCAATAAAATTTATTTTTAGTTAACCCGGTACCCGACTAAACTTAAAACTAATAATACTACACTAAAACCACTAACTTTCTAAAATAAATCACAAAACATTTCCCCCCCTTTCCTCCTTTAGAACCGGCCAACCCCCCCCCCCCCCCCCCCTCTAGTCTTCAAACATTAAAAACTTCACCAACACTCTTAAATGCTACCAAACTTTTGTCTACAAGTATATATTAAACTCTTTTCACTCAATTATCACAAAACTCATTTTACTTGCACTAGAAAAACTTTTTCTCTCTTTTCTCTTAAGGATTGGATCGACCAAGGTGGTCAAGGAAGCAAAAATCATAAATTTTTACAAGATCATATTGTAAACTTGTTCATTTAGTAGTCCTTGTTAGAGTTTTGAAATAAAAACTCAAGGATTAGTAGACTTTTTATCATCTAAACTCTCTAAACCATCAAGTAAGTAAATAAACTCATTTTATGATTTTCTACAAGTTATTATTGTGTTTATACATTTTTCTTACAAGATATCTTACATGCATCAACTTGTACCACTCCATTTTTGTATATATTAACTTTGAAGCCCTAGAAATGGACACATATGAAACCCTTGTTAGACCTAGTGGATTGATGATGTTTAAGGACCCATGACACCCTAAGAAGGTGTATGGTAGGATTAGATTAGCTTTGTGGTGTTTGAAAGTGGTTTGATGGAGGATGGAACTAGTTTGGAGACTTGAAAATGGTTTTTGAAACTTTTGATATACCTACTATCCCTATTTTAAATTCGTGGGAAAATCAGTAAATGGTGGCTAATTTTTGACTAAAGATTTAGAAAATACATTCAAAAACGAAACTTTAGGCGAAAGAACGGATTAAAACGAGTTTATAATGAAGGAGATATGATTTTTGCAAATTTAACGACGAAAACTATTTCTTAGAAAACTGCTTGCTGATTGGCAGAATACGACGGGTAATTTGAGGCATTAAACGTAACCTAGAGGAGCCGAGTTATCAAAAATATACTAGTATACACAAAGACGAATCCGTGGACATAAAGAACAAGGAAAACGAGCCTAAAACGACCGAGTTATACCCGTTTTAACATTTTCAAAACTATATATATATATATATAGTCACAAATAAAAATAATAACGTACGTACTAAACGGTATATTTTCTAGAAAATATTACTAAGGACTATTTTCTTATCAAATGAATACGTACGACCCGAAGGGAATACTTATACGACTTAACGACGAATTTCAAGGTTTTCAATACAAGGATTATAACGCTAACTTTTTCGTACGAGTTAATATGACAAGTTATATACTCCTATATATGGATATATTTTCCTAAGTATGGAAACCATTTCTCTACGACGATAACTAGTATTTTCAAATTACGAGTGGTATGAGTATCATGTGCATGTGCATTCATTTCATTACGGCTTGATCTAAGTTAGATCATGATTATTCATTTAGGTTGCGGCTAGTACTCGCGCCTCATTGTCCCGACTACTTTTACCTCATTGCACCATCTTTGTACCATCACTTCGAGGTGAGTTCTCATAGCCCCGTTTTAATTCTATATTTTGATTTCAAATCCCACGGGGGAGAATACATTGCATTACTTATTTTTGTGTACATGCCTAAGTATAAAATTCATACATTGCTTAAGTTGCCTATTTACCACGTCTTGAAAAGTCCCCTTTATTATCATGGACCGTTAATTTCTAGTACTAAGCGGGAGTGAGTGGATAGATCTATCGAGGGTGACGCCTCCATTCGTGTTTGGGTTGCTCCAAATGGAACGAATGCATTTCATGTCTTTATTATTAGAGTGCCTGGTAAACACTCAATGAGGCCAAGTAACGTCTAGCTTCGGGGTCATGAGCTTAAGAGCCAATGTATATACTTTCCGGACATCCTATTTCTTGGCATTACTTATGGCATTTGTACACTAGATTTTACTTATAAACCTATGATTATTCACCAACTTTATGTTGACCGTTTTTCGCAATGTATTTCTCAGGTAACTAATGGCATATTCTCATGGCATTGCATGGAGTCACTTTGTGTATCAAGGATGACGCGTCACTTTTGGATTTCATGCACTTTGAACTATCGTTTGATTGTACTAAACTTGTTTCCTTAAACCTTTTCCAACTTTCGGGACCTATGTTTTATAACTTTGAATATTTTGAATGAATCAAACGATGTATTTTATAAATGACACTTTAGGTCGTTCAATATATCCTGGTTGTGTGCTATGATCCGTTACACCCTCAGGTATTCCATTCCGCTGCCATTCAGGTATTTTGGGGGTGTGACAAATATCACAAAAGTTTCCAAATTGAAATTCATTATCAAATTCACGACCGTGATCCGTTCTAATAGACACAATACTAGACCCTACTTGATTTTGAATTTTCTTACTTAGAATCTCAAATTGATCAAAAGCTTCATTTTTACTTTTTAAAAATTTTGTACAAGTATATCTTGAGTAATCATTGACTATGACCAAAGTGTAGAAGTTACCTCCATAACTTTGTATAGCGGATGGACCAAATAAATCCATATGCAAAAGTTCTAGACACCTAGATGTAGAAACCAAGTTTTTAGCCTTATGGCTACTATGGACTTGTTTACCGACTTTGCAAGCATCACAAAAGTGTTGGTCATATTTCAACTTAGGTAGGTTTCGAACTAAGTCTTTGGAGGAGAGGTTTTGAATTAGTCTCATGTTAGCGTGTCCTAAACGTCTATGCCATAAAGTTGAAGATTCATCTAATGAAGTAAGACAAAGTTTGTCTCTAGATGTTGGATCCATCTTCATGACGTATACGTTGTTCTTAAGAACACCTTTGGCTATGGTTATACCATCTTTAAGTATTTTACTTTCGTTTTCACTAAAAGGGACATTATACTTATTACGGCAAAGTTGGCTAATACTAAGGAGATTAAAACCTAAGTTATCAACATGAGCTACATCATCTATAAAAAGGGAGTCATGAGAGATTGTACCTTTTCTGATGATTTTGCTCTTAGCTTTACTACCAAACGTAACATTACCTCCATCACATTTGTGATAAGTAGAGAAGAGGCTTTTGTTACCCGTCATGTGCCTTGAACAACCGCTATCTTTAATCCATTCATCACGTTCCAAACAAACTTTGAGGCACACCTCATTTGAGTCGTGAGCCATGAGAGCAATATCATCATTCTTTGGCTCATCGTCATCTCCTTCATAGTCACTCCAAGCACCACCCACAAAAGCTTGTTGAGGCTTGCTCTTGGGTGGTTTTGGACATTCTCCTACGAGATGATTTGTGTCTCCACACCTATAGCATTTCCTTTCAACCTTTCCTTTCCTATCATCACGATCTTTTCGGAAGGTTTTCTTGTCATCTTTAGGTTGCCTTACAAACTTCCCTCGTCAACGAAAGAACTTCTTGAAGTCTCTAACGTCCATAGCATATTCCTCATCATCACTATCCGAAGTAGATTCTTCATCATCACTTGATTGGACTCTAGCTTTCAAGGCAATGGACTTAACTTTTTCTTTCTTGCCTCTAACTAATTCTGAATCTTTTTCCATTACCATTTCATGAACTTTGAGGTTTCCAATTAGCTCGTCAAGTGACATGCTTGAAAGATCCTTGGATTCTTCAATTGCCGTCACTTTTGCTCTACACTTCGGATGGAGTGCTCTAAGGAATTTCCTGACAAAATTCTTACTACAAAAAGATTCATCAAGTTCTTTAAGTGAAGTAATAATGGTGTTAAACCTAGCAAATGTATTATCAATAATCTCATCTTCGGGAATAACAAATTGTTCATATTGTTGAACAAGAAGATCAATTTTGTTATCCTTAACTTGTGAGTTTCCTTGACGAGTGACTATTAAAGATTGCCAAATATCTTTGGCGGTTTTACACATAAAGACTCTTTCATATTCTTTCTTAGGCAAAGCATTGTAAAGCATCATTTTAGCTTCATTATTTTTAGCAATCAATTTCTTTTGATCATCATCTTTACTATTAGTAGCTATATTATCACCATCAATGATTATATATCATAAATCTATATCTTTAGATTTCACGTAAGTTTCAAAACGGTTTTTCCAATATATAAAACCATTTGCTTCAAAAAGTGGTGGTCTTTGCATAGATTGCCCTTCTTTGTAATTTTCAAAATCCATGGATCGTTTCAAGTTTTAAAACACAATATATTTTAAAAGCTTGAGTAACGTAGCTCTTGATGCCAATTGTGGAAAACTAGAAGGGGGGTTGAAGAGTTTACCGTTTAAAATCTTTTTAACTTGTTTAATTATCTTTTGAAACTTTCCGTTTAATCAAAGATATATACACAAACACAATATATAACATGCAAGTATAAAGAAAGAAACGATCAAACCACAACATGAGTATTTATCGTGGTTCGGCTACAAGGACTCTTTTTCCTTGCCCTACGTCCACGCCCCGAGTATCCAACTCGAGAGTTTCTTTCACTAGTCAACAAGCTCCTTTCACCGACGGAGAAAACCTTACACGTCGCTTATACACGTTTACCGACACTAAGCTAGATGTCGAGTTCTTTTACAAGGGTACAACCACTCCCGTTAGTTCTTTTACAAGGGTACAACAACTCCCGTCACACTTTGTATTTTGAGGACTAAAATACTAACCGATCACTACTGAAAATACACAATCAAATGAAGTGTAAACTACACAAGTCTACACAATGCTAAGCTAACAAGTCTTGCAACGTTGTGTTGAATACTTGTAACTTTTTATGAACTCGTGAACTTCTTTGCTACAAAAAGAAACTTCACATATGAAATGAGATGTTAAAGGGTTAGATGAAAGAATGAATGAATGTGTGTGAAAATATGATGTAGAGTGATTAGCTAAAATTCAAACATATGGCTTGGTATTTATAGCAAAACCTTCTGCAGGTCTGGCGGATATGGCGGAACCCTCAGATGGGTTCCACCGTGTACCCCCAGGGTTCCGCCAGGCTTGCAGTTGGTTTTGCAATAAATCATACAAACCAAACAAGGTCACATCTCATAAAAGCTTGTCAAACACAAACTTGTGCAAGAAGACTTATGGTTAGTCAAACACACTTTCTTTCCATAAATGTATATTGACAAACTTATCATAAATGTGATGTGACATTTCTATTTTAAGAAATAAAAAGTGTTGTGTTTTATGTGAAATGTAAAATGTAGCAAATGTCTAATTATGCAAGTCTTAAAACTAAGATTATGATTTACTTAGAAACTAAAGTTTACATTTTTTCGTTAACAAAACTTAGCAAAGATCGTAAAATATAAATAACGTTTTTAGGCGATATTTGTATTAACATGTGTCCTCATCCAGGGGTTAACCTTTTTATAAGACCCATATTCTAATACGGGTTCATACCCGAATTCATTAAAGACTGCGTCAAACAACAAGGTGTTGTTTAAGACGAAGGCGTATTCTTCAGTATCATTTTGAAACGGTGTATTTGCTGCCATTGTTAATTGTGTATCTTGGAAAGGGAATATGTGTGTTTTTGTGTGTTCTCACCCAAACAATCGAGGGTTTAAATAACATGGGGAAGTGGTTTAATGGTTCCCAAGAGGATAGGCGGGAAAAAGGGGGACAAAGGACCGCCAAAAGCAAATTTTGAAAACACCAAAACACCATGGCCTGTGTGCCAACTGCCAAGCACCCATTTACACATCCATTTACTTTTATAGACATCCATTCTAATACTCAACCAATTAGCAAACTACATCCACATATTGAGAAGATCCTAAATACAAAATGGAAAAAACGTTGTTATCAATTTACCTATTGGATGCATTTTTGTACTATAACCTGTTGTTTAAATATGAATATGATTGATGTATTCAATATTGAATGAATTTATGTGCAGTGTTGATCCAGTAGAAAAAAGTATATGATATGGAACAAATAGAGATTTAATGTGCCATCACAAATCATGTCCATACTAAACAACAACAACTATTGGATGAGAGTCGCATTTGCATCAACAATGGAAAAAGGAAAAAGCAAAAACTTAATTTTCATTATAATTCAAAGTCGTTACAATTTGAGGCTTACAGCCATTTGATAATCAACCATTCAACATAAACATACATAAACAAGTACGAAAATATAACCCCCAAAAGAAAACAATTATGGTGATACTCTAATCTTCATCAGAGGAGAGTTGTTCATGAACCTCCATAAGCTTAGCTTGGCGCTCCTTCTCATGAATCCCGTCACTGATATCATTGATTAGATCAGTCAACAAAAGAATCCTTTTACGCTCCCTTTCCTGTGTTTCAACTAGACAACAAAGAATTTGAACTGCTTTTTGGTTGAATGAACGCAGATGATGAGTCTCATTCAGTTTAACCTGACAGTCCTCAACTTTCTTTTCGAGTTTATTACGCTCATCCAAGTATCTCTGTTCAAACAACCCTTCTCTTCAGTAATTTCATTGTTGAAATAGAACTTGAATGATGTTGCCAAATTATAAGACCCAGATGATGCTTTGATTTCATTGATGTTGTTGGAAGAAGTAGAAGCCATTGATAATGGACGACGGAGTAGGGTGGCTGATATGATAAGTTAGGTTAGAATTATTATTTAGTAAGTCAAGCAGGAATATAAATAGGGGATGCCATAACTACTGTAGTAACCGACGCAGGAAGTTGATCTTCCCCATGCAAAACTATCAATTCAGCATTCAAAATAAAAAAATTTAAATATAACAAAATAAACCCTTGCACATAACATCTTAGTTAAAAAAAATGGCCATGACATACACAAGTTCAACGTATCAAATAAAAGAGGCTAAATAAGTACCTAATATACCAATGAGTGTCGTACCTTATAATATATTTTGGGAACTCAGAATTCTTGGGTAGACTCAATCAATATGGGATGATAAGAAGGAAAAAGAGGATATGGCAAAAAATTGTATTTGCACCAAAGACACTTCTACGACATCCTCTCTTTCCTTCTTATCATTCTATATTAATTGAGTATGGTTAATGAATGATGCTCTCATTGCTTCGATCATGACACACAATGTTACATGTCTATTGCAGCTTAGTTTCTACAACTGTAAAAGGCTAAAGCCAACATACTTAACCCTTCTGAGTCCCCCCAACAATTCCTTTTATCACTCTTTGACCAAAAGGTTGGGCCAACTAAATTGCTACAACAAATAAAAGTTAAACATATTATATTTGTTTTGGTTACATAATGATTACACTCTGTATTACAGTTATATTAGCACAGTTATTTTTGACAGTTAATTCACCTTTTAACATTAAAGTAAATTCAATTATTTATTACATTGAACTTTCAATAAATAAAGTATACTTAATTCAAATGGTGCCTCTTGGTTTGCCCTCTTATTCATCTATATAGGCAGGGTTCTATTGAGCCTATTTACATAATCCAATCTTAAACACTATTAAAAGCAAATACTGTTTGTTAATCCTAATCTAACACGTAACCAAGAATGTCTTCATCCAACACAGTTTCATCATCCAAGAAAAGAGCAGCAACTGATACAAATATTGAGTTGCAGACAGAGAAACCCCCAAAGTATGCAGTTTTATTTTTCTTTTTCTTTTACAAAATTCATTACTTGTATATTATGTGTCCTAATTTTGTTAATCTTTTGCAGAAAGCAATTTGATGACGAAAAAATTGTATCAAAGGATGAGAAAAATAAATGTATGTTACACATTTAATTTTTTTTTAATAATCTAATACAAACTTATTTATGCTTACTACAAATTCATTTGGTTTATTATATGTAACAGGTATTGTTGAAGAAAAAAAAACAGCCCTAAGGCAGATGACTATGTATGGGAATCTGACGAAACATACATCCAGTGGGAAAACGAGTTTGAGTTAGAGATGTGGCGAGAAGAAAAGGAAGCAGCAGCAGAGAAAGAAAGAAAAAAACGAGTCGCAGAAGATCATGCAAACCAACTGGCCAATATGCCACGGATGAATTTGTTTGATGCTGCCCAACCAGAGGATGCTGATGAGGAGATTGAACACGGAGATATTGAAGAATTTGACTACGACTCGGTCCATTTAGGATTAGACTCATCTCCTGAAAACTAAGATTGTTGTAGTCATTAAGATTTAGAAAAATGTGGTTGTTTAACCTTTTCAATATAATAGTTATGTAATCACCCAACTTATTTTAATGAAATGATGTTATATAATCAATTTATGTTCTACCTAGTACGTTGTATAACCAAACTTACGTATGTTTCTAGTCGACTAACGCATCTAACTTATGTAAACAAATAGTATATTTTTGATATATGACATGTAGTCGATAATAAAAATTGGAAACCAAAATTAAGGGGGGAAACATAGTTAAACTTTTGCATACCTCTACAAATGGCACCCATTGTGGTAGTTCCAAAGGATCGTCAAATTCAGGAGGTGTAGGAGGGGATATGGTTTCCGGATTGATTATCAATGAACGGCTTCGCAATGCTCTTGGGGTACTGTCTGCCGGTTTGGTACCAAGGACGGACGGCCTCGTCATTTCTTGTTACCAGTTTTTTTAACGGTTTCAAATTAAGCCTAGGGAAAGAAGGAAACAAACAAACAAACTTTATGTCATGAATGCAATAGAAACAAACACAACATAAGTAATTATGTAGTTTATTAAACTGCATCACGTTATTCATTTCTCAATATTGGCACACGATGTTACATGTGTATTACAGCTTAGTTAGTGCAACTGTAATAGGCTAAAATCAACATAGTTAACCCTTCTGAGTGCCCCCACCAATCCCTTTTGCTTTTTCATCACTCTTTGAGCAAAAGCTTGCACCAAGCAAATCGCTAGATTGATGAAATAACAAAAGGAACTGTTGTGGACACTAAGAATGGCTAATTATGTTGTAACATCATTTGTCAATATTAAAAAATGAATAACGTGATGGACTTTAAAGTAAAAATATTTTAGTTAATAAAGCAACACACATAACACAACAACGTTGCGCTATTAAGCTAACTAAGATTACATAAAATATGATACAATTGTAGATTCTAGATAAAAGTGAGTTTTAGGACACGTGTTGAATGGGATAATGAAGGAGTGTGGCCTGTCATGAACAATACACACTATATCATTATCACAATCAACACTCCTCAATTATAAAGATACGTCTTTACATCGTTGTTGTTGATGTTCGAGAGTTTTTTTGAACACCGTCCATAGTAGCATTTGCGTACTTGATCTTGATCACAAGTTTAGCTAAAAAAAAGGCACTAACTTGTGATCAAGATCAACCACAGAAATGATACTATGGACGGTGTTCAAATTAACTCTCGAACGCCATCAAAAATGCTGGAAAGACGTATCTTTATAATTGAGGTTTTATAGATGAAGTTCAATGTAACAAGCTGTGTACGGCCGCATTACTTGGTAGATGGATGATTTTAGATGATATGAAAATTCCATATTAAAGCGTTCAGCCATCAAGTAATTCCGGGAACTATTACATACCTTGATACATTCAACTTCAAATTCAAACACTTTCATAGAATCCACAAGTACATCAAACTGCAACTTTACTTTCTTAAATACACCCTTAACAAATATAAACTCAAAGTATTGACTGATTGTGTTAAAACCATATGTGTTACCACAATATGTCAAATTATATGTAAGTCATATGTAATTTTTTGGTCCGTAATTAAAACATATGTCCATATAAGTATTACATTTCTTTTGGTACTTAATTAACACATATGTCAAACCATATTACTCAATGAAAGGTGTTAATTTAGTCATGAAAATGTAATCTTATCTGAAAAAACTTTACTCCGCTTATGCCGCCACAGCTGTAGCCAAGTCCGATTATCCTTCATGGTGGCCGTCTCTTATCTTTAATAACAATAAAAAAAATCGTAAGTTCATGTGGATCTAAAGAATAACACATCTATCTAAAAACAAAAGAATAAACATAACTTTATCAATATTCACCGATACAGTACCAGCTGCGGCAACTTTCCGGCGACAAGCCAGTTGCTGCGGAGAGGCGGCTGTAACAAAAAAAACATTATTTTCAGATATTGAAATAAAATACAGCTCAGATCTACAATTAATATGTACAAATCTATGAAAATAAAATCAACACTTGATTACTAGTAACATGTTAATACTTTTGTTGTTGTCTTCTTTAACTATTTTCCTCAGCTACGGTGGTTGTGAGGATTGGTGGTGGTTGGAAGTTTTTAGAAGAAGAGAGTGTGAGGATTGGTGATGTAAATAAATGAGGGTTGTTGATGAGTGCTTATTCACACATCATTTTTAGGCTTTAAAACAGACCAAATACACCAAATACTAACCAAATATGCCAAGAGAATGTATGTTTTTGTATTTGTGTATGTGTAGGTACGGATATGTGAAAAATGAACAAAAACAAGCTAAAAATTGACAAAAACGAGCACGAGATTGGAAAAAGGTAAAAAGCCGAAGCCGAGAAAGAAATTCAAGAAAAGCCCAAAATGACAAAAGTAATCCTTAGAGATTCAGAGAATAACAAAAGAGACTCTTAGTTGAAATATGAAGACCTTTACAATAATGGCCCTCCAAGTTTCAGCAAGTTATCAACTTTGGTCCTTTGAAGAACTTTGGAAGAAAAGTCAACTCAATTCCTCCAAGTTACTAGATCGTTACGTGTAGTATTTAGTTGCATTTGTAGCGTTTTAATATGTTTTAAGTAGTTTTTCATGTTTTGTAAAAGTCTAGGGGCTAAATATGTAACAAACTTAAAGATTAGAGAAGCCCTAGCCCCTAGCCTATAAATACCCCTTAAACACCAACTTTGAGAGGTTGGTTGTTGAGGGTTGGTCCTCTTAGTATAGGAGTAGTGTAATGAATTTATGTTAAGTTTTATTTACTTTCTCTCTCTAAAACTTTTTCTCTCTAAAATTTTATGATTTTTAGTTGTTGAAATATTGTTTTTATTGGTGGGATTTAAAGTTTATGGTTAAACTAGTTAGTCTAGTGTTAAATTTGGTGAAAAACATTAATTTTTAGGCTTTATTTTGGATCAAAATGGTGTTTTGTTATGGTTTTATCAAGTTACAAAAAAAATAAAAAAATAAAAGTTTCGAGTTTAGTTTTTAAAAATGTTATCGAGTTTCATTTGCAAAATAATTCGAGTTTCAGATTTTGTTATCTAGGGACTAAAGTGCAAAAAATACTTTCGAGTTAGAGATTTTTGATACTTTCGAGTTAGAGATTTTTGGTACTTTCGAGTTAGAATTTTTTGAACTTTCGAGTTAGGAGTAAAAATTTATTACCGAGTTTGGTTTTCGTTTTTTGTCGAGTTTGGGGTTTGACTTTTTTTATTTATGGTGTATATCGAGTTTGATGTTTTTAAGATAAGGACCATTTTGCAATTTATCAAGTTTAGTATTTTTATTATATATCGAGTTTGGTTTTCATTTGGTTTATCGAGTTTGAGGCATTTGGCAATCTTTCGAGTTTGGTTCAAAAAGGTTATCGAGTTTGGATAGCTTTTGGTTTATCGAGTTTGAGTTTTTTTAGTGTTTTCCGAGTTTGAGGTTTTTTTTATTTTTTATTTTTTTTATCAAGTATTGTTTTTACCAAGTTTCATTTCTTTTGGCGAGTTAGCCAAGATTATCGAGTACGATAATCATTGCATCATCGTTTATCGAGTGAGGTTCTCTTATGCTTTATGCTAAGGCGAAACTCTGCCGAATTTTATTTTGGCTTATCTAGTTTGTTTCTTTTATCGAGTCTTTTTCTTTTATCAAGTAACTTTATTTTATTAATATGAGTTTCGAGTAGTTTATTAGTGTTTGCTTAGTGGCACGAGTTTGTGAGTTAAGTGTGGACATAAAAGAGGATCGTGATTAATAATAGTTATGATTATTTAGACTTGTAATTTTATTATTTGAAGGGCAAAAGCAGGAGAATAATCAAATTACAAATCTAGTAATTACTTTCTTTTTAAAGGATTATTTTCAAAATAAACCAACGTTGTGAGAAAATAATCTTGTCTAAGGAAAATAATTCGTCGTCAATCCTTGGCCCACACTTGATGAACTTATTCACGTCACTTAGCAAACATATTGTTTTTAAATTCATTTCCCGTCTTAATTTCTTTTTCGCGTTTTAAATCTCATTTTCTTTAGTTATTTTATCCAAAGTTTGTTTTATTTGTTTGTTTCCTTTGCATCGTTTTATTGCTTCTTTTTACTTTAACTGCGTTTTAAATTCTGTTAGTAGTGTAATAAAAAAAACCAACCAAAATATCTCTTTTATTTTCCCATTCACTTCACAATCACGCGACTCAAGCCGACTCAATCGCCGTCTTACCTTCGTTGGGACATAACGACCCGGGGAAATACTTTCACGAGTGTTTCTTCGGTAAACAAAACCTATACTTAAAATGAGTAATATCAAAATGGCGCCGCTGCCGGGGAAGGTTTGAAACGAGAGCGTCGTACTTGTATCGTTTGTTGGTGATTTGAAGACCCTTCTCCCGAGAAGTTATCGTTTTTTATAAATATTCTCAAAAAAAAAAATATATATATATATATATATATATATATATATATATATATACAAAAAGATTTTCTTTTTCTATTTTAATATTCTTTTTCAATAATTAAAAACCAAAAATAATCTTCTTCTCCTCTTATCATTTGATTCTTTTTCTTAAACCCTCTTACGTTTAATTCTTATGGATCCGATTTGTTTAAATTGTGGAGAACCGTTCTTCGGAGGGTTGTGTGTGTGGTGTACGTGCGACCAATGTGGTGACAATATTCATGATGGCGTTTGTTTGAATTGTAATTCTCACGCGTATGATCAAAATTCGTTCAACAATTCGTCAAACATTCCCAATTTCTATACACCACCACTACCTTCGTTTTATTGTTATATTTGTGGAAAACCGTCCGAAGAAGGAATGTCGTGTGGGCGATGTTTTTGAGATGTATGTGGATACACCGATTGTATGTGCTATGCTCCGAATGCTGATACGTCTTTCGATTACAATCCGAGCTTTGATTGTTATCCTCAAAATGATTTTTATGAGCCAAATTCGTATTACAATGGTGATTCATTTCAAAATACATCGAGTTTTGAACATTGTGGGGGATCGTTTGAAAATTCTTATCATGAACCTAATTCTTGTTACGATTCTAATGGTTTTTACCAACCCCCACAAACTTCCGGTTTTAATAATGATATTTTTGAACTTAAATCCATGATCGAGAAGTTGAAAGAGATGGTGATTAATCGTTATACATCTACTCCCGAGCCTAATGAGAGATCGATGGAAGAACCTCTTACCGAAGAAAGAAAATTCCAATTTTGTGAGTGTTGTTTGTATGATGATAGTTCCACGATTATGATCAATCTAAATCCTCAAAATGATTCTATCTCTTCTCCCGTGGAACCCGTGGACTCTCTAATAATGGGGGACGAGCCTCTTAACACTATTCCGGCAACGGAATCTGACGAATTCAATATGTCTAGTGTTGAGAACCTCGTTCCAATCCAAAGTGAGTCCGGGGAAAATTCTAACGGTGATTCTTCTTTATATCCTTCTTTCACACCGGTTGAAGGGAGTGATGCCGTTTTAGATGAGATCGAGGCATTTCTTGCTAGTGATGCCATTCCGACAATGGTTGACGATGCTAATTTTGATCCGGAGGAAGATATTCGTGTACTTGAAGAGTTATTGAATGAAGAACCGTTAACTTCTCTTCCTCCGATGAGCAATGAAGATGTTTTTGAAGTGGAAAGTTATTCCGATTCTCACAATGAGTATACTACGAGTGATGAAGACTCTTATGGAGATATCGATGATATTGATGAAGATGATGATGCGGAAATTCAAGATGAAACTCTTCGTGAGAAATTATCCAAAGTTTATCTTCTTATTTTTAAGATCAAGGCGTTGAATGATCCTCCGATTTCTTCTCCTATCCCCAATATGGATAGTGATTTCTTACCCGAGCTTGAAATTTTTCGATTTGAAGAGACGAGTAGTGGCAATCCCACTATTCATGCTGATATCTCTCTTCTGGATTATGAGCGTTTTATCTTTAAGATCAACTCTATACTTATTTCCGATAATCCGTTACGTAACCCTCTTTTAGAGGATGTCGATCCATTTCTTGTTGCGGATGACTCGATACCACCGGGTATTGAGAATGACGAGAATGATATTCTTTTCGATTTACCTTTTTCTCGTCCACCGGCAAAACCACCTGATGTAGATTATGAATCCGATACGAATGAAGTTATCTTTGGAGTGGTGGACGAGATTTCTGATTATGATAATCCTGTGCTTGATATTTTACCCACCAACCCACCCGTGATTCAGAAATCGACTTTGTTTTAATTATCTGGGTGTTTTATCCGTTCTTTACTTATCCCCTTATTTCTTCTCTTTTCCACTCCACCGGGAGTGAGGACACTGTTTTTGACCCCGGCATCTCCGTTTATGCCGGTTGTCCGTTTTATCTGCTCTCCCCAAGGACGAATTAATTCAGGGATCGAGTCAAGCTCATGTGACTTGGTGAACAAAAACAAGCGCTTCGTGGGAGGCACCCCATGCTTCTCCATTTCATCTTCTTAATTTTCTATTTTCTTTAATAACGTAACGTGAGGGGGGCGACCCTTTCTAAACTCGTGTTTTCGTGGTTATTTGTGAATGTTCAGGAATTTCCCCGAAGTTTGAGGACTCTCGTGCTCGTGGTTTGTCGTTCTCTCCAGTCGAGTCTCATCCTTCGCCGCTCTTTCGGAAATTCACCATATCCTAAATCTTATCGACTAACGTTTATCTCTTGGCATACTTAATAAACGGCCTTAGATTTTACGTAGGATTACCTTTACCCTTAAAACATTGAGGACAATGTTTCACTTTAGTCTGAGGGGGGGGGGGGTGAATCTTCGATTCGATTTGACCTGTACCATCGTCTGAGCTGTTTAACTTACGCAACTCCGTTTTCCACCAAAAATTTTAATTTTTGTCACCTCTTTATATTCAAAAAAAAAAAAAAAAAAAAAAAAAAGTGATATATGATATGAATAATAAGTTTTGACACCTTGTTTTGATTTTCCTACCGGCGAGAGTAGAAATAAATGTTTCGACTTGACCGGGCATGTTGAGCCCTAGCTTGTTTCCCTTAACCAAAATAATCAAAAGATTATGGCTAAGCATCCGCGGATCTCATTACTTGGGATTTTAAATTTGCGGAGATCGAGGAATGATAGAGTTTATTTAGAAGTTTCGTGCTATACACGGATCGCATTACTGGGATTTAAAAAACCCACGAGAGGTACTTGTGGCCTCCTTGTTCCCATCAGATACGTCACCAATCTATAATAGATGTTCTAGGTTAATTAGTGATATTTAGGTTTGAATAATATTTAGTTCTTTGTTTTCTTAAGAGAATTTTTGCTTTAGAAGTTGGGTACATATTAAGGAACATCAAAAATAAGAGCAAAAAAGGTCAAAAGTCAAAAGTTGATTGTTTAAGTGGTTTTGGAGCTACCCGATAAGCCTCCATTGATGTATGAGAAAGAAAAAAAAAAAGTATCAAAAGTATGAAAAAAGTGAAAAATGAAAAAAGAGAAAGTTGTAGTATTGTTGAATAAGAGCTATGTATGTATCAATAAGTTGTTGGCGCGTGAGGTGCATGTGATAAGTGATTAGTAATCAGTCACATGTGGTGCACGTGATTGTACTCCGCAACTTATATCCTTGATATTGTATGTACCCCAAATTCCTTGATGTGGACCGAATTTCTATTGCAGTGGTTCTTAAGAGAAAATGAATAACTACTTATCGTTTTAACTTAGGTATCACTATCGGACTAACAAATATCGAAACGAGAAAATATGAAGCAATTCATTTCTCACAATTAAAATCTTTAGATACAAAACTTAGGACCTGGGAGCAAGAGGTAATACACAAGTAACTTTTGTGGGCAGTGTTAGCATCTAACTTCTGGATAAACAATGATCTCGATTTTACGCTTAGTTTGGGGGGCTTGTGAAAAATCAAGGATGACGATTTTTATCCGTATGATCTCTTCTCTGTGAGAAGTGTTTCTACTCGTTGACCCTGAAAGTTATCAACAGATAAGAATTGATAATGAAAGTCAAGCAAACCGTCATATATATAAAAATGAAAAAGTACAAAAGATAGTAGTAGTAGTTATTATTCATGAAAATCAGAAAACGGAGCGTTTTTGGGAATAAATGAATTTAATATCTCTTTTGAACATCATTGCTACTTTACAACGTCAGTAAAGAGAGGTTTTGAAATTATTTATCTCTTAAGCGTGAGGTGATGACATTGCGTGAGGACACGGCAATACCTTAGTCTGGGGGATTTTGATGAGTGCTTATTCACACATCATTTTTAGGCTTTAAAACAGACCAAATACACCAAATACTAACCAAATATGCCAAGAGAATGTATGTTTTTGTATTTGTGTATGTGTAGGTACGGATATGTGAAAAATGAACAAAAACAAGCTAAAAACTGACAAAAACGAGCACGAGATTGGAAAAAGGTAAAAAGCCGAAGCCGAGGAAGAAATTCAAGAAAAGCCCAAAATGACAAAAGTAATCCTTAGAGATTCAGAGAATAACAAAAGAGACTCTTAGTTGAAATATGAAGACCTTTACAATAATGGCCCTCCAAGTTTCAGCAAGTTGTCAACTTTGGTCCTTTGAAGAACTTTGGAAGAAAAGTCAACTCAATTCCTCCAAGTTACTAGATCGTTACGTGTAGTATTTAGTTGCATTTGTAGCGTTTTAATATGTTTTAAGTAGTTTTTCATGTTTTGTAAAAGTCTAGGGGCTAAATATGTAACAAACTTAAAGATTAGAGAAGCCCTAGCCCCTAGCCTATAAATACCCCTTAAACACCAACTTTGAGAGGTTTGTTGTTGAGGGTTGGTCCTCTTAGTATAGGAGTAGTGTAATGAATTTATGTTAAGTTTTATTTACTTTCTCTCTCTAAAACTTTTTCTCTCTAAAATTTTATGATTTTTAGTTGTTGAAATATTGTTTTTATTGGTGGGATTTAAAGTTTATGGTTAAACTAGTTAGTCTAGTGTTAAATTTGGTGAAAAACATTAATTTTTAGGCTTTATTTTGGATCAAAATGGTGTTTTGTTATGGTTTTTATCAAGTTACAAAAAAAATAAAAAAATAAAAGTTTCGAGTTTAGTTTTTAAAAATGTTATCGAGTTTCATTTGCAAAATAATTCGAGTTTCAGATTTTGTTATCTAGGGACTAAAGTGCAAAAAATACTTTCGAGTTAGAGATTTTTGATACTTTCGAGTTAGAGATTTTTTGAACTTTCGAGTTAGGAGTAAAAATTTATTACCGAGTTTGGTTTTCGTTTTTTGTCGAGTTTGGGGTTTGACTTTTTTTATTTATGGTGTATATCGAGTTTGATGTTTTTAAGATAAGGACCATTTTGCAATTTATCAAGTTTAATATTTTTATTATATATCGAGTTTGGTTTTCATTTGGTTTATCGAGTTTGAGGCATTTGGCAATCTTTCGAGTTTGGTTCAAAAAGGTTATCGAGTTTGGATAGCTTTTGGTTTATCGAGTTTGAGTTTTTTAGTGTTTTCCGAGTTTGAGGTTTTTTTTATTTTTTTTTATCAAGTATTGTTTTTACCAAGTTTCATTTCTTTTGGCGAGTTAGCCAAGATTATCGAGTACGATAATCATTGCCTCATCGTTTATCGAGTGAGGTTCTCTTATGCTTTATGCTAAGGCGAAACTCTGCCGAATTTTATTTTGGCTTATCTAGTTTGTTTCTTTTATCGAGTCTTTTTCTTTTATCAAGTAACTTTATTTTATTAATATGAGTTTCGAGTAGTTTATTAGTGTTTGCTTAGTGGCACGAGTTTGTGAGTTAAGTGTGGACATAAAAGAGGATCGTGATTAATAATAGTTATGATTATTTAGACTTGTAATTTTATTATTTGAAGGGAAAAAGCCGGAGAATAATCAAATTACAAATCTAGTAATTACTTTCTTTTTAAAGGATTATTTTCAAAATAAACCAACGTTGTGAGAAAATAATCTTGTCTAAGGAAAATAATTCGTCGTCAATCCTTGGCCCACACTTGATGAACTTATTCACGTCACTTAGCAAACATATTGTTTTTAAATTCATTTCCCGTCTTAATTTCTTTTTCGCGTTTTAAATCTCGTTTTCTTTAGTTATTTTATCCAAAGTTTGTTTTATTTGTTTGTTTCCTTTGCATCGTTTTATTGCTTCTTTTTACTTTAACTGCGTTTTAAATTCTGTTAGTAGTGTAATAAAAAAAACCAACCAAAATATCTCTTTTATTTTCCCATTCACTTCACAATCACGCGACTCAAGCCGACTCAATCGCCGTCTTACCTTCGTTGGGACATAACGACCCGGGGAACATACTTTCACGAGTGTTTCTTCGGTAAACAAAACCTATACTTAAAACGAGTAATATCAAAATGGCGCCGCTGCCGGGGAAGGTTTGAAACGAGAGCGTCGTACTTGTATCGTTTGTTGGTGATTTGAAGACCCTTCTCCCGAGAAGTTATCGTTTTTTATAAATATTCTCCAAAAAAAAAAAAAAAAAAAAAAAAAAAAAAAAAAAAAAAAACCAAAATATCTCTTTTATTTTCCCATTCACTTCACAATCACGCGACTCAAGCCGACTCAATCGCCGTCTTACCTTCGTTGGGACATAACGACCCGGGGAACATACTTTCACGAGTGTTTCTTCGGTAAACAAAACCTATACTTAAAACGAGTAATATCAGTTGTGAAAATGTATGTGTAAATAAGTAAGAGAGTGTGTGTAAATAAATGAGGTGGGCATGTGATTACTGAGGATTAGATGATAAGATTGTATAAAATTAAAGTTAAGCAAAAAAGTTGCCCAATACAAGTTGCCCAAAAAGTACAAGTTGCCCTATACATTATACATTACACATACATGTACTATAATATAAAATAATAGGACACGTGTCAGATCCTTGTTGAGTCGCTCAGTTGCCAAGTTGCCCTAATCTACCGGAGGAAGTGATTTAAAAACATCTATTTAAGGAACGTGCTTTTGGCGACCGATATATTTTGATAATTTTCCCATTAATAAAATACTGGAATTCTTTGTTAACATTTATAACAAAATCAACACCTAATATGAAAAACATAAAAATCACTAAGGCTTCTTCTCAGCACATTTGTCTTTCTCCCCATTCATAGATGAAAGAGTATGCTAACCCTCCATTAATATTGTTTTCAACCTTTAAATAATGAATTCAATCTATTCTATTTTTTAAGAACATTTGCTTGTAACTGTAATTAGTTAACGGTTCTACCTGTAATTAAACTATATGTTTTTATATTATACATTGCAGGTTTGTGGCGTGTTAAACTTTGAGGAAGTAGTCAAGAGATCATGGAAATTCAAAACACGAGCACAGATAGAATCAGCACCCTTCCTCAAGTGATAATTGAAAATATTCTAACTCTTATGCCAATCCAAGATGCAATTAGAACAAGTATTTTATCAAGGACATGGATGTTTTGTTGGACAAATATGCCTAAAATTGTAATTAATGTGCCATCTAACAAGGAACATTCGGAGATTTCTATAGCCATCTTCCATGTTTTGTTACAACACACCGGTTCCATACTGGAATTCAGTCTTAATGTTGGTAAACTTGATATGCGTTTTGAGTTGGACCAGATAATACGCTATCTTTCACGAAGCAATAACGTGAAGAATCTGGTCTTGGAGAATTCATACGAATACATCTACAAGCTACCGTCTTTGTTCTTTTCGTTACAAGGATTAGAACTTTTAGAACTCGATCACTGTGACTTTGAACTTCCATTAAAGTTCAACGGGTTTAGTAGGTTGAAGAGTGTGTATTTTTGGGATATTGAGATTACTTCTAAAACGCTTCAATGTTTTCTCTCCAGTTGCCCACTACTTACAGATGTGATTTTGGTAAGTTTCATATAATCGCCTATGGGACTATTTTTATTAGAGATGTTTCTATAATTCTTTTTTTAAAAGCAGACTGGAGATGGATACAGAGAAGACACTGCAGGAGGAAACAAGTTTACATTTGTTGAGCTTTTAGAATGTGTACCTTTGATTAGGAAACTGCGTATCCAATACGATACTTATATGGAGGTAATTTTTAAATTAAAGATCATATCTAATGTAAGAGTATTGTGTTCTAATCATGGTCGTTTGGGTCATGTTAAAGTACTAGTCTGCAAGTGGTATGCCACATATGTTTCCAACCTCACCAATCCACCTCATGTATCTTTATTTAGAAGTGTACAGAAACTTAGAACATGAAGTTTCTTCTGCCCTTTGTCTGATGAGGAACTCCCCAAATTTAGAGAAAATTGTTCTTGCGGTAAATGATGTTATTAAATATCTATCTATTAAATTTGTTTTTATAATTCTATTGAACTTTTTATATGTTTGTGGTTAGATGTTTGAAAAATCGGATGCTCCAGAAATTTCCATTAACTTTCCTGATTTCCAAGACTACTCGGCTTTCAACTTTGATCATCTTGAGTATTTTACCATGAAAAATTTCTCTAACATTCCTCTTGATCGAGTGTGAAATTATAAAACTCGTCATGGCTAAGTCACCAATGCTAAAGACAGCACGTATAGAGCTTCCAAAGAATATTTCTGTTGAGGAAGAACTAAAGATATATAGAGAATGTACACGCATGCCATTTTCATGTGCATCAGCTTCAGCAATAACAATCATGGGTCGCCCCGAACCTTCCTCGTGAAATCTGTTATTTTGGCGTCTTTCGATTGACATGTCTTGTATTGATGGGTTAATCAGCTTCCAGGTGCTAAACGCCTGAACCCAATCAACTCCATCATTTGTACCTAATTGTATATTTGTATTGATGGCTTAAACTTGTACCTACATATCTTCTGCTTAAGAATGTTGTTCTTATGGAAATGCGAATTGAGGATAAACAAATGTCTGAAAATTTGTGTATTTTCTTTTGTTAAAAATGAGTAAAATCAAACACTGTTGGCTGGGGTGAGTGTGAAAGACGAATGATGAAAGTTAATGAAAAATGTTGTGCGTATACTGAGTATTTAATTTTGCGTTCATGCCACGGGAGATGTGCAACTGGTTTTTGGGCTTTGGGCTTAATTTACAATTGTACTCACAAATTGGGGTTTAAATTAGACCGGCTTTGTTAAGTACCACTTGCTTAATCTCGTATATGGAATGAAGTTTTCAAAGAAACACATTGGCATATCCAAAGTCCAAACCATGGACCGAAATAGGGTGGTCCAAGGGTTCACGGACACCCATGAATTTTGTGGTGTAATGCTATTTAAAAAATAATACTCCGTAATAAAAAAAAAATCCACCGGGTCTAGAAAATTTGTGTTTGTGCTCTTGTACAGTTTTATTAAATGCACGTGATCAAATTTTCTTTTGGTTCTCTCAACATTAATAGATTAATTGATAGATGGGCTTTGGTTTACCTTACAGAGTTACGTGTAAATAGTCATACGTATATTTTTTTATTAACAGCTACACACATACAGTGGATTTAATGCTTAAATCTCTTATCAACTCACTGAGTAAGGTACAGTATTAGGGGGTTGGCAATGGGTGCGGGGAGGCACGGGACGGGGTGTTTCCTGTGCGGGAACACCGCCGCCGTTCCATGTTTACCGCACGGTGGGGTGTTTTTGCGGGGAGGTTTACCGCACGAGAGAAGCCAAAAAATCGAATGTTGGAGCCTTCAATTTTGGACCGTTGGGGCTTTACGAAATAAAATCGATATGTTTCAAGTATTGTCGGAAAAAATGGTGAAAACGCATGCTGCAATTCTGTGACTAGGGAGAAAGATGATTACTTTTTGTTATTTATACTTTGGCCCCTATATATTTAAACATTTACATAATTGTCCAACTTTTAAAGTTTTAAACAAGAGTAAGTAGTTTACAAAACTAACAATTTTAACCCTCTTAAAACCCATTATTGTGAATGGTAGAATACGTTAACTGTGTGTCAAAGAATAGAAGTCGGACTAAAATACTGATCCACATTTTAATAGAATTTAAAAAAGAAAAAAGAGAAGAAAAAAAAGAAGTGAGTGAAGGGTGAGGGGTGTGATGCCAACAAAAAGTGAGTGAGTGAAGGAAAAAGTGGGAGAGTGATGTGGCATAAGGGGATTGGTTGTAAATGAGTGAAGGGATTTGAGGTGAGGGGTGTGTTGCCAACCCCTTAAGGATTTGCGAAGTTCGGTGTACATTCGATAGTAAGAGGTACAATCTAGCTAGGTACCCAACTTTGAGCTACTAAACACTGTAGCTTAGACATTCTCTTTCAAAGAAAATAAGAAAAATATTTTTTGTTTCAACACAAAGCCCGTCCAACCTGGTAGGAACCGACCCTCAAAGCGTATCAAAACCGGTATAGCGTTCGGTTTTGGGTTCGTATAAGGTTATGCCGGTTTTCAGTTTGGTTCTAAAACCGGTTTTGTGGTTTTTAAACCAAAACGGGATTTGTAAAGAACATGAGAGCGCCTGCCTATAGGCTTGTGGAACATAGGCCCATTTAAGTTTTCCAGCAGAAATTTCCAAATACGAAGTGTGGTAAATAAAACATTCCTAATATTATTATTAGATGAGATATTTGGCCCAAGCCCGGCTTGAGGTGCATTAGGGTTTTGTTTTGGTATCTTTTCATCATTACTAACGTCATAATAAAAACTTTTACAATTCTACAATTGAAGCATATTCATAATCCTTCATTAAGGTAATAATTTTCTTTATTATCATTTATTTAATTCAAATTAAGGTTATGAATTTATGGTGTTCATCATTCTGGTTATTATCATACTTTTGGTTATTTGTTTGGTATTATTATGTTTTACTATAATATGCTTAAATAAATAGTCTGCATCCTTGTAATGCATTAATCTGTATCTTTATACAAACTGGATGTTTGTTTACCAAGTGTCAATTTGATATTTACGTAAATCCGGATTTTTATGTTTTTTATGATACGTAAAAGTATCTTTATGAATAAGCTTTTGAATATATTTTGGGGGCATCTTTAAAGAATATGTGTATCATTATATACACTGTAATATACTAGAACGGTACCCGCGCAATGCGGCGGCGGGTACCATTTGACTAAATTTTGCATCTTTGTTAATTAAGATTGTCACTTATTTACAAATTATCTTTCAAAACTGATTTATTGGATCATAAAATTTCAAAATTTCTTTTATACTAACTTTATTCTATAAGATTTAAGAAAATAATCAAAAAAGAAATAAGCTAAATACAAAATAAAAGATTAAATATAAAGACTAAAGGACACATGAGTACATGACACACATTGCTTTTTCTCAGCACCCCAGTCCCCACGTGATACCATAAACAAAATAAAGCAATGGTATTGTACTTTTACTTTTCATATTTCACACTATACCGTCATCTTCTCCGGCAACCTCCTTTATCTTCACTACCTCAACAAAATAAACATGCTTTCCCACTCTACAAACTCATGGCTTCTCGGAGGCTCACTGCCTCTTTACTCCGCTCATCTCTCCACCGATCCACCCCTAGATCCCCTTTCTCACGCGCCTCACGTGCCACATCACAACTCCCCCGCTTCACCCCACGCGCCATCACTTTCTCCACACCCGCTCCATCATCATCAGTCACAACCCCGCCAGTCTTCGGATCTTACGACGGCAAGATCACCGATGAGTTCACCGGAGCAGGCCGATCGGAAAGGTGTGTCAGGTGACTGGCGCTTGAGGTGTTGGATAATTCGCTTGAGGTGTTGTAATTGGGACTATTCTATAATTAGCAAGTAAAAGTCTGAATTTTTAAGCCTTTCTAATTATAGAATAGTCCCAAATACATTATATAGTAGTATAGATGTGTTATATAAGGCTGTATTTTTTTATAATCTGATTTATATAAAAATTATATTTTATATATCTGGAATTTTACATACTTTATTCCATTATAAAAGAGAGTGATTATTAATTCGGCCTTAGATATACATTCTAGCATTTTTAAAGAGTGATTTGAAATAAATCATATCTGAATATTATTGGTTGTTTTGGCTTATTAGACATACATTGCAGCCTCGGGGAGTATGAAATCTCACTCTAAAAAGATGAAAGTTCAATGCCTTGATTCCAAGGATATCATCAGCACCCTTCCTCAAATCATAATTGAAAATATTTTAACGTGTATGCCGATCCGAGATGCAGTTAGAACAAGCATTTTGTCAAGAAAATGGAGGTTTTGTTGGACAAGTATGCCTAAACTTGAATTTGATGACAAGTTGGTTAAAGCACCATCTAACAAGAAGCGCTTGAAGAAATATAAGCTTGCCAGTGCCATCTTACATGTTTTGTTACTACACACGGGTTCAATACAGGTGTTCAGTCTTGATGTTGGTGAAGTTAAGATGTGTTCTGAGTTTGACCAATTAACACGTTATCTTTCAAGAAACAAAAATTTGCAAAAATTTTTCTTTAAGAGTTCACAAAAATACCACTACAAGCTACCTTCTTCATTCTTTTCATTGCAAGGATTAGAAGTCCTAGAGCTCACAAATTGTAATTTTAAACCTCCTATAACATTCAATGGGTTTGGTCGGTTGAGGGAACTGGCTTTTGGTAATGTTAAGATTACTTCAAAAACACTTCAACTTTTCCTCTCCAAGTGCCCCCTGCTTACAACCCTTAGTCTGGTAAGGTACACATAACCACTTATGGAGCTCTTTTAGTTAAAGATGTTCTTCTAAAAGTATTGTATTGCAGATTGCTCGTCCTGAAGACTATAGAGCTGGAGGAAACAAGTTTACATTTTTAAAGCTTTTACTATGTGTGCCTTTGATTGAGAGTTTGGATATCCGGGACGTTTACATGAAGGTAATGCTTAAGTTAATTAAAAATTATATCTCATGTACGAATTACGAACATTGCATATGCTGATGTTGATTTTTCTATCTGGTTAAAAGTACTTGTCTGCAGGTGGTATGCCACATACGCTTCCAACTTCACTAGTCGCCCTCAAAAGTCTTTATTTGGATGTCCACTTGACGGAACAAGATGAAATCTCTGCTACTCTTTGTTTGATCACAAACTCCCCAAATTTAAGAAATTTTTGTCTTAAGGTAAATGATTTTATACAGATATATGGTAATTGTTCCTTTTTACAATTAATTGACATTTTTACATGTTTTGTGATCAGGTGGAGAAGTCGGATACTCCACAAATTTCCAGGAACATTCCTGATTTTCAAGAACACTCTGGTATCACCTTGGATCATCTTAAGGTCTTTGATATGTGTAATTTCACTAACTTAGACATTGAGGTGGGATTTATGAAATTCATCATTGCTAAGTCACCAATGCTAGAGAAAGCATGTATAGAACTTAGTAAAACTGTTACTGTTGAGGAAGAATTGAAGATACTTAGAGATTTTATCCCACTGCCATTTCCACTTGCATCGCCTTCAACAAAATTCATCATAGAACGCCCATAACTTTCTTGATGCGTCATGAAAGCTGTTATTGTGGTATTGCTAGTTGTTTGTCGTGTTGGTTAAGATTACTGTTTGTCAAAGTGTACTGCGCTTAATGACAGTTTTAAACATGTTTATACAATTAGACGTGTCTTTTCGGGATAATTTAAAGTGCTACCTTTGCTATGCAACAATTGAAAAGTTAAGTCTGTTATTATGTGTGCCTACTTCTATTTGTTGCTTAATCTTGTAATGGATTCTTTGGAGTACAGTTTCTTATGGGAGTCTGGGAGACAAGGTTTGTCTCACTTTGATAGCATATACAATGGGATCTCAAGCTTTGAAACATACACAATGGGATCTCATATTTAAAAAGTATGTACTCGATCAGTAATAAGTTTAGAGAACATTAAATCTTATGTGTATTTCATTACAAAAAATTTCTTGATAACATGAACTGCATGTAATGGAAAGCAAAAATATTATGTATGATGTTTGAATGTGTGTCATCGAAAGTTATTTATGTCATATGCGTGCAATGAGTTAAATATTAATTAATGACTACTTGTATCAAAATGACTTTATTGATAAAAAATTTCCAAAATCAAAAGAGCGATTAGGTTGAAAAAAGTAAAGGATTTCTAATCATCTTGTTATCCTATAATGAAAACGAACATAAATACTTAAATTTAAATGGAAAAAGAGAGGATAGAGAATCCGTTGAAGAGTTCTAATCTGAAGTTCATGTATATTGTAACTAGTCCATGTTCATATGTTTAAAATTGTGGAAAAGTTAGATTTAACCTATGTTTTGAAAACCGGGTTCGAAATCGACCCGGTCAAGTCACCGGTTCGATCGCCGAGTCAACTCGGTTTTCAATTTATTATTTTTTTATTTTTTCGATCGGGTCAACCGGTTCGACCACCGGGTCAACCCGGATTTCTATTAAATAAATTTTGAAAAAACGAAACCTGGCCGGGTTTCGAGAACCGGATTGACCCGGGTCACTCAAAACCCTGCGTGTCTAAGAGCATCTACAATGGTAAAAAGTCTTTCATGACTTTTTGCCTCTTAAGCATTAAAATCTCATTAATATCTTAATAAATTTCATGTTTCAACAAGTCTTTGTATAAAACCTCTTCAATGCAATAAAGCTTTTCAAAAGCTTTTCTACAAGTAAGCATTTAATGAAAATCAGATGATGTAGTGCACAATTGGTGATTTTTCTTTCAAAAGCTTTTGCATCAAACGCTTGGTAGACTTTAAGTTATTCACCCAAAAGTAATATGCAAAGTCTTTGCTCCAATGCATCAAGTCATCTAATAGCTTTTTTGAATAGTAAAAAGTCATGTAAAAACCTCTTGATTGCGGTTGCTCTAACCGGTTAACCCGGTTTTAGAAACCCGGGTTTTTTTATCCGTTTTTTTTGTCGGAACTGGTCAAACCGGTTAACCCGGCCGGGTTGACTTAGGTTTCAAAACAATGGATTTAACTATTTAAGATTAGGGAAGTGATATGTACACGGATCAAATTGATCCGCCCACATAAAAACAAGATGCAATGACTATTAATAACCTTCTCACTATTAATCTAATGGTCTACATTCTCAAATTTCCACTAATAATTTTTTTTACCGCCTGTTTTCTCGTGTTTACTTTTTGGTGTCATTCCACCGCATGCAATTTAGATTGATTGTTTAACAACTTTTATTCTTGATTTGCAAGTTTATTTGTTTAAATGATTTAATGGGTTTATTGGTTAGTACTCCATATTCTTCCATTATCATAAAATTTTTATGGCAGATTTCGTCAACATTGTTTATATGTTTTTTTCTTTAGGTAAAAGTTAAGTAATCGTAGGGGACATGGACTAAGGATCAAATGAAAAAAATCCTTAAAATAAGAAGGACGAGAAATAACTATAACTACACATTAGAGATGCATCAATTTGAATTAGATGCATCCCTAATCTTTTAAATGCATCATAATATATTTTCTAGCTAAAAATTAGATGCATATACATATATTAGATGCATTTTATCAAGTTAGACGAATCATATGTCTTTTTCGTCCTCTGCGGGTCAAATTTGTTGCTAGTACTACTTTGCATCGTTTTCACTTCAAAATCACTTTCGAAACTAATTGTGATGCATCTAAATGAATAGAGATGCATCTAATTCAAGTCGATGCATCTCAAATATGCAATTATAGTTATTTCTCATTCTTCTCATTTTAAGGTTTCTTCTCACTGGATCCTTACCCAGGGGCCATGAATTAAAAGTCACCGTGTACATATCAACTCCCTTAAGAAGTTAAGATTAGTCTTTTATTAAAAGTTTAGGAGGCCAAACCCAACCCCGTCATATTAGATCACTCTAATTTTCTCTCTCCTAGACCAAACACACACCAAACACTTGTAGTAACGGCACCACACTCACAACAAAAAAAATACCCCATAACATTAAATAAAAACAAAAAACACACACGCAAACCAAACCATTTGTTTGGTCCACTAATGGCCCAAACCAATTGATTTTTTATTTTTATTTTTGGGGGAAGGAGGTGTGTTGCATTTGGTTCTTGTAGAGGTGGAGACCGAAAGGGAGAGGGTAGACTGACCGAATGGTTTGATCTTATTAGTTTAAGTCCCATAATATATTGTAGGGGTGAGCATGGTCCAAAAACCGGACCGGACCGCCCAAGACCGGACCGGACCGAAGACTGAGAACCGGAAAAATCATAGATCGAGACCGGACCGAATGTGGTCGGTCCGGTTCGGTCCGGTCCGGTCTTCGGTCGGTCTGGTCCAATTAGGCATATTTTAGCACGTTTTTTCGGTTTTTTGACCGGTCCGGACCGAGGACCGAATTAGCCAAAAAGACTAGACCGAGGACCGGACCGAATGTGGTCGGTCCGGTCCGGTCCGGTCCGGTCGGTTTTGTCGGTCGGTCCGGTCCATCCGGTCCGTTTGCTCACCCTTAATATATTGTTACATATATGGTCATGGTCATGGATATAAGATCATTTGAGGATCAAACTTTTTTTATATACCAAGGGATTAATCTCCACCCTCCATCTTTATTTGATCTAATTGATGTGATTAATCCCAATAATTAAAAAAACTCACTTTCATCATTTTTTTTCAAATATTAATATCTTTCAAACCGTTAATCGTTAAGCGAAAAAAAAATATACCGTTACGACGAGCATTTAATTATCCTTCTATAGATAGGCTAATTGATATATTTTCGACAAAATTTTTTTTTTTTCGTTTTTTTCACGTTTTTTTCGTGGCCGAAAAAATCATATATGATATTACATATCATATATCATATATGATATGTAATATCATATATGATATGTAATATCATATATGATATTATATGTAATATCATATATGATATGCAATATCATATATGATTTTTTTCGGCCACGAAAAAAAAGTGAAAAAAACGAATTTTTTTTTCCGAAAGTATATCAAAGTGCCCGTCTATAGAAAGATAATTAAATGCCCGTCGCGATAGTGTAATTATTTTCGCTTAACGATTAACGGTTTAAGAGATATTTAAATTATAAAAAATGAGTGAAATAATAAAATGCTTTTAATCTCAACCATTGATTTCCTTTTTAGATGGATGGTGGGGATGAGTCCCTTGGTATGTGAGGAATGTTTGGTTTGTAGAATAACTCGACTCCATTGTCATGATGGTAAAAAGAAAGAAATAGAATAAAAGAAAAATAATACGATGAATTAGTTTTGTACAACAAATAAGCTTATGAAAAAAAAAAAAAAAAAAAAAAAAAAACTAATACACTATTCATTTCAAAAATCTTTGTAAATATATTAGGGTAGATTTGGTTAGAGGTAGGGTTGAACATCGGGGCGGATCTCGACCCGACCCGACCCGTTTCGACTAATCCCGATCTCGAAAGTCACCTAAATCGTAATAGAATATCGACCTGAAAGTAGTCGGTTTTTTGGCCCGTCCCGTCCCGTCTCGACTCGTTCCGAAAGTGGTCGGTTTTCGCTTGTATTTTATCGGTTTTTGGCCCGTCCCGACAAGTCCCGAATCACGAAAATGCTAAAATTCCATCCCGACTCTCAACCCGAGAAGCTATTATTCAGTTTCGAGACCATCGGTTTATGTCGGGATCGGGTCAGTTATCGGAACTTGGGCGGTTTTGCTCACCCCCAGGTAGAGAGGGTAACAACGTTGCACATATGGCAATGGCAGGGACTACCAGTCATTTACCACAGGAAGTATAGGGACCATTTAGATAAATAACTGATAACTCTTCCTTCTTTCTTTGTTGCAACATTTTGGTTTTTCATTTCTCCGGAAGTTGATGTTTCACACACTGCAAATTATTCAACTCAGCTGTTACTGTTGCCTTCGGTTATTATATTCAAAACTGGTCTACTTAATTCTATAGAGGTAATCCATTTTCACCTTTTTTTTTTTTTTTTTAAACCCTAGATTATATGTTTAGATTTAACTATGTATTAACTCTAGTTTATCTGTTTGGCGTGTTTGGGATTGCTTTTTTAATTTCAGGTAAAATAATAAGTAATTGATGATAAAAACAAGCGATAAGCTCTTTATTTATTTTGAATAAAATGTTTATCGTAAATGTTTATTTATAATTTCAAAATTTTTATATAAGAGTTCAGATTCGATTAATCCCAGATTACTATCCGCCTAAGCGGATTACAAGCTACAAGGTAGTCGATCGCCTGACTAGCGCCTAGCGTTTTTTACAACCATGATTTTATTGACTTTTCGAATTTTCAATGACTAATAAGCCCATCAAATAAGCTTACGCAAACACCCTTAAAGTATTAGACTAAAACCTTTCATAAATGGACTTAGTTGAAAATTTTATTACCAATAATTATTTCTTTGAATGTTACTGCCGCTTCTTGACTACAAGATAAGCAAATCAAAGTACCATTTCTTGAAGTACTTATTTTTAAGTAGAAACCTTCAAAAAAACAAAAAACAAAAAAACAATGCCAAACGCCCCCTATAAATAGTTGCATCTTTTGATTATAGCATTTTCATCATAATCATGTTAGTTGAGCATACTCTGTGAACTCATCCTTTTTTTTAATTTTTGATTGTAATATAGATATATAGGTTTTATACCATTAAAAAAAGAAGAATATATGTTAGATTGCTAGCGTCTTTATACCTGTTTAGTGTTTACTTATTGGTGTGTGTTACTGCGTAACTGTCATTAGGTGTACCTACAGTACAGTATAAATGTTTTGGTGGGATTAATTCGGGCATTGTGTTTCTTTTAAGATGAAATGGTAAAGGATGGGAAGGGAAATTATAAAAAATGGTGTTCTCGAGTTTTTTTTTTTTTATTTTATTTTTTATTTATTTATTTATTTTTAATGTAAAGATAGGGACGGGAAGCTGGGAGGGAGGGAGGGAAGGTATGGGTTTTTTTCACAAGATTTGTTCCCCCCAAAATTGGGGGGATTAGGAAGGGAAATGGGTTACTAACATCATAGGCTTTGGTAAAATTACTATTTTATCCTTATTTATCATGCACGTACCATGATTGAGCTAATTTGTCTTGTGCTACTGTCAAAAAAGATGACGCGGCCTGCTGTGTATGTCGATTGTATGAAAGCGTTCTTGAGATGACCAAATGTCTCTCTGATCAGTCCAACATAAAAACCAATCAAGTACACCATTTGATATCCTTAAAAATTTACCGTTTGTGTCATAATTTGAAAGGCAAAGTTTTAATGTTAATAAACTTGCACACAATTAATTACCTAAAGTGTTCCCAACATGGTAAGTCGTGTAAATTATTGAAATCTAACAAAGTGAATACGTAGTATCTTTTTTAAAAGTTTGACCTTTCCTAAATTGGTTAGAACTTGTTGTCAATTTCCAATTTGCGTAAAAATACTGATATGTAACTTTCTTTTTTGTTTTTTTGGCTGAGTTTCCGATTAATGTATATAGTTTTGAGAATATATTGGTAATTTTGTTAGTCTCCTTATCCTTTCCTTGCTACTTAAAAATACAAACTTAAGAACACAAATTTCAATAACTACTTTCTTCATATTCCAATCCCTTACTTTGCCCTTCACATCCTATCCCCTTCCATTCTTTAAAATTTGGACTCGAGAACAGAGCGAAGAGTGCAGATTTTGGTAGTCATGTTTTGTAAATTGAGGTGGAAAACGGGTGGGTTTGGCATCAGATCAGAAAGCGTTTTGGGTCAAAATAGGCCATTTCAAGTAACTATCAAACGCGTTCGGGACAAAAAGGGGTGATTCCATTTTACGTTTTTTTTTTTTTTTTTTTTTTTTTTTTTTTTGGATTTGAAGCTGACCTCTGAATTAGTGGACTGTAAAACTAAGATTTTATCTAAAATCGCCCAAAGATAACCAGAGGGAAATTGTAACTTAGCCAGTGTATCTGTTTTCTAGCTCTTTTAGTAATTTTAGTATCTAATATCTATATGGAGTGTTTTAGTATCTATATGGAGTAAATTTGTATCTAAAATTGCCCAAAGATAACCGGAGGGAAATTAGTATTTTAGTATCTATATGGAGTAAATTTGTAGTGTTTGTTTTATGTCAGTGTATCTGTTTTCTAGCTCTTTTAGTAATTTGGTATTTTGGTTGTCTGTTAGCTCTATTGCCCCCACTTTCTGTAGTATACAATGCCGGTCCAAATATGGTAGATGCAAATATCCATTTTTATAAACTATCGAGTTAGATATGCATGAATAATATTGGTACAGAACGTTGTTTGGATTAATCCTTTATGATGGGTTGTGTTCTACATTGCAGACTTGTGGAGCATGACATTATTGAAAAAAGATGAAACTTCAATGCCTTGATTCCGAGGATATCATCAACACCCTTCCTCAAAGCATAATTGAAAATATTTTAACTTGTATGCCGGTCCGAGATGCAGTTAGAACAAGCATTTTGTCAAGGAAATGGAGGTTTTGTTGGACAAGTATGCCTAAACTTGAATTTAATGACAAGTTGGTTAAAGCACCATCTAACCAGAAACGCTTGAAGAAATATAAGCTTGTCAGTGCCATCTTACATGTTTTGTTACTACACACGGGTTCAATTCTGGAATTCATTCTTGATTTTGGTAAAGTTGAAATGGATTCTGAGTTTGACCAAATAATACGTTATCTTTCAAGAAACAAAAATTTGCAAAAATTTGTCTTTGAGATTTCACACAAATACCGCTACAAACTACCTTCTTCGTTCTTTTCATTGCAAGAATTAGAAGTCCTAGAGCTCATAAATTGTGAGTTTAAACCTCCATTAAAGTTCAATGGGTATAGTATGTTGAAGTGCCTTAACCTTTCCAATGTTACAATTGCGTCTAATTTGCTCCAAACTCTCCTCTCCAGTTGCCCGCGACTTATGCATTTGTGTCTGGTAAGGTTCATATAACCAATTATGAAGCGCTTTCAGTTAGCTAGAGATGTTATGACCAAATTGTTTTATTGCAGCTTAAGTATGGTCGCCAAGATGATTTTGAAGGAGGAAACAGGTTTACTTTTGTTGAGTTTTTACAGTGTGTGCCTTTAATCAGAACTTTAATGATTTCCTCGTTTTATATGAAGGTAATAGGCAAACTAAAGATCATATATATCTTATATAAGAATATTGTGTTTTCCTGATTCTTGTTCTGATATTCTGTTACAGGACTTCGGTGCAGGTGGCATGCCCGAGAAGCTTCCAACTTCACTACTCCACCTCAAATATCTTACTGTGGTTATGTGCTTAATGGAACAAGATATATCTTCTGCTTTTTGTTTGATGAGGAGCTCCCCAAATCTAGAGGAAATTTGTTTGAGGGTAATTATTGCTATTACATATGGTAATGGTACGTTCTTTCGTAATTTTAATGACATTTTTCTTGTTTTGTGATCAGATCCTGAATAAGAAGTCAAATGCTAATTCAGATTCGGATGCTGATTCATATTCGGATAATGATTCAGATTCAGATGCTAATTCAGATTCAGATGCTAATTCCGATTTGTTTGATTCACATGTCGATTCCATGTCCCTTACTGATTTTCATGACTACTCGGGTTTCAACTTAGATCATCTTAAGCAATTTACGATGGAAAATTTCACGAACAAAAATCTCGAGTGTGAATTAATGAAACTCATATTGGCTAAGTCACCAATGCTAAAGACAGCATGAATAAAGCTTAGTGAGGATATTTCCGTCAGGGAAGAAATGAAGATACTTAGAGATATGATACGGCTGCCTTTTCATTGTGCATCACCTTCTGCAGTAACAATCGTAGAAGAAAGAAGACATTAATGCTACCTTTTTAAAGCTATTAATCTAGTGTCTTTAGATGTCCTTTTGGACTATTTTGAATGTGTTTAGATCTTTTTTGGTTTATTATAAATTGCTACTTCAGTACTTTTTGCTTTGTAACAGAGGATATCGTGTCGAGTTTAGATCCTTAACTCAATTAAGTCCATTATTTTATCTACTTTTATAGTTGTATTTGGGTGAATCCAGGATAGAGTTAAGATCCATGAAGAACCCCTCCTTGCCATAGATCCAATCAACAAATCATAACCATACAATCTAATTTGATCCAATGGCTTAGATTAGATGTAATATTTACACTAGAGGGGCAAAAAAGGCAATTACATAATAAAAAAAAATTCATTAACATCATTCTTCAAAAAAAAAAAAAAAAACCACACACACCGGTGTGTTTTTTTACCCTCTTCTCCAACGATGCGTTCCCCACCTCCACCTCCACCTCCACCTCCACCTCCACCGTCCACCTCCAACCGTCCACCACCTCCACCATCATCTCCAACCGTTCACCACCTCCAACCGTCATCTCCAACCCTTCAGCAACTCCCCAATTGTCATCCCCAGTCGAAAACCTACCCAATCTTCATCCCCAACCGTCGCCATACACAACCGTCGTCATCCCCAACCGTCGTCATCCCCAACAGTCGTCATTCACAACCGTCGAATCAGATATGGAAGAAGGTACGGTGGATGCTGATGTGGAAGAAGGTATGGTGAATGCTGATGTGGATGAAGGTATGAATATATATATATATATATATATATATATATATATATATATATATATATATAGTAGAATCAGATATGGTAGCTTTTGTGTTTCTGTTTTTTTTGTTTTTATAGTAGATCAGATATGAAATGTAAATCAACTTATTTTTTTGCTTTTTAAGCTTATATGAAATGTAGATCAGATATGAAGGTATGAATAAATTCTGTTTTATCTGTAACAGAATCATGTATGATTCTTGTGGAATCATATATGATTCTGGAGAATCATATATGATTCTATTCAGAAAATAAAGAGTATTTGATCGTTGTAATGTAAATAACATATATATATATATATATATATATATATATATATATATATATATATATATATATATATATATATATATATATATATATATATAAACAAAATAACATGCGATTTTCTTAAAAAACAGAATCTGTTATGTTGGATGATGAGGTTATGAATGAAGCTGAAATATTGGTGGATGCTGATGTGGAAGAAGAAAATATTGCTGACGTGGAAGAAGAAAATATTGATGAAATATTGGTAGATGCTGATGTGGAAGAAGAAAATATTGCTGTTATTCAAGGTAATATTGATTTAGCTTTTTTTTTTTTTTTTTTTTTTTTTTTTTTTTTTTTTTTTTTTTGCTTTTTAATCTTATTAATAGATTATTGTTGAATCATATATGATTATTGTTTAATCATATATGATTCTATTTGGGAATCTGGTTATACTTTCTGTAAAAAAAAAAAAAAAAAAAAAAAAAAAAAAAAAAAAAAAAAAAAAACATATATGATTCTTCATAAATCATATCTGATTCTAATGAAAATACTATATTTCAGCATCTGTGACAACACCAAGGCCAACTTTATACGCACATGAAGAAACTCCCGGGGGATCTGTTACTTGGGAACCAGTAGTTGATGATATTTATATACCTGTTGAGGGGAAAAAGTATAATACGATAGAGGAATGCGTTGAAATGTATAACAAATATGCTGAAGTAGCAGGATTTGAAGTTAAAAAATCGGCGCAAAAAAATACAAGAAGTGGTTTGGTAAAAAGTAAGTACCTTATGTGTAATAGGCAAGGGATTCCAAAAGAGATAAATATAAACACATTGGATCCTGAAAACAGTGACAAGAAAGTAAGAAATACAAGACAACGGGTAACAGGTTGTATGGCGCGAGTATTAATAACTTTGGATGAGGTTTCTGGAAAATATGCAGTTCATAAATTCCATTCTAAGCACAATCATTTAATGATTCCAAAAGAGTATCAGCATCTAACAAAAAAACAAAGGAAGATGACTCAAGCGGAAAAGGTGTTTGTTGTGAAATCTTCAAATATGAAACTTGGTGCAACAAAGGCACACCATTTGTTATGTGGTATTAAAGGTGGTTATCAATATGTTCATGGCACAAGCAGTGATTTCAAGAATCATCAAAGGGATATAAATGTATGTATAGGTGAAAGTGACGCGCAAATGCTGATAAACAAAATGGAAAATCGACAGAATTATGTGCCGAACTTTACATTTCATTATATGGTTGAAAAAAGTGAGTTGGTTGCACTTTTTTGGGCGGATGAAGTTGCCAAATGCAACTATAAGGAATTTGGAGATGTAGTGTCATTTGATGCAACATACAGAACTAACAAGTAAGTAACTTTTCATATATGATTATGTGAGATTTGAAACTCTTGATTCTATTCTTGAAATAATTTTGTGAAACTGATGATATTCAGATACGAAATGGTGTTTGTTCCATTCACCGGGGTAGATAATCATAAAAAGTATGTGACTGTTGGTGCGGGAATGCTTCTAAGAGAAAATACAGAAGCTTACACATGGCTACTGAAATCATTCATGAAGGCACATGGGAAACAACCAAAAATGATTGTAACGGATCAAGATGGAGCCATGAAGTTAGCAATTGAAGTTGTACTTACTGAATCCAAACACAGACTATGCATGTGGCATATCTCACAAAAAATTCCAGGAAAGGTATTTTACTGAATCCAAACACTGACTATGCATAGAATCATATATGATTCTATGAGAATCATATATGATTCTCATATAATCATATATGATTCTCATAGAATCATATATGATTTTTGAAGAATCAACTGAATAACATAGTTTTTTTTTTTTTTTTTTTTTTTTTTTTTTTTTTTTTTTTTTACAGATTTGTAAAGAAATATATGATGAAACTGATTTCAAAAAGCGTTTGAACAAGATTATGTGGAATATGTTCATTGAACCGTTGAAGTTTGAAGAAAAATGGGCAAAATTGATTGAAGATTTTGAATTGCAAGACCACAAATGGATGAAGAAGATGTTTGGACTTCGAGTAATGTGGATACCAGCGTATTTTATTGACTCACCACTGTTTGGATTAATGAGAACTACTTCAAGGTCTGAGAGTGAAAACGCATTCTTCAAAAATTTCACAAATCACGGATCAACATTGGTTCATTTCATGATGTGCTTCGAATCTGCAATGGAGAGGCAAAGGTATCGGCAAGAACAAATGGACTTTAACACATATGACTCAGCTCCAAAATTTTCTACACAATTGAGTATGGAACGTCATGCATCTAAAGTATACACAAGAACAATGTTTCTGCTTGTTCAAAAGGAATTAAAGGAAGCTTGTTGGAATTGCACAATAGAAGAGTTTAGAACGGAAGAGGGCTGTGAGATGCTTAGGATTAGAGATAGAAATGCGGCTGCTTATAGGACACTTTATAAAGAAAAAGGAGAAGAACAAGTGCAGGAATGTGAAAAAGTAGTAGAATACAAGGTAAATTTACTTGCATATATGATTCTACAGAATCATATATGATTCTACAGAATCATATATGATTTTACAGAATCATATATGATTCTACAGAATCATATATGATTCTGAACATTAGTTGTTAATGAGTAATATAGGTTCTAATTTTCTTCCCTTTCTTTTCTGTAATAAGGTTATACGTTCTCTTGAAGACGGGTCAGTGGAATGTACTTGTAGGCATTTTCTTCGATTTGGATTTTTATGTAGACATGCATTCTGCGCTTTGAAGAACCGTGATGTTCAAATGATTCCGGAAAAGTATATCTTGAGGCGTTGGAGGAGGGACATAATACCACCTGCATTGAGAAGAATGACAAATAGGTATGGTGAAAAGAATATACCAGTTGAGAAATTAACAAATGAGGCTACGTTCGTGGTAGACGAGTGTCTATATTTGTTGGGTAAAGATGAAGGAAAGTTAGGGAAGTTTGTGGAACAATTGAAATCAATCAAGAAAGGAATTGAGGATGAAGCGCCTAAACCTCCTTCACGGAAAAAAGAAATTGAGAATGTGCTTGAGGATGTATATGCAGTTAAGAAACCTGAGAAACAAGTGGTCAACAATCCATCCAGAGCTAAAACCAAAGGTTGGTCTAAAGAAGAACGTAGAAAGAGTGCAAGAGAAATAGCACTTGAAGAATCATCTAAGCGGAAAAGGAAATGTGGATACTGTGGTGAGAATACTAACAAGCACACAAAGTCGACATGTCCAAAAAATCCAAAGTATATTGCAAAACTTGCGAGAGTTGCTGCTGCACAAAATGGTGGAACTGATGCAGGTGTACAACAAACAAGAAATGTCGCAACTGAAAAAGCGACTAACGCTTCTTGAATAACAATTTCTTTAAATTTGTTTATTATTATTGCACTGTTGGAAAAATTTGTTTATTGCACTTTAAATCTTATATGAAACAATTTAAATTTGGTTCAGGTTTTGAGAATTTGAGACAAGGACAACTTTGGTCCAGAATCATATATGATTCTGGAGAATCATATATGATTGTATATGATTCTCCAGAATCATATATGATTCCCCACTTTAAACACATATATGATTCTTTTGTTTCATCATGTAGTATTTTTATGAGTAAGGCATGCATATTTGGATCTTTTGTTCCATCAGCATTCACCTTTGCAATCATAAAAGTCATATTTCGAACTCATTTTCACATGATTCTGTTCATACTCTATTTTTAGAACTTTAGAACTTGCAAAATTTCATATAATCCAACATTATCCCTTTTCCGCGCTTAGTATGTATGAAAACGCTTAATCTAAACAATAAAGCAGATTTGTTTTTTGTACAAAATCCAAAATGAACTAGATTTAGACATGTTGGTTTTGGACTTATTTTTATTTTTCATTCTTGTGTCATGAAGTGGATTCAATGTTAATTTAATTGCATCAACCAAACTCTTGTGGTTGGTTTCGTCTACTTTTTGTGCCATATATATTAAGAAAAAGTCTTCAGAATCATATATGATTCTCCAGAATCATATATGATTTTGGAAAATATATATGTTATTAAAAATAAGAGATGCACCTAAATACCATCAGAAAATTTAAAACATCAATATAGCATCAATTTACCATTTCATATACTTCCATCAGTTTTCAAAATATACAAATAGCATCAGTTAACGACATCATACAATCAGTTTTCAATACTACAATCAGTTTTCAAAATATACAAATAGCATCAGTTAACGACATCAGTTTTAAATCTCTTAATGACATCTATTTATCAACATCATTCTTAAGAACATTTTCTTTATGAACATCTTTTCCTGGATCACGAGCAGCCCTGTTCCTGATTGCCTTCACAATAATCGAGATCCTTGTTTGTTCATCTATATCTGACTGGAACTTGAAAGCCAAATCATACATCTTTTGCGAATGCAAATTCAACTTATGCAAGAGAATCTTGGTGGCAATTTTGAACCTCATTCGCCTCAACAACGACACTTGCTTCTCCGATTCTTTACACAAACCAACATCCCATTTTGCTGCAATTTCACCAAAATAGGACTCCATATGGATCATTGCAAAAACTCCACAGTCAGAATGGTTGTTTTTAGTTTTCCATTTCAGCTGAAGAACCCGTGGTTTAACATTTACAACGTCATCAGTTTTTGGATGTCGATGTAGCAGCAGAAACCTGGAAAAAAAGTCCTTCTACAAAAAAGAAAAACAAAAAATACGTTAATAAACGATCAAATATACTATGATTCTCCAGAATCATATATGATTCACACAGAATCATATATGATTCACACATAATCATATATGGACTTATGAACTGGAGCTATAGGGACAGATCTGATGGCAAGGGTAACAACAGTCCTAGAACAAGAGCTTCAAACAAGCTAGAAAGCAACAACTAAACACTGATATGGAAAAGGCACTACTAAGACAGGAATGGCTGCTAAACAATGGGTCTAATCGGGTAACTTTAGTGCAAAAGTAACAGGAATGTAACCTTAATGATGCAACTACAGTTTAATTTCTATGAGAACACAAAATACATCACTAAATGCAATTACAACTTGTTTATACTACTTACTGAACATCACTAATCAGGAAACAGAAGCACAAAACAATTTTAAGCAAATATGAATTAAATTGAGAATGAAGTCTATTAACCTTGATTAGTCTATTAACCTTGATTAAGCTGTGAATTTGATTAAAGCTTACCAATAAGCTCATTAAACCCAAAATTCAACAATACCAATCCTGAATCTAACACTAATAATCCCCATAATCATCACCATGAGTCACCTTTGACTTTCATTGACCAGGAACCATTTAACTAGTATAAGCTGGAACAAATCTCTTAAGCTAACTATAAGCTATAATCAGCTTAAATGATCATATGTAAACAATAATAAGAGCTTTAACACAGATTATAACTACTTGAAAATATTGAAAACAGTAAGAGTAAAATTGAAAGCTTAAATTTTATAAAAACTTGAGTTGAATACAATTCAATTGAAAACTGAAAGATGAGATTACAATAAGCTAAAGCTATAGAAATTACACTAAAAACTACTAAAGTAACTAATTTATACCTACTCCTAATCCTACTGCTAAATAATCAGTAGTAGAAACAAAAAATAATCAGAAAATAATATATCATTTTAGAAAATCATAAGCATAATCATAAGAACATTATTAATGAGCTCTGTCTAATAAAATACATACCAGAATATCGCACGCACCCTTGTACTTTGAGACATACGTCTGTGGAGAATTATCAAGGATGATCATTGATAAAACAAGCTTCTTAATGTTAAAAACAACAACGTAAAAATGATTGGAGACTTGAATTGGGAAGAACGCCTATAAAAACAAAAAAAAGGAAACTTAAAAAACCAATTAAGACTTTCAAAAATTATATATGTAAATGAAATGAGAAATTACCAATTCAATTTCTGCAAGAAACTAGGGACATTGACATTTTTAAAATGAGCCGTAATCTCCGTTAAAAATACATCCCACTGCTCATTTTTACCAATAGTACCTTCCACCATAGCATCTGTCTGTATTAAACAAGAAGTGTAAAAATAAATACACTTGATAATAAAAGTAAACATATTATGCATAAAAATTAAAACACTTACAATACAACCAGTTGGAAAAAAATGCCTTTTGGGTGTTGGATCCTTTTTAACAGATTCTTCATAATTCAATATAGCTACCCAACAGTCAACGACATTGTTATCTATCCACAAACCTGGTGCCAATGTCTCCATATTCACTCTTACAGCTGATATCTCATGATCACCAAAACGAGTTTGAAAAACTGTTTCCCTAAATAAAATTAGAAAAACAAAAAAGTGAATTAGAATAAGTACATATCATTATAGCAAACTTTCTTAGAGCAATTTTAAATTACATATTATATGATTATATGTGAATCATATATGATTCTGAGTGAATCATGTATGATTCTGAGTGAATCATGTATGATTCTGAGTGAATCATGTATGATTCTGTGTTAATCATGTATGATTCTGTGTGAATCATGTATGATTCTGAGTGAATCATATATGATTCTGAGTGAATCATGTAGGATTGACTTTTTATTTTGCACAAGAACTTTGACCAATCTGAATTTTGATAGCTGAGATCTTACCCTAAGTGTTTATTTAACTGGTTTAAGCACTACAAACATAAACACAATAACATAATCCACTGACTGAGTAGAATAGTATGATCAGTTAACAACTAAGGAAGAAAGAAATTGTTATTTGATGCAATTTTGACTTTAGATGTAGTAACCTGCAAAACTAAGCTTGTTTTATCCTACCTGTCCCTAAATGAGTCTAAGGTTGCAGAATACACCTAACACAAACAACTAGAACACACCATTCTCAATTAATCCAAACACCCTCTCAAATGGCAGTTACACTATGATTCTAAGAATTAAGCTCTCAATGCCTAAACTAATGATCAAGACATATCTATTAACTGTATTAAAGGCTTATTGAACACTAGAAACAATCAAATAACTATTAGAACACTATTATGTAGATATGCCTAATTATGGCAGGGGGAATTAAACAATGAACTTACATCTTATCGCCCTGCATTGCAAACAAACTATTGCCCAACTCAAATTCAATCCTCTGAACCATAGCAATAACTTTTGTCGGCTTATTCTCATATGGAGATGACAGGTAAGAAGATGGCTTAACAATTCTTTTTTTTGGAGATGAACGAGTAACCACTCGTTCTGGAGTCTTAGGACAATCAGTGTTAAGCGGCTGTACAACCCGAGGCCAGTTTAGGAATTCCTCCTGAATCAAAACAAATTTATAGTTAAATAGATTAATAAAAAGAAAAGTATTTAAAAAAACTGGCCGATACATACATCATAGTATGCATCGTAAATGCAGTCAATCACCTCTCCAATCCAGTCAATGTTATCTTGGAGCCACTGCGTAAAACTGTCTTGACTCAATATTGGTTCTTCTTCGTCACTCAACTCTTGCTCAATTTCAGCATCTTTCGTGGCACCATCATCTTTCTTAGCAGCAACATTCTCAAAAACCAAATTATCTACCCCAACATTCTCAGAAACCACCTTGTCTACCCCGACATCTTTCTTAGCAGCATCAACATCTTTCTTGCCACGATCATTGCTATCATCATCTTGTCGATCTTGTGGCTCAAAATGATCAATATGAAGATCTTCAAGAGCTACAGTTTCCTTGAAAAGAGCTCCATATTTGTTGTATAATTCAAGCACATCTTCGTCGTTTGGGAACTCAGTATTAGCATTTTTTAGAAGATTTTCAAGTTCAACCTTTTGACGAGATATGCTTGAAAGTTTCTCATTAATCATTCTGCAAAAATTCTGCAAAAAAAAAAAAAATAATAAAAAAAAAAAAATAATAATAATAATAAATAAATAAATAAAATCATACATGATTCACACAGAATCATACATGATTCACTCAGAATCATACATGATTCACTCAGAATCATACATGATTCACTCAGAATCATACATGATTCACTCAGAATAAACTGCCTTAAATAATGACAGTACGCATATCAATATATAATTTACTAATCTGAGCAACTTATACTATATCAAAACAACTCATAATAGCAGCAGTGTCAGAACATCTCGTTTACTTGTATATGCAAATCGATATGCCACACAAACGATAAGCTAATTGCATACAATTCAGAACATATCATATATCAGTGTGCAACATATACTATTTCTAAACACCTTGAAACTACAGCAGCTCTAAAACATCTCATTAATTAGTATGTACACATTTCGATACCTAACACAAAGACGCAACATCTCAAAATATCACAGAAATTCTTCATCTACAAAACATCTCGTTCATTTGTATGTGCTTATCCGTTAAATAGGAAAAAACTAAGTATATATAGGAAAAAACCATCACAAACGGCCTAGTGGTAAGGCACTTAACTTCATAGGTACACGGTTCAAAAGTTTCCTTAGGAAAGTGACTAGCGTAGCTGATTCACTCAGAATCATACATGATTCACTCAGAATCATATATGATTCACTCAGAATCATACATGATTCACTCAGAATCATACATGATTCACTCAGAATCATACATGATTTTAATTACAGAAAATAGTCGAACCTGTTTGTCGGTAGGAGGCACACAAGAACTACGAGCCTGGCTCACTTTGACACTACCACCAAAAAAACCTTCAGTACCTTGTACTTCAGATTCACTCCACTCCCCATGCAATTCCATTGTACCTATTTCCTCTCGTTCAATCTCAAGCTTCTGACGTTGATTCATCAAACTTGAGCTCCAGTTTCGGATAGCAGGACGGTAACGAATAATGGGCAAACCCTCAAATTTTGTGGAATCAAAATACAGGAGCTGTTAATAGGAAATAATACATAATGAGATCATAAAAAGTAATCACAAAATCTATAAACAAAAAAGGAAAAACTTACAATCAAGAAGCACAATGCGCCATTGTAGAAGCCTGAAGACGTTTTAGGTATTTCACTGTATTTAAGACAGTGGTAAATATAATCACACCAATCAATGTTTCGAATGATAATTTCTTCAGTAACACGCCTAACAACCGTCAAATCTATAAGCGCCTTCATTGTATGAGCTTTGGCCATAACATTGGCAAATAGAGTAAGGAAGTTGACTTTAAACATAAAGTCAACTTCCGTTGCAGTGATCAACTTTCCAGCAACATCACTAGCTCTGATTTCTTTATACTTCTTTGGATGAAATTGTTTAAGCCACAGATTCACAAAAGGATCATCAAAAGATCTCTCGGGTAACTCAAAAAACTTTATTCCACCAAGAGGGACTCCTAAAATCTCATGGATTTTCTCAGGAGTCACGAGAATCTTCCCCTTATCCAACACAAGCTCGTAAGTTTGTTTATTAAAATTTGCCACCACAAACCCAGCCATACGAGAAGGCACTGACTCTATATTAACCCCGTCAAGTGAAGAAAACCCGATATCCTCCAAGAAAAATTTCATATCAACTCTTGCATCACGAATAGCAGAAAACAAGCTCGCAGGTACTGTCCTAGAAATGAGAGCCAGAAATTTTCTCAGATACTCTTCCTTCTTAATTTGTGCATCGGAAACATGTTTATTCTTTTTTTCAATTGGTTCTGACTTAAGCTCCTTTGGTTCTGACTTAAGCTTCTTCGGCTTCAAAACTTTCTTAGGCTTCAAGACCTTCTCTTGTGCCTTTACTGCACGCTCCTTCGGCTTCAAAACATTCTCAGACTTCACTTCAACAATAGCCTTTTTCAAATATTTCTTCTTAGGCTTTGAGACCTTTTCTTCTTCAACAAAAGAATCTGAGTCAGAAACACGCTTTCGTTTATTACTTGTTGCAACACGCTTCTGTTTTTTAGCCCTCTTTTCTTTTGAATCGCTGTCAGACTCAGAAACGACTTTCTTAACATTTGTTTTCTTCACTACAACCTTTGATTTATAATTTGTAATTGCCTCCTCTTCACTTTCTTCACCTTCACTACTTTCATCATCACCTTCTTCACCCTCATCAGACTTGTCCTCATCCTTAACATCTTCACCTTCTTCACCCTCATCAGACTCGTCCTCGTCCTTAACATCATCACCTTCTTCACCCTCATCAGACTCGTCCTTAACATCTTCACTACTATCCTTAACATCTTCACCCTCACCAGACTCGTCCTTAGACTCACTTTCCTTATCGTCTTCAACCTCATCAGACTCGTCTTCTTCAACCTCATCAGACTCGTCCTTAGACTCCCTTTTCTTATCTTCTTCAACCTCTTCTTCAGACTCATATTCTTCAGACTCTTCTTCAGACGCATCCTTAGACTCACTTTTCTTATCAGACCTAAACCTAGTTGATTTTACAGGAGGAGGTTGAGTTTTTTGTTTTACAGGAGAAGGTTGAGGTTTAGGTTTGACAACTTTTAACTTTGGTTTATCAGAAGTCGTAGCCTTCTTAGATGATTCATTTGTTATCTTATCTTTAGGCTTACGTGTATAAGTTTTTGATCGACCTGCATAAAAATTTTAAATGTTAATAACCATAAAATAATCTAATACAATCATATATGATTCTCATAGAATCATATATGATTTTGTCAGAATCATATATGATTCTCATAGAATCATATATGATTTTGTCAGAATCATATATGACAAAATACACTTATAAAGAAAATACATCATATACATCAATAAAATAAGCATTTGACAATAAGCAGTTGATAAAACACAAATACAAACTCAAACAACTACTTATCAGAAAACAGCCCTAACTGTACAAGTCAGAAAACAGGTCCAAACAACTACTTATCAAATCCAATAAGTTGCACATAATAAGCTCTAAGCTACAATATTTTGGGGGCAAATCACACTCTAAACTACTGAGAACACAATTCAGCTAAAATCCTACTCAGTTTTAACCATAAATTTCCCTAAAAAGATGTAAGTTCAGCAGCCTGTGGGCTGCATGAAATCAGAATATGATTCACTCATAATAGCAGTGTCAGAACATCTTGTTTACTTGTATATGCAAATCGATATGCCACACAAACGATAAGCTAATTGCATACAATTCAGAACATATCATATATCAGTGTGCAACATATACTATTTCTAAACAGCTTGAAACTACAGAAGCTCTAAAACATCTCATTAATTAGTATGTACACATTTCGATACCTAACACAAAGACGCAACCAAACTGCAAGTTATACAATATCACAGAAATTCTTCATCTACAAAACATATCGTTCATTTGTATGTGCTTATCCGTTAAATGACACGAACGCCTAACTTAACTGCATATAACTAAGTATATATAGGAAAAACCATCACAAACGGCCTAGTGGTAAGGCACTTAACTTCATAGGTACATGGTTCAAAAGTTTCCTAAGGAAAGTGACTAGCTCAGAATCATATATGATTCACTCAGAATCATACATGATTCACTCAGAATCATATATGATTCACTCAGAATCATACATGATTCACTCAGAATCTATTACTACTCTTATGCAACCTATGTGAAATACCAAATCAGCAACCAAACAAATATTCTACTTAATATCTAGTTAAGCCAAACACCCCTTATTCTAACTACTAAAACTAAAAATTGAATCAAACAACTACAGGCTACCAAACAGATGATCAAAACAGTTACACTAACAACGATAGAAGCTAAATCAACAATAAAATATAACAATTAACAATCAGAACTCACAATCTCAATTCAAACGTTACAGCTGAGATGCAATATTTATCACTATAAGAGTATAAAGTATCACAAGTTTCAACCTCTTTAGCTGAAATAACACTAAAAACTTCTAACGTGTCTGGATACTTGCAGCTATATACATCTCTCAGCTGTATAAATTCAAGAAACTTGTATGCCTAATATTAAAAGTATTTCTACTCAAATGCACACTTCTCACGTGTATGCTAGTCCCTATCTAATTACATCTCAGCAAGTCACTCAACACACGACAGTCAATCAACACTCAAAGCACTTGCAGCACACGACAGTCACTCAACACACGACAGTCACTCAACACTCAACACACGACAGTCACTCAACACTCAACGCAACAATAACAAAAACAAAAACTCTACAAACCTAATATAATCTAATCAAAAACTCAACACTCAACTCAACACTCAACACGACAGTCACACATATCGATCAATTAACAACAGCAACAATATCATCAACAAACCTAAAAATCTACAAACCTAATCTAATCAGCATCAGATTCAGAATTAGGTCAAAATAGCTTAATAATACAATAATATCATCAACAATAGATAAAAATCTACAAAATAATACAAACCTAATCTAATCAGCATCAGATTCAAAATTAGGTCAAAATAGCTTAATAATACAATAAAATCATCAGCAATAGATAAAAATCTACAAAATAAGAAACAAAATAAGCAAAAAAAATAAACAAAACGTAAATAATAAACAAAATAAGCAATTTTACCCATCGATTCAGCAACTGACTTCATTAATTCAACAACTAAGACGTTTAACGGCGGTTTAACGGCGGCGGTTAACGGTGGCGACGGCGGCTAACGGTTATTGAGAGAGATTGAGATTGAAATGGGAGGGTTTGAATGGGGTGGGTGAGAGACGAGCAATATAACCGTTTGTGAGTTATGAAAATGGGAGGGTTTGAGTAGCGTATATATATTAATAAGTGAATTGTCACTTTTGCCCTTTTGGTTATTACTAAAAAAAAAAAAAAAAAACAAAGTAATCTAACGGCTGGAAGGAATAGAAATGGACGGACGAGATGAATGGATGGGATCTTTGGTTAATATTAGATCTACATGGAACTTTTGGCATCCAGGATATGCATAATAGTCTATAAGCGCCCATAAATACCGTTAGGCTACAAGCCTCTTGGTTATTTTGTACTCATCTTGCAAGTGTTTATGATACAAAATAAGCCAACAGTATTTTGTACTCATCTTGTAAGTGTTTATGGTACAGAATAAGCCAACAGTATTTATGGTACAAAATAAGCCAACAGTATTTTGTACTCATCTCACCTCCCCTTTACCCTGCTTCGGCGGGATTGAGTTTTGTTGTTGCTGGATCTTGTACTGTAAGATACAAAATAAGCCAACAAACACTTGAACTATACAATTCCAAAAACTTTGATAAATTGTAAGATTATTTTCAAGAGCTTATGTAGCTCTTGTGAATGTTCTTATCAGATTTTCAAAATTTTGAGTACGCACATAAACTGAATAAATACGTTAAACCAAACACACCCTTAATCTTGTACCAGGTAAACTGAGGAGTTGTACTGCCTTGCCTTTTATCATTCACTTTCCTTGTTGCCCCTTAACACAATTGCAATTTCATCATTAAATGCCCAAAACTTCCTTTTGATTGGTATAGTGTTTTATTGATATATGAGGCTTCTTGATTGTTCTGGTAAAGTTGAAAGTTGTCAAAGCAGTATGTTTGTATATAGACTGTTTTGTAAATGTTTGGATGATTAATTTTGTGTTGATTATGAATTGCAACTTTCTGCTTTGTCAAAAGGCCGGATCTCGTATATGAAATGCAGTTTTTCAAGGAAGACACCGTTTGTCTCAACACGACAACTAATACAAAAGAATGTTGAAGTTTTTTTAAACACTGAGGCTGGATTGACCATAGTCTGGTTTTTCTTTGAGTTGAACAAACATGAAAATCATTAAGAGGTCGTTTGGTTGGAGCAAATTGATGGAATTTGAAATTAAAATTCCCCCAATTACCATGTTTGGTTCGTCAGAGAGGAGGAAATCTAAATGGCAAAGCAAATTAAAATTCCTTAAAATGGAGAAATTAGAATGTCTCCAAAAAGTAAGGAATTTTAATTTACTTCAAATATTTTTTATAAACTTTTTTTCTTTATCGTTTTTTTATAAAATTTTAAATAGAATTTTTATAAACTCTTTTTTATAAATTTTTATTAATTTTTTATAAACTTTTTTTTTTTTTTTTTTTTTTTTTTTTTTTTTTTTTTTTTTTTTATAAAATTTTTATAAACTTTTTTTATAAATTTTTTAAAAAGTTTTTTTTATACACTTTTTTTATAAATTTTTAATAAACTTTTTTTTTCTAAAATTTTTATAATTTTTTATAAATTTTTTTAACTTTTTTTTTTAAAATTTTTTATAAATTTTTATTAACTTTTTTTTTTAATTTTTTATAAACTTTTTTATAAATTTTTTAAAAACTTTTTTTATAATTTTTTTATAAACTTTTTTTGTAATTTTTTTATTAACTTTTAAGGAGAATATTTATGAAATTTATATTAAAAAAATATATATTTATAAATTTCTGTCAACCAAACATGCGAAGGTTTTTTAAATTCCGGAATTCTAAATTCTCAAGAATTTTAATTTTCTAGAATTTAAAATTCCGGAATTCTAAATTGCTCCAACCAAACGCCCCCTAAATGAATTCATTACGCAAGATATACAAAACTGAGTTGAAGTCCTAGGACGTTTACACTAGAATTGACCAATGATTAATCCATGCTCATATGTGTCAAACATGGTTTCGTATCGAAACATTGTTTCGTATCGAAAATGGAACACAAGAAACAAAAATGGAAACATTGGATCATGAGGTGTTGTTTTTCGATCCATGTTCGTCACAAACTTGGTGATATACTAATCCGACGATATACGTCTCTTTCATTGCTTCGTGTCTAAATCCTCGGCTCTTTATGTCAACACACATGCAACCCTATCTCAGTCTCAAAGCTCATCCCTCTCATTGTGTCATATCTCTGTCTAAATAAGCTGGGCTAGATTCGAAGGAGTGATGAACTTTTAGTGGCTAATGTGGTTTGGAGATCAGGATACAAGTCTGATTGTCATATGGTTGGTTAGCATATGGTATTTATTTATTTATTTATTTTAACTTTGTAAGTTATTACTCCATCCGTCGCATATTAAGTGTCCACAATGAAATCTTTGAATGTCCCAAATTAAGTGTCCACTTGTACCTTTCAACCAATAAGATGAGAGTTTAGTGGGTAAAAGTAATATTTGATTGGTGGAGAGTTTAGTTAGTGGAATCTCCTAAAACTTTGTGCATTATAAAAGTGAACACTTAATATGGGACGGAGGTAGTATTATATTGGTCGGAACGTGTTTGTTTTTAGTTTAATCTTCGTGATAAGTGTTTCAAATTACATTTTCTTTTGGCTGATATCTTTTACATTTTGATATGTGGTCATGTGTGTTGATTGTATGCACATTCTATAATCTGTGATTGTAAGTGCTTTGTAATACCCTTTAAAGGCTTATACAGGGTGAGAACTTCTAATTTTATATGATGTGTGTAAGTTGAGGTCATACCTACTGATTTTTTTAAGTATTGGAACATATTTTTGTGACGTGCAAATTAAGTGTTTCCTGATATCCTTTGAAATCTAATATGTGGTCATATGTGCTGATTTTATATATTGCGTATAAGTTATGGTCATTATTGTTGATTTCATTACTGCTATTAATTAAAAAAAGTAATCGATTTTTCAATTTAGAAGCTGGTTTGTGGTTGCATAAAATGGGTTTCAAAAGACAATACTCAAATTTTATAATCTTTGCTGTTAATGTCGTTCAATATAGTTTTTCGATTGTCTTTAGAGTTTCGAGGCTCATTAATGATCTGTTATTATATCTAAATTTATGTAATTAGATTGCCATTAATGGTGTTGTTGTGAAAATCCTGTGCATGGCGCAAACGAAAGCTTTCACAAAAAAGAAGCAATGTTTCATTTTCTTGTTTAAGGGGGTCCAAAATAGAGATCTGTTGTTATTTTTATGGGTGGTACTATTAGTTACCCTAGCATATTTTCACATTTTTTTCAATATTAAAAGCATAATATAGTTTTTTATCAGTTTTTGTTTCGTATTTATTCGTCTTTTGTTAGTTTCTGTTCTTTATTTTCTGTCAAACTTTATACTTTCTGTTACATGCTTTCCGTTTTATAGTTTGACGATAAGAGTAAAAAGTAAATAACAAAAGGGTGGAGTTATCAATTTTTAGGGGTGCTAATAACCAAATCCTATTTTTATATCATATCCATATCCATATTTTGGACTACCGTTCATCTTTTCAGAAACCACAGGGACCATTCAAATAAATAACTACTCTTTATTGTACATTACAATTTTATTTTTCATTTCCAGTTCCTGTTCTGTATTTTATGTCAAGCTTTATACTTTGGGAAAATCTTACCCGCTTTGTAATGCAGGTAAGTTACATGCTTTGCTTTGTAAAATTTTTAAAAAATTTACAATTAAGCCCCTGCACTTTCATGATTATCTTTGTTTAGTCCTTGTCCCCTTCTTTTTTTTCAAAGGAAAGCATGTAACTTACCTACTTTGTAAAGTAGGTAAGTTATCCCCTTATACTTTCTATTATATGCTTTCCGTGTTTTGAAAAAAAAAAAAAAAAAAAAAAAAAAAAAAAAAAAAAAAAAAGTGGAGTTCTCCATATTTTGGACTACCGGTCATCTTTTCAGAAACTAGAGGGACCATTTAAATAAATAACTTTCCTTATTGTAGAATTTTCCTTTTCTTTTCCCCCTTTTGAGAAGTCGATGTTTCACACACTGCAAGCTTAATTCTATAGAGGTAATCCATCTTCACCTTCTCTTTTCTGTTTTCAAACCCTAGATTATATGTTTAGATTTAACTATGTATTAACTCTAGTTTATCTGTATGGCGTGTTTGGGATTGCTTTTTTAATTTCAGGTAAAATAAGTAATTGATGATAAAAACAAGCAATAAGCTCTTTATTTAGTATTTTAAAATGCTTATTTGAAGTGATGACTAAGGGGGTGTTTGTTTCGGCTTATATAGCCGGCTTTTGACTTATTTGGTTTTGGGCTTATGTTTCATAAGCTCACTTTTTGTCACTTATTTTGAAAATTTTCGGCTTATATAAGTTCATTATGACATAATAAACTTATATAAGTTTCAAAATAAGCCAAAAAAAGTTAGCTTATGAAACATTAACCCAAAAACAAATAAGCCATAAGCCGGCTAGATAAGCCGAAAGAAACACCCTCTAACTGATGAGCTTATGAGTTTAACCACTTGAGCTTGTGAACTTAATTAAGTTATAAGCTATAAAAAGTTATTTTATTTGGTGTTGCAAAAAAAGGGCTATAAGGCCGAGTTATCGGCGATTACTCGCTACAAGGTTAATGACCGATTGATTGCCGGTTACTCGTTACAAGGTTAAAACACAATCATATTTGGTCAAAACTTGAGGTTAACTTGGCCAAAACTCGGTTTGAGGTATTTGAACAATTATGTGAATGTTTCCAAACATACTTCTACGGACGTATGTAAATTTTTATATAAGAGTTCCAATCCCTGATTACTCCCCGCCTAAGCTGATTGCAATGTACTCAACCGCCCGACTAGCGCCTAGCGTTTTTTTACAACCATTATTTTATTGACTTTTCGAATTTTCCAACAACTAATAAGCCCATCAAATAAGCTTACGCAAACGCCCCTTATAATATTAGACTAAAACCTTTTATAAATGGACTTAGTTGAAAATTTTATTACCAATAATTACTTCTTCGAATATTACTGCCGCTTATTGACTACAAGATAAGCAAATCAAAGTACTATTTCTTGAAGTACTTATTTTTACTTTTTAAGTAGAAACCTTCAAAAAAAAAAAAAAAAAAAACCAATGCCAAACACCCCGTATAAATAATTGCATCTTTTGATTATAGCATTTTCATGATAATCATGTAATAAAATTTTCTGATATTTAGGTTTTTAACCAATAAAAAAGGAGAATATATGTTAGATTGCTAGCGTCTTTATACCTGTTTAGTGTTTACTTATTGGTGTGTGTTACTGTCATTAGGTCTACCTACAGTACAGTAGAAATGTTTTGGTGGGATTAAAACGGGCATCGAAGGTGCTCCTTAGAGTGCAGATTTTGGTAGTCATGTTTTGTAAATAGAGGTGGAAAATGGGTGGGTTTGGCATCGGATCAGAAAGGTTTTTGGGTCAAAATAGGCCATTTCAAGAAAACTATCAAACGTGTTCAGGACAACAAGGGGTGATTGTCCATTTTACATTTTTTTTGGATTTGAAACTGACCTCTTAATTAGTGGACTGTAAAACTAAGATTTTATCTAAAATCGCCCAAAGAAAACCGGAGGGAAGTTGTAACTTACCAAAAGTAGTTAATAACATTGACAATGTTAAAGATTTAAAGGTAAAATAAGGGATCAGCATTTTATTATCTATATGGAGTAAATTTGTAGTGTTTGTTTTATGTCAGTGTATCTATTTTCTAGTTCTTTTAGTAATTTAGTATTTTGGTTGTCTGTTAGCTCTGCTGTCCCCACTTTCTGTAGTATACAATGCTGGTCTGAATATGTTTGATGCGAGTATCCATTTTTATAAATTATTGAGTTAGATATGCATGAATAATGTTGGTACAGAACGTTGTTTGGATTAATCCTTTATGATAGGTTGTGTTCTACATTGCAGCCTTGTGGAGCATGACATTATTGTAAAAAGATGAAACCTCGATGCCTTGATTCGGAGGATATCATCAGCAACCTTCCTCAAAGCATAATTGAAAATATTTTAATTTGTATGCCGCTCCGAGATGCAGTTAGAACAAGCATTTTGTCAAGAAAATGGAGGTTTTGTTGGACAAGTTTGCCTAAACTTGTATTTAATCACAAGTTGGTTAAAGCACCATCTAACAAGAAACGCTTGAAGAAATATAAGCTTGTCAGTGCCATCTTACATGTTTTGTTACTACACACGGGTTCAATTCTGGTGTTCAGTCTTGATGTTGGTAAAGTTGATATGGATTCTGAGTTTGACCAAATAATACGTTATCTTTCAAGAAACAAAAATTTGCAAGAATTTTTCTTTAAGAGTTCGCACAAATACAGCTACAAACTACCTTCTTCGTTCTTTTCATTGCAAGGATTAGAAGTCCTAGAGCTCACAAATTGTGATTTTAAACCTCCATTAAAGTTCAATGGCTATCGTATGTTAAAGAGCCTTAAACTTTGCAATGTTACAATTGCTTCTAATTTGCTCCAAACTCTCCTCTCCAGTTGCCCGCTACTTACGGATTTGTATCTGGTAAGATTCATATAACCAATTATGAAGCGCTTTCAGTTAGCTAGAGATGTTATGACCAAATTGTTTTATTGCAGCTTAAGTATGGTCGCCAAGATGATTTTATAGGAGGAAACAAGTTTAGTTTTGTTGAGATTTTACAGTGTGTGCCTTCAATCAGGACTTTAATTATTTCCTCGTTTTATATGAAGGTAGTGTGCAAACTAAAGATTATATATATATATCTTATATAAGAATATTGTGTTGTCCTGATTCTTGTTCTGATATTCTGTTACAGGACTTCGGTGCAGGTGGCATGCCAGAGAAGCTTCCAACTTCACTAGTACACCTCACATATCTTCATGTGGATCTGTGCTTAACGGAACAAGATGATATATCTTCTGCTTTTTGTTTGATGAGGAGCTCCCCAAATCTAGAGGAAATTTGTTTGAGGGTAATTATTGCTATTACTTATGGTAATGGTAAGTTCTTTCGTAATTTTAATGACATTTTTCTTGTTTTGTGATCAGATCCTGAATAAGAAGTCAAACGCTAATTCAGATTCGGATACTGATTCATTTTCGGATACTGATTCATATTCGTCTAATGATTCGTATTCGGATAATGATTCAGATTCGGATAATGGTTCAGATTCAGATGCTAATTCATATTCAGACGCTAATTCAGATTCAGATGCTAATTCAGATTCAGATGCTATTTCAGTTGAAAATTTGTCTGATTCACATGTCAATTCCATGTCCCTTACTGATTTTCATGACTACTCGGGTTTCAACTTAGATCATCTTAAGGAATTTACGATGGAAAATTTCTCGAACAAAGATCTCGAGTGTGAATTAATGAAGCTCATATTAGCTAGGTCACCAATGCTAAAGACAGCACGAATAAAGCTTAGTGATGATATTTCCGTCAGGCAAGAAATGAAGATACTTAGAGATATGATACGGCTGCCATTTCCTTGTGCATCACCGTCTGCAGTAACAATCGTAGAAGAAAGAAAACATTGACGCTACTTTTTTAAAGCTATTCTTTTAGTATCTTTAGATGTCTTTTTGGGTTCCTGAATGGCTACTGGTATCAATGGCTTAATCTTCGAATGCTGAACCCATTCAACTCCATTATTCCATACCTACTTGTATTGCTTGTTTTGGATTCTTAGGAATACAGTCCTATTAAAAACAGTCAAATCATGCTTTTATGGACTATTTTGAATGTGTTCAGATCTTTTTTGGTTGATTATAGATTGCTACTTTAGTACTCTATGCGTTGTAACAGAGTCTGAGTTTAGATCCTTAACCCATCGTCCATTATTGTATCAACTTGTATGGTTGTATTTGGGTTTATCCATGACATGCATGGCGTGTCAATTTCTGACTCGACATGAAATCCGACATGAAATTAACACGAAAATTAACAAGTTCAGGTTGAGTCTAAATAGATTTAGGGTCGGGTTTGGATCGACCGTCTAACCCGTTTATTAAACAAGTTGGGTTTAGGTTGGGAATAAATTAATCGGGTCGACCCGCCAACTCGTTTACGATTTTTTTCTTAAATTAAAAATTATTTATATTTTATTATACCGGTTAAATGGGTTAAACAGGTCGACCCGTTTAACAGGTTTAACTCATGTAATGTGCCAACTTTTGTATATAAAACGGGTTAAATGGGTCAACTCGAAACCCGTTTAACATATTCAACCCGTGTAACCTATTTAACTTGCCAAGCCAAGTATATATATACGAGTTAAATAGGCTAGGTTTAGGTTATGTGTAAGGAGGTTAGGGTCGACATAGCTGACATGATGATTTAAATGAGTTAGGTTCGAGTTAGGGTTTCTTGACTTGCCAACCCGAATCCACTAACCCGACTCTGACCCGAATTGCCACCCCTACCGTTAGGCTACAAGCCTCTTGGTTATTGTGTAGTCATCTTTTTAAGTGTTTATGATACAAAAGGGTAAATTGCAAAAAATATCCCTGTGGTAAGTTATTTTTGCACCCAATGCACCTCTCAAACTTTAATTTGGGGTGGGACGGACATCCCCATCCCTAAACCCAATTACCAAAGTCTACCCCAAACCCGAGGCGCCCCGTTGGATGGCAACACTTATTTGAACTCGCATCGTGTTAGTGGGAGATCTTATCAAGATGTCCTCTTTAAATGCGATTCTCGACCAAAGCCGCTTCATTGACATTTATTATTATTTTTACAACTTTAGTAATAACTTAAAGAATTAGGTTCAATCAATTATAAACAAGCCTTATTAAGTTTTAAACAATAATATTATACATAAATAATGATGAATAAACCATCACATATTACAACTCAAAATATGATATTAAATAAGTTTTTATAATCATAATTATGCAATTTTACAAAAATAAAAAAAACTAACAATACTGGAGAAAGATGTGTTTTTAGGTAAATACTAACATAATTGATTATACTATATATTATAATTATAAATATAAATATATATTTGTATATGTATATATTTATTCGAGTGGGGCGTGACAGCAATGTTATTCACCGTTCTTCGCCCCGAACCTAATTAAAATCTCTGTTTCACCCTCAAACTCACCTCGTAACCCGATGAACATTTCTGGCCCACCCAAGAGTTTCGGATTTCCAGACTTTATTTTATTTATTTTATTTATTATTACTTTTTTTAATCCCTAATGTGACATTTGGAAGCTCACAGTAACATATCTCCTTTGTTACCCTTTTGTCTTTTTATTTCCTTCCTTTTGCAAATTCACCTAAAAATAATTCAACTCGTTTTGATTCAGTTGCTATTTACTGTTGCCGTTGGTTATTATATTCAACCCCTCCGGCCTACTAAAAGGTAAACCATTTTCACCTTTTTTTTAATCATTTGTCAAACCCTAGATTATATTATTTTGATGTAGTTTAGACCCAATGCCTTTGGCCTAGTGGTATGTAATGTAAGGCTATTATTCTGTTAACCCGACCCGAATAAGGTCATTCGGGTCAGGTCATTTGGAGTAGGAGTAGGATATGTCTGCATTCTACCTCCCCATACCCCGCCCCGGCGGGATTGCGTATGCTATTGTTGTTATTATTGTTGTGTTGGGTCAGGTCATTCGGATTTTGGAGGAGAAAAAACTTACCTGTACCCGACCCTAATAAGGGTCGCGGGTTATTCAGGTTGCCGTTTAGTACTTGTGGAGATAGTGTTTGGATTTAGGGCTGAGCAAACTTACCTGAATGGACCGAACCGACCGAGACCGGACCGGACTGACCACATTTTGTCCGGTCCTCGGTTTTGGCTTTTTGGCTAATTCGGTCCTCGGTCCGGTCCGGACCACAAACCGATTATTTGGCCTTGTTGGACCGGACCGACCACATTCGGTCCGGTCCTCGATCTTGGCTTTTTGGCTAATTCGGTCCTCGGTATTGTCGGTCCAGTCCGGTCGTGGACCGATGCTCATCCCTATTTGGATTTGCTTGTTTTCTGAAAAGTGCAAGAATCTTAAAAACGAAAATGATTATTTGCTGACACTTTTTTAATCGAGTCGTTTAATAAGGTTTTAAGTTGACCATGTTTGTAAAAAAGTAACTTTACTTAGAGTAATATAAGCACTTTCAAATGCCAGTTGGTACCTGTTTGTTTATACCTAAAATTAGGAGATAAGCAGAAGCAGTTTAGGTATTACAAAACAGTAAACTGATTAGGCTTAAAAAAAGCTGAAAATCCGGAAAAATAGGCAAATCCTAAACCCCCTAGAATGATTCATCATATTAGAGTAAATCCTTTTTCATATCGACTTATGGAAAAATAGTATTATCGCATTTTCAGAGGATCATATAGGGAATTTCAAACACCATTCCTGAGGTACTTATTTAAGCAGCTTATAAGCACTTATCAGAAAAATATGCTATCCCAAACACCCCCTTAATGTATAGTTGCATCTTTTAATCATAGCATTTTCAGTAAAATCATGTTAATGGAGCATACTCTGGGAACTCATTTCTTTTTATAATTGAATGTTATTAAACCTCATAATATATAGCTTTTTCACCGACAAAATAGGGGAATATATATGTTGGAGTGTTGACATCTTTATAGCATTTTAACTATTGGAGTGTTGACATCATTAGTTCTACCTACAGTAGAACTGTTTTGGTGGGATTAATTCAGGTATCGAAGGTGATCCAAAGAGTGCAGATTTTGGTAGTCATGTTTTGTAATATGAGGTTTAGAATTAGTAAATAGAGGTGAAAATTGGGTGGGTTTGGCATCAGATCAGAAAGCGTTTGGGTCAAAACTAGCCATTTCAAGAAAACTATCAATTGGGTTCGGGTCAAAAAGGTTTGATGTCTTTTTGACCCTTTTTTGGATTCAAAATAACCATTTAATTAATGAAGTATATAAGTAAAGATTTGTTTCTAAAATCGCCAAAGATACCGAAGCGGTGTTATAACTTAGCCAAAAGTAGTTAATAACAAATAACATCAATAATTTTATAAATATAAAGGCACAATAAGGGATTATCATTTTAGTATGTTTATGGAATAGATTTATAATGTTTGTTCAATGTCAGTGTATATGTTTTCTAGCTCTCTGCATAATATGGTTGTCTGTTAGCTCTATTGTGCCCACTTTCTGGTGTATATAATGTCGGTCCAAATATGTTTGATGCAAAAATCCGTATTTTGTTTAATTATTGAGTTAGATATGCATGGATCGTATTGGTAAATAACGTTATTCAGATTAATCCTTTATTACATCGCAGCCTGGTGGAGTATGACATCGCATTTGTAAACATGAAAGTTCAATGCCTCAATTCGGATATAATTAGCACCCTTCTTCAAAACATTATTGAAAATATTTTAACTCTTATGCCTATCCGCGATGCATTGAGAACGAGTATTTTGTCAAGGAATTGGAGGTCTTACTGGAAGAGCATGCCTAAACTTGTATTTGATGACAAATTGGTTCAAGTAGAATCTGATTGTGAACAATTGACAAAATCTAAGTTTGTTATAGCCATCTTCCATGTTTTGTTACTACACACGGGTCCAATACTGAAGTTTAAGCTTGATATTGGTGAAGTTGGAATGGATTCTGAGTTTGACCAGATAATATGTTACCTTTCAAGAAACAATAATCTTAAAAAGTTGGTCATGGGTATTTCACATACACTTTATGTAACAACCCGTAATATTCCACGTCAACATTTAATTCCAAACCCAAATTTATTACTTTGAAATTTTACAAGAACACTTTTTACGCAAAACATTTTAGTTAAATCCCGTAACCTAGAAAGACACTATTGTGCACTACGACACCGGACAAAATTTGGGTATACATAATTTTAGTACATTGATACTACTATAAAGCTCATTTAATTGCTAGAGCACATTTGATTTTCATTATAATTACAAGTTCATAATTATTTATTTAATTTAATTAAGTGAATAAAAGTTTTTATAATTCAAATGCATGAACAATGTACCAAATACTTCGACTAATTTTTTTTAATACAATTCTACACATAAAGTGACACACAATGATATTTCATATAACAACCCCCTATTTCTCTAGGTCCTTGCTCAACCTCAAACTCAAAATTAATTATTTTGAAAGTTTACATAATTACTTTTACGTGTAATTGTTAACTTAAATCACATAAACCGGAAAACGGCATTTAACATTAACTGGCATTATACAAAGTTATGTCTACATAAAATATATGTCATACGACTATTTCAATTACATTTTATACGTTACACTTTTTATATTTAAGTTTCACATAAAACGCTTTTATTTCGCATTTTAGACTTACACGCAGTGCCTACTCAAAATACATTGTAAAAAAAAAAAAAAAAAAAAAAAAAAAAAAAAAAAATTACAACAACTTACATCTTATTTTTACCACTTTACACATTTTCTACACATTTTATTTAATAAATACACTAACTATATAAGTAGCTAGACTATTGAAACCAAACTAAACTAGTTGGTGGACAAATTCTCACAAGGAGCATGGTATCCCCTTCTCCCCTTAATTTCAGCCGAACCCCATCTCCACCACCTTACCATTTTGAAAACTTCTACTAACTCTCATTAATACTTGTACTACATGTCTATAGGTGATAAAATATCTTCTAACTTTCCTATATATATACTGACGTATTACAAGTAACATTCAAGACTTAGAAAATTTATGGAACTCTCTCACTCACTCACATATTTCAGCCATAATAAGAAGAAAGGAAGAAAGCTTGTTTTCTTATTAGTGATACTAAGGCTTATTTGGGTTAACATATATATTCTTGGGTAACTTGGAGTAAGAAACTTGGGTTAAGAAGTTTGGTCTTTGGCTTGCTCTATACCTCGACACACACAAATACCTCACTGTGAGAACACTTACATCTCAACTCCTATGTTTCTTGTAATTAAACATGTTAAAACTTAGTGGCTAGTAATCATATTTAAGTTTTGAAAACAAAGTGTTTCTTGAGTAAACATGTACACGTCATACATACATTTGTAAAATGGTGTTGTTGCTAAGCTTGTGTGGTAATGGCTAAACATGTCTTAAACACTAATAATCAAGATTTATAAGAGATTGCTCATTTGTTTTATTCAACTCTACATACACGCACATATTTCGAGCTCATTCGATGTTTTCTTTTTTCTTTTTACTTAAAACAACGTATAGATACGTGAACATATAACAAAATTCAAGTTTTGGCTCTTAGGACTAAGTACTTATTCATAAAATAGCTTATTTCACGAGTTAACTAACTTATATTCTAGCTTACGAGCTTATCTTATTACTGGGCTTGAAAATAAACCCAAACCGAATCACAAACGAGTCATAACAACCCCAACCCGATACCAAGTGCTTTCTTCAACGTTGAAATGCATATTTGAAACAAGTTACAACCTGTTTTGAAAAATAAAAACTAAACACAAGCCATGCACGTTTGTACACTGAGAAAGATATAACAAAATATAATACAGACTCGTAAGCCTATATAAGCAAATCTTTGAGTATTCTAACATAAAAGAAGGGCTAGTCTAGATGTTTGGGTCTCTTGGTTGTCGAGCGCAAGGTCTTGAGTTCGAATCCCACACCTGACCTTTTTGCTATTTTTACTTCTTTTTATCAACTTTTCACATTAGACCCTTGGACTATTAAGAACTAATCAATACTTTCTTAACAAAATATTATTAGGTATTTCTAATTAATTAAACCAAGATTGTAAAACTATATAAGTATATATTGACAATGGGATATTTTTGCGACGGTTGATTTATAAGGGAAAACTAATATTTATGAGCGGGTCATGCTCGGTTATTGTCAAATTCTTATATTTAACTTATTTTCCCACGTTGGATCAAACAACAAAAACTAGTTATTTATAACCAAAAATATTATAAATATTTTCTAGTTTATCATCTACTAACTTGGGATATATATAAACACATTTGTATTTATATATCGTGTCACGAGACAATGTTAATTTAAATACTTAACTTATAGTATTTATTATTGGACCAACAATACATAATCTTTCACAAATACCTTCATTTTGAACACTTTTCGTATTACGTTTTTCGGTTATTCTCGAACCAAAGACCTATTCGTCTTGGATACTTTTGTATATACATCAACTTGTCCACTTCGTCCAAGAGCCAATACTTACAAACACTTTGAAATAATTTAAACGTAAACTCTGCCACACAAGCGGCATTAAACACAACCACTTGAAAACACTTAAAATTTATTTAAAAACATTGTGTCGTGATTACACAAAAACGGTGAACTAAGAATTGCCATATTAATTTAGGTCGCGTGTCAGTGCCACACACTGTTACTACTTGACTCTTCCACTCAGAAGATTAATGAGGTGAGTCATAGCCCCACTTTTACTCATTTAATTACTTTATAAACTCTTTGGGGGGAGATACATGCTCAACTACTTATTTTTACTTTTACAAGTACTCTAAACATTTACATGTTACTGTAAGTTTATAGCCCCCACTCTTTACTTTACTTTGCTTTACAAACTTTGAGAAACATGCAAACACTTTATGAATTCTTGCTTTTATGCAACACACTTTATGAATTGTTGCTTGTATGCGACACACTTTATGAACTCTTGCTTTTATGCAATACACTCTATGAATTATTGCTTTTATGCAAACACTTTTATGGACCATACTGAAACTTTTGCTTTATTCAAACTATTATGCGGATAAGCCTAAGCCCTTGAATCCCACTATGCCCAAACTCATGAACCGTTAATTCCTGCTGGGAAGTGCGAATGTTATAAATAGATCTATTGGTGGTGACTCCCCCGTTCGGTTTGACCGGATAGGCAAACGCGAGCGTATAACATGTCGAATTACAAGTGTATCGGGATAAACACTTGCCGGGCCTTTATATTTACATGCTTCTAGAGCATGCACACTGTCGTAGCTTCGGTTGCATGAACTTAGTGCTAGCGTAATAGACTTTTACTTTTATGTGACATTATATTTATTGTAATGATCACATACTTTGCCTATGGTCCAACTTTATGCTTAATACTTATGGTCTACTTTACTGATATTTTTCATGACGTTATGAGTAAAGCAGTAGTCACTAAAACTGAACTTGATTTGTATGTGAATGGTTATTCACACTCGAAAACCTTGTGGTCGACTTTACTACATTTACTTGAAAGTAAACTATATTTTCCTGACATTGTGAGCAACACAATGGTCACAAAACTTTTATCGAACTCGCATTTCTTTTATACTAAATTGTTATATGTACAAACCTATGAACTCACCAACCTTGTGTTGACATTTTTTAGCATGTATTTTCAGGTTTGAGGCAATAGCTAACTGTTGAAGGCTGTTGGCATGGCATGGCATGGTCATAGATTACTCTGATGTATCTGGGACTGCATAAATTCTTTTATGGGCTTATATTTCCGCATTGTTTTTGGAAAACTATAAACATAATGCTTTTGATTATGAAATTTCTTTTAAACGGTTGAGGTAAAACCGTTCCTTGTACTTTGTGTTGTGATACCAATTGAGTAGCACCCCAGTGACATGTATGCTTCCGCTGGACCCGAATTTTGGGGGTGTTACAGATTGGTATCAGAGCCTTGGTTATAGAGAACTGGGTATTTTTAAAACCTAGACTATAACTACTTTTGCGAAAACTTAACTCTATGACTGTCACGTGCCTGCCTGCCAAGCTAATGCCTCATTTGTGATTTTGATTGCTAATATGTTTTGATGAGACGCGTGTTTCGTTATTGTATGAGTATATCCATTTATTTTCACTATATACTATAAGTATCTTCGACATATTTATGTTTATGTATTGTACTTGGCGTAGCGTTACGCGCTTTAATCTATGCAATCTCATCATCCATCATCGAGTGTGGACACTTGTTTTAGTCTTTCAAAACAACTTTTGAATGTTAGAGACATATTAATAGTGTAACTGAACCAAGTATTTCAAAATTCATTGAACCTCAGTTGAATATAGACTGATCACCTATATTCAACCAGGGATAGTGGGACATAGCCTAATCACCTATGTCTGACTAAGCGGTGAACTTTGCAATACAGGGAGCAGTTATAATAAAATTATGTCAGGTTGATTTTTGATTTTGAGAATGGTTAAGTTTGGCGTGTGTATACGAGCATCAAATATCACGAAAGTTTATTTCTACACATGCCACGCTGGCATCACGACACCTCACGAAGCTTAATAATCCTGGTGTTGCTATACATCCTCGTTTATATGAAATTCCTGTTTGTCGTCGTCCACCGTAGTTTGCATCGCGCGGTTAGACCCGATTGGCACCATTTGAACCCGAGTGCTTTATGTTACCCCTTGAGATCATAATAAGCCCCTTCGAGCTTATTGGAACGCTTGGATTTTATTTTGGCCACGTCTGGATTGATTTTGGCTACGTTTGAATTCAGATTGCTGATTTGAGATTTTTGGGCCTCATTGCGGATTGGGATATGTTTATTTAGCCTTGTTTTATTCAGCGTGTTTTGTTTGTGATCCTGTTATAGTCGCCCTACCCTAACCTTATGCTTAACCGATGATGTTCAATCAAGGTTGTACTTTTCGCCTCTACCTTACGTTGCTAGTAACAATCAACATCCTCCTTCAAAGTCATACTCTGAACCTGCTAAACTCTCCAGTCGGAAGAGAACTTTGGGCAAATTTTATGCCCAACAGAAACTTAAAGACCTTAAGGAGTAACTTGAACCGCGTTCCTTGGGACCGACACCAAATCCTTCACTCGTCTCTCGGGAATACCAGTAATCCTTGCTACCCTCTTATAAGATAATAAACTATGTCGCTAATACCATATAAGCTGTTTTCAATTATTCTACAGACCATTTTGTAGTCACTCTACAAATGTTTTATTGTTACTTCATGAAATCAAATTTTCGATCTTACTACTATTTGGTAAACGACATTGTTCCCGTTCTATAAACTGTTTTGCAAATCATCTCGCTAGTGATTTTGTAAACCTGTTTGCTATCCTCCTACGACATTATGAAACAAACTACAGTTTTGCTACTATCATACAAATAATAATCTGATTTCTCATTGTTCTATGAACTGCTTCATAATCCGTTTTATAAACTATTCTACAATCACCCTATGAACTATTTAATCATTTTGAAGTGTTAAAAGTTTCAAGTCAAACTTCATCAAATTTTTGCATAAAAAGGAGTGATTAGACGATAACTTTCGTGAAAACATCTTACCCACACAAAATTTAAGACTGTTCTTACTGAAATTACGAGTATTTTGAAGTCGCACCAGTTTACCTAACTACAAATTTTCAGCAAAGGATTTTGTATTACTCTTTAACTGACAAAGTGGAGCCTTTACCACCTGGTAAGACTCAAATCGGTTGTGAGTACCAACCCCTGTCCCTATCGACAAGTTCGTAGGAACTCGGAAAAAGGTCCTGAATTCACGTGGGGAAATGTGAAGGTGAATTCTCGTGCGTATATACTCATCTCTTTTCGACCATAATGGATAACTAGAATTGAATCGCGAGGACACGATTCCGTTTAAGGAGGTGAGACTGTAACAACCCATAATATTCCACGTCAACATTTAATTCCAAACCCAAATTTATTACTTTGAAATTTTACAAGAACACTTTTTATGCAAAACATTTTAGTTAAATCCTGTAACCTAGAAAGACACTATTGTGCACTACGACACCGGACAAAATTTGGGTATACATAATTTTAGTACATTGATACTACTATAAAGCTCATTTAATTGCTAGAGCACATTTGATTTTCATTATAATTACAAGTTCATAATTATTTATTTAATTTAATTAAGTGAATAAAAGTTTTTATAATTCAAATGCATGAACAATGTACCAAATACTTCGACTAATTTTTTTTATACAATTCTACACATAAAGTGACACACAATGATATTTCATATAACAACCCCCTATTTCTCTAGGTCCTTGCTCAACCTCAAACTCAAAATTAATTATTTTGAAAGTTTACATAATTACTTTTACGTGTAATTGTTAACTTAAATCACATAAACCGGAAAACGGCATTTAACATTAACTGGCATTATACAAAGTTATGTCTACATAAAATATATGTCATACGACTATTTCAATTACATTTTATACGTTACACTTTTTATATTTAAGTTTCACATAAAACGCTTTTATTTCGCATTTTAGACTTACACGCAGTGCCTACTCAAAATACATTGTAAAAAAAAAAAAAAAAAAAAAAAAAAAAAAATTTACAACAACTTACATCTTATTTTTACCACTTTACACATTTTCTACACATTTTATTTAATAAATACACTAACTATATAAGTAGCTAGACTATTGAAACCAAACTAAACTAGTTGGTGGACAAATTCTCACAAGGAGCATGGTATCCCCTTCTCCCCTTAATTTCAGCCGAACCCCATCTCCACCACCTTACCATTTTGAAAACTTCTACTAACTCTCATTAATACTTGTACTACATGTCTATAGGTGATAAAATATCTTCTAACTTTCCTATATATACACTGACGTATTACAAGTAACATTCAAGACTTAGAAAATTTATGGAACTCTCTCACTCACTCACATATTTCAGCCATAATAAGAAGAAAGGAAGAAAGCTTGTTTTCTTATTAGTGATACTAAGGCTTATTTGGGTTAACATATATATTCTTGGGTAACTTGGAGTAAGAAACTTGGGTTAAGAAGTTTGGTCTTTGGCTTGCTCTATACCTCGACACACACAAATACCTCACTGTGAGAACACTTACATCTCAACTCCTATGTTTCTTGTAATTAAACATGTTAAAACTTAGTGGCTAGTAATCATATTTAAGTTTTGAAAACAAAGTGTTTCTTGAGTAAACATGTACACGTCATACATACATTTGTAAAATGGTGTTGTTGCTAAGCTTGTGTGGTAATGGTTAAACATGTCTTAAACACTAATAATCAAGATTTATAAGAGATTGCTCATTTGTTTTATTCAATTCTACATACACGCACATATTTCGAGCTCATTCGATGTTTTCTTTTTTCTTTTTACTTAAAACAACGTATAGATACGTGAACATATAACAAAATTCAAGTTTTGGCTCTTAGGACTAAGTACTTATTCATAAAATAGCTTATTTCACGAGTTAACTAACTTATATTCTAGCTTACGAGCTTATCATATTACCGGGCTTGAAAATAAACCCAAACCGAATCACAAACGAGTCATAACAACCCCAACCCGATACCAAGTGCTTTCTTCAACGTTGAAATGCATATTTGAAACAAGTTACAACCTGTTTTGAAAAATAAAAACTAAACACAAGCCATGCACGTTTGTACACTGAGAAAGATTTAACAAAATATAATACAGACTCGTAAGCCTATATAAGCAAATCTTTGAGTATTCTAACATAAAAGAAGGGCTAGTCTAGATGGTTGGGTCTCTTGGTTGTCGAGCGCAAGGTCTTGAGTTCGAATCCCACACCTGACCTTTTCGCTATTTTTACTTCTTTTTATCAACTTTTCACATTAGACCCTTGGACTATTAAGAACTAATCAATACTTTCTTAACAAAATATTATTAGGTATTTCTAATTAATTAAACCAAGATTGTAAAACTATATAAGTATATATTGACAATGGGATATTTTTGCGACGGTTGATTTATAAGGGAAAATTAATATTTACGAGCGGGTCATGCTCGGTTATTGTCAAATTCTTATATTTAACTTATTTTCCCACGTTGGATCAAACAACAAAAACTAGTTATTTATAACCAAAAATATTATAAATATTTTCTAGTTTATCATCTACTAACTTGGGATATATATAAACACATTTGTATTTATATATCGTGTCACGAGACAATGTTAATTTAAATACTTAACTTATAGTATTTATTATTGGACCAACAATACATAATCTTTCACAAATACCTTCATTTTGAACACTTTTCGTATTACGTTTTTCGGTTATTCTCGAACCAGAGACCTATTCGTCTTGGATACTTTTGTATATACATCAACTTGTCCACTTCGTCCAAGAGCCAATACTTACAAACACTTTGAAATAATTTAAACGTAAACTCTGCCACACAAGCAGCATTAAACACAACCACTTGAAAACACTTAAAATTTATTTAAAAACATTGTGTCGTGATTACACAAAAACGGTGAACTAAGAATTGCCATATTAATTTAGGTCGCGTGTCAGTGCCACACACTGTTACTACTTGACTCTTCCACTCAGAAGATTAATGAGGTGAGTCATAGCCCCACTTTTACTCATTTAATTACTTTATAAACTCTTTGGGGGGAGATACATGCTCAACTACTTATTTTTACTTTTACAAGTACTCTAAACATTTACATGTTACTGTAAGTTTATAGCCCCCACTCTTTACTTTACTTTGCTTTACAAACTTTGAGAAACATGCAAACACTTTATGAATTCTTGCTTTTATGCTACACATTTTATGAATTGTTGCTTGTATGCGACACACTTTATGAACTCTTGCTTTTATGCAATACACTCTATGAATTATTGCTTTTATGCAAACACTTTTATGGACCATACTGAAACTTTTGCTTTATTCAAACTATTACGCGGATAAGCCTAAGCCCTTGAATCTTACTATGCCCAAACTCATGAACCGTTAATTCCTGCTGGGAAGCGCGAATGTTATAAATAGATCTATTGGTGGTGACTCCCCCGTTCGGTTTGACCGGATAGGCAAACGCGAGCGTATAACATGTCGAATTACAAGTGTATCGGGATAAACACTTGCCGGGCCTTTATATTTACATGCTTCTAGAGCATACACACTGTCGTAGCTTCGGTTGCATGAACTTAGTGCTAGCGTAATAGACTTTTACTTTTATGTGACATTATATTTATTGTAATGATCACATACTTTGCCTATGGTCCAACTTTATGCTTAATACTTATGGTCTACTTTACTGATATTTTTCATGACGTTATGAGTAAAGCAGTAGTCACTAAAACTGAACTTGATTTGTATGTGAATGGTTATTCACACTCGAAAACCTTGTGGTCGACTTTACTACATTTACTTGAAAGTAAACTATATTTTCATGACATTGTGAGCAACACAATGGTCATAAAACTTTTATCGAACTCGCATTTCTTTTATACTAAATTGTTATATGTACAAACCTATGAACTCACCAACCTCGTGTTGACATTTTTTAGCATGTATTTTCAGGTTTGAGGCAATAGCTAACTGTTGAAGGCTTTTGGCATGGCATGGCATGGTCATAGATTACTCTCATGTATCTGGGACTGCATAAATTCTTTTATGGGCTTATATTTCCGCATTGTTTTTGGAAAACTATAAACATAATGCTTTTGATTATGAAATTTCTTTTAAACGGTTGAGGTAAAACCGTTCCTTGTACTTTGTGTTGTGATACCAATTGAGTAGCACCCCAGTGACATGTATGCTTCCGCTGGACCCGAATTTTGGGGGTGTTACACTTTACAAGTTACCATCTTTGTTCTTTTCCTTGCAAGGATTGGAAAAATTAAAGCTCGTAAATTGTGATTTTGACCCTCCATTAACATTTAATGGGTTTAGTCAGTTGAAAACCATGTGTTTTGAGCATGTTGAGATTACTTCTAAAGCCCTTCAACATTTCCTATCCAATTGCCCACTACTTACGCAAGTCGTTTTGGTAAGGTTCATATAATTAGGTTGAAACCCTAGTAAAGCTCTCTTAATTGCAGATGACATTATAGAGTATTTTCAATGCAGGATGGATGTGGAGGCGAAGAAGATTTTGAAGAAGGAAATATGTTTACAATTGCTGAGCTTTTACAGTGTGTGCCTTCGATTAAGACTTTGCAATTGTCACAGTTTTATATGAAGGTAAATCTAACCAAAAAAAGGCTTAATATGTCAGAATTTAAGATTTATCTCTTGGAAACAACTGTGTTTGTTTTCTGATACCGGCTATGGTATTTGGTTTTTAGCACTTGTCTGCAGGTGGTGTGCCACAAAAACTTCCAACTTTACTAGTCCAACTCGAAAATCTTTTTCTGGATCTGTGCTTAACAGAAGAAGAGGAGCTATCTTGTGCCCTTTGTTTGATTAGAAGTTCCCCAAATTTGGAGAATATTATACTTACGGTACGGTAAATATTGCTATTCCATATGCTTTTATTCAATAATTCAGTTGACATTTTTATATGTTTTGTGATTAGACGTTTGAGAAGTTGGATGGACCACAAATTTCTACAAACTCTCTTGAGTTCCATGACTATTCGGATTTAAACTTGGATCATCTTAAGGAATTGCAGATGTGGCAATTTAAGAACTTGGCTCTTGAGTTGGAATTTGTGAAACTTATCATGGCTAAGTCACCAATGCTAAAAAAAGTACGACTAGAGCTTGGTGACGATGTTTCTAATGATGAAGAATTGAAGCTTCTCAAAGATTTGGTACGACTCCCATTTCCACGTGCATCACCTTCGGCAATATTAATCATATAACGCAAAAAAGCTTCTTAATGAAGGCTATTATTTTGGTGCTGCTAATTGATTGTCTTTTGCAAGATTAATGATTGTCGAATCATTAGGCTTTTATGGACTATTTAGAAAAGGAGAATTGCATATATACCCACTAAAACTAAAAAACTTGCATATTTCCCCAAAATACAAGTTTTCAATGCATGATGTACAATGCAAGTTAAGCATGTTTTGGGTATATATGCAAATATGCAAGTTTTAGTGGGTATATATGCAATTGCCCCTAGAAAAGGAGAATTTTGGGTACTTATGAATAACGATTTCGTGCTTTGTAACATGTCAAAAGATTTGTTTGTGAAGTAAATCGCTAGATACTTGACCCAATTTTGTTCATTATTTTATGTTACTTATAAAAGATGTTGAGAAATTTTAATTTAATGTACTCGGCCATCATGTTTTGCCCTCTATTATTAATTACTAGTTGGGTATCATCGCGTTGTAGCGACGGGTATCTGTGATTAAAGTTCAGGCACCAACTAAATAAAAATGACGAGCTGATTAACCTGAAAAAACAAGAAGAAAATGATCCTGGTATGTTCCCATTCACCCGTTTGTACCGGTTCCGACGATTCTCTTAAGTTCATTTTTGGACGGCTTTTATTGGCTAGCCGAACCGGTAGTGACTCCGATTCCTTGGCATTTTGGCATATTGACAAGGATCAAATTTTGATTGATCAAGAATCAAATTTAGATTGATCTCATTTCTTGACATATTAGGTGGTATAAAAAAAAAGTACATGTTTTCATATTTTTATTGTCCTTTTCTAATATGAGTGGGCCCTATATTCACTACTATCTCACTTTTTTTTATTATTATTTTATATATATATAAAATCAAATTTATACTCCTGTCCTAAAAAAGTTCATTTTGACTTTTTGAATATAACCTTAATCATAAATATTTTTGTTCTTATTATATAATACTTGATGAAATTTTAATCATATGAAAATACATTTAAAACTAAATTTATTTATATATTTTGTATAAAATATTATATAATAAAAACAAAAATATTTAAAGTAAAAGTTGGATTCAAAAGTTAAAATAGACTTATATTTGGAACACAGTGAGTATATAATAATTTTCTAAAGTAATAAATTATTTATTTTATAATATGTTTTCTATCTCTTACATCAAATTCAAATCCAAATCCGAAACTTAAACACATCTGCAAACCAAATGCACCCTTAATAGCTACATAAGTTTTAAAATGAGAGTTATTAGCACAGCATCAATAAAAAGATAAATCATGAAAATAGATAAAGTTTAACAAAATCATGGGCTGATAATGACGATGGATAGTTGGAGGCCCAATAATGTGCCCAACAAATAGGATCTAAAACGACTACATGAATTTGTTGACTGCAAACTGAGTTATACAAGACCACATGTAACGCTTCGGCGGTTTAGTTGATCTGGTGAGTTTCGAAGGAGAACAATTCAAATAAGGTTGTATTTACTTATCAATGGTTCATAGGGTTTATTTTCCACTTACATAGAGGTCATAGGCCAGGCGTTTTGATTTGCTTATGTTTTCTGCAGGGCCGTCCCATCGATTTGGGGGCCGGTGCAAAATCACAAATGAGGCCCCCATAATCCAAGTCTTTCACTCTTTTTTATGTGGCCTAAAGTTTGTCTTTTATTTTTTGTATGTGGCCCGATTCAACTTTGATAATATTTAACAAAGAAACTAAAAATTCAAAACGTTTACGAAATTGAGGGCCCTTTACAAAGGGGGCCGGTGCTGTTGCACCACTTGCACATGCTAATCGCCGCCACTGGTTTTCTACTTGTAGGCACTTATTTTATGCTGTTTGAAAATAAGCACTTCAGGTTTTAGGCTAGATATAAATGGATGGTTACTCGGGGAAGGTGAGCCTTTTTTTACTCAAATGTACAGGGCCTTACCGGGTTCCAACCCTTCCGTGGCCAACCCTGACCTTACCACTAGGCCATTTGGTGGTGGTTGGGTTTTAGGCTAGATATGAATTGAAGGTGGATAATATTTTCTGTTTCATACATATAGTAAGCACTTTTAAATAAGCATTTCTAGCATGCTTATTGAAAACTGCTCATTTTGCCCAAAATTAGTGGAAACAGTTTGGATAACCCAAAGAGTCAAAATTGCTGCTTTATCTGCTTAACAAGCGATCTGAAATATATACCGTCTTATTAGTTATTTACCCTATCAAAATGTTTGGGTAAAACCGGTGTAGAATGCTTTAATCTTTATAGCTTATCTGCGAGAGAAAATAGGGAAATAACCTTAAGCTACAACTTTGGAGTTCTTTTCATAATGCATAAGCTCCTAAACGTTATCCAAACACACCCTTAAGGGTTTAATGTTTGAGATAATTCATCCTTTGGGCTGACCAGTGATTACTAATTGTAATCTTTATTTTGCGTAAAATACATATTACTTTTTCATTCGTCATGCCTCTTTAATCATGGTGGTACGTGATTTACCTCTCACATGTTTGTTGAGGGACCAGTCGGTGTGGGCTCGCCCATAGGGTTGGTTTCCCATGAGTTCGTCTTTAGATCGTAAGGCTTAATTATAAGACATCTAGTTTAGACTTATTAATTTCAGAGTCTAATTAGATCGTAAGGCTTAATTATAAGACATCTAGTTTCCGCTGAATTAGACTATCTTCTCCTCTCAATTGATTTCAGAGTCTAAATAAGAATATCTCTGACTCGTTGGTAGATTTTTAGTAAAAGCTTGTTGAAGTTTTAATTTAAAACTAACTGGATGAAACAAAAATTGCAATTTGATGAGAATATTTCTCAGAGTGATGAGTTAATAATTGCAATTTGATGCTACTTCATGCATATAGTACTATAGCAGTATATGTACTTTTTTTTTTTTTTTTAATTAATTATTAATGTGAGAAACATTTTTTCACCTTTAATAATTGATATAAAGATGCAGTTTGAATAACTTGTAAAGGACCATGAACTGCATAATACTTGATAGCTCTTTACCTAGTGGTGGGTTAGCCATGGATGATCGCGTATCATTAGTTCTAGTAGAATTCCTTTGATTGGGTATAGAGATGCAGTCTGAATAAGTAACTAACTTGTAAAGGACACAGAGTGTAGTTTTTTTGTAGTCATGTTTTGCATATTAGACATTATAGACACTATTATTTATATCAAAAATAAGGATTTAGGTGTCTAGTATTTTTCTCATGGTTCTATCGTGTCTGCTTTATATATAAGCCTAATTTACATATGTTTGAGATAATAAATCTATGAGTAAACTTCAAAATACATCCCTGTGGTTTGCCCAATTTGACACCATACATCCCTCTCGAAAAAGTTAGGACAATTACATCCCTCCGTTAGTAAAAGTCAGACAATATACATCCAAAAGGACGAACGATGCAAATATTCTATGGTTAACTTGGACACGTGGCACTTAACTAAGGGTATTTATGTCATTTTACACGTTCCCTTTATATTAATACCCTATTTCTTCCCCCCTGCTTCACTCAAACGTACGCATCAAAATCAAAAAGCAGAAACACATCAAGGTAACACAAGATTACAGAAATCCAAAACACAAACACAAATCAAATATCTAAATCAAAAAACCCAAACCAAAACATATAATAAAATCCAATTTTATTATCTGCTACATTGTTTGCAATGGTGGTTGCTGAATGGCGTATTCGTGAGTATGATGATCCAGTGAATGAACAAGAAGCTTATAGTAAGTGTTAATCATTGTAATCATAATTGTAATTTTATTATTTGAAACCCTAATTGATTGAAACCCCTAATTTTTGGATACTAATTTTGGCAATGTAGGTAAATATCCAAACATGTTCTCACTGAAGATACATCATGGTGGGTTCTTTACTGAAAGTCCAGGTAGAAAGTACATAGAAGGGACCTACAATTTTATAGACTTCATAGATATAGACCTGTTTTCAGTAATAGAAATCCATGATATGATTGAGAAGTTAGGTTACAAGAGGAAAGATTGTGTAATGTACTATCATTTCAAAATACCTAACAATGATTTGGATTATGGGTTACAAGCACTAGGAAATGATGGTGATGTGTTGAACCTAGTTAGGTATGTTGATAAGTACAAACTTATTGAAGTTTACATTGAGCATGAGCATACAGTATTGGAAACTTATTGGAAATCACCACAGAGAGTGATGATTGAGGAAATAGTTGATGAAGGTCCTAGTTCAACATTAGTTAGAAAGCCCTTTAAGAAGCCTGCTAAGAAGATAAATAGGATGCCTCTATTGCTTGATATGGGAGAGGGTTCTGATAATGCTGATGTTACTACAACAGTTGAGGAAGGTCCTACTAAGAGGCCTGTTAAGCTACCTGTTAAGAGGCCTTTTAAGATACCTGCTAAGAAGACAAAGCCAATGCCAGTCCCTGTGGATGAGGTAGACAGTTCTGTGGAAGCAAGTTTATCTGAGTATGAGAGTAGTAGTGAGTCTGATGATAGTGAAGATAGTGACTATATACTGGATGAAGAACATGTTATGAATGATGTAGATGTGGATATGAAAGACTATTATCAAAACATAGACAAAGATGCAGAATGGATGGGATCTCATTCTGATAATGAGGAAGTTCCAGATGACAGTCATGTTGAAGAAGCATTTGGTTTGGATGATTTTCATAGTGCAAGTGATTCTGAAAATGATAGTCAAAGAAAGAAAACTTTGAGAAAGTTAAGGAAACAAAGAGCAAAAGAGGGTAAGGGAATTGATGCAAGTAATTGCAGTGATACATTCTTTGTAGGGAGAGAGTTTAGAGATAAGAAAACTGTCACAGACCTTGTGGCTGCTCATGCTATTGCTACTAGAAGGCAGTTATATATATGGAAAAATGACAAAATGAGGGTGAGGGTAGTATGTAGAGGAAAATGCCCTACTTTTAGATACCCTAATGAGGGCCCAAAGGCTAGTGGGCTAAAATGTGGTCCAAGTCCTAGTAAGTTAAAATGTATAGCTGGAAAGATGGTAAAGTCAAGTACATGTGAGACAAGTGCATGTGGAAAAAGAATAAATGAGGTGGGTGGAAAGAGAATAAAGGTTGGTGGCATAAAAGGTAATTACAAGTATGAGATTATCACATGTCCATGGACTGTGCAAATATCCAAACAAAATAAAGGCAGGGAAGAAACCTGGACTGTCTCTACTCTTACTGATGAGCATACTTGTTTGCAAACTAGAGATGTGAAGCTGCTCACTAATACTTTTCTTACTAAAGAGGTTGAAGAAAGAATCAAGCTTAACCCCAACATCCCTATTAGAGCCCTGAAAGAGCAATTACAACAGAAGTATCAATTAGGTATAACTACAAACAAGGTAACTAGGGCTAAGGCTAAATCACAGATGAAACTTAAAGGTGATTTCACAGAACAGTATTCAAGGTTAAGGGATTATGTGCTAGAGTTGCAAAGAACCAATGAAGATACGACTGTGAAAATAGATCTAGAAAGAGATTTCAATCCAAATAGATCACAGAACATGTATGCTTTTGGAACAATGTAGTAGTTTATTAGTTGACTTTTAAGTTATGTATTGGTTATGAATGTAAGGGATGCTTTTCAGTTGACTTCTGTTAAAATGCTTTTCACTTGACTTCTATCATGCTTATTTAAGTCTTTTTCTTAACTTGTGTATTCTGTGTATTGGAACCATTTAATGCAAATGGTCACTTTTGGAATGCAAATGCTCACTTTTGGAACCATTTACTGCAAATGGAACCATTTACTGCAAATGGTATCTTTTGGAAATCAACCTTGTGACTGCAACTGGTATTTTGTCCATTTCAATCCATTTGACCCATTTTAACAGAATTTACCCCATACCACAACACAATTCACCCCATACTACAACATTTCAACCCATTCAATTGACCCATTGCAATATTTCTTTTCAGGCTTATGAGCTTACCATTGACTGCAAATGGAACCATTTTTGTGGCTTATGAGCTTACCATTGACTGCAAATGGAATTTTGTCCATTTCAACCCATTCCAACACAATTCACCCCATACCACAACATTTCAACCCATTCAAACACAATGATAACAAAAACACACTAATTTAAGATGAAAAGCAAACACACTTCATTGATATTCAAAATATTACAATACTACACTTAAACAAAAGAGTGCTTAATTTTACATAACCATCATCATCATCAGTACTTGCTGCAAAAAGAGACAAAATATTACAATCACTGTTTTCACAACATTAGATACACAACAAAGAAGACCCAACTAATCACTAACATCCACTTCAATCTTCTCGCTTTTAACAGATTTTCCCTTGATGAATCTTGTAGCCTGTTCATGTTGTTCAGCAATCCAGGAAAAATCGCTATTGATCTTTCACACATGGGTGGATCGTACCAATCCAAAAACCCACAGTTTGGTTCCTTCAAAAATTTATAAATCAAACCCACAGTTTACTCTAAATTAATAAACAATCAAATATTATTCGAGACTTACAGGTTTGGGACAACAATAAAAGCGTCTTCCTGGATTTCTTGGTTTCCATGATGTTTTAACAATTGTGGGATACCCACATTTACAAGTTTTTTGGTGGTACATTGTTGTTTTTGTGTTAGGGTTTTCAATTTATGGTTTTCAATTAGGGTTTTTAAATTTGGGGGTAATTTTGGGGAGGATTTGTAATCACTGTGTGTGTGTGCGATTTTAAATTAGGGTTACACAGGTATATAAGCTAGGTTAAAGAAGAGGGAAGTGTAAAATGACATAAATACCCTTACTAACTCTTAGTAAAGTGCCACGTGTCCAAGTTAACGACACAACATTTGCATCGTTGGTCCTTTTGGATGTATATTGTTTGACTTTTACTAACGGAGGGATGTAATTGTCCTAACTTTTTCGAGAGGGATGTATGGTGTCAAATTGGGCAAAGCACAGGGATGTATTTTGAAGTTTACTCTAAATCTATTTTGTTTTGTATTTACATTGCAGCCTTGTTGAGTATCAAACTCAAAAGTTGTCATATCAAGATGAAAGTTCAACGCCTAAGTTTGGATATGATCAGCACTCTTCCTAAAGACATAATTGAAAATATTTTAACTTGTATGCCAATCCGAGATGCATTGAGAACAAGCATACTGTCAAGGAGATGGAGGTATTGTTGGATGAGCATGCCTAAAGTTACGTTTGATGAGAAGTTGTTTGAAGTATCATCTAATGATGCACAAATGAAGAAGTATAAGCTTGTAAATGCCATCTTCCATGTTCTGTTATTACACAAGGGTCCAATATTGGAGTTCAGTCTTCATGTTGGTAAACTTAATATGGTTTCTGAGTTTGACCAGATAATACTTCATCTTTCCAGGAGCAATCATGTGAAAAAGCTGATCTTTGAAATTTTAACCAACCACTGCAAGCTACCCTCTTTGTTCTTTACATTGCAAGGATTAGAATTTCTTGATATCACAAATTGTATGTTTGAGCCTCCGTTAACGTTTAAAGGGTTTAATAGGTTGTCTACCGTGTACTTTGTCAATGTTGAAATATCAGCTAAAACACTTCTACGTTTCCTCTCCAATTGTCCACTACTTGAGATAGTTGCTTTGGTAAGGTTCATATAAGTATATAACCACTTATGAAGCTCCTTCATTTAAATACATCTTTATACAAGTTATGTCCATACAGATTGGATATGAAAAAGACTTTGAAGGAGGAAGTGAGTTCACCTTTGTTCAGCTTTTAGAGTGTCTACCTTTGATTGCGACTTTTGAAATTTCTAAATATTATATGAAGGTAATACTGAAGTTAAAAATTATACCTCATGTAAGAATTATGTGATGCTAATCCAGGTTTTGGTTTTCGTTTAAAGTACTTTTCTGCAGGTGGTATGCCACAAAAGCTTCCAACTCCACTTGTCTCCCTCAAATATCTTTACTTGGATGTTTGCTTTATGGAACAATGTGTGGTTTCTTCTGCTCTATGTATGATCAGAAGCTCCCCAAATTTAAAGCACATTATCTTTACGGTAAATTATGCCATCACAAATGCTAATGTTTTTTTTATAGCCTCTAAATTTTATTGTTAAAATATTTTACATATTTTCTGATTAGATATACAATGATGAAATCTTACATGATGATGAAATCTTACATGATCGAGAAACTTCCATGAACTTACTTGATCTCCAAAACGACTCGAGTTTGAGCTTGGATCATCTTGAAGAATTCGAGATAAGATGTTTCGATAACTCACCTTTTGAAATTGAACTTGTGAAGCTCATTTTGGCTAAGTCACCTGTGCTAAAGAAACTTACAATCGAGCTTAGTTGTGATGTTTATGTTAGTGAAGAAGTTACGATGCTTAGAGACTTGTTACATGCGCCACTACCACGCGCATCACCTTCAGCAAAATTCATCGTCAAACGCCCATAAACTTTCTTGTGAAGGCTATCATTTTGGAAATGTTACTTATTTGTCCTGGATCAGATTAAGGGTTGTCAAAGCCCAATATTTTGATAGACTATTTAGAACATATTTTGTGGTGCCTAAGGTAATTGTGAACCCAATGGAGTCCTTATATTATTCCTGCTTATACCAATTATATGGTTTAGCAGTATCTCAAGAGAGAAGTGGTTTGTTAAAAGTTGGTCAAAAAACAAAAGGATGTCAAAATGAAGGATTAACACAAAAGGGTGACGGTTTCAGTGTTTGTTTGGAAACCAACGGTACGCAGTGTGATCCATTCCGTTAAGCCCATAACCACTATTTTTATTACATAGCCACCACCTTACCTTCTTATTTTATTATTTTTTTCCCTCATTCCATTTCGACATGAAATGACATTTTTACCTTTTTTTCATACATTTTTAACGTTCATTAGGATGTACCAAACAATATTCATTTCATTGCATTGTCAAATATAACCCTTCGTCAATTCATTACACACGCCTAACCAAAAGATTGTGCACATGCAAGCACATAAGTGTTTGCAAACACATAAGTGTTTACAAAAGGTTGTTCACAGCCAGAGGTGGAGCCAGGGGCTGGAGGGTGCCCGGCCACCCCCAATCGGCCCTACTAGCCTAGCATGTAGCTTGGTTTCCTGCCCGCACATTACATAAGTCTTCAATCTAGCCCCTGCCATTCTGTCAATGCCTTATATCCAAACACACGCATCTGTCATTATACCGTTGTTTGCTCGTTTTTGTCATTGTCTCCTGTTGAGTTTTTGGAGAGAGTTGTTTGAAAGGGAAGAGTGATAAAGAAGATAGATGGAGTGTGGTGGAGTGTAGGATAAAAGATTGAGAAAAAATAATACTCCATCTATCTCAAAATATAAGTCCAATTTAATTTTTTAAATCGAATTTTGACCTTAGATATTTTTGTTTATATTATATAACACTTAATGAAAATTATAAAAAATTTAAAACACAATTCATTTATATATTTCGCATCAAGTTTTATATAATAAAAAAAAATATTCAAGATTAAAGTTCGATTCAAAAAGTCAAATTGCACTTATATTAAAGTGAAGGGAGTATAAAATGTAAGTTGTTTATGTGACTTGACATCTTTTTGTCATATTGCTTTGGGAAAAGGAAAATCCATTTTTCATTGGGTTGCTTTTCTAGTTGTTTATTCTTTATTTTAGTTTCCATCCTTTTTGGTTGTCCTCTTTTGTTATTTAGTTAATGCATACAAATTTAGCAAAACTCTACGTTTATTAATTTAGAGTGTTGATATAGAATATCTTGATTTGATAATGTTAATATATTTTTGCTGATCCAAGGTCATATACGATAACTTAAGGATCGAATTGTCATTGTATATGCGTTTAAGATGGGTCAGGTTGAACCATTCGATAACCAATTTATGAATTGTATGTTATTGATTACGGCTCCCCTCAACAAAAATTTCTGGCTCCGTCCTTGTGCACAGCCTTCCATGGGTCATACATAACTAAGATTAAGAGTTTTACTACCCTTATGCATCCTAATTAGTTATTGTTTTACTACACTTACTAAGTCTTTACAAAAGAGCCTACACTTGACAACAGATAAACATACATTTACTAAGTATCTTAAACAGATTCTGCAAAGTAAATGGTTTATCTGGTGACTTTCCAGTACTTGTGTAAAATTAAACTTCTTTCTCTTTGCAATCCTCTCAGATTTTGGTCTTGGGTTGACAAAAATTCTTGAAGATTGGCTTGATGTTTGTGCTAGCAATGGAGGACTTGGTGGTTGTTCTGGAATCAGTTGAAGGCTAGATGTATCTGGAACCAATGCATTTTAAGTTTCTTCAGCCTCTTACTCTTGTAAGGTAACATAAGTAGTTTCAGATTGCATGTTTTGAAGATGTAAATAGTGTGCTTCTTCTGCAGCTTCAATTTGACTCATAGTTGGTGGCCTGAACCTTGGATCCAATTCGTCTAACCTGATGGTCTTCCATTTAAGTCATCCCAATCTTGGTAGACCCTAGCATCATGCTCCATTTGTTCCTTTTGCCTTTCTTCATCTTCCATAACTTCTAACATAACAATGTGCAAACCCATAATTAGCCAATGCATGCTTCAACTATAGAGGGCTTTCATATCTCATTATTAAGACTGATGCTTGTTTTTTTTTTCCATGGATTTTATAGATTGAATGCAGGGTAACATTTACCCTTCACAAATTTGTATTTTCCATCTATAAAGTCATCTTGTGGATCCTTTTTTTCCTCAACAAAATACTTACCAATTAAGGGAGGCATTAGGTCAGTTTTAGTACCTATAAAATTGCCATTGTCAACAAGTTTGATAAGGAAAGGGTCATCAATGGTCAATTTTTGAAACACTACTTCTTGCTCACCCTCAGTATGGAAATCTACATTGTCATGTTCAAAATCACCATCGAACTCACTATCATTTGACCTGTCACTACCACTTACAATCTCATCTATAGAGGTTGCCATAGTCCTTGTTAATATCTTGAATAACATCATAGTGATTATGTTATGTATACATGTCAATCTTGTCATTCTCATAGACAACTATCATAAATTCACCCATATGAGTGTCTAACTTAAGTTTCTTAGTAATAGTAATAATAATAGTAATAGTAATAGTAAAAAAATGTGAGGGTAAGTTAGTGATTTTATGCCGTTTAAACGGTCAAGCTAACAGTCAACAATAAAATGGACTAAAACCGAGACGGGTGTTTCACTTTTGGACTGAACCTAATTTTTTTTTTTTTTTTTTTTTTTTTTTTTTTTTTTTTTAATTTGGATTGAAAATGAAATACTTGGCAAACCACAAGAACCAAAAATGTAGTTAACTCTTAAAACTAAGATAACTAAAGGTGCATTTGGTATGCATATATGTATCACTATAGCTAACAGTTTGATGTTTAGATAGAATGAAAACATATATATTTAACTATTTGTTTATAAATTGTTGTTTGGTATGTTTAGTGAATCACTATAGAAATATATATAAAAAAATTTTAAGATAAAATAGCAAAAATAAGAATGAATCTTTGAGTTAATAAGGGTGTGTTTGGTATCTCATTATTGGAATGAGACTATAACTATGAAAGTGATTAAAGGTGTTTGTTTAAGATGAAAGGGCCCACCACTATGATAATGAATTATAGAAATGTTCTATACTCCATATACTTCAAAAGGGTAAGGTATAAATCTTTCATACCGAAGGGCCTATCACTACTATCAAAATCATTCCCATTGTGATTCATGGGACATACCAAACACACCCTAAATAATTTAAGGTTGAAAAAGAAAAACAAAAATGGTCCCACAATAATTATCACCCAAAGATACCCGAGTCCACAACTATTGTTGTATGTACTTTTATACCTTCATTCTAATATCCTTAACCAAACATTTGCAATATGAATATGATTGTGATTAATTGATTCCTATACTCTATGTGCCATACATACCCATACAGTTATTTATTATTATTATTATTATTATTATTTATTTATTTTTTTTTCGCAGAACTTTTTACGGAGTATATATATACACTTTATTCTGTGAATAACTTTCACTGCATTTGGAGGGCGCTAAAAGGTAGACTTCCGGTCCGTGATGATGGGCGTTAAGTGATGATGGCGAATTCAAAGTCAAAGAATTATCAAGATTGATCAAGGAAAAGATTCTTCAAGTTGATAGTGGTGGTCAAGAAACGCGTTGGAACAAGCTAGTACCTAAAAAAGTCAATATCTTCGTTTGGAGGGCGCTAAAAGGTAGACTTCCGGTCCGTGAGGAACTTGATAAAAGAGGCATCGATTTGGACTCGGTTCTTTGTCCAAGTTGTAGTGACAGTATTGAATCATGTGCTCATTGTTTGGTCACTTGTGATCTTGCTATGAGTGTATGGGAAAAGGTATTTATTTGGTGGAAATTGGGAACAGTTAATGCTTTCTCGATTGAGGAGTTTTTTTCTTCATTTGGGAATGTTAATGTCCCCGCTCGTATTTCTACTTTGTGGCAAGCAGTTATTTGGTCAACCGGGTACTTCATTTGGAAAGAAAGAAATGCTCGTGTGTTTGGTAATAAAGTTACAAGTATTAATAGGATCGTGCAAGATATTCAACTAAAAAGCTATGAATGGATTTCAAGAAGATCTAAGAAATATGAAGTGATAGATTGGCAACAATGGTTGAGGGACCCCCAAAATATTCGGATTTAGTAAGTTTTTACGAGTTTGGCTCTGTTACAGTGTTTATTATTGTGCTCGGATCAGTTCTGCTACAGCGATTGGTTCAGTGTGTGATACAATGGACTTATACAGTGAGTGCTACATTTGATCAGCGATAGTATCAGTTTGCATCAGTGGATACAAACTCAAGGCTGCATTGTTTTTAGTTTACATCAGTGGATATGTCCTCAATGCTGCAGTGTTCTTGGTTCTGTGATTGTATCAGTAGGTAATTGTTAGTGACAGTAGGTCTATTTGGTATTGAAAGTCAAAGTGTGTGGAAGTCAGTATTGGATATTGGGGCAATTGAAAAAGTCAAAGTGCTCTTTTGTCTTTCTACTGATTTCTTGGCTGGTCATTTAGGCATGGTAACATTAGGGGGGTGGCAACGGTACCGCTGGGCCAGCGGTTTGCCTCCAAACCGCCGGGGAACACCGCCGCCACCCCAGCGGTTTGGTTCGGCGGTTTGGTTGGGCAGGGTTATTCACCGACGCGGTTTGAATATTTGTATCCGTTGGTTTGGTTAAATGGTGTTTACGTTGGGGAAGAGACAAAAAAAAAATGAACGTTGGGGTTTGGAACAAAAAAAAAGAGAAAAAAATTCCTATATATTGCAACTCAATTTCAAGTTGAGTACTCCATCTCCAATCTCACTCCATCTCTAAATCTGTATATCAAGTTTGCAACAAAAAATCAATTGTAGCATGGATCAAAGAAAATCTAGCTCAAGAGGTCGTGGTCGTGGCGTTCGTGGACAACATTTTCGTCCGAGAGTTGCAACTCAACAACACCCTCATTCGGCCTACTATCCTCAACCTCCACCACCGATTCAACCACAATTCTTTCAAGAACAATATTATGCACAACCTCCACCACCGTTGAATCCAAGTCAATATAACGTAATTATGACAAATGAGTTCAACCCGTTTGGTGACTACCGTGAAGGTCCTTCACGTGGCGAGCATAGTGTTGAGCGCGAGCTACCTCTATATGATGATGATGATGATGAAGAGGTTGAGGTTGTCCCCGAAACGCAACAACAAACTCAAACCGGTATTAATTTTTATACGTTATTATTTTTTTTTATATATGTTAATTTTTTTTTTGTACGTTATTATTTTTTTGTATATACGTTAATTTTTTTTATACGTTATTATTTTTTATATAGATGAAGATGTTCAAGTTGTGAAAGTAAAAACTAAGGCGGATAAAGTGGCTTGGACAACGGCCCAAGAGGTTGCTTTGGCAAAAGCGTGGATATATGTGTCGACGTGTCCAAAAGTGGGGAATCAACAACGTAGAGAGAAATTTTGGGAAAGAATTACCGAACACTTCCATCAAAACGTGAAAGGTGTTACCCGATCTCATCATTCATTGAACACAAAGTGGACAACTATGAATGCCGCCATGGGTGTGTTTAACGGGCTATACATCCAACAAGTAATTTTTTAATACTTTTCTTAATTTATATATTTTGTTAGTTTATATAATTGTGTTAATTTATATATTTTGTTAGTTTATATAATTGTGTTAATTTATATACTTGTAGAAGCGTATTCGGGAGAGTGGATGTGGCGATGTGGATGAGTTGAAAAATGCCTTGGCCGATTTTAATAAGAGAAATAAAGGCAAATCTTTTACTCATATTGATGCATGGGAGATTGTTAGGGGAGAACCGAAATGGTTGGAACAACCATGCTTTGTTCAAACATCTTCGGCATCTAATTCCGACAAACGAAGAAAGTCGTCGGAATCTACCTACTACGAGTCGGGAAGCAATGAGCATGTCGAAACTGTTATTCCCGATCTTAATGATGACACAACTCCAACAAGGAAAAGAAAAGGGAAAAGGATTGCTAGCGAGGCATCGACAAAGAATAGTGTTGTTGAACAATTCGAGGCCTACACGTCAAAAAAATCACAAATGTTGGAGGAGGAGATGGAAAAAAAACGTGCAAATGATGCATTGGCCGAAAAGTTGATGGCGGCACAACTCGAGAGTGTTAAAGAAAAGCAAATGTTTCGGGCCTTGAAGTTCTTTAACGAACCGCATGATCACATAACCAATCAGGCTGTGCGAGATTTCACTATTGCTAAAAAACGTGAGATTGCGGAGAAATATGAATGGCCTACGGATTTTTAGAATAATTATGTTTTTTTTTTCAAGTATTGTGTAATTTTCTTTTTAAAGTATTATGTATTTTTATTTTAATTATTAATGAAATATTATGTTTTTATTAAATTATTTATTTATGAAAAAAAAAAAAAAAAAAAAAAAAAAAATTGGTGGTTTGGGAGGTATGAAAAAAGTATGGTTGCCACTAAAAAAGGGTTGGGAGGTATGAAAAAAGTGTGGATGAGGTGGAATGATATTATTGGTTGGTTGGGAGGTATGAAATTTTTTGGGAGGTATGGTTGCCACCACCCTTAGTCTTCCTTTTATGTTTCATTTTGTTCTTTTTAGGCTCTAATAGTTAGTTTGTTAGCTTGTGTTTCTTTTGGGGCCCAAGCTTTTTAATTGTCTTGTTAAGAAATTGGGTTGCCTTGTCTTGTAATTTTTTTTTTTTTTTTTGGTTCCTTCTATATATGTTGCCTTTCAAGAAAAAAAAAAAAAAAAAAAAAAAAAAACTTTCACTGCATTTTCTTTGGGCAAAAAAATTGGAAAATTTACAGGTAAACCCTAAACTAAATTCTTGATCTTTCTAACATTTCGTTACTTTTTTTTACTGCACAATCATTTTTAACCCAAACACAAAAACCCCAAAATTAAATATCCGTAATTCTATATGGGTTTTGTTTTTAATGTTGTTTACTTTTGAGTGTTAAGGTAATGACTAACCACTGTCAGTATTAAATGCAAACTAGTAACAAAATGTTAAATTAACTCTGCATTTTATATTTTTAAAAAATATTTTAGAGCGTGTTTGGGAATTGTCATTGATTTTTTTTTTTTTTTTTTTTTTTTTTTTTTTTTTTTTTTTTTTGTGTGTGTGTGTGTCTTATTTGCTTAATTTGTGAGGAAATAAGCACTTATAAATAAGCACATGGGAAATGATTATTTGAAAGAACTTATACAATGCCGTAAGCATAAGCTAACAAAGTAACTATATGCAATCCCAAACACCCCCTTATTAGAGGGACTGGTATATAGAAGTGTAATGTTTTCTGTAATGCTCCTTATATATCAATCAAAAAACAAATATTCCGAATTATCATGACGTGTACAGGGCATTTAAAGGCATTTTTGTTTTAAGTTATTTTTGAGCTTATCTCACCTCGGCTTATATTCTATAAGCTCAAATTTCTGGCTTATTTTCAAAACTTGTGGGCTTATCTAAGCTTTTTATGATATAACAAGCTTATATAAGCCAATAAGTTTAAAATAAGCTGGAAAATTGAGTTTATGAAACATAAACCGTAGTGATATAAGCTCGTATGCTCAAAACTAAGCTTAAAAATACCCCCAAGTAACAAGCGTTCCTCTCTGCCATATATATTGACTTGGTCAAAATGGCGAGATAAATGGATGTTTTATATTGAAGCAGGGTAATGAACTTTTTGGTATTTCACTTTTATTCAAAAACAATTGCTTGGCATGTATTGTTTGCTTCAAAAATGATATCTATGTTTGATTTTGGTGGTTGGTTTTCTCCACTATTTTCCCAAGTTAATACTTAATGGTGCCAATATTACAAGTGTTTTTGTGTTGCTAAACTTTTGCAGCATTCTCATGTCAGTGATCAAATCCATTAAGATGGAAGTTCAAGGTTTGGCTACGGATACAATGAGCAACCTTCCTTCAAATATAATACAAAAAATTGTGTTTCATATGCCGATGCGAGATGCATTCAGAACAAGTATTTTATCTCAGAATTGGAGAGATTACTGTTTGAACATTCCCAAACTTAAGTTTGATGATGAAGTCTTTCAAGGAGCGGCTGTGAAAAATTTAAGCATTAGCTATAAACTCTTACATGTTATCTATCCAATCCTCTTATTACACAAAGGTCCGATACTTGATTTTTCTCTCTGTCTCTCTCAGTTAAGTAGTTGTCGTGAGATTGACCAAATAATACTTAACCTATCGAGGAACGCTACTGTGAAGAAGTTTACTCTTTCCATTGGGGTAGGTGATGACCATAAGTTATTGCCGTCGTTCTTCATGTTGCAGCAATTAGTGATATTAGAACTCCAAAATTGTGCATTTCAACCTCCTTCAGCATTTAAGGGATTTAGTAAGTTGATCAGTCTATCCTTTAACAACGTCAGCATAACATCAAAAGCTCTTCTACGTTTTATCTTGAATTGCCCACTGCTTAAGGATTTCACTCTGGTATGGTCCAACACGAATTTTACTATTGTTGAGAGGTTTAATTGCATACATAGGTGGCCAATATTGGTCAAAATTTTCTTCAGAATTTAACTTTGTTGCATAGAAATACCTTCAAACTTTATCGATTTTGGATATCTTTATATGCAATCAGCACGTTAGTAATAGTTTCTAAATTCTGGTATTTTCTAATCTAATGTTTCTAACTTGTTGCAGATTGGAGATGAAAAGCATTTTATGGGATGTTGGAATTGTGACTTTATTGAGCTATTCGAGTGTTTACCTTCAATCGAGTGTCTGCATATGAGTTTGTATCCTATTAAGGTGATACATTTCAGTCCAAGATTATATTTATTATAACGAATCCAACTATGCTTGCTAATTTCTTCATTGTTTTTATGATAAAGTGTTTTGCTATAGGTGCAATACCAAAGAAGCTTCCGACCTTGCTAGACCATCTCATATATCTTTGTTTATCTGGAGTGTCATTTGGGAGAGACATTGAGTTACAGTCTGCACTAATTTTGGTTACAAGCTCACCAAAGATAGAGACAATTGTCATAGAGGTAAACAGTACTATACATACTAGAATGACAATTATATGATTCACATTATTTATTTATGTATTTATTTATTTATTTATTTTTATGTAGTGAAAGAAAAATGTATTTTGTTTTTTAATAGATGGACCATAACCCAAAGGAAGCTGTGTCCAAAACTGCCATGCATCTTCTTGATTTTCAAGACTACTTACACGTTACCTTGGATCATCTCCGTGTAATACAAATAAAAGACTTCACCAACATGAAGCCTGGAATGGATTTTGTGAAGCTTATCTTGGCCAAGTCATCAATGCTGAAGTTAATACATATAATGATTGACAAGCGGGTTGATATTCATGATGAAGTTAAGATGCTAAAGGAGTTGATACAATATCCACGTGCATCAACTAGAGCAGAAATCATATTCGAGCGTCCATAAGTTTTTGTTATTGGTATTGGTTATCCTTTGACTTTGTTTTTATATGTTTTTTTGGGTTGTTTATGAATCTAGTGATGGGTTGTGATGACTGGGTTATAAATTGTTTGAGGATCACTTTAGTTGAGTACCTTGAACATAGTGGTTTGTTTTAGTACCTTGAACCTAAGTCTAGCTACACTTTTGGATCTAATGCTTGTGACTTTAGAAGTTGTTTATTTTCTTTGTTTGTAGTAAACTCCTGCTGAAGTGTTTATGGAAGACTTATTCCGTTTAAGGTTTTGAAATTTGCTACTTGAGAGAATATGTGATGAGATTGTGTCTCTAACAGGGACGTGCAATTGTGTTTTTTTGCTCAGTGTATTTTGGTTGGCGTCGATCTAGCTATCACAATGATTTATACAGATGACGCGTTGTAGAGGCTCATGGTTTAAAGTTTATAAATGTCGTGGCTTTGGAATTTTGCCTATGGAGAATTTTGTATGGAAATCTATCAAGAAGATAATTGTTGATTGTTATTAATTTTTGTTGTTTATCCTGGGGGAAAATTGTCTAGAAATACATCAAACTTGTCACCTTTTGCTTTTGTATACCACAAACTTTTTTTTTTCCTATTGTATACACGAACTTTCTTAATCTTCCTATTGTATACACGAACTTTCTTAATCTTCCTATTGTATACATGAATCTGACGTGGCATGGAGTTAATTACATAAATTTACATGAATCGTCCCTGTGGCTCAAAACAATTACACCATTCGTCCTTAAAACAATTACATAAAAGGTCCTTGTAGCTCAAGAGTTAAAATATTTGCATCGTTAGTCCGCATTGAGTTAAAATATTTGCATCGTTAGTCCTCACTGCCACCCACCGCCACCACCACCACCGCCGCCCACCACCGCCGCCCACCACCGCCACCCACCAACACCCACCGCCACCACCACCACCTCCACCCACCACCGCCACCACCACCACCACCCACCTCCCACCACCACCACCGTCGCCCACCACTGCCACCCACCGCCACCACCACCACCTCCACCCACCACCGCCACCACCACCTACCACCACCACCACCACCCACCTCCACCTCTGCCACCCACCACCCACACCCACCACCTACCAACACCCACCGCCACCACCCACCACCTCCACCCACCACCGCCACCAACACCTACCACCACCACCACCACCCACCTCCACCTCCGCCACCCACCACCCACACCCACCACCTACCGCCACCTACCAACACCCACCGCCACCACCCACCACCGCCACCACCACCACCCATCACCCACCACCGCATCCACTATTGACTTTTAAAGTCATTTTGTTTCGACTTTCACCTTAAATTATTTCATTTTTGTTATGTAATATTTGATGAAAATTTTACCAATGAAAATACATTTAAAACTCAATCAATTCATATATTTTTGTATCAAATATTACATAACACAAATAAAATAACTAAACTTATTAAAATTCATAGACGGCCATGTAACTAATTCATAGACGGTGGTGGGTGGTGGCGGTGGGCGTTGGTAGGTGGTGGGTGTGGGTGGTGGGTGGCGGAGGCGGAGGCGGAGGTGGGTGGTGGTGGCGGTGGGTGTTGGTAGGTGGCGGTGGGTGGTGGTGGAGGTAGGTGGTGGGTGTAGGAGGTAGGTGGCTGAGGTGGAGGTGGGTGGTGGTGGTGGTATGTAGTAGTGGCGGTGGTGGGTTGGTGGTGGTAGCGGTGGGTGGTGGTGGTGATGGTGGGTGGTGGTGGGTGGTGATGGTGGTGTTGGTGGTGGTGATGGGTGGTGGTGGCGGTGGTGGGTGGTGGCGGTGGGTGTTGGTAGGTGGCGGTGGGTGGTGATGGCAGTAGGTGGTGGGTGTGGGTGGTGGATGGCGGAGGTGGAGGTGGGTGGTGGTGGTGGTGGGTAGTGGTGGCGGTGGTGGGTTGGTGGTGGTAACGATGGGTGGTGGTGGCGATGGTGGGTGGTGGTGGGTGGTGATGGTGATGTTGGTGGTGGTGATGGGTGGTGGTAGCGGTGGCGGTGGTGGGTGGTGGCTGTGGGTGTTGGTAGGTGGTGGGTGTGGGTGGTGAGTGGCGGAGGTGGAGGTGGGTGGTGGTGGTGGCGGTGGTGGGTGGAGGTGGTGGTGGTGGCGGTGGGTGTTGGTGGGTGGCGGTGGTGGGCGGCGGTGGTGGGCGGCGGTGGTGGTGGTGGTGGCGGTGGGTGGCAGTGAGGACTAACGATGCAAATATTTTAACTCAATGCGGACTAACGATGCAAATATTTTAACTCTTGAGCTACAGGGACCTTTTATGTAATTGTTTTAAGGACGAATGGTGTAATAGTTTTGAGCCACATGGACGATTCATGTAAATTTATGTAATTAACTCTATGCCACGTCAGATTCATGTATACAATAGGAAGATTAAGAAAGTTCGTGTATACAATAAGAAAAAAAAAAGTTCATGGTATACAAAAGCAAAAGGTGGCAAGTTTGATGTATTTCTAGACAATTTTCCCTTTATCCTGGCCTTCTCATATCTAGGAAAAAGTATTTTCCAATCAACTTGTCAAACTCAAACTTGGTGAGTGGTGACTATTGTAAAGAAGCTTTTATAATAGTTGTTGAGAATACTGACGCGCGGAGCAAAAATAACTAAACACTTAACGTCGGATGCAGTAAGGAAGGTCAATCCATTATAAGAGCTATGATTTCTGGCATTTGAGTTAGAACGAAAATTTAAGTGTAAATGATTAGTTGTTATCCAAAGGTGTCTAGACTCTAGACCTCCATTATACTACATAAACACTTAACGTCGGATGCAGTAAGGAGGGTCAATTCATCCCATTTTATCTATCACGTCAGTTTTCTCTCTCCAGCGATTGTGTGCCCCAGTAAAAGCGACCTACACTACAAAAAATATACCCTACAAAAATACCTTTTCTAACAAAAAAAAAAAAAAAAAAAAAAAAAAAAAGTAACTCGATCGTGTACACGACCATGATACTAAAAACCCTTGTCGCGATCGAGATCCCACAGTAAGGGGATCGAGTGGAGATCGACATACTCGATCGATCATCACCCCTTACTCGGGGTAGCCTAATATGGATAAAGAGATGTAGCACAGGTAATCTATGAAAAAATTGGCATGATATACATCACCCCTTACTAACAGAGCAATTAGTATTTACTTATTTCTGCTTATAGAACGCCCAAAAACTTCTTCATGAGTTATTTTAGTCATGCTCGTTATTGACTTTGTTAGTATTTACGATCGTCAAACCGCACTGCTTTTATAAACTATTTTGAACCTATTAATTTAAGTTGTACCTTTTCAATTCCATCACTTTGGTAGTGTATACACGCTCATGGCACGATTCAATCACGTTAGATTGTTTCCCACAATTGAAAGCAACTCATATTCTTTGTTAAGCATGGACGGTGATCGACAACCAGTTTGCCAAAAGCAGACGTTTTTGTCTATACGGGCTCTTGAAAAAATGAGACAATTGCCAGAACTTCCTACCATTTTTTTTCCCTTCCTATATTCAGTTTTTATTTGGTTTATAACTTTTAACTTGTTATCAATGAGTCGATTTGTGTATATGAATAGAATAATGCATGTAGCTTTACTTCACTACAAGAAAAAAGTCAAATAGTGACACACAAAAAGTGTCAGAAAATGTCAAAAAAAGTGTCACTAAATAATTTTTTTCTTCACCTTCACTTATAAAAAGTGTCATTAAAAGTCCAGGCGGTAAAAGTATATAGTTACACACTTTTCTGACACTTAATAGTGTCAGGATAGGTTGATACTATTTCTGACACATACATGTGTCACTATAGGCTATATATACATACATTTCAATCTGCTATATTAATTCAAAATTGCTGATAATTGACAACAAAAAACTGATCCAAATGCCCAGCAATTATCATGATCCAAATGCATTACAAACTTGATTTTGTTGTTCAGTAATGTACAAATGTTAAAAAAACTACAGTTTCAATCATACTTCTACCTCAGCGACGAAACCCACCCGCAGCAGCCCTCATTTCAACAGACAAGGCCACCCTTTTTAGCCGCAATTTGAGCGCCAAAATCCCCTACTTTCATCCCCAACCTAAAGATGATTCAAATACAAAAGCAAAATATTAGAATGGCAGAGATTTCCTAAAAATAAAACCCAAATCAACCCATATAAAATGGGTCATTGCCACCTTTATTAAAAATTTGTCATAATCAATATAATGTACCTCATCCACACGAAGGTTATAGATATGAATCATGGAATCATCAATTCTGACAGCAGTAATGCTATTCTCCTGAGATGAGAAAGCAGGAAATGTTGCTGCTGGTGGTCGGGGCTATGAACGACGTCATTGTCTGCATTTCCCATAACTCAAGAATAGCTTTGAGTTGATTGATTGTTACTATAATGTCCATGTCAAGATGTTGGTGCATACACCCTCTAGAAAAGAAACGCAAAACACAGAATGAGTTCCAAAAAACATATCCAAACACCCCTCAAATGTATCTTATCACAATAAACGCTATTCCATCAAGCACATATGCAACATATAAATTCAGGAAGTCAAAAAGAAGGTTAATTACCCATGATAGATATGTTGATTTATGCGCAGATAGATATGCTAAGGTGTCAACACTGCATATGTCTCTCTCCATCTTTCGAGCTGGTTCACCCTTTAATCAATACATGGTACTTTCTTTGCAGCGTTCATGCAAATAATCTACACGAAACAGAGATAACATTTTATTTAGTTATGAGATTCAGTTACTGAAAATTAAAAGAATGAGGCATCTATTTTGCCAAACCAAAGCGTAAATTTAAAAAAGGAACAAGAAAATTCATCAAAAATCTAAAGAACAGATTATCTGTTTATCACTTTCTGTAAGTAGCATTTTATTTGTCTCTCAAACAATCAGATAAATAACCAATCATTTAAAACCATCAAATCAAAACTTGATTATAAGTAACCAATACTTTCATATTTTTCAGCAACTATAAGTTAAATATAAGAAAAACAAATGAGTGATTCTTGTAAATAAAGCTGACCTGCTAATTCATGTCAGGACGTGCTTGGAGAAGCTTTAATTCATCAAATATTTGACCCGTTAGACCGATATTTTAGCTCAAATCTACACCTTTGACCTGTAAGAGACAAAGTAAACCCCAGATTGACCCTTTTACTAAGAATATGTTCAACCCATTTAGATTTTAGCCCAAATCTACCCATTTGACCCGTTAGAAATAATGTATAATTTGAGTCAAGCCAGTCATCCAGAAACGAGCTGATTAACATATACGATCATCCATTTGACCCGTTAGACCGGTGTTTTCATTATTTTAGTGAGTCTATTGAGTAACTTAGGGAACCATTTACTGATATTTACGCCAAAACTAACGGGAAAACCCCCCGGCGCGACTTTGGAGATAGTTAAGTAAATTTACCCGTAGTCGATTCTCCAACTGCAAACGCCATGTAAGTTCCTCCACACGCTTTTCTAGAATATCTTTTGGACTCTTTGAGAGCCCCACCCTATTTCTTGCAGCCTGAACATTTACAAATACTTGGTCACTGAATCCATATATAATTTAATTGCTAGAAATTATAAGATCATTATGATGCCAAGTAATGTTCCAACAACAATCTTCCATAAATTCAGAAGTTTTCATTCCTTGGATATTAATTTTAAGTGATTATGACCCAGACTAGTCTATAAGTAAATGGGCTGATATTGCCAACAATATATACTAGTTTATACCAACCTGGGTGCTCATTGGTGATATCAGCGTCTGCGCCACTTGGCTGAGTTTCACCACTGCCACCAATATCACCATTTCCTTGCTCATTGCTGAAGATGATGACTCAGATGCCACACTAGTGGGAGCACTGCCAAGCGGGATGACAGGTATAACTGCCACAGGGCTTGAAGAAACACCATTAGATGAGCTCGCAGAAGCTGGAGGTTGATCAATTGTAGGCGGGGTTAAAGTGGCACTGTGGCAGGAGACTGAGTCCTCTAGAAGCTTCTTTCTCAGCCTGCTCACGAGCCAGCTAAACACATAGAAACAAAATATTAGAGCCGAACCAGTTTTGTTCCCATGTATAGTGAAGTATGGCAAGGTAATAAGCCATGACTAATACCTTCAATTCCTTAGGTATTGTCCATTCAGATTGCTTTGTATCCTTGTTGTAATAGTATCTGCAAAAGTATGAATATAGCAGATTAAAATACAAATAATATGCAACAACCCAGTTGGATATCAAGTAAATTATGCGGGCAATGGTTCTATACGTAGTACAAATGTAGAATCACAATTTGTTTTCTGGTTTGAATAAGTGAAAGCGTCCTCAATGTGATGACATAGAGCACTTTGCTTCAAATTTCCATGAAATCGACAAATAAGTGAAACATGCAAGGAAAAGGAAATACACAAATAACTCAAACTTGATCGATGCATATGTGGCAACAATTTAAGTCCCCAAGAAAGAGCAACTTGTAGATCCAATGAAGACATTATTTGCTAGTAAAAAGAGATGTCTATATAAAATAACAACACTGTCAATGACATGACTCACCTCCATAGGTGTCATCAACTCCATGCCAGCCATGTTTCAGCATCTTTAGCACTAAATACAACCTATACAAACAAGCCTACTGCACCTTTAGCGCCAATTCCACTTAAAAAACACCTAAATCAGAATGCCGAACCAAATAGTGTTTCCTAACCTAATGGAAACAACATCCAGCCATTCTACTTATTTTACACACAAAATAAACAATCTTATAGCAAAAAAATATTAAATAACTGCATGTCACATAATGGCTCGTCCTAATACTCAATAACCGTAACCAGAACAATCTATATCTTCACAAACCAGTAGAAAATTTATGTGTACCGGCTCCTTTGAGTAAATAGATTTACTCAAAAACACACATGGTAAAAATTTAAAAACATCCGGAAAAATTGAATGAGCAATTAGAGTCTAATATTACAAGCATAATCTAGCGATAAAGATTATTCCCTAACGGTTTGAAGTTTTGATTAATTGTACCAAAAGCTTAATTGGTACAAAATAAACAAAATATAACCAAAAGCTTACCGAATTGAGTGACGATTAAACCCTAACGGTGAGCTTCGAAACAGAACGATTAAGCCATAACGAGAAAATGATTTGGGGAAAGTGATTTGGGAAAGTGATGACGATTTGGGGAAAATTATTTGGGAAGTGAGAGTGACGGCCATGTCTGGTAAGGTATAATGTTATACAGTACGTGTTAAAAAATCAAATGTTGATAAGTTAATAAAATTCTAAAATTATTATTTGGGGTAATAAAAGGTCAAATCAGATTATTTAGTTAAATATTAGAAACATATTATAATTTGAAGAGTAAAAGCCAATGTTTTAGAAACATATTTTTTAATTGATTTGACCGAGCCATCAGGTCAGTCACGGTTCAATCGGATTGTTCGTTCAAAATCGCCTTCCGGCCACTCAACCGGTTCACGGTTCAACCGAGGGTTTAAAACAATGGTAAAAGCAAACTTCACTTTAATACACGTAAATTTTAACGATCTTGTAAAAAAAAACGAGCCTCGTATTTATATTTTTCAACAAGTATAGATAAAAAGTTTTTTTTTTTTTTTTTTTTTTTTTTTTTTACAAACTACATTTTTGCTCACACTTTTTAAAAAGTATGGGTAAATGTAAGACTATTACTTACACCTTTTAAAAAAATGTGGGTAAAAATAAAACTATTATTTACACTTTTTAAAAAAGTGTGGGTAAAAATAAAACTATTACTTACACTTTTCAAAAAGTGTGGGTAAAAATAAAACTATTACTTACACTTTTCAAAAAATGTGAGTAAAACTACACTTTTTCTCACACTTTATGGAAAGTGTGTGTATAACTTAGACTTTTGCTCACACTTTTCTAAAAGTGTAGGCATAACTAGACTTTTGCTTACATTTTATGTAAAGTGTGGGTAAAAGTTAAACTTTTGCTTACACTTTTTAAAAAATGTGGGCAAAACTAAATTTTTGCTTACATTTTTCTTTAAAAGTGTAAGTAAAAATGTACTTTTACTTACACTTTTTTTGTGTGTCATTAAAAATAGTGTCACTAAAAAACCCTTTTCTTGTAGTGCTTGTTCTTTAGAATTGAGTTACAGTGTATATGAATTAGGCTAAAGAATGGTATAGTGTAGCAGTTTTTGGCTTTTTGCTGTTTTTTATTGTCATGCATTTTTAGATAGGTATAAATGGGCATGTCCATTGTATACTTTAAAATGCTTGTACTGCTTTTGTGATAATATATATATTCTCCTTTCACAAAAAAAAAAAATGAGTCGATTTGTGTTTTTAATTCTATTCGTGTTTGTAAAAACTTTACAAAAAATGAATATGAGGATGAGAACGATTTTGATTTGAGTTAACAAGTAAAATGACCTACGTCGTATATGAAATTGACAAATTTGCATTGGAACGACACAAAGAAAATATATATCAACCTACAATTTTGAAATAAGTTGACTAGTTGAGAGACCATGTTTATAAGAACTCCCTCTTGCCTCTAGATAGCCTTGGATTTGTATTGTCTTGACTTTCCCAAGTTTAGTTAGATGTTTGACCAAACCCAAAGTGTGAAAGCTTTCAAAGAATGTTCCGTACTTTAGTTAGACGGATTTAGAAATTTTGAAAGAGTGTTGTATAATTGCATTTTTTTATTATCATAAATACTAAAATTGTATCATAATTTTTTTAGCGAAACTATGTAGCGTTTGGTTGTAGAAACTTTGTTTTGTTTTTCCGTTTTCATATATTTATTTATTTATTTATTTATTTATTTATTTTTACGAAAAGAGTTGAGAATTTAAAAAGCCCATTTAAATTGATTGTATATTTCTCTTTTAAAAAGATAACCTCATATTGCGACAGTGAGCGACGATGACGAAGGTGAAAAGTAGAGAACCAATGGTGATTTGGTTAGAATGAGATAAAAAAAAAAAAGAAAAAAAGAAAAGAAAAGAAAAAAAAAAATACATTGGTTTTCAATTTTCTAATTAAAATTTGAAAAATAAGAATTTCATCTTTTTTGAAAATTGTTGAAAGAAAATATAACTAACCATGTTTTTAGTTTTTACATTTTTCTATTAAAACTTTCTAAACAATATGATGTTTTTCAACTAAACACTACATAAAGTTGCTTAATATAGAAAAATAAATAAATAAAAATAGCAATTGATTTGCACATTTTTAAATCTTGTCGGGACACTCTAATGTATAAGCGATTAAAACATGTTACATTTAAAGTACAGTTGTTTAATGCATATAAAAAATATAGAGTGTCTCAATAAAATTTCATACGGTGTAGTGTGCAAATCAATTCCTCCAAAAATATGGGTTGCACGCGTAAAGACAATTTTTTTGAAAATATTTACACCTCGTGATAAAAATGAGATGTGACTTTTACAACATCTGGCTCCTAAATCTTAATAATTGGGCCTGTTCATGGAGAAGATATTTTAACCGTTAATTGGAGATGGCTAAAAAAGTTGATATATTCCAACCATACACCCCCGCGTGATTAAAGCCAAATATTCAAGTCAACTAAAGTCTTTCATTCAAACCTTCTAGTTTTGTATGAAAAAGTCAACAATGTCTGTTCGCCATACATTTCCTATCAACTTCTTGTTCTTCTAATCTCCCATACATATATAAACATTCATATTGTCATGTCACAACTTATAAACCTTTCATTCTTTTATTCTTTCAAAAATATCACACGTTCATTATATTTCCTTGCACATTTCATATTTGATCACTTTGCATAAATAGTTGTCGTAACTCCGTAGTTAAGCGTACTTAGACGAGAGTAGTACCGGCTTGGGTAGTCCGCTGAGAACTTTTCTTCTGGGTAGTCATTAAAAGTTTAAAACTAAGTTCTTAGCGTAAAAGTTTTCATTAAAAATGGCGAAAGATCGAAAGAAGAAAATGCCTCATCTAAGCAAGATGTCTTCTATAAGAAGAACTAATGCTTTTGAAGATGATCATTCACAAATTGGTGGGCCAGGTTATTCAAGAGTGGTGTATTGTAATGAAAATGGTGGATTAGATGGTTATCAAAGTTATGGTGATAATTCTGTGAGGTTAACTAAGTATACACCATTTACTTTTTTACCAAAGTCATTGTTTGAGCAGTTTAGAAGAGTGGCTAATTTTTATTTTCTTGTGACTGGTATATTGTCTTTTACGCCGTTAGCTCCGTATTCTGCTGTTAGTGCTGTTTTTCCTCTTATTATTGTTGTTGGTGCTACTATGGTTAAAGAAGGGATTGAAGATTGGCAAAGACAAAAACTGGTGTGTTTTCTTATCCTTTTTTTTTGTTTGATGAAAATTTGTTTTTTATGCGGAATTATGTTTATTTGATGTGTTGATTATAGTTTATGGTTTGTTGGTGGTTGATTTTATATTTAAGTTTGTAAATTTATTTGATTGCTATGTTTTTATGAGCTTGATTTTGATTAGTATAGCTAGTTTTTAGGGGTGTTTTGGATTGTTTGTTAAAACTGCTTATGCCTTGTGAGATAATCGAATAAGTAGTTTGGAATAAGCAATCCGAAACACATTCAAAGTTGGTTATCTGCTACGTAAAAACGCAGTAAGCAAATAGCATATTAATCAGCAATCCCAAACACCCCCCTAAGAGTAGTTTATCAAATGCATAATCTATTACAGTATGCAATCCCGAACACCCCCTAGAAAGACCTTTGAAAGCAGTTACCGAGTCCTTTTGAGTTTTAAAAAGTTGTCATGTTGAAGTTTAATATAGGTTTGACTTATGATGTTTTCAAAGTTCAAAAACAGTTTGTTAATTCTTGTTTTCTTAAATCATTTTATGTGTTGAAAAGTTAAATATATTTGTTAAATGTTTTGATGTTGAAACTTCAACCTTTGTAGGACCATGAGGTCAACAATCGAAAAGTCAAAGTCCACCGTGGCGGTGGCGTTTTTGAAACAAGCGAATGGAAGAAACTAAGAGTAGGAGATGTTGTAAAAGTAGAAAAAGATAAATTCTTCCCTGCAGATCTTCTCTTACTTTCATCAAACTACGAAGATGCAATATGTTACGTTGAAACAATGAATCTAGACGGTGAAACAAATTTAAAGCTAAAACAATCATTAGACGTAACATCTTCAATCAATGAAGATTCAAAGTTTAACGACTTCAAAGCAACCGTTAGATGTGAAGATCCAAACGCTAGTTTGTATACATTTGTTGGAACAATGCAGTTTGAGCAACAACGACATCCACTTTCACCTCAACAGCTTCTTTTACGTGACTCTAAGCTTAGAAACACGGATTATATCTATGGTGTGGTGATATTCACGGGTCATGACACAAAAGTAATCCAAAACTCAACTGATCCACCTTCAAAAAGAAGTAGAATCGAGAGAAGAATGGATAATATTATCTATTTCTTGTTCTTTGTTTTGTTTCTAATGGCGTTTTTGGGGTCACTTTATTTTGGGATTGTGACTAAAGATGATCTAGATGGCGACAGAATGAAAAGATGGTATCTAAGACCAGACGACTCGGATATTTTCTTTGATCCTGACCGAGCTCCAATGGCGGCTATATATCATTTTTTAACGGCTGTTATGCTTTACAGCTACTTGATTCCAATATCCCTATATGTATCCATTGAATTCGTGAAAGTGTTGCAGACGATATTTATTAACAATGATGTTGATATGTATGACGAGGAGTCAGATAAACCAGCACACGCACGAACCTCGAATTTGACTGAAGAACTTGGTCAAATTGATACTATTTTGTCCGACAAAACCGGGACTTTGACTTGTAATTCAATGGAGTTTATAAAGTGTTCTGTTGCTGGGACCGCTTATGGGCATCGTGTGACAGAAGTTGAGAGAGCTATGGCTAAAAGGACGAACGGTCAGGATCATTCTGATGATGACGAGAATGATGCGTATTCCCATTTGTCTGTTAAAGGATACAATTTTGAAGATGAAAGGATTACCAATGGGAACTGGATTCACGAGCCACATTCAGATGTGATACAAAAGTTTTTTCGTTTATTGGCGATATGTCATACTGCTCTTCCTGATGTTGATGAGAACACAGGAAAGGTTACGTATGAAGCTGAGTCACCTGATGAGGCGGCTTTTGTTATTGCAGCTAGGGAACTTGGTTTTGAATTTTATAAAAGGACTCATACAAGTGTTTCTTTTATTGAGTTTGATCCTAAATTGAAGAAAAATGTCGAAAGGTATTATCTTTTTACTTTTACTATTTATTAGGTTGTTTATTGTTTTAAATAAACCTTTCACCCAAAAACGTATAGTTTTAATCTAAAGTGTACTTCTGTTTAATATTTTGTAGGTCATATGAACTTTTGAACATTTTAGAGTTCAATAGTACACGAAAGAGGATGTCGGTTATAGTAAGGGACGATGAAGGACATCTACTTTTACTTTGTAAAGGTGCCGACAGGTTAGTTAAACAACCAATAACAGGTCTATGTTTTCATGATATTGAATAAATAGTGTGCAATATTTCGAATGTATCTTTCTTTCTTTCTTTATTTTATTTATTTATTTATTATTTTTTTTTTATTATTTATTTATTTATTTTTGGTTCTTTTAGTGTTATGTTTGAAAGAATTTCAAAAAACGGGCGTCAATTTGAAGAGAAGACAAGAGACCATGTGCATAAATATGCTGATGCAGGGTTAAGGACTTTGATACTTGCGTATCGTGAACTTAACGACAAAGAATATGAAGAGTTTAATGAGAAATTTACAGATGCAAAGAACTCAGTAAGTGCTGATAGGGAAGATATGATAAGTGAAGTGACAGATGAAATCGAGAAAGATTTAATACTTCTTGGTGCAACTGCTGTCGAGGATAAACTTCAAAAAGGGGTGAGCTTATATGCTTTAATCATGGTTAAAACTATAATTGTATGATAATAACCTAATTGTTGAATAAACTGATTTAGGAGGTTGTGTATGCTGTGAAAGTACACTTCGAATTAACTTTGACCCGTTTCAATTTAACTAATATCTTTTTCTTTTGCAGGTCCCGGAGACCATTGACAAACTTGCTCAAGCCGGAATCAAGATATGGGTTCTAACCGGTGATAAAATGGAAACAGCCATTAATATAGGGTAAGCTTTTGTTGCTCTTGTTCATATTCCACTCATTGAGTTTTTAAAGTCAAACTTGTAATTTCTAGATTAAGATTTGATGTTGATTTGTCTTTTCTTCCTAATCGAAACAGTTATATTTTTAGTACTCATAATATTGCAACACATAGTTATCAAAAAAAAGACTAGAGCTGACATTCAAAGGTCAAAAGTTAACATTTTTAATTACTTGCAGATTTGCTTGTAGTCTGCTTAGACAAGGAATGAAACAAATCGTAATAACCCTGGAATCACCCGAAATCATAGCAGCAGAAAAAGCCGGGGATAAAAGTCTCATTTCCAAGGTGTCGAAAGACAGTGTCCAGAAGCAGATATCAGCAGGGAAGGCTCAGCTCGACTCCTTACAGTCTGATGCGTATGCTTTGATCATCGATGGAAAATCACTCGCATATGCTCTAAATGATGACACAAAAGATGCATTTTTGAAGCTTGCAGTGGGTTGTGCTTCTGTTATTTGTTGTCGTTCATCACCAAAACAAAAGGCACTGGTGAGTCTTTCACCCCTTTGATCTTTCCCTTATGTTTAAGTTTTAAGTACACAACATGGTGTTTTTTTTTTTTTTTTGAATTATTTATTTATTTATTTTAATAATTTAAATGATGAACTAAAAGGAAACATAAATAAATTTCAGGTTACAAGACTTGTTAAAGAGGGAACCGGAAAGACTACATTAGCCATCGGTGATGGAGCAAACGATGTGGGAATGCTTCAAGAAGCTGATATTGGTATCGGAATCAGTGGTGTTGAGGGAATGCAGGCGGTTATGTCTAGTGATATTGCAATTGCTCAGTTTCGATTTTTGGAACGCTTGTTATTAGTACATGGACATTGGTCTTACAGAAGAATTTCTTCTATGGTAAGGATTAATTTTACTTATTAAGACTAGAATAAGTCGCAAAATGGTTGATGTGGTTTACTGCTTATAACAAATCTGTTCCTTAATCAAAACCTTTAAGGACTAAGTATGATAAGCAAAAGGGTAAAATCTTCGTTTTCAAATATACTAACCAATGAGCGGCCATTTATGCAACAAAGCAGTAAAATGAGGGAAGATGTACAACAAATTTCCCACCAATTTATCGCATAATTAAATATATTGTTTCTTTGTTTATTATCGCAGATATCCTACTTTTTCTATAAAAACATAGTATTTGGAACCACAGTTTTCCTATATGAGGGTTATGCATCATTCTCCGGCCAACCTGCTTATAACGACTGGTATTTGACGCTTTACAACATCTTTTTCACATCATTTCCCGTCATTGCACTGGGAGTCTTTGATCAAGATGTATCTGCTCGGCTTTGTCTCAAGGTATGGAACTATGAATTACTTGAACAGTTGAACTCCTTCTATTTTTAAATAGTAATATAATTCTTGTAATGGTCACATAGAAAACTAATCCGGACTTGTTTCCTATTGCAGTTTCCTTTGCTATACCAAGAAGGTATACAAAACACACTTTTTAGATGGCGCCGGATATTCAGCTGGATGTTCAACGGGTTATTAAGTGGCATAATCATCTTTTTCCTTTGCATGAAATCCTTAAATCCCGAGTCTTATGACAAGAACGGAAAGACTGCCGGGTCAGAAATAATGGGGGCCACAATTTACACATGTGTCGTATGGGTTGTTAACTGCCAAATGGCACTCGCCGTTAGTTACTTCACTTTATTACAACATATCTTAATTTGGGGAGGTATATTCCTATGGTATATGTTTCTCATAGCCTATGGTGCACTCCCTTCTTCCATTTCGACTACTGCATATAAAGTCTTTGTAGAAACACTTGCACCTGCGCCTACTTATTGGCTCGTGACCATATTTGTGGTGATCGCTTCTCTGATTCCTTACTTTTGTTTTAAGGCGATTCAAATGAGGTTCTTTCCAGGGTACCATGGGATGGTACAATGGATGAGACACGAAGGGCAAACCAATGATCCTGAGTATTGTAACATGGTGAGACAACGGTCGATAAGGGCAACTACAGTGGGGTTCACGGCTAGGTCTATTGCAAGGGATAACAACTTGTATAACTTGGATCGGCATGCCGAAAGATGATTTTGGATATGTAACATATTGGTTGTTTGTACAAAGTTTCTTTTTTTGTTTAAAATTATTCTTTTGTATATGACTTATGGTGAACTAGTTGGATACCCGCGCATTGCGTCGGCAATAAATATAGTTATATTATAAATATAGTAAATGAATTGCTAGCTCAACTCTCCCCACAATTTCATACCCGCTTAGTGAATTCATTTCGCAAAACTCCGAATGTATATGTGTTAGTTGTACGTGTTTGCTTGGGTTTCCCATAGCTTTCCCGTGACATTATTATTCCCGCATATAGATATACCCTCGCAATCTCTTACCAGTCGAACACTTCCCACAAAAGTATATGATTTTGACAAATCAAGATTGTATTAATTGAAATAAAGGTTAAAGTTGTAGAACTTTGAATCAAAATAAATTAAACCAACTAAAAGTGTAAAAACTAAAAACTCGTAAAAATATATTAAAATGGATGTTAAATTAAAGAGCACAAAATTAAAAAAAAAATGGTGAAATTATATCATAAAAAAATAAAAAAATAAAAAGATATTTCAATTTAAAAAATAAATGTGAATTGTTAGTTGAGAATTGACACATGTCACCTTATAATTGGAACTTCTTATCTTAATTATTGGTTAGGAGTTAGTGTTGGTTATCTTAATTTTTGGTTATGAGTTTGACTTGGAATTAGGGTTGGTTATCCATGCATTATGCCAATAACCATTGAATCCAATAATATCAAACAAGTTATTAAAGAAAATTGCAGCTTTCAATTTATATTTAGGTAGTGTTTTGAGACTTTGGGTCTGGCTTTTACGCTGCGTTTTTGAGTCTCTTAAAAGATTAGAATAGAAATGATAGGTTAAAGAATAGAAAAGAAGATAAGTGAAAAGAAAGAAAGTTTCTCTTTTATTTTATGTTCTCAAGTTGAAAAGAAAAAATGAACGAAAAATTAAGAAAGTTTTGTTCTAAAGTTTGGAGAAAGAAAAAAGAAATAATTATAGTTTTGCCATTCTATATATATATATATATATATATATATATATATATATATATATATATATATATATATATATATATATATATATATATTAATCTTCATGGATGGTGCATAATATAATAAGATTTCATTTGTTTTAAACAAAGACACAATATATAACATGAGATATAAAATGATTGGGGTTATATGGGTTTTATAATTAAATAGTTAAGGTATAAATTAGTTTTCTTTAAATGGTATGTTTGGCACTAGTAGAAGCTGGAGCGGATCGCTGGAGCTGGTAACTGAAGCATGTTGCTGGAGCTTTTTTCTACATGCTCCTTCAACTAGCATTTCATTTAGTAGCTTATTTTTTTTTCATGCTCATTCAAGGTATGTCAGCCGAACGAGACTTATTTTTAATGATAGCTTATTTTTCTAAAAAAATAAGCTCATGCTATAATAAGCTCTGATAAGTTCGTCACATGTCCGAAATTCGTCAAATATGCGAAAACTTTTAAGTGAAAATAAAACCTCAAGAACGCAACTATAGGGTGTGTTTGATACCTTCTTAATCATGTTACTCAGAGCCCTCCACTTATTCGGTCAGAGATTGAGGTTTTTGATAGTTACAATTTATGATGCTGAACGATTCCACGTGCCTCTTGATGTTGTACCCCATCTTATGGCTCAGAGCCTAGCCTCCGATGCTGTACACATGGCACTCAAAGTGTTCATTGGCGTAAAGCCCACTGGGCTACTGTAAGGGAATCCGCCAATGCACAACAGTCCAATCCACGGAGCCCAACGCTTCGAAGATATTAGCCTACGAGGAGATTGAGGCTCCGACACTAAATGGCAAATAGAATATTTTGTAGACCCTACATAGATAACGGTCGTCGTTTATCCTCGTTCGTGCAGACAACCGCAAGTGTGCACGATCTCTGAGCTTATTCCCACAGCCTTCCCATTTGGCTAGAGAGAATATGCTCCCTCTCAGACAATCTAGCTGAGACATGTGGCAAATCTATATCATTCCTAGGGTTTGCCTATAAATAGCGAATCATCTCATCCATTTTATGTATGCCACTCATTCCCTTTCTAATTTATCTCACTAGACATTACCCCTAAATACACAAATAACTTATTCTCATGCTGGAGTCGGTTCACAGGGACCTACCTTGCTTTCAGTCTAACGCAAATGTGTTATTTGTCTTATTTCAGGCCACTATGAAGTTCCTTGAAGTATCCAGCTTGTGTCTCCGCAAGCACTAATCCAGAATGTGTAGTTTATTGTAAGATCAGTGGCACCCGGTAGGATCTGGGAAATACTGATAGTTTCGTAGGGTCATTTCTTATCCTACTTTTGATACTTCTGCTGTAAACATAACGATAGAAGTCGATCCGAGACCTTCATCACCCACACTAATGACATCATATGTGTGGAAACCGTAGAGGGGGGGGGGGGTGAATACGTTTCCATTGAAAACTTAAAACTTTTGTATCAAATACCCGATCAAGTGTGACACAATATGAAAAGTTTCAATTATAAATCTAAAACAACTAGAGGTATTAACAACTAGATCACAACACAGATATAACATAAGATTCATGTCATGTCACAAACATACTCAACATGAAATAAGCAACTAACCACACAAATATAAATGCAATGCAAATATAAGCGGTAAATGCAAAGATGAAAAGTAAAGAGATAAGTAAAGAAAACACAAACCCGGACACGGCAATTTATAGTGGTTCGATCACGAAGCTCCTCTTCGCCTTACTCCACTCCCCGAGTACCTAACTCGAGAGTTACTTCACTAATCAACAAGCTACCTTCTCGGCGGAGAAAACCATACAACGTCGCTTACATTATTTTCTGACACTAAGCTAAATGTCGAGTGCTAATCTTAGCTAGTACCAATCTACCACGATCTACCTGATCCTCACAAATCACACAAGCTACAAGATCCACATGATCTACCCTCGATCTACCCAATCTACTCATGATCTACCCGATCCTTACTAATCACACCATCAACACGACATACACGATCTACCCTTGATCCACTTGATTAACACACAAGCTCACTAGCTACAAGAGATCTCCAAGATCTCAATAGGATCACAATGATCCACACTCACAAGACTAAACAAGAGATGATGACTACTTGATGTATATCAAGATACAACAAGCTTACAACAGGTAATGCAAGTGCACTACTCAATGACTCCAACACTTTGTATCTTCTTGATACTTTTTGTTCTTCTCCTGGACTAGAAAAGGAATGACGATGATCACTTAAATGGATGATTGCATCACTCTAAAACAAACTAAGACTCTCTAAATGATCAAAGAAAGTGATCTAAATAAGAAGGGATTAGACCAGGGAGAAATGGCTGGAAAAATCAAGTTGGAAGTGTAAAATGGTCCACTATTTTTAGGCAAAGAGAAATTTGACCGTTACAGGGGGACGATACTGTTAAAGTTGGGATGACAGCACTAAATTTAGTGGTGCCGTGGGTATTTAATGGTACCGTGGGTCAAGAAACACTCCTCCATTTGTCTTTAGTGGGGAAGGATTATTTGGGGAAATTTGGAGCTGTTTTGGGAGGAAAATAGCTGTTGGTGATTTTAAACTTATTTTTCAAGTTAAAACATCTCTTTTTAATTCAAAAATAATTTGTAAAATGTATTTTTGAAAGAATGTTTTGTCACATTAAAAATGTGAAGTTTAGAAAAAACTATAATCCTTTGATCATTAGTCAAGTTGTAGATTTGTTTGTACATACCTTGAGTGATTTACGTCAAGATGGAAATCTACGACTTTGTTGAAGCATACTCAAGATGTCGAGAGATGTTGATGTAAGTATACATTGATGATTTTTGTAAATAAGTAACTTGCGTATTTTACGTTATGCATTACAAGTTACATGTTTGTCATCATTAAAACCGAAGAAACCGTTTAGTTTAAATATTGTAATATTTACACTAACAATCTCCCCCTTTTTAATGATGACAAATATGTAAACTGTGATACATAGTAAAATGTAAAAGTTACCCGTTTACACTCCCTTCTCCCCTTTTTGTCGAAGCAAAAAGGTAGTTGCCTCGAGCTCTCCCTTGAATTCATTCCCTACTCCCCTTATTTCACTAGTATCCTTTCTCCTTAGAAAGGCGAGCTTGCATCATCCCAGTGAAGTCTTCTATCACCACTATTTCAAAGACTCCGTGCTATTTATTCAAATACCCCGAGCTCCCCCTAGCTTAGTGCTCCCCTATGGTGATTGAATCCCCTTGTTTATTTACCTTAGTATCTAATGGATCCATGGATCAAATTCTTACAAAGGCTTTTCCTACATCAAGGGTTAGCTGCGTACACCATAATATATATAAAAGAATAGGAGCAACATTGGTTGGTTAGGATACGCATAGCAAGACATTCAAGGGCGTAGCCACTAAAAGAATGAGTTAGATGGGGTATGTGAGCATATCAAAGCATGCAAGAGATTAGACACGTGATGAAAGTGTGCCAAAAGGATAAAAATAAAGAAGAAAGCCCAAGCGAGTTGAGCGACCAAATGAATGTGTATTGCAATTAAAAGACACTTGAGTGTCACGACCCAACCGACAATCCTAAGGTGTAGTTGTTCAACCAATCACACTAACAAGAATGAGATTCGTTCTTTGACTTACACATAAAATGACTTCTTCCAAGTTGTAACAATTCGCATTTTCGGGTTACTATTCATTTATACGATTCACTATTACTATTCAATTTCACTATTCATTTCCGAAATTTTGATTTCATATTCTCGTAAGTTAAACTATTTCAATGATAATCCGAGAGTTTGACACTCATCGGATCATTTCTACAAAAATCACGAAACCATGTCCGAGATTTACATTTAGGTTTAAACGTCATTCCAGCATCCCGATATGTCCATAAAACACTATAAACAATAGAAATATGAATTTCTCTCATTTTACGACAATTCCATAAGTTTAGGAATTTTATGTTTTCTAGTTCATCGTTTTACGCGAATTACGCGTTTTAGACCCGCGTTTCCAGTTTTAACAGCGTTTAAGCAACCCGATGGAACTTACCACTCATTTTATATTTTATTATGGAGTATAATGATATGTTAAATTATTCCTACAAGTTTCATATTTTTAGGATACCTGGTTTTTAGTTTCGTGACTTTATGACTTACAGTTAGCGATTAACGGGACCAAAACTCACTCCGTAACTTATATAAGGCCAAGATTCATCCACCTAGCCCTCTCTCCTTTTCCATAAACGTGTATAGGGGACTCACCAAGGCCTTGTTGGCTTGGTGATGAGCCTTGGAATGTATATGGCCTAAAAACAACCAATCATGCATCATGTGTATACTTTTAAGCCATAGAAAGCCTTATGGTCAAAAATCAAACAAGTATTCACTTATCTAAGAAAAAATCTAAACCAATGCACTATAAATACTCCCTCCCCCTCTCTTGGTCGTTCATAACATCACAAACACCAAACTCTGTCCATTTGATTTCCAACTTCAAGTTTCAAGCTCAAAGTTCACCACATCTAGTACTTTCTAAAGCTACCACAACCACTTGCAATCTTTGGTGATTCTTCTTGAATTTAAATCAATTCAAGTCACCAAAAATCTTAACACAAGTCCTTCAAGAATACAAAAGTGTAGAAGGATTGCTATAAGTGTGGAGATATTGCTCAATCAAAGTCCTAGTTCTAAATCCTTGATTTCCTTTCTTATAGAAAGCCAAAAGTTGTAAGAAATACTAACCCCTACTCTTGCTCAACATCAATTACATATTTCTCATACTTAATCCATGCTATATATAAGGTCACTATATTGTATCATGATGTATTAATGCTTAAAAACAAGTTAGCGAAACCTAGAAACTAAAACTGCCAAAACCTTGCTGAATACGAATCTGAGTAATTTTTAGAGGCACTTCGGGTCCGTTTCATCAAAAAGTTAAAACACGAAAGTTGTCCGGAACGATGTTTTACGACAACCTTAGAGAAACTCGGCCTGAAAGCACCAAACAATGGCAGTTTTCTGCCTCAAATGGTAAGGATAGTTTTAGACGTCGAAATTTGGTTTTCACAATACAAGTAATTAAGAACCATGTAACCACTAAATATATATGTCACAAGCCAAACAAATGTTTTTCCATATTGAAACTACAAAACTAGTGATGAGGCAAAAAATGAATCGTTTTTAGGGGATCATTTAAGCCCGGAATTGAATTTATTTGATCAAATATTGCCCTAAATCGTTCCTTTTGTGATTTTAGGTACTTTGGGAGTGAATTCTGGAAAAGGAAGCATTTTGGACGTTTTTGGAGCATAAAAGTGAAGAAAACGGCAAAGACTTAATTTTCCATGCTGAGAACAGTACCTGACGGCGTCAAGAAGAAAATTGTGACGGCGTCAGGAGTAAAATCCATGACGACCCAGAGAAAACCTGAAGGTGTCAAGAGAAGGGCGCCAAGAGTAATTTTTGTGACGGCCAGCATAAGGAGTACACGTGACGACGTCAAACCCAGATCTAGGCAGTCCGAGAATTTATTTGGCGGCGAGATGACGGTGTCAGACATTTGCTCTTGACGCCGTCACCTCACAAAATCTATATATACTTTTCTATTTTTCATTCATTAAGAGAGGAACTTGTGTGGAGAATACTAGGGTCGAACCTAATAAACCCTAGGTCTTTTGTAACAGTATTTTCAAGGGTTTTTACCCCTTGAAACCTTTCATGTTCAATTAAGATAAGTCCTCTTTCAATTCATTCAATATGTCTATGTGTTGTTTGAATATATCTTATGCTTGCCTTGATTTCAACATGCTAGGCTAGATCTTTCATGTGTTTGCTTAGATGTAATGAAACCTAGATGTTAATTATAGGTTGATTGCTTGTTTATAGTTGTATTGGATGAATGATTTCAATGTTAGGCTTAAGAAAACTGGCAGATCTCCATTGTGTAACATGCTTGAACGTCTTAAGAAACATGGACCAATGTGTACTAGGTTTTATTGGTTGTATTTAATGCATGAGCAAATTCTAGTGATCCCATGTTAGGAGCTTCTTAGCCGGCTCGACATAGAAGTGAAGTAGGCGCTTATAGGATTGGGGAAGTAAGTACGCCACCCCATGAATGGTATTAAGGAATACAATCCGTCATCCACGCAACTGTAACAAGTAATTAACCTGTAAAAGATATCTAGGGAGTAGTGAAACCTAAGTAAACACAATTCTCCCATATATTGCTCACACCTCTATCTTAATTTAGTTTATTTTCATTTTTAGTATTTTATTTTGATTGCATCTTAGTTATTGGGTTAGTTGACTAGCAACTAATTCCGCCCACTCCTTCAAAACCGAGATTTTTATTTGCTTTTCATAAAACCTAAAAAATACAAAAAGAATCATCCTTCATCTCTAGACCTAGTCTTTAGGTTTTCTAATCCTAGCGACACTATTCCCAAGCTGAACGATCAATCCCCCGGTACTTGTCACTATACTATACTACAACGATCAGGTACACTGCCTGGTGGGGGTTGTAAGCTTCTCGAGATCCCTCGAGAGGTAAAGCCTGGTGCAATCCCTACGCATCAAGTTTTTGGCGCCGCAGCCCGGGGAATAGTTATTGTCTAGGTTAGGATTTCTTTTTATTAGGTCTACTTGCTAGATTCTTTTCTAGTAAGATTTTATTTTTATTTTTTAGGTTCTCTTTAGTCTATCTTATTTCTTCGTGTTTTTGTTCGTAACTCTTCGCCATCTGACATCATGGACGATGGTAACATCTTTGAACCCATCATCCCACCACAACAAGACCACCCACAAAACCCACCACTAGCTAACCAACCTCTTAGGCCCCGAACCCTAGGAGAGTACTCCCGACCTAGCCACCAAGGCTATCGAAACACCATTGAGCTCACCCAAGGAGCCAATGTGTCTCCCTTGCGATTCGACACCATCCGGTTGGTGCAAAGCGGATGTGCATTCCATGGACTTCGTTCCGAAGATCCAAATCAACATCTCAAGGACTTCCTTAAAATCATAGATTCTACAGACCTTGATGCTACAACTAGAGAGTCGACCCGATTACGCCTATTCCAATTCTCTCTACGTGATCAAGCTAGTCAATGGCTTGAGCGTTTACCCGCGGGATCCATCACCTCATGGGATGATCTCACCACTCGTTTCCTTGCTCAATTTTTCCCACCGGGGAGAACTACCAAGCTTAGAAATGATATCTTGATGTTCCAACAATGTCAAGGTGAAACTCTATATGAAGCATGGACTCGATTCAAGGACTTACTCCAAAAAGTCCCTCATCATGGCATAGATCTTTGGCTCCAAGTCCAAATCTTCTATGACCATATCGATCTATCCACAAGGCGAGCCATTGACCAATCGGCCGGTGGTAAGCTACGTGACCTAAGTGCGGAAAAATCATGGGAACTCATAGAAGATCTTGCTCTCTATGACAACAAAAGTTGGAATGATCCCCGTGATTTGAACAAAACGGTCAAGGCAATATCTTTGCCTTCGAACAATTCTAGCACTCCCGACCATAGGATCATGGAACTTGAGGACCAAGTCAAGTTTCTCATGAAATCTTACAAAGCTCCTAAGCCTTCAAGCCAAGTGAACAAAATCGCTTCTTCATGCGAATTATGTAGTGGTCCCCATGACACTCGTGATTGTGTGGAACTCCCCGGAACAGCTTTTGCGGACTACGCATCATCGCGTACCGATGAAGCGGGAGATAAGTGGTACGCTTTCAAACCCGAGCCAAACCCTTATGGTGATTCCTACAACCCCTCTTGGAAAAATCACCCAAACCTTAGGTGGAAACAAAACAAGTCAATTCTTCCAATCCGCTTAATCGTTACCAACCAAACGGTCCACCCTCCAACCGTACTTTCAACAACAATCCTTCTAACAACTATGATAGTACCAACAATCTTGAAGGATTGATGTCCAAGTTTATGGCATCTCAAGAGGCTCGCATAGCTAGGTTTGAAACCGAATTCAACCAACAACAAACGGAGATGACCAACAAGATTGACGACTTGTTGAAAGCCCTCAACAACCAAGCGTTAACTACACCTAGGAAGGACACTAGGGATGCCAATAACGGAATCCAAACTAAGGACCCCTCGTCATCCAAACATGTCCACTTTGTCAATGTTGTCACCATTAAGCCAAAAGATAAGGATATAGAAGAAAGTGACAAAGATGAAGTTGAAGTAGAAACCGAGACTAGGGATGAAATTAGGGAAGTTGAGGTTAATAAGGAAGAAGAGTTAGAGGAACTAGAGACCATAGAAGAGTACTTTGACAAGTTGCCCACCAAGGAAGAACGGGAATATCATAAGGATTTATTCGATGGCCCCGAGACACCATATATCCTTGGCACACCCCTTATCAAAATGGGAGACCCCTCTAACATCAACATACCATGCAACATTGGGCATATGCATATATGGAAAGCCTATATCGATCCTAGATCTCCTATAAATATCATGACTAGGACTTATTATAATTGGGTAATGAAGAAATAACTTGGTTATAGGATGATGCCCAATAAGAATTTGATAAGTAATTTTGTAGGAAGAGTGAAAGGATTGCATGTGATTGTGGGAAATTTCACTTATGAGATCGATTTTATGATAGTAGAGGATACTCGTCCGGTGATAGATGCTTGCCTAAGCCAAGTAGTGTTCGGAAAACCATTTGTTGAGGCCACTAAGATGAGTTTTGATCCGACTTTAGGGATAGTTAGGTTCAAGGAGGAGAATGATGAGATTGCCTACCAAATGCCCTATAAGATTGAGCAGTACCGACTCCTGTCTAATATAGAAAAAGAAGACAAACAAGCAGCTTATTATAGGAATGATGAGGATAGACGTAGAGGAGTAGAGTATGTGATGAATAGGATGCTTGGTTTCTACAAAGAATGCTTGCAACTAGGTCCGGAATACAAAACTGGTATAGGAGATAACCTAGAGAGTGAGACCAGCGATGAAGTCACGTAGTAACCCATGACCTTGAGTCTAGCTACAAGACTCGTAAATAAAGAAAAGCGCTTCTTGGGAGGCAACCCAAGTTTTGTGTGATTTTTATTTTGTTTGTTTGTTATTTGCTTCCATATGCATGCTTTATTTTTATTGTTGGTAGATCATGTTTCAAAACTAAAATGATGAAAATACTTTATTTTGTTGTTTGGCCTAGTCTTAACTTCATCCAATGGTATTTCGCAAAAGATAAGTGTAAGGGAAACCCCAAATATGTTTTTAAGGAACAAAACCGATCATAATTCTCCACAATATTAAGTGAACATGTATATTCATATTTGTTTGAGTCAAATGCTTGTATCGAGTCATAATGATGTTTTGCAGGATTTTCCAGGAAGTAGGACGGAGTTTTTTCCAGAAATTTTCCGAAAACTTAACATAAGAATTTCTGCAGGTCACTTCCGACGGCGTCACGAGTTTACTCTTGACGGCGTCACGTGTAAAATTCTGGAAATTTTACCAGTTTTGTTTTTCTAACAGAGTCTTAAAGTTTTTGTTGAATCTTTAGTTTTATAATCTCCAGGAAATCTGCAAACATCATTCCACAAGCATTATATCTTATTTTGTTTTCTAGGATTTGTTAGCATATATAGATTGCCGCCGATTTTATGCGAGGTTGCCTTGTTTGTTTTCTCAGGTTTTACAGGTTATGTATGACAAGAAGATGATTTATATTCTGGAAGGGAAGCTTTGATTGTTCATTTTCTTGGAGGAAGATCTAACCTGGCCACCTTATTATCCATACCGAGCGAATCAGGGGAGTATTTGATTTCGTTCTTTTTACTTATTTCAATTTTACATTCTTTACTTGAACATTGGGGACAATGTTCATCCTAAGTGTAAGGGGAGGGTAAAATGATGATACCTTACAGATACACTTTCGCTTGAGTTTGTTTGTTTGATAGTAGATGTGTAATAAAACTAGGAGAAATACTTGCTAGTGTAATTTTAGCGCCAAATTTAAAATTTTTTACAACATTTAAGAGTGAAATTTTAGCCATAGCAAGCGTCTCATGGATAGGAGATCGTATGACTAGCACAAAACCGTACTATTCAGAAAAATTTTCCACCCAAATACGTGAGGTTCGTCTTTAGATTTGATAGGAAAAGCATTTACTATTAGTGCTTATGAGTGTACCGGTAGCATCTAGATTCTAGAACTTGCGTTAGTGATGCATCCCGAGACCGCTAGTGAGACTACATTCGTGTAGTAGGATTTACTACATGATAAGAGGCATTAGGATCACCCTTGTGTTAAACCCGTATCATAATTACTTGACCATTTAAGTCATATTACTTGGCTAGTTAAGTCAATTAATTTTTCCCACACCTTAGCGTTGTACTCATTTTTAGTACCCGAAACCCCTAGTACACCCCTCCGAGCCTATCTTTTCGTTTCTAACTTTAAGCGTCTTACTTAAAGGAAGAATTTGTTACACCCCACTTAAATGTACACCCAAATCGCCTTAGCCTTCCGTGTATGCATTCATCTTTAGTGCATTATTGTTATTTGTTAAACCCTAAGTTAATTATCTAATTGATAACATGGTTGCTAAGTCGAGTCATATCCTTGTACATATTGTTTTGGGACGATTGGGACTCATGGGTAAAGTACTTATTTTATGGAGTAATGGGGAAGAACATCATATTATTACCTCCGTATGTGCATTAATCTTAAAAGTACTCCAAGTGTTTTATTAGATTAGGTTATTGTAAAGTATGTTAAAATTCAAGTGTAAGGGGAATTTTCATTCCCTATGATGTATTATTTTGGATGGTAGGGTAAGAGTATGCACAAATATATATATATATATATATATATATATATATATATATATATATATATATATATATATATATATATATATATATATATATATATATATATATATCGAAAAAATCAAGAAAAAGAAAAAAAAAATAGAAAAAAGAAAAGAGAAAAACATACGGACTACCATCCCTTTTCATTCTATGTTCATTTTATGTTTTTGTTATTTTTCATTTATTAGCTTAAGTCGAGTCTAGTTGATTAGTCTCAAACAGTCAGAAAATATCAACTAAGTAATGGTCAACAAGTCAAACAGCTTAAACCAATGCTTCCGTGGAATATAGTGTTTCCCCGGGTCGTTATGTCCCAACGAGGTGTGCGAAGGTATTAAAAACGAATCTGTGATCGAGTGATTATGAACAGGAAAGGGTATAAGTGTGAGTGAGTGATTAGTCTAAGGGTTTATAAAACAAAATAGCTTAAATAAGCTATAAGAGTGATTACGTAAAAGCCAGATATCTAAAAACGTTTAAAACCTAAAAACGCGTACGTTTAATTTAAATCTACGTAAACGTACGAAACAAAAAACGATTTTAACTAAAGTAGGAATTTGCATGCCTTAGGGGCTTAAATGCAAATTAAATAAACTTAAAATTTTTATTTTATAATTACTAACTAATTAATTAATTATTATTTATTTAATAACTATTTTTAACGATTTAATAATACACTAATAAATAAAAAAATGTAAAATAAGTCTTGAAAAATAAAATTAAAATTTCTAAAAGTCTAAAATATTATAAAACTTATTTTAAAACTAAAATTATATTTTTCACACTATTTATCTAATTATTATTAATTAATTATTATTTAATTATTATTTAACTAATTATATTATTTAAATTATTATAAATACTAAAAAGACTTAGATAATTAAGAAGATTTTTATAAATCTAATTAACCATAACAGGAATCCTAAAAAATTATAAAAAGTTGATTTTATGTATTTTTAAACTAGTTTACTAATTATTATTCTAATTATTAATTAATTATCAATTAAACTAATTAAATTATAAAAAATAGAAAATGAACAGTAAAAATTCTAGAAAAATTTCTAAAAATGTTTTATAACATATGAAAGCTAGGAAAAATATAAAAACTAGGTGTTACTTAATAAAAACTAATTATGCTATTTAATACTTAATTATTAATTAATAATTAATAAAACTAATATTAATTCTAATAAATACTAAATGACAAAATAAAAATCTGAGAAAATTACTAAAAATACTTTAATATAAAAGGAAATTAATAAAAATATAAAAATACCAAGTACTTAATAAAAATATAAAAATTAAAATTAAAATTTAAATTACATTAAATAGAAACTATCACTATTATTAATATTTGATTTTCTGGAATTTTCTTTTGGAAACTTGTTTTATACCTAAAAACAAACAACTTTTATGAAAACAACTTTTATGTAACTTAAAAATAAGCACTGTGAGAGCTTATTAGCTTCACAGTTGACTTTGTTTGACTAAACAAAGAAATAAGCTCAATTGGAATTATATGGGGTCCACAATGGTTAATTCAGGTTCACACAAGTTACTTGGACATGCTTGAGCAAGATTTGATAAGATAAGTGATGAGGCGAAAAATGAACCACTTTTAGGGGGTCATTTAAGCCCGGAATTGAATTTATTTGATCAAATATTGCTCTAAATCGTTCCTTTTGTGATTTTAGGTACTTTGGGAGAGAAATCTGAAAAAAAAAAAAAAAAAAAAAAAAAAAAAAAAAAAAAAGCAATTCGGACGTTTTTGGAGCATAAAAGTGAAGAAAACGCCAAAGTCTTAATTTTCCTTGCTGAGAACAGTAGGTGACGGCGTCAAGAAGAAAATCCTGACGGCGTCAAGAGTAATTTCCATGACGACCAAGTACAGAATTGAAGGCGTCACGAGGTAGAGCGTCAAGAGTAAAATACGTGACGGCCTGGAAAATGCTATAACGTGACGGCGTCAAAAGTAGATCAAGGCAGTCCGAGAAGTATTTTGGCGGCGAGATGACGGCGTCACCAATTTGGTCTTGACGCCGTCAGCCTCAATTTCCTATATATAGTTTTCTAATTTTCATTCATAAAAAAAAAGGAGAAGTTTTGGAGAAACCCTAAGGCCGAACTTAGTATGAATTTTACAGGTTTTTCAAGGGTTCTCAGCCCTTGAACCCTTTCATGTGTAATTGAGATAAGTATTCTTTTAATTCAATCAATATGTCTATGTGTTGGTTGTCTATATCTTGTTCTTGTCTTAATTCCATCATGCGAGGCTAGATCTATCTTGTGTTTGTTTAGATCTAATGAAACCTAGATGTTAATTATGTGTTGATTACTTGTTTATGGTTGTATTGGATGAATGATTTTGATGTTAGGCTTAAGAAAACTGACAGATCTCCAAATGGTAACATGCTTGAACGTCTTAGGAAACATGAACTGACGTGCACTAGGTTTTATTGGTTGTATTTAATGCATGAGTAAATTCTAATGATCCCATGTTAGGAGCTTCTTAGCCGGCTCGACATAGGAGTGAAGTAGGCACTCATAAGATTGGGGAATTAAGTGCGCCACCCCATGAATGGCATTAAGGAATACAATCCGTCATCCACGCAACTATAACAAGTAATTAACGTGTAAAAGATATCTAGGGAGTAGTGAAATCTAAGTAAACACAACTTCTCCTCTTATTGCTCACAACCTTAGTTAATTTAGTTTGTTTTCATTTCTAGTATTTTATTTTGATTCCATCTTTAGTATTGGGTTAGTTGACTAGCAACTAATTCTGCCCAAATCCTTCAAAACACGAGATTTTTACTTGCTTTCTAAAAAATATAAAAATACAAAAATAATCATCCCTCATCTTTAGAACTAGTATTTAGGTTTTCTAATCCTAGCAACCCTATTCCTAGCTGAACGATCAATCCCCCGGTACTTGTCACTATACTAAACTACAACGATCAGGTACACTGCCTGGTGGGGGTTGTAAGCTTCTCAAGATCCCTTGAGAGGTAAAGCCTGGTGCGATTCCCACGTATCAATAAGCTCACAGAATAAGCTAATAAGCAATAAATAAGCACTTGGTTTCTTAGTTAAACACTAAAACAGGGACAGACTTAAGTGCTTATTTCAGGTGGGGTCCAGTGAGTCTCAGGTCAAACTATTGGTCAATACTAGAAGAGTACTAGGAGGGGGTTCAAAGAACCAAAAATGGGACTTGTGGGACCACTGTGGTGGCCAGAAATCACCACCAAAGGTGGTGGTGTGGATGGTGACCTGCTGATGCGGGGGAAGGGTCTTCCCTGCAGCCTACTTTGGATGAAGGTGGGGCCCACAGGGAAAATGGCAAAAATAAAATGAAGGTAGGACTTTGAAGATGAGGTGATGGAATACAAGTCCTAACAAGCACAACCCCCAAAGCCAAACACAAAATTCTAAAATATTCTTGCAAAATCTGCCTTTCTGCACTAAGGTGGTATTTGACTTTTCATATGAACTTGTAACTTTGACTTAAGTGAAATTCTACACTAATTTATGGACTAATTATGATATGTTATGATATAATGAGACTGAATTAAGCTATAGTAACAACTTATTAACTAAAATGATGAAATTTAGACCTTATACTCCTAACAGTAAACTCAGAGATTAGTTTAAAAGGAAAATTGACTTTTCTTCTAACAAGCTCTGGATTTATTGACCAAACTGAGGTATTAGAACCTAATGAAGCATGATAACATAAATAACAACAAACAATACACTTAATATCACAGAGATACCAACAGATCCAAACACACCTTAACAAGTACTTGTCTGTGATTTTCAAAGCAGATACTAATTAAGACCATGAAATAGATTCTTGAATACTTAATATGATATAGTAAACAAAATGGAACACATAGACTTATAAATAAACAGATATGAAGCTACTATACAGTAAAAACCAAAAATAGAACTTTGAGCTTACAAGTTATTCAAGCTAGGTACTGAGAACCAAGGACATGTAACAATCCTATAAGCTTCTTAACAAGCTACTAATACCAGGAAAAGCCATTATCCACCCTGCTCCATTGCTCCTTAATCTTCTACACTGAATTTTTATTTTTTTGCTATTTATTTTTATTTTTCTTATTTTTTTTAGTTATGAACTAAAACTGGATGAAAAGCTTTAAAAGCTTGTGAATAAACTTTCATAAGCTTAAACAAACACGGATAACAACATTTAACAAGTTTAAGCAAATTTGTCAAATTTGCTTACAATTGCTAAATTCGAATTCGTAAAAGAGAACCTGAATTTAATTGCAAAGATAGATTAAATTACACAAACTAAAGTGATTACAACATTCTTAAACCTAAAAACATGATTGAAAATTAAAGACAATTAAAAACGACATAGTGCTATTAAAAACTCCACTACTCACTTTCTGTGTTGCTTCATTCTTTAACTTTATAGACTTTCCATGCTCCACTTGACTTTCTGAGAATATCCCACATCTATTTTTGACCATTCGATTGCTTAAAGTGATCTTGGCCTTTGAATATAATATTGGCGCCAAAATATCTTTTAACAGATGGATGTTGCTTGTGAGGATTTTCAGGACAATTAAGGGTCTTTGGGAGGTATTGAGCAAAACAGGGGAATGGTATGGTTTTGAGGTGAACATGGTGGGAAAGGCATTAATTGCTTGTGTGCTACTGTAGGGGTGGAAGGAGGTGGTGGAGTAGTAGGTTAGACAGCTGGGAAGTGAGGTGGAAAGGTAGTGGTGAAACCACTAAGGTGGAAAGGTGTAGCAGTAATGGTGGTTTTGGAGGGGAAGGTGAATAGTAGACGGGGGAGTGGTATTTGTGGAGGGTTGACCGGGTCATCGCCAGGGAATGGGATGGTCTTGTTTATTTTGGGCTTGGGATTGGGTTGGATCAGGGGTGTGGTAGGTTTATTTTGGATTTGGATGGGTTAATATATAAAGGGATTGGTTTGTTTGTTTATTTAAAAACCATAAGGACTAATTATGTAATTTGCAGAATTTTGAGGGGCTGGTTTTGTAAATTTACCAAAGCATACACAAAGACCAAACTTGACAAGGATGAATAGTACAAGGTCCATTTTGATATTTTCCAATTTTTGAATTCCAGGGACTAATCTTGCCAAATGTGAAACTTCAGGGACCAAAAATGCAATTTCATTAAACTTGCCAGCCAAGGACCATTCCTGCCATATATGAGAAGTATAAGGACAAAATTTATTTTTCCCAAAGTTTTTACATCCCAGGGACCATTTATGTCAATTTTGCCAAGTTGACGGACTAAACATGTAATTTTGTGAAACTTTGCACCAAAGGACTAAATATGTAATTTGTGATTCAAAAAGGACCTTTGGTGACTTTTTCATGTTTTAGAATAACCAGGGACTAGTTTTGACAACTTTTGAAACTTAAGGGACTGAAACTGCCAATTATGCAAACTTTGTTCGTTTTTTTATCTGTTTTTGATTATTTTGCATTTGAAACATATAAAACACACTTCTAAGATATTTTAAGTATTTTGATGCATATTTGAGTGTTTTTGGATGTTTTGGCAGTTCAGATTGGTATAAAATGATGAGTATTTAGACACTCATCACTAGTCTTGTCTTAGCAACGCCATATTGTACATGTAATTAACCAAGATTGTTAACTCGCCACCAGTAAAGACTGCCTATATCCAACAAAACCGTGTATTCCATATCCCTACACCTAACGTTACAACCCTTTAAAATACCTCTTTGATAGTTTATCCTAGGTGCTTACGCCATGTGGTGGAGGTTTGATCCTTTCTCAAGCCTATGGTAATCTATTTTCCTATGACAGGTAGTGAGAGATGTTTTCCATTTCCATATTGTGATATATACTTTATTACACCCGAGAGATGTGAGTATCTAAACACTATTTGTGAGGTGCTATTGTATGACCTCCGTGCTTGTCTTTGGTCTTTAATGGAACGATTAATTGTTGTAATTACTTTTATATTAGTGTTAAATGACCCCTAGCTTGTATTTTGACTAGAATAAAAGCGCATTTGCTTGAGGACAAGCAAATCTCAAGTGTAAGGGTATATGATGAGGCAAAAAATGAACCATTTTTAGGAGATCATTTAAGCCCGGAATTGAATTTATTTCATCAAATATTGCCCTAAATCGTTCCTTTTGTGATTTTAGGTACTTTGGGAGTGAATTCTGGAAAAGGAAGCATTTTGGACGTTTTTGGAGCATAAAAGTGAAGAAAACGGCAAAGACTTAATTTTTCATGCTGAGAACAGTACCTGACGGTGTTAAGAAGAAAATTGTGACGGCGTCAGGAGTAAAATCCATGACGACCCAGAGAAAACCTGAAGGCGTCAATAGAAGGGCGTCAAGAGTAATTTTTGTGACGGCGTCAAACCCAGATCTAGGCAGTCCGAGAATTTATTTGGCAGCGAGATGACGGCGTCAGACATTTGCTCTTGACGCCGTCACCTCACAAAATCTATATATACTTTTCTATTTTTCATTCATTAAGAGAGGAACTTGTGTGGAGAATACTAGGGTCGAACCTAATAAACCCTAGGTCGTTTGTAACAGTATTTTCAAGGGTTTTTACCCCTTGAAACCTTTCATGTTCAATTAAGATAAGTCCTCTTTCAATTCATTCAATATGTCTATGTGTTGTTTGAATATATCTTATGCTTGTCTTGATTTCAACATGCTAGGCTAGATCTTTCATGTGTTTGCTTAGATGTAATGAAACACAATATCAATATTATAGTATAGATATAAGCTCAAGAGATCCGCAAAGAAATACGGATAACCCGAGGTCGTATTCCGTGTGAAGGGTGAATGGAATTCCGAATTTCCGATTCGGAAAACGTGTCGTGAAAAGTGGTAAAAAGTGATGTGAATGAGATTACACTAATGAAATAGTAAATGAAGCACAAATAATCAACTAAGCACGTAATTCAAGTAAAGCAACTAGAAACGTAACGTAGAAACGAAAATCGTAAGCTAAAACGGAAAATAAACGTTAACGTACGAAATAAAACGCGACTTTAAAGCTACGCTACTCCTATGGACTTGGAAATAATTTTCAAAAATTAAAAATGATAAAAGAAAATTTTGAGAAAAAGAAAAATATTTTTTTGACTTTTTATTTATTTATTATGAATTAAAAACTATTTAACTAATTAAAAATTGAAAGAAAATGCAAATAAATTGAGAAAAATGAAAAATTAATTTTGAAAAATATAAAATAACTAAAAAGAAATTTTAAAACTAAAAACTAATTTTTTTTGGCTTTTTATGTAATTTTTAGAAATTAAAAACTATTAAAACTAATTAAAAATTAAAAATTAAAAATAAATTCAAAATAAATGGGATTGCCACTCGAAGCATGTTCGATAAAACCAAGTAACTCTTGAGCGTACTCCTCCGTAACTTCGTTGATAACGTCGATTCGGTTAACGGAATATTTGTCAAACTCGGAAGAGTACCTCGCGGTTTGATCCAAGTTAAAAGTTACGGCTTCGGTACCAACGCGTAGGGTAATTTCTTCATCGAAAACATCAATCAAAGCACGACCAGTCCTTAGGAAACCTCTTCCGAGAATGAGAGGTACCCGCGGATCAACATCAAAATCAACAACGACAAAATCGGCAGGGAAATGGAATTTTCCCACATTAACAAAGACATCATCGGCTATTCCCATCGGGCGGGAAGTAGATCGGTTGGCAAGCTCGAGGGTCATACAAGTCGGAGTCAAATTGGGTAAAGACAACTTCTTCCAAATTGATAACGGCATTAGGTTAATGCTAGCGCCAAGATCGGCCAGGGCGAAGCATTGAACCATCCCAGGAAAATTACACGGAATGAGAAATCGACCGGGGTCTTCAAGCTTTTCGGGGAGCTTTTTGAGGATAACCGCCGAACAATTCTCATTCATCTGGGTTCGTGATTTTTCAAATAATTTCTCTTTGTTATTCAAAAGACCTTTTAGCATTGAAGCAAATTTAAGCATCAAAAGTATAGCATCCGCGAGAGTTATGTCAAAATGTAGCTCTTGAAAAACTTGGTAAAACTTTTCCATCTGAATTTTATCTTTCTCACGGTGCTTTTGTTTGTTTAAGCGTGACGGATAAGGTAAATTAACTTTCACGGGACTTTCAGTTTCATTAACAACTTTATCTTTTCCTTTAGACGTTGGGACCACCGGAGGTTGGATGTTCTCGGTCCTTCCATTATTACTAGGAATTTCCGTATCCGTTGTCGCCTCGGTTTCACGGACGACTACCTTGGGAGACGAAGAAGAAGAAGGGGTAGTCGGAGCCATTGGTCCATCGATTACAATGCCACTCCTAGTCATGATCGCCTTAGCATCGCCCCTCGGGTTAGCGATCGTGTTGCTTGGAAGAGTACCCAAGCCCGAGGGTCGATCATTTAAAGACTTTTTCAATTCGGCCATTTGATTAATTAACATTTTATTCATTTCCTCTTGACTTTTCATAAACTGCTTTAGTAATTCATCCGAAGACGACTGATTCACAACTGGATTTTGAAAATTTTGACCACGATTGTTGTTATTGAAACCTTGATTCTGAAAATTCTGATTATAATTCCCATGATTAACATTTTGAAAATTTCCATGAAAATTCCCTTGATTCGGGCCTTGATTATAATTTCCCCGATTTTGATTTTGAAAACCATGATTTTGATTCTGAAAACCATGATTTTGATTCTGAAAACCATTGTTCATCCGATTTTGATTAGCATTGTGATTAAATTGATGATTTCGGTTTTGCACATTTTGATTAACTTGATTGACTTGATTAACCGGATTGACTTGATTCGGTTGATTGAAACCGGGTGGTCCAACATAATGGTTCGAACGGTAGCTAAGAAGATTTCGGTCACCCGGTGGTTGGTATCCGTTACCGCCCATATTGTAGGTTCCCGAAGTAGCATACACATTCTCGTGAGTGTAGCCACCGGTGGCTGGGCACTCAAAATACGAATGAGGACCACCACAAGTCTCACAAACATTGTTGACCATATTAACTTGATGGTTCTTGACTTGATTTTGATTCTGAGACGTTTGGTGCATTCTTAAAACAGCAGTCGACAAATCATCGAGTTTCTTAGTAATTGCGGCTATTTCAGAATTAGACGTAGAAGAATTGTGAGCAACGGTTGTTCTTGACTCATTCCTCTCGGCAGAGGAATCCCAGTAATTGTAATGAGCAGTCATGTTCTCAATAAGTTCGTAGCAATCTTCAGGACGTCGTTTCATAAAAGTTCCACCCGCAGCTGCATTGATCGTGTCCCGATGTCGCAAAGTCAAACCATTGTAAAACGTATCAATTATCGTAACAAGAAGCATGTTATGGTTTGGACACCGATCAATAGCAAGCTTATAGCGTTCCCAGGCTTCGAATAAAGATTCGTCGGGAAGCTGACGGAAATTGCTAATATCGTTTCGAAGTTTCGTCACCATCGATGGTGGAAAATATTTCGCCAAGAACTTCGATACCATTTCTTCGAAGGTATGAATCGAGTTCTTGGGAAGACGATCAAACCAAGCGGTAGCATGATGCGTCAAAGAATAGGGGAAGAGAGAAAGACGAAGGGCGTCATCGGAGACCCCATGTTGTTTCATACTTTGGGTGACGGTTAAAAATTTGTCTAGATGCTTGTTAGCATCATCACCCGGTAATCCGTGAAATTGGCACGAATTCTGGACTTGTTAAATCATGTGGTGCTTAAGTCCAAAATCCGTAGCCTCAATATTGAGAGGGGCAATCGGACCGCCTCTACCGTGCATTGTCGGTTGACACAGCTCCTCCATTGTTCGGAGATCGGGAGCTGGTGCATTTTGAACAACACCCACCGGAGGGTGTTGATTGTTGTGGTTGTTTTGTTCCATTTCCATAATGTTAGGGAAACGAACTTTGTGTGTGTGACGTATCAAACTCTCGGGGTTCGATAATGGAGAAATAAGACGTTTAGAAGATGAACGGGTGTTCATACACCACAAAAACTCAAATTTTGAAAAATAAAAGGAAAATCTTTTTGTATTTTTGTTTTTATAAAGCAAAAACTTAAACTTTTGTTTTTTTTCTTTTTCATACGTTACGTTAATCGTAAACCGTTTCCCTTAATCTACTCGCGATGGAACGGGAGAGAAGAATGGATCTCTCTTCAGCTTGCAATTTAATGTCAAAGCTTCCGTATTTTCCGCTTATTCGGTTGTAGAATTAAAGTAATCCGATTAGCAACTAATTTCACGCGTAGTTATATTGGGAGACTTATTTGGTTTACAACGCCCTTTCTTTCGATCGAGTCGAGGCTGTAACTTTATTATTTTTTTGGTATTTTTGAAAACACTTTAGTAAAAGTGTTTTTGATTTTTCAATTTTTATGGTTTTTATAGAAAATATATACAAGGAAGGTTTTCAAAACACAATTTCGGAAAACGAAAACGAAAAATTCACTTCAACCTTCCCCGGCAGCGGCGCCAAAAATTGATTTGTGAAAAACACAATATCAATATTATAGTATAGATATAAGCTCAAGAGATCCGCAAAGAAATACGGATAACCCGAGGTCGTATTCCGTGTGAAGGGTGAATGGAATTTCGAATTTCCGATTCGGAAAACGTGTCGTGAAAAGTGGTAAAAAGTGATGTGAATGAGATTACACTAATGAAATAGTAAATGAAGCACAAATAATCAACTAAGCACGTAATTCAAGTAAAGCAACTAGAAACGTAACGTAGAAACGAAAATCGTAAGCTAAAACGGAAAATAAACGTTAACGTACGAAATAAAACGCGACTTTAAAGCTACGCTACTCCTATGGACTTGGAAATAATTTTCAAAAATTAAAAATGATAAAAGAAAATTTTGAGTAAAAGAAAAATATTTTTTTGACTTTTTATTTATTTATTATGAATTAAAAACTATTTAACTAATTAAAAATTGAAAGAAAATGCAAATAAATTGAGAAAAATGAAAAATTAATTTTGATAAATATAAAATAACTAAAAAGAAATTTTAAAACTAAAAACTAATTTTTTTTGGCTTTTTATGTAATTTTTAGAAATTAAAAACTATTAAAACTAATTAAAAAATAAAAATAAATGGGAAAATTGCAAAATAAATTTCTAAAAATCTAAAATAACTAAAAATAATTTTCTAATATTTTTTTGGATTTTTCTGGGGTTTTCTGATTTTTTTGGATTTTTTTATTAATTAAAAAGTAATTAAAAATGATTAAAAATGAAAACTAAATAGGAAAAATAGCAAATGAGCTCAGAAAAATATGAAAATTTTAGGGAAATTCTAAAATAATGTTTAAAAGCTAAGAAAAATAAAAAAAAAATGAAAAATAAGCACTGGAAATGCTGATTAGACCCAAACTGCTTATTGAAAAGTGATTATTGATAAGCAAAACTTGACCAATTGACCTAAAACTTTTACCAACTGATTTTTGAACTTATTTAAGCTTGATGAAATAGTTGTGAGGCCAAAAGATGCACAGAAACACAGATGTGGGCACAATTCAAGTTCAATAAGCCAAATGGAATAAGCAATAAGCTGATACAGATAAGCAGAAAGCACAAATCAACTGAGAACAACTACTATGGGAACTAGCAAGCTCAATGGACCCACAAAACTCAGAGTAAAAGCTAGGAAACACAATTGCAGCCCTACTCTAAGTGGCAAACTTAGGGTCCAATGAGCTCAACTGAATAAGCTATTAAGATGAGCAAATAAGCTGAGACAAGCAAACTTAATGGCCCAAACTATTGACCAACCAGCAGAGATCACAAAACAACCTTGAAATCTGAGCTAAGATTCAATCTACTGTACTTAAGAAGCCTAGAAACTTGGTCCAGAACTGAGTAGCAGGGCACTTAGCAGGTTCAGACAATCAACTTCAAGCAGCTTATTAGATAAGCAAATTAAATCCAAACCTCAAAATTCTTTTTGACACTTGTAAACTTACTTCCAAATTCCACAAAAAGGCTTTTAAAAAGTATTTTGAATCACAGATTAGATCTGTGCACTTCTTTGAAATACTGACCAAAGCAGAAAACAAATGGCTATTTTGACTTTTGATTAAACACAAAACTTTGACCAATTCAAATTTTCAATCCTCAAATCTTACTGAATTCATGTTATTATACCAATATATGATTAAAACAAGCTAATACTAAAGCTAATGCAACTATAGTAACTGATATCACAACCTAGAACTTAACTGTAATGATGATTATAAGCTAATTTGACTTTTAATGCTTATGACCTATTGTTTTATGTTATGTTAACTCTAATACCAACCTAAGTAACTAGTATCAACTGAAAAATAACCTCTGTGTAGGACTTAATACCAGCAAACACTACAATGCCAAACACTCCTACTATGACTGTCTACACTAGAAACTACCACAGATTCAACAATGAGCAATCCAAACCTGAACCTATGAACTCACAATGATTCAAACACTTAAAACCAATGCAGAAAACAGATCACAGATGCAAGTATTACTCAGAAAATAGATCCACAGATGTATGACAGAAATAGTGCTACTCAAACAACATCTATCAAATCAAACAGCCAAACAGATGAGATAAACTACTAGAACCAATTTATTAGATCAACACAAGCAGTAACAATCAAATAAGAACAACTACACACAGATCTAAACTACTACTTATACTATTGATGCAAAATTAAGAAGAAAATGTAAATAAGAGCTTACAAACCCCTCAGCCAAACAGAGGGGGACTCCCACACAGCCTATCTTTAGATAGGCTAACAGCTCCTTGTTAGCTACCTTTGAACTCCAAATAAGCTATTGCTTATTGCAATAAGCTCTGTTGACCAATCAGTTGACCTTTTGAGGCTTATGAAAGATTTGAGTACTTTGGTGCCAAAATAAGTATCACAAAAGCTATAAAAGCTTATATGAAAACTGAATTAACAAAACTCAAGCTTATTGAAGCTTGTTTTTATAACTACTTTGTATTTTTTTTTTTAATTTTTTTTTGTATTTTCTGATTTTTTATTTTTTATTTTTTATTTTTTTTTTCTTTTTATATAACTGTAAATAACAATAAGTAAATAAATATGACCAGTATTACTGAATTTAAAAGCAATAATAAAAGAGAATTAATTAAGATGAAAACAGAAATTAAGCAATAAGCAATGAATAAAGTAAACTAGAACTAAGACAAATCAATAATAAAACTGAATTTAACTTTTCATTAATAAAAGGATTTCAAATACAAATTGAAATGACAGCATAACAATACTAAAAAGAGGCACACTATTACAATGAAATGGAGGGGGTATATATAGGAGAGCTGAGAGCTGCTAGAGTATGTCCAGGTCATCAATCCGCGTCACTTTGTGTTTCTTTGAGTCTTTCTCAGCCCTTGATCACGCTCTAGATGCTTCCAATCATTTTAGACCCTTGATTTGCGTGCCCTGATGTGATGTATCCTCCGTGTGATTGCTCATTGGCCCACGTACCCCTCTGTCATGTGCTGACATTCCCTGACACGTGACTATCCCTTCTAGAAACCTCATCATTGGGTAATTATTATCCAATCGGGGTAATTGAGCGTGGGGTAGTTTTAGGGTTCTTGGTAAACAGTAGTTTTCTGGGTTTGTGGTAAAAGGGGGCGCGGGTATTTTAAAAAGGTATTAATTAGGGGTTGGGTCGGGTTTATGTAGCAGGCCGGGTAGAATAAAAGGGAGGTTGGGCTTTGTTTCTTTTTTTGGGCCAAGTGGTATTGTGGATCCGGTTGTGTTTATTGGTTTAGGAGTAGTATTAATCACAAGGACCAAAGTTGTAAATCTAAAAATCCAGGGACCAAATCTGTAATTTACCAAAAGTGTAATCCAAGGGTATTTGTTGCCATTCTAAGATTCATGGAGGACCACTTGATGATTTTTCTTTACATTATCTTTGAGAGACCATTAATGCCAAACTCTGAAAGTTGAGGGACTAATGTTGTAATTTCTTCAAACTTTCACCAGGGACTAAACATGCAACTTTATGAATTCCTGAGGACTCCTATTGACAATTTGAACTTTCTTTGATCATTTTGCTTCCCCGGCTCCGGCTTTTGACCTTTTTCCAATCTCGTGCTCGTTTTTGTCGGTTTTGGTGTCGTTTTTGTTCATTTTTCTCATATCCGTACCTGCACATACACAAATACAAAAACATGCATTCTCTTGGCATTTTTGGTTAGTATTTGGTGTTTTTGGTCTGAATTAAGGTCTAAAAAGGATGAGTGATTAAGCACTCATCAAAATCCCCCAGACTAAGGTATTGTCGTGCCCTCACGCAATGTCATCACCTCACGCTTAAAAGATAAATAATTTTCAAAACCTCTCTTTACTGACATTGTAAAGTAGCAATGATGTTCAAGAGAGATAGTAAAATCATTTATTCTCAAAAACGCTCCGTTTTCCGATTTCCATGAATAACAACTACTACTACTGTTTTTGTACTTTTTTCATTTTTATATAAGTGACGGTTTGCTTTGACTTTCATTATCAATTCTTATCTGTTGATAACTTTCAGGGTCAACGAGTAGAAACACTTCTCACAGAGAAGAGACCGTACGGATAAAAATCGTCATCCTTGATTTTTCACAAGCTCCCAAGCTAAGCGTAAAATCGAAATCATTGTTTATCCAGAAGTTAGATGCTAACACTGCCCACAAAAGTTACTTGTGTATTACCTCTTGTCCCCAGGTCCTAAGTTTTGTATCTAAAGATTTTAATTTGTGAGAAATGAATTGCTTCATATTTTCTCGTTTCGATATTTGTTAGTCCGATAAGAGCACAAAATTTGAACGCTAAATAGTTTCCAAACTTTCCCTCGAAAACCCCTGCATACAGAAATCGGGTCCACATGAAGGTCTCTGATTTAACACGATTTGTGGAGGCACCCTTTTTATTTACGACCGAGACATACCATGTTTGATACCCGAAACGGAAGCTTTTTATTAGGGAAACCCCCGGAGTCGAAGCTTGGCATTTTTGCATAATCATAAGCACTTTAATAATACTTTTGTCCTTAGTCTTTTATTTCTTTTACAATCAACGGTTTATGATCCGCCAAAATGTAAGAGCTTTATTATGACTTTGGATTTCTATCCGCTGCTTTTTTTTTTTTTTTTTTATAGCTTTGGATTCCTCTGCCTTTTTATTTGGCTTTGGACTATTATTATCGATATTCATAATCATATGCCAAACCCCGAGTCCTACGGCCTTTACTAAGATCACAACATCGGCTGCGAACCGGCAAGATGCAATAGTCTATTTCACCGTAACACTGGCAGTACCCCTATGTGTACCAAACCCCCATATGCAGAGATTTTGTTGGGAACGAGAAAAAACTAAGTATTGCCCAAACCGTATACCCTTAATTAATCCTAGACATCTATTTATATATTTGTGACGTTGCTGATGGGAACAAGGAGGCCACAAGTACCTCTCGTGGGTTTTTTAAATCCCAGTAATGCGATCCGTGTATAGCACGAAACTTCTAAATAAACTCTATCATTCCTCGATCTCCGCAAATTTAAAATCCCAAATAATGAGATCCGCGGATGCTTAGCCATAATCTTTTGATTATTTTGGTTAAGGGAAACAAGCTAGGGCTCAACACGCCCGGTCAAGTCGGAACATTTATTTCTACTCTCGCCGGTAGGAAAGTCAAAACAAGGTGTCAAAACTTATATATATATATATATATATATATATATATATATATATATATATATATATATATATATATATATATATATATATATATATATATATATATATATATATATATATTTTTCATTTTTCATTTTTTTTTTGTGCATATAAAAAGGTGACAAAAATTAAAATTTTTGGTGGAAAACGGAGTTGAGTAAGTTAACAGCTCAGACGATGGTACAGGTCAAATCGAATCGAAGATTCACCCCCCCCCCCCCAGACTAAAGTGAAACATTGTCCTCAATGTTTTAAGGGACGGGTAATCCTACGTAAAATCTAAGGCCGTTTATTAATTATGCCAAGAGATAAACGTTAGTCGATAAGATTTTGGATATGGTGAATTTCCGAAAGAGCAGCGAAGGATGAGACTCGAGTGGAGAGAACGACAAACCACGAGCACGAGAGTCCTCAAGCTTCGGGGAAATTCCTGAACATAAACAAACAACCACGAAAACACGAGATATGGAAGAGGTCGCCCTCCTCACGTCACACTTATTAGAAATAAGAAAATAAAGAAAATGAAAATGGATAAGCATGGGGTGCCTCCCACGAAGCGCTTGTTTTTGTTCACCGAGTCACATGAGCTTGACTCGATCCCCGAATTTAATCGTCCTTGGGGAAAGTCTGGAGATCCGGGACAACCATGGGTGGTATGTCCCCTCCGAAGTAATGTTTAACACGATGACCATTCACCTTAAAATTGGGACCATTAGGTTGAGCAAGTTCAACGGTTCCATAAGGAAATACTTGGGTAATGGTGAATGGTCCAGACCAACGGGTTTTTAGCTTGCCCGAGAAAATCTTTAACCGAGAATTGAAAAGAAGGACTCGGTCACCAATATTGAAGACGCGATCTTTAATTTTAGCATCGTGAATCCTCTTTGTCTTCTCTTTGTAGATCAAAGAATTCTCATAGGCCTGATCACGAAGCTCGACTAATTCATTCAATTGAACTTTTCGGTGATCACCCGCGGTTTGAAGGTCAAAATTAGCATGTTTCAAAGCCCAGTAGGCCTTGTGCTCAAGTTCAAAGGGCAAATGGCAGGACTTCCCGTAAACCAGCTTGTAAGGAGTGCACCCAATGGGTGTTTTGTAAGCTGTACGGAAGGCCCAAAGTGCATCATCTAACTTATCGGCCCATGAAGCACGATGTTCACCTACGGTCCTTTCTAAAATACGTTTCAAGCCACGATTGGAAACCTCAACTTGACCACTCGTTTGTGGATGATATGCCGTTGAAAGACGATGTGTGACACCATATTTGAGCATAACTTTAGCGAATTGGTCGTTACAGAAATGGGTCCCACGATCGCTTATAATAGCACGAGGTGCACCAAATCGGGCGAAGAGACTTTTGAGAAATTTCACAACGACTCGGGCGTCATTGGTGGGTAGCGCCTTCGCTTCGACCCATTTAGACAAGTAGTCGACGGCCACGAGTATATATTTGTTACCACGAGAAGACGGGAATGGACCCATGAAATCAATACCCCAGACGTCAAAAATTTCACAGACTTGGATAGCATTTTGAGGCATTTCGTCCTTCTGAGTAATTTTTCCTTGACGCTGGCAAGAATCACATGATTTAACCAACTCATGAGCATCCCGGTAAATCGTCGGCCAGTAGAAGCCGGAATCAAAAACTTTCTTAGCGGTGAAATTGGCACCATGATGTCCCCCCGTGGGTCCATTGTGGCATGCCATAAGAATGTCAGCGGCTTCTTTGCCGTGAACGCACCGCCGGATCACTTGATCCGCACATATCTTAAACAAATAGGGATCGTCCCAAAAATAATGCTTAACATCTTTGAAGAATTTTTTCTTCTGCTGGAACGACATCCCTTTCCGGATAAAATTCCCCGCATGGTAATTCGCAAAGTCGGCGAACCATGGGGTACTAGAATCACAATGTGACAAACTCCCCAGTGTCTCGAGAGGAAAAGCTTCGTTAATCTCCTTTTTCTCGAAAACACTTTGGTGGGGATTCTCTAAACGCGATAGGTGATCAGCAGCAAGGTTCTCAGCTCCCTTTTTATCTCGAATTTCAACTTTGAATTCTTGAAGGAGGAGAACCCACCGCATCAAGCGTGGCTTAGCGTCTTGCTTTGCCATAAGGTATTTAAGAGCCGAATGATCCGTATACACTATGCATTTCTTCAAAAGCAAATAAGATCGAAACTTTTCAAAAGCGTAAATGACGGCTAACATTTCTTTCTCAGTAGTCGTATAATGGTATTGAGCGTCGGTCATTGTTTTACTAGCATAGTGTATCGGCTGAAAATGTTTGGACTTGCGTTGCCCCAGGACTGCACCAATGGCATAATCGCTAGCATCGCACATTAGCTCGAAGGGCAAGTCCCAGTCGGGGGCAATTAAGACGGGAGCCTCCGTTAACTTCTTTTTAAGAACATTAAATGCTTCGATGCACTCATTTGAGAAGATAAACGGAGCATCTTTTTCAAGTAAGTGTGTCAGAGGCCGGGCTATCTTAGAAAAGTCTTGAATGAAACGTCGGTAAAAGCCGGCATGACCTAAAAAACTTCTAATTCCTTTAACGGTCGTGGGATGAGGTAATTTTGCAATCACGTCGACTTTAGCTCTATCGACCTCAATCCCAGATTTCGAAATCTTGTGGCCGAGGACAATGCCCTCTTTGACCATGAAATGGCACTTCTCCCAATTTAAAACCAAGTTGGTGTCTTCACACCGTTTTAGCATATTTTCTAAATGGGAGAGGCACGAAGTGAAAGAATCTCCATAAACCGAGAAATCATCCATGAAAACTTCCATGGTTTTCTCGATCATATCCGAGAATATCGACATCATACACCTTTGGAACGTGCCTGGAGCATTGCATAAGCCAAAAGGCATACGACGATAGGCAAACGTACCATAAGGGCAAGTAAACGTAGTCTTTTCCTGGTCCGGAGGGTCAATAGGTATTTGAAAATACCCGGAAAATCCATCAAGAAAACAATAGAACTCATTTCCCGCTAAGCGTTCTAGCATTTGATCCATAAATGGAAGTGGGAAATGGTCCTTACGAGTCGCATCATTCAATTTACGATAATCAATACAAACTCTCCATCCGGTAACAAGACGTGTTGGAATCAATTCATTATCTTCATTTGTAACGACGGTCATTCCACCTTTCTTCGGTACGCAGTGGACCGGGCTAACCCAAGAGCTATTCGAGATTGGATAAATCATTCCGGCATCGAGGAGTTTGATAACTTCCTTTTTGATAACCTCATGAATTTTCGGGTTAACCCGTCGTTGTTGCTGAACGGACGGTTTGAAATTATCTTCAAGTAAGATCTTATGCGTGCAAAAACGAGGGTCGATACCCTTAATATCAGAAATTTGCCAAGCGATGGCACTCTTATGCTTCCTGAGCACATCTAAGAGACGTTTCTTCTCCTCATCTTTGAGATCTTTAGAAATAATGACGGGAAGTTTATCAGTTCCTTCCAAGAATGCGTATTCGAGATGAGGAGGTAAATCCTTGAGCTCGGGCTCCGGAGGATTCTCAGTAGACGGCCTAACTTCTTTAATGTCGGCCATTTTAAGGTCTAGCGGAGGGAGGGACGGGTTGGGATCTTCATTTAATAATTTCTCAATCAAAAGTACATCCCCCTCCGGGTCACAATCGGAATGATCAATTTCCGGTGAAATCGAATCATTAGCAAGAAAGGCCTCGATCTCTTCCAAAATGAAATCACTTCCCTCAAACGGAGTAAGGGAAGGAGAAGGATCGGAAATTATTGGTTCAGAAGAATGAGTGGGATTGCCACTCGAAGCATGTTCGATAAAACCAAGTAACTCTTGAGTGTACTCCTCCGTAACTTCGTTGATAACGTCGATTCGGTTAACGGAATATTTGTCAAACTCGGAAGAGTACCTCGCGGTTTGATCCAAGTTAAAAGTTACGGCTTCGGTACCAACGCGTAGGGTAATTTCTTCATCGAAAACATCAATCAAAGCACGACCAGTCCTTAGGAAACCTCTTCCGAGAATGAGAGGTACCCGCGGATCAGCATCAAAATCAACAACGACAAAATCGGCAGGGAAATGGAATTTTCCCACATTAACAAAGACATCCTCGGCTATTCCCATCGGGCGGGAAGTAGATCGGTTGGCAAGCTCGAGGGTCATACAAGTCGGAGTCAAATTGGGTAAAGACAACTTCTTCCAAATTGATAACGGCATTAGGTTAATGCTAGCGCCAAGATCGGCCAGGGCGAAGCATTGAACCATCCCAGGAAAATTACACGGAATGAGAAATCGACCGGGGTCTTCAAGCTTTTCGGGGAGCTTTTTGAGGATAACCGCCGAACAATTCTCATTCATCTGGGTTCGTGATTTTTCAAATAATTTCTCTTTGTTATTCAAAAGACCTTTTAGCATTGAAGCAAATTTAAGCATCAAAAGTATAGCATCCGCGAGAGTTATGTCAAAATGTAGCTCTTGAAAAACTTGGTAAAACTTTTCCATCTGAATTTTATCTTTCTCACGGTGCTTTTGTTCGTTTAAGCATGACGGATAAGGTAAATTAACTTTCACGGGACTTTCAGTTTCATTAACAACTTTATCTTTTCCTTTAGACGTTGGGACCACCGGAGGTTGGATGTTCTCGGTCCTTCCATTATTACTAGGAATTTCCGTATCCGTTGTCGCCTCGGTTTCACGGACGACTACCTTGGGAGACGAAGAAGAAGAAGGGGTAGTCGGAGCCGTTGGTCCATCGATTACAATACCACTCCTAGTCATGATCGCCTTAGCATCGCCCCTCGGGTTAGCGATCGTGTTGCTTGGAAGAGTACCCGAGCCCGAGGGTCGATCATTTAAAGACTTTTTCAATTCGGCCATTTGATTAATTAACATTTTATTCATTTCCTCTTGACTTTTCATAAACTGCTTTAGTAATTCATCCGAAGACGACTGATTCACAACTGGATTTTGAAAATTTTGACCACGATTGTTGTTATTGAAACCTTGATTCTGAAAATTCTGATTATAATTCCCATGATTAACATTTTGAAAATTTCCATGAAAATTCCCTTGATTCGGGCCTTGATTATAATTTCCCCGATTTTGATTTTGAAAACCATGATTTTGATTCTGAAAACCATGATTTTGATTCTGAAAACCATTGTTCATCCGATTTTGATTAGCATTGTGATTAAATTGATGATTTCGGTTTTGCACATTTTGATTAACTTGATTGACTTGATTAACCGGATTGACTTGATTCGGTTGATTGAAACCGGGTGGTCCAACATAATGGTTCGAACGGTAGCTAAGAAGATTTCGGTCACCCGGTGGTTGGTATCCGTTACCGCCCATATTGTAGGTTCCCGAAGTAGCATACACATTCTCGTGAGTGTAGCCACCGGTGGCTGGGCACTCAAAATACGAATGAGGACCACCACAAGTCTCACAAACATTGTTGACCATATTAACTTGATGGTTCTTGACTTGATTTTGATTCTGAGACGTTTGATGCATTCTTAAAACAGCAGTCGACAAATCATCGAGTTTCTTAGTAATTGCGGCTATTTCAGAATTAGACGTAGAAGAATTGTGAGCAACGGTTGTTCTTGACTCATTCCTCTCGGCAGAGGAATCCCAGTAATTGTAATGAGCAGTCATGTTCTCAATAAGTTCGTAGCAATCTTCAGGACGTCGTTTCATAAAAGTTCCACCCGCAGCTGCATTGATCGTGTCCCGATGTCGCAAAGTCAAACCATTGTAAAACGTATCAATTATCGTAACAAGAAGCATGTTATGGTTTGGACACCGATCAATAGCAAGCTTATAGCGTTCCCAGGCTTCGAATAAAGATTCGTCGGGAAGCTGACGGAAATTGCTAATATCGTTTCGAAGTTTCGTCAACATCGATGGTGGAAAATATTTCGCCAAGAACTTCGATACCATTTCTTCGAAGGTATGAATCGAGTTCTTGGGAAGACGATCAAACCAAGCGGTAGCATGATGCGTCAAAGAATAGGGGAAGAGAGAAAGACGAAGGGCGTCATCGGAGACCCCATGTTGTTTCATACTTTGGGTGACGGTTAAAAATTTGTCTAGATGCTTGTTAGCATCATCACCCGGTAATCCGTGAAATTGGCACGAATTCTGGACTTGTTGAATCATGTGGTGCTTAAGTCCAAAATCCGTAGCCTCAATATTGAGAGGGGCAATCGGACCGCCTCTACCGTGCATTGTCGGTTGACACAGCTCCTCCATTGTTCGGAGATCGGGAGCTGGTGCATTTTGAACAACACCCACCGGAGGGTGTTGATTGTTGTGGTTGTTTTGTTCCATTTCCATAATGTTAGGGAAACGAACTTTGTGTGTGTGACGTATCAAACTCTCGGGGTTCGATAATGGAGAAATAAGACGTTTAGAAGATGAACGGGTGTTCATACACCACAAAAACTCAAATTTTGAAAAATAAAAGGAAAATCAAATTTGAAAAGGAAAATCTTTTTGTATTTTTGTTTTTATAAAGCAAAAACTTAAACTTTTGTTTTTTTTTCTTTTTCATACGTTACGTTAATCGTAAACCGTTTCCCTTAATCTACTCGCGACGGAACGGGAGAGAAGACTGGATCTCTCTTCAGCTTGCAATTTAATGTCAAAGCTTCCGTATTTTCCGCTTATTCGGTTGTAGAATTAAAGTAATCTGATTAGCAACTAATTTCACGCGTAGTTATATTGGGAGACTTATTTGGTTTACAACGCCCTTTCTTTCGATCGAGTCGAGGCTGTAACTTTATTATTTTTTTGGTATTTTTGAAAACACTTTAGTAAAAGTGTTTTTGATTTTTCAATTTTTATGGTTTTTATAGAAAATATATACAAGGAAGGTTTTCAAAACACAATTTCGGAAAACGAAAACGAAAAATTCACTTCAACCTTCCCCGGCAGCGGCGCCAAAAATTGATTTGTGAAAAACACAATATCAATATTATAGTATAGATATAAGCTCAAGAGATCCGCAAAGAAATACGGATAACCCGAGGTCGTATTCCGTGTGAAGGGTGAATGGAATTCCGAATTTCCGATTCGGAAAACGTGTCGTGAAAAGTGGTAAAAAGTGATGTGAATGAGATTACACTAATGAAATAGTAAATGAAGCACAAATAATCAACTAAGCACGTAATTCAAGTAAAGCAACTAGAAACGTAACGTAGAAACGAAAATCGTAAGCTAAAACGGAAAATAAACGTTAACGTACGAAATAAAACGCGACTTTAAAGCTACGCTACTCCTATGGACTTGGAAATAATTTTCAAAAATTAAAAATGATAAAAGAAAATTTTGAGTAAAAGAAAAATATTTTTTTGACTTTTTATTTATTTATTATGAATTAAAAACTATTTAACTAATTAAAAATTGAAAGAAAATGCAAATAAATTGAGAAAAATGAAAAATTAATTTTGATAAATATAAAATAACTAAAAAGAAATTTTAAAACTAAAAACTAATTTTTTTTGGCTTTTTATGTAATTTTTAGAAATTAAAAAGTATTAAAACTAATTAAAAAATAAAAATAAATGGGAAAATTGCAAAATAAATTTCTAAAAATCTAAAATAACTAAAAATAATTTTCTAATATTTTTTTGGATTTTTCTGGGGTTTTCTGATTTTTTTGGATTTTTTTATTAATTAAAAAGTAATTAAAAATGATTAAAAATGAAAACTAAATAGGAAAAATAGCAAATGAGCTCAGAAAAATATGAAAATTTTAGGGAAATTCTAAAATAATGTTTAAAAGCTAAGAAAAATAAAAAAAAAATGAAAAATAAGCACTGGAAATGCTGATTAGACCCAAACTGCTTATTGAAAAGTGATTATTGATAAGCAAAACTTGACCAATTGACCTAAAACTTTTACCAACTGATTTTTGAACTTATTTAAGCTTGATGAAATAGTTGTGAGGCCAAAAGATGCACAGAAACACAGATGTGGGCACAATTCAAGTTCAATAAGCCAAATGGAATAAGCAATAAGCTGATACAGATAAGCAGAAAGCACAAATCAACTGAGAACAACTACTATGGGAACTAGCAAGCTCAATGGACCCACAAAACTCAGAGTAAAAGCTAGGAAACACAATTGCAGCCCTACTCTAAGTGGCAAACTTAGGGTCCAATGAGCTCAACTGAATAAGCTATTAAGATGAGCAAATAAGCTGAGACAAGCAAACTTAATGGCCCAAACTATTGACCAACCAGCAGAGATCACAAAACAACCTTGAAATCTGAGCTAAGATTCAATCTACTGTACTTAAGAAGCCTAGAAACTTGGTCCAGAACTGAGTAGCAGGGCACTTAGCAGGTTCAGACAATCAACTTCAAGCAGCTTATTAGATAAGCAAATTAAATCCAAACCTCAAAATTCTTTTTGACACTTGTAAACTTACTTCCAAATTCCACAAAAAGGCTTTTAAAAAGTATTTTGAATCACAGATTAGATCTGTGCACTTCTTTGAAATACTGACCAAAGCAGAAAACAAATGGCTATTTTGACTTTTGATTAAACACAAAACTTTGACCAATTCAAATTTTCAATCCTCAAATCTTACTGAATTCATGTTATTATACCAATATATGATTAAAACAAGCTAATACTAAAGCTAATGCAACTATAGTAACTGATATCACAACCTAGAACTTAACTGTAATGATGATTATAAGCTAATTTGACTTTTAATGCTTATGACCTATTGTTTTATGTTATGTTAACTCTAATACCAACCTAAGTAACTAGTATCAACTGAAAAATAACCTCTGTGTAGGACTTAATACCAGCAAACACTACAATGCCAAACACTCCTACTATGACTGTCTACACTAGAAACTACCACAGATTCAACAATGAGCAATCCAAACCTGAACCTATGAACTCACAATGATTCAAACACTTAAAACCAATGCAGAAAACAGATCACAGATGCAAGTATTACTCAGAAAATAGATCCACAGATGTATGACAGAAATAGTGCTACTCAAACAACATCTATCAAATCAAACAGCCAAACAGATGAGATAAACTACTAGAACCAATTTATTAGATCAACACAAGCAGTAACAATCAAATAAGAACAACTACACACAGATCTAAACTACTACTTATACTATTGATGCAAAATTAAGAAGAAAATGTAAATAAGAGCTTACAAACCCCTCAGCCAAACAGAGGGGGACTCCCACACAGCCTATCTTTAGATAGGCTAACAGCTCCTTGTTAGCTACCTTTGAACTCCAAATAAGCTATTGCTTATTGCAATAAGCTCTGTTGACCAATCAGTTGACCTTTTGAGGCTTATGAAAGATTTGAGTACTTTGGTGCCAAAATAAGTATCACAAAAGCTATAAAAGCTTATATGAAAACTGAATTAACAAAACTCAAGCTTATTGAAGCTTGTTTTTATAACTACTTTGTATTTTTTTTTTAATTTTTTTTTTTGTATTTTCTGATTTTTTATTTTTTATTTTTTATTTTTTTTTTCTTTTTATATAACTGTAAATAACAATAAGTAAATAAATATGACCAGTATTACTGAATTTAAAAGCAATAATAAAAGAGAATTAATTAAGATGAAAACAGAAATTAAGCAATAAGCAATGAATAAAGTAAACTAGAACTAAGACAAATCAATAATAAAACTGAATTTAACTTTTCATTAATAAAAGGATTTCAAATACAAATTGAAATGACAGCATAACAATACTAAAAAGAGGCACACTATTACAATGAAATGGAGGGGGTATATATAGGAGAGCTGAGAGCTGCTAGAGTATGTCCAGGTCATCAATCCGCGTCACTTTGTGTTTCTTTGAGTCTTTCTCAGCCCTTGATCACGCTCTAGATGCTTCCAATCATTTTAGACCCTTGATTTGCGTGCCCTGATGTGATGTATCCTCCGTGTGATTGCTCATTGGCCCACGTACCCCTCTGTCATGTGCTGACATTCCCTGACACGTGACTATCCCTTCTAGAAACCTCATCATTGGGTAATTATTATCCAATCGGGGTAATTGAGCGTGGGGTAGTTTTAGGGTTCTTGGTAAACAGTAGTTTTCTGGGTTTGTGGTAAAAGGGGGCGCGGGTATTTTAAAAAGGTATTAATTAGGGGTTGGGTCGGGTTTATGTAGCAGGCCGGGTAGAATAAAAGGGAGGTTGGGCTTTGTTTCTTTTTTTGGGCCAAGTGGTATTGTGGATCCGGTTGTGTTTATTGGTTTAGGAGTAGTATTAATCACAAGGACCAAAGTTGTAAATCTAAAAATCCAGGGACCAAATCTGTAATTTACCAAAAGTGTAATCCAAGGGTATTTGTTGCCATTCTAAGATTCATGGAGGACCACTTGATGATTTTTCTTTACATTATCTTTGAGAGACCATTAATGCCAAACTCTGAAAGTTGAGGGACTAATGTTGTAATTTCTTCAAACTTTCACCAGGGACTAAACATGCAACTTTATGAATTCCTGAGGACTCCTATTGACAATTTGAACTTTCTTTGATCATTTTGCTTCCCCGGCTCCGGCTTTTGACCTTTTTCCAATCTCGTGCTCGTTTTTGTCGGTTTTGGTGTCGTTTTTGTTCATTTTTCTCATATCCGTACCTGCACATACACAAATACAAAAACATGCATTCTCTTGGCATTTTTGGTTAGTATTTGGTGTTTTTGGTCTGAATTAAGGTCTAAAAAGGATGAGTGATTAAGCACTCATCAAAATCCCCCAGACTAAGGTATTGTCGTGCCCTCACGCAATGTCATCACCTCACGCTTAAAAGATAAATAATTTTCAAAACCTCTCTTTACTGAGATTGTAAAGTAGCAATGATGTTCAAGAGAGATAGTAAAATCATTTATTCTCAAAAACGCTCCGTTTTCCGATTTCCATGAATAACAACTACTACTACTGTTTTTGTACTTTTTTCATTTTTATATAAGTGACGGTTTGCTTTGACTTTCATTATCAATTCTTATCTGTTGATAACTTTCAGGGTCAACGAGTAGAAACACTTCTCACAGAGAAGAGACCGTACGGATAAAAATCGTCATCCTTGATTTTTCACAAGCTCCCAAGCTAAGCGTAAAATCGAAATCATTGTTTATCCAGAAGTTAGATGCTAACACTGCCCACAAAAGTTACTTGTGTATTACCTCTTGTCCCCAGGTCCTAAGTTTTGTATCTAAAGATTTTAATTTGTGAGAAATGAATTGCTTCATATTTTCTCGTTTCGATATTTGTTAGTCCGATAAGAGCACAAAATTTGAACGCTAAATAGTTTCCAAACTTTCCCTCGAAAACCCCTGCATACAGAAATCGGGTCCACATGAAGGTCTCTGATTTAACACGATTTGTGGAGGCACCCTTTTTATTTACGACCGAGACATACCATGTTTGATACCCGAAACGGAAGCTTTTTATTAGGGAAACCCCCGGAGTCGAAGCTTGGCATTTTTGCATAATCATAAGCACTTTAATAATACTTTTGTCCTTAGTCTTTTATTTCTTTTACAATCAACGGTTTATGATCCGCCAAAATGTAAGAGCTTTATTATGACTTTGGATTTCTATCCGCTGCTTTTTTTTTTTTTTTTTTTTATAGCTTTGGATTCCTCTGCTTTTTTATTTGGCTTTGGACTATTATTATCGATATTCATAATCATATGCCAAACCCCGAGTCCTACGGCCTTTACTAAGATCACAACATCGGCTGCGAACCGGCAAGATGCAATAGTCTATTTCACCGTAACACTGGCAGTACCCCTATGTGTACCAAACCCCCATATGCAGAGATTTTGTTGGGAACGAGAAAAAACTAAGTATTGCCCAAACCGTATACCCTTAATTAATCCTAGACATCTATTTATATATTTGTGACGTTGCTGATGGGAACAAGGAGGCCACAAGTACCTCTCGTGGGTTTTTTAAATCCCAGTAATGCGATCCGTGTATAGCACGAAACTTCTAAATAAACTCTATCATTCCTCGATCTCCGCAAATTTAAAATCCCAAATAATGAGATCCGCGGATGCTTAGCCATAATCTTTTGATTATTTTGGTTAAGGGAAACAAGCTAGGGCTCAACACGCCCGGTCAAGTCGGAACATTTATTTCTACTCTCGCCGGTAGGAAAGTCAAAACAAGGTGTCAAAACTTATATATCATATATATATATATATATATATATATATATATATATATATATATATATATATATATATATATATATATATATATATATATATATATATATATATTTTCATTTTTAATTTTTTTTTGTGCATATAAAAAGGTGACAAAAATTAAAATTTTTGGTGGAAAACGGAGTTGAGTAAGTTAACAGCTCAGACGATGGTACAGGTCAAATCGAATCGAAGATTCACCCCCCCCCCCCCCCCAGACTAAAGTGAAACATTGTCCTCAATGTTTTAAGGGACGGGTAATCCTACGTAAAATCTAAGGCCGTTTATTAATTATGCCAAGAGATAAACGTTAGTCGATAAGATTTTGGATATGGTGAATTTCCGAAAGAGCAGCGAAGGATGAGACTCGAGTGGAGAGAACGACAAACCACGAGCACGAGAGTCCTCAAGCTTCGGGGAAATTCCTGAACATAAACAAACAACCACGAAAACACGAGATATGGAAGAGGTCGCCCTCCTCACGTCACACTTATTAGAAATAAGAAAATAAAGAAAATGAAAATGGATAAGCATGGGGTGCCTCCCACGAAGCGCTTGTTTTTGTTCACCGAGTCACATGAGCTTGACTCGATCCCCGAATTTAATCGTCCTTGGGGAAAGTCTGGAGATCCGGGACAACCATGGGTGGTATGTCCCCTCCAAAGTAATGTTTAACACGATGACCATTCACCTTAAAATTGGGACCATTAGGTTGAGCAAGTTCAACGGTTCCATAAGGAAATACTTGGGTAATGGTGAATGGTCCAGACCAACGGGTTTTTAGCTTGCCCGAGAAAATCTTTAACCGAGAATTGAAAAGAAGGACTCGGTCACCAATATTGAAGACGCGATCTTTAATTTTAGCATCGTGAATCCTCTTTGTCTTCTCTTTGTAGATCAAAGAATTCTCATAGGCCTGATCACGAAGCTCGACTAATTCATTCAATTGAACTTTTCGGTGATCACCCGCGGTTTGAAGGTCAAAATTAGCATGTTTCAAAGCCCAGTAGGCCTTGTGCTCAAGTTCAAAGGGCAAATGGCAGACCTTCCCGTAAACCAGCTTGTAAGGAGTGCACCCAATTGGTGTTTTGTAAGCTGTACGGAAGGCCCAAAGTGCATCATCTAACTTATCGGCCCATGAAGCACGATGTTCACCTACGGTCCTTTCTAAAATACGTTTCAAGCCATGATTGGAAACCTCAACTTGACCACTCGTTTGTGGATGACATGCCGTTGAAAGACGATGTGTGACACCATATTTGAGCATAACTTTAGCGAATTGGTCGTTACAGAAATGGGTCCCACGATCGCTTATAATAGCACGAGGTGCACCAAATCGGGCGAAGAGACTTTTGAGAAATTTCACAACGACTCGGGCGTCATTGGTGGGTAGCGCCTTCGCTTCGACCTATTTAGACAAGTAGTCGACGGCCACGAGTATATATTTGTTACCACGAGAAGACGGGAATGGACCCATGAAATCAATACCCCAGACGTCAAAAATTCCACAGACTTGGATAGCATTTTGAGGCATTTCGTCCTTCTGAGTAATTTTTCCTTGACGCTGGCAAGAATCACATGATTTAACCAACTCATGAGCATCCCGGTAAATCGTCGGCCAGTAGAAGCCGGAATCAAAAACTTTCTTAGCGGTGAAATTGGCACCATGATGTCCCCCCGTGGGTCCATTGTGGCATGCCATAAGAATGTCAGCGGCTTCTTTGCCGTGAACGCACCGCCGGATCACTTGATCCGCACATATCTTAAACAAATAGGGATCGTCCCAAAAATAATGCTTAACATCTTTGAAGAATTTTTTCTTCTGCTGGAACGACATCCCTTTCCGGATAAAATTCCCCGCATGGTAATTCGCAAAGTCGGCGAACCATGGGGTACTAGAATCACAATGTGACAAACTCCCCAGTGTCTCGAGAGGAAAAGCTTCGTTAATCTCCTTTTTCTCGAAAACACTTTGGTGGGGATTCTCTAAACGCGATAGGTGATCAGCAGCAAGGTTCTCAGCTCCCTTTTTATCTCGAATTTCAACTTTGAATTCTTAAAGGAGGAGAACCCACCGCATCAAGCGTGGCTTAGCGTCTTGCTTTGCCATAAGGTACTTAAGAGCCGAATGATCCGTATACACTATGCATTTCTTCAAAAGCAAATAAGATCGAAACTTTTCAAAAGCGTAAATGACAGCTAACATTTCTTTCTCAGTAGTCGTATAATGGTATTGAGCGTCGGTCATTGTTTTACTAGCATAGTGTATCGGCTGAAAATGTTTGGACTTGCGTTGCCCCAGGACTGCACCAATGGCATAATCGCTAGCATCGCACATTAGCTCGAAGGGCAAGTCCCAGTCGGGGGCAATTAAGACGGGAGCCTCCGTTAACTTCTTTTTAAGAACATTAAATGCTTCGATGCATTCATTTGAGAAGATAAACGGAGCATCTTTTTCAAGTAAGTGTGTCAGAGGCCGGGCTATCTTAGAAAAGTCTTGAATGAAACGTCGGTAAAAGCCAGCATGACCTAAAAAACTTCTAATTCCTTTAACGGTCGTGGGATGAGGTAATTTTGCAATCACGTCGACTTTAGCTCTATCGACCTCAATCCCAGATTTTGAAATCTTGTGGCCGAGGACAATGCCCTCTTTGACCATGAAATGGCACTTCTCCCAATTTAAAACCAAGTTGGTGTCTTCACACCGTTTTAGCATATTTTCTAAATGGGAGAGGCACGAAGTGAAAGAATCTCCATAAACCGAGAAATCATCCATGAAAACTTCCATGGTTTTCTCGATCATATCCGAGAATATCGACATCATACACCTTTGGAACGTGCCTGGAGCATTGCATAAGCCAAAAGGCATACGACGATAGGCAAACGTACCATAAGGGCAAGTAAACGTAGTCTTTTCCTGGTCCGGAGGGTCAATAGGTATTTGAAAATACCCGGAAAATCCATCAAGAAAACAATAGAACTCATTTCCCGCTAAGCGTTCTAGCATTTGATCCATAAATGGAAGTGGGAAATGGTCCTTACGAGTCGCATCATTCAATTTACGATAATCAATACAAACTCTCCATCCGGTAACAAGACGTGTTGGAATCAATTCATTATCTTCATTTGTAACGACGGTCATTCCACCTTTCTTCGGTACGCAGTGGACCGGGCTAACCCAAGAGCTATCCGAGATTGGATAAATCATTCCGGCATCGAGGAGTTTGATAACTTCCTTTTTGATAACCTCATGAATTTTCGGGTTAACCCGTCGTTGTTGCTGAACGGACGGTTTGAAATTATCTTCAAGTAAGATCTTATGCGTGCAAAAACGAGGGTCGATACCCTTAATATCAGAAATTTGCCAAGCGCTGGCACTCTTATGCTTCCTGAGCACATCTAAGAGACGTTTCTTCTCCTCATCTTTGAGATCTTTAGAAATAATGACGGGAAGTTTATCAGTTCCTTCCAAGAATGCGTATTCGAGATGAGGAGGTAAATCCTTGAGCTCGGGCTCCGGAGGATTCTCAGTAGACGGCCTAACTTCTTTAATGTCGGCCATTTTAAGGTCTAGCGGAGGGAGGGACGGGTTGGGATCTTCATTTAATAATTTCTCAATCAAAAGTACATCCCCCTCCGGGTCACAATCGGAATGATCAATTTCCGGTGAAATCGAATCATTAGCAAGAAAGGCCTCGATCTCTTCCAAAATGAAATCACTTCCCTCAAACGGAGTAAGGGAAGGAGAAGGATCTGAAATTATTGGTTCAGAAGAATGAGTGGGATTGCCACTCGAAGCATGTTCGATAAAACCAAGTAACTCTTGAGCGTACTCCTCCGTAACTTCGTTGATAACGTCGATTCGGTTAACGAAATATTTGTCAAACTCGGAAGAGTACCTCGCGGTTTGATCCAAGTTAAAAGTTACGGCTTCGGTACCAACGCGTAGGGTAATTTCTTCATCGAAAACATCAAACAAAGCACGACCAGTCCTTAGGAAACCTCTTCCGAGAATGAGAGGTACCCGCGGATCAGCATCAAAATCAACAACGACAAAATCGGCAGGGAAATGGAATTTTCCCACATTAACAAAGACATCCTCGGCTATTCCCATCGGGCGGGAAGTAGATCGGTTGGCAAGCTCGAGGGTCATACAAGTCGGAGTCAAATTGGGTAAAGACAACTTCTTCCAAATTGATAACGGCATTAGGTTAATGCTAGCGCCAAGATCGGCCAGGTCGAAGCATTGAACCATCCCAGGAAAATTACACGGAATGAGAAATCGACCAGGGTCTTCAAGCTTTTCGGGGAGCTTTTTGAGGATAACCGCCGAACAATTCTCATTCATCTGGGTTCGTGATTTTTCAAATAATTTCTCTTTGTTATTCAAAAGACCTTTTAGCATTGAAGCAAATTTAAGCATCAAAAGTATAGCATCCACGAGAGTTATGTCAAAATGTAGCTCTTGAAAAACTTGGTAAAACTTTTCCATCTGAATTTTATCTTTCTCACGGTGCTTTTGTTCGTTTAAGCGTGACGGATAAGGTAAATTAACTTTCACGGGACTTTCAGTTTCATTAACAACTTTATCTTTTCCTTTAGACGTTGGGACCACCGGAGGTTGGATGTTCTCGGTCCTTCCATTATTACTAGGAATTTCCGTATCCGTTGTCGCCTCGGTTTCACGGACGACTACCTTGGGAGACGAAGAAGAAGAAGGGGTAGTCGGAGCCGTTGGTCCATCGATTACAATACCACTCCTAGTCATGATCGCCTTAGCATCGCCCCTCGGGTTAGCGATCGTGTTGCTTGGAAGAGTACCCGAGCCCGAGGGTCGATCATTTAAAGACTTTTTTCAATTCGGCCATTTGATTAATTAACATTTTATTCATTTCCTCTTGACTTTTCATAAACTGCTTTAGTAATTCATCCGAAGACGACTGATTCACAACTGGATTTTGAAAATTTTGACCACGATTGTTGTTATTGAAACCTTGATTCTGAAAATTCTTATTATAATTCCCATGATTAACATTTTGAAAATTTCCATGAAAATTCCCTTGATTCGGGCCTTGATTATAATTTCCCCGATTTTGATTTTGAAAACCATGATTTTGATTCTGAAAACCATGATTTTGATTCTGAAAACCATTGTTCATCCGATTTTGATTAGCATTGTGATTAAATTGATGATTTCGGTTTTGCACATTTTGATTAACTTGATTGACTTGATTAACCGGATTGACTTGATTCGGTTGATTGAAACCGGGTGGTCCAACATAATGGTTCGAACGGTAGCTAAGAAGATTTCGGTCACCCGGTGGTTGGTATCCGTTACCGCCCATATTGTAGGTTCCCGAAGTAGCATACACATTCTCGTGAGTGTAGCCACCGGTGGCTGGGCACTCAAAATACGAATGAGGACCACCACAAGTCTCACAAACATTGTTGACCATATTAACTTGATGGTTCTTGACTTGATTTTGATTCTGAGACGTTTGGTGCATTCTTAAAACAGCAGTCGACAAATCATCGAGTTTCTTAGTAATTGCGGCTATTTCAGAATTAGACGTAGAAGAATTGTGAGCAACGGTTGTTCTTGACTCATTCCTCTCGGCAGAGGAATCCCAGTAATTGTAATGAGCAGTCATGTTCTCAATAAGTTCGTAGCAATCTTCAGGACGTCGTTTCATAAAAGTTCCACCCGCAGCTGCATTGATCGTGTCCCGATGTCGCAAAGTCAAACCATTGTAAAACGTATCAATTATCGTAACAAGAAGCATGTTATGGTTTGGACACCGATCAATAGCAAGCTTATAGCGTTCCCAGGCTTCGAATAAAGATTCGTCGGGAAGCTGACGGAAATTGCTAATATCGTTTCGAAGTTTCGTCACCATCGATGGTGGAAAATATTTCACCAAGAACTTCGATACCATTTCTTCGAAGGTATGAATCGAGTTCTTGGGAAGACGATCAAACCAAGCGGTAGCATGATGCGTCAAAGAATAGGGGAAGAGAGAAAGACGAAGGGCGTCATCGGAGACCCCATGTTGTTTCATACTTTGGGTGACGGTTAAAAATTTGACTAGATGCTTGTTAGCATCATCACCCGGTAATCCGTGAAATTGGCACGAATTCTGGACTTGTTGAATCATGTGGTGCTTAAGTCCAAAATCCGTAGCCTCAATATTGAGAGGGGCAATCGGACCGCCTCTACCGTGCATTGTCGGTTGACACAGCTCCTCCATTGTTCGGAGATCGGGAGCTGGTGCATTTTGAACAACACCCACCGGAGGGTGTTGATTGTTGTGGTTGTTTTGTTCCATTTCCATAATGTTAGGGAAACGAACTTTGTGTGTGTGACGTATCAAACTCTCGGGGTTCGATAATGGAGAAATAAGACGTTTAGAAGATGAACGGGTGTTCATACACCACAAAAACTCAAATTTTGAAAAATAAAAGGAAAATCAAATTTGAAAAGGAAAATCTTTTTGTATTTTTGTTTTTATAAAGCAAAAACTTAAACTTTTGTTTTTTTTCTTTTTCATACGTTACGTTAATCGTAAACCGTTTCCCTTAATCTACTCGCGACGGAACGGGAGAGAAGAATGGATCTCTCTTCAGCTTGCAATTTAATGTCAAAGCTTCCGTATTTTCCGCTTATTCGGTTGTAGAATTAAAGTAATCCGATTAGCAACTAATTTCACGCGTAGTTATATTGGGAGACTTATTTGGTTTACAACGCCCTTTCTTTCGATTGAGTCGAGGCTGTAACTTTATTATTTTTTTGGTATTTTTGAAAACACTTTAGTAAAAGTGTTTTTGATTTTTCAATTTTTATGGTTTTTATAGAAAATATATACAAGGAAGGTTTTCAAAACACAATTTCGGAAAACGAAAACGAAAAATTCACTTCAACCTTCCCCGGCAGCGGCGCCAAAAATTGATTTGTGAAAAACACAATATCAATATTATAGTATAGATATAAGCTCAAGAGATCCGCAAAGAAATACGGATAACCCGAGGTCGTATTCCGTGTGAAGGGTGAATGGAATTTCGAATTTCCGATTCGGAAAACGTGTCGTGAAAAGTGGTAAAAAGTGATGTGAATGAGATTACACTAATGAAATAGTAAATGAAGCACAAATAATCAACTAAGCACGTAATTCAAGTAAAGCAACTAGAAACGTAACGTAGAAACGAAAATCGTAAGCTAAAACGGAAAATAAACGTTAACGTACGAAATAAAACGCGACTTTAAAGCTACGCTACTCCTATGGACTTGGAAATAATTTTCAAAAATTAAAAATGATAAAAGAAAATTTTGAGTAAAAGAAAAATATTTTTTTGACTTTTTATTTATTTATTATGAATTAAAAACTATTTAACTAATTAAAAATTGAAAGAAAATGCAAATAAATTGAGAAAAATGAAAAATTAATTTTGATAAATATAAAATAACTAAAAAGAAATTTTAAAACTAAAAACTAATTTTTTTTGGCTTTTTATGTAATTTTTAGAAATTAAAAACTATTAAAACTAATTAAAAAATAAAAATAAATTCAAAATAAATGGGAAAATTGCAAAATAAATTTCTAAAAATCTAAAATAACTAAAAATAATTTTCTAATATTTTTTTGGATTTTTCTGGGGTTTTCTGATTTTTTTGGATTTTTTTATTAATTAAAAAGTAATTAAAAATGATTAAAAATGAAAACTAAATAGGAAAAATAGCAAATGAGCTCAGAAAAATATGAAAATTTTAGGGAAATTCTAAAATAATGTTTAAAAGCTAAGAAAAATAAAAAAAATGAAAAATAAGCACTGGAAGTGCTGATTAGACCAAACTGCTTATTGAAAAGTGCTTATTGATAAGCAAAACTTGACCAATTGACCTAAAACTTTTACCAACTGATTTTTGAACTTATTTAAGCTTGATGAAATAGTTGTGAGGCCAAAAGATGCACAGAAACACAGATGTGGGCACAATTCAAGTTCAATAAGCCAAATGGAATAAGCAATAAGCTGATACAGATAAGCAGAAAGCACAAATCAACTGAGAACAACTACTATGGGAACTAGCAAGCTCAATGAACCCACAAAACTCAGAGTAAAAGCTAGGAAACACAATTGCAGCCCTACTCTAAGTGGCAGACTTAGGGTCCAATGAGCTCAACTGAATAAGCTATTAAGATGAGCAAATAAGCTGAGACAAGCAAACTTAATGGCCAAAACTATTGACCAACCAGCAGAGATCACAAAACAACCTTGAAATCTGAGCTAAGATTCAATCTACTGTACTTAAGAAGCCTAGAAACTTGGTCCAGAACTGAGTAGCAGGGCACTTAGCAGGTTCAGACAATCAACTTCAAGCAGCTTATTAGATAAGCAAATTAAATCCAAACCTCAAAATTCTTTTTGACACTTGTAAACTTACTTCCAAATTCCACAAAAAGGCTTTTAAAAAGTATTTTGAATCACAGATTAGATCTGTGCACTTCTTTGAAATACTGACCAAAGCAGAAAACAAATGGCTATTTTGACTTTTGATTAAACACAAAACTTTGACCAATTCAACTTTTCAATCCTCAAATCTTACTGAATTCATGTTATTATACCAATATATGATTAAAACAAGCTAATACTAAAGCTAATGCAACTATAGTAACTGATATCACAACCTAGAACTTAACTGTAATGATGATTATAAGCTAATTTGACTTTTAATGCTTATGACCTATTGTTTTATGTTATGTTAACTCTAATACCAACCTAAGTAACTAGTATCAACTGAAAAATAACCTCTGTGTAGGACTTAATACCAGCAAACACTACAATGCCAAACACTCCTACTATGACTGTCTACACTAGAAACTACCACAGATTCAACAATGAGCAATCCAAACCTGAACCTATGAACTCACAATGATTCAAACACTTAAAACCAATGCAGAAAACAGATCACAGATGCAAGTATTACTCAGAAAATAGATCCACAGATGTATGACAGAAATAGTGCTACTCAAACAACCTCTATCAAATCAAACAGCCAAACAGATGAGATAAACTACTAGAACCAATTTATTAGATCAACACAAGCAGTAACAATCAAATAAGAACAACTACACGCAGATCTAAACTACTACTTATACTATTGATGCAAAATTAAGAAGAAAATGTAAATAAGAGCTTACAAACCCCTCAGCCAAACAGAGAGGGACTCCCACACAGCCTATCTTTAGATAGGCTAACAGCTCCTTGTTAGCTACCTTTGAACTCCAAATAAGCTGTTGCTTATTGCAATAAGCTCTGTTGACCAATCAGTTGACCTTTTGAGGCTTATGAAAGATTTGAGTACTTTGGTGCCAAAATAAGTATCACAAAAGCTATAAAAGCTTATATGAAAACTGAATTAACAAAACTCAAGCTTATTGAAGCTTGTTTTTATAACTACTTTGTATTTTTTTTTTAATTTTTTTTTTGTATTTTCTGATTTTTTATTTTTTATTTTTTATTTTTTTTTTCTTTTTATATAACTGTAAATAACAATAAGTAAATAAATATGACCAGTATTACTGAATTTAAAAGCAATAATAAAAGAGAATTAATTAAGATGAAAACAGAAATTAAGCAATAAGCAATGAATAAAGTAAACTAGAACTAAGACAAATCAATAATAAAACTGAATTTAACTTTTCATTAATAAAAGGATTTCAAATACAAATTGAAATGACAGCATAACAATACTAAAAAGAGGCACACTATTACAATGAAATGGAGGGGGTATATATAGGAGAGCTGAGAGCTGCTAGAGTATGTCCAGGTCATCAATCCGCGTCACTTTGTGTTTCTTTGAGTCTTTCTCAGCCCTTGATCACGCTCTAGATGCTTCCAATCATTTTAGACCCTTGATTTGCGTGCCCTGATGTGATGTATCCTCCGTGTGATTGCTCATTGGCCCACGTACCCCTCTGTCATGTGCTGACATTCCCTGACACGTGACTATCCCTTCTAGAAACCTCATCATTGGGTAATTATTATCCAATCGGGGTAATTGAGCGTGGGGTAGTTTTAGGGTTCTTGGTAAACAGTAGTTTTCTGGGTTTGTGGTAAAAGGGGGCGCGGGTATTTTAAAAAGGTATTAATTAGGGGTTGGGTCGGGTTTATGTAGCAGGCCGGGTAGAATAAAAGGGAGGTTGGGCTTTGTTTCTTTTTTTGGGCCAAGTGGTATTGTGGATCCGGTTGTGTTTATTGGTTTAGGAGTAGTATTAATCACAAGGACCAAAGTTGTAAATCTAAAAATCCAGGGACCAAATCTGTAATTTACCAAAAGTGTAATCCAAGGGTATTTGTTGCCATTCTAAGATTCATGGAGGACCACTTGATGATTTTTCTTTACATTATCTTTGAGAGACCATTAATGCCAAACTCTGAAAGTTGAGGGACTAATGTTGTAATTTCTTCAAACTTTCACCAGGGACTAAACATGCAACTTTATGAATTCCTGAGGACTCCTATTGACAATTTGAACTTTCTTTGATCATTTTGCTTCCCCGGCTCCGGCTTTTGACCTTTTTCCAATCTCGTGCTCGTTTTTGTCGGTTTTGGTGTCGTTTTTGTTCATTTTTCTCATATCCGTACCTGCACATACACAAATACAAAAACATGCATTCTCTTGGCATTTTTGGTTAGTATTTGGTGTTTTTGGTCTGAATTAAGGTCTAAAAAGGATGAGTGATTAAGCACTCATCATGATCCCATGTTAGGAGCTTCTTAGCCGGCTCGACATAGGAGTGAAGTAGGCGCTTATAGGATTGGGGAAGTAAGTGCGCCACCCCATGAATGGTATTAAGGAATACAATCCGTCATCCACGCAACTGTAACAAGTAATTAACCTGTAAAAGATATCTCGGGAGTAGTGAAACCTAAGTAAACACAATTCTCCCATATATTGCTCACACCTCTATCTTAATTTAGTTTATTTTCATTTTTAGTATTTTATTTTGATTGCATCTTAGTAATTGGGTTAGTTGACTAGCAACTAATTCCGCCCAACTCCTTCAAAACCGAGATTTTTAATTGCTTTCATAAAATATAAAAATACAAAAAGAATCATCTCTCATCTCTCATCTCTAGACCTAGTCTTTAGGTTTTCTAATCCTAGCGACACTATTCCTAGCTGAACGATCAATCCCCCGGTACTTGTCACTATACTATACTACAACGATCAGGTACACTGCCTGGTGGGGGTTGTAAGCTTCTTGAGATCCCTCGAGAGGTAAAGCCTGGTGCAATCCCTACGCATCAACTAGGGAGCTTCATGTGAGGGGTTCATTTGGGTAAACGGATCGACGAGTTGCTGGATTGACGATTTAAAGTGTCCTAGCTCCTCGAACATTTACTACATGACCTTTGAATTATGATGGCCTGAACAGCAGTAAGAGATATATAAACTAAGAATATTGCGTAACCCGTTTCTATAAAACGACATACACAAAACTACCAAGTACTACATCATGATCAATATAAGGGCATATATAGTCTCATTTATGTTCTTTTAGACATTATTCCAAACCTAAGATGCAACAATTATTCTAGGTTGCATGTAGAGGTTTTCCCGGCTTATCCAACGATTTCGTTATATCCTTAAACATCATCCAACTCACGGTGAGTTCATAGTCCCACCATTTTATATGTTTTTCAAATCCCGTGGGGAGATACATGCTCTAAAAATGAACACAAGTATTTTCTGTATGCTATCTTGATTTGGTATTGCTTAAGTTACCTATTATTGCCATCAAAAGTCCCTCATATCATGAACCATTAATCACTTGCGAGTGAACGCAAATTTAGTGAATAGATCTATTGGTAGTTGACGCCCCATTTGAGTTGCTGGGTAAGCAGCCAAATGCACTATATTTGAATAAAACTGGAGGACGGCAACCTCCTGCACGAGGGCATTCGTACTAACATTATCCCTATATTGTAGTACTTTAAGTCATTATTTAATGATGTCACCAGTTAAGGTTTGCGTGTCATAAGGCTTAAGGCAATATACATATATATAATACTGCGGTATTGATGCTTTTACTTTAATTGTATTTCTATACAATTAACTACTTGAAACTTGTGCTCAACTATTACAACTTAAACACTGTGGATTCACTCAACCTTTGTGTTGACTTTTTAGCATGTTTATCTCAGGTAATTGACAAAGGCAAATCGGGCACGGAGTAGGCAAAGGACCCCTCTTTATGGACCATGTTCAATAATGTTATCATTCACTTTAAACGTAAACCGTTTTATATGTGTAACTTTAACTTTCTTGAAACTTCTTTTGTAACCTATTATGCTAAGTATTTGAATGATAATCAAAACTTTTCTAAAAACGTCTCTTTTGGGTCTATTTCTATCTTTATGATTGTGATCCGAGAAGCAATACCCCAATTAGTCTTCCGCTGCTTGTTGAATTTATGAGGGTGTTACACAAGTTGTTGATGGGAAGGCGAGTTCTAACAAACTTTTTGAATGACATAATCATCTACCTAAGATGATTGGTGTTAAGGATATTTTGTTGAAAAGACATACTCTAAATGAGGTATATATGTCATTACTATTATGACAAGTCATGCCATAAAGTAGACTCGATATAAGTTAAAAAAATGAAAACGATGCGCACCAAGATATTAGTGGAATGATTCCATACGAAGAGAAACTATTGGATTTGAACTTTAAGAAAAGGTGGACAAGGACGGTTTAGATTAATATATCATTTGCACTGGCAATGAGATGCATGATATATTTTAAAGGATAAAAAGAGAATGTGCATGTGATCCTATTGTTGGTGAATATCTCTAACGGTGTTGACGTAACAAAGTTCTAGAGTTCTAGTTTTAGATGATCCTAGTTGTATGTTAGAGATAATTTGGTGTATGAAGGATTTTGTGCGATTGTGTAGTTTCTACACATTAGGTATAATGATTTTGAGGATTGCAGGTTATTGAACTAACTATCACTATCAAGAGTGAAGGATAGTTGTAAGGTTTGTGTGTAATGATCAATGGGTTGGAGGTTCTTAAGCTAACTATCATTGTCAAGAGTGAAGTATAGCTATAGGATTTGAGTGGGATTGATATAAGGGTTGAAGGTTCCGAAACCAAATATCACTGTCAAGAGTGAATTTTAGTTATGAGGCTTGATGTGAGGGTTGAAGGTGCTTGTATGAAACAAATAGCTAAGTGATCACAAAGAGTGGAGGTTAGTAAGCTAGAACGGATTGTGGTTTTGTGACTAAGGTTTTGATAAGTAGCGGGTACTTAAGAAGTGAGTGTTTTAGAAAAAAAATATAGGAAATAAGAACCACATTTGTGTGTTCTTGAGAGAGTTTGGTGAAAGACTAGATGTGAATGAGTGTGTTTTCGCTCCCCCTTAATCGATGCCCATACGGACAAGATGTGTTGAAAAACATATCAAAACTAAAGAGGAAGACTAACGTTGACGAAAGCAATGAGCTTAGTAATGTTATGAAAAGTTGTGGAGAGCATACAATAAACTTCACCTTTGAAGTTACGTAGCTCTTCTCAACCATTGTGAATATTCATAGAACATTCATATGATGAGGCATTACATAGAAATGTGCTAAGGGTTTAGAAGATAGAATCTTCTTGATTGTGGAGTTGGTGATAAGGTTTCAGTAGGGTTATCTTTGTTAGAGGAAGCTACGATGATGAAAAAGGGTTATCTAGACTTATCCTAGCGGTTCTTCGATTGAATTGTGTGGAAGATGAGTGGGATGCAGAAGCATAGGTAGTGTAGAACAAAGGTTAAGAATTATAGATAAGTTGGGAAGATGATGGATACGCAACTAACCAAACATATTGTGTGTTTAGCACCATGCGGAAGTGAGAAGAAAAACTTAAGGAATCAAAAGATAGAAAGAATCTATTTAGAGAGGAGATGGTTTTTGGTTCAAGACTACATAAAGTGGGTTTTTATAGTGCTTTTGAAACTATGAGAATTGAAAACAAGATAAACTGTCTCAGCAGCTAATGGCCCGACGGTACCGTCCCCTCAATTAAGGGTACCGTGACCTGCTGAGGTCAGTTTTGACCAAGAATTTGATTTTTGACAAAGAAATTTCACATATGTTGTAATTTTTCTGGACCTTGGATTAAAGGAATTTATACGAAATATCTTGTGGAAAACTAGAAGGGGGGTTTGAATAGTTTTCCCCTCTTTTTATTTTATAAAAACTTTGTTTCAAAATGTTGATTCGGATTTATTCAATTGTTTGTTTGGAAAACCTTTAATTAGAGTTTAGTATGAAAACATCATATAATCAATATGATCAATTATATATGTAAGCTTTTGGAAAAACTTATTTTTATGAATGGAGCTTTGGTCGGTCTTTGTGTGAATACGTTTTCCTTTTAAAACTTAAAACGTTTTGTATCAAATTATCTATCAAGTTAAACTTAATATGAGAAGTGTGAATAATAATCTATTTGACCATATCATATAATTATACACACAATCACAATATTAACTTCTATGTACAACACAATCAATCATCACAACTATATAAGCAACAACTAAGACATATAGGCAAGCATAGATGTAAAGCGATAAATGCAAGAATAAATGAAAAGAGATAAGAGAAAGGAAATGCAAACCGGACACGATAATTTATAGTGGTTCGGCTACAAGGACACCTTCCTTGCCCTACTCCACTCCCCGAGTCACCTACTCGAGAGTTTTCTTCACTACTCAACAAGCTCCCTTTTGGCGGAGAAAACCGTACACAACTTTTGCTTACACTATTTAACGACACTAAGCTAAATGTCGAGTTCTAATAGTAGCTAGAACCAATCACACAACACTACTTCGATCACTACACAACTTCTACACGACTTCACGACTTCTTCATGGCTTCACGACTTCACGACTTCTTCATGGCTTCACGACTTCACGACTTCTTCACTACTTCACAACTTCTTCTATACTCCACTACATATTCACACATCTACTTCTTCACAACTTCATAACTTCTCCACACTACTACTTCTTCCCACTACTTCTTACTCACTCATAAACTCACTACTAAGTAAGATCATATTGATCTACTTATTACATATACATAACTCACAACATCACATAAACACTAACTAGATCCTAATACATCTTTGGCTTTATGATAGGGAGGATTCTTCTCTTGCACTTTGAGTGGTGAAGGATTGGATCACTTGAAACAAAGACTTATAATCTTATGATCAAAGGATTTAGAAGGATGTTTTGAAGGGATTGGGACTGAAAATTTTCGTGCAAAAGGTGAGAAAATTCTGTGGGATGAACCAGTATTTATAGGGAGAAAATTTACTGTTCTGGAGCGTGGCCGGTCCCCTTAATTAGAGGCCGGTCCCCTTAATGATTAAGGGGGCAGTCTAAGGAATTAAGGGGGCCGCCCCTTCAGAATGTTGAATTTTCTTGTCTTCTAGTGGGGAAGATTTTTCTGGCTAAAATTTGCTAATTTTGGTTGAAAATTTGAAATCATATATTTGTTATGAATTAAACATTTCCTTTAATTACCAAAATTGTTTTTTCAAAAATATATGACATGTTTATATCATTATATAAACTTTGTAATGTTTAAATAGAATCCCTTTGATCATAAAATGTATTAGACATTTGTTTGTACATACCTTAAGTTATTGTTGAGGCAAACTCGAGACGTTGAGATGTTGAGGCTTGTTGACCTAAGAACGCATAGATGAATTGTGATCACAAGTAACTTAAGCACTTTACGTTATATGTTGTAGCTTACATCTTTGTCATCATCAAAACATGAAGAGAATGTTTAGATTAAATATCGTAATATTCATGCCAACAAATATCGTAATATTCATGCCAACAATCTCCCCCTTTTTGATGATGACAAACTATGTAAACTATAACTCATAGTAAAATGTATAAGTTACTTGTTTACACTTCTTCTCCCCCTTTTGTCGAAGCAAAAAAGGTGGACTCTTAGACGAGACTTCAACTACGCTTAAACCCGTGAGAAAGAATGTAAAAGGCGAGCTTGCATCATCGTAAGTGAAGCCTTGATCCTATCAACCTTAATGCTCCCCCTTGGTGTATGCTCCCCCTTGGTGTATACTCCCCCTTGGTGTATGCTCAAAACTAGTTTTGGCTACCAAAGAATCGAGCGATGAAGTAATCCTTCAAAACAAAGTTAGTAGACAAGTGTAAATATATATAATGATGATGATAGGTATATGCATGATACTAATAGGGGAACAATATATGGACGTAATAGGTATATGCACTAAAAATATGACACATGCAATTATTGTTTTAAAAAACAACAACCTAACTCCCAAAAAAAATTACCATGACCAAAGCTTAAGACATGATAATGATTGGAACCTAATGCAAAGATTCTACCGACATATTTTGGCAAAAGATGCCAAAATATATATTCTAAAAGAGTAAAAAAAATGAAGATGATAATGATGCGTTCTTTTAAAGACGTAGAAAAATGAAGAAGGATGAGCATGAATGAAAGGCGAAGGTAATGACAAAAGGTTGACAAATATGGTTTAGATTAATATATCGTTTGACAAGGGTGGATGATTTGGAATCAAGGGATTTTTAGGTGTTTTGTTGGTTGACGACCGAAGATGGATATGTGAATGAGGTGGTGATGGCTTGACAACACTTGAAGCTTTGATATCTTCTTTGTATTCTTCACTTGCTAGGAAGTGGAAAAGATGCATTTCATAAAGAAATTCGCTTGACTTTTAGGGATTTAAGTTTTGGTGGTGATGACGCACTTAGTAGAATGTATGGAGTTTAGAGGTGTAGATTTAGGAGCGGAAGAGGTTGATTGAGAGTTTGGATGTTGTTCAACCGAGGGTTTTGGATGAGAACTAGCGAGAAGATACTCAATCCAAGTGAAGTGTTCCTTCAATGAAATGGTTTGTTTTTGGGGAAAGATGCAACAAGGGCAATTGTTAGCATGCTTCTCAATTTGGTTGATGTTGTGTGGTGATGATGGTGAGCTTGATTGGGGTGGATCCAAATTGCGTTGAGCAAGATGTAATGCTAAAAGAGCACTAAGCTCATGAGCCTCTTTTAGCTCCTCAACGAACTTCAAGTGTTCGGAGGAAGGTGATGGTGGTGGAACATGATAGTTGTCTTGGGTGAAGGTTTGAACATGCAACATAGGAATGGCATGTGAAGATGTAGGATGTGGTGGCGGTACTCTTGGTGGTGGAGACATGGTTGAGCTTGGGTAGTCATGAAAACATGAAATGGGTGGAAGAGATTCTTCATGAGTGGGTGGTGTTTTTGTTGAATGAGCAACATGTGAAGTATTGGTGATGAGGTTTGGATTGTTGTTTTGGGATTGTGCATGCTCATCATGAGAAGAGGCATTGGTGGAACCAAGCATGGGTTTATGGCTTTGTTTGTGAGATGGGTTATTTGTATGAGCATAAGATTTGGGTATTGGTTGATTTGGAACAACATCACTTGAGCTTTGACAAGAGTCAAATTTTCTCCTCGAAACGGGTTTTACGGAGATCTTAGAAACTCTTGAGAGTTTAGATCTTGGGTTGTTGGGGGATAACATGTTTGGTTGGATGATCATTGAGGATGAAGGAGATGTATTTATAGTGTAGGAAAGATGTGGTTTAGGAAGGTAAATTTTGAGGACATGGAAATGGTGGATGACTCGAGATTGGTAGTATAAAGGATGATTCGGTTTTTCATTTCACATGGGTGGTTTGAGGATGTACTAAAGAAGGGTTATAAGGTTTGAGTGTAAGGTAGAAGAATATATGTGAGTGGGTGTGTTTTCCCTTCCCATTAAATTCGTGCTCATCCGGACATAGAGTTAAGCATGTAAAGGCATACACTCAAATCACATAGGAGCAAATAAACATCTAGAAAAAAAAACATATATGTGATATGCCATAAATCTAGGAATGGAATAATCTAATGAGAAGCAAAGTTCATAAGAGTAAACTAGCGTTAGGTATATTTAGGAAGAGCAATTTGATCAAGTTGGAGAATGAGTATGAAACTATTACTAGTGGTGCTCAATTCAGGCTAAACACGACCATTTTTACAGGTTACACACACCCAACTTCTCACATAGAAGCAATTCAACCATTAGGTTAAATTGAATTTCTAGTCAATAGATTCTCCAGTAGTCATTCTCTTTTTAGAAGAAATTGAGTTCCTAAATTTACCTATCGAAGAGTACCAAATATGAAGTTTGCTTGATTCACTAATACTTGGCTTAATGTGACTCAAACATCATGTTTTTATGAAGGTAAATCTACATGATATATTTTACTCGCTATCCCAATATAGATGTGTTGAATGTTTATATAAGAGTAAACAAAAAGTTTTAATCTTTTGTTCATGATTTACCGGTTGTTTGGTTTTGATTGCATATTACTTGATTTAATAAATGTGCTAGACTTAAGAGTGCACCTTAGCATCTCTTGTGAAATGAATCTCATTAAGATTATTTATCTTAAATGAGTTTGTGATTCTCAAATGATATCAAAACTAGACATTAATATATTTTTAAACAAATATTATTTTCTATGATTTTTGCCAATGTTATATATCATACTTTAACAAATATTTGAAAAAAAAAATTTACTTGTTTATGGATTGTGATAAGTTATTTTCAATTCTAATAACTTATATTATTTCAAAAAGAAAAGTGTAGTGCATTATCTTGTAACACAACCATTTGTGCTACAAACAAAAAGAAATACATATAATATATAGTATGCATTATTCTTAAATATGTATTTTATCTTGAAGTCATAATTTTAAGTAGTGTGAGCAAAGTTTACATATGTTGTTAGTTTGCTCATGTTTGGTTTTTCGGATATGACACATTTATCCATTGCATTGCAATGTAAATTGCTTGAATATTTCGGACGAAACATCCAAGTCGTCAATCCTACTTCATTGTATATTTTATGCATGTGTTAAACATGTTATTCTAATATTTGGAACATAACTTTTGGACAAGTAGATTCAATATGGCATTATCAACACAAGTGTGAGTTATGATCCAATGCATATTCTTTTCATCTACAAAGGATGTAAATATTTTCATATCAATCTAGTGTGATTGAGTATGTAGATTCAAGACTATATCTTTTGTTAAAATTTGATGTAATCTTGAAACTAAACAAATAACAATCCAATTTCTTATCCACACTCAAAAACATGTCAATTAGATTTGATGAATATATCAACCATAATTTGAATAATGAATTGATATAATATCAAGACCTTTCTTGACCCTCACAAACACTCATTTAAAATAAATAGGCATTTTGATAGTGTGTTCCATTAATCCTAAGATTATTTATGAGTGAGGTTGGTGAATGATTGAAATTTAACTTATTACTTCATGTTTGTTATATGTTTTGTTTATGTGAAAGACTCTTCATTATTACTTATTATGAACACACTTAGATTTTAAAAATACTTTTTCGTTTATATAACGACTAATGTTTTAAAATAATTTAATTTCTCTTATTTAAACAACCTAAGGTAAAACATGGTAATTTGTTGAAAATATTTATGTATGTTGTTGAGAATAAATTAAATTGTTTGAAAATTTTAGGTGACTAAATTTAACTCATTTACAAGATGTTTGAGTAACATTAAGCCATCTATACCTATATGCAATGCAAGCATATTATAACAATCCTAACGCAAGAAATCTAGCATAAGATCTAGTTAAGTATAAACCGGAAAGCTAGCTATAAACTAATAGGGCACATATGCTTAGATATAAAAAATAACTAAACTTCAAATAGCAACAATTATCTAATATATTCAATTAAGAAAATAAAATCACAAAGAAGTTCACATAACATATAAAACACTTGTCGTCGTTTTGTGTATTATACACACCAATGTTTACTTAGCTCGATTTTATTTGAAAGTAAAATAGTTTCCTCCCCATTCTATAATTTAATTAAGATCAATATTTTGAAAACATAAATACTTAATTTTTCAAAAGTATATCAACTAGGAATGCCCGATTTGAAGGAAAAGATAAAACAAAAGTTTTACGTTAAAACGAAACATAAATTTTTGACCACCGTATAGTATTTTGACTTTCTTACTTATTTAAGTTTGTAATGGTTACTTGTAAGTATTTTTAAATGAGAGTAGACTCAATTACCTTTAAAACGCCGGGTGGCACGATTTCTACGGAGTTACAGTTAATTTTATATGATTTTTCAAAGTTTCTGAAAAACTGTCGAACAGACAGGCGGACCCCTTAAATTTAAGGGGGCCGCCTAGTATTTAACGGGGCCGCCCAGACAATTAAAGAGGCCGCCCATCTGATACTAAAAAATGAATTTTTAGTTAAAAATTTTTTTCTGACTTTGTGAACAGATGTGTAACTTTCTGATTTTAAAAACGAACATATAACACTTGTTTTAAACATAATCTTATCTCGAGCTAGTATAATTAGTGTATATAAATATCAAAACTAATACAAGTTAATCAACAAAACACTTTTCATATTTACTCCTCCTTAATGGGTAATTTGATACATGGATCGTACTCATTTTTTAAAACCATTTGTTTTGAAAATTTGAGAGACGTGGCTCTGGTACCAATTGTGGAAAACTAGAAGGGGGGTTGAATAGTTTTCCCCTCTTTTTATTTTATAAAAACTTTGTTTTAAAATGTTGATTCGGATTTATTCAATTGTTCGTTTGGAAAACCTTTAATTAGAGTTTAGTAAGAAAACATCATATAATCAATATGATCAATTATATATGTAAGCTTTTGGAAAAACTTATTTTTATGAATGGAGCTTTGGTCGGTCTTTGTGTGAATACGTTTTCCTTTTAAAATCTTAAAACGTTTTATATCAAATTATCTATCAAGTTAAACTTAATATGAGAAGTGTGAATAATAATCTATTTGACCATATCTTATAATTATACACACAATCACAATATTAACTTCTATGTACAACACAATCAATCATCACAACTATATAAGCAACAACTAAGACATATAGGCAAGCATAGATGTAAAGCAATAAATGCAAGAATAAATGAAAAGAGATAAGAGAAAGGAAATGCAAACCGGACACGATAATTTATAGTGGTTCGGCTACAAGGACACCTTCCTTGCCCTACTCCACTCCCCGAGTCACCTACTCGAGAGTTTTCTTCACTACTCAACAAGCTCCCTTTTGGCGGAGAAAACCGTACACAACTTTTGCTTACACCATTTAACGACACTAAGCTAAATGTCGAGTTCTAATAGTAGCTAGAACCAATCTCACAACATTACTTCGATCACTACACAACTTCTACACGACTTCACGACTTCACGACTTCTTCATGGCTTCACGACTTCACGATTTCTTCACTACTTCACAACTTCTTCTATACTCCACTACATATTCACACATCTACTTCTTCACAACTTCATGACTTCTCCACACTACTAATTCTTCCCACTACTTCTTACTCACTCATAAACTCACTACTAAGTAAGATCATCTTGATCTACTTATTACATATACATTACTCACAACATCACATAAACACTAACTAGATCCTAATACATCTTTGGCTTTATGATAGGGAGGATTCTTTTCTTGCACTTTGAGTGGTGAAGGATTGGATCACTTGAAACAACGACTTATAATCTTATGATCAAAGGATTTAGAAGGATGTTTTGAAGGGATTGGGACTAAAAATTTTCGTGCAAAAGGTGAGAAAATTCTGTGGGATGAACCAGTATTTATAGGGAGAAAATTTACTGTTCTGGAGCATGGCCGGTCCCCTTAATTAGAGGCCGGTCCCCTTAATGATTAAGGGGGCCGCCTAAGGAATTAAGGGGGCCGCCCCTTCAGAACGTTGGATTTTCTTGTCTTCTAGTGGGGAAGATTTTTCTGGATAAAATTTGCCATTTTTGGTTGGAAATTTGAAATCATATATTTGTTATGAATTAAACATTTTCCTTTAATTACCAAAATTGTTTTTTCAAAAATATATGACATGTTTATATCATTTTATAAACTTTGTAATGTTTAAATAGAATCCCTTTGATCATAAAATGTATTTGACATTTGTTTGTACATACCTTAAGTGATTGTTGAGGCAAACTCGAGACGTTGAGATGTCAAGGCTTGTTGACGTAAGAATGCATAGATGAATTGTGATCACAAGTAACCTAAGCACTTTACGTTATATGTTGTAGCTTACATCTTTGTCATCATCAAAACATGAAGAGAATGTTTAGATTAAATATCGTAATATTCATGCCAACAAATATCGTAATATTCATGCCAACATATCTTTTACGAATGAATCCAACGGGATTCGATGAACGTTGATCGAGAACGAGAGATGACATTTAATTGCATTTCGCAAATTAAGTATACTTTAAATATGAAATATTTAAGTTGTCATTGGAAGCTTGAGAGGATTTGACTCAAAACTAGAGATGTTTTAGACACGTGCAAATCAACAATTTAAGAGTATCTAACGAATAAATCTCACTAATATAGTGAGACTTTTTGACACGATAAAAGAACTTATACCTAATAAGTTCTCTTAGGATTAGATGAACGATTCTGGACGAGTTAAGATGACTTTAATATTTCCAGTGAAATATTTAGATAGTCATGAGATGAGACACAAGAGAGATGACTATAATATTTCCAGTGAAATATTTAGATAGTCATGAGACAAGACACAATAGATGACTTTAATATTTCCAGTGAAATATTTAAGCAGTCATTAGATGAAACATAAAGGATGAACTCAATACTTCCAATGTCAAATTTAAATAGTCACAAGACACGATTCGGAAGAAAGAGAGTATCAACATACTCTTGGCGAGATAGAGGGATAAATCCAACGGGATTTGACATGAGATTATTAACAATTCGAGATGGCTTTAATATTTCCAATGAAATATTTAGATAGTCATACAACGAGATTCGGACGAGAGAGAGGTGATGGCTTGTTTTCTATCCTAAAGCTAATGGATAAGTTAAATCCTTATTATCTATGAGGTGAGCTTGAAGACAAAATACGATGACAAACCTATGAGGATAGGAGGAACTAACGGAAATGAATATACTTGGTCTTAAGGAGTGTATATTCACATGAGGATGAAAGGAACTAATAATCACTTATGTAGTAACTCGTGAGTCCTTTGTCATCCAAAGGTTGATGTTAGCTTTGGGCATTTGGATGAACGTTTTAACATATGTTGTTAAAAGACTTTGAATAAGATGTTTCGGATATGACTTTTAACAACTGCGATCATAAGTTAAAATTACTTGAATATTTCGGATGAAATATTTAAGTTGTCAAGCCTACTCCGAGTTCTACTAGGTTTGTATCTAACCTTCCCATGACAAAAGGGTGAATTACTTGGAACAAGGTGAAGTGATGACCAGGGAATTAGGACAACTTCACGACTACTTTAACTTATAGGTTTTGACACTAGTGTATGACTATATGGCTTCTAAGGGTTCATAGTGATAGGCATACCTAATTCCTAATGTGTTAAAATAAGTAGTGTGGGTGCATAGGCAAATTATCTAAATTGCACATAAGGGATAAATGCAAATGTCATTCAAATCATGATAATCATTTAGCATTTAAGAGCATGTATCATAGATATGTATATGATGAGATCAAATAAGTACATTTTATTGGCATCATTTATCCTATTTAATTGACTTGTTTTATATTGTTTTGTATGAGAATCAATGCTTAATTTTTTACTTTAGTAATTCTCAGGTAAAAACAAGCAATTGGTGAAAGTTGATGACTTTGGACGAATTATGGAGCTAAATGACCAACATTGGAAAAGTCTACCGAAATCCAGAAGATGCGCCATATCATTCTTAAGAGATACGCCGCAACATCATACTTAGATAAATTCGAAGACCATTGCCTGACTTTGAAGCATGCGCCGCATCTAATTACAGCATGCGCCGCATATGAAACTTTGATCAATGAAGGATAACCAACTTGCTCTACTCCAAAATACGCCACATCTCATTTACAACATGCGGCGTATCAGCTAAAGACTTCATCAGAAACTATCCAAGACGTTAAAGGACATGCGCGCATAGAGAAACAAGTTACGCCACATCTGAAGGCGGTGTACGAATATTCCAGAATATAATAATCTTGGACCCCACACGAAGTTAAGTAGATGCGCCGCATCTATCATCAAGATGTGCCGCATCGATCCCTCAGATAGAAACTATAATTACCCCAAGGCATATACGAATTTTGTGTGCAACAAAACCCTAAGGAGACAAATCCAGTCGAAAAAGCATCATAAGACACGCCCTAAACGAAGATCTTAGAGCCGTAAGAAGGTCCTGTATGTGTATAATTCATTAAGTAGTTTTGTTTATTGTATTAGTAAGCTTTAATCCATCAGGATTGATGGGCTTGTGGCCACCATACTGCTCCCCTTAAAACCGCTTCCCCATCGATTAAAGTTTATATTATGTTTTTTTTGGTGACTTGTATTTGTGCATTGATAACCTCTGTGTTTAGTTGAGTCTTCTGGGCTACCATACCTTTTCCTTGCCTGCTTATCTAGTGTCTAAAAAGTAGGATAAACATAAGTAATTATTAAGAGTTTACTCACCGATATTTAGGATCCAACGAGACAGATTAGATTACGATACTCATCATATAAAACTGGAAATAAAACAAGTGACAAGCTACTTAACCATAGGATAAGCCTTCTACGTGTCTCTATTATCTATCTGTGTACGTGATTTCACTTCACTGATTTGTTCTCATTAGTTTTACTTTTATATTTAATATAAATATGTGCTAGTCTCTCAGGCTAACTACCCTTTTATTATATTAGATTGTATAACTAACTTAGATATTAAAATACTAATAAAATCAACAAGATATTACGTTCCATTCTTAGTGTTCGACACTCTACTTACCACTATATACATATTGATCGGGTACACTGCTCGTTAAATGTGTGTGTTAGTAATAATTCGGCTAAATATAAATTTAAAACTTGAATTAGGCTAATCACCCTGTGCTACACTGACATATCGCACGCATCAAGTTTTTGGCGTCGCTGTCGGGGAATGAATTGTTAACATCTGTTTATTTGATTAATATTTTAATTAGATTCTAACCACTAACTTTGTTGTATAGTAGTTTAGATTGCATTCATTATATATTTTGCATATTTACTTTATTGTTTGTTTGGTTACTTTATTTTTTGTATCTTTGTTTTCTTTATTTTTTATTTTTATTTTTTCTTTTCTTTTCTGTATTACTGCTGTCTGTTGTATTTTGCTGATCTAAACGATGCGGCGCATTTGATTTATCAGATAAGGCGCATTGCATTTTTATTTTTATATACAACGTTAACTAAAAAATTCGAAGTACGACGCATGATGAGTGTGTAAATACTCATCATTTTTATCGTATCTGAACTGCCAAAACATCAAAAAACACTCAGAAATGCATCAAAATACAAAAATTATCCCAAAAGTGTGTTTTATATGTTTTAGATGCAAAATGTTTAAAAACAAATGAAAAACGAACAAAGTTTGCATAATTAGCAGTTTCAGTCCCTCAAGTTTCAAAAATTGACAAAACTAGTCCCTGAAGTTTTAGAACGAAAGAAAAGTCAACCCAAGGCATTTAAAAGTGAAATATTATCAAAAACGATCCTTGGGTAAAAAGTTTGAGAAAATTACACATTTGGTCCCTAAAAATCCAAAAGTTACATAATTGGTCCCCGGATGGTTTGAAATGGAAAAAATCACATTTATGGTCCTTTGGTTTATCACACTTGGAAAATATGGTCCTTATGGTACTTTGGAGTGTTGGCTAAAACTACCCTTCAACTTTCAGCTTATTGCAATAATAGTCCTTGTGGCTTTTAGCCTAACTTACAACCGGACCCTTAATTATATTAAACCAAATCCAATATCAAACCCAATCCACAAACACAACCCCTCCAAGCCCAAAACCAAGCCTGGTCCAAGTCAACCCCCCCTTTTTTCTCGGTCAAACCCACCACAAATATTAACCCCCGTTTTAATATTACCCCCAGGGTTTGACCCTGGCTTTGACCACCACCCCTTCCACATCACCACCCCACTACCTGCTATACTCCAAGCAAACCATCATCACCCCTAGCCTCCTTCACCCTCTGCAGCACTCAACCCCCCCCCCCTTGGCTAATCCTCCAAGCACCACAGTCCAAATAAACATCTCTGGCTTCAATTATCAATGAGAAAACTCCAAAAAGAGTTTGAGCGCCAAAATAATCGAAGGACAAGATTGCTTCATCTCATCCAATGGTCCAAGTAAAAGCTGGGAAAAGTCCAAGAAGCACTCAGAAACCCTAATTTTCTGAGTATAAAAGGAAGAGGAAGCAGTGGAGCAGGGTGTGTAGTTTTAGCTTAATTTAACTCATGTCAAATTTATGATTCAATGTTTTAGTTTAAATTAGTATAAGTAATGTGTAATCCTCAGTTGTAATATTCAAGTTTCTAATCTATAAAATTCAAGTTTCTTTAATTCTCAGTTGTGGAATTTCATTTTATTTCAAAAAGTCTCAAAGAGTGTGATTGATATTTCTGGCAAATATATTGGTCTCATAATCTCAGATAGTTCCTTGTTAAGCTTATTTAAGCTATTGGAAATCATTGTAACTCAGTTTAGTTGGATAACTCAAAAAAAATATAAAGAATCAAAAAAAAAATATATAGAAAAGAAAATAAAAAAATGAAAGAAGAAGCTTTGGAGCAGGGTTGATAAGGGATGGCCTTGGTTTAGAATTCCATGGGGAATGATAGGAATTGAGTTTGATCCTTGGTTCAGTTGGATAGCAGGAATGCACATTGTGAGTTTTTAATTCAAATTTCTAAATCTCCTGTAGCATTGCTTGTTATCTGTCAATTTCTGTTTAACTTAGCTTATTAGTATTGTTATGGTATATTAAATTTAGTTTAGTAAAATAGTTGTAATTTTAATAGCTTTAGCATAAAAATCAAAGCTCACTGTCTCAATTAAGCTCAAAATGGCTCATATGTGATTGATTGTTATACACCACTGTTTCTTGAGTAGTTAAGGCTTCTTTTGCTTTGTTATAACTAATTAGAAGATTGGTAATTACTTTTGAAACTTAAAACATTGGGATACTTTGAAAATCATTCCAATACAGTTCAATATGAAGTGTTTGGCACTGCTGAGATTGTGATCTCAGAGGAAGTTGTGGCTAGTGTTTTTGGTTCTAACATACTAGTATAAGTCTAAATAGGTTGTTGTACTCACTAAATACTGTCCATTTCCCTTAAAGTCAAAATTAGCTTGAATCTTGTACACTCAGTTAACTGTTAGGGCTTAGGGTGTCAAAATCTCCATTTTAGTTTCTAATCTGATAACATAGCTTAGGGTAGTTGCATTATATCTTATCTCATCATAATCAGTGATCTAGGAGTAATCAAATTTCAGTTTGGTCAAACTTTTGGCAAAACAAGAAAAGTCAAAATTGTTCATTGGGCAGAAATCCACTTTTTGGAAGAATTTTCCTGATTTTTGTGGGATGAGTTAGGACCTGAATCTTTTTGTGCTTAAAGTCTACCACCTAGTCTACTAAAATCTATAGTTATTTCATTTTTAGGAATTTTTATTAAGCTTGTGCAAACAACTTTTTGAGGCTGCAGGGAATGCAACCTCCCCTGCACCATAGCATCCTGAGCATTAACCTTAGCTTATTTTTACACATCCAGTGGACCCCACAATTGGTAATCTAGATTTTTAGGAAGGTTGGGAGTAGGGCTTGTTAGTTTTGAGCTTATTTCACCAATTGGCTTATTTTCTTATTGTCTTATTTGGCCTTAAACCTCACCTGTCTCAGGAACCATATTAGGTTTTCAGATTTGACCCATCTTTCACAAGCTCACACAGAGCATTGATAGTGGACCCCACCCCTAGCCCTTGGGCTTTTTGAAGAGCTGAACAGCTCAGCTTTTGACTCCTGATCTTATTTTACCCATTGGCTCATTCTTGTTTAACTTATTTGAGTTTTTTTTTCTGAGGCCTGTCCAAGACCCCCATACTGATCACTCAGGTTTTGAACCTAAGTTCCAAGGCTCACACAGAGCTTATTAATAAGCAATAAGCAGAGCTTATTGGCTTATTTTGTACCCTGCCAGTCACCCTTGACAGGTCAATTGCTTATTTGAACTCTCTTTCACCTCTGTGGACCCCACAAAGGTCCAAAAGACCCATTGTTGGCCTGTTTGGTTCTGAGTAGTTTATGGATTTGCTTATTTGGTTATTTAGCTTATTCAGTTGGATTATCTTGTCATTCTAGCTTCTTCCAAGCACACCTAAGTTGTTTGTAGTTTGTTCTCTGGCCTTGGTACTTTGTGTAGCTTATTTCAAAGCTTATTGAAGCTTAAAACCTCACAAACAAGCCAAAAAGCTCACTGTTGTGCTTATTCATAAGCACAGAGCTTATTTTTGAGTTCCATAAAAGTCATCTTCATAAAAGTTGTCTCATTTCAGTTTATAAGTAGTTGTGTAAAAGAAAATTAAGGAAAAGACAAAAATTAAGAAAGTGATAGCTTCTATTTAAGCCATTTTGGCTTATTTTCTGCTTATTTATAAGCACTTCTCATTTTTAAATTTTTCTTAGGTTTATTATAACTAAAAATAATTTTAGGAATTTTTTCAGATTTTTCTTTTGTCATTTAGTATTTTTTATAATTTAATTTAGTTTAAATTAATTAAATAATTAGTTTTAATTAATAATTAATAATTAAAAAGTAGAAAAAATAGGTTTTCTGTTTTAAAATTAGTTTTATAAAATTTTAGATTTTTCTAAATTTAATTTTCATTTTTCTAGTTAATTTTCATAATTAATTAATAATTAGTGTAATTTAGCTAATTAAAAAGTAATTAATAATTAGTAATTAATTAATAGTAATTAATTAAATAGTTGTAAAAATAATTTTAATTTTCTAAAAATTTCTTTATAACATTAGGATTGTAAAAATATTATTTTCACATTCGTAGGACTTTATTTGCTCACGTTTCACTTTTTATTTTGCGCTTTTGCGTTTATTTTAAATTCAAACGCGCGTTTTAGGTTTAACTCACGTTTCTAGGTTATCTGATTATTGGTAATTGTTCCAATAGTGTTTCTAAGCTATTCTCAATCATAATCTTGTAGTATAATCATTCAAATCAAATTCCTGATCCTCCTGTTAAATCACCCGATTACTTAAAACGTTGTTAAATACAATTGCTTACCTCGCTGGGACATAACGACCCGGGAATACACTGTACTCCTTGGTTAGTTGGTTTTAGATGTTTGACTTGGTTGACCAATCACATTGGAAAACTTAGTTGACCGTTTGGGATCAATCAACGCATCTATCCCCTAGATACGACATATTCTGTTTTTAATCAGAAAATTTTCAAAACCCTAACGAGATACGACGCATCTGTTTCGACAGCTGCGGCGCATCTATCTATTTATTAAAAACAATTTTTTCGAATTTATTAAACTGAGATACGTCGCATCTGTTTTTGCAGATACGACGCATCGTTTTTCCAAATAAAAGCCTAGTTTAATTTTTAACGTAATAAGATACGGCACATCATACTTTTGCGATACGGCGCATTAACTGCAATCATCAGCAACTTTTATTTTCAATAATCGTTTCCTCACTAATTACGATTATCTTTTATCGGGCAAATCCTACTAATTTACTTGCTTATCATGACAGGGATTATTATGGAAGATATCACCATGAGCGAGTACTTGACTATGGAGGGAATGGAGACATTGAGATGTACAAGTTCTCCGATTAAGAAACTATGGACATTGGAGAATGATGAGACGAAAAGTGTTACGCTTTTAAGGGGTCATTTAAGCCTTAAATCGTGATAATATGATCAAATATTACCTTAAATAGTTTCTTTTGTCAGTTTAGGTACTTTTGGGAGGAATTTTGGAAAACATAGCATTTTGGACGTTTTTAGAGCATTAAAGTGAAAAAAACGACAAAGTCAAGAATTCAAGCTGGAACAGTACCTGACGGCGTCAAAAGTTACAAGGTGACGTTGTCCCTTGTTGATAAAGAGGTAGACATTTACTTTGCACTTGACGGGCAAGAAAGATTTTGAGGCATTCATACGTGACGGCGTCACGTGTTATTTCACCAAGGTGGTCACGTTTTAAGTTAAAAAGAGATGGCCCAAAACACTTTCCAACCAGACGGCGTCAAGAGTAGATCTAGGCAATCAAGAAACCCTAACACGGCGGGATGACGGCGTCACATCTTAAAAGGTGACGCCGTCATGTTGTAAAATTTATATATACTTTTCTATTTTTCATTCATTAAGAAGAGGACTTCTAGTAGGAACTTAGGGTACGAACCGTAGTCAACTTTTGCAGCTATTTTGAGGTTTCAAAGCCTCTTTTCTTCCATGATTAATTGAAGATAAGTAATCTATCAATCATTCAATATGTCTATGTGTTGTTTGATTTTAGGGAAAATTACCAAAATGGCCTGTTGCCCTGCGATCTAGGCATATTTAGCCCTTTTTTGAAAAATTCCTATTCTAGCCCAGGTTTCCCTGGGCAACTTTCGTACAGCCAACCGAAAGATGACAAGTGTCCTCAAGTTGCCCAAAATACAAGAAATTTGCCCCGACGTGGCATTCTGTAGTTTGCTATGCACTAGTTGCCTAGGGCAACCCGGGCTAAAACGAGAATTTTTCAAAAAAGGGCTAAATATGCCTAGACCCAGGGCAACTGGGCTATTTTTCAAATTATCCCTTGATTTTATCTTACACTTGTCTTTCTTTTAACATGCTAGGTTAGGTTTGTTTGTGTTTGTTTAGGTCTAATGAAACCTGGTTATTGATTATTTATTGAATGGTTTGTTATTAATTGTTGTGGGTGGTGTTTATCGATGTTAGGCTTAAGAAAACTGGCAATACTCCAATGTTAACATGCTTGAACGTCTTAAGAAACATGAATCGGATGTGTACTACGGTTATTTGGTTGTATTTAATGCATGAGCCACTGTTTATAATCCCTAGGATTGGGCGCTTAACGTGTCGTCTTAGGAGGAGATAAGAGCTTATAGAGTTGGGGAAGATCGTACACAGCCCCACGAATGATATTAAGGAATACAACCCGGCATTCACGCAATTGTAGCAAAACTATCAATCAGTAAAAGAAAACTAGGGAGTAGTGAAACCTAAGTAAACACGTTTGTCTCCATATTAGAAGTCTCGCACATTTATTTTTAGTTATTTTATTTTTATTTGCATTTGTAGTATTTGGGTTAGTTGACTAGCAAATAATTCCGCCCACTCTTCCAAAACCCGAGAATTTTACTTGCTTTCCAAAAAAATATAAAAATACAAAAAAAGAATCATCCCTCACCCCTAGACCTAGTTTAGATCATTTTCAATCCTAACGAACACTATTCCCTGTGGAGAATGATCAATCCCCCGGTACTTACCACTACACTATACTACATCGGTCAGGTACACTTGCCTGGTGGGGATTGTAAGCTTCTCAAGATCCCTTGAGAAGTAAAACTTTTGAGTTGCAATCCACACGCATCAAAGTTTTTGGCGCAGCTGCCGGGGAATAGTTATTGTTTAGGTTGAATTTTATTTTTATTAGGTCTACTCATTAGATTCCTATCTCGTGAGATTTTTATTTTATTTTTATAGGTTTTCTTTAGTCTATCTTTTTCTTTGTTCCTTTGCTTGTAACCATTACCATCCGCCATCATGGAATGTGGTAATATCTTTGATCCCATCAACCCACCACAACAAAACCCACCACAACCAAACCAACCTCCTAGATCCTGCACTTTTGGAGAGTACTCCCGTCCTAGCCACCAATGCTACCGAAACACCATTGAGCTCACTCAAGGAGTCAATGTGTCTCCCTTGCGATCCGACACCATCCGGTTGGTGCAAAGCGGATGTGCATTCCATAGACTTCGTTCCGAAGATCCAAATCAACACCTCAAGGATTTTCTTAAAATCGTAGATTCCATAGACCTTTATGTTGAAACTCGAGAGACGACCTGATTGCGTCTCTTTTAATTCTCTCTACATGACCAAGCTAGTCAATGGCTTGAGCGTTTACCTGTGGGATCCATCACATCTTGGATGATCTCACATCTCGTTTCCTTGCTCAACTTTTCCCTCTAGGAAGAACCACCAAGTTAAGGAATGACATCTTGATGTTCCAACAACGTCAAGGTGAAACTCTTTACAAAGCATGGACTCGTTTCAAGGACGTACTTCAAAAAGTCCCTCATCATGGCATAGATCTTTGGCTTCAAGTCCAAATCTTCTATGACCACATCAATCTCTCCACAAGGCAAATCATTCACTAAGCGGCCGGTGGTAGGCTACGTGATCGAAGTGTGGAAGAATCATGGGAACTCATAGAAGACCTTGCTCTCTATGACAACGAAAGTTAGAATGATCCCCGTGATTTAAACAAAACGGTCAAGGCAATATCTTTGCCTTTGAATGATTCTAGCACTCCCGACAGTAGGATCATGGAACTCGAAGACCAAGTCAAGTTTCTCCTGAAATCCTACGAGGCTCCTAAACCTTCAAGCCTAGTGAACAAAATCACTTCTTCATGTGAATATTGTAGTGGTCCCCATGACACTTGTGATTGCATGGAACTCCCCGAACAAGCTATTGCGGACTACGCATCCTCGTGTACCGACGGAGCGGGAGACAAGTGGTACACTTTCAAACCCGAGCCAAACCCTTACGGTGATTCATACAACCCCTCTTGGAAAAATCACCCAAACGGTGGAAACAAGACCAAAACACACCCAAAACAATTCTCCAATCCACCTCATCATTTTCAATCAAACGGTTCATCATCAAACCGTACTTTCAACAACAATCCTTCCAACAACTATGGTAGTACCAACAATTTTGAAGGATTGATTTCCAAATTTATGGCATCTCAAGAAGTTCGTATGGCTAAGTTTGAATCCGAATTCAAACAAAAACTGTTAGACCCTTTTCCCGGGTGTTGGGACCCCACCCTAGATGAAAATGGATAAAGATCTCATGTGATTGGCTAGTCAACATTTGTTACATAATCGTCAAACCCGATAGTCAAAATGATAGCCAAATCATGTATTATAAGATTATGAAAGTATTATGTGTCAAGAATAGAAGGAATTAGTTTTCAAGGGCTTAAGTTGCCATTGGGGTAAATATATTATAAGTTATTTGTAGCTAAAGTAAGAAGAATAGGACTTGAGGGGCCATTTTTGCCAATGGCCCAAACTTGTGCCTAACTAATTATATCTAGCTAAGTCTAGAGAAATCCACATTTTTCTTGGGTCTTTGGGAAGGCCGGTTCTAGAGGAAGAAAAAGGGAAGGAAAGCTTTATCTTGATGGCTTAGAAAAGAAGATGATCAAGTCCTAGTGCTTATGGCCACCCTTTACTATGATCATTTCAAGTAAGTATCTATGTTCTTGGTGATTAGTGAAGTTATAGATTATGAGTAAAGTGAGTTTTCATCATATGATCAAGATATGATCGTATGATGATATGATTTGGAAGATAAGTGTATTTGATTGTTATGTTGTTAGGTTTTGATATATTGTAGAGGATGATGATGATGATGGAAGATTGTAATGATGATGATGTTCTTGATGTTATGTAGCTTGGATTAAGGTAAGTAAAATGATGATGACATGTGTTATATGAATGTCTAACATATATGTGTTATGTATGTTTTGTGGTTAGTGAAAAAGAGACTTGAGATGTTCCTATGTGCTATGATAAATATGATCTAAGTGATGAAATTGGTTGTGAGAGTAAGTTGATGTTATGTGTTCATGTAAGAGTTAGAAAGTTGAGCCACTAAGTAAGTGGTTGGATATTTGTGATGCTTATGTGTTTGATTAAAGTATAATGGTATGTTATGTTCATTTTACTTACTAAGCCTCGTGCTTACGGTTTAAGTGTTTAATTTTTTATAGGTTGTGCAATGATGCTTGACTTAGACTAAGGTCTAAGGTTGGATTATGCGGAAGTTAGAAGATGGTAAGAAAGTAGAGCTTAGGTAGATACCGAGCTCAAGTCAATGTTGTACCCCCGAAAGTCTAAAATGGTTTGTAAGTGCGTTGTCAAGTGTTAAGGTATAAGTTATGGTCGTGGAAGTAATTGAGTCGCCAAACGGAATGACTTAATATGGGTTAAGTGTTTATGGCCATGTTTAAAGGGGTGTTTGGATTAATGCATGTTTGTACCCATTTTGGAATTTGAATGGGTCAATAGTCATGGATTAAAGTTGTCATGGTTTTTAATATTAAATGAGTGTTTGGTTTATGGTTAAAGTGTTAATTTTATGGTTAAAGCCTTAAAGGTGATATGGTTAAGTGTAGTATGCAAATGGGTCAAAACGGGTGTTTCCACCTGTTACTTTGTAAAGCACATTTCTGCGGGTCATTATGACCAAGTTTATGCATATATTTGATGTTTATAATATTCTAATGATTTCTGGAAGTTTTGGTGTTATGTCATGTTATAGAAGTTGTTTTTCTGGAAAATGGGTCAATAGTGCACCAAAGGGTCATGCAGAAAAAGGGGTGTTTGGGATAAGGTCCATTTTAACCCATTTTGGGTCTAACGGGTCAAGAATTTTAGGAAACAAGGTATAATGTATATTTTAAGTTAAATGTGGATTACATGTGTTTAAATATAGGTTTGAAGTGTTGATTTTATGTTAAATGTGTTACGGGTCATTTTGAGACAATAGTGCACTTTAGGGGTCACAGTGCACTTTAGGGGTCATAGTGCACTTTAGGGTGCCACCACTCATTTTAAAAGTATTGGAGTCTAGTTCTTCTAAAAATAGTCTCAATGTTTGTTTTGTAATTGATTTTAGTCAGTTTGTGAATGAGTGACCGGAGTCAGTAACGGGTCAAAGCGTTTTCGCGTAAAAGTTTTAAATTTTGGTCAAAGCGGGCACGGGGTGTTACAAATTGGTATCAGAGCTTCGGTTTAAGTGAATTAGGATTCCACTATAGGTTTCCTAGTCTTAAAACACTCATAGAAGCGTTGAGCGTAAGTATTAGTGGTGCGGGGAATTAATTGTTAAGTATGAGTTGGATTATGTTTTATGCTAGATGAGCTTAGTAATGATAAGTGATTGATGTGTGTTATAGTGTTGATGTGTATGAGATGTAAGTCCGTGGGGACTTGAAATGCTTAAATGATTAGTTGGCCGAGCATCTCGGTTGGTGCCGGTGATTGTATTGCGATTATGTGAATGTATGATAGAATTATAGGGATGGAATATGAATAGAAATGGAAATTGGTATTAGAGATGGGTTAATAAGTAAGCTTAAATGTTGACGTCCAAGGTATTAAACCTTATAAAAGCGCTAAGGTATAACATGAAAAGATAATATGAAACTAATGATGTAGTGTTAAATGGTATAAAGGTAAAGGAAATAGGCTAAAGAATAACGGCATGTAATGATTATGAATTATAAGATATTAATGACCAACATATGGTCTCATTATACAAATATATGTCTAATGATTGACGTTAATGTGGTGTAGAGACGAATTAAGGATAAGTTAAGGTATATATAAGAATGCGATGAGTTAAGAATGTAAGAGAGAATAAGATGAGTATGCATGAGGTAAAGGTGTTGCCCTGAAATCATTATATTACGGCTAAGGCGATTAGCGGTGATTATTATAATGAATGTATGTGTTGCAGTTGACGATATGTGTAAAGCCTATATGTTAAAGAGTTGAGTAGACTAACGTGTAATGTAAAAAGGTGAAAATGACTAACGCAGGTTAAAGAATGTAAGTTAGAGTGAAAAGTGTAAAGATGTGGAAAATTTGTAGATAACTAAAATGTGCAAGAAGAATGAATGGTACTAATGAACGAATGTGAGTTAACCTATGCAAGGTTTAAAGTTGAAAGAGTCAGGTGGACTAAAGGGTAGAGTAAGAGGGTGAAAATGATAAAGCGGATTAGAATGTAAAATGATAAACACATAGAAATGTGTAGTTATAATAAGCAAGTTCATATGCACTATGAGCTTGCGTTCACAAAATAAAATGGATACCTGAAGGCAGTGAAACAATTAATCCGATATATCAAAGGAACAAAAGAACATGGAATAATATACAAGAAAGAAGGCGGCTGCAAAATTACAGGTTACAGTGACTGTAGTTATGGAATCAACACCGATCAAGGAAAAGGAACTACTGGAATAGTATATTACTTTGGAGAGTCGCCTATTACTTGGTGTACTCAGAAGCAACCAACAGTGGCACTCTCATCATGTGAATCAGAATTCATGGCGGCTACTGCAGCAGCATGTCAACAATAGCACTCGTAAACCCAGTATTTCATGGAAGGAGTAAGCATATAGACATTCGCTATCATTTCATTCGTGAATGCGTAGAGAATGGTCATATTAATGTGGAACACATTAGCGGAGAACTACAAAGAGCAGACATCTTAACGAAAGCTTTACCAAGACTCAAGTTCGTGACAATGCGACAAATGCTTGGAGTTCAAGACCATGGACAAAGCAACGATCAAGATTAAGGAGGAGAATGTGAACCAAGTTTAATCTCGATATTGCTTATGAAGGAAACATGAAGGACTAAACATGTAGAATAGAAACTTTATAACCGCTAGTTAGTTAAATTAGTTAATTTCTGTAAAATTTAGAAAGGGTGTGTCGTTTGGATGCATGAACCCTTAAAGAGTCACATCGGTTCACAAGTACCGATTGACATAGTATATATACTCATATTCATGTAACGTTACATTAGTTAGACGAAATAAAAGTTATCTTGTTTATTGTTTGCAAATCTGTTTCGACTCACACATACGCACACATTGGGACAACATTCGTCATCTTGTAATTATCCGCATGTTTATCCATAGCTACGACGTAGCTAAATTATAAGTTATGCCATAACCTTCACAATAAATTCCTACGGCGTAGCCTCAAGAGTGACTACGCCCATAGAACTCTCGTTAACACTTCTACGCCGTAGCCCCATGACTAACTACGGCGTAGTCTTCTTCATGCACGAATCTGGCTAAGTAATAAAATATCTACGGCGTAACTTCAATAACTAAACTATGCCGTAATCTTGTGTTTTTCTCCTTTTTGGCCATTTCTTGTGTCTTTTCCATTCCAATGCCTCAATTAACCTGAAATACAAAATATGAACGAATATAAACGAATTAAGTATCATATGAATATAAATGAGGCAATAAACATGGGAATTTGATATATAAAATATCGGGTTTATTTGATGTTATCATATCCTCAGCTTCGTTATGCCTTATCGTTGATTTTTCAAAGCATTTCTTTAGTGTTTTGTCTAAAATCACCCTTATCTCCTCTTCTTCAGGCTTGTTCTCATTAAGGGAGTAGTGTCCAGGTGCTCTTTGTTTGTACCCATTTACATTTCTTGATAAGGATCGCCTATAAAATTCCCCATATTTAACTTTTTTGATTTGAACTTCATCTTTCAATGGGAAATCTTTGGCCAAATGATAGCCATGACAGATTTCACAACCAACCTGAACTGCATGAACTTTCTCTTTGGCATTGTTAAGATCACGACCCAGCTTATCCAGTTTAGCAGTAATAGCAGCCAATCCTGAAGAATTGTCCACCACCTTTCTTCGACCATTGGCACCATTGTGCCACATTTGGGAATGATTAACCATGTCTTGGATGGCTTTCTTATCGTTAGTAGGAGCAATCTTTGGAATAGGGTCTTGTGAGTCCAGCATTTGACGTGTCGGCACGTCAAGTCCCTTGTAGAAAACGACTACTTCTTGCACCGGATTCAAATCATGTTGTAGGCATTTAAACAATAAGCTCTTGTATCTTTCACATGCTCTGTATTGAGTTTCATGAACTTCTTATTCGAAATTGTAAATCTCTTCAATTTTCTTAGCAGTCTTCGAAGGTGGCCAATATTTAGCAAGAAACTTACTTTCCAGAAGTTCCCATGTAGTAATCGAACCAGTTGGCTCGCTCTTAAGCCATCTTAGTGTTCCTACAATTATGGTTTTTGGAAAGATGGTAAGCATGATTTGATCACTTGTTACTCCTGGAAGGTTAAACATGTCGAATATTTCCAACACCTTCTCAATGTGCTCATTAGCATCCTCATTGTCCTTTCCGCTAAAGGGAGTTTCCTTTAGGTCTTTCAAAGTGTGACATTTGGTACGAGTCCTTGCCATGTACTCTTCCATTGTCATATCGTTAATGTCACCCATTTTCCTGCTATCTGAAATATGACCCAAGAAGAATCAGTAGTACTAACAAACTAAAAGTAAATTAAATTAAACTAAACTAAACTAAATAGAAACGAAAAATAAAAAAGTTTCTCTGTCTTTCAGAACTTCTATACGCCGTATAGAGAATGTTTCTACACACCGTATATAGTATACATTGTATACAATTGATATGTATTCGTCCTGTACATGCGCTAGTAAGAAGAAACTCAAGACGAGAGCTCTTACACCATATGCTATTGGATTAGCATAGGCCGTATGTGTGCCTTAGTTTGAAAATAATTCACTACGTAAGCTCTTACGCAGTATACTATGGAAGAGCATACACCGCATAGACATGCAAACAGTGAATTCAGTAAAACCAAACGCTTCTTTAAGAAAATTAAAAGTCTACAAATTTGATAAAAACTAAAAAAATATATAAAAAGAACACTTAATTGATACTTAAAATACACACTTGCTCCCCGAAAGCGGCGCCAAAAACTTGATTTGTTGTATCTAGCTTTAAATTTATAGTATACCGAAACCTTTAGACAATCACAAACACTAACAAACAGTGTACCCATTCGTATAGTATAGTGTTTCGGCAAGACCTGGTAGTTCGTAAGGAGCAAAGAGATCCTAATGGTCTAATAGTTTTTATGTTTTCACGTACGTTTTGAATCCACTGATTATGTTTTTAGTCCTAATTAATCTAATAAGCTGAAAATATAATAAAATAAAGATAATACGATATGGTGGTTCTGGTGAAAAGAAGATCAAGAGAAAAAAGCATGCTTGCCTTGCTAATCCCCTAATTTAATTAATGATATAGTTCTAAGTGCAATGTTCATCAAGTTTGCTTTGGCAAATCGAAGATATAGAAAGTCACTTGGTTATCGATTTTCCTCTTAAGTTCTTCCCAAAATTCGGGCATGCCTTTCGGTCCTGCTACCCTAACTAATATTCCAAGCATTAAGTATCATTAGCTGATCTATGTAACCTTCGTTTTTGTGTGGGTGTCAAATCACTTAATTTTTTTTTCTTTTTGGAAAAAAAAATTGGTTATTGGTCAATCGCCAATGTCGTTGTTAAATCCTATTATCTACCACTTTTAACTTGGTGTACGCCATTGGTTATCGGTGTATCACGCCCACCACTATCCTACTTGCCAAGGTAGGTTAATAATTCATATAGGTGTCATTCACTTGGTTATCGTTTACTAAACAAATATAATCAACAGGTAGCCATGGTCTACGCAACGGCGTAAGTCTATACTAGCACATAAATCACCCAAAACACACATAAAATAAACTAAAGAACTTGTATCATAAAATCAAAAAGGTTCATAACAAGGCAAGCACAAAAGGCTTAGCCTTCCATAACAAATGATAAGCAAAGATTATTCAGAGTAGACAAGATAATCGAAATCATTATTAAAAACTTATAATCATATGTTTATGATGTGTAAAAGCTTCACTCTTGGTGTCTTCTCTTCTTCTCGAGCCTTATAAAAAATTTAAGGTTTCTTCTAACTTTAGGACTCTAGAACTCTCTCAAATGTGTGTAATGGGTGTGTAATTATAGGCTCTAAAGGGCTTGGGCTCGTCCATGTATTTCGCGTATGCACCTAGATGGAGATATGTCGTATGCCTCGATAATTGCATATTCGAATCTTCTAGAATCACTCCATACAGCGTATCGTTGGATAAGACATACGGCGTCTGGTCTTCAATATTTGAGAAAATAATTCATGACGAGAACTCATACGCCATATGCAGTAAGAGTGGCATACGGTGAATGCATCTTCAACATGGATATTTCTTTGACGAGGCGACATATGTCGTATGCTTCAGGGTATGCAACAGGCTGCTTCCCAGTATTTTCCGCATGAATTCTCCTTTTCCTCATCATAATTACTAAAACAAAAATTAAGAGTAATTGAGTACGATGTTCAATAAAAACAAAGCAAAAATGAGTAATTATCGTAGAAATTTGATAGCTAACACGAGTATAATTTAGGAGCTATCAAGACGCAAACGTCCTAAACTTGTGCCCGAGTCCATTTCTAGCTTAAAACAACAAAAATCAAGGTAAACGTTAATATGTTGGTTTTACAAAAGCCAAATGCAATTTTGTAGTATAATAACCTTAACAAACATTCATAAATCAACAAACGTATTGGTTTTAATATTACGGATGAGATACGAACATTTGTGACAAATCAAATCAGGACCAAAAGTGCAACGTGCTTTGGTTTTAAACTTGGAAAATTTTTGTTTTTTAATCGTGACGTGTGGCGGTTTTAAAATTAAAACCGGCACACTCGGCGTTTTCCTGTTTTAATTTCGAGTAATTTACTGATAAGTAATTCAAATAACATAGAAAGTAACAAATTAAAGCATGCTCAACATTCAGAATATAAAATAACATCAAATGCATAAAGATTTATACAAAATGAAATAAAAAATAATTTTCACTTTTTACTTTAATATGTTTTTTATAATTCACAAACGTAACCAAGCATTCAAACAAGAATAATAAGCAGAAAATGAGCATATCATAGTGAAACAAAACGTGCGTAATCATCACATATAACAAAATGTATATCAAATGAAGAAATAAAATTTTTTACTTTTTAATTTAACATACAATATAAACAAATCCAAGAATTTAATCAGCATAAGGAAATAAAAAACAATTCTCAAGTTCTCGGCAATAAATTTAAGCACTAAAGAGGTTTTGGGTTTGTTTGGAATCAATTTAGAAAATATTTTAACTTTTTCGACTGAAAGTACGGCAGTTTGAAAAAGAAAACCGGCGCACTCTTTGAAATCAGGGGAAGAGAGTCATACTTAAAAATAAGTACGACATACTTACAGCAACAGAAACGAACTTTCGCTTCAGTTTTCCAGAAAAATGATTGGTGATATGTGTAAAATTTTTATAGAACACTTTTTTAGTAAAAACAAACAAAAATGTCTCTATGGCAATGGCTCCAAAAACTTTGATGTGTTACGAAAGCTTTAAATTTTTAAAGAAGCAATACCGTTTATCTCGACTAAATACACAAAAAAAAAGTATACCCTTTAATTTGTAATTTAGTTACAGTAAAACCAGGTCGTCCCAAGAGAGTGATGTGTTTTCAGATTCAAATTTGGTTCGTAAAAATAGCCTAATGATTGTCACTTATAAAAAGACTAGTTTTTGTTTAAACTAAGAAGGTTATTACAAACGGTGTAAAAATGTAACAATATGATAAAGAGTATGTTTGTTTAGGCCAAGAGACATGAGTCCAGAAATGATAAATACAGATAAAGATGCACGCAGAAACAAAGAATCTAAGTAATATATGATGCCTAATCACAAAAGCAAATATATCTACCGAATATGCATCGAAACCTTTTCCATTTATGATTCTAAGCAAATCAAGTGCATAAAGATTGGATTGTGGTAAAAATAAAACATAACAAATATAATTCTCTTAATCCCGTCGGTCAACATAAGATTAAGCCTTAAACATAATTATACTAAGGTTGTTTATTGTTTTATTAACCAATTCTCACAAGGTTATCACCAAATTGTCATAGATAAACAACGCTAAACATATCAAAGCAATAGACCCTTTCGACTTACTTCTATCACAATGACAAGTTAAACAATAACCGGTGATCTTAACATAATCACATCAAGCATACAAGTCATAAATTTAAAAGCATATATCCATATAGTCAATTCACAACATATCTCCGCAAATGCCTAAACAAGCATATTAAGCCTACTCCATAATCGCAGAAACAAGACACAACATAAACTCTATAAATTTAGTAGCATTCATATTAAGAAGCTAACTGATTGTACCAAAGGTACAAGAGAGATGTGCCAAGAACTAGTTTTCCCAATCAAAAACTATGAACAAATAACCCAACTCTTTGCTTCCTCGAGCCTAACACACTATCACTCTGCTACTGGAACCGAGAAATGATGAACCAAATTCCTCTAAGGGATTGTGTTCAAGTGAAATGCCTAAGTAGGATGAACTTGGTGTTAGTTCAACCCTGCCACTTTTGGAGCTTAACTTTGTGTGTGTGTGTGTGTGTGTATATATATATATATGTATGTGTGTGTGTATATATATATATATATATATATATATATATATATATATATATATATATATATATATATATATATATATATATATATATATATATATATATATATATATATATATATTGTTCTTATGTGTATGGAATAGTTAAATAAGCTCTAGAGACGTCCATAATTCAGGTATAATGATAACTTGGGCAAATGATCAGTTCCAAAATGAATACCAAGCTCAACAAAGAGCTATCTCGTAACTGATAGAAAAGTGTGTCGCACAATATAATAAGTGCGCTTTACAACGGGTTTGAAATAAATGAAGCATAACCCTCAACAAGTACGCTATACTTGGGTTGTAAAACTGGCGTACTTGAGTCTTTTTCCACATTTTGCATCTTTAGTCCTTGCTCTTGACGGTCGTTAATTAACCTAACGAGTATTCTTCTTATTTTCATGCTTTTCTCGACATATTGATCATGTAATAAATATCATTAAGTAAGTATCAAAAACTCTAATAAATTACATAAATATGTATAGAAATGATATAATAGCGAGGGCATAAATAAGTATATTTAGAGCGTTATCAATATATAAGGCTTAGAAGCGGTGCGGAAACTAGGCTACTTAAGCTCCAGATAATGAGTTTTCTTAGTTTAGTCATGGGACTAATTAAGGTATGTATTTGATTATGAAATATGATGTGATGATATGTTTGTTTGGTTATCAAGCATTTGTATGCAAGTGTTTGGAAGATTAGTGCGGAAAGTAAATTAATGAGTATGTGATTGTTAAGTGGGATTGCCATGATATGTATGTATGTATGTATGTATGTATGTATGTATGTATGTATGTATGTATGTATGTATTTGATTATGTCGTGTATGATAGTATATTAATGTGGGTACTTACTAAGCGTTTCGCTTAGGCTTTAGTCTTTAACCATTTTGTAGGTACTTATGTGAAGAAAGTAAAGGCTTAGGATTTGGCACAGGTTGGAAGTGTTTGGATATTGTTAGAAACTAATAACTGATAAAAATAGTTTCTTGGATCGTTTTAGCTCTAGACTTGTTAGGTCTAATATTATCAAGGAATGATAATGTTCATAAGATTAATAACTTAGCGGAATAATAACAATATCATAAAAAAGGTTTTACCAAACATTCTCCACAGCCCCAATATTATATAATCAAGATAATACGGTTACATCAATGAGTTGTAACAGGAATCCTATGATTCTTGAGGCTAACACACTAAACCCATATGTTTATATGCAAACGTCTAGACATACAACTTTTCCTATAAACTACATATTTCTGTGCACCCTAATAATCAATCCCTGTATCTCTTTATATACTAGAGATACTAGGGTTACAAAGGATATATTCTAAATAATTAAAAGATCCGTAATAGTCTTTTCTTTCTTTTGAAGTTTCCTCCTTTATCACAAATAGTCCCTCGTGTTTCACATGTTTTGTCTTATCAACTTAATTGTAATTCCCAACAATCTTCCCCTAGTTGATAATGACAAAACCAATAAGCATGAACTTCCACTGAAGTTAATATGTCATGAAACATATGACTTCCTCTTACACCATGCTATACCACCAAGGCTCTTCAAGTTGCAGCTTCTAAGGTAAATATTCTTCCCATTTTTGTCATCATCAAATAGGGGGAAAAATAAGCAACCTTGATTTTCACCTCGATGTAGCATATAAATGGTTAAACATTTAAACATTAAGCTTCCCCTGAAACCCATATGTTAACCATTTGTTGAATCTTCAATTCTGTAGGCTCTATGTAATGATTACTGATGAAGAAAACTAAGTATTACCAACTTGATGCTGAAGTAGAATAACCCAAACTTGTGCCTTATATCTTGTACTAAAACTGACTTCGAACGTATACTTAACGTATAGGGAGATCGCAATCTCTTGACAATAATCACTGAGCACAATAACGTAACTCCTTCAAGTGTTTGTCAATTCGTAGTCACTTGAACGAATAAACAAGTTACCGCCAGCTAAAAGGTATGATAAAACACAAACCTGAATAATTCCACTTCAACTTCAAATAGGTGATAAAAACTTTTCTTCGTAACCAATTAAGCAAATAAGAACGAGCCATTGAACCAATAAGAACAAATAAACCAATAACCAAAAACCAAAAATCTTGTGTGTGTAAACCAAATAACCTTCTGTGTGTGTCATCCAACAAACCATTCTGGTAGCAACACATTTTATGTTGCAAAACTGTCACAAATTTTTCACCAACTTGCATTCTCCTTCCTCCCAAATTTGTTAGTGACACTTTTTCTTTCACTAATAGTCGCTAAACTGTCACGAATTCAGGAAGTATAAACCATGACATAGTAGTTTATCTTCTCCTCACTGCTCGTACATGCCTATCAATTTGCCCAATACCAGGTCACATAACACGAATCTTCAATAACTCATCAAAGAACCTCTTCAAAACCTTTTTCTGTCGACCAAACCTTTAGCTTTTCATATTCCTTAGCCAACAGATCATCCAATCAATGTTTATGGAGCAGCATTAAACAACCAAATAATAAGAAATACTAACTGATAAGTATCAGTGCAAACTGATTCATTGGGCAGTACTAATATTCTTTGTCAGTACGAATGACATACAAGCAGTACTAAGTGACGATAAGGAGCAGTACTAACCATGTAATGTCACCTTCAACAAGCAGTACCAAAAATCTAAGAGCAGCATAAACCTGATATAGAGCAATACAAACGCTTACAAGCTCAGCAGTACAAAGTAGTAAGGACCACGAGCAGTACTTGTTCTCTACACAGCAGTATGTCACGTCTCCTTCTCGAACCCTTCTTTTCTTGTGTTCAAAGATTAGCATTAAAACCACATGTGGTCCACAACATTCAAAACCAGTAACCTTCTTGAATCGAATTTCACCAAAGAAAACACCACATCAGACTTTTGAATAACCAGTAGCCTTGCGTGTTTACTCACTCAAATCCATAAACACTTTGCTTTAGTAACCCTAATCGAACATCAAACTTGTGTTTTTACACCATACAAATCAGCAAGATCGCACAATGAACATCCAAGAAATAAGGGTTTCGATAATCAACACCATTATACTAAACCGACCAATCCAGTTAATCAAAGCCATCGGTATCTTCTTGATTCTAGGGTTTTCATAAAGAAACCCTAACTGGAAATCGATCAGATAAAAAAAACACACCATTGCTGCTTTCTTGAGTGTATAATTGACAACAAATAGCATATGACCAACTTCCATGATGAATGATAACAAGAAAACAGGATTTCAGGAAGTTAAACATAACCAAAAAAAACCCTAAAAATTAACTTACAAATATGTGTCTGCAGTAGTTTTGGAGACCCCATAGTTTTCGATTGAAAGCTTAGATCGACGATCCCTCCGGTGGGATTGTAGCTAGGTATACCAAGAACCTCCAGCTAAAATTTCGTCCCGATCTAATGGTTAATGAGTAAGATATCGGCTCTTGAAAATTATCCTGCAGAAAGTTACGAAAATAGTACCAGATTCAAATTTTCTTCTTTTTCTTCGAAACACAACACCAAAAACTTTGTAGATCCCTAGATATCAAGAGCCCCCGCTCTGATACCACATGTTAGAAATTAATAACGTGATATAAATAGTTTCTTGGATCGTTTTAGCTCTAGACTTGTTAGGTCTAATATTATCTAGGAATGATAATGTTCATAAGATTAATAACTTGGCGGAATAAAAACAATATCGTAAACAATGTTTTACCAAACATTCTCCACAGCCCTAATATTATATAATCAAGATAATACGGTTACATCAATGAGTTGTAACAGGAATCCTATGATTCTTGAGGCTAACACACTAAACCCTAGACGTTTATATGCAAACGTCTAGACACACACCTTTTCCTGTAGACTACATATTTCTGTACACCCTAATAATCAATCCATGTATCTCTTTATATACTAGAGATACTAGGGTTACAAAGGATATATTCTAAATAATACAAAGGATATATTCTAAATAATTAAAAGATCTGTAGTAATCTTTTCTTTCTTTTGAAGTTTCCTCCTTTGTCACAAATAGTCCCTCATGTTTCACATGTTTTGTCTTATCACCTTAATTGTAATTCCCAACAGATATGCGTGTAAGCGTAAGTAGGATGCCGACCTTAATTATGGTTCAACCCTCGAGTCGAAGTAAATGTGTTTAGTTGTTGTGTTGGAGTGTCAAGTCCAGGTCTTGTATGTGAATAAATGGTTATGTAAGTTGTCTAAGTGATTATAAACGTTGTATTGAAAGTGGGTCAAAACAGTTGTTTGGCAAACCCCGTAAAATATGTTTCGTGGGTTATTTAGACCACGTATATTTATGAAAATGAAGTTTTATATTGTTTTAATGAGTTTCGTGGGTCATTCAGATCGTAATTCATAACAATTACCAAAAATTTATTTTTGTTCAGAATCAAGTTGATACTGAGTTTTAAGGGGTGTTTCTTTTCCGATTAGTAAGTAATCTCAAACCTTTGTTTCCTTTTATTGTCAAGATCCGCAAAAACTTATCAATCTCAAATCTCAATTAAAGTCTAATATAAATATTTCTCCAAAACACTTAATTTAAAAGTCAAATATAAATATCTCTTCAAAACGCTTAATAATCAATTTGTTTAATCACTACTCATACGACTTGCTGGGCCCCCTGCATAACACATTTTCAAAATCGGTGTTTTGGCTTTGTCATGTTTCAGTGATATATTTGCTTTTTAAAAATAAAATAATCTATATTGCAAGTATACGAATTTTATACAACAGTTTAATATTTCTACTGAAATAAAATTACAAATACAATCTAATTAAAATATATTTCCCTTCAATTTAATGAAGGCTGTTTGAACAATTCTAAAGTTATCGCTATCCGTATTGTCATTTTCACACAAAACAGAACTGAAAATTCTAAGTACATGCATCTTGCATGTTCCCGCAAGTCCGCAACGCACCAGTGTATTACTTTGTGTTTCCTAAACAGTTATAATAAATTCTGTACAATATATCTTAACAAATTTTGGTTGTTACATATATTGTTTAAAAAGGCTCTGTTAAATAACAATTTCTTTAAATTATAATTCTTTAGACATACACAAATTTCATTTTCGAATCAAAAGGCCAGGTCCTAAATATCTAGTAAACTTCTACAGAAAAAAAAAAAGGATTTTGAAGGACCATTGACATAAGAGCATTGGGTACAGTCAAGCCGTCAGGCTTGTGTCGTGGGAAATTTTTGCTGTCACGTCAGCAAAAAGCTCCACGGCACCAGAAATCCCACGGCACCAACGACCTTATAGGACTCCGAATGCTCGTTCAATATATTTTTTAGCACTTTCTTGTACTCTTTTGAAGTTCAAATTTTTTTCCGACCTTGCAACACTAAACGTTTTCACAAACACGGACCATGTTGGATAAATGCCGTCGGCTAAATAGTAACCTTTTTTATATGTATGTCCGTTTATTTCAAACGGACATTCCGGAGCTGTACCGGCAAGTTCTTGATCAAATATCGGGGAACTATACAACACATTAAGATCATTATTTGCCTCTGGAACCCCAAAATATGCATGCCAAATCCATAATCTTTGATTGTATAAAACATGTATGCATTTAGTAAAGTAATCTAAACATTGTCGTGAACAACGTTCACCAATTTGCAAGTACTCATCAAATGCATCAGGTGCAGTGCCTTACGCCAATTGGCGTATGGCGGATGTGCACTTCAAAACAGCACCTATACTTAACCGACCGGTAGCATCGTAACTTGGTCTAAAAAAACGAAAGTACTCGGGAAGAGGCTGAACATCATAACTTAAAATATCATTGAGAATTCTATTAAAAGTCTAGAACTCATACGATACATTCGCCTAAAATTATCTTTGGGATATTTAGGAGCAGTCTCAGCGTTGCCAAAGTAGTTTTCGAGTAATCATTGTTCCGCATCTTCTCGTTCACGAGGTATGTATGCCCTCGTTCTCTTTTCACCCGATTGCGATCCCCCGGCTTCTTGATCATACAAAGATACAAATTGTTCATATGCCACGTAACTTTGAACATATCGTTCTCGATCATCGTTAAAAAAAACATCATAAACATCGAATGGGTCATTGTGATTAATTGGGTTGTTTGGATTCATGATTGAACGATTTGTATGAAAAAATGAATATGGAATTATTTAAGGGATATTTATAAGGTTTTTTTGGGGTTAAATTTTTTTTTTAAAGAAAAACGGCTATAAAGCCGTTACATGCTCCCCATTCAAAAAATATATACGTTACATGCTCCCATTTTCAAAAAAAAAAAAAAAAAAAAAATAGCAACGATGGCCAACGCCGATGAGATGGCGCCAGAAGCGATGGCGCGAGGGCCGGTGTGGTGCGCCGTCGGACTTTTTGGGCTGGTGGCGCCATGGCACCACCGTACCCCATGCTCTAATGATATGTGAGTAAGACTTTGTGAGTTAATTTCTCGATTAAATACATGAGTTATTGTGTAATATAACAATTTGTTTAAACGTTTGATGGAGTAATGTAGATAGTGACTATTACAATGAATGAAGAAGATATACAATAGGCCAAGATGGGTGGGCGTCTTAATGTCTCAACAGTTTAATTTAAATTACTGCTAGCTAATGCTATGGTCAAGTTCAATCTATATATTAAATGATGATTATTTATTGATGCTTGTTAGTCAACAAAAATAGGCCGTTAGCCATTTCAATATACCATCCCTTTCCCTATCCCCCCTCCATGTCTATATCTATAAATATAGACATATAGTTATATGAATGTCTTGTCTACTTATAACAAATATTCCTTTCCAAAGTATGTGAAATAATATAATGTTCCCTGGATATTCAAGCATATCAAGTTATGCTATATCAATGGCTACTTTTTTGAGATGGACATGGGATTTCATCACTCATCTTACATTTTATCAGCAAAGAGTACACTTTCAAGTGGAGCAAAAGCAACACGAGCTCGGTGTCATGCAGTTTCACGAGAAGTTAAACTCCACAGAGCCCGTTGACTGTGCCGTGTGTTTGTCCAAGATAGAAGAAGATGACGAGATTAGTGTCTTGCGTTGTGATCATCCTTTCCATAAAGGATGTTTGGACCGTTGTGTTGAGTATAGGCACACAACGTGCCCTTTGTGTCGGGATTTTCTAGCCGGGCCAAGGATGGTTTGCGAGCTTGGTCGAGAACTACTCTTGTTTAGTTTTTGTTCGAATAATAGTTCGAGTGATGATGATTATGGGAGATGGTGGATCCGATAACATGTATGTACGTATGCATGAATAATAATATTAATGATAGATACAATCTGATCATATAAATGTATCTCAAACTCTTGTATAGATAAAAATTTGTACCACATCAATCTACTCATGATGTATGTATGTGTCTTCGTTTAATTGCATGTACATGCACAACTTACAGGCTGGGCACAGTGGGAAGGTCATGGGATCGGTCATGCATGGTCATGGTCGGTCACGGCCACTGTGGGTGTTTGGTCATTAATCGGTCGAAAAGGAAGATATCACAAGTCGGTAGAATTTTCGACCGATTTTTACACACTTTTTTTTTTCTCTTCATTTACGTACATTAAAAAAAAAAAACAACAAAAAAAAACTTGATCTTCGAATAGAAAAAGTTGATATGACATGATGATGTGAGATCACTACTCTGCACAACATTATGTAAGGGTGGTGGCAACTATACCTTCCAAAAAAACTCATACCTCTCTAACGTTCATATTTTTCCAACGGATAACTTCAAACCGCGGAGGTGAAAGATGCCGCTGGACCAAACCGCCGGCGCTAACCGCTGGGGTGGCGGCGGTGTTCACCTGCGGTTATTGCCAAATCGCTGGGCAAACCGCTGTGGTTGCCACTACCCTAACGATGAAACTAACTTTGACCATTTACACGTAGTTAAATGTGTCAGCTTTTGTGTAATTGGGTATATTTTAGCGAAAATTACTGCAGAGGCAACTGTCACAAGCAGTTGCCTCGCAGTGGGTAGGTTTTTTTTTTTTTTTTTTTATTCCCTACAAGGCCACTAATTTCGCTGCAAGCCTGCAGCGAGATACATTCCTTACACGTGTCGAGTTCTCGTTAATTTAAAAAAAAAAACAAAAAAAAGTTGTATTTCTAGTCTATCTTGCAGCGAAATACAAATAAATAAGGACCCATTTAATCTCTCACCTACTTTTTGGCCCACTTGAATAATAAAAAATAAAAAATTATATGTAATTCACTGCATACTTACTACGAAATACAAGTCTTTGGGTCCACATGCCACGCGTTAAATAAAAAAAAACAAAACAAATGTATTTCTCGATTGAGTTGCAGCGAAATACAACATTTGGGTCCACATGTCACACATTGAAATTGAATTTATTTTATTTTTACCAAAATTACCCTAAAGTTTTTAATATTTACAATTTTATTATATAACAAACTTTATTCGTCTAATATATAACAAATATATAGCGATTTCGTTAATAAAAAAAATACCGTTGCGAAGAGCTCTAAATTACGAACAAAACGAGCCCAATATTGATATGCTTTTGACGTACGTATGATTTTATAAAAAATATTAAACTTTGATATATATATATATATATATATATATATATATATATATATATATATATATATATATATATATATATATATATATATATTGGGAAGGGATCAGGTGCGGATTAACTTTTAAGTAGGGATGGTGCGGATAATATCACAGTACCATTCAAAAAAATAATAATTCAAAAAAATCTGAAAAAATAATAAAAAGAAATAGGACAAAAAATTATTAAGAATCGCTGAAAAAAGTTCCAGAAAAGAAAGCCTGAGCCAAGCTCGAGACTTAATAATTACATATGAACCGATCGAAAGAAAAGTATTCTATATATATACATATATCAAACTTTAATATTTTTATAAAATCATACGTACGTCAAAAGCATATCAATATTGGGCTCGTTTTGTTCGTAATTTAGAGCTTTTCGCAACGGTATTTTTTTTATGAACGAATTCGCTATATATTTGTTATATATTTTACAAATAAAGTTTGTTACATAATAAAATTGTAAATATTAAAAAGTTTAGGGTAATTTTGATAAAAATAAAATAAATTCAATTTCAATGTGGGTCATTCAACACAATTCACTGCAAAATAGATGTGAAATACTTTTTTTTTTAATTCTCGTGGGGCCAAGATAGAAGTAATTCGCTGCAAAATTGCAGTGATATACTTCTTTTTTGTTTTTGTATTTTTGACAATTAATATGATGTCGACACGTGTAAGTATTTATTTCGCTGCCCATTTGCAGCGAAATTAGTGGCCTTGTAAGGAATAAAAAAAAAACTTACCCACTGCGAGGCAACTGCTTGTGACAGTGGCCTCTGCAGTAATAATAACCCTCCGCGTGTCGCGCTCACGTTAAGTCAAAACAATAAAATAAAATAAAAATTGTAATTCACCTAACGGTTTCAGCGAAATACAAATTTCAGGGCCCACTTGAATAAAAAATAAAATAAAAATATGTATCCCGCATAAAAGTTGCACTGAAATACAAATTTTTGAGCCCACTTAAATAAAATAAATAAATAAAACTATGTATCACACATACCTTTTGCAGCGAGCTATGAAAAAAAAAATAAAAAAAATAAATAAATAAATAAATAAATTATGTGAATTCTGTCTCTTTACCCACTCAATAAATGTGTATTAAATGAAATATGTGCAAAATCTACCTTTAAACTTTTTAATATATACAACTTTTTAATATAACAAACTTTATTCAACAAATATTTATTAAATATGTAGCGAATTCGCTAATAAAAAATATATCGTTGCGAAGAGCTCTTAATTACAAAAAAAACGAGCATAATGTCGATATGCTTTTGACGTATGTACGATTTTATAAAAATTATTAATGTTTGATACATTAAAAAAAAAGAAAAAAAAAACTTTCAAAAAATTTTAAAGTTTTTTAATTCCCGAAATAGGTAGAAGAAAAATTTTTCATGTTAACGACTTGGTATACATTGAATCTATGCTCTTTAATGATGTAACTGTTGCATTGGAACTTTATTAGTGGATATGGATTGTGTGCTAAAAAAAATAATAATAAAAAAAAAAAAAAAAAAAAAAAAACTTTTAAAAATTGTTTAAAGTTTTTTTTTTTTTTTTTTTTTTTTTTTTTTTTTTTTTTTTTAAATGTATCAAAATTTAACATTTTTTATAAAATCGTACGTATCTCAAAAACATATTGATATTCAGCTCATTTTTTTGGTGATCCAAAGCTCTTCGCAATGGTTTATTTTTTATTAGCGCATTCGCTAGATATTTGATAAATATTTGACAAATAAATTTTGTTATATTAAAAAGTTGTACATACTAAAAAGTTTAGGGTAGTGGCAGCCATGCCGTTGAGGCAGCGGTTTGCCCCCAAACCGCCGGGGAACACCGCCGCCACCCCAGCGGTTTGGGTGGGCGGTGTTCTTCAGCGGCAAAATTCCCTGCTGCGGTTTGGAGAAAGATATCCGTTTGAAATGCGAACGTTGGGGAAAAAACAAAAAAAAAAAAATAGACATTGGGGGAGCGTGGCTGTGGAACAAAAAAAAAAAAAAAAAAAAAAAAAAAAAAAAAAAAAAAAAAAATCTATAAATACCAAACACAATACAAATAAACTACACTTATTCAAATACACACACCATACAAATTACTACTAAATCATTTACATTTCACACAATGTTGTCATCATCTTCTTCATCCGATGAGTTATATTTCCCCCCCACGACTTTTCAACAAAATCAATCCACGGGTAGTACTCTATCAACCTTTTTAGCCATGTACGATTCGATTGAGGACACGGCAACCTCTACCGAACCACGAGCGTCTGTCACCCGTTTTCGTGAAAAAGCTTTACAAAATCTAAAGGATGACTATTTCGTTGAACAACCAAAGTTTGCCCACCATATTTTTTGAGATAGGTTTCGTATGAATAAAAGGTTGTTTTTAAGAATTGTTGGTGATATTAAAGCGAGATTCGAATGGTTTCAAGAGGGCGTTGATGCAAGGGGGGCAAAAAGTTTCACGGCTTTACATAAATGCACATCGGCCATTCGGCAACTCGCAACGGGTGAACCTCCGGATAGATTTGATGACTATTTAAACATGGCACGAAGAACGTCAGGTTATCATTCTTTTTTTATTTAATGTTGTCGTTATATTTTTTTTATTAATGTTGTCGTTATATTTTTTTTATTAATGTTGTCGTTATATTTTTTTAACAGGAGAATGCCTTGATCATTTTTGCAATGCGGTTATTGAATTATATGGTCGAGAGTTTTTACGTAGGCCGACATCTCATGACATTGCACGCTTATACGAGGCACATGAAGAACAACATCACATTCCTAGAATGCTTGGTAGCATTGATTGTACACATTTCGTTTGGCGAAATTGTCCTAGACATTTGAAAGGCCAATATAAGCGAGGTGATCACCAATACCCAACTATTATGCTTGAATCCATCGCTTCGTACGATTTGTGGATTTAGCATTCGTTTTTTGGTCCTCCCGGTGCAAACAACGATATCAATGTTTTGAATCAGTCTCCGTTGTATCTTACGGAGCGAAATGGAACGGCGCCAAACAATTCATTTTCTGTAAATGGACGTCTTTACAAACGTGGATATTATCTTACCGATGGAATCTATCCTACATATTCTACGTTTGTTAAAGCATATAAGCATCCCACTGATCCGAAGGAAAAGAGATTCAAGAAGTTACAAGAGTCTGCAAGAAAAGATATCGAGCGAGCTTTTGGTCGTCTTAAGGCAAAATGGATGATTCTCAGTCGTCCTCTCCGTCCTATGACGGTCGAAAAGATTCGACAAATCGTTAATACTTGTATCATATTGTGCAATATGATTTTAAAAGACGACGAGATGGCAATATCACCGGTTCATATAATGGATCCGCCGGTCGCGCCAGTATATGACGATAGTGTACTACCGGAGTTACTCGACGAACAAATCCATTATCGTCTCCAATATGATCTTACGGAGCACGTTGAGGCTCAAAACTTAGCATACCTCGATGACTAGTTATTTCTTTTCTTTTTTTTTTACGTATTATGTAATTTTCTATTAATTATGTTTTTTTTTTCCAAGTATTATGTATTTTTATTTTAATTATTAATGAAATATTATGTTTTTATTAAATTATTTATTTATGAAAAAAAAAATGGTGGTTTGGGAGGTATGAAAAAAGTATGGTTGCCACTAAAAAAGGGTTGGGATGTATGAAAAAAGTGTGAGTGAGGTGGAATGATATTATTGGTTGGTTGGGAGGTATGGATTTTTTTGAGATGTATGGTTGCCACCACCCTTATGGGTGGATTTTGCATATTTTTATATTTCATTTAATAAACATTTATTAGATGGGTCTAATTTGAAGAGAGAGAAAGAATTCTATTGGGTGAGTCTAATTTCGCTGCAACTTTTATGTGAGATACATATTTTTATTTTATTTTTTATTCAAGTGAGCCCTGAAATTTGTATTTCGCTGCAACTGTTATGTGAATTACAATTTTTTTTATTTTATTGTTTTTTACTTAACGAGAGCACAACACGTGGAGGGTTATTATTTCGCTGCACGTTTGCAGCGAAATTAGAGGCCTTTTTTGGAATAAAAAAAAAAACCCACCTTCTGCAAGGCAACTGATTCTCACAGCAGCCTCTGCAGTAATTTTCGCTATATTTTATCAATCTAGCTAGCTAGCTAAAATGAAAATGAAATATAAAAGTCAGCCAAATTAAGTTCAGTTAGATGCATATAAACTGATAATCATTTTATCAAAAAAGTTATAATGTGAGTAGATAATAGAGCTTAATTGTATATCATATTTTTATAATAGATAATGGAATACCTTTCATAATAATAATAATAATAATAATAATAATAATAATAATAATAATAATAAAATTATTTAGTTTGTCCCTCGATCTTACAAAGTAATACTAACGTACTATACAAGCCATAATCTCCTTACTCCAATACAATTGTTAAAGATCAATCACATGCATCTATCTAAAATGCTTATGCAAAAAAATAACAATAATAAATAAATAAATAAAAATAAATAAATAAATAAATAATGGAAGCAAATTATTTTGCCGTATAAGTTTAAGTAATCTGAAGATCATGAAATACGGAGTAGACCTTTGTGAACCAATATTGACTCTTAGATAAACGATGGACATAGATGGTTTGAATTACATGCCAATAAAATTTTGCAAATTCCAATCAAGTAATGTAAGATATAATAAATAGACTTAGGATCAAATGAGAAGAAAACTTAAAATAAGAAGGATGAGAAATAACTATAACCACACATTTGAGATGCATCGACTTAAATTCGATGCATTCCTAATCTTTTAGATGCACCATATATATTTACTAGTAAAAAATTAGATGCATATACATATATTATATGCATTTCATCAAGTTAGACAAATCATATACATTTTTCGTCCTCTGCGGGTCAAATTTGTTGTTAGTACTACTTTGCATCGTTTTCACTTCAAATCACTTTTCGGAACTAATTTGGATGCATCTAAATGAATAGAGATGCATCTAAATCAAGTCGATGCATCTCAAATGTATGGTTATAGTTATTTCTCATCCTTCTCATTTTAAGTTTTCTTCTCACTAGATCCTTACCCTAAATAAATAAACTAAAACTTAATCCTGAATACCTAATCACATTTAAAAGGTATTGTTAGTGGTACCTTTAGTGATTAGCGGCACCCCCTATACCTTATGCATATTTTGCCACTCTGTGGACAAGAAAAAAACAGTTTTTTTTATCGTTTTATCTTCGTATTTTCTGTCTGCTAATATTTTTTATTTATCAAACTATTCATTTTTTGTTCGGTACTTTTAGTTCTCTAGTTTTATAATAAATCAAAATTATAAAAATAAAAAGAAATTTGCAAAAAGAATAAAACATAAATAAAGATTTGCCGGTATCTTTTTTAAGAGGGTATGTATATCAGACGTCATACTTAAGATAGACGTCATAGTTAAGATAAAATAAACCTTCACAATTATTGCATATTGCACGTGATTTGGACTTTGGAGTATAGTTGATATAAGTGTTATAAAAGATTTATTATCCTTCAATAGGATCATTTGTTGGTTCTAAACAATCTCACGCAGGGGCGAAGCTTCATAGGGGGGGAGGGGGGGCGTCCGACCCCCCGAAATTTTTTTTGCGATGTAGGGGGTATATAGTTTTCGTGTAGATTAATTTCGGTATATTCGGTTTCGACCCCTCAAAAATTTTGGTATACCTGAAATATAGCCTTAGGAAAAAAAAATTTAGATCCCGACCCCCCACTTACAAAATCCAAGCTTCGCCACTGATCTCACATAGTGTATCGTATCTGCAAATTGACGAAAGCAAATAACAACCTACAAATGAATCATCAAGAAAACCAGCTTGTATTTAAAAGAAACTAATACTAACGACTTCTAGTCTAGAGTTCTAGATATGAATATTGCCTTTTTGTTTTTTTGACAAAATTGAAACGAAACTAAAATCCAGTTATAATGAGAGATTGCATGATTGAACGACTTTATTTATGTACGGAGTACCATTGATTCTTAAAAACTCGAGTTCACTAGACATCTAAACACAAAACCACTTCATCGGTATGGGCAAATGGGCAAACCAAGCGGTATTCTTTACCGATTCGGTGTGGAGGCTTGCTTTTAATGTTTTCGACCGTTGCAACATTTACTAGAAGAAGCAGGTTCTGAATTCGAATAAGATGAAATTTTATGTTTTGGATGTTTCATGTGAATTGTGAATAGTTTTGGTTTAAATGAACAAGAGTAGTTACGTCAGCAAAGATATGAGAATGTGATGATGAACTTTAGTTGCATTTTATTTTCATATGGGTCGGGTCGGGTATGGCCTTTTTTAACCATAAACATGGCAGTTTATTTTACCGTTTGATGCTTTTCAAAAATAAAAAATAAATAAAAAAATAATAAAAAAATAAAATAAAAATAAAAAAATTTAGGCATGCTTAGGCATAACATTGCCACTAAAAGAGTATGTTTAGGCATGTTTAGGCAAAAATGTGTTGTATGCTTTTTATTGGTCAATTAAAAATTTCTATAAACCTTTAGACAACATTGTCACCTCTAATATAACTTACTTTTGGCAAACTTTTTTGTTTTCATATATTGATAATAGCATAATATATCACATATAGTTTAATGCTTAATCGTGATAATAAACATCTTGTAGCAAAATTGGCATAATTATTTGCATACAAACTTCAAAAGTTTTACCAATTTTTGCACTCAAAGCTAGATGTAATTTTTGGAATTCTAAATAACTAAATTAATTCGTAAAAGACGATCAATACGTAAATGTTTCATATATGATTCCTGATTACATAATATAATCCTATTTTACTTTGGCACCATTAGCTATAAGACGACAAACTGTAATATGCATGTTTTTTACTTAACTTTTTCATTTGATTTTTTTAGCATTATTTTATTATTGAAACTCGTTTGATATACCTTAAACAATGAACGGCCTCTAGTAAATACGGAGTATAAGCATAACTCTTTGTATGCAATTTAGGTGCTTTTTGTCTATTAGGGCGGGGTGGCAGTGGAGCGGCATGGTTGTTCGGCATGGGCCAAACTGAGCGGCATCACCGTTGCCATAGGGGCGGCATGGTTGAATTGGCAACAATCTCAACATGTCACACCGAAGAATCATGGAAGTTGGGCATTAAATATTGGGCAAATGACATTTAAATACATTCAATTTGACACTTTTTGTTGTTGTGTGTAGCCAACTTTTTTTTTTCCCTATTGTAGCACAAACCTTTTTTTTTTTGCTGTTCGAACGTTGGGGCATTTAAAAATTCGAACGTTGGCATAAATAAATAAATAATTAAATCCCCTTAAATATACTAGACGAGTACCCGTGCATAGCAACGGGATTTATAGCGATAGATAGTTTATTGATAAAAAAAGGTTTATAGGTTATAAACGAAAAATAATAAAAGTTTGAAGATTTGGGAATTAAACATAATGTTTTGAAACCTGGTTCGACCCGGGTGGTTCAACCGGTTGAACCGTTCCGGGTGAAAAATGGATCGATTTAAACCGGGTCAACTTGCTAGGTTGGGTCGAAAACGGGTCAAATTAAACTGGGTCAACCCGCCAGATTTGAAGCGTTCCGGGTCAACCCGGTTTGTGTTTTAATTGGTTGTATTTAATTTGATAGATTTGTTTTTAATTGGTTGTACAATGTAAATAAATCATTGTACTTTTAAGTAATGGATAATATTTTGAAACCCGGTTCGACCCGGGTGGTTCAACCGGATGAACCGTTTCGGTCGAAAAATGGGTCGATTTAAACTGGGTCAACTTGCTAGGTTGGGTCGGAAATGGGTCAAATTAAACCGGGTCAACCCGCCGGGTTTGAAGCGTCCCGGGTCAACCCGGTTTGTGTTTTAATTGGTTATATTTAATTTGATAGATATGTTTTTAATTGGTTGTACAATGTGAATAAATCATTGTACTTTTAAGTAATTGGGTGTTTGAATAAGAGTATTAATTACATTTCACTTTTCTCTCTCATTTGACCATTATTGAAAACTCAACATTTCTTGAAAACTCAACATTTCAATTGTTGACCATTTTTCCATTATACTAGGCGAGTACCCGTGCATAGCAACGGAATTCCTAGCGGCAGATAATTAACGATTTGTGATATTGTAGTGAGTGTTTTGTGTAGCGTTCAAAATAGAACGTGAAACGATCAGAATGTAATTGCAAACAGTTGTACTATACGATAACTAAAGTCTTGAAAAAAATTCTTAACATCGATCAAAGAACATATAGACACATTTAATAAAACTGAAAGTAAAACATTACATCAGTTATGAGATAAAAACTAACAACACACGTTACTTGTTGCGTAAAACTTCTTGATACACGACATTTGAGGTGTAGGTTCCTGCTTGACGGAACTCTTTGACTGGTTTAACCAATAACTTTGTTGTTCTACGGGATATCCCTATGGACAATGCCACATAAAGCTGGTCATGCGAGAAAACAGAGTCGGGTAAATAGACTACTACATTTGGAATTGTTTGGCCTTTTATTAATAGTCATCGCAAAGCTAAGGCGAATAGGGAATTGTGTTCTCTTTAGTTTGAAAGGGAACATGTCTTCTTTAGACGTAGCAAGAGGAATTCTTGGCAAGAGCACTCTAACTCCAGCGCGTTGCCCGACAGATATCTCAGCATTGATGACATTAGGGTCAAAACGTTTACATATCAAGTCTAAACATAATGACTTCCAACAAGGGTCAAAATACCACATTATGGTGTCAACAGAACAAACGCAAGCGGAAGACTTTTATTAAAAATAAGGTTACATAAGTTTTCTAAGGTAATAATAAAATACTAAGTCTAAACATAATGACATCCAACAAAATACAAATCTAAAAACAAGTCTAACTGAAAAGTAACTTCAATCTCCAAAGTCTAATCCAAAAGCAAATGGGAAACTATCATCAGGTGATCTTCAAAACTCCAACGACTAATCAAGGAAAATGGGAATCTAACTTCAGGGTAGTCCACTAATGTCTCCTACACACTTTTCACTCGAATCCCAGCTTCCCTCTTATAATATGCCGCAAGAAAAGAAATGCGGCTGAGCTTAAAAAGCTCAGTGAACAGATATAAACAAATAACTGATAATGAGATAACAAAGCGGATAATGAAAACAAATGATGCCAAAGAGAGCCTGTTGAGAAGGATGTCAGATGAAACCGAATATAGGACAAATACGAATCAAAAGATATTTAATGGGTTAGGTTACACGGTTACACCAAAACCGTAACTTATAACATATTTCAAATTTTATCATGTTCAAGACCCTTTGTTTATGAATTTAAAACCATACTTATATACTTACTGAGGTGCTCAAATAATTATCATAACTACTTATACTTGTTAGGTAATTAATGTAATTTTTCCAGATTTTATTTCAAAATACAAGTGTCCAAACAAAAATCATTTTCCCAGACCTGTCCAGAAAGTACACTGCAGGTATACACCAAAAGTTTGTATTTAATTAACCCATTTGAACCTTTCAGGAAAATCTTTCCACAAAAATTCCAGTAACTAATATAAATCTTAAATATTCCCCTGCAAAAATGTGGGCTTCTCAGATTTAATATTCTATGAATTAAAAATCATAAGGACCGACTGATTTTTCAGACCCAAAATACAGATTTGACACTTAGGTGTTGTTTGATGTTTTAGAGGTTATGAGTCTGAATCTGAATACCACATCTGAATGTTAAGTAGTGGCTCAAAAGTTTGAATCTGATTCATATAAGAGTGTTTGTTTTATAATAAATATCTGAATACTTTAAATCGTCATTTTGTCATGATATATATTTAAATGTTGTGTTTAAGTAATTTTCTTATCTCATCGTCTAATCTAATGGTAATGTACTAATATATTTTACATCTAATTTATTAAACTATAAATACATACATGTAGCACTGAAGTATTTAATATTTAATATAATACATGGCAATAGCACCAACGTAACAATAGAAAGAAAAAGAATTTTTGGATGGAAATAATAGTAAAGAAATGAATAAAAGTCAGCAGCGTTGTCATTGATATCCTACTCTATCCTTTATTAAGCTGTCAGAGGTAATCAGAGGTGATTGAACCTCTTACCAAAAAATAGATTGTTCAGAGATTTTTGCATCTTAACTCTGAAAAAAAAACAAACAAAGTAAATGCTACGATGTCTGAACGATTCAGATTTAGACCTTGTTTAGACTTTTTATATAAAAACAAACACCACCTTAATCTCCCAAGAATCAAAAGACTACTCTCCCGACCTCCAATGACTACGAAATTTGACGTACAGAGAGTAAACATCATGAAATTAGTTTTAGATTGAAGAATCAAGCAAAAACATGGGAGTATCATAAAGCTTCATCTCATTCAATTTGACCAAATTTCCGGATATCACGCAACACCTAAAACAACCCTAACACCTAACCCCCTTTAACGTGACAAAACAACCTCAAATGCGACCAAAGTTTAACCAAAACAACCCATGACTTATTAACCATCTTATTCAGGTTGCAACATGTTTTTAAGACCTCATTTAACACAGACTAAACCAGACCTGCAGCCACACATTTGACATAGATACATAACGAGACATAAGTAGATTTTAACGAGACCAAACAAGCCCTACGTCTAATTCCTTTTAGATCAGATTGTAGCATATGTTTCATAGGTTTATTATTCAATATAACACATGTACAACAGCCCCATGTCGACACATAAATCAAACACACTCACACACAAAACAAAGACACAACAACCCACCTGAAATAGCGTGAACCAAGCCCTAGTTCTCTTGTCTTAATTGTATATGCTCCATTATAATTATTAGGGTTTCTTTCCCATCTTTTAGGTCATATTTAAAGAGCATTCATAGAACATATTAGGGCTTATTCAGATCTAATTCAAGAGACCAAACAAAATAACAAGTTGACATGTATGTTAATGGTTTCATGATTTCATGTGGCGATTTTATGCATGTTTTATCATCAAAGTCGAAAAACAAATGTAGAACAGATTAGATCATGAATACGACTTAGGTTTTTAATGTTTTATAGATTCAGATTAATGAGCATGCATGGTGTCGAACAGAAAAGAAACACAAGATGAATAGGGTAATACCTCGTGATGAATCGAACAAGGAAAAGAACAAGAACAGAACCCACACGAATCAACCCTAACCACGATCTAAACAACAACAATATCCACGATCTCAGAAACACTTTTTAATGGTCACGAACACAGCAACAAGGCTTCGAATAGTTGGATCTTTGAAGAGATTAGTAGCAGCTTATGAGTGTGTGTGGTTGTATCTTTTCTTTTATTCGTATGACTGAATAGGAGAGGAAGTCAAGAAAGCGTGTTATAACCAAGAAAGTAGGGGGGAGCGTGGGTACAAAAAGGAAACTCATAAAAGATCTTAATTGGGGTTTGATTGGGGTATAATGATTCGGTTACAAATTATGTTAAAGGTTAGACGAAATTAGTGGGATTTAAGGGATATTAAATCGTTACATTAGTTTTGCCAGCAAGTGATAGTTGTATTGTGGTGTAGTTTCCATTATTATGAACATTGATTTGTAGGTGTATTACTCGTTTCCATAATAGCAGGTTGAAAAGGTTGAAAACTCATTTGATTTGTATCGTTTCCATCAATAGAAACTCAACAATATTGAAAAGTCAACAATTGACATTGACCATTTGAAAACTCAACAATTGAACAATTGACCATTTCTCCTTTATAAGTAGTAGAGATGTAGTAAAGATATGTTCAAATCACATTTTATTCACATAACCATTTTAAAATCACTAGCTAATTCCACTACTTTCACTTCCAACTCTTTTATTTATTTAAAAAAAATGGATCCAAATAAATCAAAACGTGTTTCTGTAAGGCTAGATAATTTCCCGTAGGTTATTATTATTATTCACGCACATATATAGAGATTACATAAGTAAACTCTAATGGACCCTAAGTCCACAGACCGGGCTTGGGCTGATTATTGATACGTGGGAATCGCACCAGGCTTTACCTCTCGAGGGATCTCGAAAAGCTTACAACCTCCACCAGGCAGTGTACCTGATCGTTGTAGTATAGTATAGTGACAAATGCCGGGGGATTGATCGTTCAACTCAGGAATAGTGTCGCTAGGATTAGAAAACCTAAAAACTAGGTCTTTTAAAGGGTTATAACATTAGATGTACGGATATGGAATACACGGTTTTATTGGATAAAGGCAATATTTACTGGTGGCGAGTTAATCATCTTGGTTAATTACATGTACAATATGGCATTGCTAAGCCAAGACTAGACTCGACTTAAGCTAATAAATAAAAAATAACAAAAACATAAAACAAACATAAAATGAAACGGGGTGGTAGTCCGTATGTTTTTTCTCTTTTCTCTTTTTCTATTTTTTTTTCTTTTTCTTAATTTTTTCGATTTTTTTTTTTTTTTTTTTTTTTTTTTTTTTTTTTTTTTTTTTGCATACACTCTTACCCTACCATCCAAAATAATACATCATAGGGAATGAACATTCCCCTTACACTTGAATTTTTACATACTTTACAATAAACTAATCTAATGACTCGAATTAAGATAATCAAAACACTTGGAGCATTTTTAAGATTAACGTACATATTGGGGTAATATATGATGTTCTTCCCCATTACTCTACAACACAAGTACTTTACCCATGAGTCCCAATCGTCCCAAAACTATATGTACAAGATATGACTCGACTTAGCAACCATGTAATCAATTAGATAATTAACTAAGGGTTTACCATGTAACAATAATGCACTAAAGATGAGTGCATACACGGATGGCTAAGGCGATTTGGTTGTATATTTAAGTGGGTTATAACAAATTCTTCCTTTAAGTAAGATGCTTAAAGTTAGAAATAAAAAGATAGGCTCGGAGGGGTGTACTAGGGGTTTCGTGTACTAAAAATGAGTACAACGCTAAGGTGTGGGAAAAATTAGTTGACTTTACTAGCCAAGTAATATGACTTAAATGGTCAAGTAATTATGATACGGGTTTAAACACAAGGGTGATCCTAATGCCTCTTATCATGTAGTAAATCCTACTACACGAATGTAGTCTCACTAGCGGTCTCGGGATGCATCACTAACGCAAGTTCTAGAATCTAAATGCTACCGGTACACTCATAAGCACTAATAGTGAATGCTTTTCCTATCAAATCTAAAGGCGAACCTCACATATTTGGGTGGAAATTTTTTTTAATGTATGGTTTTGTGCTAGTCATACAACTCCTATCCATGAGACGCTTGTTAAGGCTAAAATTTCACTCCTAAATGTTGTAAAAAATTTTAAATTTGGCGCTAAAATTACACTAACAAGTATTTCACTTAATTTTATTACACACCTACTATCAAACAAACAAACTCAAGTGCAATAGTATCCTATAAGGTATCATCATTTATACTCCCCTTACACTTAGGATGAACATTGTCCCCAATGTTCAATTAAAGGATATAAAAGTAAAACAGGTGAAAGAATGAAAGCAAATACTCTCCTGATTCGTTCGGTGTGGATAGTGTGGTAACAAGGTTAGATCTTCCTCCAAGAAAATGAACATTCAAAGCTTCCCTTCCAGATAAATAAATCATCTTCTTGTCATATATAACCTGTTAAACCTGAGAAAACAAACAAGGCAACCTCGCGTAAAATCGGCGGCAATCTATATATACTAACAAGTCCTAGAAAGCAATGTAAGATATAATGCTTGTGGAATGAATGTTTGCAGATTTCATGGAGTTTATAAAACTAAAGAATTAACAAAAACTTTAAGACTCCGTTAGAAAAACAAAACTCACAAAATTTCCAGAATTTTACACATGACGCCGTCAGGAGTTAACTCCTGACGCCGTCAGAAGTAACCTGCAGAAATCTTTTCGTTAAGTTTCTAGAAAATTTCTGGAAAAACTTATGTCCTACTTCTTGTAAAATCCTGCAAAACATCATTATGACTCAATACAAGCATTTGACTCTAACAAATACTAATACACATGTCCATTTAATATTGTGGAGAATCATGATCAATTTCGTTCTTAGAAACATATTTGGGGTTTCCCTTTACACTTAGCTTTTGCAAAATACCTTTATATGAAGTTAAGACGAAGTTGAACAACAAAATAAAGCATTTTCACAATTTAGTTTTGAAACATGATCTACCAACAATAAAAATAAAGCATGCATACGGAAACAAATAACAATCAAACAAATAAAAATCACATAAAACATGGGTTGCCTCCCAAGAAGCACTTTTCTTTATTTACGAGTTTTGTAGCTAGACTCAAGGTCATGGGCAATTACGTGACCTCATCGTTGGTCTCATTCTCTAGGTCATCTCCAATATTAGTTTTGTATTCCGGACCTAGTAGCAAACATTCTTTGTAGAAACCAAATATTCTATTCATGACATACTCTACTCCTCTATGTCTATCCTCATCATTCCTATAGTAAACCGCTTGCTTGTGTTCCTTTTCTATGTTTGATAGGAGGCGGTATTGTTCAATCTTATAGGGCATTTGGTAAGCAATCTCATCATTCTCTTCCTTGAATCTAACTATCCTTAGGGTCGGGTCATAACTCATCTTAGAGGCCTCAACAAATGGTTTTCCGAACACTACTTGACTTAGGCAATCATCTATTACCGGACGAGTATCCTCCACTATCACAAAGTCGGTAACATAAGTGAAGTTTCCTACAAATACATGCAATCCTTTCACTCTTCCTACAAAATTACTTATCAAATTCTTGCTGGGCATCATCCTATAAACAAGTTGCTTCTTCATTGCCCAATTATAATTAGTCCTAGTCATGATGTTTATAGGAGACCTAGGATCGATATAAGCTTTCTACACATGCATATTCCCAATGTTGCATGGTATGTTGATGTTAGAGGGATCACCTACTTTAATAAGGGGTGAACCAAGGATATATGGTGTCTCGGGATCATCGAATGAATCCTTGTGATATTCCCGTTCTTCCTTGGTGGGCAACTTATCAAAGTACTCTTCTACGTTTTCTGCTTCCTCTAACTTTTCTCCCTTATTAACCTCAACTTCCTTAATCTCATCCCTAGTCTCGGTTTCTATTCCAACTTCATCCTTGTCACTCTCTTCTATATCCTTATCTTTTGGCTTTATGGTGACAATATTGACAAAGTGGACGTGTTTGGATGACGAGAGGTCCTTAATTTGGATTCCACTACTAGTGTCCCTAGTGTCTTTTCTAGCTGTAGTTAGCACTTGGTTGTTAAGGGCTTTCAACAAGTTGTCAATTTTATTGGTCATTTCCGTTTGTTGTTGATTGAATTCGGTTTCAAACTTAGCTATGCGAGCTTCTTGAGATGCCATAAACTTGGACATCAATCCTTTAAGATTGTTGGTACTACCATAGTTGTTGGAAGGATTGTTGTTGAAAGTACGGTTTGAGGGTGGACCGTTTGGTTGGTAACGATTAGGCGGATTGGAAGAATTGTTTTGGGTTTGTTTCCACCTAAGGTTCGGGTGATTTTTCCAAGAAGGGTTGTAGGAATCACCGTAAGGGTTTGGCTCAGGTTTGAAAGTGTGCCACTTTTCTCCCGCTTCGTCAGTGCGCGAAGATGCGTAGTCCGCAAAGCTTATCCGGGGAGTTCCACGCAATCACGAGTGTCATGGGGACCACTACATAATGCGCATGAAGAAGTGATTTTGTTCACTTGGCTTGAATGCTTAGGAGCTTCGTAAGATTTCATGAGAAACTTGACTTGGTCCTCAAGTTCCATGATCCTACGGTCGAAGGCAAGGATATTGCCTTAACCATTTTGTTCAAATCACGGGGATCATTCCAACTTTCATTGTCATAGAGAGCGAGATCTTCTATGAGTTCCCATGATTCTTCCGCACTTAGATAACGTAGCTTGCCACCGGCCTATTGGTCAATGGTTCGCCTTGTGGAGAGATCGATATGGTTGATTGAGGCAAAAGCAGTCAACTAAAGTCAACCACGGATGTGGTCAATATAGTCAAACTCCTTAGGCTCAATGCTCCGCGGAAGTACAGTGTTTCCCCGGGTCGTTATGTCCCGACGAGGTGTGGATGGTTATCAAACGGGTTTGTGATCGGGTGAATTTGGACAAGAAAGGGTATATAAGGGTTTGAATGATTACACTAAGGAAATACGAATGAGAATGATTTAAACACACTATATTAACAATAACGTGAAACCTAGTTAACCTAAACGTAATCTAAAAATTTAAAATCAGAAATTGCTTATAAATAAGCAGAAAAATAAGTCAAACGGCTTAAATAGAAGCTATCACTTTTTTTATGTTTTGGTTTTTCTTATTTTTACAAACTACTTTTACTTACGTAACCTAAATTAAAAAAAAACGTAAAAGTAATTTAAATAAAACGCGAGTGCGCGAAATTAAAAGTGAAAATTGAGCTACGCTAACCCTACGGGTGTAAAAATTATATTTTTTCGAACCTAATAATCAAAGAAAATTTTAGAAAAAAGAAAATTATTTTTTTGACTTTTATATTATTTATTATTAATTAAAAACTAATTAAATACTAATAAATATAATTTAAATAATAATAAATATTATATGAACAGTAAAAATTCTAAAACTTTTTATAAAAATACTTATTAGAATAATGAAGCTAGGAAAAATATAAAAAAGGTGGAGAGCTTATATATAAGCTGAAAAATCAGCTTATTGGCTTATATGGGCAAAATGGAAACTTGACTAGAATATAACTAAGTGGAAAAAGAAATAAAACTAAGAACTGGGTAGCCCAGATGGTGCACCCCTTTGGTCTGATGTTGACCAAGTCAACCCTAGAGGTCCAGTGTTCGAACCAGGCTAATGACTCTTTTTACAAAACATTTTTATTTTTGATTTTCTCTTTACAAACATACTATAACAACAAAATAAGATAACTTTTATAAAGACAAACTTATTGAATCACAAGAATAAGCTCAGTAGGGCTTATATACTTCAACAGTTAAGCTTTGAAAGCTTAACTTGGAATTTTCAAAGTGAAAAGCTTCTTATAAGCTTAAAAGCTGGAACAAAAGGATAGAACAACCTAAGGACAAGTTAAATGGGCATAAAGATAGCCAAAGAAAAGAGAAAAGCTTATGGAACAAGCTTATAAGCTATAAAGCAAATTCAATACCTACTGCAAAACCAAACAATCCAATAGGCAATTTGCAGCCCTATGTGGGCCCCACAAATGAGCTCAAGAATCCTAAATAAGCTTTGAACCCAGAAGCTGACCTGGAGGGCTTCATAATAAGCCACAAAGTACAAGCTGAGACCCACTATTAAGCTCTACAAGAGCTTATGAAATTGGGTGGATCACTGAGTTACTTATTAGACTGAGTGCTATGGGACAAACTATAAGATCAGAATAAGCTTATCCAATAAGCTTGTAAATGCAACTGAAGCCTGGAACCTTTGAGTTTGGTGCATGGGCTATCCAAAACACCAAAGAGCTCAAGCTGAGCTTAATTGATGAGCAAGGTACAAGCTCATGAAAAAGCTTGTGAAAAACACCTACCTTGGTGCAGGGGAGACAGCCAGTGAACAAGCCAAAAGCCAGGGCTAAATAAGCTCTAAAAAAATTGTAAAATTAAACAAAAATAAGTCTAGTAAAGATGAGCTACCAAAGTTTAATTTTCCAGAAGTTTAAAAGCTAAATCCTAAGAATGAAACCATGAAAATTCTTGTAAGTTTTGGAAAAACTAACCACTAAGCTGTTTTGACTTTTGAAATAACATGGACAGTTGACTTATCTGAGATTAGACCCCCCCCTACTGATTCATAATTATCTTTTAAGCTAAAATGAACCTGAATCTAGTAAGCTTAACCAGTTTTCAAGCTAAAGTAATGCTTATGAGACTCACACTGCTAACAGTCAAAGAAAAATGAAATCAAGAAGTTAAATTTGACTTTTTGCAAATGGGACTAAGTTTTAAAGCTTAAATTAACCTAAGATTGCCTAATGTAGTGTACCAGTAACAACACAATAACCAAACAACAACAAGATCACATAGGTTCACACTAATCCAAACACCCCTTCAAAATCTGTTTTTAACCTATCCTAATGCAGTTTGTAATATAACTTGAATGTATGACCTGTAAACTACTTAATAAGCAATAAGAAGTCAGAATAAGAACTAATGAGCATTTAATAAGCTGTAACTACAATAACATGTAAATGAAAACTAAAACTATGAAAATAAGGTTTACCAATTTCAACCCCTAACTGAAATAGGGGTGCAATCCAATCCAAACCAAGCCTATCTTTTAGATAAGCTCATTACCATAGAAACACTGTTCTAATCATTCATGACCCATAATCAACATCTTGTACCTCCCATTGACTTTCGTTGACCAATTTGTATTTAAGAGCTAGAATATATTTGGACCTTGCTGAGTTTATAAAAGCTTGTAAATGACTTAAAGTGAGCTTATGGAACAGTGAGACAACCATTTTAGTAGCTATGGAACTATAATGAGAAACTATGTAAATTGAGCAAATTCAAATTTAAATAGGAAACTTGAGGTTTTTATTAAATAACTTTGAAAGTACACTAATACAACTGAGAATACAATTTGAAATCTAAAATTATCACTTGGAAAACTAAATTAAGCTAATTCGACCACTAAATTACACTAAAACTGAAAATTAACTAACTCTTCAATCTTCCTTCTCTTCTCTCTTTATAATGACCCAGATAGGGTTTCTGAGCAATCCCACTTCAATTGGGACCCTTGGATGAAGATAAGATGATCTCATCCATTCGTTTGGATTTTGGCGGGAAATTGGGGTGTTGTAATTTTGGCAGTTAGTATTTGGCAGGGGTGGGTTTTGTTATTTTGTGGTGGAAAGGTAGTAAGGTGGAGTGTGGCATAGGGGGAAGGTAGGATTAGGGGTGATGATGGTGTTGGTAATTTGCAGGGTCACGGGGGGAAAAGGGGAAGGGTTGACTGGGTGAGTTGGGTTTGACCATTTGACTCGTTGACCCTGGGTGGAAGTATTAAAAAGGGGTGGTGTGTTTAAGTGGTGGATTGGGCCTTGGAGTAGTTGGGCTGGGGTGGTAAAGGATGGATTGGATTGTGGTGTGGGTAAAATTAATACAAGGGTCCAATATGTTGTAGTAACTAAGTAATTCAAAAGGACCAAACATGTAAATTCTGAAATTTGAGGGTCCTGTCTTGCCAACTGTTCAAATTTAATTCATGGTCCAAACTTGCCACATTCCATTAGTATAAGTAGCATAAAAGATATTTTCCACAATAACACCCCCAGGGACTAAAACTGCTAAATTTGAAACTTGAGGGGCCATTTTTGCAGATTTTCTCAAACTTTCACCCAAGGACTTAATTTGATAATTTTTGACTTTTAAAAACCTTGGGTTGACTTTTCTTTCATAAGAAAATGCTTAGGGACTAGTTTTGTCAATTTATGAAACTTGAGGGACTGAAACTGCCAATTATGCAAACTTTGTTCGTTTTTCATTTGTTTTTAAACATTTTGCATCTAAAACATATAAAACACATTTTTGGGGTAATTTCTATATTTTGATGCATTTCTGAGTGTTTTTGGATGTTTTGGCAGTTCAGATATGATAAAAATGATGAGTATTTACACACTCATCAATCCCCCACACTAAAGTATTGCTAGTCCCTAGCAATATTTTGAGAAAACTTAATGGATTTGAAACTCTTTACCAAAAGCCATCACTTCTGGAGTAGCCAAATGTATCAGTTCGAGTAAGAACTGTGGTCCACTTGATAACCATGTGATTTTGAGCAAACCACCAGCTGTCAACGGATTTGATTAGTCTTTACCAAAAGCCGTTTGCTTCTGGACTAGCCAGCTCTTGATGGAATAGTCAACATCTTGGTGAGCTGATTACCAATTATGGATTTTCCACGTCCTTTACCACAAGCCATAATCTTGTGGGCTAGCCAACTCATTCGCTTTATGGGATATGGCGAGTTGAGGTACCATACAATTTTGGGCAAATTGCAAGCCATCAACGGATTTGATATATCTTTACCATGAGCCGTTTGCTCCTGGATTAGCCAATCCTTTTGTCGTTTAGACACGGCGGACTGATAACCACAAAAATTTTGAACTTTAGTGAAATTTTTTTTAAAATTTTGGTTAAAAACGGGGGTACTAGATAGTAAAATGTGATAAAATTCGCTAGAATAACGAAATACCCCCCCCCCCCCCCCCCCCCACACTTAGAATTGAATATTGTCCTCAATATTCAAAGTCCCGGATATTATGCCGACTCTTTGAACGTAAAAGGGCAACATTACAAGCTAAATGTGGAAAACACAATTTTTTTCACTTTATTCACTTTTGTAACCATAATAGGGGTAACTCCCCCACACTTAGGGTGAAAACCCTAAGTACATGCTACTGTTTTTGTTTACCGAGTCGCTAGCTTGACTCGACCCCGAATTCATTTGTCCTTGGGGAAGCATGATGTGGAAGAAACAATTTCAATCGGACTTTCATTCAAGATGTTTGGACAAACATATGAAGCACGGGAAAGTTCCACACCGATGAGATAAGTACCCGGCTCAAGATAATGGTAAATGAAAATGCCAGGATCAAAGATGGTATCCTCATTCCCGAAGGAGTGAAGAACAAGAGAAGTCACCCTGTAGGTGAAGAAAAGGAAGAAAACCATGATGAAAATCTTTATAAGATTTTCTTCCTCGAGATCAGGCTCCGTAGCCTGAGTTTGGATTTCAAGGGTTAAGCTCGTAAATATCCCGGGAGGGTGGGTGGGAATTTGTAAATTCTCATGATTGAGTGCATATCCCCCCGGGCTGTCATACTCCGGAGGAGTCATGATATGAGTGAGTTCACCGGAGAACTCCTCAAAGGTGAATGAATCATATTCGGGGAGAGAAATTTGAGAATGAGGAGTGGTACTGCCACTAATCTTCTCTCCCATATGATCAAAAGTAAAGGCTTCAAACTCCGGAATAGGATCATCGGAGAAGAAGTCACTATCCTTAATCGGGATAGGAGATGAAATAGGTTTCATATTGAAAGCCTCGATTTTTGAAATGAGGAGATTGACATTCAATAATGTTGCACGAAGTGCTTCATCCTTGATTTCAGTGTCAGTCTCATCATTCACTTCTTCTAAGCTAACTAGCTCAGAAGGGAATCCTTCCACATGACTGATGTCTCCAGAAGATAAAAAATTTTCATCAGCATGTGAAGTACTAAGCTCGATGTTGGGATTAGAATTTAAAAGATTTTCAGTTTCTCCCATATCGGCTTCAAAATCAAGCAGATCATCATCACTTCCCAATGGAAGTGGATTGATGTGAGTAAGTTCATCCGTGAACTCCTCAATAAGAGGGTCAACATCCGAATGAGGCAGTGGTGCCTCTTCATACTCAACTTCTCCATAAGATGTGCAATCATCATTAAAATCGGAGAAAGTCTCAAAATGATCTTTTGGATTTTCAGGGTGAGAAGGTAAGTCACACACATGATCAAAAGTCCCCTGTGACTCTCTTGGGATTGGGACAAGGTTCTCAACACTAGACTTTATGAATTCGTCCAATTCCTTTTGGGGAACAGTGCTAAGATGCTCATCCCCCATGTTCGGAGAGTGAGTGTGAACTTCGGGTAAGATATCAATAGACTGAGGGAGTTTAGAAGTACTAGCAGTTATGGAATTTTCAAGTTCCATTTGATCAACGGCTAGTGACTTCGTCACATTATTTTCTCCCTGATTCTCCATGGAAGGAATCACAACAAATGAATCTGATGAATCTTTTTTAATAATAACAATGTCATCTTCATCATCATCACTGTCATCATCATCATCATATAGAGCAGCAAAGCGAAGATTGGCACGTATTTTAGCTGCTCTTTGCTCAGCAAGTAATTCTTCCATGCTCAATTCATTTCTAGCATCTCGTTCTTCAGCAAGTAATTCTGCCATTGATTTTTCACGAGATTCTTGAAACGATGTGGTAGCCAACCCCTCCTTAAATTTTTTAAATGCTTCAAGAACCTCATGACAAAGGTCTTGCGGGAATTGAGGAGTTGCTTGGGTCAATTGGTGCTGTGGAGGTTGGTCTTGAAACGAATAGTCGTAATTGTTGCAAGGAAATGGATTCCCTGTTTGACAATCCGAGCTAAAGTGAGGACCTCCACAGTTTTCACAACAGTAATACTGATGTGGCTGTGAGTCGTATGTGCGAGAGTCATAATTGTTATCAGGAAACTGCTCATAGACAAGCGTGTTGCCCGATTGACAATCAGAACTGTAGTGTGGGCCACCACAGTACTCACAACAGTTAAACTGTTGATTCTGGTTTGGTGAATTGTATGGATATTGGTCGTAACCGAAATTTTGACTATTTTGACAATCAAAACCTTGGTGAGGACCACCACAATATTCACACAAAAAGTTTGGTGTATTTTGATACGAAGCATAATTGTGATTTGGATAATATGATTCTTGCTCGTATGAATGTGATGGGTAATTAGAAAAATTTAAAGAGTCGTTGAATGAGTTCTGATTAGGATCATAAGAAAATGAATTCCTCGAACCACAAAACAAACAACTTCCGTCTCGAATATCATTACCACATTTCTCACATGTACACCAATGACATGGTAAACCAAAAAGCGGCTCACCACAACCAACACAAGGAATAAAATCCGGAGGTGGGAGAAGTGGTGTGCTCTTAGAGCTAGGAAATTCCACCACTTCCGTTATGGTCTCGGGTTTTTGTTTTTGATAAACGTGAAGATCAGGCAAGTCGTTCTTTTCAGTCACTGCCCTAAGCTCTGTACGTTTGCTTGACAAACTTTTAACCGCAAACCGTGAAAGGTTAGGATCAATTCTTGACGATTTAGGAGCAATTGTGAGCTTAGGTTTTTGGACAACCGTAGGTTGGACGTATTTGGCACTTCCATCATCATAGGGAAGTACAGGGTCCTTTGTTACCCCGGTTTCTTGTTCCATTTCCCTCACCTGAGAGGGAATATGAATCGATGGTCCATCATAATCAACACGACATCTCGACATTTTTGACAAGGCCATAAGTTTTTCAATTTTGCTCTCAAAGGCCCATTGTTCAAAAAAGTCGTCATCGAGAGATGCCATTAGAATCAATTACAATAGGAGTGGAAGAAGTTAGAATCAAAAGGATAGAGGGTAAAGGGATGAAGAATAAAAAAGGTAGGATGGTAAAGATGGATATTTTTGGGATTTTTGATAAACATTTTACAAGAAAGAAAATCTTTTTGTGTTTTTGTGTTCGTTGAAAACTAATTTTACAAAGTTTTCGGGAACTGTTTTGTTTTTATGATAAGAATATATGAACAAAGGATGGTAAATATACAATGAAGTGAATTCCAAAATCACTAATCTGGAAACCGTTTTAGAATAACGCGCATGACCTCCCCGGCAGCGGTGCCAAAATTTGATTGAGGCAAAAGCAGTCAACTAAAGTCAACCACGGATGTGGTCAATATAGTCAAACTCCTTAGGCTCAATGCTCCGCGGAAGTACAGTGTTTCCCCGGGTCGTTATGTCCCGACGAGGTGTGGATGGTTATCAAATGGGTTTGTGATCGGGTGAATTTGGACAGGAAAGGGTATATAAGGGTTTGAATGATTACACTAAGGAAATACGAATGAGAATGATTTAAACGCACTATATTAACAATAACGTGAAACTTAGTTAACCTAAACGTAATCTAAAAATTTAAAATCAGAAATTGCTTATAAATAAGCAGAAAAATAAGCCAAACGGCTTAAATAGAAGTTATTTCTTTTTTTGTGTTTTGGTTTTTCTTATTTTTACAAACTACTTTTACTTACGTAACCTAAATTAAAAAAAAAAAACGTAAAAGTAATTTAAATAAAACGCGAGTGCGTGAAATTAAAAGTGAAAATTGAGCTACGCAAACCCTACGGGTGTAAAAATTATATTTTTTCGAACCTAATAATCAAAGAAAATTTTAGAAAAAAGAAAATTATTTTTTGACTTTTATATTATTTATTATTAATTAAAAACTAATTAAATACTAATGAATCTAATTTAAATAATAATAAATACTACATGAACAGTAAAAATTCTAAAACTTTTTATAAAAATACTTATTAGAATAATGAAGCTAGGAAAAATATAAAAAAGGTGGAGAGCTTATATATAAGCTGAAAAATCAGCTTATTGGCTTATATGGGCAAAATGGAAACTTGACTAGAATATAACTAAGTGGAAAAAGAAATAAAACTAAGAACTGGGTAGCCCAGATGGTGCACCCCTTTGGTCTGATGTTGACCAAGTCAACCCTAGAGGTCCAGTGTTCGAACCATGCTAATGACCCTTTTTACAAAACATTTTTATTTTTGATTTTCTCTTTACAAACATACTATAACAACAAAATAAGATAACTTTTATAAAGACAAACTTATTGAATCACAAGAATATGCTCAGTAGGGCTTATATACTCCAACAATTAAGCTTTGAAAAGCTTAACTTGGAATTTTCAAAGTGAAAAGCTTCTTATAAGCTTAAAAGCTGGAACAAAAGGATAGAACAAGCTAAGGACAAGTTAGATGGGCATAAAGATAGCCAAAGAAAAGAGAAAAGCTTATGGAACAAGCTTATATGCTAAAAAGCAAATTCAATACCTACTGCAAAACCAAACAGTCCAATAGGCAATTTGCAGCCCTACGTAGGCCCCACAAATGAGCTCAAGAATCCTAAATAAGCTTTGAACCCAGAAGCTGACCTGGAGGGCTTCATAATAAGCCACAAAGTACAAGCCGGGACCCACTATTAAGCTCTACAAGAGCTTATGAAATTGGGTGGATCACTGAGTTACTTATTAGACTGAGTGCTATGGGACAAACTATAATCTCAGAATAAGCTTATCCAATAAGCTTGTAAATGCAACTGAAGCCTGGAACCTTTGAGTTTGTGCATGGGCTATCCAAAACACCAAAGAGCTCAAGCTGAGCTTAGTTGATGAGCAAGGTACAAGCTCATGAAAAAGCTTGTGAAAAACACCTACCCTGGTGCAGGGGAGACAGCCAGTGAACAAGCCAAAAGCCAGGGCTAAATAAGCTCTAAAAAAATTGTAAAATTAAACAAAAATAAGTCTAGTAAAGATGAGCTACCAAAGTTTAAGTTTCCAGAAGTTTAAAAGCTAAATCCTAAGAATGAAACCATGAAAATTCATGTAAGTTTTGGAAAAACTAACCACTAAGCTGTTTTGACTTTTGAAATAACATGGACAGTTGACTTATCTGAGATTAGACCCCCCCTACTGATTCATAATTATCTTTTAAGCTAAAATGAACCTGAATCTAGTAAGCTCAACCAGTTTTCAAGCTAAAGTAATGCTTATGAGACTCACACTGCTAACAGTCAAAGAAAAATGGAATCAAGAAGTTAAATTTGACTTTTTGCAAATGGGACTAAGTTTTAAAGCTTAAATTAACCTAAGATTGCCTAATGTAGTGTACCAGTAACAACACAATAACCAAACAACAACAAGATCACATAGGTTCACACTAATCCAAACACCCTTTCAAAATCTGTTTTTAACCTATCCTAATGAAGTTTGTAATATAACTTGAATGTATGACCTGTAAACTACTTAATAAGCAATAAGAAGTCAGAATAAGAACTAATGAGCATTTAATAAGCTGTAACTACAGTAACATGTAAATGAAAACTAAAACTATGAAAATAAGGTTTACCAATTTCAACCCCTAACTGAAATAGGGGTGCAATCCAATCCAAACCAAGCCTATCTTTTAGATAAGCTCATTACCATAGAAACATTGTTCTAATCATTCATGACCCATAATCAACATCTTGTACCTCCCTTTGACTTTCGTTGACCAATTTGTATTTAAGAGCTAGAATCTATTTGGACCTTGCTGAGTTTATAAAAGCTTGTAAATGACTTAAAGTGAGCTTATGGAACAGTGAGACAACCATTTTAGTAGCTATGGAACTATAATGAGAAACTAAGTAAATTGAGCAAATTCAAATTTAAATCGGAAACTTGAGATTTTTATTAAATAACTTTGAAAGTACACTAATACAACTGAGAATACAATTTGAAATCTAAAATTATCACTTGGAAAACTAAATTAAGCTAATTCGACCACTAAATTACACTAAAACTGAAAATTAACTAACTCTTCAATCTTCCTTCTCTTCTCTCTTTATAATGACCCAGATAGGGTTTCTGAGCAATCCCACTTCAATTGGGACCCTTGGATGAAGATAAAATGATCTCATCCATTCGTTTGGATTTTGGCGGGAAATTGGGGTGTTGTAATTTTGGCAGTTAGTATTTGGCAGGGGTGGGTTTTGTTATTTTGTGGTGGAAAGGTAGTAAGGTGGAGTGTGGCAGAGGGGGAAGGTAGGTTTAGGGGTGATGATGGTGTTGGTAATTTGCAGGGTCACGGGGGGAAAAGGGAAAGGGTTGACTGGGGTGAGTTGGGTTTAACCATTTGACTCGTTGACCCTGGGTGGAAGTATTAAAAAGGGGTGGTGGGTTGGGCCTTGGAGTAGTTGGGCTGGGGTGGTAAAGGATGGATTGGATTGTGGTGTGGGTAAAATTAATACAAGGGTCCAATATGTTGTAGTAACTAAGTTATTCAAAAGGACCAAACATGTAAATTCTGAAATTTGAGGGTCATGTCTTGCCAACTGTTCAAATTTAATTCATGGACCAAACTTGCCACATTCCATTAGTATAAGTAGCATAAAAGATATTTTCCACAATAACACCCCCAGGGACTAAAACTGCCAAATTTGAAACTTGAGGGGCCATTTTTGTAAATTTTCTCAAACTTTCACCCAAGGACTTAATTTGATAATTTTTGACTTTTAAAAACCTTGGGTTGACTTTTCTTTCATAAGAAAATGCTTAGGGACTAGTTTTATCAATTTATGAAACTTGAGGGACTGAAACTGTCAATTATGCAAACTTTGTTCGTTTTTCATTTGTTTTTAAACATTTTGCATCTAAAACATATAAAACACATTTTTGGGATAATTTCTGTATTTTGATGCATTTCTGAGTGTTTTTGGATGTTTTGGCAGTTCAGATACGATAAAAATGATGAGTATTTACACACTCATCAATGGTCATAGAAAATTTGGACTTGGAGCCAAAGATCTATGCCATGATGAGGGACTTTTTGGAGTAAGTCCTTGAAACGAGTCCATGCTTCATATAGAGTTTCACCTTGACGTTATTAGAACATCGAGATATCATTTCTAAGCATGGTAGTTCTCCCCGGTGGGAAAAATTGAGCAAGAAAACGAGTGGTGAGTTCATCCCATGAGGTGATGGATCCCCCGGGTAGACGTTCAAGCCATTGACTAGCTTGATCACGTAGAGAGAATTGGAATAGGCGTAATCGGGTTGACTCTCTAGTTACAACATCAAGGTCTATAGAATCTACGATTTTAAGAAAATCCTTGAGATGTTGATTAGGATCTTCGGAACGAAGTCCATGGAATGCACATCCGCTTTGCACCAACCGGATGGTGTCGGATCGCAAGGGGGACACATTGGCTCCTTGAGTGAGCTCAATAGTGTTTCTAGAGCGTTGGTGGCTAGGACGAGAATACTCTCCTAAGGTTCGGGGCCTAAGAGATTGGTTTGCCAGTGGTGGGTTTTGTGGGTGGTTTTGTTGTGGTGGGTTGATGGGTTCAAAGATGCTACCACCTTCCATGATGTCGGATGGTAAAGGTTACGAACAAAGACACGAAGAAATAAGATAGACTAAAGAGAACCTAAAAAATAAAAATAAAATCTTACTAGAAAGGAATCTAGCAAGTAGACCTAATAAAAAGAAATCCTAACCTAGACAATAACTATTCCCCGGGCTGCGGCGCCAAAAACTTGATACGTGGGAATCGCACCAGGCTTTACCTCTCGAGGGATCTCGAGAAGCTTACAACCCCCACCAGGCAGTGTACCTGATCGTTGTAGTATAGTATAGTGACAAGTACCGGAGAATTGATCGTTCAACTCAGGAATAGTGTCGCTAGGATTAGAAAGCCTAAAAACTAGGTCTAGAGGTGAGGGATGATTCTTTTTGAATTTTTTATATTTTATAAAAGCAATTAAAATCTCGGTTTTTGGAAGAGTGGGCAGAATTAGTTGCTAGTCAACTAACCCAAATGACTAAAGATGCAATCAAAATAAAATAACAAAAATGAAATGAAATCTAATTATACTGGTGGTGTAAACAATGATGGGGAAAGTTGTGTTTACTTAGGTTTCATTACTCTCTAGATATCTTTTACAGGTTAATAGTTTGTTACAATTGCATGGATGACGGGTCATAATCCTTAATACTAGTCGTAGGGCCGTGTACAATATTCCCTAACTTTATAGGATCCTACTTCATCCTATGTCGAGCCGTTAGAAGCTCCTAACATGGGATCATTAGAATTCTCCTACGCATTAAATACAACCAAAAATCATAGTACACCTATGATCATGTTTCTTAAGACGTTCAAGCATGTCACCAGTGGAAGTCTGCCAGTTTTCTTAAACCTAACATCGAATACAATCATCTGTAACAACTATAAACAAACAATCAACCCATAATTAACATCTAGGTTTTACTACATCTAAGCACAAAAGAGATCTAGCCGAGCATGTTAAATTGAAGACAAGTGTAAGATATAATCAAGCAACACATAGACATATTGATTGAATTGAAAGAGTACTTATCTCAAATTGACATGAAAAGTTCAAAGGGATGAAACACTTGAAAAAGCTGTAAAAATTCGGACCTAGGGTTTTTCCCTCAAAGTTGCACCTAATAAATGAAAATTGGAAAACTATATATAGATTATACAGGGTGACGGCGTCATGAAGAAATCTGTGACGCCGTCAACTCGCCGCCCATAATGAAATCGGATTGCCTAGATCCAGTTTTGACGCCCTCATGTGTAATTTGGTTCTGGGCCGTCACTAATACTTGGACCATGACGGCCTTGGGTTGACGCTGTTGTCTCCTTAGTACAAAACTTTCTGGATCGTCACGTGTATCATCCACTTCCACCTCTTGTATTACTCTTGACGCCGTCACTTGGAAACTCTTGACGTCGTCAGGTACTGTTCCCAGCAAAAAAAATTAAGACTTTGCCGTTTTCTTCACTTTTATGCTCAAAAAACGTCAAAAATGCATCCTTTTACAGATTTCACTCCAAAAGTACCTAAAATGACAAAATGAACGATTTAGGGCAATATTTGATCAAATAAATTCGAATCTGGGCTAAAATGATCCCCTAAAAACGGTTCATTTTGCGCCTCATCAATTATCCTCTAATACTTTCCCGCAATCCGAGCGGCGAAATCACGAAAGCTAGGATTGGAATAGTAAAATAAAAAAGAAAAGAAAAAACAAACCATTAATATAATAAAAGCATAACTTTAGTCGACTCGTAACAAAACCGTATCAACGGTTGACTCTAGTCGACTAGTACCAACGGTCGGCTAAGTTGACTGATAACACAACCGTACCAACGGTCGACTTTAAAGACTGGTACCAATAGTCAACTTTAGTCGACTTATAACAAATCCGTAAGAACAATCGACTAATAAACAAATAATAAAACAACTATAACCTTTTTTTTTAATGAGCCAAAAGCATACTAAATATAATTCATGGTATATCGAGCCTCCAAAGCCATCTTATGGTCGATCTTTAAGATTAAAAAGCGGGCACAATTACTTTCCTGATCATGCTTCTCAAGTGCTTTCTGAGTAACTCTTGCTGTGTCTTTATGAAGGCCCACTTCAATGGTCAAATTATTTATGGGTTGTGTAGAATATCCGGTCATAATTGACGAACGGTAAAAATAAAAGTAAACAAAATTTGTCAATTTACGTAGAGAAGAAAACTAACTAAAAAATAAAGGTAGCTTTTGTGGTGGGAACAAAAAGTAGGAATCCAGAATTGTGAGACAACAACTCTAATTCGTTGGTGATTTTGCTTGTAGGGTTAACGAAACGAAAATAAAAAATTAGAGTTAGGTTTGGAACATGTGATACCATGTAAGGCTACACAATTCCCCGTACGTTATTATTATTATTCACACACATATATAGAGATTACATGAGTAAATTCTAATGGACCCTAAGCCCACAGACCGGGCTTGGGCTGATTATCCTCTAATAATTTCAAACTCATCCAAAGGTCGTGGACGGGGCTCTCGATCACAACGCATTCGTCCGCAAGTTCAATCACAACCCGTTCGTCCGCAAGTTCAATCCAAAAAAGAAAAAAATCGACTAAAGCGGAAAAAAAAATTGGACGTCAGACGAAGAGGTGGCTTTGGCAAAAGCGTGAGTTCATATATCGACATGTCCAAAAGTCGGGAATGAACAAAATAGAGAAAGTTTTTAGAAAAGAATTCTAGAGCATTTCAAGGAAAACGTGAAAAATACTAATCGAACTTATCATAGCTTGAACACAAAGTGACAAAATATGAATGCCACCATGAATGTCTTTAACGGGCTATTCATCCAACAAGTAATTTTTAATTTTCATATTAATTTATACTTTATATTTGCTATACTCGTATTAATTTATACTTAATATTTGTATACTTGTATTAATTTATACTTGTTACCTTTATAATTGTAGAACCGTATTCGTGAGAGTGGGTGTGGCGATGTTGACATGATGAAAAATGTCATGGCCGATTACAATAAAAAAAACAAAAGGCAAGTCTTTTATTCATATTGAAGCAAGGGAGATTGTTAGGAAAGTAGACAAATGGTTGGAACAACCAAGTGTGGGTCAAGCAAATTCGTCTAATTCCGACAACGAAGAAATTTGTCGAAATTTTTTTTAGTTACAATTATGTTATTTTTTCTAAGTATTATGTAATTTTCTTTTAATTACTAATGAAATATTATGTTTTGTTAAATTGTTTAATATAATTATGAATATAAAAAATAAAAAATAAAATTAGTTTAGGCATGAAATCATGGTTGCCACTAAAAAAATATGGTGAGACATGATTGAATCATGAATAAGGTGGCAAGATATGATTGTTAGTGGTGAATCATGGGGGAGGCATCGAATCATGACTGCCACCCCCCTTAAGAGGCTTTGAATCTAAATCTGATTCGCACATCTAAATCTGAATATATGATAAAAAAAAGTTTGAACTTGATTCCCATCTTAATTTGAATAAGTGGTTGAGAAATCTGAATTTGACTCAAATAAAACTGTTTGTTTTTATAAAAATGTCTATATGTGTTAAACTATCAGTTTATAAATATAAAACCATTGCATTCACACAATAAATAAAATTTATTAATATAAGAAAACAAATTCTATAATATAATAATCAATTCAAAGTTAAAAGTATTTTAAACTAAACATGCAATTTCATGTTTATTTGACAAAAATAACTATGTCAGGGTTTAAATTGAACTTTTTAAAACAATTAACTATATAGCTCGCGTTAGAATTGAGATATACGAGTCTGAAACCGAATCCTTCAACTTGAAAAAAGTACGAAATTTCACAAATCATCTTATACATTCTTTATCTAATACTTTTAGTACTTTTAGTACGAAAAACAAAGGTGAAACAAGAATATATATATATATATATATATATATATATATATATATATATATATATATATATATATATATATATATATATATATATAATTAATAATGATAAATAAATAAATAAATAATAGATAAACATAACAAAAAAATAAATTAATTAATTAATACAAAAAGAGACATTAATAGGTATTAAGACATCCCTTCCACATCTAATTTAATAAGAGGTTTATGCCTCGTACTGTCTCTTAATGGTCATGAAAAAACAAACGCACTTAATATAGATTATCTCTTACCGCTTCTGAATAACATGAAAAAAAACAAACATTCTTAATGACTCAAATGTTTGACCGCATCTGAATGAGTCAGATTAAGATGTTGTTAAGAGACAATTTTTAAAAAACAAATGCCACCTTAAAGTTATTTATTCTATATTATACATTGAATCCTAAACATTTATAACTTTACAACGATATTGCGCACGTAATTTTTATTTTTAACAATATAGTCACATTTGATTTTTCAACTTTAAGAAATAATTATATTTGATAAACCATATGTTTCAATCACATGTGAGATATACGTCAAACTATATTTATATGTAATAAATATATATAAAAAAAATTTACATACCAAAGAATACATCCCTACCTTATATTTTCATTTGATCTAATAGCTAGGATTAACTATATTATTAAAAAAAATACAATTAACTGTCAAGAGTGTATCCGTAATTTCACACAAAAAACAAAATATCTATCTACCACACCTGCCTCGTCATAACTTCTCTCACCAAACACACAGTTTACACATGCATAATCGATTAAAAATCTCAAAAACGTACCATAGATCAACTAAAAATACAAAATCTAACCGTAAAATCACACTAAAATGGATTATACTAAAGCTGACGATGCGATGTTAGAACAATACACCATGAAAGATGCTACTGTTGAAGTTCTGACTGAACAACTGGTCATAAATGCGGTTCAACGTCCAGTTTTACATAGATTGATTGAACTTTGTTTATAAAAACAATGGATGAGACACGAAGGGCAAACCAATTATCCGGAGTATGTTAACATGGTGAGACAACAGTCGATAAGGGCAACTATAGTGGGGTTCACGGCTAGGTCTATTACAAGGGGATAACAACTTGTATAACTTGGATCGACATGCTGAAAGATGATTTTGGACATGTAACATATTGGTTGTTTGTACAAAGTTTCTTTTTTTGTTTAAAATTATTCTTTTGTATATGACTTATGTTGAATAAAACAGTTATATAAGAAACTTTTGCTGTAAATTATGGAAGATTTTGAAGAGAAAGGGGAAACATAAACATAATCTTGTATGATTTAGATCTCCAATAACTCCTTATTTTTATTTACATAACTGTGACAAATTTTGTATGTGATTATGCCAATAACAATTCAATTCAATAATATGAAACAAGTGTAAGAAATTAGAAACAAACTTAACATAGTTTAGGGACTTAAGTGTACTTTATAATTAGATTCGATGATAGAATAAAACTAGGATTAGTTACCTTGGAGTGCAAGGCAAGCTAATGTTTCTACCCCATAGAGATGAGGGGGGATGCTAGTTAAAACATTCTTCTTCCTCGTTGTAATAAAGACATTACCCGCGGATATGGAAGTAGGTGAAAAGGTTGCTTTGATGAAGAAGGCATACAGTACCTTGATTCTATGCTTGGGAGACCGAGTTTTATAGGAAGTTACCAAGGAAACAACTGTTGCAGGAATTTGGACGAAGTTGACTAGTCTGTATATGACTAAGTCCTTAGCAAACAGACTGTATCTGAAGAAGAATCTGTACACATACTATATGAGTCGAGGTATGAAACTGGGTGATCATATAGATGAGTTTAATAAGTTGATACTTGATTTGGCGCATATTGATATCGAGATTAAGGATGAGGATCAGGCACTTATGTTACTTAAGTCGTTGCCATCGTCTTACAAAAACTTTGTGGAAACATTGTTGTATAGGAGGGAATCCTTGACAATGGAGGATGTTCTTGCAACTCTGAATTCAAGGGGCTTGAAGAAAAGAACTGAAGGCACAAAGGAAGATACTGGTGACGGGTTATATGTAAGGGAAGGGTCAGATCATTCAAGGAAAGCTCATTCTGGTGAAAGTTCGCGGTTTAAGTCAAGGGGTGGAACTAGTAAACTCAAGTGCTTCATATGTCATTCAGAGGATTATCTGAAGAGAGACTGTCCAAGGAAGAAGTCAAGTGGGTTCGTCAAGAAGGGTAAGCATGATGAGGGTAGTGCCTACTTTGGAGAAGCCTTGGTGATTGTCGGGAATGATGAGATGGCTGAATTGATAATCGATTCAGGTGGGTCTTATCATATGACACCTAGGAGGGATTTCTTGTATGACTTCAAGGATGTTGATGGTGGTTTAGTTCAATTAGGTGATAACATGACATGCACTATCAAACGGATAGGAAAAGTGAAGATACAGGTGAATAGTGGTTCAAGCTTTATATTGAAAGTTGTCAGATATGTTCCAGGGTTAAGGAAAAGATTGATTTCATTGGGTACTCTTGAAAAGGAGTGTTATACTGTGAAGATGCAGATGGGTAGAGTCAAGATGATCAAAGGTTGTCTAGTTATGATGATTAGGATCAGGAAAGAGAACTGTGTGTATACTCTTAAAGCAAAAGTGATGACTTTTGGTATACAAAAGCATGGAGGTTCAAAACAAGTTGGGTTCAAACAACTTGGTCATAAACAAGTTGGGTTCAAACAACTTGGTCCTGGTGTTAAAACAGGAGTCCATGGAGTACAGGTTCATGAACGTGTTTGGTTTGAGGTGGAACTGCAGGGAGCTCAAAGGAATCGTGAAGCTGAGGTTTATCAGGTTAGTAACGACGATGCTGTAGTGGCTCAAAGGAAGTCGGAGAACAAGCAACTTGAAGGAAAAACAACCACGGATTGCTTGGTAAAGGAGCAAGAAAAGGTACACATTTGTATAAAGGTGAGGGCAGACATTACGGTAACCGAAGTACCTGGTCAAGAGGGTGCTGAGGGAAATGTTGCTGAAGAGAAGAAAGTGAAGGAGTCTATGAAAGCTAATCTTGGAACATTACTGAAGTATAATGTCTAGTCGACAAGGTGGTCCCCAGTTCGAGGTTCCAACACCAGAAAAGATGTTGAGTATCGGTTATGTTTAAATATTACTCCTAAGGTGGAAATTGTAAGGAATTAGGAGCAAACTTAATATAGTTTAAGGACTTAAGTGTAATTTGTAATTAGATTAGGTGATAGACTAGAACTAGGATTAGTTAGCTTGGAGTGCAAGGCAAGTTAAGATTTCTACCCCCTCATCTCTATAAATAGAGATGAGGGGGGATGCTAGTCAAAACATTCTTCTTCCTCGTTGTAATAGCTTTATTAGGTTTTCAATAAAGGTTTGGTACGAGGGTAATAACGTGTGCATATTATTGTCGGTTCTTTGTAGTATCTCGTGTTTCTCGTATTTGCTACTTGTGCTCGATATAACTCGCGATCTAGTGTTCCGCGATCGAACTTCGGGTTGCTGTCGAGGTTTATTCAACAACAAGTTATTTAAGAAAATTGTAGTTGTATTCTTTATTGCAAGTACCACAATTTATGTTTTAGGTAGTGTTTGAGACTTTGGGTCTGGCTTTTATGTCGCGTTCTTGAGTCTCTTAAAAGAAGAGAATAAAAGTATGGTTAAAGAATAGTAAAAAGGATAAATGAAAAGAAAGAAAGTTGATTTTTTATTTTATATTCTCGAGTTGAAAGAAAATGAACGAAAAATTAAGAAAGTTGTGTTCTAAAGTTTGGAGGGAAAAAAAAAGGAAGACATAATTATAGTTTGGTCATTTAAAACAAAGACAAAATATATAACACAAGAGATATTAAATGATTGGGGTTATATGGATTTTATAAAAATCAGTTTAGGTGTAAATTAGTTTTCTTCCTGTTTAGGTATGGTATGTAAATCGGTTTAGAGATGGGATACAAATGGTTTTTTTGTTTGGTTGCTCGTGTTGAACAGTAGAGACCCAATAAGATTGATGAAGATCAAGAAGCTTGGGTAACACTTAAACAAAGTCCATACTTTACTACTGTGAGACAGTATTTGCCCAAGTGTGTAAAACTTGTGAAGTTGTGTGTGTCAAGGAATGAGCAACGGCTATGAAGAAGCCAAGTGTTAATCATCTAGGGAGCAGACAAGGAGGACGTGTGGTCAACATTCCTTGGCTCGTACGTGAGAGTACTCTGTTTCCTCTTTTGTTGCTAATGTGTTCCCCACTATGTCACGTCAGACTCTTACGTTTTTGCCGTTAGTGATAGTTGGGAACAGTTGTCTCTTGCGAATTTACTATGCGGTCTGAGAAATGTTACCTGACCTAGCTCGACCTGAATTTGGATAGTTCTTGTTAGGACTGACTCGCGAACTCTTGTTGTTTGGGCTTGATTCGAGCGTGTGTTTAGTGGGCTTGAGCCACTAATAATGATACGTTATCAAGTCCGTGGGTCATTTAGATCATGTATTATGAAATGAAGTTGTATATTGTTTAATGAATTATGTAGGTCATTCAGATTGAAATCCATAACAATTATCAAACAATTTATTTTTGTTCGGAGGCAATTTGATACAGAGCTTTAGAGTGTGTTTCTTTTTCACTTAATAAGTAGACCCGAGCTTTGTTTCCTCTTATCGTGAAAGTCCAACAAAACTTATATATATCAACTAAAAGTCTAATATGGATATCTCTCCAAAACACTTGATTTAAAAGTCTAATGTAAATATCTCCAAAACGCTTAATAATCAAATTTGTTTAATCAAAGTCTCACTACTCATACGACTTGCTGGGCCCCTGCATAACACATTTTCAAAATCGGTTTGTTTTGGCTTTGTCATGTTTCAGTAATATATTTGCTTAAAAAAAAAAAAAAAAAAAAAAAACAAAAAACTATAGTGCAAGTATACGACTTTTATACAGTATTTCAATATTTCTACTGAAATAAAATTACAAATAAAATCTAATTAAAATATAGAATATAATTCCATTCAATTTTAATGAAGGTTGTTTGAACAATTCTAAAGTTATCGCTATCCGTATTTTCACACAAAACATAAAAATGTTAATTACATGCATCTTGCATGTTCCCGCAAGTCCCAACGCACCAGTGTATTACTTTGTGTTCCTAAACAGTTAAAATAAATTCTGTACTATATATCTTAACAAAATATGATTGTTAGATGTATTGTTTAAAAAGGTTCTGTTAAATAACAATTTCTTTAAATTCTAATTCTTTAGACATATACAAATTTCATTTTCGAATCAAAAGGCCAGGTCCTAAATATCTAGTAAACTTCTACAGAAAAAAGGATTTATGAAGGACCATTGACCTAATGATATGTGAGTAAGACGTTGTGAGTTAATTTCTCGATTAAAAGTTTAAAACATACATGAGTTATTGTGTAAGATAACAATTTGTTTAAAGGTTTGGTTAACTTGCCTTTAAATAACTAATTTAAATAGACTAGCTGATGTGAAAAAAAAAAAAAAAAAAAAAAAAAAAAAAAAAAAAAAAGACTAGCTGGTCTATTACAATGAATGAAGAAGATATACAATTGGCCAAGACGGGCGTCTTTATGTCTCAATTCTCAATAGTTTAATTTAAATTACTACTAGCTAATGCTATGGTCAAGTTCAATCTATATATTAAATGATGATTATTTATTGATGCTCGTTAGTCAACATAAAATGCCGTCAGTCATTTCAATATACCATCCCTTTGCCCTATCCCCTCCATGTCTATATCTATAAATATAGTTATATGAATGTCTTGTGTATGTATAACAAATATTCCTTTCCAAAGTATGTGACATGTTCCCTGGATATTCAAGCATATCAAGTTATGCTATATCAATGGCTACTTTTTTGAGATGGGCATGGGATTTCATCACTCATCTTACATTTTTTCAGCAAAGAGTACACTTTCAAGTGGAGCAAAAGCAACACGAGCTCGGTGTCATGCAGTTTCACGAGAAGTTAAACTCCACAGAGCCCGTTGACTGTGACGTGTGTTTGTCCAAGATAGAAGAAGATGACGAGATTAGTGTCTTGCGTTGTGATCATCTTTTCCATAAAGGATGTTTGGACCGTTGTGTTGAGTATAGGCACACAACGTGCCCTTTGTGTCGGGATTTTCTAGCCGGGCCAAGGATGGTTTGCGAGCTTGGTCGAGAACTACTCTTGTTTAGTTTTTGTTCGAATAATAGTTCGAGTGATGATGATTATGGGAGATGGTGGATCCGGTAACATGTATGTACGTATGCATGAATAATAATATTAATGATAGATACAATCTGATCATATAAATGTATCTCAAACTCTTGTATAGATAAAAATTTGTACCACATCAACGTACACCAATCTACTCATGATGTATGTATGTGTCTTCGTTTAATTGCATGTACATCATGTACATGCTATGCACAACTTACAGGCTGGGCACAGTGGGAAGGTAATGGGATCGGTCATGCATGGTCATGGTCGGTCACGGCCACTGTGGGTGTTTGGTCATTAATCAGTCGACAAGGAAGATATCACAAGTCGGTAGAATTTTCGACCGATTTTTACACACTTCTTTTTTCTCTTCATTTACATACATTAGAAAATAATAATAAAAATAATAAAAATAAACAAACAAACTTGATCGTCGAAGAGAAAAAGTTAATATGACATGATGATAGGAGGTCACTACTATGTCCAACATTATGTAACAATGAAACTAACTTTGACCATTTACAGGTAGTTAAATGTGTCAGCTTTTGTGTAATTGGGTATATTTTATCAAGGGTCGTGTTAGGGAAACGGGGTCTACCCCACCCTCCCTAACACTAAGGTACCGTTCATGCAGTTTTTGTCCTTTTTTTTTTTTTTTTTTTTTTTTTTTTTTTTTTTTTTTGTCATTTTGCTGTTTGTTTTTATTGTCCCACATATATACAAGTTTTTTTGTCCATTTTTTTTTGTCCAAGTGCCAGTATTGCACACAAGCAGTATTGCACACATGCAATATTGCACACAAGCAGTATTGCACACAAGCAGATTGCAGGCTCAGATTCATCATCGCCGATTTAGAAAAAAATATATAAACAAGTACACCCTAACATATTTAAAGAGGGTTAATCTAACCAAATATTAGGCTCGGATATGAAGGCTGCAAAGTTATAAAAATATCACTTTGCCATGCCTTCCGGTTTTTTAGAAAACCATTCGTCATCACCTTTTTTTTTAAAAAAAAATTGTCCAAGTGCAGATTGCACACAAGCAGATTGCACCCAAGTGCACAGATTTGCCCCCAAATGCACAGATTGCACCCAAATGTGCACAAATTGCACCCAAACCAAGTGAACCAAAAGTGAAACACAAGTCTCACATTCCACACAACAGTAAGATTCTCAATTCACTGTAGAGACTGCACCCATGCTACTCAGATTGCACCCATGTTACTCACAACAGTAAAAAGCAAAGATTCCTGCAAATACTCACAAGAAAGTAAAGAGCACTGCAATAATTCACAAGAAAGGCTCCATTATATACAAGGCTCACAAAGAAGCAGATTGCACAAGTGAAAGCAAGTCTCACCACAATCAATATCACAAACAATTATTTGCTCTCAATCAATATCACAACAATAACAAACACCACAAAGAAGCAGCAAATGAAAGGGGTGGGTTATAACGACGGGGGTATTTGGTTAGATTAACCCTCGCTATTTAAATATTCTAACAAACCATTTCTTAGCAGATTGCACACAAGTGAAACACAAGCAGCAGCAAGTGAAAGCCGCAAGTGAAACACAACAAAGATCTTAGGCTGCCAAAATGTCAAATTCACCATTTAACACACAAGAGGTAACATTAGGCTCAGATTATATATTGGTGTATCATAAGCAAGTTTTATCATATTTGGCTGCAACTTCAAAGGTGGCAAAAAAATAATAATAATAAATAAATAAATAAATAAATAAATAAAAAATTGCATGTTCATTCGGTAATGTCACGCCAAAATCAAAACTTTTTTTTTATATCATCATTGCCATATGTCAGTTTTTTTAAAAAAACTGCATAAATCAAACTGCTTATCAAGTTTCAAAAGCAAACTACTTAAACCAAGTTTCAAATCAAACTGCTTATAAGCAGTTTGATAAGCTGTTTCCTCACAAACTGCTTATCAAGCATATTAGAGAGGGTTAATCTAACCAAATAGCCCCCATCAATATAACCCACCCCATAGGGTCAGAGCACAACATAATCATATATCACATACCTGTGGACTGTGGGGTAGGACAGAGCAGGTATTCATACCACTCATTGGTGGCAGATCAAGGTGTTAACCTACCAACAGCCACAGGTATTCATCACCACAGAACCACCAACATAGCCACAGGTGTTAACCTACAAGCAGATTGCACCCAAATGTGCACAGATTGCACCCAAACCAAGTGAACCAAAAGTGAAACGCAAGTCTCACATTCATCACCACAGAGCACAACATATTCACATATCACATACCTGTGAACTGTGGGGTAGGCCAGAGCAGGTATTCATACCACTCATTGGTGGCAAATCAAGGTGTTAACCTACCAACAGCCACAGGTATTCATCATCACAGAACCACCAACATAACCACAACACCACCAACATAACCACAGAACCACCTACATAACCATAGAACCACCAACATAACCACAGCACCACCAACATAACCACAACACCACCAACATAACCACAGAACCACCTACATAACCAGAGAACCACCAACATAACCACAGAACCACCAACATACCAAACCCTAATTTTTTATATCTACCATCACCACAGATAACCATCATCAAAAAACCCCCAATTTTATACGAACCCTAATTAGATCTAAAAACCCTAATTTTTCAAACCCCCACCCTAATTTCAAAAAACCCCCAAAAAAACAAAACTCTAATTTTTTAGATCTAATTAGGGTTTCGTAAAAAATTGGGGGATTTTAAAATTAATCAGTTAATCGTTCAATTAACATAGGTTAATTGAAAGATTACTAGCTAATTTTTAAAAACCCCCAATTTTATACGAAACCCTAATTAAATCTAAAAAATTATTTTAAAAACCCTACATTTTCAAACCCCCAATAACCCCCATTCCACTGATGAACCCTAATTAAATATCAAAAAATCATGCATTAACCTTTGTTGGTGGTAAAAACCCTAAAATAATCACCACAGAACCCCCATTCCACTGGTGAAACCCTCATTAGATCTAAAAACAAGAGTGATTTTAGATCTAAAAACCATCACATACCACACCACCACTCACAAACAAGAGTGATTTTAGATCTAGAATCGTTTTTAGATCTAAAATAGAGAGAGAAAAAGAGAGACAGATGTGAGAGAGAGAGAGAGAGAGAGAGAGAGAGAGTTAGCGTGTGTATGTATGGTGTGTGATAAGATATACGCGTTTTCCTTTTTTGTTTTTTTATTATTTTTTTTTAATTTTTTGTTGTAAAAGTTGTGTTTTGTAAAAAAAAAGTATTTTATAAAAAATCAATGTATAAGTTATATTTTGTAAGAAAAAGTATAAGTTATATTTTGTAAAAAAAATTGTATATGTTATGTTTTGTAAAAAAAATGTATAAGTTATATTTGTAAAAAAAAATTTATAAGTTATATTTAGTAAAAAAAATGTATAAGTTATATTTGTAAAAAATGTAAATGTTATAAAAAATGTTATGTAATTGTTATAAAAAATGTAAATGTTGTAAAAAATGTAAATGTTATAAAAAATGTTATGTAATTGTTATAAAAAATGTAAATGTTGTAAAAAATGTAAATGTTATAAAAATGTAAATCAACGTCGTTTGTCAAGAAAAATATGTTAACGAAGTTGAGAGAGATATTCCATCCTAAATCTGTTGACACACGTGAACCAGCTATTCAAAAAAATACCCCGTGGATGTCCGAGCGCAAAGGACAAAAAGGGCAAGGCTACACAAGTCCCGGACTTGAATGAAGTCCCTGACTTGAATGAAGTCCCTGACTTTGATGAAGTACCAATCGTAGATCACCAAAGAAGTACAAATTCAAGATCTACAAAAGTCCCGAACTTGCGGAAAGAACCTGCAAGACATAGCTCTTACACGGGTGATAGTCTACGCCACCGATTATATGTTGGAGATAGTGTGAGCAATGCGTTTATTGAGCATATTCCACATATTTTACGTCCATACATAATAAGCATACGTAATGTCCGGGGTGATGGAAATTGTAGGTTTCGGTGCGTTGCCCACAGTCTTTTTCAAAACTGTGGAAAACTAGAATGGGGGGTTGAATAGTTTTACGTCTTTTTAATTTGTTATAAAAGATTGTTTGAAAGTTTTCTTTATTTTCAAATATATAGATTCGATGCTATATGAAATCAAGTCATGCACAATATGAACAACACTAAATATGTACTATAAAGCAATAATAATGTAAGTAAAGAAATAGATGAGAGTTGGAAAGATCGAACCGCGAGACAAGAGATTTATAGTGGTTCGGCTACAAGGTCACCTTCCTTGCCCTACTCCACTCCCCGAGCACCTAACTCGAGAGCTTTCTTCACTATGTCAACAAGCTCCCTTATGGCGGAGAAAACCTTACACACCACAACTACGTCACAACTTATTCACACCTTCTACACAACTATTTCACACCTATTCACTACTTAATCACACCACTTCTTCACACCTATCTCCTACACACCAATTTTCTTCACACCTATCTTCTACACACCAATCTTCTTCACAACTATCTTCTACACACCAATCTTCTTCCTAACTTTTCTTCTTCACAACTAACTACTAACCAATCACACTATATATATATATATATATATATATATATATATCTAACTAAACTATCTTCTAACAAATATTCACAACTAATTCACACAATGAGATGAATATAATGATGATGCTCTAACAACTTAGATGTGGAGATCACAACAAGTTGTAATACTTCTTGTCTTGAGGGATAGAAGTATTCTTCTCTTGCACTTGATGGGATGATCTTCGGATCACTTTGAAATAAGGATTTAAGAATGTATGATCAAAGGATTTAGGAATTGGAAATGGAGATCTAGAACAGAAAGTTTAGGAGTGCAAAAGGTGAGAAAAATTACAGATTTAATGTGGTATTTATAGGCAACAAATTCTGACAGAGGAGCGTGGCCGGTCCCCTTAAATCAAGGCCGGCCCCCTTAAAATTAAGGGGACCGCCCCTTATAATTAAGGGGGCCGCCCAGCTGTAACGGTCAGAATTTTTGTTTTTTAGTGGGGAAAGTTTATTTGGTGAAAAACTAACTGATTTTGGTTAAAAATTTGAATTCATATATTTAGTATGAATAAAACATTTTTCTTTATTACCAAAAGTGTTTTTCAAAAATATATAATATGTTTATATAATTAAATAAACTTTGTAATACTTAATTAAATTTCCCTTTGATCATAAATTGCACTAAACACTTTGTTTATTCATACCTTAAGTGATTTGGATGTAAAGAGAAAATGTTAATCACTAAATACTTGTTTATGTCACAAGTTTTAATTCTATGAGTTTATATTTTGTAATAATCAAAACATAGAGATATTGATAATGTTTTTAGGCATTATTTATGTCAACAATCTCCCCCTTTTTGATTATTACAAAACCTTAAACTCAATAAATCTAAAATTTGTTTTTAGACAAGTATTATAGAGTTTACATTTCTCTTCTCCCCCTTTTTGTAAAATCAAAAAGGTTAAGCCGAGTAAGCTTCGTGAAAGAAGATTAAACGGGTAGAATGCTCCCCCTCATTTGAGAGCACCATGGGAACGAGCTATGGAAGTCTTGGCTACAAAAATATTTGAAGAGAACAAGACACATATACATGCAAAACAACAATTATGCAAATATATTCATTCAAGCATCATAGAAATAATTAGCATTACAACATTCAATATGTTTGAAGCATATTGATTACAATAAAACAAAAGAAGAGACATAGTCCTATATTGCCTAAGAGAGCACTTGGACTTGCTTGCAACCCATGGTTGATTGTTTTATTTTGCTTGAAGGGGAACATAAGACTAAAGCTTAGTTGTTAGATGGAGAGGGATATGGAGTGGGGTATGGAGCGGAAGAGGTGGATCTTACGATGTTGTATCATGTTAAGGGTGGTATGGGATGAGGACGAGTGAGGAGATATTCAATCCAAGAAATATCTTCACTCAAGTATAGAATTTGTTTTTGAAGGAAGATGCAACAAGGACAATAGTGAGTGTGGTTTGTAACTTGATCCAAGTTGAGAGAGTGAGGTAGGCAATTGTTGTAGGGTGATGATGGAGGTTGCCCTTTGTTGCGTTGTGCAAGATGCATGGCATTGAGATCACTAAGATCATGGATTTGGGATATTTCATCACGGAACTTTTGCTTTTCATGAAGAAGAAGTTTTGAGGGCTGAAGAAGAATCAAGAATGTTGCAAGAAAAGTTTGATGCTCAGCTGCAATACATCATTTCCATTGATCCAATTGTAAGAGGTGAAGCTTACACTCTGGTGTGTGATGAGTCTCTTAGCTCAGATGAAATGACAATCAAACTCAATGATTTCATCACCAAGAAATACAATCAAGAGGCATTGGATGATGTCTATCAGCGGATTCAGAAGAATCAAAAGAAAGGATTTAAAATGCCACATTCTGAAGCAAATCAGAAGAAATTCTTCAAGATATATCTGAAAAGAGAAGTGAACATGAAAGATCATCAACTCAAAGGTAAATCTTTTGATGAATTGAAGCTTCTATACTTAGAGGCTTACAGAAGAAACAAAACCAGTTTTCTCATGGATACACAAGAAAGACCTTCCAAAAGGAGAAAAGATGATCAGAAGGAACAAACAATAGACTTGCCTCCTGTTCAATCAAGAGAAATGGTTGTCCATGTTCCACAAGTTGTTTTTGCTGAACCCTTACATGCAAGGCATCCAGTCATAGATTGGGAAATCTACAATGACAAGTTTGGCAAAGCATGGAAGATAACAAGAGTTGGAAATAAGGTTGAGATTTTCAAGAACTTTGAAAATCTACTTAGAGCTTGTAGCAGAATGGATTTAGATGAATTATGGGTATTAGTTCAAGAGAAGCTGAAAACCAAGTATAAGCCTGATGCAAAGGAACAAGAGCTATGGGTGGAGTTCAGCAGATTGTATGATCCAAATCCTACTGATACACATTGGAAATTTCCTTACTATGATTTATCTGTTACATGGGAATACTTCAGCATGAGTCATGTTCATCATCTTTCCACTCAGAGTGGAATAGAGCTCTTTATGCTAGGTGAGAAGGAGTATCCTTTAAGCTATGAAGTATTATCAGTCTTGATCTCCAACAAGCTATTATGTGAAGAAGAAACTGATGCAGTCAAAAGATTGAAAGAGAGCATATTTGATCAGTATGAAAGCCTAAGGAGAAAAAGGTAAGGTTTTTGGAATAGTTCCCTCAAATCCTCAAGGTATGAATTTTATTCACAAAGAAACTTGGTTATTTTTAAAAGGGAATAACAAGTTTAGGGGAGGATTGTTGGGAATAAAATGCACAAAGTAAAGAGTCTGCCAGAAGAGCTTGCTAGTTGATAGTTAAGCCTGCCTCTTCAGTTTTGCTGATGTTGAAGATATACTAACAGTACCTTCTGGGTAAGAAGGTACTGCTAGTTAAAGAAGGTCCTGCCAGTATTCACAACAAGTTGTTATATTTTATTTAGAGATATTTAGTTGTATTATTAGTCTTTGTACAAAGTTATACGTTAAGTAGAAGTAGTACAGAAGTCTCAGTAGATAAAATGAGTGTTTTACCTTGAAAGGTGTAATATTAGGATAAGATAAGTCTCTAATATATTATATTAAGCAACTGGACAACTTGTAATAAGGGCTCCTTATACTATAAAAGGAACCCTTAAGTCACTTTCTTAGATATCTTTTCCCATAACCTTCTCATAGTTTTCCATGCATAACTTCCATCTTTAAACCCTTTCACGTATCAAAGATTCAAGGTTACACTTGTAATCCTGGTGATAGTTTAGATCACCCGTATTATTTCATTAATAATATTGAATCGTTTTGTGTTATTCATGTTGTGTTCATTCTCATTTACTTATTCACCACCTTTGTTCCTTTAGTGTGTTTTAGTAAATTCCGCGTGCTAACTCACATTCATTCATAAATATCCTAAACACATTACTGAGATTAACATCCCAAGTATTTGCACAAATCAATAGAATCCTTCCACAAGTGGTATCAGAGAAAGGCTGATATTTACGACATAAAAGAACAAAGCAAAAATGGATGTTGAGCACATTCAAACCAATGTGGCTGCAAAACTTCCATTACTCAAACAAAATGAGTTTGAGATGTGGAGACTGAGGGTTGAACAATACTTCCAAGTGCAAGACTATGCACTTTGGGAGATTATTGAAGAAGGAAACTCATTTAAACCAGTAACCACCACCTCCACAGTAAATGATGCACTTGTCACAACTGTGCAAGTAAATCCAATAACCGCTGAAGAAAGAATTCAAAAGAGAAATGATCTTAAAGCCAGGAGTATGCTTCTCATGTCTATTCCAAATGACCAGCTTTTAATCTTTAACAAGTACAAGTGTGCTAAAACCCTTTTTCAAGCTATTGTGGCTAGATTTGGTGGTAATGATGCCACCAAGAAAACTCATAAAACACTTTTAAAACAACAGTTTGAAAACTTTTCAGCCACACCAAATGAGTCTTTGGACAGCATGTTCAATAGACTACAAAAGCTTTCTAGTCAGTTAGCCATTCATGAGGTGATAATATCTCAAGAAGACTTAAACTCCAAATTCTTTAGAAGTCTACCCTCTGAATGGGCCATGCATGTCATTGTCTGGAAAAACAAACCAGATATTGATTCCATGAGTCTCAATGATCTTTACAGCAACTTCAAAATAGTAGAGCATGAACTAAAGAAGTCTACTAGTTCAAACTCAGGAAATATGGCATTTGTGTCATCTCATGGTACTTCCAAGAAAGTTGATGAAGAAAAAGATGGTAGAGAAGAAGGTACTGCCAACACAAATTTTGGTACTGCCAGTACTTCCAGCAGTACCAAAACCATTTTAGATGAAACAATTGGTTGTGCTTTCCTAACATCACAACACAATGGTTCCACATTAACCTTTGAAGATCTTCAAGAGATCAGTGATGATGATCTTGAAGAAATGGACATAAAATGGAAGCTTTCACTTCTTAGCATGAGGGCTAAGAAATATTTGATGAGGACTGGAAAAAAGATTGTCATCAATGGCAATGAACCTGCTGGGTATGACAAGTCTAAAGTGGAGTGCTACAACTGCCACATGAAGGGTCACTACTCAAGAGAATGTAGAAGACCAAAGAAGCAGGGTGATAAGGGAAGAGGTTTTGAGAACAAGAACAGGGGAAACAATGAGAACAAGAACAAAGAAGTGGACATCACTGAAACAAAAGCTATGGTAGCTATTGATGGGCTGGGTTTTGATTGGAGCTTTATGGGTGAAGAAGAGTCATCCTCAAATGAAATGGCTTTAATGGCTCTCTCCAATCCTGAGGTACAAATTACTAAATGTTCTACTACTTGTGAAGTTTTTAAAGAATTAGAAATCTTAAGAAAACTTTATGATGAACTGAAAGTAGAAGAAAGAAAAACTCATCAAGACCTAGTTAATCATAAGTGCGGTATGACCAAACTTGAAAAACAGATAATTCACTTTAGAGAAAATGAACTCACCTTTTCTGACACAAAAGCTATTCTTAATAGAGACATATTTCTTAAAGATGCAGAAATAAACCTGTTAAGAACTGAGTTTGCTAAAGTGAAACAAGCAAAAGATAATATTCAACTAACTGTTACAACATTAGAAAATGCTTCTGCATGTACTAAAAGTATACTTGAGAACCAAATGAACAAGAAAATCAAATCTGGGATTGGATACAACACATGTCCACCTCCTTACAGAGGAATTCCCTGTCCCCCAGGTTTAGATCTTGCTGAATCAGATTTACATGAACTCACAAATAAACCACTAGAAAAAGTAAAACCTGTAGAAAATAGTGAACCTTTTGAGAGTACAAGTGATACTTCACTCTCCAAAGAAAAGGTGCTCACTGATAAGAGCTCAGATGTTACATCTAATGAAGGTTGGACATCTGATGAAAATGGAAAAGACACTGTTTCTAAGAAAGGAAACAAAGTAGGACCAACCAGTCCTAAAAGTGTAGAAAGTATCACAAAGACTAAAGTTGTTCTAAAAACAGTTGAATGTTGTTGATGATTGCTCAAACACTCATCGTTTTTGACGTATTTAAACTGCCAAAACATACAAAAACAATCAAAAAGATATCAAAATACTTAAATTATCCCAGGGATTGTGTTTTATGTGTTTTAAATGCAAAATGTGCAAAAACAAAAGAAAAACGTTCAAAGTTTACAATATTGGCAGTTTCAGTCCCCCAAGTTTCAAAACTTGTCAAATTTAGTCCCTATCCATTTATTTTGAAAGGAAAAGTCAACCCAAGGTTTTGAAAGTCAAATTTCACAAAATATTACACTTGGGTCACATGTTTTCCAAAATTACAAGTTTGGTCCCTGAAAATCCAAAAATGGCAAAATAAGTCCCTGGGAAATTTTGAAATTTGGAAAATGGAAAAAATGGTTTGTGAACTTTGGAATTATAACATATTTGGTCCTTGGAAGCAAATTGAAAAAGTACAACTTCAGTCCTTGAGGTTTGAGAAATTACAAAATTGGTCCTTGATAACTTACAACCATCCGGACCCTTATTATATTTAAACCCAAAACCAAACCTCAAATCCATTCCATGATCCAGTCCAAACCTGATCCACACAACACCCCAGGCCCAAACCCCAGCCCAATCTCAAAATAATAGAAAAGCGGGGTCAAACAGTCAACGCAGGTCAAACGACCCTTTGACCCCATATCCTTCCCCACACTTCCCCCCAAAACCTGCAACCTGTCTCCCCCCTCCTCTCACTTTTTCACCAACCAGCCCCCACAATTAATACCCTCTCACCAACTTAACCAACCCCCACCACCACATTAAATGCCTCGCCTAACACCACTCAGTATTGCCATATAAATCTTTTGGCGGGAAAATTCAATCAACGGCTAGGATAGGTCTAAGATGAAATTGATGGTGAGGATTTAGTCGTTGGTCAACAAATAAACCATTGGGAGTGCCAATTGGGAGCAGGATGCCACGTGGAAGCTGGGAATGCTTATCTTTGCCTCGTAGTATATATTTTAGCTCAATGTAAGCCTCAGATGGTGTGATATAATATAACCTAGTATGTTTTAGTATTTTTTACTCATTGTAATCAGTTTTAAGTTAATGGAAGTTTTATTTCTTGTTTACATCCTGTTTTAAATTCCAAGTATTATTTAAAAATCTCAACTGTTAGTATAAGGGTAATTAGTGTTGATAAGCTATCTAAAAATCCATATAAGCTCAATGTAATTGCTTTCAGTAGTTTTTATTGCTTGTGGAATTGTTTTAACCAAAGTTTCATAAATATAGGCAAAAATATATAAAAAATCAAAATAAAATAAAAAATTGGACAAAGATTGAAGCAGCTTTGGAGTTTGGTTGAATTGTGGATTGCAAAGGGTTAGGGACTTGTGGAAGTCACATAGGATTAGTGTTTGTGGATCTTTGTTACTTGGCAGCTTGGCTTGGAAGGCTTATGTACGCCTTGCTTTTAATCTTTACTCTCTTAAATAGTTTAGTCATTTGTTATTGTCTCAAATACAAAGAAGTTTACTCTCTTAAGGCTTGGCTTGGAAGGCTTATGTACGCCTTGGCTTGGAAGGCTTATGTACGCCTTGCTTTTAATCAAATTTTTGTATTTGAGCTCAAGAGATCTTTGGTTTCATTGATGATTCTTTGAGTGAAAACCTCACTCAGTCTTCTCATCCCATCATAGCTAATTCTTCTCCTTCCCTCACTCCGTTTGAGGGAAGTGACTTCATCTTAGAAGAAATGGAGGCGTTTCTCAAAAGTGACTCGATTCCCGATGGAGTCGATAACCAAGAGATCGACCTCGAGAGGGATATTCTCATGCTTGAAAAATTGTTAAACGAAGATCCCTCTCCTCTTCCTGTTCTACCACAACAACTTCATAAGGAGGAAGTCAAAAATGTTGAGAAAACTGATGACTTTCCCGAGGTTGAACTAAAGGACTTGCCGCCTCATCTTGAATATGCATTTCTGGAGGGTGACGATAAATTACCCGTCATAATTGCTAAAGACTTAAGTGATGAGGAAAAGGCTGCTCTTATAAAGGTTTTGAAGTCTCATAAACAAGCAATTGCTTGGCGACTCTCCGACATCAAGGGCATTGACCTTGAGTTTTGTACTCACAAGATTTTAAAGGAGGACGACTTCAAACCTGCAGTCCAACAACAAAGAAGGATGAATCCAAAAATTCACGAGGTTATCAAACAAGAGGTTTTAAAACTTCTTGATGCCGGATTGATTTACCCTATCTCGGATAGTCCTTGGGTCAGCCCAGTTCATTGTGTTCCAAAAAAGGGTGGCATTACTGTTGTCACAAATGAGGAGAATGAGTTAATTCCAACTCGTTTGGTTACGGGGTGGCGTGTCTGTATTGACTATCGTAAGTTAAATGACGCCACCCGTAAGGATCATTTTCCTCTGCCCTTTATGGATCAGATGCTCGAGAGATTAGCGGGGAATGAGTACTATTGCTTCCTCGATGGTTTCTCGGGTTACTTTCAGATTCCCATTGACCCGCAAGACCAAGAAAAGACCACTTTTACGTACCCCTATGGAACTTTCGCATATAAACGTATGCCATTTGGCTTATGTAATGCTCCGGGCACGTTTCAAAGATGTATGATGGCCATTTTTTCCGACATGATCGGAAAAACTATGGAGGTCTTTATGGACGATTTTTCGGTCATTGGGGATTCGTTCCAATCACGTCTCTCCCATTTAGACAGCATGCTAAAACGTTGTGAAGACACAAAGTTATGTCTAAATTGGGAGAAGAGTCACTTTATGGTCAAAGAGGGCATTGTCCTCGGCCATAAAATTTCAAAAAACGGGATTGAGGTTGACAGAGCCAAAGTGGACGTCATTGCAAAATTGCCTCATCCCACGACTGTGAAAGGTGTTAGGAGCTTTTTGGGTCACGCCGGTTTCTATCGTAGGTTTATTCAAGATTTTTCTAAAATCGCCCGGCCTATGACCCATCTCCTCAAAAAGGATGCTCCTTTTATCTTCTCCCCCGAGTGCATCGAAGCCTTTGAAACATTAAAAAAAAGGCTTACCGAGGCACCGATTCTTGTTGCCCCCGATTGGGACTTGCCTTTCGAGCTCATGTGTGATGCTAGTGATTATGCTATAGGGGCAGTCTTGGGGCAACGCAAAACAAAACATTTTCAGCCTATACACTATGCCAGCAAGACTATGACCAAGGCTCAAAGTCATTACACCACCATTGAAAAAGAATTATTAGCTGTGGTGTATGCTTTTGAAAAATTTCGGCCATACTTGATTCTGACCAAAAGCATAGTGTATACGGATCACTCGGCTTTGAAGTATCTATTTGCAAAACAAGATGCAAAGCCGAGACTCCTCCGTTGGGTTCTCCTCCTTCAAGAATTTGATATCATTATTCGTGATAAAAAAGGAGCTGAGAACCTAGCTGCTGATCATCTCTCCCGTCTTGAAAACCCTCACCAAGATGCTTTCGAGAAAAAGGAAATAAATGAAACATTTCCTCTCAAAACCCTCAATGCGGTTTCATTTCGTGGAGACTCGATTACCCCATGATTTGCCAACTTTGCAAACTATCTTGCGGGTAACTTCATTGTGAAAGGGATGTCGTCCCAACAAAAAAATAAAATTTTCAAAGATGTAAAACATTACTTCTGGGACGACCCCTACTTGTTCAAAATATGCGCGGATCAAGTCATCCGGCGGTGTGTGTAATGTCAGGAAGCCACTGAAATTTTAAAGGCTTGCCATGCTGGTCCCACGGGGGGCCACCACAATCCCAACTATACCGCCAAAAAGGTGTTTGATTCCTGCTTTTATTGGCCCTCGATCTACAAGGATGCCCAAGAGTTGGTCAAGTCCTGTGACGCTTGTCAACGTCACGGGAATATTTCACAAAAGAATGAAATGCCTCAGAATGCAATTCAAGTTTGTGAAATTTTTGATATCTGGGGCATCGACTTTATGGGGCCATTTCCATCCTCTCATGGCAACAAATACATACTCGTGGCAGTTGACTACTTGTCAAAATGGGTTGAAGCGAAAGCTTTACCCACAAATGATGCCCGAGTAGTTGTGAAATTCCTAAAAGCTCTTTTTGCCCGATTCGGAACTCCACGTGCTATTATTAGTGATCGTGGTACGCACTTCTGTAATGACAAATTCGACAAAGTCATGCAAAAGTACGGTGTAACTCACCGTCTTTCTACTGCGTACCACCCTCAAATGAGTGGACAAGTCGAAGTTTCCAATCGGGGCATCAAAAGAATTTTAAAAAGAACTGTAGGTGAAAATCGTGCATCGTGGTCGGATAAACTAGATGATGCACTTTGGGCTTTCCGTACGGCTTACAAAACACCCATTGGGTGTACGCCTTATAAACTTGTATACGGGAAAGCGTGCCATCTTCCGATCGAGCTTGAGCATAAAGCCTATTGGGCTCTCAAGCATGCCAATTTGGATCTCAAAACGGCGGGTGATCATAGAAAAGTTCAACTAAATGAATTAAATGAACTTCGTGATCAAGCTTACGAGAACTCTTTGATCTATAAAGAAAAGACAAAGAAGATTCATGACTCAAAAATCAAAAACCGCGTTTTCAACGTTGGTGATCGAGTCCTTCTTTTCAACTCTAGACTCAAGATCTTCTCGGGAAAGCTCAAAACCCGATGGACTGGTCCATTCACTATCACAAAAGTTTATCCTTATGGTACCGTCGAATTATCTCAAAATGACGGTCCTAATTTCAAAGTGAATGGACATCGGTTGAAACATTACTTTGGAGAGGACATACCATCCATGGTTGTCCCGGATCTCCAAACTTTCCCCAAGGACAATTGAATTCGAGGATCGAGTCAAGCTAGCGACTCGATGAACAAAAACAATAGCACAATATGGGTTTTCACCCGTATCTCTGATTCTTTCTATTTTCTACCACCTAGTGTGGGGGAATGGCCAACCCCCCGCTGTTTGAAAAAAATGTATATATGTATATAAAGTTCTCCAAAAAAAAAAAAAAAAAAAAAAAAAAGAAAGAAAGTTGTATATATATAGAAATAAAGTGAAATTTGGTATTTCCGCAGTTAGATTCGAATCTTGGCTTTTTACGTTCAAAGAATCGGCATAATAGCCGGGACTTTGAATATTGAGGACAATATTCATTTCTAAGTGTGGGAGGGGGGGGGGGGGGGAATTCTAGCGCATTTTATCGCAAAATACTTTCAAATACCCCCGTTTTTTGCCAACATTTTCAAAAAAAAAATTTCACTTTATTTCAAAATTTTTGTGGTAATCAGTCCGCCATGTCTAACCAACAAAGGGATTGGCTAATCCAGGAGTAAACGGCTCTTGGTAAAGATAACTCAAATCCGTTTACGGCTTGCAATTTGCCCAAAATTGTATGGTTCCTCAACTCCCCGTCATCCTCAAAAGCTAATGAGTTGGCTAGCCCGCAAGATTATGGCTTGTGGTAAAGGCGGTGGAAAATCCATAATTGGTAATCAGCTCACCAAGATGTTGAGTAGGTCCATCAAGATGCTGGCTAGTCCAGGAGCAAACGGCTCTTGGTAAAGACTAAACAAATCCGTTGAAAGCTGGTGGTTTGCTCAAAATCACACGGCTATCAGGTGTGCCACAGTTCTTACACCTGGCTACTCCAGAAGTGATGGCTTTTGGTAAAGAGTTTTTCAAATCCATCAAGTTTTCTAAAAAGATTGCTAGGGACTAGCAATAGTTTAGTGTGGGGGATTGATGAGTGCTCAAACACTCATCGTTTTTGACGTATTTAAACTTCCAAAACATACAAAAACAATCAAAAAGATATCAAAATACTTAAATTATCCCAGGGATTGTGTTTTATGTGTTTTAAATGCAAAATGTGCAAAAACAAAAGAAAAACGTTCAAAGTTTGCAATATTGGCAGTTTCAGTCCCCCAAGTTTCAAAACTTGTCAAATTAGTCCCTATGCATTTATTTTGAAAGGAAAAGTCAACCCAGGGTTTTGAAAGTCAAATTTCACAAAATATTACACTTGGGTCACAAGTTTTCCAAAATTACAAGTTTGGTCCCTGAAAATCCAAAAATGGCAAAATAAGTCCTTGGGAAATTTTGAAATTTGGAAAATGGAAAAAATGGTTTGTGAACTTTGGAATTATAACATATTTGGTCCTTGGAAGCAAATTGAAAAAGTACAACTTCAGTCCTTGAGGTTTGGGAAATTACAAAATTGGTCCTTGATAACTTACAACCATTCGGACCCTTATTATATTTAAACCCAAAACCAAACCTCAAATCCATTCCATGATCCAGTCCAAACCAGATCCACACAACACCCCAGGCCCAAACCCCAGCCCAATCTCAAAATAATAGAAAAGCAGGGTCAAACAGTAAACGCAGGTCAAACGACCCTTTGACCCCATCTCCTTCCCCACACTTCCCCCCAAAACCTGCAACCTGTCTCCCCCCCTCCTCTCACCTTTTCACCAACCAGCCCCCACAATTAATACCCTCTCACCAACTTAACCAACCCCCACTACCACATTAAATGCCTCGCCTAACACCACTCAGTATTGCCATATAAATCTTTTGGCGGGAAAATTCAATCAACGGCTAGGATAGGTCTAAGATGAAATTGATGGTGAGGATTTGGTCGTTGGTCAACAAATAAACCATTGGGAGTGCCAATTGGGAGCAGGATGCCACGTGGAAGCTGGGAATGCTTATCTTTGCCTCGTAGTATATATTTTAGCTCAATGTAAGCCTCAGATGGTGTGATATAATATAACCTAGTATGTTTTAGTATTTTTTACTCATTGTAATCAGTTTTAAGTTAATGGAAGTTTTATTTCTTGTTTACATCCTGTTTTAAATTCCAAGTATTATTTAAAAATCTCAACTGTTAGTATAAGGGTAATTAGTGTTCATAAGCTATCTAAAAATCCATATAAGCTCAATGTAATTGCTTTCAGTAGTTTTTATTGCTTGTGGAATTGTTTTAACCAAAGTTTCATAAAAATAGGCAAAAATATATAAAAAATCAAAATAAAATAAAAAATTGGACAAAGATTGAAGCAGCTTTGGAGTTTGGTTGAATTGTGGATTGCAAAGGGTTAGGGACTTGTGGAAGTCACATAGGATTAGTGTTTGTGGATCTTTGTTACTTGGCAGCTTGGCTTGGAAGGCTTATGTAAGCCTTGCTTTTAATCTTTACTCTCTTAAGTAGTTTAGTCATTTGTTATTGTCTCAAATACTTGGTTATTGCTTATTATAATAGTTGTACTCAGTAGACCGCACTGTGGTATCTTGTTAACTTAGTTTGATTCAGATTCCATGTTATAAGGGGTGTTTGGCTATAGGTTGTTTGTGGTGTTCCATCTGTCTTATTGTGCAACTCTGTGTTTTAATAAGTTGTTTGGGTGAATATTAAGTCAGGGAAACCAAGTTCTAGTTTACAAACACCATCAAAAGTCAAAATCATATAAATCTCATCACCACAGTTAACTGTGGTGATCTTTGGACTCAAAACCCATAAAACCTTGTCATAAATTGGTATTTTAACTTAAGTTGGTAACATTTCTGCTTATCATAACAATCAAAGTCTTTAAATCAGCTAGCAAAGTTCCCAAAAGTCAAAAACTCATATTTTACTAAAAAGTCAAATTGCAATCTCAGATTTTTGCAAACCTTGGGAGAATTTATCTGATTTTTGTGTTTGGATTGGAGACCTGAAACTTGTTGTGTGTTAACTCTATCAGTAGAACTTTTGAATTTCATGTTTGGTTAATTTTTGTGATTTTTTCTGAGTGACCAAAATGCCCCTGGAAGTGACCTGCAGGGCAAGTTAGTTGCCCTGTCTCAGCAGACCCCAGCTCACCCACCACCTTTGGTGGTGTTTTGTGGTTAACCTAGTGGGTCCCACACCCCATAATTAGGTCCTTACAACCCCCTCCTACCAAAGTTGACCTGATGACCTTTGGTTTGACCTCTAGACCACTGGACCCCACTTAGATTTGGTCCCAAACTTTGTCCCATTCTGCCTCAGATTCTCAATAAGCCAACTGCTTATTTGAGGTTTGTAGCTTATTGAAGCTTCTTATTTGTGCTAAACTAGCTTATTATAGTTCATTTAACTCAGAGAAACCTATATCTACCATTGTGGATCCCACACACTCCAAATTGAGCTAAAATCATTCCACAGTCAACAAAAGTCAACTGTTAGGGTCAATAGGCTCAACTGCTTATTTTTGGGTTATGTAAAAAGTGTTTTCAGAAAAAGTGTTTGTATTTAGTGTATAATTAGTTTGGAAAAAGAAAAAAACAAAAAAAAAACCAACTTTAATTATAGTGATAGCTTCTATTTAATAGGATTTATCATTTTAATTTTCTTTTTAGTTTATTTATAAGCAATATATCATTTTTATATTTTTATAAATTCTCTTTTCGGTTAAAGTAATTTTAGAAATTTTTCCAGATTTTTATTTTGTCTTTTAGTGGTTTTTATAATTAATTTTAGTTTAATTAAGTTTTAATTAATATTAAGTAATTAAATAGCATAATTATAATTTATAAAGTATAACCTAGTTTTTATAATTTTTCTAACTTTTATTTAAGTTAAAAAAATTTTATAAATTTTTCTAGGATTTAAATTGTTCATTTTCTATTTTTCCTAATATAATTAGTATAATTAGAAATTAATAAGTAATTAGATTAATAATTAGTAAATTAGTTTAAAAATACATAAAATAAACTTTTTATAATTTTTTAGGATTCCTGTAATGGTTAATTAGATTTTTAAAAATTTTCTTAATTTTCTAAGTCTTTTTAGTATTTTTAATAATTCTAATTAGTTTAATTAGTTAATAATTAGATAATTAGTAATTAATTAATAATTAATAATTAAATAGTGTAAAAATAGTTTTTATTTTTCTTAAAATTTTCTTTAATTGTTAGGATTGTAAAAATAACAATTTTACACTTATAACCTTTTCCGTCCATCAGTTGTACTTTTTGTTTTGTTCGTCTGTGTACGTTTTTTAATTAAAACGTACATTTTTAGGTTTTAGCTCAAATCTTCTTAATCTCAAATACCAGTAATCAATCACATAGCTTTCCTAAGCTATTTCTATTAATAATCTCCAAATAATTCTCACAACAAACCCTTTCTGTGAATAATCACCCGATCACAAAGCACGCTAAGTTACAATTCACACCTCAACGGGATTTAACGACCTGGTGATACATTATATTACCCGGAGCATTGACCTAGGCTATTTGACTTTGTTGACCATTCTTTGGTCAATATAAGTTGGTGGTTTAGCATCAATCAGTTGTGCTAAATGTAATAGCAAACCTAGAGGTAGTCAGAGAAATTGGAACAATCTTAAGTCACATCAACTTGGTGATAACTTTGTTTTGTACAATAAAGCATGCTATTACTGTGGTAGTTTTAATCATACTCATGCTTATTGTAACAATTAGGTTTCTGGGAGTACATCAAAGTCTAAAACAAATAAAACAAACCCCAGAAAAGGTTTTGTGAAATCTAACACACCAAAAGTCAATCATACTGTTAGACCAAATGAGCAGGTTTTCCCAAAATTCACTACTAAGGGTGCAAGAAATACTTTCCAACATACACCAAAAGTTGTGAAAAGTCATATTGAAAGGAATTTTGTGGTTAAAACACAAGACTGGAGACCAAAACCAAAAGGTCCTGCCAGACCATATGGTCCTGCTAGACCAAATGGTACTGCCAAATTTAGTACTGTTAGACCAAAAACCACAAAATGTGTTAAAAATGAAAATGCTGTTAAGTCCTCAGCATGTTGGATTTGGAGACCACTCCAATCAAATGGTGCATCAACAGTCCTAAAAAGGTTTGATTACATTGATGCATGAGACAAACCCAAGTCAGTCATGGCTTGGGTACCCCAAGGAAACTAATATGTGTATACATGCGCAGGAACATTCAAATGATATTGCAGATCAAGGATATATAGATAGTGGATGTTCAAGGCACATGACAGGCAACATGTCTTACCTCACAGACTTCAAATCATTTGATGGAGGATATGTTACCTTTGGGGGAGGAATCAAAGGAAAGATTACTGGTAAAGGTACAATTAAAACCAGTAAATTAGATTTTGAAAATGTGTATTTTGTGAAAGAACTACAGTTTAATCTCTTAAGTGTCTCACAAATGTGTGACACAAAGAACAATGTTCTTTTTACTAACACTGAATGCATTGTACTTTCTCCTGATTTTAAAATTCCTGATGAAAGTCAGATTCTTCTTAAAATCCCTAGAAAGAACAATATGTACATTGTTGATTTAAAGAACATTGTTCCTAAAGAGAGTTTAACCTGTCTAGTAGCAAAAGCCTCATTGGATGAATCTATGCTTTGGCATAGAAGACTTGGTCATGTAAACTTTAAAACAATCAATACAATTGCAAAATATGATTTGGTTAGAGGTTTACCCAAAAAGATTTTTCAAAATGACCAAACCTGTGTTGATTGTCTAAAAGGCAAACAACATAAGGCTTCTTGTAAGCCCAAGACCCATAACTCAATTTCTCAAGCTTTATACATGCTTCATATGGATCTCTTTGGTCCTACATCTGTGAATAGCTTGAATGGTAAAAGATATTATCTTGTAGTTACTGATGATTACAGCAGATTCTCTTGGGTTTTCTTTTTAAGAACTAAGGCTGAAACAAGTGAGATCCTTAAGTCCTACATTACAGGGATAGAAAACCAAATTGATAAGAAAGTAAAAGTAATTAGATGTGACAATGGGACAGAATTCAAGAATAAAGTTATGGATGAATTTTGCAAAGAAAAAGGAATAAAAAGAGAATATAGTGTAGCTAGAACCCCACAGCAAAATGGAGTAGCAGAAAGGAAAAATAGAACACTTATAGAGGCTGCTAGAACAATGCTAGTAGATTCTAAGTTGCCTGTTTCATTTTGGGCTGAAGCAGTAGGTACTGCTTGTTATGTACAGAATAGGGTTCTTGTGATTAAACCTCATAGAAAGACTCCTTATGAACTTTTGTTTGGTAGAACACCATCTCTAAGTTTTATGAGACCTTTTGGATGTCATGTCACTATTCTCAATACCAAAGATCATCTAGGAAAGTTTGAAGGAAAAGCTGATGAAGGCTACATGATAGGGTATTCTTTGCAAAGTAAGGCCTATAGGGTGTATAATAGATGCACTAGGCTAGTGGAAGAAAACCTGCACATAGAGTTTCAAGAAAAACTACCAAATATTGCAGGCACTGGACCAGATTGGTGTTTTGACATTGATAAGCTTTCAGAATCTATGAATTATGTGCCTGTCACAGGTAAAAATACTAATGATAATGCAGGTCTTGAAGACAATGTTGAAACATCTGAGGATCAAGATTACATCTTGATGCCAATTTGGACAGGATTGAATTCATCTTCAAGTCATGGAGAGCCTTCAACTACAACAAATGAAGGTGTTGAAGATGATCATGGAACTCAAGATCAAGGGAATCAACAAAATTCTGAAAATGGAAATGGTACTGTCAATTCACAAGATAGTACTGCCAGTTCAACAGATGGTACTGCCAGTTCACAAATTGGTCCTGCTGCACCATTAAATGTTCTATCAGATGATTCCTTACCAGAAGATGTAGGGATTGGAAACCTTCCAATTTCCTATGATGTTCCTACAACACACAACACAAGAATTCTCAAAGATCACTCCATTGATAATGTGATTGGCAGCATTGATTCTGGTGTTAAAACAAAAACTCAAGTCTTATCTTCAGACAAAGATGGGTTTGTCCTAGCTGTGTATGAAGAAAAGAACCATGAAGTTGCCCACATATGCCTATTTTCATGCTTTCTCTCACAAGTAGAACCCAAAAACATTACAAAAACCTTAGATGATTCAAGCTGGGTTGAAGCTATGCAAGAAGAGCTGCTTCAATTCAAACTGCAGAAGGTCTGGGTACTGGTTGATTTGCCCAAAGGTTACAGGGCAATTGGAACCAAATGGGTTTTCAGAAATAAGAAAGATGAAAGGGGAATAGTGATAAAAAAAACAAATCCAGATTGGTGGCCCAAGGGTATACTCAAGAAGAAGGAGTGGATTATGAAGAAGTTTTTGCTCCAGTTGCAAGAATTGAAGCAATTAGGCTATTCTTGGCCTATGCTTCTTTCATAGGATTCACTGTCTACCAAATGGATGTCAAAAGTGCCTTTTTATATGGTACTATTGAAGAAGAGGTGTATGTTTCTCAACCTCCAGGCTTCATTGATGCAGAATATCCAGACAAGGTGTACAAGGTTACCAAAGCTCTTTACGGTCTACACCAAGCTCCTAGAGCTTGGTATGAAACATTGGCTTTCTATTTATTGGAAAATGGATTTCAAAGAGGCAAGATTGATCCAACTTTGTTCATCAAAACAACCAAGAAAGACATCTTGCTGGTGCAGATTTATGTTGATAACATTATCTTTGGATCCACAAATCAGGAATTGTGTGTGGAGTTTGAAAAACTTATGCATAGTAAGTTTGAAATGAGTTCCATGGGGGAACTTACTTTCTTTTTGGGTCTCCAAGTGAAACAATCTAATAAAGGCATATTTATCAGCCAAGATAAGTATGTAGCAGAGATCCTAAGGAAATTTAGGTTTGCAGATTCAAAGGTTGCAAGTACACCAATGGATCCAGAAAAGGGGTTACACAAAGATGCTGAGGGTGAAGATGTTGATGTGCACAACTACAGATCAATGATTGGGTCCCTAATGTACCTTACATCATCAAGACCAGATATCATGTTCTCAGTGTGTGTATGTGCAAGATTTCAAGTAAATCCAAAAGTTTCTCATCTCACAGCAGTCAAAAGGATCTTTAGATACCTCAAGGGCCAGCCTAAGTTGGGTCTATGGTATCCAAGGGAATCATCTTTTGATTTGGTAGCTTATTCAGATAGTGACTATGCTGGTGCAACCCTAGACAGAAAATCCACAACTGGTGGATGTCAATTTCTTGGCTGCAGACTCATATCATGGCAATGCAAGAAGCAAACAATGGTAGCCAACTCTACAACTGAAGCAGAATATGTTGCAAGTGCAAGTTGTTGTGGCCAAGTTCTTTGGATCCAGAATCAATTGCTTGACTATGGGTACAATTTTCTTAACACCATTATTTACATTGACAATAGCAGTACTATTTGTATCATTAAAAATCCAGTTCAACATTCAAAAACAAAACACATTGAAATCAGACACCATTCATAAGAGATTGCAATGAGAAAAGGTTAATTCAAGTTGTCAAAATTGATTCTGAAAATAATTTTGCAGACCTTCTCACCAAAGCTTTTGATTTAGGTAGGTTTAAATACCTGGTAGCAGGTATTGGTATGATAAATCTTTGAAAAACATGTGTTTTTGTACATAACATAAACAAATTCTGAACTTTAAACATGGTACTGCTAGTTAGTCATAAGGTACTGTTAGTACATAATTGGTACTGCTAGTTCAAAGTTTGCTCTGTTTTTGCTCATCTTGATGTTTAAATGTTAAGAATGCTATAAAATAAGTGCTTTGCACTCTGTTCTTTTGGTTTACAACTAACCATTTCAGGTTACTCATGCTTGCTAACACAATCAGGATATGGAAATGGTAATCACTAATCAGTTCACCAAGTTTTTCAAAACTTAAGAGCTGGCTAGTCCAAAGCAAACGGCTCTTGGTAAAGACTTCTCAAATCCATTGATAGCTGATAGTTTGCTAAAAACTATAAGGTAATCAGTTCACCCAGTTTTAAAAACTTAAAGAGCTGACTAGTCCAAAGCAAACGACTCTTGGTAAAGACTTATCAAATCCGTTGATAGCTGATAGTTTGCTAAAAACTATAAGGGATGTTTTCTAAAATTTCAAAGAGACTGCCAAGTTTTATTTCAAAAACAAGGTACTGGTAGTTCAAATTTTAGTACTGGTAGAGTAAAAAGGTACTGCTACATAGCCGTTGAGTCTGTCAGGTTAAAAATATAGCCGTTGTTTTTAAAGGGTATTTTTGTGAATTATTCATGTTTTCCTCGAATTAAGGATATAGTTATTATAATAAAAGATCTTTTTGACCGCCTCTTCAATTACTTATCCATATCTTTTATAGTCGGTCAAAAGTCATTTTTCTCATAATCAATCCTTATCATAATTCACACTCACCTTTCATCTTCTACCAGTACAACAATAAAATCCCACCATCATAATCAAAATTTTCATCAAACCTTTCACCATGGCTCGTCTAAGTTTTGTCAAACATCACAACCAGTTAGCATTTTTGGAAAAGTCTGATGACATTGAAACTTTTCATCAAGCAGTGGATTTTCTAAACAATTCTTATGTCAGGTTTGCTTTACTGGTGAATCCCACTATTTTTGAATCTCAAATTTCACAATTTTGGCAAACTGCTAGAGTTAACACTCTTAGGAATGGGATTCAAGAGTTAGAGGTCAAAGTGGATGGTAGAACCTTGACTTTTACCGAGTCATCCATTAGAAGACATCTTCGTTTGGATGATTCAGATGGCATTAGTCAACTACCTGATACTAAAATCTTTGAAAATTTGACAAAAATGGGGTATAATGTAACTTCTACATAGCTTACATTTCTTAAAAAGCATTTTACCCCTCAATGGAGATTTTTGATTCATACCATCCTTCATTGTTTAAGCCAAAAGAAAACCTCATGGGAGCAGTTTAGTGGCAACATGGCTGCAACTCTCATTTGTCTGGCAACAAACAAGAAATTCAACTTTTCAAAATATATTTTTGAAGGATTGGTTAAAAATGTGGACAGTGAAACAAAGTTTTTGATGTACCCAAGGTTCATTCAGTGCCTCATCAACAAATCCAAACATTTGTTACTTCCCCCAACCAAACCTTTTAAGACTCCCAAACTTACACACAAGGTGTTTTCAAACATGAAAATTGGTTTTCAAGGAGAAGAAGTACCACTTTTTGAGGAAATGTTACCACAACATTCTGAAGAACCATCTACATCATCTGATCATCCATCACCACATCCATCACCAGTACCATCCCACTCAGCAACAGTACCATCAGTCACACCACCATCACCAGTACCATTACCATCTCACCAACCAACACAAACACCATCTGCAACTTCACCATCATTGTCACATCATAACTCACCACCACAATCTCCTCCACAACAAAGTGTAGATGCTCAGATTGTCAGGGAACTAAAGGAGCAAGTGCAGCACTTGCAAACTACTCTTGAAAGTCAAAACAAACATTTTACAGAGATCAACACCAAGTTAGTTAAGAGGGTTGAGAAATTAGAGTTGAAGGTGAAATTGTTGAAGGGTAAAAGAACATCTCAGCTGGTTGTTTCTAGTTCCTCAAGTTCAGATGTAGAGGGTTTGGGTCTCTCTTCCAAAAAGGGGAGGATGGGTAGTTCTAAGGATGAAGAAGAGATTCAATTTCAGTTTCATGAAGGAACACAAGTGATTGATGAAGAGCCTGCTATTCAAGAAACAGAGCCTGCTACTCAAGAAAAAGAGCCTGTTAGCTTGAAAGATACTGCTGAAGCAGAGCAAGAGCCTGCTGGGATTCAGAGGCTATTAGCTATGAATTTAAAAGGTTCTGATCAAGTGTCTTACAAAAGAAAGAGAGGATCACAGCCTCAGGGGAGGTTTCTTGTTTCTGATGAACAATCTGCTGCTCCAAGTCCAGTATCATCACCAAAAGACAAGGGCAAGAAAATTGTGGTTGAAGATGAACCAAAGCCTAAAAAGATGAAGCAGAAAGAGCAAGCACAATTGGCTGTAGATGAAAAGTTGTCCAAACAGCTTCATGAAGAAGAAGTTTTGAGGGCTGAAGAAGAATCAAGAATGTTGCAAGAAAAGTTTGATGCTCAGCTGCAATACATCATTTCCATTGATCCAATTGTAAGAGGTGAAGCTTACACTCTGGTGTGTGATGAGTCTCTTAGCTCAGATGAAATGACAATCAAACTCAATGATTTCATCACCAAGAAATACAATCAAGAGGCATTGGATGATGTCTATCAGCAGATTCAGAAGAATCAAAAGAAAGGATTTAAAATGCCACATTCTGAAGCAGATCAGAAGAAATTCTTCAAGATATATCTGTAAAGAGAAGTGAACATGAAAGATCATCAACTCAAAGGTAAATCTTTTGATGAATTGAAGCTTCTATACTTAGAGGCTTACAGAAGAAACAAAACCAGTTTTCTCATGGATACACAAGAAAGACCTTCCAAAAGGAGAAAAGATGATCAGAAGGAACAAACAGATTGTATGATCCAAATTATGGGTATTAGTTCAAGAGAAGCTGAAAACCAAGTATAAGCCTGATGCAAAGGAACAAGAGCTATGGGTGGAGTTCAGCAGATTGTATGATCCAAATCCTACTGATACACATTGGAAATTTCCTTACTATGATTTATCTGTTACATGGGAATACTTCAGCATGAGTCATGTTCATCATCTTTCCACTCAGAGTGGAATAGAGCTCTTTATGCTAGGTGAGAAGGAGTATCCTTTAAGCTATGAAGTATTATCAGTCTTGATCTCCAACAAGCTATTATGTGAAGAAGAAACTGATGCAGTCAAAAGATTGAAAGAGAGCATATTTGATCAGTATGAAAGCCTAAGGAGAAAAAGGTAAGGTTTTTGGAATAGTTCCCTCAAATCCTCAAGGTATGAATTTTATTCACAAAGAAACTTGGTTATTTTTAAAAGGGAATAACAAGTTTAGGGGAGGATTGTTGGGAATAAAATGCACAAAGTAAAGAGTCTGCCAGAAGAGCCTGCTAGTTGATAGTTAAGCCTGCCTCTTCAGTTTTGCTGATGTTGAAGATATACTAACAGTACCTTCTGGGTAAGAAGGTACTGCTAGTTAAAGAAGGTCCTGCCAGTATTCACAACAAGTTGTTATATTTTATTTAGAGATATCTAGTTGTATTATTAGTCTTTGTACAAAGTTATACGTTAAGTAGAAGTAGTACAGAAGTCTCAGTAGATAAAATGAGTGTTTTACCTTGAAAGGTGTAATATTAGGATAAGATAAGTCTCTAATATATTATATTAAGCAACTTGATAACTTGTAATAAGGGCTCCTTATACGATAAAAGGAACCCTTAAGTCACCTTCTTAGATATCTTTTCCCATAACCTTCTCATAGTTTTCCATGCATAACTTCCATCTTTAAACCCTTTCACGTCTCAAAGATTCAAGGTTACACTTGTAATCCTGGTGATAGTTTAGATCACCCGTATTATTTCATCAATAATATTGAATCGTTTTGTGTTATTCGTGTTGTGTTCATTCTCATTTACTTATTCACCACCTTTGTTCCTTTAGTGTGTTTTAATAAATTCCGCGTGCTAACTCACATTCATTCATAAATATCCTAAACACATAACTGAGATTAACATCCCAAGTGTTTGCACAAATCAATAGAATCCTTCCACAATATGGATGAATTGGGTTTGTGTAGTTGGAATTGTAGTTGGATGGTTGATCAAACTTGTATGGATCATTATAAATGGTTGGAGGATGAGATGAGTGGTTTGGCATGAAGGAAGATGTTTGGCCAATGTTGTATGGTTTGTAAAGAGGATCAAATGAATGTCCTTGTGAATTTGGTATAAAGTTTGGGAAGTAAGTGGTTGGAGGTGTTGAGTGATTTCCAACTTCATTGGTTATGATGGATTTGTTTCGAGGGCTTTTTCTTCGCCAAACGGGTTTTTCCGTTATCCTTGCAATCCTTGAGGCTTTTGGTTTTTGTTTGTTTGGAGAAGTCATGAAGGGATGAATGGAGAGTGTGGAAGATTGGGGATATTTATAGTGTAAGATTTGTGTGTTTATGGATGGATGAAGTTTGTTTGGGAGATTAGGACAAAATATGTTGGTAAAAAATAGGAAATGTAGGATGAAATGGGCTAAAATGCAGAAAAAGATTCTGTAAATCCGTCCAGCAGATGGCCGGTCCCCTTAATTAGGGGGCGGTCCCCTTAAAATTAAAGGGGCCGCCTGGCATAATTAAGGGGGCCGCCCGTCTGATGGTTCCCAGATTGCCAGAAATGGGTTTTTGGCAGAAAATTTGCAAAAAGGTTGTGTTTTTTTTGGATTTGGATTCATGCAAGTTCAATTCCTTTAGGCAATATAGCATCTAATCTAATCAAGATATAACATGCATGCAAAAACACTTAAGCAAAAGAGCAAATAAGCAACACATAATAAGCTAAAAGAGACAAATTAAGGCAAGAGCACTTAAGCTTTCTAAGGCAACTATCTTAGATCAAAGGCAAAGGCAACTAGTAAGACAAAAATCTAGTGATGAACCAAGATGACAATGTTATAAGTGATTTTGTGCTAGTGTGTGCCTATATGCAACAAATGTGGAGTTGTGATTGTTTCGACTTCAAAATGAGAAAAAAAAAAAACTTCTTAAGAAACAGTCCGAAATCTCCTTGATTCGATTTTTGCTCGATCATGAATGTCAAAGATATATATTAGATTATATACCTTGACGATTTATGTGAGAGTTTATGCATGATTTTGAAAGAAAAATGTTTTTAGCATTAGTCAACAATGCAAGGAAAATGATGTTCATGTAATTCCTAGATGTGAGAATAAATTTAAAAAAAAAATTGATTGGGTTTTACAAAAGAGTATATGCAAAGAAAATAATATTTCCCAATCTTTAATTTTGTACGAAATAGATTCCTAGACTCAGAAATGGAGAAGTGGAGGAAAGGTAAATCTTATGCAAAATTGAAAAAAAAAAATTCTAAATGCAATAAAATTTAGTCAACTTGTTCCATCATTCCTAATCCTAGACGCAAGTGATTGAATAATTCGCGCTTAAGTGGTTTAGTGAATATATCCGCAATGTTATCTTCCGATGCAACTTTTTCTATAGATATGTTCCCTTTTTGTACATTATCCCTAAGAAAGTGGTGGCGTATTTCTATATGTTTAGTCCTAGAGTGTTGCACCGGATTTTTACTTAAATCTATCGCACCTTTGTTATCGCACATAATGGGAACATTTTCTAACCTAATGCCATAGTCTATAAGAGCTTGTTTCATCCATAGTGCTTGTTGACATGCCTTTCCAGCGCTTACATATTCGGCTTCGGTGGTAGAAATAGCAAGAGCGGTTTGCTTCTTCGAAAACCAAGATGTTAGACAACATCCCATAAACGTGCAAATACCGCTAGTGATTTTTCTATCTACGTAGTCTCCCGCATGATCCGAATCCGCATAGACGATGGTTTCTATGCCGGATCCCTTAGGATACCATAATCCTAAATGTATAGTGCCTTTAATGTATCGGAAGATACGCTTAACCGCTTCTAGGTGAGAGGTTTTGGGATCCTCTTGAAAACGGGCACAAAGGCAGACACTAAACATGATATCGGGTCTACTTGCCGTCAAGTATAGTAAACTACCTATCGTTCCTCTATACTTGGTGTTATCTACGGACACACCTTCATCATCCTTTGTGAGTTTTACTTCCGTAGACATGGGAGTTTTCATGGGTTTTGAGTCTTCTAGGCCAAATTTTTTAAGCATTTCCTTAATGTACTTAGATTGGTTAAAGAATATTTGATGAGGCGAAAAATGATCCGTTTTTAGGGGGTCATTTAAGCCCGAATTCGAATTTATTTGATCAAATATTGCCCTAAATCGTTCCTTTTGTGATTTTAGGTACTTTGGGAGTGAAATCTGGAAAAGGAAGCAATTCGGACGTTTTTGGAGCATAAAAGTGAAGAAAACGCCAAAGTCTTAATTTTCCATGCTGGGAACAGTAGGTGACGGCGTCAAGAGCAACTCCCTGACGGCGTCAAGAGCAAAATTCCATGACGATCCAGAAGAGATTTGACGGCGTCATGAAGGTAGGGCGTCAAGAGTAAAAGTCATGACGGCCTGGAAATGATTAAGTCTTGACGGCGTCAAATGTAGATCAAGGCAGTCCGAGAATAGTTTTGGCGGCGAGGTGACGACGTCATAAGCTTTGTCTTGATGCCGTCAGACCCCTTTTCCTATATATAGTTTTCTAATTTTTCACATTTAAAGAAAGAAGTTTTGGGAGAAACCCTAAGTACGATTTTGGTTTAACTTTACAGGTTTATCAAGGGTTCCAACCCCTTGATACCTTGCATGTGTAATCAAGATAAGTGTTCTTTTAATTCAATCAATATGTCTATGTGTTGGTTGTCTATATCTTGTTCTTGTCTTAATTCCATCATGCTAGGCTAGATCTATCTTGTGTTTGCTTAGATCTAATGAAACCTAGATGTTGATTATGTGTTGATTACTTGTTTATTCTTGTCTTGGATGAATGATTTATATGTTAGGCTTAAGAAAACTGGCAGATCTCCAATTGGTAACATGCTTGAACGTCTTAAGAAACATGAACTGACGCGCACTAGGTCTTTATTGGTTGTATTTAATGCATGAGCCACTGTTTACAATCCCTATAGTTGTGCTGGGCATGGTGTAGGAGGAGATAAGAGCTCATAGAATTGGGGAGTTAAGTGTGCCATCCCATGAATGGTATTAAGGAATACGATCCGTCATCCATGCAATTATAACAAGTAATTAACGTGTAAAAGATGTCTAGGGAGTAGTGAAATCTAAGTAAACACATTTTCTCCAATTACTGCTCACAACTTTAGTATAATTTAGTTTATTTTCATTTATAGTATTTTATTTTGATTGCATCTTAGTATTGGGTTAGTTGATTAGCAACTAATTCCGCCCAAATCCTTTAAACCCGAGATTTTAACTTGCTTTCTAAAAAAATATAAAAATACAAAAAGAATCTTCCCTCATCTTTAGAACTAGTAATTAGGCTTTCTAATCCTAGCGACACTATTCCTAAGCTGAACGATCAATCCCCCGGTACTTGTCACTATACTATACTACAACGATCAGGTACACTGCCTGGTGGGGGTTGTAAGCTTCTCAAGATCCCTTGAGAGGTAAAGCCTGGTGCGATTCCCACGTATCAATATTCCATCTTCTAATTGTTTTATTTGTAGTCCTAGGAAGAAGTTAAGTTCACCCATCATACTCATCTCAAACTCATCATGCATGATTTTGGCAAATTCATCACACATGTCTTGACAAGTCGATCCAAATATAATGTCATCAACATATATTTGAACAATGATGAGATTTGGGTCTTTCCTTTTAGTGAAAAGAGTGTTATCTACTATTCCCATGGAATAATCATGTTTAATAAGGAAAGCTTTTAATCGATCATACCAAGCTTTGGGAGCTTGTTTGAGTCCATACAAAGCTTTCTTTAACTTATAAACATAATCAGGTTTTGCGAAGTCAATGAATCTTGGAGGTTGTGCCACATATACCTCCTCATTGATAAAACCGTTAAGGAATGCACTTTTCACGTCCATTTGGAATAACTTAAAATCTAGGGCGTATGCATAGGCAAGCAGTATCCTAATAGATTCTAATCTAGCTACGGGGGCATAAGTTTCGTCATAATCAATTCCTTCTTGTTGATTATAACCTTGGGCAACTAACCTAGCTTTATTCCTAGTAACTACTCCATTTTCATCTAATTTATTCCTATATACTCATTTAGTTCCTATGATGGTCATATTCATTGGATTTGAGACTAATTCCCAAACATCATTTGCCTTAAATTGATTTAATTCTTCTTGCATAGCTATAACCCAACTTTCATCTTTTAAAGCCTCATTAATATTCTTAGGTTCTATTGCTGAGAGGAAACAAAAGAAATTATTTTTATCTTGAGCTTGTGACCTAAGGGTTCTTTGGTTAAGATGTCCTATTATATTATCTAGTGAATGTGACCTAGATTCTTTAACATTTACAATTTCGTTATTTCCTAAGTTAATGTCTTCATTATCATTTCCTATGGGTTTTGTTTTACTAACCTCAATAGCTTCTTCTTCAACTAAGTCATCATCTTCTAAAGGTAAAGTTTTAGGAGGTGGTGGTGTTTCATCAAATGTTACATTTAGTGATTCTTCTACTTTCATGGAGTGTTTGTTAAGTATTATATATGCTTTACTATTTTGTGAGTATCCTAAAAATATTCCTTCATACGATTTTGGATCAAACTTAGTGAGGCAGTCCTTAGTGTTTAGAATATAACATTTACTTCCAAATACCCTAAAGTAGCTTAAGTTTGGTTTTCTACCTCTTAGTAACTCATAAGGAGTTTTTCCTAGAATTCTCCTAATTGATGCCCTATTAATAATATATGTTGAAGTATCTACGGCGTGACACCAAAATTTTTGTGGAATGGATTGTTCATTTAACATTGTTCTACTCATTTCTTGTAGTGACCTATTTTTTCTTTCTACTACGCCATTTGATTGAGGAGTATGAGGAGCGGAGAAATTGTGAGATATTCTATTTAAATCACAATATTTTTCGAATTGTACTTAATTGTCAAATTCCCTACCATGGTCCGTCCTAATGGCTACTATTGTGCATCCTAATTTATTTTGAATCATTTTACTAAATATTTCGAATTTTTCAAAGGCTTGGGTCTTGTCACTTAAAAACCTAGTCCACGTGTATCGTGAGTAGTCATCTACTATTACTAAGGTATATTTGTTTCCTCCATAGCTCCGCACAGCGGATGGACCAAAAAGATCCATATGTAATAATTCCAGGCACCTAGTAGTGGATACTATATTCTTAGCTTTGTGACTAGCATGAACTTGTTTTCCAATTTTACATGCATCACAAAAATGCTTGTCATATTTTAGATTAGGCAAATTTCTAACTAGTTCCTTAGAGGCCAAAGATTGTATTTGTTGCATGTTAGCATGTCATAATCTCCTATGCCACAATGTGGAGTTTTCATCTAGGGTTGTTAGGCATATCCTATCCTCAGGCTTGTTTCCTAGTTTCATAACATATATGCCTCCTTTCCTAATTCCTCTACCTATAATTTTTCCATTCTTAACTATTTCGCTATCCTCTTCGGTAAAAGTAACTTTACATTTATTATCGCATATTTGTCCTATACTAAGCAAGTTATATGTTAAATTATCTACATGCTCTACATTTTCAATAGTAAGTGAGTCTTGAGAAATCGTACCTTTGCCAATGATTTTTCCACGTAAGTCACTACCGAAAATAACGTTACCTCCATTGTATGCCTTGTATGTAGAGAATAGCTTGAGGTTCCCCGTCATGTGCCTCGAACATCCGCTATCCTTGATCCATTCGTCAGGCTCCAAGTCAATTCCTAAACATATTTCGTCGATTCCTTTTGCCATAAAACACTTTTCGTTTCTTGGCTTTTCCACTTCTTCTTTGTCACTATCACTCCATGTTCCACTAACAAATGCGCCTTGATTTTCATAACCCGGCGGCTTTAGACATTCGCCAATGAGATGATTTGGACTTCCACATCTAAAGCACTTTCTTTTCCCGTAGTTGTCACTTCTATTTCTTTGGAACGATTTTCTTTCGTCTCGTGATGATCTAGTGAATCTTCCTCGTCTCTTGAAGAATTTCTTGAATTGTCTTACGGCCATTACATATTCTTCGTCTTCACTTTCGTCACTTGAATCATCATCATCACTAGGTTCCTTTTTGGCTTTTAGAGCAATGGATTTGGTTTGTTCTTTCTTGACTTTGACCGTTTCCGAATCTCTTCTTATAATTTCTTCATGGACCTTCAAGTTGCCAATAAGTTCATCTAGTGACAACGTCATCAAGTTCTTTGATTCTTCAATTGCCGTGACCTTAGCTCGCCATTTCGGATGCAATGCCCTAAGAAATTTCCTAACACAATTTTTACTAGAAAATGTCTTATCACGTGCTTTTAAACTTGTGATAATAGTGTTAAATTTAGCAAAAGCATTATCAATTGATTCCTCTTCCGGAATCGTAAATTGTTCATATTGTTGTACAAGAAGATCTATTTTGTTATCTTTAACTTGACTATTACCTTGGTGAGTAATTAGTAAATAATCCCAAATTTCTTTTGTGGTTTTACACATAAAAATTCTTTCATATTCTTTGCGTGGTAACGCATTAAAAATGACCATTTTAGCCTCATTATTTTTTGCTAGTTTCTTTTTCAAATCATCACTTTGTTTTTCAAAAGATACAATTTCATCCATTTTTGTTTCAACATTATATTGAATAGGGGAAAAATCACCAAAGGTAATAATATGCCAAAGATCAAGATCTTTTGATTTCACATAAGTTTCGAATCTATTTTTCCAATATAAAAATCCATCACTTTCAAATAGCGGTGGTCTTTGCATAGATTGCCCTTCTAAATATTTTAAAGATTCCATAGATCGTTACAAGTTTTAAAATACAATATATTTTAAAAAATCTTGCTAGACGTGGCTCTTGATACCAATTGTGGAAAACTAGAAGGGGGGGGGGGGGGGTTGAATAGTTTTACGTCTTTTTAATTTGTTATAAAAGATTGTTTGAAAGTTTTCTTTGTTTTCAAATATATAGATTCGATGCTATATGAAATCAAGTCATGCACAATATGAACAAAACTAAATATGTACTACAAAGCAATAATAATGTAAGTAAAGAAATAGATGAGAGTTGGAAAGATCGAACCGCGAGACAAGAGATTTATAGTGGTTCGGCTACAAGGTCACCTTCCTTGCCCTACTCCACTCCCCGAGCACCTAACTCGAGAGTTTTCTTCACTATGTCAACAAGCTCCCTTATGACGGAGAAAACCTTACACACCAATTTACACACCACAACTACGTCACAACTTATTCACACCTTCTACACAACTATCTCACACTTGTTCATTACTTAATCACACCACTTCTTCACACCTATCTCCTACACACCAATTTTCTTCACACCTATCTTCTTCACAACTATCTTCTACACACCAATCTTCTTCCTAACTTTTCTTCTTCACAACTAACTACTAACCATTCACACTATATATATATATATATATATATATATATATATATATATATATATATATATATATATATATATATATATAAACTATCTTCTAACAAATATTCACAACTAATTCACACAATGAGATGAATATAATGATGATGCACTAACAACTTAGATGTGGAGATCACAACAAGTTGTAATACTTCTTGTCTTGAGGGATAGAAGTATTCTTCTCTTGCACTTGATGGGATGATCTTTGGATCACTTTGAAACAAGGATTTAAGAATGTATGATCAAAGGATTTAGGGATTGGAAATGGAGATCTAGAACAGAAAGTTTAGGAGTGCAAAAGGTGAGAAAAATTCCAGATTTAATGTGGTATTTATAGGCAACAAATTCTGACATAGGAGCGTGGTCAGTCCCCTTAAATCAAGGTCGGCCCCCTTAAAATTAAGGGGACCGCCCCTTATAATTAAGGGGGCCGCCCAGCTGTAACGGCCAGAATTTTTGTTTTTTAGTGTGGAAAGTTTATTTGGTGAAAAACTAACTTATTTTGGTTAAAAATTTGAATTCATATATTTAGTATGAATAAAACATTTTTCTTTATTACCAAAAGTGTTTTTCAAAAATATATAATATGTTTATATAATTAAATAAACTTTGTAATACTTAATTAAATTTCCCTTTGATCATAAATTGCACTAAACACTTTGTTTATTCATACTTTAAGTGATTTGAATGTAAAGAGAAAATGTTAATCACTAAATACTTGTTTATGTCATAAGTTTTAGTTCTATGAGTTTTTAGGCATTATTTATGTCAACAAAAACAAAAATAGGTGGGACGAAGTAAGACACATGTTGTTGCAAGAGTTAGATTATCATAGGCAAGCTTACATACATATGTGGCAGCAACATGACTTAGACTTTGACTTAGACTGGTTCAATGGAGGTGCACCCATCAGTCGCTGGATGGTGATGCCACTCACAGGGCTGGTTATCGCTTCAATGATTCACCGACCTATTGTATTTTTATCCGAGCAAGGTTGGAACACATGTTTTCTGCTTTTTACTGGCCCAAGCTCATCACATGGAACCGACCCCCTTGTGATTGCGCGTGTGGGGGATGGAGAATATGGTCACTTCATTTTACCGACGCTAGACAGAGATTCTCCACTACCCCATCTCCACCCACAATGGAGGTTTTACAAAGTGCCAGTTGCAGCCGAATGGGAAACTTTGTATCAACGTCGACTAATGAATCATTGATTTATGTTGTAAATAATTATACCGACAAAACCATTATAAATGATTACTGATTTATGTTGTAAATAATAGAGATACCGACAAAACTTAGTGAATCATATGTAATAGTTATTTTATTTTTGTAAAAATGTATTCTTTGTAATTTTTGTATTCGTAAAACATTGTAAATAATTATTAATTTATGTTGTAAATACTGTTTGTATTATATAGTAAATGATTAAATATTTATTTAAATTAGTAAATAATATTATTGATTAATTATGCAAATTCTTTTGTCAGGTGGGCCGAAGAAATCCTTTCTGGTGTCGATGTGATAGAGGATTTATTATAGAACGGAAATCCTGGCAAGATGGTAGTCATGGGCGACCGTTTTATGCATGTCCTCTTTCAGTGGTAAATAATCATACGTTTGCTTAGTTATGTAAATAATTTGTTTGTCTTCAAATACATTTCTAATTATTTTCTTAACATGTAACAGCCAGGTACAAAAGACTATGGGTGTCGATACTTCAAGTGGAAAGATGAATTTGAAAAAGAGTATTTTAATCAAGCTTCTTCTTCAACGCAGTGCTCAAACTACGTTGCTAAAGATAATGAGAACATGTTGTTGAAGACAAGAATAAAGACGCTGGAGATGGAGTTAGAATTGGCAAGGAATCCTGAGGATCACGCTTATCAGTCGGGTGCAAGGCTCCTTGATCTTTTAAATGAAATGAATAATCTTCATATGTCGTAGATGTTGTTGTTTTTAAATAATATGTATAACATTGTCGTTTAATTTAATAATAACAGTTGTTGTTGCAGTTATTTAATGTCGTAATATTTAACGTGCTATTATACAAACAAAATAATTATACAAAACATTATACATATACAAAATATTATTAAACACAAATATACAAAACATTATACATATACAATACATTTAATTTAAACACAACACAAAAAACACATTTAATTTAAACACAAAAAAAATAAATAAATAAATAAAAAATAAAAAAAAATGACAAAATAGGAAAAAAGCCAAAAAATATATATATAAACAAGTACACCTAAAAACAGATGGTTAATTTAACCAATAGCCTCCGTCGCTATAACTCACCCCTTATTATCTAGCTAGCTTGCTAAAATGAAAATGATATATAAAAGTCAGCCAAATTAAGTTCAGTTAGATGCATATAAACTGATAATCATTTTATCAAAAAAGTTATAATGTGAGTAGATAATAGAGCTTAATTATATATCATATTTTTATAATAGATAATGGAATACCTTTCATAATAATAATAATAATAATAATAATAATAATAATAATAATAATAATAATACAAAAATACAAAAATTATCTAGTTTGTCCCTCGATCTTACAAAGTAATACTAACGTACTATACAAGCCATAATCTCCTTACTCAATACAATTGTTAAAGATCAATCACATGCATCTATTCTAAAATGCTTATGCAAAAAAATAACAATAATAATAATAAATAAATAAAAATAAATAAATAAATAATGGAAGCAAATTATTTTGCTGTATAAGTTTAAGTAATCTGAAGATCATGAAATACGGAGTAGACCTTTGTGAACCAATATTGACTCTAAGATAAAAGATGGACATAGATGGTTTGAATTACATGCCAATAAAATTTTGCAAATTCCAATCAAGTCTAACTTATAACGTAAGATATAGAGGTGAAGTTTTTGTTTTAAATTAAGAGACAAATCTCAACCATGTATTTAGTTTGATTTAATGGTTGGGATTAACCTAAGATTTAATAAGGCAACTTAAGTTCATGTTTTTTTTCTTGTCTTTTTTTCTTTCTTATTTATTCCTTTTTTTTCCTTTTCTTTTTTGTTTTTTTTAATTCATGTTTTTTTTCTTTAATTCACGTTTTTTCGCTCTTTTTTAATTCGCGCGTTTTTTTTAACGTTTTATACGTTTTTCATATATATTCGTCGGTTTTTTTACGTTTTCATTTGTTTTCGTCATTTTTTTACGTTTTCGTCTGTTTTCTTACGTTTTCGCCCGTTTTCATACGTTTTCGTCTGTTTTCTTACGTTTTCGCCCGTTTTCCTCCGTGTTTATACGTTTTCGTCCGTTTTTATACATTTTCGTCCGTTTTCTTACATTTTCATCTATTTTTGTCTGTTTTTCATACGTTTTCGTCCGTTTTCATATGTTTTCGTCCGTTTTCATATGTTTTCGTCTGTTTTCTTACGATTTCGCCCGTTTTCATACGTTTTCGTACGTTTTCATACGTTTTCCTTTGTTTTTATACGTTTTCGTCTGTTTTTATACGTCTTTGTCCGTTTTCTTACGTTTTCATTTATTTTCGTCTGTTTATATATGTTTTCGCCCGTTTTCGTCCGTTTTCATACATATTCATCTATTTTCATACGTTTTCGTCAATTTTCATATGTTTTCGGCAGTTTTCATACGTTTTCGTCCATTTTTATACGTTTTCATCCGTTTTCTTCTGTTTTCATTCATTTTTAAATGTTTTCGACTGTTTCCAGAAGTTTTCATACGTTTCTGAATATCACAAGTGATATTCTGTGATATTCAATATATCACTTGTGATATTTTATCGTAAGTGATATTCTGAATATCACAAGAAAAGAGTAGTCCAAATATTGCACTAGTCCAAATATAAAGTACTTACAAATATATAACTCTCATGTTGCACTAGTCTAAATATCAAGTAATATTCTGTGATATTCAGAATATAACTTGTGATATTCTATCGCAAGTGATATTCTGAATATCACAACTGATTTGTTTAGTATGCGTTAGTTAGTGGCCTGATTGATGTTTAGGTGTTTGTTAAGATGTGATAGCGTCGTGTAATGTAGCGGCGATAAAATGTATTATTGATCTTATATAAAAGAAAACTGCTACTTGGATGAAATATAAAACTATAAAAGTTATGAGATAAATCAACTCTCTCCCGGTTTTAAAGTTATTTCACCTTACAAATAATCCCACATCAGTTAAAGTTAACAATATCATTACATTTCATGACGCTATTACATCTTAACAAACACCTAAACAATAAATCAGGCCACTAACTAACGCAAACTAAACAAACCACGATACTAAAACTATTCTGAACAAGTGATAATAAAACACCATTGTGTGTTTGAACATCACAAGTGATTTTCAACAAATGTTTTGTAACATGAAAATCACAAGTGATATTCTGAATATCACAAGTGATTTTCAACAAATGTTTTGTAACATGAAAATCGCAAGTGATATTCAGAATATCACAAGTGATATTCAGAATATCCCAAGTGATCTCACATTTTTTTTAGTTCACGGTTTTTTCACTTTCTAACGTTTTTGTTCGTATTCATACATTTTCGTCCGTTTTCATACGTTTCTGAATAACACAATTGATATTCTTAATATCACAAGTGATATTATGTCATATTCTAAATATCACTTGTGATATTAAGAATGTCAATTGTGACATTTAGAAACGCATGAAAACATACGAAAACAAAAGAATACGTATGAAAGCGTAAAAACACGTTTGAAAATGGATGAAAACGTATAAAAAATGAAAGAAAACACACAAAAATGGAGGAAAACATATGAAACGTGTAAAAACTGCCGAAAATGTATGAAAACAGATGAAAACGTCTAAAAACAGACAACAATGTATAAAAACGAAAGAAAACGGACAAAAACGTATATTAACGTATGAAAGCAAACAAAAACAGATGAAAACGTATAAAAATTGACGAAAACGTATAAAAACTGACAAAAACAGACAAAAATGTCTAAAAACATACGAAAACGTAAAAAAATGGATGAATACGTATAAAAACAGATGAAGAAGTATGAAAACGAACAAAAACGTCTGAAAACGTATGAAAACGGACGAAAACGTATGAAAATGCACGAAAACGTAAAAAAAACAGATGAAAGCAGACGAAAACATCTGAAAACAGACGAAAACGTACGAAAACGGACAAAAATGTCTGAAAACGTATAAAAACTGCCGAAAACGGACAAAAACGTCTGAAAAGGGACAAGAATGTATAAAACGGACGGAAACGTATGAAAACGGACAAAAACGTTTGAAAACGGACGAAAACTTATAAAAATGGACGAAAACGTATGAAAACGGAAGAAAGCGTATAAAATTGGACGAACATCTGAAAGCAGATGAAATCGTCTAAAAATTAACGAAAACTTAAAAAATAGACGAAAACGTATTAAAATAGATGAAAGCGTATGAAAACGGACGAAAACGTGTGTAAACGTATGAAAACGGATAAAACGGACGAAAACGAATGAAAACGGACGAAAACGTGAGAAAGTGAAAAAAAATATGAATTAAAAAAAAAACGTAATTTTTTTTATAAGTAAAGAAAATGAATAAAAATAGGTTCATTAAAAAACAAAACAACTACGAATACGGAAAAAAAAATAAAAAAGTGAACAAAAAAGGAAGACAAAAAAAAAGAGAAAAAGAAAACACGTAGATAGGGAGAAAAAAGGGGGGGGGGGGGAAGAAAAGAAAAAAGAAAGAAAAAAAGAGAAATAAGAAAAATACAATGAACAAATAAGAAAGATAAAATGACAAGAAAAAAAACATGGATTCAGCTTCTATTTTTAAATCTTAGGTTAATCTCCACCATTAGATCAAACTAGATGGATGGTGGAGATTTGTTCCTCACTTTGTAGCAAAAAACTGGTTTGCAAAAGAACCTTTCTCGTAAGATATAATAAATAAACTAAAAGTTAATCCTGAATACCTAATCACATTTAAAAGGTATTGTTAGTGGTACCTTTAGTGATTAGCGGCACCCCTTCTACCCTTATGCATATTTTTCCCACTCTGTGGAAAAAAAAAAACAGTATTTTTATCGTTTTATGTTAGTATTTTCTCTCTGCTAATATTTTTTATTTATCAAACTATTCATTTTCTGTTCCGTACTTTTAGTTCTGTAGTTTTATAATAAAACAAAATTATAAAAATGAAAAGAAATTTGCAAAAAAATAAAAAATAAATAAAGATTTGTCGATATCTATACTATTTATAATAGAGGAAGGACTCTCTCTCCAAAAAATTCAGATATACAAAAAATGATGCATGGTTTACAACACTTTAAAGCAGGCAATTTTCATAATTACAACAACTAAAGCATTGTGTACAACAAAAACTAGCATGAACCGAAATTCAGACCACTTTCCTTAGAATTCTACATTAATAACATTAAAAACACCCCTACACCCAATATTACAATTATTTAAACACAATGTACAACCCTCATTCCACATTAATAGCATTAAAAACACCCCTACACCCTAATATTACAATCATTTAAACACAATGTACAACCCTCATTCTATGTTAATAGCATTAAAAATACCCATACACCCAATATTACAATCATTTAAATAAAATGTACGACCCTAATTCTACATTAATAGCATTAAAAACACTCATACACCCAATATTACAAATATTTAAACACAACGTACAACCGTCCATTTTAACCTAGACACGAACCTGTGACCAAGACTCGACTGTATAAAACTCGACTCGATACACAAGGCTGTGAGTTCAAGCTCACGGCATCTCTTGTTTTCACGACTCAATAACAACGACAACAACAAAAAGAAAGAAAAAGATACCAAACAATTATTTAGCTTCATATTTATTAGTTTTAATCTTTATTTAATCAAAAACTCTTGAAAATCCGTGTACTTATCCCCCATCGTCGCTTGAACAACAAAAAGGGTGGTGGGTTTTCCTATCTTCGACCGCCGGTATCAACAAAACGAGAGAGAGAGAGAGATGGTTTTGGTGATGAACTCGAGCTGTGGTGGTGTTAATCGTGGTGTTGGGAGGTGTTTCTTGGCGCGTGATGTATGTCAAAATGATGGGGAAGTTGTAAGGAGTGTGGTGGTGATGACGGTGAGTTTAAGTGGCCGACGGTGGGGTTTGTTTGGCCGGAAAAACGACTGGAGAAGAAGAAGAAATAGGGTGCAGCTGGTTTGAGAGAGAAAGGGTGTCAAACCCTAAGTGAGGGTATAATGAGGTTTATATAGGAAAGTGTTTTGGACCTTGTGTGAACCCTATTGCACCCTTAGGGACTAAGATTGTGAATATATGCTAGGGTGGGAAATGTAGTTTACCAAATCTTTTAGTATTTCGTTCTCGAGGTAAATTTAGGTGTCAGAATGACTTCCCGTGACAGTTTTATTAATTTCAACGAAAATTTCTATTTCAAGATACCCGCCGCTGCAACGTGCGGGTACCCGGCTAGTCTTTTTTTAAGAGGGTATGTATATCAGACGTCATATTTAAGATAAAATAAACCTTCACAATTATTGCATATTGCACGTGATTTGGACTTTGGAGTATAGTTTGATATAAGTATTATAAAAGATTTATTATCCTTCAATAGGATCATTTGTTGGTTCTAAACAATTTTACGTACTGATGACGTATAGTCCATATTCGGGTCACGAACCCGATTAAATGAACATTACTCACGCCCAAGCCTATCACGAGTGGGCTATCATAACAATTGTTTGGGCTACCATGCTAATGGTTTGGGCTCACGAAAGCCCAAACCCAAATACATTATTTATGGTCTAGATAAGGATCTCTTATTTATGGATAAAGATCCATAGACCGGATAGGCATTATACGCCGAAGAGTAAGGAACACGAAATCTACAAGGATTTCGTGCCTATATAAAGAATATCATAATTCTCATTAAAGGTACGATCTACAGCCCTAACTCTTCTATACAACCCAAAAACCGATTACTTACTCTCACGCCGGAGGATAATCGTGGGAGACAATCCTACGATAAGCCTAACGGTGTTTGTTTGCTTTCTTAGTGCGCAGGTCTCAAGCATTAAGATCTGATTGGTATGAGAACAGAAACCTAAACAAGGAACTCCCAACTTTTGTATCAACAAGTGGCGGCATCCGTGGGACCCTACACTAAGAACTAGAATGACGAAGCACAAAAACTCTAGCCAGCGGACTCCGCCGTTGGAAAAAACACATGGTGACCCCAGAGGAGGAAACATCAAGATTCGACATCTAGGCAGACCTCTGGAACAACCAGTGCGCCTGGTCACCAAGAAACGGGCCCAACTATAATTCTCCCAATGGTAGAATTGCCCACAGGGACTACCCAGGCAACTACGGTGGCCCCAAGCGTTGAAGATCTTCAGCGCACTCTCTTCACTACTCCCCATCAAACGGCATCCACTGTGGACAACACTGTGCCACCATGTGCGCCTAATCGAGATAGGGGACCTAACGTGGAAACAGATGTCCTCTCAGTAGAGGGGGATGCTCCAGAGTTTACGCTAAGTAATTTTGTATCCCAAAATTACGAAACCCTAACTGCCCTCATGCAAGAGGAAGCAAGAAGAAGGTCAAGCATGAGCCTACAAGCCCGGCTCAACTTTGGCCCTGAGTATGAAATATCTTGTTAGGAATTATATTAGAGTTGATAAGACAAAAGATTGAAAGATGAGGGACTTATGGAGACAATGAGGAAAACTACAAAATATGGAGAAGGACTTGCTTGCAAAAGAAGATTTATATTTTAGTCCTTCGTAGTATTCTTGTAACCCTAATTCTGTATTATATAAACAGAATACAGGGAATAGGTTTTAAGTACGTACAAGATGTAAAACCTAGTAAAGGTGTGTGTGTGTGTGTGTGTAAACCTAGGGCGTGAGTATGCTTATGTAAACGCCTAGGTTAGTTGATTAGTGTTAAGCCTCAACGATCTTAGATCACTTTTAGAGTGTAACCGTGCTACACTTGATCACGTAGCACTGGGGATTTGGTGTATGTTAGAGTAGAGATGATGGCGAGAAACCTTGTTTATAATATTGTTCTTATTCTGCTATGTTTTATCATATGAACATTATTATTCCTAGATTAAGACCTAATCAGTCTTGAGCCAAAACGGTCCTAGAAACTATCTTTATTATGGTGTTATTAGTTTCTCACACATCTCCATCGCGCTACGCCGCTACCAGAAGGAGAAGCGCGAAAAGGATACCTGCCAACTTCCAGTGTTCACTAGAATCGGAAGGAAGGCCGCGGATGATGAAGCATGTGGTTCACAATACTCTGAGGAATATGAAGATAATGGAAGGCGTACCAATGTCCACGCTAGACTTGGTAACCGCAGGATGCAGGATTGACTTGGACGGCAACGCTCACCAAGCGAGAGCTCTTCAAGGTCTGGTAGTAGAAGAATTCAGGATAGGCTTGGGAAACGATCTCCCCCAAGTGAAAGCCCCCCAAGCTCGGACTCCGAGGAAAAACGGCGCAAGCGCCGCAAAAGAAGCAACTCCTCCTCAAGCGACTCCTCGGACGAAGAGGACAAGGAAACAGGACACTGGAAGTCCAGGGGAAGATATCGCGAGGAAGAAGACGAAGATATATCCCTTCCTTGGCGCCGCCAAAAGGTTGACGCATTCACGCGGCGCATCAGCGATTACTCGGATGATAAGAGAAGGCGCATGCCCGCCAATGTTAAAACATACGATGGGACGGGTGATCCTGATGATCACCTAAAAATTTTCGAATCAGCCGCTACTATCGAAAATTGGCCACAACCTTTGTGGTGCCATATGTTTAACTCCACTTTGGTAGGGAATGCGCGAACCTGGTTTAGCAAGCTTCCACGAAGAAGCATAAACGGGTTTGAAGAGTTGCGGAAAGCATTCCGTTCGAACTTTACTCAAAGACAGAAGTGCGCAAAAAACCATGTTGAACTTGCCAGAGTAAAGCAGCGCCAAGGGGAATCCACAAGCGCTTATGTGGAGCGCTTTAAGGATAAATGTATACACGTCAAGGCGTGTCCCGAGGTACTAAAGATCTCAGGGTTCATGAATGGGATTAATAACCCAGAGCTCATTAGGAGACTGAATGATAAGGTTCCCCAAACCTTTGATGAACTGATGAAGTGCACAAGGTCTTTTATCCAAGGAGAAGCAACTGCTGCGGATAGCAAAAAAGGTTACTCAAATTATAGGTCACAAGAACAACCCAGGAGACAATCCAATGACCAGAGTAGCAACCGCAGCAAGAATTATCGCAGTCAGGGAAGCGGACGAGATAATGACAAATACACTCCCCTCACGAAAAACCCCAAGGGAGATATTTGTGGCAGAGGGTGCAAACTTCCCGAAACCTCCACCAATGCGCACCCCAGAGGATCGGCGCGTAGGGAATGGATACTGCGAATACCATGGACAAAAGGGCCATACCACCAACGAGTGTGTCCAACTACGCCAACTAATCGACAGATTAGTGACCTCGTTAAGAACATCAAAGAGGGCAAGGATAAACAGAAGAATGGAGGTAAGAAGGAGACACCCAAAGACAAGGCCGACACCATCTACATGATACAGTCATGGCAGCGAAAGACGAGGCAAAAAGTCAGCCAAAAGTTTTCCTTTGGGAATGAAATCTCCTTCCCCACTCTGGCTGCGGACAACGCAATAGTGGAGCCGCTCACCATTGAAATGCATAGGGGGTCACGATATCCACCGCATGTATGTTGATGGAGGAGCATCCGCATATATTATGTACGAACGTTGTTTCAAGAGGCTGCGACCTGAGATACGAAGTCAGTTAATGCCGGCCACGACGTCGCTGACTGGTTTCATAGGAGAGAAGATATGGCCCATAAGGCAATTGCGCTTACTTGTGGTCGTTGGTAATGAGCAGCACTCTACAACAGATTGGATGAACTTTATGGTAATCAAATCTCCCTCGCCGTACAACGGCATTATTGGAAGACCTGGAATATCATCCATGCGCGTTGTACCGTCCACAGCGCATGGGATGCTCAAATTCCCGGTAGATGGAGGTATTGTGACCCTCTACAATACCGCTGTGTCACCTAAAGAATGCAACACAGTGACGAGTGAAGCGGAGGATGTTCCAGAACAGCGCGCAGCCAAAGTGTCAAACTTAATGGTCGCTATCCACCCTGACTACCCAGATCAACAAGTATCAATTGGAGGGTCGCTGTCTGACAAAGGCAGAGCAGCTGTGTGCGCACTCCTGCAAAAGAACCTAGATATCTTTGCATCGGAACCAAAGCACACGACTGGAGTGCCACGATCTATCACGGAGCACAAGCTAAAAATCCGACAAGGATATCCTCCAATACGGCAGAAAAAGCGCGGCCAGGCTCCAGATTGTGCAAAAGCCATTCTGGAGGAAGTACATAAGCTTGTAGACGCAGGCATCATGCGGGAGGTTTACTACCATGACTGGCTTTCTAATCCAGTAATGGTAAAAATGAGCGATGGCAGTTGGAGAATGTGCGTAGACTTCACTGATCTTAATAAAGCATGTCCATATGACTGTTACCCGCTACCAGAGATAGACTGGAAGGTAGAATCTCTGTGTGGATAGCCCTTTAAATTTTTCCTAGACGCATACAAAGAGTACCATCAAATTCAGATGGCTGAGGAAGACGAAGAGAAAACATCCTTCCACACAAGTCAAGGGGTCTATTGCTATACAAAAATGCCTTTTGGCCTAAAAAATGCGGGAGCAACATACCAACGGTTGGTGGACAATGCATTTGAAAAGCAAGTAGGTCGCAACCTGGAAGTTTATGTCGATGACCTTGTTATAAAGAGTCATACCGAGGAAAAGTTGGTGCGCGACATTGAGGAAACATTCAAAACACTGGGAAAGATCAACATGAAGTTAAATCCCAATAAGTGTACTTTTGGCGCTACAGAAGGCATGTTTCTTGGATATTTGATAGAACCTGATGGCATCAAACCCTGCCCAGAAAAGACAAAAGCTGTCATCGAACTCCCTTCACCACGCACACTCAAAGAAGTCCAGTCATTAAATGGAAAATTAGCTGGGTTAAATCGATTCTTGTCCAAATCAGCAGATAAGTCACTCCCTCTCTTTAAGACACTCACGAAGTGTACAAAAAAGGGAGACTTTCATTGGACTGCGGAAGTAGAAGAAGCTTTTCAGCAGCTTAAGCAACATATAGCAGCACTTCCCAAACTTGTCGCACCCCGACCAGGGGAAGAATTGATCATGTACTTGTCTGCAACTCATGGAGCAGTTAGCGCGGTGCTATTGACAGATAGGAAATCCGTTCAAACACCAATGTACTTTATAAGCAAAGCACTCTAGAAGACAGAGACTAACTATACTGCCATGGAAAAGATGGTCCTAGCTTTAGTATTCGCAGCTAAAAGACTGCGCAGATACTTTCAAGCACACCCAATAGCTGTAATTGCAGACCAACCTATCGAGCAAGTTATCTCTAAACCTGATGCATTGGGACGACTACAAAAATGGAGTGTGTTATTGATCGAGTATAACATCTCTTATAGACCACGCACTGCGATCAAGGGGCAGATATTAGCTGACTTCATTATTGAGAAACCAGATACCGATACTCCACCTTCAACAAGCAAGGTAGAATTACAAGAACCATGGGTTCTGTTCACAGACGGATCTTCGTGTGTGGATGGGTCAGGCGCAGGCCGTATCCTCACTAGCCCAGATGGAATGGAATTCACTTACACACTGCGTTTTGAATTCACAGCCACAAACAATGAGGCAGAATATGAGGCCCTACTTGCTGGATTACGCATTGCAACTCAAATGGGTGTACGCAACCTAGAGGCAAATGTCGATTCCCGGTTAGTAGCCAATCACGTGTTAGGCAAATATGTGGCTAAGGAGGATAACATGATCCAATACCTCGAAAAAACCAAGTTTCTAATCTAGAATTTCGACAGGTTCACCATCAAACAAGTTCCTAGAGGAGAAAACAGAAAAGCAGATGCGCTGAGCAAGATTGCATCTACAAGCTTTGCGCACCTGTCAAAACAGGTATTGGTGGAGACCTTGAAGAACAAATCAATCTTGGAGATGGAAATATCCACGGTGATAGAAGAACAGGATCCTACGTGGATGACACCTATCATCGAATTTATAAGCAAAGGGATATTACCCCTGGAATAGAAGGACACTTGACGGATGCGGCGCACGGCGCAGAGGTTCGAACTTCGAGATGGTATCCTATATCGACGTTCATTCCTACAACCATGGCTTCGGTGCGTTGGACCTCTTCAGGAAGATTACGTACTTCGAGAGATCCACGCTGGTTCATGCAACATGCACTCAGGACCACGGTCTGTTGTGGCACAAGCCTTACGTTCAGGATACTATTGGCCTACTATGCACCGGGATGCGCGGGATATGATAAAGAAGTGCAGCGACTGCCAAGTCCACAGACCCATCCCGCGCAGACCACAACAAGAGCTGACACCTATCACCTCACCATGGCCATTCTATAAATGGGGTATTGATATTGCAGGCCCCTTTCCAGTTGCAGCAGGGGGACTAAAATTCTTCACAGTGGCCATAGATTATTTCACTAAGTGGATTGAGCAGTGGCAAGTATCACAGGCAACCAAGTCAAACGATTCATTTGGGACAACATTGTATGTCGCTTTGGTCTACCGGGAGAAATTATTTCGGACAACGAAAAACAATTCTGTGACAACCCGTTCAAAGACTGGTGCACGCAATTAAACATTACACAACACTTCGCGTCAGTTAAGCACCCACAAACCAATGGTTTGGTTGAACGAGCAAATCGTAGTCTGGGCGAAGGAATAAAAGCGCGTCTTGACAAACATAAAGGAAGATGGGTGGATGAATTGTCGCATGTTTTATGGGCGCACCGCACGACAATCAAAACTAGCACTGGAGATACACCATTCTCTCTTGTCTATAGGACAGAAGCTGTTATATCAGCCGAGATTGGAATGCCAACTATTCGCACGGCGGAAATCAACATTTCAACAAATAACGACGAGCGACGCATAGACCTAGATTTGTTAGAAGAAAGACGCGAACGCGCAGCTATACGCGAAGCAAGGGCCAAGTCAAAGATGAAGGGGTACTATGATGCCAAAGTCAGAAACACCTCATTCAGGCCAGGAGACTTTGTATATCGTGCCAATGATGCAAGCCACGCATAAGACATGGGAAAGCTTGGACCAAAATAGGAAGGACCCTACGAGGTCACAGAAGCATTAGGCAGAGGCGCATACAAGCTGCGTGATATGGATGGCCATGAGCTAGCGCGCATTTGAAATATCTGCAATCTCAAGAGATGCTATATTTAGGAAAGGCTACGGCCCACACACAGACAACTCTGCACTTTAGTAAGTGCTTAATAAATGTCCGTGTATTTGAATTTTTTTTTAGGGAATTATCTTTTATTTTCAAAAACTTGCAAGTATTAATAAAACGTTGTGGTTTCTAGCTAACTCCACAACACATTTAACTTTATTGCTTACATTTATGTCTCAATATTGTTAGTTTATATTTTTGCCTACGTGGCGTACATGCATTTATTAAGACCCACGATGGCAGAAAGGATGAGTAAACCTACTAATTAACTCGTTGAGTAAGAGGGTTGCAAACCCATCAACATTGGATCACGCATCCTTGCTAAACACCTTACTATCAAGATGTTGAAGTAAGTTTGATGCGCATCCCACGAAGGACATGCAATAACGCACACTGTGCACGTTTAGCAATTTAGGAGCCAAGACTCTTGGTCCCTTGATATGGTATTTGCAGCACGCTGCAGGTTAATCCATACGCTTATGAGTTTTTACTCACATACATTTATTCAGACTTGGCAAGATTAGCCCTTGGATATTATTTTTCAAGATGGCAGAAGTGGTCCTCTAAGTTTCAGTATATTACACTATTGGTCCTTGTAATTACCATATCACAAAAAAATCTGAAATCCAAATACAAAACTTGGTCCAATATATATCATACTACAAAGTCCACTTCCAAATTCATTAATATCAACCACAGGCCCAAAGTTCCTAACCTGTGACCCGAGCCCAATTGTAATCGGTCAAATAAATAATATTATAAACCAAACGCGCTTTTTTTCTTTTCTTACCCAGAATCCCCAAATCACATATGAACCCTAACTCACCAATAGCATCAATTGGTTCAAGCCACTTCACCTAGCCATCAATTACTAATAATTAGAGCTTCTAGAAGACCACACGTGACCTTGCACATGTCAGAAATGTAAGAGTATCTATCAAAGGTCAAGTGGCAAAGTGAGATTGGTGGATGCACGTCATACCAATCATTGGGAACCTCTTCTAGAAACATCTGACACCCCTCTGGCACGGAGAGAGAGTACTAGCACACACTTGGACAGATGGAGGAAGCTAATTGGTCAGGCCACATCATTGATACTGATCTGAGGGCTCATATGGATTTGAAGAAACACAATTCTAATCTGAGGGCTGATATGAGATGAAAGAAGCACAGATAGTGGCTCGGATTGCCAACCTGGCATTGGCACTCACTCACTCACTCATCCCCTATAAATAGGTGTAGTTTTTAGCCTCATTTGAGTAGTTTTTTTATTGTATTGTTATGCTGTTGAAATTTCCTTAGAATGTAATTAGACTAGTGAATGTAATAGTTTCATTGAGCTTTCAATAAAAATATTGAGTTACTTTCTTCATTTTCAGCTTATTGTTCAAACTTTTACAGCTTATTCAGCTTTAATCTAGCTTATATTTAGTCTACTATCACTTAGTTTCTGCTTATTATCTCTTTAGTAATCTCATTTGTTTTCAAAAATTAGCTTAATCAAGTTTATTATCTCATATTCTCATTCAGTCAAGTTTTTCTTCAAGTATAGAAAATAATAAAAAAATTAGAAAAATATAAAAAATTAAAAAAATAGTTTCAAATCAAAGTTTTGGATCTTCAATAAGCTCAATTCAGTTTTTACATAGTGTATTCAAGTTCAGAAAGCTTGTGGTTCATGTGGTACTGTTCCATTCCATTTGAGGTATTCATATTGATGCTGAGGTGTTTGATAGCTGAGACAGAAAGAAGAGAACTCAGCCTATCTTAAAGATAGGCCTCTGTGAACTCCCTCTGTTCTAGCTGAGGGAGAGCTTGTGGTAATTTCTTTGTTGATTTCCATTTGTAGCATAAGACTAGCTTAATAGCTGTAGTAGTAGTCATAACTGTTTCAACTCTAGTAGTAGTATATCTGAGTATGGTTTGGTGATTATATTGAGTCACTATTCATTGAGGTTAATTGCTAAATTATAGTTTAGTTAAGATCTGTTCACTGCTTGATCTCTTAATCTGTGTAGCTTGTTGTATGATCTGTGTATTGTTGCATCTGTCATATAAGTGGAATTGTGATGCTGAGTTTCCGTGGGATTTAGTTGTGACTGATTGTGGTTATAGCTTCTGTTTGAGATTTGAAAGCTTTTAAGATTAGTAGATAGAGATTTGTTGTGTATGACATAGAGCTGTAGTGCAATTCAGTGGTAATATAGGTTGTTTGGCATTAAGTTATAAGCTGTGTTAGCTTGTGTTTCATTAGGTAGTGATTGGATAGATAACATACATAGAGCATCTTTATCATAACTATTGCATAATATCAATAGATTGTTAGTTAAATAGTCAATATTCACTTTAATCTCATCTTATTGCATAACTGTTAAGTGAATTAGCTGCATAATCATCAAAATAATTGAATAAGTAGTTCAGTTAGTGGTAATTAGTTGCATAGTAGCTTATTTCATCATATTAAGTAAATTTAGATCATTCAAATTTGAACTTAGTCAAAGTTTTCAGAAAAGCAAAAAAGTCAAATAGTATTGGAAATAAATGTTTGGTCAGTTTTTGTAGTGAGATTGTATTGTTCATTTATAACTCAAAACACTTGTAGTTAAATGATTTTTGTAGTTTTACAGTTAGTTAAGTAATTTCAATAGGAAAAAGTTAGTTTGGATCTAATTAGCTTATTAGAAGTAAGCTGTTTAGTTGCTAGTTTGTGCTTATAATTTCCCTGTGCATCAGTTAATGCTAGGATTTTAGGTGTTGATTTAGATAGGATCTTTGGTTTAGTGATTCATGTTCTTTGTTGATTTGTGATCTCAGCAAAACAGTTGAGCATTTGCCCCCATAAAACCTGAGTTTAGAGCTTATTTTGATAGCTTATTCAACCTGTTAAGTTGACTGAGTGAGACAGGGTGCCTGATTGATCAAATAGGCCTGCTAGTGTATACCTGTGCTTGTATTTGAGTATCGTATTTGATTCTGGAATATATCTGAGTATATTGAGTTTTCTGCATCATAACTTTGCTTTTGGATTTGTCTGTTCATGTACTGCTTATTAGAGTGAGCTTAATTCTTGAGCTTATAGTTGATTTGAGTGATTTTGTAGACTTCTGTGCTTGTTATTATTCCATCCCTGCATATCTGAGCTTGATTCATCATTATAAGGTTGTTCTTAAAGTTTCCTAGAGATTTGTTCACAAGTGCTTAACAATAAGCACTTGTGATAAGCAGTTTGGTCAGAAAAAGCACTAAATAAGCTGATTTTCATTTCAAAAATTTTCCTCAAGTTTCTTTTATTAATTTTGATTTTCTGGAATTTTTCCATATTTTTCTGAGGCTTTTTACTATTTTTCTTATTTTCTTTTGATTTTATTCAATTTTTAATTAGTTTTTAATTACCAAAAAGCCATAAAATGTCATAAAAGGTTCTGAAAAATACAAAAAGATTTTTAGAAATTCTTTTATAGTATTTTAGAATTTTCAGATTTGAATTTTTTATTTTTCCACCTTATTTTTCTATTTTTCTCCATTTTTAATTCATTTTTAATTCAAAAATTCAATTTTAATTCATAGAAAATAAAAGAAAAGTCTAAAAAATAATTTTCTTTTTCTGGAAATTCATTTTAATAGTTTAAGATTTTTAAAAAATATTTTCAAGTTCGTAGGATAATTTTTAGATAATAGTCGCGTTTTAAATAACGCGGTTGCATTACCGTTTGTACGATTTAGAATTTTGTGCATTGTTAGCTTGTACTTTTTGCATGTTTTATCATTGTTTGTGAATAATTGAATATCTTGATTGCTATTTTCACTCTATCACTCTTTCACTATTCACTTACACTACACGATTCCCAATTCGATAATTCGGATTTTCCATTCGAGCCTTCGTTGGGAGAACGACCCGAGAAATACTTTCACAAGTATTTCTTTGGAATATATCTATACTATAATTGACACGAATCAATTTTTGGTGCCACTGCCGGGGAAGGCCGAAGTGAATTTTTGAATATCTTTTTGAAAAATCGTGTTTTGTTAAGCCTTCCTCTACTTTGTATATATATCTCTATAAAAATTGAAAAATCAAAAACACTTTTCCTAAAGTGTTTTCAAAAATACCAAAAAAATAATAAAAGTTACAGCCTCGACTCGATCGAAAGAAAGGGCGTTGTAAACCAAAAAAGTCTCACAATATAACGAAAACGTAATTTAGTTGTTTATCGGACTATTTCAATTACTACAACCGAATAAGCGGGAAATACAGATAGCTAAGACATTAAATTGCTAGCTGAAGAGAGATCCATTCTTCTCTCCCGTCCCGTCGCGAGTGGTTTTGAAAGAAACGGTTTTCGATTAACGTTATGTTTTAAGAAAAGAAAAACAAAAGAAATAAAAAGTTTTTGTGAAAAAAATATAAAAAACAAAAAAGATTTTCTTTTTTCTTTTTCTTTTCTTTTTAATTTTGCTTTTGGTGTATGCACACCCGCTCTTCTTTTGAGAGTCTTATATCACCGTTATCAAATCCCGAAAGGGTAATACGTCACACACACCGTGTCCATTTCCTTAACGTTGAGGAAATGGATATGAATAATCAACACCCTCCGGTGAGTGGTGATGAAAACCAACACATGCCGGCTCCCGATCTCCGAACGATGGAGGAGCTGTGCCAACCCACGATGCATGGTAGAGGTGGCCCGATTGCCCCTCTAAATATTGAGGCTACAGATTTTGGACTTAAGCACCACATGATACAACAAGTCCAAAATTCGTGCCAATTTCACGGATTACCGGGTGACGATGCAAATAAGCATCTCGATAAGTTTTTAACCGTCACCCAAAATATGAAGCAAAACGGGGTCTCCGATGACGCCCTCCGTCTTTCTCTCTTCCCCCTATTCTCTTACACATCATGCCACCGTGTGGTTTGATCACCTTCCCAGGAACTCGATTCATACTTTCAATGAAATGGTTTCCAAGTTCCTGGCGAAGTATATTCCACCATTGATGGTGACGAAATTGAGGAATGATATTAGCAATTTTCGACAACTCCCCGATGAGTCTTTGTTTGAGGCTTGGGAGCGTTACAAGCTTGCCATTGATCGTTGTCCGAATCATAATATGCTTCTCGTCACAATAATTGATACGTTTTATAATGGATTGACTTTACGACATAGGGACACGATCAATGCTGCAGCCGGTGGTACTTTCATGAAACGTCGTCCCGAGGATTGTTACGAGCTAATCGAGAATATGACGGCCCATTACAATTATTGGGATTCCTCAGCCGAGAGGAATGAGCCAATAAGATCGACTGCGACTCTAAACTCTTCTTCTTCTAACCCCGAGCTAGCCGTCTTGAATAAGAAAATTGACGATTTGTCGACGGCTATGCTAAGAATGTACCAAATGATGCCGAATCAAGTCAAAGACACACAAGTTAATATGGTCAATGTCGTTTGTGAAACTTGTGGTGGTCCACACCCGTATTATGAATGTCCGACGACCGGCTCTTTTGCTCAAGAGAACGTGTATGCTGCGAATATGGGTGGCAACGGTTACCCACCTCTTCAAGGAGACCGTAATCTCCTCAGCTACCGTTCGAGCCATTTTCAAGGACCACCCGGGTTTAATCAACCTAATCAAGTGAATCAGAATAACAATGTGCAAAACCGTAATCATCAATTCAATAACAATCAAAATCACAACCGCGGAAATAATGGTTTTCAAGGACAAAATCAGAATTTTCAACAGAATCAAAACCGGGGAAATTATCACCAAGGCCCGCCTCAAGGGAACAATTTTCAAAACAATGGGAATTTTCAGAATAATAATCATGGAAATCAAAACAATGGCAATTCTCAAAACCGTGGGCAAAGTTTCAGTAATCAAAATCAAGCTGCTATTCCAAATCCGTCGCCCACGGAAGAGTTGATTAAACAATTGATTCAAGGTCAACAAGCTTTAATTGCTAAACAAGATGAAAGAACGAAAATGTTTGCAACTCAAATCAATGATATCAACAAGCGTTTAAATGATCGACCCTCGGGCTCTGGAACGTTGCCAAGCAACACGATCGCTAACCCGAGGGGCGATGCTAAAGCGATCATAACAAGGAGTAGTGTTACTTATGATGGACCGACGGCTCCGACTACCTCTTCTTCTCTACCCCCCAAGGTAGTCGCCCGTGAACCCGAGGTGACAATGGATACGGAAATTCCTATTAATAATGGAAGGACCGAAGACATCCAACCTCCGGTGGTCCCGACGTCTAAAGGAAAAGAAAAGGTTGTTAATGATAATGAAAACGAAACACCGATTAAAACAAAGTTGCCATATCCGTCACGCTTAAATGAACAAAAGCACCGCGAGAAAGATAAAAACCAAATGGAGAAATTTTATTAGATTTTTCAAGAGTTACACTTTGATATAAGTCTCGCAGATGCTATACTTTTGATGCCTAAATTTGCTTCGATGCTAAAAGGTCTTTTGAATAATAAGGAAAAGCTTTTTGAAATGTCAAGGACTCAAATGAACGAGAATTGCTCAGCGGTTCTTCTTAAAAAGCTACCCAAAAAGCTTGAAGACCCTGACAAGTTTCTTATACCGTGCAATTTTCCGGGTATGGTTCAATGTTTCGCCTTGGCCGATCTTGGTGCTAGCATTAACCTTATGCCGATGTCGATATGGAAAAAGTTGTCTCTTCCTAACTTGACACCGACGCTTATGACCCTCGAGCTTGCCGACCGATCTACGTCTCGTCCAATTGGCATAGCTGAGGATATTTTTGTCAATGTTGGGAAATTTCATTTCCCTGCGGATTTTGTGGTTGTTGATTTCGATGCCGATCCACGGGTTCCTCTCATTCTCGGGAGAGGTTTCCTAAGGACCGGTCGTGCCTTAATTGATGTTTATGACGAGGAGATATCAAACCGCGAGATACTCCTCCGATTACGATGTTTCTTCCGTCAACTGTATTGATGTTATTGATGAACTTACGGAGGAGTATGCTCAAGAATTTCTTGGTTTCACCGATAATGCTTCGAGTGGCAATCCCACTCCTTCTTTTGAACCGATCGTCTCCGATTCTTCCCCTTCCCTCACTCCGTTTGAGGGAAGTGATCTCGCTTGGGAAGAAATCAATGCTTGTCTTGTAAATGAATCATTTTCACCGGAAATTGATAATAACAACTTTGATCCGGAGGGGGACATTTTATTAATTGAAAAATTGTTAAACGAAAAAACCAATTGTTTCTTCCCCTCCGGTTGATTTAAAAATGGCAGACGTAAAAGAAGTTAAGCCGTCTATTGAGAATCCTCTGGAGCTCTAGCTCAAGGATTTGCCTCCTCATCTCGAATACGCATACTTGGAAAAAAATGATAAATTACCGGTTATAATATCAAAAGGACTTAAAGATGAGGAGAAGACACGACTCTTGGATGTGCTTTGGAAGCATAAAAGTGCGATTGCTTGGCAAATATCCGACATTAAGGGAATCGACCCTCGATTTTGTACTCATAAGATTCTTCTTGAAGAAAATCACAAAGCTTCCGTCCAGCAACAACGACGGGTTAATCCACAAATCCATGAAGTGATCAAAAAGGAAGTTATAAAACTCCTTGATGCTGGAATGATTTATCCGATCTCGGATAGTTCATGGGTTAGCCCGGTTCATTGTGTACCAAAGAAGGGCGGAATCACTGTTGTGAAGAATGACGATAATGAGCTTATACCGACTCGACTTGTGACCGGATGGAGAGTTTGTATCGATTACCGCAAGTTGAATGATACGACACGTAAAGACCATTTCCCGCTCCCTTTTATGGACCAAATGCTTGAACGTTTAGCGGGAAATGAGTTCTATTGTTTTCTGGATGGCTTTTCTGGGTACTTTCAAATTCCCATTGATCCCCAGGATCAAGAAAAGACCACTTTGACTTGCCCGTATGGAACGTTTGCCTATCGTAGAATGCCATTTGGCTTATGTAACGCTCCAGGCACGTTTCAACGGTGTATATGGCCATTTTCTCCGATATGATTGAAAAAACCATGGAAGTGTTCAAGGACGATTTCTCCGTCTATGGAAATTCTTTCGACTCTTGCCTTTCCCATTTGGAAAATATGCTAATTCGGTGTGAAAACACTAATTTAGTTCTAAATTGGGAGAAGTGTCACTTCATGGTTAAAGAGGGAATAGTCCTCGGCCATAAAATATCCAAATCTGGAATTGAGGTGGATCGGGCAAAAGTCGATGTTATTGCTAAATTACCACACCCGACTACCGTCAAAGGAATTAGAAGTTTCCTTGGTCATGCCGGCTTTTACCGACGTTTTATTCAAGACTTCTCCAAAATAGCCCGGCCTCTAACCCACCTTTTAGAAAAAGACGCTCCGTTTAACTTCACGAATGAATGCGTCGATGCATTTAATATTTTAAAGAAGAAGTTAACTGATGCGTGGGAATTGCATCAGGCTTTACCTCTCAAGGGATCTTGAGAAGCTTACAACCCCCACCAGACAGTGTACCTGATCGTTGTAGTATAGTATAGTGACAAGTACCGGGGGATTGATCGTTCAGCTAGGAATAGTGTCGCTAGGATTAGAAAACTTAAATACTAGTTCTAAAGATGAGGGATGATTATTTTTGTATTTTTATATTTTTTAGAAAGCAAGTTAAAATCTCGGGTTTGAAGGATTTGGGCGGAATTAGTTGCTAGTCAACTAACCCAATACTAAGATGCAATAAAAATAAAATACAAGAAATGAAAATAAACTAAATTATACTAAGGTTGTGAGCAATAAGTAGAGAAAATGTGTTTACTTAGATTTCACTACTCTCTAGACATCTTTTACACGTTAATTACTTGTTATAGTTGCATGGATGACGGATTGTATTCCTTAATACCATTCATGGGGTATCGCACATAACTCCCCAATTCTATGAGCTCTTATCTCCTCCTACACCATGCCCAGCACAACTAAAGGGATTGTAAACAGTGGCTCATGCATTAAATACAACCAATAAATACCTTAGTGCAATAGGTTCATGTTTCCTAAGACGTTCAAGCATGTTACCATTTGGAGATCTGCCAGTTTTCTTAAGCCTAACATATAAATTCATTCATCCAAAACAAACTATAAACAAGTAATCAACATATAATCAACATCTAGGTTTCATTAGATCCAAGCAAACACAAGATAGATCTAGCCTAGCATGATGGAATTAAGACAAGAACAAGATATAGACAACCAACACATAGACATATTGATTGAATTAAAAGAACACTTATCTTAATTACATATGCAAGGTATCAAGGGGTTGGAACCCTTGAAAAACCTGTAAAATTCGCACCAAGTTCGTACTAGGGTTTCTCCAAAACTTCTCTCTTTTTGTGTAAAAATTAGAAAACTATATATAGGAAATAGGGTCTGACGGCGTCAAGCATAAACTTGTGACGCCGTCACCTCGCCGCCAAAATAATTTCTCGGACTGCCTTGATCTACTTCTGACGCCGTCATGTGTTATTCATTTCCAGGCAGTCATGACTTTTACTCTTGACGCCCTACTTCGTGACGCCGTCAATTCTCCACTGGACCGTCATGGAATTTTGCTCTTGACGCCATCAGGAAGTTACTCTTGACGCCGTCACCTACTGTTCCCAGCAAGGAAAATTAAGACTTTGGCGTTTTCTTCACTTTTATGCTCCAAAAACGTCCGAATTGCTTCCTTTTCCAGATTTCTCTCCCAAAGTACCTAAAATCACAAAAGGAACGATTTAGGGCAATATTTGATCAAATAAATTCGAATTCTGGCTTAAATGACCCCCTAAAAACGGTTCATTTTTCGCCTCATCATATACCCTTACACTTGAGATTTGCTTGTCCTCAAGCAAATGCGCTTTTATTCTACTCAAAATACAAGTTAGGGGTCATTTAACACTAACAAAAAAGTAATTACAACAAATAATCGTTCCACTAAAGACCAATAGACAAGCACGGAGGTCATACACTAGCACCTCACAAATAGTGTTTAGATACTCACATCTCTTGGGTGTAATAAAGTATAGATTACAATATGGAAACCGAAGATATCTTTCATTACCTGTCATAGCAAAATAGATTACCATAGGCTTGGGAAAGGATCAAACCTCCACCACATGGCGTAAGCACCTAGGATAAACTATCAAAGAGGTCTTTTAAAGGGTTGTAACGTTAGGTGTAGGGATATGAAATACACGGTTTTGTTGGATAAAGGAAGTTTTACTGGTGGCGAGTTAACAATCTTGGTCAATTACACGTATAATATGGCGTTGCTAAGCCAAGACTAGACTCGACTTAAGCTAATAAATGAAAAATAACAAAAATATAAAATGAACATAGAATAAAAAGGGATGGTAGTCGGTATGTTTTTTCTCTTTTTCCTTTTTCTATTTTTTTTTCTTTTTCTTGATTTTTCTATTTTATTTTTTATTTTTTTATTATTTTTTTTTTGTGCATACACTCTTACCCTACCATCCAAAATAATACATCATAGAGAATGAACATTTCCTTTACACTTGAATTTTTACATACTTTACATTAAACTAATCTAATGACTCGAATTAAGAAAAATCAAAACACTTGGAGCACTTTTAAGATTAACGTACATATGGGGGTAATAATATAATGTTCTTCCCCATTACTTCATAAAATAAGTACTTACCCATGAGTCTCAATCGTCCCAAAACAATATGTACAAGGATATGACTCGACTTAGCAACCATGTAATCAATTAGATAGTTAACTTAGGGTTTAACAAATAACAATAATGCACTAAAAATGAGCGCATACACGGAAGGCTAAGGCGATTTGGTTGTACATTTAAGTGGGGTGTAACAAATTCTTCCTTTAAGTAAAATGCTTAAAGTTAGAAACGAAAAGATAGGCTCGGAAGGGTGTACTAGGGGTTTCGTGTACTAAAAATGAGTACAACGCTAAGGGTGTGGGAAAGATTAGTTGACTTAACTAGCCAAGTAATATGACTTAAATGGTCAAGTAATTATGATACGGGTTTAACACAAGGGTGATCCTAATGCCTCTTATCATGTAGTAAATCCTACTACACGAATGTAGTCTCACTAGCGGTCTCGGGATGCATCACTAACGCAGGTTCTAGAATCTAAATGCTACCGGTACACTCATAAGCACTAATAGTAAATGCTTTTCCTATCAAATCTAAAGGCGAACCTCACATATTTGGGTGGAAAATTGATGAGGCGAAAAATGATCCATTTTTAGGGGGTCATTTAAGCCCGAATCCGAATTTATTTGATCAAATATTGCCCTAAATCGTTCCTTTTGTGATTTTAGGTGTTTGGAGAGTGAATTCTGGAAAAGAGGCTATTTTGGACGTTTTTGGAGCATAAAGTGAAGAAAACGACAAAGTACCAAAAATCCAAGCTGGAAATACAAGGTGACGGCGTCAAGGGTTTGCTCTTGACGGCGTCAGACATGAAGAATAATTTACCGTAGCTGGTGACGGCGTCAGATGGAGTTATGACGGCGTCAAAGTGGCCAAGATTAATTTACCGAAGGTGGTGACGGCGTCACATAGGCCGTCACGATTGGATCTAGGGCGTCCGAGGAAGTGTATGGCGGCGAGTTGACGGCGTCAGATTTAACTCTTGACGCCGTCAGGACGATTTTCCTATATATAGTTTTCTAGTTTTTTCATTAAAGGAGGAGAAGTTTTGGTGAAACCCTAAAGACGATTTTGGTGCCTCTTTTACAGGTTTTTCAAGGGTTCCAAACCCTTGAGACCTTGCATTGTAATTGAGATAAGTATACTCTTAATTCAATCAATATGTCTATGTGTTGGTTGTTTATCTTTTGTTCTTATCTTAATTCTACTATGCTAGGCTAGATCTCTCTTGTGTTTGCTTAGATCTAATGAAACCTAGATGTTGATTATGTGTTGATTACTTGTCTATTCTTGTTTTGAATGAATGATTTTATATGTTAGGCTTAAGAAAACTGGCAGATCTCCAAATGGTAACATGCTTGAACGTCTTAAGAAACATGAACCGAGGCGTACTAGGTCTTTATTGGTTGTATTTAATGCATGAGCCACTGTTTACAATCCCTATAGTTGTGCTGGGTCATGGTGTAGGAGGAGATAAGAGCTCATAGAGTTGGGGAGTTATGTATGCCACTCCACGAATGGTATTAAGGAATACAACCCGTCATTCATACAAGTGTAACAAGTAATTGACATGTAAAAGATATCTAGGGAGTAATGAAGTCTAAGTAAACACAATTTCTCCATATACTGCTCACAACCTTAGTTTAATATTAGTTTAATTTTATTTTCATTAGTTTAATTAGTTACAAAGTAGTTTTTGGGTTAGTTGATTAGCAACTAATTCTGCCCACTCTTTCAAAACCCGAGATTTTAATTGCTTTCATAAAATATAAAAATACAAAAATAATCATCTTTCATCTCTAGAACTTTTAATTAGGTTTTCTAATCCTAGCGACACTATTCCTAAGCTGAACGATCAATCCCCCGGTACTTGTCACTATACTATACTACAACGATCAGGTACACTGCCTGGTGGGGGTTGTAAGCCTCGCGAGATCCCTCGAGAGGTAAAGCAAGGTGCGATTCCTACGCATCAAGTTTTTGGCGCCGTTGCCGGGGATTGTCTATCTTTACATTTATTTCTCATCTTTCGCAAAAGAGTGCGGCGCCATCAAGTTTTTGGCGCCGCAGCCTGGGGAATAGTTATTGTCTAGGTTAGGATTTCTTTTTATTAGGTCTACTTGCTAGATTCCTTTCTAGTAAGATTTTTATTTTTATTTTTAGGTCTTCTTTAGTCTATCTTTTTCTTTGTGTGTTTGTTCGTAATTTCCATTGACTATTCCGTTCACCATTATGGAGTACGCGAATCCACCATACCACCAACCAAAAAGGCCATTCTACCCTGTTGACATCTTGAATTTCAAACAATATCAAGATGAACCCATATATGATGCATGGACTCGTTTTAAAATTTTACTTCGAAAATTCCCTCATCATAGTTTCTCTTTATCATCCCTAACCGAAACCTTTTACTATCGTGTCAGCCAATGTGACCAAATGCGCATCGATGATTTTGCCGATGGGGGCCCTAGGGAATTAAATGATGAAGAAGTGTGGGATACCATAGAAAACTGTGCCCAATATTATTATAGAGTAGACAACCCAACAAACAACATCACAAATCAATCAAAAACAAGTTTGATGGAGCAAACAGGAAGTTTGTTGGGGGATGAATATACTCTTGTTGAGATACCTAGTTGGATGGCACCTAATATCATAGTACAAAACAAACATATAGGTAATCTAGGTACAATGGAGGATGAGGTGGATAATCCAAGCCCACAAAGTACCCCACAAGTCCTACCATCATTTGAGGCACATACACCGCCCGTGACTTACCCGGAAGAAGTAGAAGAGACTATAGGAACCCCAATTGAGGTAGAACCCTTGGACCAAGCACCACCAGAGGATATATAGGTTTGAACACTTGTAGTGATAACCTTACTCCTAGTTCTAGGGAAGTTCCTAGTTTTGATGAACCGGAGCCTCAACCAAAACCATTACCTAATCCTCCATCCTTGGATGAAGATTTAGGAATTGAAATAGGTCCCGATCCACCCATCAAACCATGTAGTCCGGGTAGTTTTACGTTGAAGGTAGTAGACCCCAAGCCTTGTAGAGAAGAAGCCAATATAGGAGTGGACCATGACCTTACATACTTACATCACCCATTCATGATTGATCATAAGAAACATTATGGGTTTAAACCGGGTCTATTGGGTCAAGATGGATTCCCAACTAGGAATCTCTCGAAGTTGTTAGAAAATGATCCCTTTCTAGGAGAAAATCTTAATCCACCCATTAACCCGATTGAATTAGGTAAGGTTATGATGATAGGAGCACACCCCTTTGAGCATATAACTCATCCACCACTCTTTCCTCATGAGGCATATTTACACCCTAAGGGTGTGTATCGCTACTTTCACCCACACTTAATCCTAAGTGTAGGGAGAACCTCCCCTATTTCCATTAAATAAGGGTAGAGTCAGGCTCGTGACTCGAACAAAAACAAGCGCTTCTTGGGAGGCAACCCAAGCCCGTTTTATTTGTTTGTTTATTTGTTTGATTGTTATTTGCTTCCGTATGCATGTTTTATTTTTATTGTTGGTTGATCATGTTTCTCTATTAAAATGGAAATACTTTATTATGTTGTTTAGCCTAGTCTTAACTTCAACCTAGAGGTATTTTTGCAAAAGATAAGTGTAAGGGGAAACCCCAAATATGTTTTTAAGAAACAAACCGATCATGATTATCCACAATATTTAATGAACATGTATATTCGTATTTGTTAGAGTCAAATGCTTGTATTGAGTCATAATGAAGTTTTGCAGGATTTTTCAGGAAGTAGGACAAAGTTTTTCCAGAAATTTTCCGGAAACTTAACATAAAGATTTCTGCAGGTCCATTCTGACGGCGTCAGGCAATTGCTCTTGACGGCGTCAGGAGTTAAAAATCTGGAAATTTTACTAGTTTTGTTTTTCTAACGGAGTCTTATAGTTTTTGTGAATTATTAAGTTTTATAATCTCCAGGAAATCTGCAAACTTCATTCCACAAGCATTATATCTTATTTTGTTTTCTAGGATTTAGTAACTTATATAGGATGCCGCCGATTTTACGCGAGGTTGCCTTGTCTACTTTTGTCAGGATTTACAGGTTATTTGTGACAAGAAGATGATTTATATTCTGGAAGGGAAGCTTTGATTGTTCGTTTTCTTGGAGGAAGATTTAACCTGGCCAACTAAAATCCATACCGAGCTAATCAGGGGAGTATTTGATTTCATTCTCTTTACTTTTTAACTTTTACATTCTTTACTTGAACATTGGGGACAATGTTCATCTTAAGTGTAAGGGGAGGGTAAAAAGATGATACCTTACATATGCACTTTCGCTTGAGTTTGTTTTGTTTGATAGTAGATGAGTAATAAAACTACGAGAAATACTTGTTAGTGTAATTTTAGCGCCAAATTTAAAATTTTTTACAACATTTAGGAGTGAAACTTTAGCCATAGCAAGCGTCTCATGGATAGGAGATTGTATGACTAGCACATAACCGTATATTCAGAAAAATTTTCCACCCAAAAATGTGAGGTTCGCCTTTAGATTTGATAGGAAAAGCATTCATTATTAGTGCTTATGAGTGTACCGGTAGCATTTAGATTCTAGAACTTGCGTTAGTGATGCATCCCGAGACCGCTAGTGAGACTACATTCGTGTGGTAGGATTTACTACATGATAAGAGGCATTAGGATCACCCTTGTGTTAAACCCGTATCATAATTACTTGACCATTTAAGTCATATTACTTGGCTAGTTAAGTCAACTAATTTTTCCCACACCCTTTGTGTTGTACTCATTTTTAGTACACGATACCCCTAGTACACCCCTCCGAGCCTATCTTTTCGTTTCTAACTTTAAGCATTTTACTTAAAGGAAGAATTTGTTACACCCCACTTAAATGTACAACCAAATCGCCTTAGCCTTCCGTGTATGCGCTCATTTTTAGTGCATTATTGTTATTTGTTAAACCCTAAGTTAACTTTCTAATTGATTACATGGTTGCTAAGTCGAGTCATATCCTTGTACATATTGTTTTGGGACGATTGGGACTCATGGGTAAGTACTTATTTTATGAAGTAATGGGGAAGAACATCACTTATTACCCCCATATGTACGTTAATCTTAAAAGTGCTCCAAGTGTTTTGATTTTCTTAATTCGAGTCATTAGAATAGTTTAATGTAAAGTATGTAAAGATTCAAGTGTAAGGGGAGTGCTCAAACCCCTATGATGTATTATTTTGGATGGTAGGGTAAGAGTGTATGCAAAAAAAAAAAAAAAAAAAAAAAAAAAAAAAAACGGACTACCATCCTGTTTTTATTTTATGTTCATTTTATGTTTTTTGTTATTTTTCATTTATTAGCTTAAGTCGAGTCTAGTCTTGGCTTAGCAACGCCATCTTGTACATGTAATTAACTAAGATTGTTAACTCGCCACCAGTAAAATTCCCTTTATCCAACAAAACCGTGTAATTCATATCCCTACACCTAACGTTATAACCCTTTAAAAGACCTCTTTGATAGTTTATCCTAGGTGCTTACGCCATGTGGTGGAGGTTTGATCCTTTCCCAAGCCTATGGTAATCTATTTTGCTATGACAGGTAGTGAGAGATATCTTCCATTTCCATAATGTTATATTACTTTATTACACCCGAGAGATGTGAGTATCTAAACACTATTTGTGAGGTGCTTGTGTATGACCTCCGTGCTTGTCTATTGGTCTTTAGTGGAACGATTATTTGTTGTAATTACTTTTATATTAGTGTTAAATGACCCCTAACTTGTCTTTTGAGTAGAATAAAAGCTCATTTGCTTGAGGACAAGCAAATCTCAAGTGTAAGGGTATATGATGAGGCGAAAAATGATCCGTTTTTAGGGGGTCATTTAAGCCCGAATCCGAATTTATTTGATCAAATATTGCCCTAAATCGTTCCTTTTGTGATTTTAGGTGTTTGGAGAGTGAATTCTGGAAAAGAGGCTATTTTGGACGTTTTTGGAGCATAAAGTGAAGAAAACGACAAAGTACCAAAAATCCAAGCTGGAAATACAAGGTGACGGCGTCAAGGGTTTGCTCTTGACGGCGTCAGACATGAAGAATAATTTACCGTAGCTGGTGACGGCGTCAGATGGAGTTATGACGGCGTCAAAGTGGCCAAGATTAATTTACCGAAGGTGGTGACGGCGTCACATAGGCCGTCACGATTGGATCTAGGGCGTCCGAGGAAGTGTATGGCGGCGAGTTGACGGCGTCAGATTTAACTCTTGACGCCGTCAGGACGATTTTCCTATATATAGTTTTCTAGTTTTTTCATTAAAGGAGGAGAAGTTTTGGTGAAACCCTAAAGACGATTTTGGTGCCTCTTTTACAGGTTTTTCAAGGGTTCCAAACCCTTGAGACCTTGCATTGTAATTGAGATAAGTATACTCTTAATTCAATCAATATGTCTATGTGTTGGTTGTTTATCTTTTGTTCTTATCTTAATTCTACTATGCTAGGCTAGATCTCTCTTGTGTTTGCTTAGATCTAATGAAACCTAGATGTTGATTATGTGTTGATTACTTGTCTATTCTTGTTTTGAATGAATGATTTTATATGTTAGGCTTAAGAAAACTGGCAGATCTCCAAATGGTAACATGCTTGAACGTCTTAAGAAACATGAACCGAGGCGTACTAGGTCTTTATTGGTTGTATTTAATGCATGAGCCACTGTTTACAATCCCTATAGTTGTGCTGGGTCATGGTGTAGGAGGAGATAAGAGCTCATAGAGTTGGGGAGTTATGTATGCCACTCCACGAATGGTATTAAGGAATACAACCCGTCATTCATACAAGTGTAACAAGTAATTGACATGTAAAAGATATCTAGGGAGTAATGAAGTCTAAGTAAACACAATTTCTCCATATACTGCTCACAACCTTAGTTTAATATTAGTTTAATTTTATTTTCATTAGTTTAATTAGTTACAAAGTAGTTTTTGGGTTAGTTGATTAGCAACTAATTCCGCCCACTCTTTCAAAACCCGAGATTTTAATTGCTTTCATAAAATATAAAAATACAAAAATAATCATCTTTCATCTCTAGAACTTTTAATTAGGTTTTCTAATCCTAGCGACACTATTCCTAAGCTGAACGATCAATCCCCCGGTACTTGTCACTATACTATACTACAACGATCAGGTACACTGCCTGGTGGGGGTTGTAAGCCTCGCGAGATCCCTCGAGAGGTAAAGCAAGGTGCGATTCCCACGCATCAAAAATTTTTCTGAATATACGGTTATGTGCTAGTCATACAATCTCCTATCCATGAGACGCTTGCTATGGCTAAAGTTTCACTCCTAAATGTTGTAAAAAATTTTAAATTTGGCGCTAAAATTGCACTAACAAGTATTTCTCATAGTTTTATTACACATCTACCATTAAACAAAACAAACTCAAGCGAAAGTGCATATGTAAGGTATCATCTTTTTACCCTCCCCTTACACTTAAGATGAACATTGTCCCTAATGTTCAAGTAAAGAATGTAAAAGTGCAAAAGTAAAAAGAATGAAATCAAATACTCCCCTGATTCGCTCGGTATGGATAATAAGGTGGCCAGGTTAAATCTTCCTCCAAGAAAATGAACAATCAAAGCTTCCCTTCCAGAATATAAATCATCTTCTTGTCATACATAACCTGTAAATCCTGAGAAAATAGACAAAACAACCTCGCGTAAAATCGGCGGCATCCTATATAAGTTACTAAATCCTAGAAAACAAGATAAGATATAATGCTTGTGGAATGAAGTTTGCAGATTTCCTGGAGATTATAAAACTTAATAATTCACAAAAACCATAAGACTCCGTTAGAAAAATAAAACCGGTAAAATTTCCAGATTTTTACACTTGACGCCGTCAAGAGTTAACTCGTGACGCCGTCAGGATTGACCTGCAGAAATTCTAATGTTAAGTTTCCGGAAAATTTCTGGAAAAACTTGGTCCTACTTCCTGGAAAATCCTGCAAAACTTCATTATGACTCAATACAAGCATTTGACTCTAACAAATACGAATATACATGTTCATTAAATATTGTGGATAATCATGATCGGTTTGTTTCTTAAAAACATATTTGGGGTTTCCCCTTACACTTATCTTTTGCAAAAATACTTTTAGGTGGAGTTAAGACTAGGCCAAAACAACAAAGTAAAGTATTTCCACTTTTTAGTTTAGAAACATGATCTACCAACAATAAAAATTAAGCATGCATACGGAAGCAAATAACAAACAAACAAATAAAATCACACAAAGAATGGGTTGCCTCCCAAGAAGCGCTTTTCTTTATTTACGAGTCTTGTAGCTAGACTCAAGGTCATGGGTTACTACGTGACCTCATCATTGGTTCCACTCTCTGATTGTAGATATTCCTTGTAGAAACCAATCACCTTTTTCTCAACCGCCCCCATAATCATTTGGGCAAATTCTTTATCGACTTTATACCTTGGTCCAAGGGCCAAGCAATCTTTGTAATAAAGACTCCTTTTTTCCCATACATAATCCATGCCCTTTTTCTTTTCCTCCTCATTAGTATCCTCAAAAGCACCAACGTTGTCCTTATCAAAACGGGATATAAAGCGAAATTCTTTCATCCTATTAGGCATCCTATAAGTGATACTATCGGTGTTACTTGCAAATCGGATCGTTCCTTTTATCTCATCATATTCCAACTTAGACTCCTCAACAAATGGTTTGCCGAACACAACATTGGATAATTGACAATCAATAACATTAGCAAGATCCTCCACAATCATAAAGTCGGTGACAAAAGTGAAATTACCAACAAAGACATGTAAACCGTTAATTCTCCCGACAAAGTTACAAACTCCACCGGGGTATTTGGGATCCCTTCTAGGTTCAAGTCTTGTTTTCACTATATCATTATAAATAGTTTAGGACATAATGTTGATTGGAGATTTAAAGTCAATGTAAGCATTGCTAATGTGCCTATATCCAATCATACATGGTATCTTAGCATTCTTAGGATCGCCTCTCTTGATCTTAGGTTCAATTATGGTGAAAGGAGATCGCGGGTTACCAATAAGATTATTATAATATGTAATCTCCTCCTTAGTGGGGTATAGATTAAAATAGTCATTAAGCTTCGGATCTATTTTCCCCTCTTCAAGTCCCTCAATAACATTCACAAAGTCATTAGGCCCTAGGTCCTCATTTGAATACAAGGCGGTCGCTAGGTCACTAAATGCATGTTCGAGCTCAACCTTAATCAAACTATTAAGCTCCCTAAGTTCCCTAATCTCACTCTCAATTTGTTCATGCAACAAAGCCACTTCTCTAGGGGAAAGGGGTGGATTCGCGTTTTCCATAATGGTCAACGGAATAGTCAATGAATTTAATTTACTAACAAAGGCACAAAGAAAAAGATAGACTAAAGAAAACCTAAAAATAAAAATAAAATCTTACTAGAAAGGAATCTAGCAAGTAGACCTAATAAAAAGAAATTCTAACCTAGACAATAACTATTCCCCGGGCTGCGGCGCCAAAAACTTGAAGCCTGGGAATTGCACCAGGCTTTACCTCTCAAGGGATCTTGAGAAGCTTACAACCCCCACCAGGCAGTGTACCTGATCGTTGTAGTATAGTATAGTGACAAGTACCGGGGGATTGATCGTTCAGCTAGGAATAGTATCGCTAGGATTAGAAAACCTAAATACTAGTTCTAAAGATGAGGGATGATTATTTTTGTATTTTTATATTTTTTAGAAAGCAAGTTAAAATGTCGGGTTTGAAGGATTTGGGCGGAATTAGTTGCTAGTCAACTAACCCAATACTAAGATGCAATCAAAATAAAATACAAGAAATGAAAATAAACTAAATTATACTAAGGTTGTGAGCAATAAGTGGAGAAAATGTGTTTACTTAGATTTCACTACTCCCTAGACATCTTTTACACGTTAATTACTTGTTATAGTTGCATGGATGACAGATTGTATTCCTTAATACCATTCATGGGGTATCGCACATAACTCCCCAATTCTATGAGCTCTTATCTCCTCCTACACCATGCCCAGCACAACTATAGGGATTGTAAACAGTGGCTCATGCATTAAATACAACCAATAAAGACCTTAGTGCAATAGGTTCATGTTTCCTAAGACGTTCAAGCATGTTACCATTTGGAGATCTGCCAGTTTTCTTAAGCCTAACATATAAATTCATTCATCCAAAACAAACTATAAACAAGTAATCAACATATAATCAACATCTAGGTTTCATTAGATCCAAGCAAACACAAGATAGATCTAGCCTAGCATGATGGAATTAAGACAAGAACAAGATATAGACAACCAACACATAGACATATTGATTGAATTAAAAGAACACTTATCTTAATTACATATGCTAGGTATCAAGGGGTTGGAACCCTTGAAAAACCTGTAAAATTTGCACCAAGTTCGTACTAGGGTTTCTCCAAAACTTCTCTCTTTTTGTGTAAAAATTAGAAAACTATATATAGGAAATAGGGTCTGACGGCGTCAAGAATAAACTTGTGACGCCGTCACCTCGCCGCCAAAATAATTTCTCGGACTGCCTTGATCTACTTCTGACGCCGTCATGTGTTATTCATTTCCAGGCCGTCATGACTTTTACTCTTGACGCCCTACTTCGTGACGCCGTCAATTCTCTACTGGACCGTCATGGAATTTTGCTCTTGACACCGTCAGGAAGTTACTCTTGACGCCGTCACCTACTGTTCCCAGCAAGGAAAATTAAGACTTTGGCGTTTTCTTCACTTTTATGCTCCAAAAATGTCCGAATTGCTTCCTTTTCCAGATTTCTCTCCCAAAGTACCTAAAATCACAAAAGGAACGATTTAGGGCAATATTTGATCAAATAAATTTGAATTCCGGCTTAAATGACCCCCTAAAAACGGTTCATTTTTCGCCTCATCATTAACGGAGGCACCAATCTTAGTTGCCCCCGATTGGAACTTACCATTTGAGCTAATGTGTGATGCAAGTGATTATGCCATTGGTGCAGTTCTGGGGCAACGTAAGAACAAGTATTTTCAACCGATACACTATGCAAGCAAGACCATGAATGATGCCCAACATCACTATACAACTACCGAAAAGGAAATGTTAGCGGTTGTCTATGCTTTTGAGAAATTTAGGTCTTATTTGCTACTTAAAAAATGCATAATGTATACGGACCACTCAGCCCTAAAGTACTTAATGGCTAAACAAGATGCGAAGCCACGTTTAATGCAGTGGGTTCTTTTGCTCCAAGAATTTAATGTCGAAATACGAGACAAGAAAGGAGCTGAGAATCTTGCTGCCGATCACCTTTCACGACTTGAGAACCCCCATCAAAGTGTTCTCGAGAATAAGGAAATTAATGATGCTTTTCCTCTCGAGACACTTGGGAGTGTGACCAAAACTGACCAAAGTACCCCATGGTTCGCCGATTTTGCGAATTACCATGCGGGGAACTTCATTAGGAAAGGGATGTCGTCCCAGCAAAAGAAGAAATTCTTTAAAGATGTCCAACATTATTTTTGGGACGACCCCTACTTGTTCAAAGTCTGTGCGGATCAAGTGATCCGGCGGTGTGTTCACGGTACGGATGCCGTTGAAATACTTAAGGCATGTCATAGTGGACCCACGGGGGGACATCATGGTGCCAATTTCACCGCTAAGAAGGTTTTCGATTCCGGCTTTTATTGGCCGACGATATATCGGGATGCCCATGAATTGGTCAAAACATGTGATTTTTGCCAACGTCAAGGGAAAATCTCTCAAAAAGATGAAATGCCGCAAAATGCGATTCAAGTTTGTGATATTTTTGACGTTTGGGGCATCGATTTCATGGGGCCATTCCCGTCGTCTAGGGGTAACAAATATATTCTCGTGGCCGTCGATTACTTATCAAAATGGGTTGAAGCGAAGGCGCTCCCCACCAATGACGCCCGAGTGGTTGTTAAATTTTTAAAGAGTCTCTTTGCCCGATTTGGTGCACCTCGAGCCATCATAAGCGATCGTGGGACCCATTTTTGCAATGATCAATTTACGAAAGTTATGCTAAAATATGGTGTCACACATCGTCTTTCCACGGCTTATCATCCACAAACGAGTGGTCAATTTGAGGTCTCCAATCGTGGTTTAAAACGTATACTTGAAAGGACAGTAGGAGAGCACCGTGCCTCTTGGGCCGACAAATTAGAAGATGCATTATGGGCTTTCCGGACCGCTTACAAAACTCCCATTGGGTGTACACCATATAAGCTGGTTTACGGGAAAGCTTGTCATTTGCCCATCGAACTAGAGCACAAGGCCTAATGGGCCTTAAAACATGCCAACTTTGATTTGAAGACCGCGGGTGATCACAGAAAAGTTCAATTGAATGAGTTAGTCGAACTCCGTGATCAAGCTTACGAGAATTCTTTGATATATAAAGAGAAAACAAAAAGAATCCATGATGCCAAGATCAAAGACCGCGTTTTTAACGTTGGTGATCAAGTGCTACTTTTTAACTCTCGGTTAAAGATATTCTCGGGTAAGCTTAAAACCCGTTGGTCTGGACCATTCACAATAACCCAAGTTTTCCCTTATGGAACCATTGAGTTAGCTCAACAAGATGGTCCCAATTTTAAGGTGAATGGTCACCGATTGAAACACTACTTTGGAGGGGATGTACCGACTATGGTAGTCCCGGATCTTCAAACTTTCCCCAAGGACAATTGAATTCGGGGATCGAGTCAAGCTCATGTGACTCGGTGAACAAAAACAAGCGCTTCGTGGGTGGCAACCCATGCTTATCCAATTTCAACTTCTTATTTTCTATTTTCTAACAAATAACGTGAGGAGGGGGTGCCTCTTCTACTCTTGTGTTCCGTGGTTGTTTGTGATGGTTGTTAGGATTGTCAGCGATTTATGATGACTCTCGTGCTCGTTATCTTCTCTCCGCTCGAGTTTCATTCATCGGTGCTACTTGGAAATCCTATATCCGTTAAATCTTATCGACTAACGTTTTCTTTGGCATAATTAATAAACGGCCTAGGATTTTGTTAGGATTACCTTTACCCATAAAACATTGAGGACAATGTTTCATTCTAGTCGGGGGGAGGGTGAATCTTCGATTCGATTTTGACCTTGCATTTTTCACAAAAGTCGTGCACTCGTGCAACTCCGTTTTTCCATCAAAAATGAAAAAAATGAAAAAAAATTGAAAAATTTCAAAAATTTTGATGAAAAAGCAATGAAAAAGCACAAAAAAATGTGAAAAAAATTGAAAAAGTTGTGCAAAAATATAATAAAGTTTGAATAAGTGTTTTGACACCTTGTTGACTTTCTTGCTGGCGAGAGTAGGAATAAATATTTTGACTTGACCGGGCGTGTTGAGCCCTAGCTTGTTCCCTTAACCAATGATAATCATATAAGCTTGTGCTAGTCTTGTACACAAGGAGCTATAAAATGCGAATTCTTCTTCAAGAATCTGCAAGTTCCCGTACTTGACTTTATACATGCGCAGCTTAAAAGCTTTCGCTAGTCTTTTACATCAGGAGCTAGAAAACGCGAATTCTTCTTCTAGAATTTGCAAGTTTCCGTAACTGACTTTGTATATGCGTGGCTGATTATCGGCTAAGTATTCGCGGGTTTCATTATTTGGAATCTTGAATTGTGAAGAGCGAGAAATGATAGAGTTTATTTAGAAGATAGATGCTAAACGTGGAGTAGTGGTTCTCTTTAGAGCTCATGAGAGGTACTTGTGGCTTTTTACTCCCATCAGAAACGTCACCCATATATAATAGATGTTCTAGGTTAATTAGTAGTATTTCGGTTTGAATAATATTTAGTTCTTTGTTTTCTTAAGAGAATTTTTGCTTTAGAAGTTGGGTACATATCAAGGAACATAAAAAATAAGAGCAAAAACTGAAAAAATCAAAAGTCAAAAGTTGATTATCTATGTAGTTTTGGAGCTACCCGATAAGCTTCCATTGATGTTATGAGAAAAGTCAAGAAAGAAAGAAAAAAAGTGAAAAGTATGAAAAATATGAAAAAAGTGAAAAAAGTGAAGAATGAAGAAAAGTGAAAGTTGTAAGTATTGTTGAATAAGAGCTTATGTATAAATAAGTTGTTGGCGTGTGAGGTGCATGTGATTAGTGATTAGTAATCAGTCACATGAGGTGCACGTGATTGTACTCCGCAACTTATATCTTTGATATTGTATGTACCCCAAATTCCTTGATGTGGACCGAATTTCTATTGCAGTAGTTCTTAAGAGAAAATGAATAACTACTTATCGTTTTAACTTAGGTATCACTATCGGACTTAAAAATTATCGAAAAGAGAAATTATGAAGCAATTCATTTCTCAACAAAATAAAATATTGAGATACAAAACCTAGGAAATAGGAGTAAGAAGTTTCCACAAGTAACTGTTATGAGTAATGTTAGCATCTAACTTGTAGATAAGCTGTGATCTCGTTTGTACGCTTAGTTTGGGGACTTGTGAAAAATCAAGGATGACGAATTTTATCCGTATGGTCGCTTCTTAATTAGAAGTGTTTCTACTCGTTGACCCTAACTATTATTGTAAAAATAATGAAAGTTCAACAAACCGTCACAAGTTTGAAGTATGAAAAGTACAAAAATAGAATAAAGTAGAATAAAGGAAAATTTTGGAAAATGGAGCGTTTTAGGGAATAAATGATTTTGTAATCTCTTTCGAACCTCCTTGCTACTTTACAAAGTTAGTAGGAAGAGTTATGAAATTATTTATCTCAAAAGCGTGAATTGATCACATTGCGTGAGGACACGGCAATATTTTAGTCGGGGGGATTTTGGTATGTATTAATTTACACACCTCTTCATTACCAATTATCGACCCAAAATGACTATTTGAGCTAACAAATGCCAAGAAAACATGTGTTTTTATGTTGTGAATGTGCAGGAACGGATTTATAAATAAAAGACGAAATATCACACGAATAACGGAAAAACGGGCACGAGAGTAGAAGACGGTCAAAAAGTCAAAGTCGGGGACCCAAAAGTTGATTTCAGTCCTTCATCTATTCAGACTAGGCAAGATTAGCCCTTGGATATTATTTTTCAAGATGGCAGAAGTGGTCCTCTAAGTTTCAGTATATTACACTATTGGTCCTTGTAATTACCATATCACAAAAAAATCTGAAATCCAAATACAAAACTTGGTCCAATATATATCATACTACAAAGCCCACTTCCAAATTCATTAATATCAACCACGGGCCCAAAGTTCCTAACCTGTGACCCGAGCCCAATTGTAATCGGTCAAATAAATAATATTATAAACCAAATGCGCTTTTTTTCTTTTCCTACCCAGAATCCCCAAATCACATATGAACCCTAACTCACCAATAGCATCAATTGGTTCAAGCCACTTCACCTAGCCATCAATTACTAACAATTAGAGCTTCTAGAAGACCACACGTGACCTTGCACATGTCAGAAATGTAAGAGTATCTATCAAAGGTCACGTGGCAGAGTGAGATTGGTGGATGCACGTCATACCAATCATTGGGAACCTCTTCTAGAAACATCTGACACCCCTCTGACACGGAGAGAGAGTACTAGCACACGCTTGGACAGATGGAGGAAGCTAATTGGTCAGGCCACATCATTGATATTGATCTGAGGGCTCATATGGATTTGAAGAAACACAATTCTAATCTGAGGGCTGATATGAGATGAAAGAAGCACAGATAGTGGCTCGGATTGCCAACCTGGCATTGGCACTCACTCACTCACTCATCCCCTATAAATAGGTGTAGTTTTTAGCCTCATTTGAGTAGTTTTTTATTGTATTGTTATGCTGTTGAAATTTCCTTAGAATGTAATTAGACTAGTGAATGTAATAGTTTCATTGAGCTTTCAATAAAAATATTGAGTTACTTTCTTCATTTTCAGCTTATTGTTCAAACTTTTACAGCTTATTCAGCTTTAATCTAGCTTATATTTAGTCTACTATCACTTAGTTTCTGCTTATTATCTCTTTAGTAATCTCATTTGTTTTCAAAAATTAGCTTAATCAAGTTTATTATCTCATATTCTCATTCAGTCAAGTTTTTCTTCAAGTATAGAAAATAATAAAAAAATTAGAAAAATATAAAAAATTAAAAAAATAGTTTCAAATCAAAGTTTTAGATCTTCAATAAGCTCAATTCAGTTTTTACATAGTGTATTCAAGTTCAGAAAGCTTGTGGTTCATGTGGTACTGTTCCATTCCAATTGAGGTATTCATATTGATGCTGAGGTGTTTGATAGCTGAGACAGAAAGAAGAGAACTCAGCCTATCTTAAAGATAGGCCTCTGTGAACTCCCTCTGTTCTAGCTGAGGGAGAGCTTGTGGTAATTTCTTTGTTGATTTCCATTTGTAGCATAAGACTAGCTTAATAGCTGTAGTAGTAGTCAAAACTGTTTCAACTCTAGTAGTAGTATATCTGAGTATGGTTTGGTGATTATATTGAGTCACTATTCATTGAGGTTAATTGCTGAATTATAGTTTAGTTAAGATCTGTTCACTGCTTGATCTCTTAATCTGTGTAGCTTGTTGTATGATCTGTGTATTGTTGCATCTGTCATATAAGTGGAATTGCGATGCTGAGTTTCCGTGGGATTTAGTTGTGACTGATTGTGGTTATAGCTTCTGTTTGAGATTTGAAATCTTTTAAGATCAGTAGATAGAGATTTGTTGTGTGTGACATAGAGCTGTAGTGCAATTCAGTGGTAATATAGGTTGTTTGGCATTAAGTTGTAAGTTGTGTTAGCTTGTGTTTCATTAGGTAGTGATTGGATAGATAACATACATAGAGCATCTTTATCATAACTATTGCATAATATCAATAGATTGTTAGTTAAATAGTCAATATTCACTATAATCTCATCTTATTGCATAACTGTTAGGAGAATTAGCTGCATAATCATCAAAATAATTGAATAAGTAGTTCAGTTAGTGGTAATTAGTTGCATAGTAGCTTATTTCATCATATTAAGTAAATTTAGATCATTCAAATTTGAACTTAGTCAAAGTTTTCAGAAAAGCAAAAAAGTCAAATAGTATTGGAAATAAATGTTTGGTCAGTTTTTGTAGTGAGATTGTATTGTTCATTTATAATTAAAAACACTTGTAGTTAAATGATTTTTGTAGTTTTATAGTTAGTTAAGTAATTTCAATAGGAAAAAGTTAGTTTGGATCTAATTAGCTTATTAGAAGTAAGCTGTTTAGTTGCTAGTTTGTGCTTATAATTTCCCTGTGCATCAGTTAATGCTAGGATTTTAGGTGTTGATTTAGATAGGATATTTGGTTTAGTGATTCATGTTCTTTGTTGATTTGTGATCTCAGCAAAACAGTTGAGCATTTGCCCCCATAAAACCTGAGTTTAGAGCTTATTTTGATAGCTTATTCAACCTGTTAAGTTGACTGAGTGAGACAGGGTGCCTGATTGATCAAATAGGCCTGCTAGTGTATACCTGTGCTTGTATTTGAGTATCGTATTTGATTCTGGAATATATCTGAGTATATTGAGTTTTCTGCATCATAACTTTGCTTTTGGATTTGTCTGTTCATGTACTGCTTATTAGAGTGAGTTTAATTCTTGAGCTTATAGTTGATTTGAGTGATTTTGTGGACTTCTGTGCTTGTTATTATTCCATCCCTGCATATCTGAGCTTGATTCATCATTATAAGGCTGTTCTTAAAGTTTCCTAGAGATTTGTTCACAAGTGCTTAACAATAAGCATTTGTGATAAGCAGTTTGGTCAGAAAAAGCACTAAATAAGCTGATTTTCATTTCAAAAATTTTCCTCAAGTTTCTTTTATTAATTTTGATTTTTTGGAATTTTTCCAGATTTTTCTGAGGCTTTTTATTATTTTTCTTATTTTCTTTTGATTTTATTCAATTTTTAATTAGTTTTTAATTACCAAAAAGCCATAAAAAGTCATTAAGGGTTCTGAAAAATACAAAAAGATTTTTAGAAATTCTTTTATAGTATTTTAGAATTTTCAGATTTGAATTTTTTATTTTTCCACCTTATTTTTCTATTTTTCTCCATTTTTAATTCATTTTTAATTCAAAAATTCAATTTTAATTCATAGAAAATAAAAGAAAAGTCTAAAAAATAATTTTCTTTTTCTGGAAATTCATTTTAATAGTTTAAGATTTTTAAAAAATATTTTCAATTTCGTAGGATAATTTTTAGATAATAGTCGCGTTTTAAATAACGCGGTTGCATTACCGTTTGTACGATTTAGAATTTCGTGCATTGTTAGCTTGTACTTTTTGCATGTTTTATCATTGTTTGTGAATAATTGAATATCTTGATTGCCACTTTCACTCTATCACTCTTTGATACGTGGGAATCGCACCAGGCTTTACCTCTCAAGGGATCTTGAGAAGCTTACAACCCCCACCAGGCAGTGTACCTGATCGTTGTAGTATAGTATAGTGACAAGTACCGGGGGATTGATCGTTCAGCTTAGGAATAGTGTCGCTAGGATTAGAAAGCCTAATTACTAGTTCTAAAGATGAGGGAAGATTCTTTTTGTATTTTTATATTTTTTTAAAAAGCAAGTTAAAATCTCGGGTTTGAAGGATTTGGGCGGAATTAGTTGCTAATCAACTAACCCAATACTAAGATGCAATCAAAATAAAATACTAGAAATGAAAATAAACTAAATTATACTAAAGTTGTGAGCAGTAATTGGAGAAAATGTGTTTACTTAGATTTCACTACTCCCTAGACATCTTTTATACGTTAATTACTTGTTATAATTGCATGGATGACGGATCGTATTCCTTAATACCATTCATGGGGTGGCACACTTAACTCCCCAATTCTATGAGCTCTTATCTCCTCCTACACCATGCCCAGCACAACTATAGGGATTGTAAACAGTGGCTCATGCATTAAATACAACCAATAAAGACCTAGTGCGCGTCGGTTCATGTTTCTTAAGACGTTCAAGCATGTTACCAATTGGAGATCTGCCAGTTTTCTTAAGCCTAACATATAAATCATTCATCCAAGACAAGAATAAACAAGTAATCAACACATAATCAACATCTAGGTTTCATTAGATCTAAGCAAACACAAGATAGATCTAGCCTAGCATGATGGAATTAAGACAAGAACAAGATATAGACAACCAACACATAGACATATTGATTGAATTAAAAGAACACTTATCTTGATTACACATGCAAGGTATCAAGGGGTTGGAACCCTTGATAAACCTGTAAAGTTACACCAAAATCGTATTTAGGGTTTCTCCCAAAACTTCTCTCTTTAAATGTGAAAAATTAGAAAACTATATATAAGAAAAGGGGTCTGACGGCGTCAAGACCAAGCTTGTGACGCCGTCACCTCACCGCCAAAACTAATCTCGGACTGCCTTGATCTACATTTGACGCCGTCAAGACTTAATCATTTCCAGGCCGTCATGACTTTTACTCTTGACGCCCTACCTTCATGACGCCGTCAAATCTCTTCTGGATCGTCATGGAATTTTGCTCTTGACGCCGTCAGGGAGTTACTCTTGACGCCGTCACCTACTGTTCCCAGCATGGAAAATTAAGACTTTGGCGTTTTCTTCACTTTTATGCTCCAAAAACGTCCGAATTGCTTCCTTTTCCAGATTTCACTCCTAAAGTACCAAAAGGAACGATTTAGGGCAATATTTGATCAAATAAATTCGAATTCGGGCTTAAATGACCCCCTAAAAACGGACCGTTTTTCGCCTCATCATATACCCTTACACTTGAGATTTGCTTGTCCTCAAGCAAATGCGCTTTTATTCTACTCAAAAGACAAGTTAGGGGTCATTTAACACTAATATAAAAGTAATTACAACGAATAATCGTTCCACTAAAGACCAATAGACAAGCACGGAGGTCATACACTAGCACCTCACAAATAGTGTTTAGATACTCACATCTCTCGGGTGTAATAAAGTGTAAATTACAAAATGGAAACGGAAGATATCTCTCACTACTTGTCATAGCAAAATAGATTACCATAGGCTTGGGAAAGGATCAAACCTCCACCACATGGCGTAAGCACCTAGGATAAACTATCAAAGAGGTCTTTTAAAGGGTTGTAACGTTAGGTGTAGGGATATGAAATACACGGTTTTGTTGGATAAAGGAAGTTTTTTTGGTGGCGAGTTAACAATCTTGGTTAATTACATGTACAATGTGGCGTTGCTAAGCCAAGAATAGACTCGACTTAAGCTAATAAATGAAAAATAACAAAAACATAAAATGAACATAGAGTGAAAAGGGATGGTAGTCCGTATGTTTTTCTCTTTTTCTTTTTTTTTAGATTTTTTTTTTTTTTTTTTTTTTTTTTTTTTTTTTTTTTTTTTTTTTTTTGCACACACTCTTACCCTACCATCTAAAATAATACATCATAGGGGATGAGAATTCCCCTTACACTTGAATCTTTACATACTTTACAATAAACTAAACTAATGACTCGAATTAAGAAAATCAAAACACTTGGAGCACTTTTAAGATTAACGTACATATGGGGGTAATATATGATGTTCTTCCCCATTACTCCATAAAATAAGTACTTACCCATGAGTCCCAATCGTCCCAAAACAATATGTACAAGGATATGACTCGACTTAGCAACCATGTAATCAATTAGAAAGTTAACTTAGGGTTTAACAAATAACAATAATGCACTAAAGATGAGCGCATACACGGAAGGCTAAGGCGATTTGGTTGTACATTTAAGTGGGGTGTAACAAATTCTTCCTTTAAGTAAAATGCTTAAAGTTAGAAACGAAAAGATAGGCTCGGAGGGGTGTACTAGGGGTTTCGTGTACTAAAAATGAGTACAACGCTAAGGGTGTGGGAAAAATTAGTTGACTTAACTAGCCAAGTAATATGACTTAAATGGTCAAGTAATTATAATACGGGTTTAACACAAGGGTGATCCTAATGCCTCTTATCATGTAGTAAATCCTACCACACGAATGTAGTCTCACTAGCGGTCTCGGGATGCATCACTAACGCAAGTTCTAGAATCTAAATGCTACCGGTACACTCATAAGCACTAATAGTAAATGCTTTTCCTATCAAATCTAAAGGCGAACCTCACATATTTGGGTGGAAAATTTTTCTGAATATACGGTTATGTGCTAGTCATACAATCTCCTATCCATGAGATGCTTGCTATGGCTAAAGTTTCACTCCTAAATGTTGTAAAAAATTTTAAATTTGGCGCTAAAATTACACTAACAAGTATTTATCATAGTTTTATTACACATCTACCATTAAACAAAACAAACTCAAGCGAAAGTGCATATGTAAGGTATCATCTTTTTTACCCTCCCCTTACACTTAAGATGAACATTGTCCCCAATGTTCAAGTAAAGAATGTAAAAGTGAAAAAGTAAAGAGAATGAAATCAAATACTCCCCTGATTCGCTCGGTATGGATAATAGGGTGGCCAGGTTAAATCTTCCTCCAAGAAAATGAACAATCAAAGCTTCCCTTCCAGAATATAAATCATCTTCTTGTCATACATAACCTGTAAAACCTGATAAAATAGACAAGACAACCTCGTGTAAAATCGGCGGCATCGTATATAAGTTACTAAATCCTAGAAAACAAAATAAGATATAATGCTTGTGGAATGAAGTTTGCAGATCTCCTGGAGATTATAAAACTTAATAATTCACAAAAACCATAAGACTCCGTTAGAAAAACAAAACTGGTAAAATTTCCAGATTTTTACACCTGACGCCGTCAAGAGTAAACTCCTGACGCCGTCAGAATTGACCTGCAGAAATTCTTATGTTAAGTTTCCGGAAAATTTCTGGAAAAACTTGGTCCTACTTCCTGGAAAATCCTGCAAAACTTCATTATGACTCAATACAAGCATTTGACTCTAACAAATACGAATATACATGTTCATTTAATATTGTGGAGAATCATGATCGGTTTGTTTCTTAAAAACATATTTGGGGTTTCCCATTACACTTATCTTTTGCAAAAAATACTTTTAGGTGGAGTTAAGACTAGGCTAAACAACAAAGTAAAGTATTTCCACTTTTTAATTGGGAAACATGATCTACCAACAATAAAAATAAAGCATGCATACGGAAGCAAATAACAAACAAACAAAATAAAATCACACAAAGCATGGGTTGCCTCCCAAGAAGCGCTTGTTTTTGTTCGAGTCACGAGCCTGACTCTACCCTTATTTAACGGAAATAGGGGAGGTTTTCCCTACACTTAGGATTAAGTGCGGGTGGAAGTAGCGATACACACCCTTAGGGTGGAAGTATGCCACGTGAGAAAATAGTGGTGGATGAATTATATGCTCAAAGGGGTGTGCTCCTATCATCATAACCTTACCTAATTCAATCGGGTTAATGGGTGGATTAAGATTTTCTCCTAGAAAGGGATCATTTTCAATCAACTTCAAGAGACTCCTAGTTGGGAATCCATCTTGACCTAATAAACCGGGTTTAAACCCATAATGTTTCTTGTGATCAATCATAAATGGGTGATGCAAGCATGTAAGGTCATTTTCCACTCCTATATTGGCTTCCTCTCTACAAGGCTTAGAGTCCACTACCTTTGTCCTAAGACTACCCGGACTATATGGTTTGATGGGTGGATCGGAACCTATTTCAATTCCTAAATTTTCATCCAAGGATGGAAGATTAGGTAACGGTTTTGGTTGAGGCTCCGGTAATTAAAACTAGGAATTTCCCTAGAACTAAGAGTAAGGTTATCATTATAAGTATTCAAACCTATATCCTCTAGTTGTGTTTGGTTCAAAGGTTCTACCTCTATCGGGGCTCCTATAGTCTCATCTACTTCTTCCGGGTAAGTCACGGGCGGTGTGTGTGCCTCAAGTGATGATGGGAGTAGTGGGGTACTTTGTAGGTTTGTGTTATTTACCTCATCCTTCCTTGTGTCAAGATCACCTACATCCTCAACATGTGTTTCATTATAATCTAACCCTAACATTTTCCCAAGTATCTCACGTACTTCTCTAGGCATCTCAACTTCTATATCCGAATCATAAGGATCATCCTCAATATTATGACTACTATATACAAATTGCCCAAAAGATTCATCATCTGTTTCTTGAGATTCATCATCATCGATCATAAAACCTAGGTCTTTTTGATCAATGTGATCATGTTCGGCTACATCCTCCATCACATCAAGGTCACCTATAGGTTCATCTTGTACTATGGTAGTGCCTAACCATGACATGCAGCTAGGTGGCTCATACGAAACTATCCTAGGTGAGTATCGTATTTGATTCTGGAATATATCTGAGTATATTGAGTTTTCTGCATCATAACTTTGCTTTTGGATTTGTCTGTTCATGTACTGCTTATTAGAGTGAGCTTAATTCTTGAGCTTATAGTTGATTTGAGTGATTTTGTAGACTTCTGTGCTTGTTATTATTCCATCCCTGCATATCTGAGCTTGATTCATCATTATAAGGCTGTTCTTAAAGTTTCCTAGAGATTTGTTCACAAGTGCTTAACAATAAGCATTTGTGATAAGCAGTTTGGTCAGAAAAAGCACTAAATAAGCTGATTTTCATTTCAAAAATTTTCCTCAAGTTTCTTTTATTAATTTTGATTTTTTGGAATTTTTCCAGATTTTTCTGAGGCTTTTTACTATTTTTCTTATTTTCTTTTGATTTTATTCAATTTTTAATTAGTTTTTAATTACCAAAAAGCCATAAAAAGTCATTAAGGGTTCTGAAAAATACAAAAAGATTTTTAGAAATTCTTTTATAGTATTTTAGAATTTTCAGATTTGAATTTTTTATTTTTCCACCTTATTTTTCTATTTTTCTCCATTTTTAATTCATTTTTAATTCAAAAATTCAATTTTAATTCATAGAAAATAAAAGAAAAGTCTAAAAAATAATTTTCTTTTTCTGGAAATTCATTTTAATAGTTTAAGATTTTTAAAAAATATTTTCAATTTCGTAGGATAATTTTTAGATAATAGTCGCGTTTTAAATAACGCGGTTGCATTACCGTTTGTACGATTTAGAATTTCGTGCATTGTTAGCTTGTACTTTTTGCATGTTTTATCATTATTTGTGAATAATTGAATATCTTGATTGCCATTTTCACTCTATCACTCTTTGATACGTGGGAATCGCACCAGGCTTTACCTCTCAAGGGATCTTGAGAAGCTTACAACCCCCACAAGGTAGTGTACCTGATCGTTGTAGTATAGTATAGTGACAAGTACCGGGGGATTGATCGTTCAGCTTAGGAATAGTGTCGCTAGGATTAGAAAGCCTAATTACTAGTTCTAAAGATGAGGGAAGATTCTTTTTGTATTTTTATATTTTTTTAGAAAGCAAGTTAAAATCTCGGGTTTGAAGGATTTGGGCGGAATTAGTTGCTAATCAACTAACCCAATACTAAGATGCAATCAAAATAAAATACTAGAAATGAAAATAAACTAAATTATACTAAAGTTGTGAGCAGTAATTGGAGAAAATGTGTTTACTTAGATTTCACTACTCCCTAGACATCTTTTACACGTTAATTACTTGTTATAATTGCATGGATGACGGATCGTATTCCTTAATACCATTCATGGGGTGGCACACTTAACTCCCCAATTCTATGAGCTCTTATCTCCTCCTACACCATGCCCAGCACAACTATAGGGATTGTAAACAGTGGCTCATGCATTAAATACAACCAATAAAGACCTAGTGCGCGTCGGTTCATGTTTCTTAAGACGTTCAAGCATGTTACCAATTGGAGATCTGCCAGTTTTCTTAAGCCTAACATATAAATCATTCATCCAAGACAAGAATAAACAAGTAATCAACACATAATCAACATCTAGGTTTCATTAGATCTAAGCAAACACAAGATAGATCTAGCCTAGCATGATGGAATTAAGACAAGAACAAGATATAGACAACCAACACATAGACATATTGATTGAATTAAAAGAACACTTATCTTGATTACACATGCAAGGTATCAAGGGGTTGGAACCCTTGATAAACCTGTAAAGTTATACCAAAATCGTATTTAGGGTTTCTCCCAAAACTTCTCTCTTTAAATGTGAAAAATTAGAAAACTATATATAAGAAAAGGGGTCTGACGGCGTCAAGACCAAGCTTGTGACGCCGTCACCTCGCCGCCAAAACTAATCTCGGACTGCCTTGATCTACATTTGACGCCGTCAAGACTTAATCATTTCCAGGCCATCATGACTTTTACTCTTGACGCCCTACCTTCATGACGCCGTCAAATCTCTTCTGGATCGTCATGGAATTTTGCTCTTGACGCCGTTAGGGAGTTACTCTTGACGCCGTCACCTACTGTTCCCAGCATGGAAAATTAAGACTTTGGCGTTTTCTTCACTTTTATGCTCCAAAAACGTCCGAATTGCTTCCTTTTCCAGATTTCACTCCCAAAGTACCTAAAATCATAAAAGGAACGATTTAGGGCAATATTTGATCAAATAAATTCGAATTCGGGCTTAAATGACCCCCTAAAAACGGACCATTTTTCGCCTCATCACTCTTTCACTATTCACTTACACTACACGATTCCCAATTCAATAATTCGGATTTTCCATTCGAGCCTTCGTTGGGAGAACGACCCGAGAAATACTTTCACACGTATTTCTTTGGAATATATCTATACTATAATTGACTCGAATCAATGGTTTTGTCCTTCTGGTAACAGTAGACGCAAGTATCACACAACATTCAGGGTGCATGAAACAGAACATGCCAGACGAGCAACGATAGTCAGGTTTTCACTCATGTGGCCACGATAAATAGCATAATGTCAACTGTCATGCTGTGACATCTGTTATTCCAAAAAAATTGCGGCCACCGCCACAAGTATCTCCATCTCAGGAATACACAACCTTAATTGTAAGCCAAGGTAGTTTACTTTTGTTACCGCCACTTTATTAGCTACATTTATTAGTTTCTAATACATAAAGCACATTACTTATTGCCTTTGGTTATAATATACTTATTGCTTATATTGGACAAACTATTAGGTGCTGCCACATGTGATTGCTCAATCCCTGCTCCAGCAAAAGACTCTGATCACATCTGTTGCAAGGTTTTTTTTCAGGTTGCACGAGCAATACACGAGTTGTGCATAGGCGTGTTGCTAGATGTGTTTCACACAACCATAGAAAGTCACCAGTTATCCCAGGTGAAGCAGGTATAACTAACCACTCTGACTTCAGCGTTGACACAACAATGGAAGAAATCATGATCGCCCAGCTAACACCACAATCACGCAAGATATTTCTGTCCAAACAGATCCTTAAAAGTGTATTTCCTTAAACAGCCCTTTAACAACTCCTATCCAAACAGACCTTTAAAAGTGTTTCTGGCCAAGCAACGTTAATAATTTTTTAGCACATGTTTTAATTGCAAAATTTCCTGCGCGAAGTTAATAAAAATAAAACTAGTAGATGGTCTCTCTTTCCTTTTTTTTTTCAAGATTCAAGAAGCTCTGAAAGTTTATGCAGTCTTGCCCTAAATAGTTTATTTGTGCATAAGTTTTGAAAGGAGCCTCTTTCATGAAGACTTATTTATCCAAAATTGGTCTACTTTGTCTCTTTTTCATCCAATCAAGCAGTGTCATGAATAACACATTACGTTGTAATGAAATTATTAATAACGAATTCATAGCAGTGATTTATTTCTAAGTCAGCAAACGAAATCATGATATACAACCATTAGTTTTTTTTCTTCCAGATGAGCTGTTGGACTTGCTGCTCAAGCTCAATCAACTGCTACTTTGAACACTTCGACACGCGACGAAGATAAAGTTAGACTTTATGAAGTTCTCACGGTAAGTATTCATGAAGTCATTAACCATAACTTATCATTTGTTAATGTGCTACTTAATGGGAGAAGTTCTCCCAGAGAGCATATGGCATACCATTATATGTCAAACCTACCTAATCATCAGATAAAAAGTATCAAAATTAGATTTTATGTTTGGATGGTTCCTATTTTTTTTTTTTTTTTTTTGACATATTGATCAACAACTATCTATTAAAATTTTCCTATGAAAATTATCTACTTATTGCTACATGGGTCTGTAAGTCGAACAAACGCTTATTAAGCTACCTATTATTGAGCTTATTATACTACAGCCAATGGCAAAGCTAAACTATGGGGTTGTTTCTTTAAGCTTATTTGTGGGATATGAGCTTATGTGATTTCGGCTTATTTTTCATATGCTCAATTTTTATGCCTCAAAATAAGCCGGAAAATTTGAGACAATAAAATTTATTATTCTTTAAGCATTGCTACCTGATGATCTTCTCAAACGAGTTTTCTAATTCTTCCAGGTATATACGTTGACAATGAAGTTAGAGCTGTATTCTACTTGCAAATGATCCGGTCAATGTAACTGATGTTATTGAGTTGAGCTTAAACCTATTGGTGTTTCATGTCTATGACTGAACAAGGATTTATTAAATCCATTTAACTATCATCATTGTTTTTCAAATTGAATTAAGAGTGAAAGACCAATGGTATATTAAAGTTTTTTTAGAAAATGTAACTTATGTATTTATATATCTAGAAACTGTATAATAAAGCTTCTTACATCAATTCTATATTTTCTTTGATGTCATTTGAGTTTGAAGATGCATATGTATTGTGGCAGTTTGAAGATGCAAATATGCTTGCAGCTAAGAGACATGCAATTTCGTGGGATGCAAGATGAGACTATCAAGTACTCTTTAGCAGAATTAAATGTGTAGATATGTTTTTTTTTTTTTTTTTTTTTGTTTTTTTTTTTTACAACACACATCAGGGAATACTTCTTTGGGAAAACACCCTGCGGCAACGTGCGGGTTTCCCAACTCGTTTATTCTATATTATACATTGAATCCCAAACATTTATAACTTTACAAAGATATTGCGCACGTAATTTTTATTTTTAACAATATAGTCTCACATTTGATTTTTCAACTTTAAGAAATAATTATATTTGATAAACCATATGTTATGATGTGAGATATACGTCAAACTATATTATATGTAATAAATATATATAAAAAAAAATGTACATACCAAGGAATACATTCCTACCTTTACATTTTCATTTGATCTAATAGCTAGGATTAACCATATTAATTTAAAAAAAAATACAATTATCTGTCAAGAGTGTATCCGTAATTTCACACAAAAAACAAAATGTCTATCTACCACACCTGCCTCGTCATAACTTCTCTCACCAAACACACAGTTTACACATGCATAATCAATTAAAAATCTCAAAAACGTGCCATAGATCAACTAAAAATACAAAATCTAACCGTAAAATCACACTAAAATGAATTATACTAAAGCTGACGATGCAATGTTAGAACAATACACAATGAAAGATGCTACTGTTGAAGTTCCGACTGAACAACTGGTCATAAATGCGGTTCAACGTCCAGTTTTACATAGATTGATTGAACTTTGTTTATGAAAACAATGAATGAGACACGAAGGGCAAACCAATGACATGGAGTATGTTAACATGGTGAGACAACGGTCGATAAGGGCAACTACAGCCGGGTTCACGGCTAGGTCCATTGCAAGGGGATAACAACTTGTATAACTTGGATCGACATGTCGAAAGATGATTTTGGACATGTAACATATTGGTTGTTTGTACAAAGTTTTTTTTTTTTTGCTTAAAATTTTTCTTTTGTATATGACTTATGTTCAATAAAACAGTTATATAAGAAACTTTTGTTGTAAATTATGGAAGATTTTGTAGAGAAAGGGAAACATAAACATAATCTTGTATGATTTGGATCTCCAATAACTCCTTAATTTTATTTACATAACTGTGACAAATTTTGTATGTGATTATGCCAATAACAATTCAATTCAATAATATGAAACAAGTGTAAGAAATTAGGAGCAAACTTAACATAGTTTAGGGACTTAAGTGTACTTTATAATTAGATTTGGTGATAGACTAGAACTATGATTAGTTAGCTTGGAGTGCAAGGTAAGCTAATGTTTCTACCCCCTCATCTCTATAAATAGAGATGAGGAGGGATGCTAGTTAAAAATTCTTCTTCCTCGTTGTAATGGAGACATTACCCGCAGATATGGAAGTAGGTGATAATACTGCTTTGATGAAGAAGGCATATTGTACCTTTATTCTATGCTTGGGAGACCGAGTTTTACGGGAAGTTACCAAGGAAACAACTATTGCAGGAATTTGGATGAAGTTTACTAGTCTGTATATGACTAAGTCCTTAGCAAACAGACTATATCTGAAGAAGAATCTGTACACATATTATATGAGTCCAGGTACGAAACTGGATGATCATATAGATGAGTTTAATAAGTTGATACTTGATTTGGCGTATATTGATATCGAGATTAAGGATGAGGATCAAGCACTTATGTTACTTAAGTCGTTGCCATCATCTTACAAAAACTTTGTGGAAACATTGTTGTATGGGAGGGAATCCTTGACAATGGAGGATGTTCTTGCAACTCTGAATTCAAGGGGCTTGAAGAAAAGAACTGAAGGTACAAAGGAAGATACTTGTGACGGGTTATATGTAAGTGAAGGGTCAGATCATTCAAGGAAAGCTCATTCTGGTAAAAGTTCATGGTTTAAGTCAAGGGCTAGAACTAGTTAACTCAAGTGCTTCATATGTCATTCAGAGGATCATCTGAAGAGAGACTGTCCAAGGAAGAAGTCAAGTGGGTTCGTCAAGAAGGGTAAGCATGATCAGGATTCTGATTCTTCTGATGACGAGGGTAGTGCCTACTTTGGAGAAGCCTTGGTGATGGTCGGGAATGATGAGATGGCTGAATTGGTAATCGATTCAGGTGGGTCTTATCATATGACACCTAGGAGGGATTTCTTGTATGACTTCAAGGATGTTGATGGTGGTTTAGTTCAATTAGATAATAACAGGACATGCACTATCAAAGGGATAGGAAAAGTGAAGATACAGTTGAATGGTGGTTCAAGCTTTATACTGAAAGATGTCAGATATGTTCCAGGGTTAAGGAAAAGATTGATTTCATTAGGTACTCTTGAAAAGGAGTGTTATACTGTGAAGATGCAGATGGGTAGAGTCAAGGTGATCAAAGGTTGTCTGGTTATGTTGGGTTTATTGATTTAATGATACAAAACAAGAAGAATGAAACAATAAGGACTTAAAGTGACAAAGGAAGAATTTTTCAATTAATGAAGAATAAAACCCAGGGGACTTGCTTGCAAAAGAAGCTTTATTTATTAATCCTACGTAGTAATTTGTAAACCCTAAATCTCTATTATATAAAGAGATCAAGGGTTAGGGTTTTAATATTAAGTCTCCCATTATGTAGTCATTAAAGGTATGTGTGTGTAACCTAGACGTAGGTTATAAACGTCTAGTGTTAGAGTTAGTTCATATCCTCTAATATCTGAGGTGTCTTAGATCCCTGTTACAGTTAGGTAACACATTATATTCTGATCAAATATAATTGGAGGTGATTGGGAAAAACCTTGTTGTCAATAACTTTGATTTGTTTTAATTCCGCTGCGTATCATGTTATTATCATTGTTATTGTTTAACCCTAGATGCTCAAAACGATCCAAGGAGTCTAACAAACTCCACAGGTTATGATGATTGGGATCAAGAAAGAGAACTGTGTGTATACTCTTGAAGCAAAAGTGATGACTTTTGGTATACAAAAGCAAGGAGGTTAAAAACAAGTTGGGTTCAAACAAATTGGTCATAAACAAGTTGGGTTCAAACAACTTGGTCCTGGTGTTAAAACAGGAGTCCATGGAGTACAGGTTGATGAACGTGTTTGGTTTGAGGTGGAATTGCAGGGAGCTCAAAGGAATCGTGAAGCTGAGGTTTATCAGGTTAGTAACGATGATGTTGTAGTGGCTCAAATAAAGTTGGAGGACAAGCAACTTGAAGGAAAGACAAACACGGACAGCTTGGTAAAGGAGCAGGAAAAGGTACACATTTGTATAAAGGTGGGAGCTGACATTACGGTAACCGGAGTACCTGGTCAAGAGGGTGCTGAGGGTAATGTTGCTGAAAAGAATAAAGTGAAGGAGTCTAAGAAAGCTAATCTTGGAAAATTACTGAAGTACAATGCTTAGTCGACAAGGTGGTCCCCAGTTCGAGGTTCCAACACCAGAAAAGATGCTGAGTATCGGTTATGTTTAAATATTACTCCTAAGGTGGAAATTGTATGAAATTAGGAGCAATCTTAATATAGTTTAGGGAGTTAATGTAATTTGTAATTAGATTAGGTGATAGACTAGAACTAGGATTAGTTAGCTTGGAGTGCAAGGCAAGCTAAGATTTCTACCCCCTCGTCTCTAAAAATAGAGATGAGGGGGGATGCTAGTCAAAACATTCTTCTTCCTCGTTGTAATAGCTTTATCAGGTTTTCAATAAAGGTTTGGTACGAGGATAATAACTCGCGATCTCGTGTTCCGCAATCGAAATTCGGGTTGTTGTCGAGGTTTTTCAACAACAAGTTATTTAAGAAAATTGTAGTTGTATTCTATATTGCAAGTTCCACAGTTTATGTTTTAGGTAGTGTTTGAGACTTTGAGTCTGGCTTTTATGTCGCGTTCTTGAGTCTCTTAAAAGATGAGAATAAAAGTATGGTTAAAGAATAATAAAAAGGATAAATGAAAAGAAAGAAAGTTGATTTTTTATTTTATATTCTCGAGTTGAAAGAAAATGAACGAAAAATTAAGAAAGTTGTGTTCTAAAGTTTGGAGGAAAGAAAAAAAAAGACATAATTATAGTTTGGTCATTTAAAACAAAGACAAGATATATAACACAAGAGATATAAAATGATTGGGGTTATATGGATTTTATAAAAAATAGTTTAGGTGTAAAGTAGTTTTCTTCCTGTTTAGGTATGGTATGTAAATCGGTTTAGAGATGGGATACAAATGGTTTTTTGTTCGGTTTCCCGTGATGAACGGTAGAGACCCGATGAGATTGATGAAGATCAAGAAGGTTGGGTAACACTTAAACAAAGACCATACTTTACTACTGTGAGACAATATTTGCCAAAGTGTGTGAAACTTGTGAAGTTGTGTGTGTCAAGGAATGATCAACGGCTGTGAAGAAGCCAAGTGTTAATCATCTAGGGAGCAGACAAAGAGGACGTGTGGTCAACATTCCTTGGCTCGTAATTGAGAGTAATCTATTTCCTCTTTTGTTGCTCGTGTGTTCCCCATTATGTCACGTCAGACTCGTACATTTTTGTCGTTAGTGACAGTTGGGAACAGTTGTCTCTTGCGAATTTACTATGCGGCCTGAGAAATGTTACCAGGCCTAGCTCGACCTGAATTTGGATAGTTCTTGTTAGGATTGACTCGCGAACTCTTGTTGTTTGGGCTTGATTCGAGCGTGTGTTTAGTGGTCTTGAGCCACTAATAATGGTACGCTATCAAGTCCGTGGGTCATTCAGATCATGCATTATGAAATGAAGTTGTATATTGTTTAATGAATTATGTAGGTCATTCAGATTGTAATCCATAACAATTACCAAACAATTTATTTTTGTTCGGAAGCAATTTGATACAGAGCTTTAGAGTGTGTTTCTTTTCCACTTAATAAGTAGACCCGAGCTTTGTTTCCTCTTATTGTGAAAGTCCAAAAAAACTTATCTCTATCAACTAAAAGTCTAATGCGGATATCTATCCAAAACACATTGATTTAAAAGTCTAATATAAATCTCTCCAAAATGCTTAATAATCAATTCGTTTAATCAAAGTCTCACTACTCATACGACTTGCTGGGCCCATGCATAACACATTTTCAAAAGAAATTTGCTACATCCACATAAAGTTTACACAAAAAATCCCCACTCGCTGACATGTCAGCGGGTGATTGGTTTTTTGTGGGAAATCCCACAAAAAACCAATCACCCGCTGACATGTCAGCGAGTGGGGATTTTTTGTGTAAACTTTATGTAGATGTAGCATGCCTCAAAAATCGGTTTGTTTTGGCTTTGTCATGTTTCAGTAATATATTTTTGCTTTAAGGAGGATTAAAAAATAAATAAATAAATAAATAAATAAATAAAAAATAAAAAAAAACTATATTGCGTGTATACGACTTTTATACAGTATTTTAATATTTCTACTGAAATAAAATTACAAATACAATGAGTCACTTTATTTTGCATACTCTAATTTTGGTGCATACCAATGGACAAATCTCCACCATTCATCTATTTTGATCTAATGATGGAGATTAACCTAAGATTAAATGAGAAAACATAAGTACATGTTTTTTCCCCTTTCTTTCTTTTTCTTTTTGTCTTTTTGATAATTTTTTTTTTCTTTCTTTTCTTTTTTGTTCTTTCAGTTCGTAGTTATTATTTTTTTTTTCCTTTCTGTTTTGTCTAATTCACATAGCTCTTTTTTTCTTTTTTTATTTTTTTTATTTTAATTCACTTTTCTTTTAGTTCACTTTTTATTTAGTTCAATTTTTTCCTGTACGTTTTTTCTTCTTCTTTTTTTTTTTCTTTTTTTTTTCATACGTCTTTTACTGTTTTCATATGTTTTCGCCCGTTTTCTTACGTTTTCGTCCATTTTCATACGTTTTTCGTCCGCTTTCTAACGTTTTCGCCCGTTAATGTCTGTTTTCATACGTTTTCATCTGTTTTCTTACATTTTCGTTTGTTTTCATAAGTTTTTGTCCGTTTTCATACATTTTCGATCATTTTAGTACGTTTCGTCTGTTTTCTTTCGTTTTCGTCCATTTTTCATACATCTTCGTCTGTTTTCAAACGTCTTTTTACGCTTTCATACGTTTTCGTCCATTTTCATACATATTCGTTCGTTTTCATCCGTTTTATTTCGTTTTCATACATTTTTATTTGTTTTCGTCCGTTTTTTAAATGTCTTTTGCCATTTTCAGATGTTTTCATATGTTTCTAAATATCACAAGTAATATTCTAAATATCACAAGTGATGTTCTGAATATCACAAGTTATATTCTGAATATCACAAGTGATATTTTGTGATATTCTAAACATCATAAGTTATATTATGAATATCACAAGTGATATTTTGTGATATGCAGAATATCACAAGTGATATTCTGAATATCACAAGTGATTTTCTGTGATATGCAGAATATCACAAGTGATACTACGAGTACCACAAATGATATTCTGGATATCATAAGTAAAATTCGTCCATTTTTCATACGTCTTCGTCCGTTTTCAGATGTGTTTTACGCTTTCATACCTTTTCATTCATATTCATTCGTTTTCTTACGTTTTCGTTCGTTTTCATCCAATTTTCAAACGTTTTTGTCCTTTTCATACATGTTTTGCACTTTCACATGTTTTCTTCCGTTTTCATACTTTTTCGTCCGTTTTCTTACGTTTTCGTCTGTTTTTTCATTCATTTTCGTCCGTTTTTAAATGTTTTTTTTGCCATTTTCAGACGTTCTCATATGTTTCTAAATATCACAAGTGATATTCTGAATATCATAAGTTATATTCTGAATATCACAAGTGATATTATGTGTTATTCTAAACATCACAAGTTATATTCTGAATATCACAAGCGATATTCTGTGATATTCAGAATATCACAACTGATATTCTAAATATCACAAGTGATTTTCTGTGATATGCAGAATATCGCTAGTGATAATATGAGTACCACAAATGATATTCTGGATATCATAAGTAATATTCGTCCATTTTTCAAACGTCTTCGTCCGTTTTCAGACGTATTTTACGCTTTCATACGTTTTCATACATATTCATTCATTTTCTTACATTTTCGTTCGTTTTCATACGTTTTCATCCGTTTTCTTTCGTTTTCGTCTAATTTTCAAACGTTTTTGTCCTTTCATACATGTTTTTACACTTTTATACGTTTTCTTCCGTTTTAATACATTTTCGTCCGTTTTCTTACGTATTCGTCCATTTTTTCATTCGTTTTCGTCCATTTTTAAATGTTTTTTGCCATTTTCAGACGTTCTCATATGTTTCTAAATATCACAAGTGATATTCTAAATATCATAAGTTATATTCGGAATATCACAAGTGATATTATGTGTTATTCTAAACATCACAAGTTATATTCTGAATATCACAAGTGATATTCTGTGATATTCAGAATATCACAACCGATATTTTAAATATCACAAGTGATTTTCTATGATATGCAGAATATCACAAGTGATACTATGAGTACAACAAATTATATTCTGGATATCCTAAGTAATATTCGTCCATTTTTAGAGGTGTTTTTACGCTTTCAAATGTTTTCGTCTATTTTCATACATATTCGTTCGTTTTCTTACGTTTTCATTTGTTTTCATACGTTTTCGTCTGTTTTCATCCGTTTTCTTTCGTTTTCGTCCAATTTTCAAACATTTTTGTACTTTTCATATATGTTTTTACACTTTCATACGTTTTCTTCTGCTTTCATACATTTTTGTCCATTTTTTACATTTTCGTCCATTTTTTCATTCGTTTTTGTCTGCTTTTTAAATGTTTTTTGCTATTTTCAAACGTTTTCATATGCTTATAAATATCACAAGTGATATTCTGTGATATTCTAAACATCACAAGTTATATTCTGAATATTACAAGTGATATTCTGTGATATTCAGAATATCACAGGTGATATTCTGAATATCACAAGTGATTTTCTGTGGTATGCAGAATATCACAAGTGATACTATGAGTATCACAAATGATATTTTGGATATCATAAGTAATATTCTGTGACATTCAGAATATCACAAGTGATATTCTGAATATCATAAGTGATTTTCTGAATATGACAAGTGATTTTCAACAAATGTTTTGTAACATGAAAATCGCAAGTGATATTCTGAAAATCACAAGTGATAGATATTCAGAAAATCACAAGTGATATTTAGAATATCACCATTGATATTTAGAAAATCACAAATACTATTCTGAATATCAATTGTGATATTCAGAAACGTATAAAAACGGATGAAAACGTAAGAGAACGGATGAAAACGTAAAAAAAACGAAGTAATACATATGAAAACGGACGAATACATATGAAAACGGACAAAAACATAAGAAAATCACAAATGATATTCAGAATATCACAAGTGATATTCTGGATATCACTGAATATCACTTGTGATATGCGGAAATCACTTGTAATATTAAGAAACGTAAGAAAATTGATGAACATGTTTGAAAACGAACGAATACGTATGAAAACGGACAAAAACGTATGAAAGCGTAAAAGGACGTATGAAAATGTACAAAAACGTATGAAAAATGGACGAAAACGAAAGAAAACGGATGAAAACGGACGAAAACATATTAAAAAGAACAAAAACGTAAAAAATCGAACGAAAACGTATGAAAACGGAAGAAAACGGACAAAAACGTAAGAAAACAAGCGAAAATGTATGAAAGCGTAAAAACACGTCTGAAACGGACGAAAACAAAAGAAAAATAGATGAAAACGAACAAAAACACAAGAAAACAGAGGAAAACGTAAGAAAATGAATGAAAACGGACGAAAATGTATAAAAACGGATGAAAAAGTCTGAAAATAGACGAAAACGTCTAAAAATGAGCAAAAACATAAAAAATGGACAAAAACGTCTTAAAACAGACGAAAACGTATATAAACATATGAAAACAGACAAAAATGTATGAAAACAGACGAAAATGTTTGAAAACAGACGAAAACGTATAAAAAGAGACGAAAACGTAAAAAATGTATGAAAACGGATGAAAATATTTGAAAACAGACGAAAATGTATGAAAGTGAAGAAGGGAAAAAACGTGAATTAAAAAAAAAAACATGAATTAGAAAGAAAAAAAACATGAATAAGAAAAAAAAACAAAAGAAAATAAAAGAAGAAGAAGCGTGAAAAAAGAAGACACTAAAAAAACAAAAAGAAAGGAAGGGAAAAAAAAGAATAATAAAAAGGATAAAAAGACAATGAGAATATATATATATATATATATATATATATATATATATATATATATATATATATATATATATATATATATATATGTATGTATAGACTTAAGTTTCCATATTTAATCTTAGGTTAATCCCATCATTAGATCAAACTAGATAAATGGTGGAAAGTCAAAAGTTATTTATAGATTCAACTTTTACCATAAAACACATCAATCAATCTTAGCCACTTATTTCTTTTTATCAAAATAAAAAAATAAACTTTCACTCTTTTTTTAAAACTTAAATATTTCGCAAACCGTAAATCGTCAAGATATAAAAAAAAATACCATCGCGACGAGAATTAAATTATCTTCCTATAGACATGCATTGTTCTATACTTTCGACGAATTTTTTTTTTTCGATAAACTTTTTTTTTTCCCAGAAAAATCATATATGATTCGTAAGAATCATATATGATTCGATTTTAACAAATCATATATGATTCTTACGAATCATATATGATTCTTAAAAAATCATATATGATTCGTAAGAATCGAATCATATATGATTTTTTACGAATCATATATGATTTTTACGAATCATATATGATTCTTTCTGGGCGGAAATTAAAAAAAAAAAATCGTCGAAAGTATATAACAATGCATATCTATAGAAAGAACATTTAATTCTCGTCGCGATGGTATTTGTTTTGTAGCTTGAAGATTTACCGTTTGCAAGATATGTTGTTTTGAAAAAAAATGTGAAAAATATAAATGGATGGCTATGATTGGTTGATAGGTTCTATTGCATGTATGGGTTCTTCATAGATCTCAACTCAAAAAATCATATATGATTCGTAAAAATCGAATCATATATGATTTTTATGAATCATATATGATTCTATCTGGGCGGAAATAAAAAAAAAGTTCGTCGAAAGTATATAACAATGCATATCTATAGAAAGATCATTTATGTAACAATTCGCATTTTCAGGTTAATTTCTATTCCCGAAAATTTCACTATTTATTTTTACTATTCACTTTTACTATTCATTTTCCGAAATTTGATGTTTATTTCATATTCTCGTGTGATAAATCATTTCCATGGCAAAATAAAAGTTTGACACTCATCAGATCATTTTCGCGAAAGTTACTAAGGAACTACACGTTTTAGGGTAAAACGTCATTAAAAAATCCTACGCACAACGAAACTCGACCGCGTTAATTTTTCCCGCATCAGAAAAATGTTTGATACACTCATGATTTATTTGAGAATTAATCATGACTAAGAAAAATTTGACCAAATAAACCCTCGGCCGTGAGAAACAGAAATTTTCGTTTTTAAGCGCTTTTACTTAGCCATAACCTTAGCCTATACCTGCACCGCGTTTCTAAGACGATTTGAGTTTTCACATTTTTGGAAAAAGTCAACATATTTTTCCCTCCTCCTTTGACCAAAAACCATTCCTTGATTATATAAATCATTCCTTGATTTTTAGGCTTACGGTTTTATGTTTTAAAGACATTAAATACCAACCGACACTAGACTGAGCCTGGTCTAGACATTATAAGTCATTTTAAATCATTATTATCATATTAGAAAAGTAACATTTTACTTTTCTCAATTTTACACAATATTCGTACGTTTCACGTATTACGCGTTTTAGACCCGTGTTTCCAGTTTTAGCAAGGTTTTAGCACTCCCAATGGAACCTACCACTCATTTTATATTTTATTATGGTGTATATTGACATGTTTAACCATTCTTTCAAGTTTCACATTTTTACGATACCCGGTATTACGTTTTATGGCTTAATCATTTACGGTTAGCATTTTACGGAGTCAAAACTAACTCAATATCTAGGATAATATCACCAAAGGCCAACTCATCCCTCCCTATCCTTATGAACCGCCAATAGGGGGGGAGAGTCACCCCTTGGTGTGGCTTAATCTCATGCAAAGTGAGATGTTTACATGTGTACAAGCTTACTTGAGAAGCTTTGCATAGTCATGTATTGTAACCTCCTTAAACTCATATATAACCCCCTCCCCTCCCCTTGTTGCCGTCCCATATCAACCACACCAGCACCATCTCCTTAGCAAATATTACTTCTAGTTTCATGCAAGAATCAAGTGCAACATCAACATAGAAACCCTAGTTTGGTTTTAAGTAATCAAAATACTTCCAAACCCTAGAAACTTTGGTGATTTCTCTTGAGTTTAGATCTACTCAAGTCACCTCAACTTTCATCATCTCTCTTTCAAGAATACAAGTGTAGAAAGATTGCTTGACGTGAAGTAGAGTGAAACATAAATCAATCAAAGTCCTTACCTTACATGTTACTTACCTTTATTTGTTGAAAGCCAAAAGTTGTAAGCAAACCCTAACATACTTCTTGTTAAATATCATTTTCATGCTATTTATATTTCATTCCTACTATATTTTGTCTTGTGATTATGTTCATGATGTGTAAAAATGGGTGAAACAAGTATTGATATATAAATGTTAACTTATGTTATTTAAACAAGTAAACTAATAACTTTCTTGGTGAAATCTGACCAAAATGGTATAATCATGATTTTGGACAATTACATATTGTAGTAGAGGACTTAACAAGGAAAACATAGCAATTTGAATCACCTAAAACGAGTATACGAGTCAAAAGTTATGGCCATAAGAAGTTAGCGAAACCAAAACGCCAAAACTGCCAAACACAACCTGTAAACGATCTAACCCTTTTGAAAGTGGCACTTCTGGTCCGATTCATCAAAAACTTAAAACACGAAAGTTGTCCGGAACGACGTTTTCGTTTAAGGGTAAAGAAGCTCGAGCCCTGAAAACGCTTTTAGAGTGATATTTTTCTTCAAATTCTTAACAGCTCATTTTTATACCAAATGACCATGTAATAGTTATGACTAAATGAAACCAAGAGGTCTAATGACCTAAAACCAAGACCACAACCATGGCTAAGGCCAAGGTTAAGTCTCAAGACCATGGAACAATGATCAAGGTCAAAGCAAGGCCATAACTAAAGACCATATTAACTTACCTAGGCGAAAACATGAACTAACGAGTTAATGGCAATATAAACCTCCAATTTGGATCTACTCTATCAAAATAACCATGAGACTAATTGCAATAACAATCTTCATCCAAAAGTAACTTTTCGGATCAAAACTTATATATACATATTTTATCAAATACTACAATAGTAGGGAGCCTCATGTGAGGAGTTCATTAAGTAAGCCGTCGAGATGAGTTGTGGATTTACGAATTAAAGTGTCCTGGCTCCTTGAACGTTTACTACATGACTTCTGAATTATGTCGGCCCGAACGGTAGTAAGCGATATATAAACTATACATGTTTCATAAACCATTTTTTTCAAAGACTTACACTATACTAAGTACTACATCATGGACTAAATGCAAGACATATATAGGCAATTCTTCATATTCTTTACTCCAATCCTAAGTCGCAACATTCTATTATAGGTTGCTCGTAGAAACCTTCACGATTCGACTATCACATTCACTACTTGCTATTTAACTTAAGGTGAGTTCATAGCCCCACTTTCCATTACTTAATTGTTTTACAAACCCTTGGGGGGGAATATATGCTATTTTAAACCGAACACAATGCTTTAAAACTGTATGTTGCATGATTGTTTTATTATTACTAAGTACCATCCTTGCCAATTCTAGGCCCCATATCATGAACCATTTAATCACTAGTATTAGTGAGCACGAGTATTGTGAATAGGCCTATTGGGATTGACGAATCCCATTTGTTTGACTAGATGAGTTCAAACAAATGCACTATATTTGAAACATTAAGTATGACGGCAAAGTACTTACCGGGGCAACAAAACCGCCGATTGATATTGGTACCCGTTAACGTATTGGTTAAATGAGCTTAGTATATAATAATAACTGTTTTGTTTTCCAACCATGAGTATGAGTCTAATTAACTCATACTACCAACATATTGTGTTCAACCATTAAACAAACTCTATGAATATCACTCAACCTTTGTGTTGACCTTTTAAGCATGTATTTCAGGTCCATGATAATCAAGAATGGAGCGGAGGGGCACGGACTAAATGAAGAAGGCTATAAACTACTTTGTCATTCGATAAAACATCAAAAGACTTTATATTGATGTATTTTGTAAACATGGAACCTTTTTGGGACCTAACTATGTAAACTCTGATATATTTGAATAAATTAGAATGATAACTCTTTTTAAAGCGACTCGGTTAGAGATTGTTTTATATTATTATGACTGTTGTGCTGTCAAATAACACCCAAGTTGAATTCCGCTGCATCATGAATTGGGGGTGTTACAATTTAATTCTCGTCGCGATGGTATTTGTTTTGTAGCTTGAAGATTTACCGTTTGCAAGATATGTTGTTTTGAAAAAAAAAATGTGAAAAATATAAATGGATGGTTATAATTGGTTGATAGGTTCTATAGCATGTATGGGTTTTTCATTGATCTCAACTCTTTGTCTATTGATATGCATCAAAATAAAAGTATGTATTTGAATTTTTTTCATAGAATATAATTCCCTTCAATTTTAATGAAGGTTGTTTGAACAATTCTAAAGTTAATTATCGCTATCCGTATAGTCATTTTCACACAAAACATAAAAATGTTAATTACATGCATCTTGCATGTTCCCGCAAGTCCGCAACGCACCAGTGTATTACTTTGTGTTTCCTAAACAGTTATAATAAATTCTGTACTATATATCTTAACAAATTTTGTTTGTTAGATGTATTGTTTAAAAAGGTTCTGTTAAATAACAATTCCTTTAAATTCTAATTCTTTAGACATATACAAATTTCATTTTCGAATCAAAAGGCCAGGTCCTAAAGGATCTAAAGGATCTAAAGGATTTATGAAGGACCATTGACCTAATGATATCTGAGCAGGGGCGGAGCTAGAACTTTTTTGTCGATGGGGCAAATATGATAACTTTTAGAAACTACGCTAAAAATTGGTACGTTGGGGAGCAAATTACAAAAATAACTGAAATTTTTCAAAAATTTACACTACAATTTTTTTCGCCGGGGGTCACGTGACCCCCGGACCCCCTTATCTCCACCCACGTATGTGAGTAAGACGTTGTGAGTTAATTTCTCGATTAAAACATACATGAGTTATTGTGTAAGATAACAATTTGTTTAAAGTTTTGGTTAACTTGCCTTCAAATTACTAATTTAAATAGACTAGCTGGTCTATTACAATGAATGAAGAAGATATACAATAGGCCAAGATGGGCGTCTTTATGTCTCAATTCTCAATAGTTTATTGATGATTATTTACAAATTTCTATTACTACTAGCTAATGCTATGGTCAAGTTCAATCTATATATTAAATGATGATTGTTTATTGATGCTTGTTAGTCAACAAAAATAGGCCGTTAGCCATTTCAATATACCATCCCTTTGCCCTATCCCCTCCATGTCTATATCTATAAATATAGTTATAATGTTATATGAATGTCTTGTGTATGTATAACAAATATTCCTTTCCAAAGTATGTGACATGTTCCCTGGATATTCAAGCATATCAAGTTATGCTATATCAATGGCTACTTTTTTGAGATGGGCATGGGATTTCATCACTCATCTTTCATTTTATCAGCAAAGAGTACAATTTCAAGTTGAGCAAAAGCAACACGAGCTCGGTGTCATGCAGTTTCACGAGAAGTTAAACTCCACAGAGCCCGTTGACTGTGCCGTATGCTTGTCCAAGATAGAAGAAGATGACGAGATTAGTGTCTTGCGTTGTGATCATCTTTTCCATAAAGGATGTTTGGACCGTTGCGTTGAGTATAGGCACACAACGTGTCCTTTGTGTAGGGATTTTCTAGCCGGGCCAAGGATGGTTTGCGAGCTTGGTCGAGAACTACTCTTGTTTAGTTTTTATTCGAATAATAGTTCGAGTGATGATGATTATGGGAGATGGTGGATCCGGTGATATATATATGTATGCATGGATATCAATGAAATAGAATCTAATGACATATAATTGCATCTCTAACTCGATCTTATATATATAGATTAAACTTTGTACCACAAACGTACACAATAATCAACTCATCATACATGTATATAAGTATGTGTTTTCGGTTAATTGCATGTACTGATGTAGTGATGTACATGCTATGCACAAGTTACTTATGTAACAATGAAACTGATGGTAAGAGCACTGGGTGTGGCAACAAGGCCTTGGCTCCCCATTCGGGCCCCACCATGCCACATCACCAAAACACCTCAACTTCAACAAACCACAACAAACCCTCCCCCCCTCACCAAATAACAAACCTCCACTTCCCCATTCGGGCCCCACCTCTTACACATTTATTTTTTTATTCATTTCATTAAATAAATTAAATCCATTTCACAAATACTAAAAAATAACAAAACATACTAATTTTATTTCATCAAATAAAAAAGTTACAATACGGAAAAAAAAAACATACGACTTGCGGAAAAAAAAAAAAAAAAAAAAAAAAAAAAAAACATACGATACGGCACGAAAATAAATACTTAACATAAACCAACAAACGATACAATAATACAAAGGCGATTAATTGATAAATCGGTTCCAGATGGTGTTGCTCTTCAAAATCAACCAAACCTGAAAATATTTGAAAGCTCTCCCATGATACAAAGGGCGCGTGAGGTGTACCTCAAAGGAAAACAAGATCGCAGGAACAGAAGAGCCGAATGGCGTTGGGCTCAGGGACTTCCACCTGTCCCATCCAGTGAGGACGACTCAAGTGCCTCATACTCGAGTCAGGAGGGATACGTGTCGGATGATTCATTTTATTGAATCATAGTTTTTATTATCGTATGCTACTTTAAGGTTTTTAATTTTCGTTTTTAAGTTTAATCTTGTTATCGTATTTGTAAAATAATTGTACGTTGTTTCAAGTTATTTTAATCCTATGTTTAATATAGTTGTATTATTCAAAAAAATATACGTATAAAAACCATACATATACATATACATATACATTTTACAAATCAAAACACACATATACATATATACATGTTACAAAAAAACCATACATATATAAATACATTTTACATTATTAAAAGTGTAAAAAAAAAAAAAAAAAAAAAAAAAAAAAAAAAAAAAAAAAAAGAAACAGACTTTTGTCAGACAAAGAAGCTCGTCGTCCCGACGAGGAGTTTCCCAACGGCGAGCCACTTCCGGTGTGGCGGCGAGCAACGGCTCGCCGTTGGCACCTCCAGCTCGGACGGCGAACTCCCATTCGTTGTCCACACCCAGTGCTCTAATTACTACATAATTTTGAGCAGTTTACTGGTAGTTAACTGTGTCAAATTTTTGTAACTGGGTATATTTTATCAATCTAGCCCTAAAATGAAAATGAAATATAAAAGTCGGCCAAATTCAGTAAGATGCATAAAAAAACTCATAATCATTTATCAAAAAAATTATATTGTGAGTAGATAACATAGCTTAATGACGAAGGGCCTATATATGTCTCAATGTTATAACGTTGTGTGAGATAAATAGTTGTCATTTTAGAAAAATAAAAAATTAATTATAGAGCTTAATATCATAGTTTTATACTTAATAAATCATGGAATACCGTTCATACCACACAAAAAATATTATTTAGTTTGTCCCTCTTACAAAGTAATACTAACGTGCTATACAAGCCATAATCTCCTTACTCGATTCAATTAAAGATCTTCGTTCAAAAAAAGTTCAATTAAAGATCAATCACATGCATTTTATTCTAAAATTGCTTAAAGCACACGATACCGTCGCATGTCAAAACCATTTTTTTAGTGTTACTACAACGTAATCTCAGCATCTCATTTTTAACACTCACGCTTCAAAATATTCCCTAACTATATATTTTCTATCTTTTGGGACCAACCATTTAATTTTCTTTTTCATTTTTTCAAACAAATTAATTTTTCAGTTATTTAAATCAATTACAAATTACATTACGAAAATAAAAAATAAAATAAAAAATAAATAAATAAATAATTATTCAAATGTCTATTTGGGCTAATTGTTTTTTGAACTTCACATGGACTAAATCAAAATGTCCACTTACAAACACATTATTAAAAAAAATAATAATAATAAATAAATAAATAAAATAAAACATTATAAAAAATAAAATAGAAAATTTAACAAGTCGAATCTAGCGTAAGAGAGCAGGGTACCATAACGCAAATCTTGCGTTATTCCTAGGTGGCACAAAATCAACGCGCGTTACCAAGTTGTCACAATTTCCTACTCTTGTGCGTTGGACCAGCGTTGAGCTCCAAGTTAACGCAATAACTTGTGTTGTAACATGGACTTGTAGTTTAGTTCTTGTGCAAAACAAACCCCAAGGATTCCAATTCAAGTGTAACGGCTAGTTTGTGTGGGAAAGAAAAAAAAATCAAATGTTACCGTTTGAAGGTAACGGATACATTCAAAAAAAAAAAAAAAAAAAAAAAAAAACATATACACTTATATTCTCACGAAATCAAAACCATGTTGGGACGAGACGATGCAAGTATTTTAAATTTGATGGGTATTGTAAATTCTAACGCTAACCCGAACGTCGGGTCTTCTTCAAATCCTAACCCATTTGGTAACTTATCATTCGAACAACAACAACAACTGTTGTATTTGTGGCAACAAACACGCCAACACCACAAACCCAATCCTCACAAGCGGCTAGCGTGGAAGTGGAACCTGAAGTTACGTCTTTACGAAAATTCAAACATGGAGGTAAACGTGTTGCAAAAAAGGGCAAAATACTAGTCGACGAAGTGTTTGATGAAAAAAATCCCGACATTCGCGAGACTACGTTACGTTGGACACCGGAAGAAGAAGTTTTACTTGTCGTGTGTTGGGTGCCCGTTTTCGAGGATAGGAATGTTGGAGTTTCTCAAAAGGGCATCGCTTTTTAGTATAAGATTATGAACGAGTTCAACCGGTAAAATTTTCAAGTTCGTAACAAAGATATGCTAACAAGCAAGTGACATTCGTTGAATGCAAATTGCCAAAAGTTTCAAGCGGCTTACAAACGTGCCGTACGTTTGAGAAAAAGTGGTGAAAATGAAGTTGATGATATGATGCACGCTAGAAAAATATATCGTGACGAGCATAAAGGTATGTCGTTTACTCAAGAAGAAGCGTGGTTAATTTTGAAGAAGTGTCCAAAATGGGACGCGCCGACACCGATTGACTTAACCACAGACGTGCCCAGTCAAAGCAACCAAGAGCTACTTGGTGATGATGTACGTCCACGTCCGGCCGGGAAACCAAGAAAATCCAAAAAAACAAAAGTCTGATACGTCGACTAGCACCGGGGGAAGTGCGTCAAGCAACTTGAAATCTATGACAAACGAGCTTCGACTTAGACAGGAAGCGGCCCAAAGTGCGTACGACACAGCTAGAATGAAAGACGAGATGACTATACGTTTAGAGGAATTTAGATTTCTCGGTATGAAAATGAGTGAAGTTGATCCGAACGAGGCGTATTTTATCAAGCAGGAAAAACAGAGAATCAAAGATAAATATAAGTTGAAACATCCACCACCCACGCCAACCGACGAGGACGAGGAGGAGGACGAGGAGTAGTTTATTTCGTATGTTTTTTTTTTTATTCCGTGTGTTTTTTTTATTATTTCGTATGTTTCAATTCGTAGTTTTTTTCCGTATGTTTTTTTTAATTGTATTATTTTTATTTTGTAATGTAATGTTTAATTTTATTAATAAAATGTTTGAATGTTTAATAATTGAATTTATTGAGGGTAGAATTTGTAAATTTGTAAAAAGTGATGTTATTTGGTGTTATGATTTCTTGGTGTTTTTTAGTATTGTGTTATTTGCTGTTAAGATAATGTGGCGCTGACGTAGTGCTGAGTTATTTTTCAACTTTAGTTATGGCTCCCTTTGCCCAATTGCCCTAAGGGTGGTTGCACCAAAAATGGGGACATGTGTGATTTGGCGGGGGAGAGCGTTATAATACCTTCTCCTCTTAGGCGAAATAATAATAACATTTTTTTTGAACGGCAACTTTTATTAAGCTAGCAAGGAGCTAGAAAAAGAACATTACAAAGAAATTAAATTTGGGGTTTTTAACCAGCACTCCCAAGAAAATTTCCTATTACATCTACTATTGCACCAAAAAAAAGATCTAGAAATAATCTCGTCATGAATCTCTGACCTCCTCGGGACCATAGTATCAAAAATGAGCCGGTTCCGAAACACCCATATGTGCCACCAAGCAACGAAGAAAACGCCCTCTAACATAAGTTTAAGCTTGGACGTCATTCTTATAGTGTTGAACCACGTGTACCAATCTGTAAAAGAAGAACAATCTCTCCAAGGAATATCCCACCAAATACTGATCTTCCGGAGAATGCTTTTCGCCATGTCACAATGAAAAAAAATATGAGAGGAATCTTCAGTAGACGAATTACATATAGGACAAATATCCGAATCCATAATAACGCCTCTTTTGATAAGATTCAACATCTTTTACACGAAAATCTCGTCCAATGAAGATCGAACATCTTTTACACGAAAATCTCCTTCTCCATTTAAGTCGCAAACCCACCTATCGATTGATGAGGATAACATAACGGTATCAAGCATAGATAACATCTCCAGCCATTGTTCTTTTTCAACTCCATCTCTAACAGGACGACGAAATTAAGAACAAAAAGAAGGATCATCCCACTTAGCAGCCACTGACTTCGTTTTATCCATTTCCAGATTGAACAACCGAGGGAAACGAACCCTGAAAGGCTTATCCAAGAGCCAAGTGTCCAGCTAAAACCGAGAGTTGCGACCATTACCTACTTTCTTCTTACAATGCGAGAAAAAATCAAAACCCTTCGCACTCAAGACTTTAACTTCACGGAGAATAGAGCACCAGTTCGATGGAAAGTAATCGACATGAGAATCTATATAAGGGCCATAGATAGATTTAATAACTCGCGACCAGATGGAACCATCTTGAGAAAGGAAACGCCAAACCCACTTAAGAATTAAACCTCGATTCAAAGCGAACATACTAGATATACCGAGGCCCCCTTGTTTCTTAGACGCAAGGACCTTGTCCCAATCTACCCAGGATATCTTTATAATAAATAATAATACATAAATACATAAAATAGAATCAAAATATTTTGTTGTACGAGTTGAAGCAACTTGAGATTATTATGGAAGAGACCTTGTGAACCGGGCTTGGCTTTTAGATAAAAGAGACCTTGTGACATGCCAATTAAATATAGTCCAATCAAATATAACTTTAAACCTAAAATATAATTATAAACAAATTAAAATTTAACACTGAATACTTAATCACATTTTATTTAAAACTAAAGAAAAAGTTAAATATAGATCTCATATTTTTTAAATATTTAATAAACAAATTTTGTTCACTCATTTTTTTGTCAAACAAAAAAAAAAAAACTCACTTTGATCTTTTTTATTTATTTAAATATTTTACAAACCATTAATCGTTACATGAAAAAAATCATACAATCGTGACAAGAATTTAATCATCTTTTTATAGAAGGGCATTTCTATATACTTTCAACAAATATTTTTGATTTTTTGTAAGTGTTGAAATATACGTTTGAAAAATCACATGTGATTTGTTATTCAGAGTAAACAAGATAATCAAAATCATAATGAAAAACTGTAATCAAATGTTTATGATGTGTGAAACCTTCACTCTTGGTGTCTTCCTTCCTTCTGTAGCCTCCCAAAACGAACTAGGGTTTCTACTATGCAGCACTCTCCAGAACTCCCTCAAATGTGTGGAATGGGTATGTATTTACAGGCTAAAGAGGCTTGGGCCCATTTGTTGATATGGCGTATGCACGTGGATGGCCATACGTCGTATGCCTCTATAATAATGTTGGGAATTATACTAACAGTTACTACGGCTAGTGAAGATATTACAACTGCTGAAGAATGTACTTGCAGTGGAAACTCATTACCACTGCAAGAACATATATTACCACTGCTGTTTAGATAACTGTTAGGAAATGTGTTTAGATAAATATAGAATAGATCTTGTGTATATCTTATTCTATTAGCATTATACTTATCTTGTAGAAGAGGACTCCTTGTGCTATAAAAGGAGATCCTAGGTTAAAGGTTAGATATACATTTCTAGAGCTTCAAGGTGTAACCCTAGTGATATTAAGATCACTCGTATTATTATCATTAATAATATTGGAGCTAATAGTTTGTTACATACATTGTGCTTATTCATAAACAACTGTTTCATTCACAATCGAACTTCTAAGTGTTACTAAGTAAATTCCGCATACTTAGTTATATAACTCAAAATATCAATCTAACACAGTTCAAGGTGTTAAGATCCATCAAGTGGTATCAGAGACAGGCTTTGATACTTTGATTTAGAAGACTCTAGTTCACTCAGAATAATCAATGGAGACAGAAACAAGTCAATCAAACATTGCTGCTAAGCTTCCAAAGCTTAAGTTGAATGACTTTGAGATGTGGAGGCTAATGATCGAACAATTCTTTATGGTCCAAGACTATACACTCTGGGAGATCATTATGCTTGGTAATTCCTTCAAACCAAGTTCTACCTCAGAGATGGTTGGTGGAAAGGAAGTAATTAAGGTTAATACTGGACCTGTTACTAATGATGAAAGACTTCAGATGAAGAATGATCTGAAGGCCAGAGGTTTGTTGCTGATGACACTTCCCAGAGATCAAGTTCTAGCATTCAGCAAATACAAGACTGCAAAGACTCTGTTTGAGGAGATTTGTAATGTTTTTGGTGGTAATGATTCCACCAAGAAGACTCAGAAGACCCTGCTTAAGCAGACTTATGAAAACTTTGGTTCTACAAGTAATGAATCTATTGATAGCATTTTCACAAGGCTACAAAAGATTGTTACTCAACTCACTGTTTTTGGAATTGAGGTGGAAAGGGAAGACCTCAATCTAAAGTTCTTAAGAAGCTTACCCTCTGAGTTTGGAACCAATGTTGCAGTGTGGGAAGATAAGCCAGATTTGGAGACCATGAAACTTAATGATTTGTACAATAACTTCAAGGTTATTGAACAAAGATTGAAGAAAGCTGGCAAACTAAGCACAGGTTCAGGAAGTGTAGCACTTATATCATCATCTCTTGATGATAGTTCAGATGAAGAAAGTGATAGTGATGATGACAGTGCTAACATAGTTGTTTCCACTGGTAGTGGAAGTGTTTCCACTGGTAGCTCAAAGAGACAGATTGCAGGACTTAGTGATACTACCTTTTATGCCTTTATATCAAGTCAAGTAGGTGGTTCAATTCTCAATCATGAGGATTTGGATCAAATTGATGAGGATGATATGGAGGAGATGGACATTAAATGGCAGGTGGCATTACTAAGCTTAAGAATAAAGAAGTTTTGGAAGAAGATTGGAAGAAAAATTAACATCAGTGGCAATGAGACAGTAGGTTTTGACAAAAAGAAGGTGGAGTGCTATAATTGTCATAAGAAGAGGCACTTTGCCAGGGAGTGCAGGAAACCAAGGAAATCTGACAACAGGTCAACTTGGTATAAGCAGGACAAGAAGAAAGAACCTACAACTGATGAGCCAAAGGGGCTATTGGCTATTGATGGAGTGAGTTTTGATTGGAGTTTTATGACTAAGGATGAAGAAGATGATTCAGAGTCTGCAATGGTTGCTACTGAGCTTGCACTAATGGCTTTTTCTGACTCTGAGGTACAAATTAATAATGCTTGTTCTAAAACTTGTAAGGCCTTAAAAGAGTATGAGAAAATTAAAGCATAATATGATGAACAATTGCTAGAGTTAAATCATACTAATTATAACTTAGCAAATTAAATCATACTAATTATAACTTAGCAAATCATAAAAGAGGCCTAGGTGTTTTAGAAACTCGATTAGAGCATTATAGGGCAAATGAATCTAAGTTCAATGATGATATTGCAGTATTAAGAAGAGACTTAGATTATCAGGTTGCTGTAAACAAGGTTCTTAGGGAAGAACTAGAAAAGGTTAAATTGGCTAGTGAGAATATAAAGATAACTTGCAATACACTAGATCACCAATCCAAGTGTATTGAAAAAATTTGGGAAGCCCAAGTTGTGAGCAAAGCCAAATCAGGAGTTGGATACAAATCAGTTCCACCACCTCTAAGAGGTGTTCCATCACCTCCTGGCATTGACTTAGCTCACACTGGATTAGAAGAATTCCAGGAACCACCTATGACCTATGGACCAAAATTTGTTAAACCAGCTGTTATAGAAAAGGTTCAGGTTGAGGTTGATACATTTGATAGTGCTAGTGACTCATCTCTTAAAGATGAAAGTTTAAATGTTGAGTCTAAACCTAGTGTTCCTGAGAAAGTAAAAGTGGAGGTTAAAAAGAGTATTCCTGATGTTGTCAAAAAGAAGCCTAGGTTTCAACCTAATTTCACTAGGCCCACTACTAGATATGCAGAGATGTACAGAAGTAGGCCAACAACTCCTAGAGTGAATATGAGGAGTTGGAATCATGTTAAATCTAGGCAATTTGGTAGTGACTTTGTGTTCAATAACAAACCCTGTCATATATGTGGTAGCTTTGACCATTTGGCTTATAACTGTACCTACCACTTGGGTAGAAGGGAAGTTGTTAATACAAATATCGCCTAAAAACGTTATTTATATTTTATGATCTTCGCTAAGTTTTGTTAACGACAAAATGTAAACTTTAATTTTTAAGCAAAACATAATCTTAGTTTTTCAGACTTGCATAAACTAGACTTTTGCTACATTTTACATTTCATAAAACACAACACAAGTTTATTTCTTAAATTAGAAATAGACACATCACATTTATGGCAAGTTTTGTCATTATGCATTTATGGAAAGAAATGTGTTTGACTTGTTTTGGTGTTGCTTACAAGTTTTGTGTTTGACTTGATTTAAGTGATGTGACATTGTTTGGTTGCTAGGAGTTATGAGACAAGACCTTGTTTGGTTTGAAGAGTTATTGCAAAAACCTACTGCAGACCCGGCGGTACCCTGGGGGTACACGGGCGGAACCCATCTGAGGGTTCCGCCTGATCCGCCGAGCATGCAGAATGATGTGCTATAAATACCAAGCCATAACTTGATTTTTGGCTAACCTCTTGAGATCATATTTTACACACACACACTCATCTTTTCTTCTAACATCTTAACATTGTAAATGTGAAGTTTCCTTTTGTAGCAAAGAAGCTCACAAGGTCATCAAAAGTTACAAGTTTCCAACACAACGTTGCAAGACTTGTTAGCTTAGTATTGTGTAAAATCTTATTGTTTACACGTCATTTGTTTGTGTATATTCTGAAGTGAGTGGTTAGTATTTTAGTCCTCAAAATACAAAGAGTGTTGGGAGTTGTTGTACCCTAGTAAAAGAACTAACGGGAGTGGTTGTGCCCTTGTAAAAGAACTCGACATTTAGCTTTGTGTCGGTAAAAGTATAAGCGACGTGTAAGGTTTTCTCCGCCGGTGAAAGGAGCTTGTTGACTAGTGAAAGAAACTCTCGAGTTGGATACTCGGGGCGCGGACGTAGGGCAAGGAAAAAGAGTCCTTGTAGCCGAACCACGATAAATACTCGTGTTGTGGTTTGATCGTTTCTTTCATTTACTTGCATGTTATATATTGTGTTTGTCCATATATCTTTGATCAAACGGAAAGTTTTAAAGCTAACTTAACAAGTTAAAAAGATTTTAATCGGTAAACTATTCAACCCCCCTTCTAGTTTTCCACAATTGGCATCAAGAGCTACGTTACTCAAGATTTTAAAATATATTGTGTTTTAAAACTTGAAACGATCCATGGATTTTGAAAATTACAAAGAAGGGCAATCTATACAAAGACCACCACTCTTTGAAGCAAATGGTTTTATATATTGGAAAAACCGTTTTGAAACTTACGTGAAATCTAAAGATATAGATTTGTGCTATATAATTATTGATGGTGATAACGTAGTTACTAACATCAAAGATGATGATCAAAAGAAATTAATATGCTTTGCCTAAGAAAGAATATGAAAGAGTCTTTCTGTGTAAAACCGCCAAAGATATTTGGCAATCTTTAATTGTCACTCATCAAGGAAACCCACAAGTTAAAGATAACAAAATTGATCTTCTTGTTCAACAATATGAACAATTTGTTATTTCCGAAGATGAGATTATTGATAATGCCTTTGCTAGATTTAATACTATTATTACTTCACTTAAAGCACTTGACGAATCTTTTTGTAGTAAGAACTTTGTCAGGAAATTTCTTAGAGCACTCCATCCGAAGTGGAGAGCAAAAGTGACGGCAATTGAAGAATCCAAAGATCTTTCAAGCATGTCACTTGATGAGCTAATTAGAAACCTCAAAGTTCACGAAATGGTAATGGAAAAAGATTCGGAACTAGTTAGAGGCAAGAAAGAAAAAGTTAAGTCCGTTGCCTTGAAAGCTAGAGTCCAATCAAGTGATGTTGAAGAATCTACTTCGGATAGTGATGATGAGGAATATGCTATGGCCGTGAGAGACTTCAAGAAGTTCTTTCGTAGGCGAGGGAAGTTTGTAAGGCAACCTAAAGATGACAAGAAAACCTTCCAGAAAGATCGTGATGATCGAAAAGGAAAAGTTGAAAGAAAATGTTATAGGTGTGGAGACACAAGTCATCTTGTAGGAGAATGTCCAAAACCACCCAAGAGCAAACCTCAACAAGCTTTTGTGGGTGGTGCTTGGAGTGACTATGAAGGAGATGATGATGAGCCAAAGAATGATGATATTGCTCTCATGGCTCACAACTCAAATGAGGTACTCTCCGACTCATCTTACTCCTCTATAGATGATGATACTTTACAAAATGAATATAACAAACTTTGTGAGTTAAGCTTAAAAATCATAAACAAAAATAAATTTTTGAAAACTAAAAAGGAGTTTTTAGAAAATGAAGTCTATGAGTTAAAAGAAAAAGCTAAGAGATTAGAAAAGGGTAAAGGTATTGACACCTCATGCAAATCATGTGAAGAACTTAAACTTGAAGTTGAGAAACTTAAAATTACTCAAAATTATCTAATCAAACAAACCACAAAGTTCAAAAAATTCGATAAGAGCATTTCATGTGCGGATGAAATTATGAAACTTCAAAAGTCACCTTTTGATAAAACAGGTCTAGGTTTCAGGAAGGTAGAAATCATTAAGGGTCAAACGAAACAAGAAAAGAACGCACATGAAACAAACAAAATTGCTACAGCAGCCCGCGGACCAGACGGAACCCAAATTAGGGTTCCGCCCGTTGGCCACGAGGGTTCCGCCAGGTCTGCTGCAGCAGTAACTCCATCCACATCGGATCGTTCAAAATATGTTAAAGTTACATATAAAAATGGAACAAAACCTGCCTTTAGAACTGGAGTAGGACTTAGTAAAAATGAATTTAGAGCTAAGACTACTCAACCAAGACCTAAGACTCCAATTCCCAAACGCCCCTTTCCAAAGAGCAACTTCAACGCTCAACCAAACTATCAACAAGTTTGGAATCAAAACACTCCTGGACATTACCAAAATTCAAACTACATGCCATGGAACCCTTATGCTCTACTTTCATACTTGGAACAAATTAATGGCATGCTTAACCAAAATGGACCCATGAGAAATTGGGGACCAAATGTTTGAGTGTTTTTCATAAAATAGGTGTGCCTCAAAGTTTGTTTGGAACCGGATGAATGGATTAAAGATAGCGGTTGTTCAAGGCACATGACGGGTAATAAAAGCCTCTTCTCAACATATCACAAATGTGATGGAGGTAATGTTACGTTTGGTAGTAATGCTAAGAGCAAAATCATCGGAAAAGGTACAATCTCTCACGACTCCCTTTCTATAGATGATGTTGCTCATGTTGATAACTTAGGATTTAATCTTCTTAGTATTAGTCAACTTTGTCGTAATAAGTATAATGTCCTTTTTAGTGAAAACGGTAGTAAAATACTTAAAGATGGTATAACCGTAGCCAAAGGTGTCCTTAAGAACAACGTATACGTCATGAAGTTGGATTCAACTTCTAGAGACAAACTTTGTCTTACCTCATTAGATGAATCATCAACTTTATGGCATAGACGGTTAGGACACGCTAACATGAGACTAATCCAAAACCTCTCCTCCAAAGACTTAGTTCGAAACCTACCCAAGTTGAAATATGACTAACACTTTTGTGATGCTTGCAAAGTCGGTAAACAAGTCCATAGTAGCCATAAGGCTAAAAACATGGTGTCTACATCTAGGTGTCTAGAACTTTTGCATATGGATTTATTTGGTCCATCCGCTATACAAAGTTATGGAGGTAACTTCTATACTTTGGTCATAGTAGATGATTACTCACGTTATACTTGGACAAAGTTTTTGAAAAGTAAAAATGAAGCGTTTGATAAATTTGAGATTCTAAGTAAGAAAATTCAAAATCAAGTAGGGTCTAATATAGTGTCTATTAGAACGGATCACGGTCGTGAATTTGATAATGAATTTCAATTTGGAAACTTTTGTGATAAAAAAGGAATTACTCATAACTTTTCGGCTCCACGTACTCCTCAATCTAATGGTGTAGTAGAACGTAAAAACCGGACGTTGCAAGAGATGAGTAGAACAATGCTTAATGAACAAACTATTCCACAAAAGTTTTGGTGTAATGCCGTTGACACATCAACGTACATTCTTAATCGAGTCCTAATTAGACGATTTTTGAATAAAACTCCTTATGAACTTTATAGAGGTAAAAAGCCTACATTAGGATACTTTAGAGTGTTTGGGAGTAAATGCTTCATTCTTAACACCAAGGATTATCTCACCAAATTTGACCCAAAGTCTTATGAAGGTGTATTTCTTGGATATTCACAAAATAGTAAAGCTTACATTGTTTTGAACAAAGAAACCTTAAGAGTCGAGGAATCGTTAAACGTAACATTTGACAAAAGTCCACCTCCCTCTAAGACATCACCTTTGGTAGATGATAACTTAGTTGAAAGCCAAGCAATTGAATGTCAAGAAATCTTAGGTAATGACAAGGAAGATGAACTATTAAACAAAAAACTTGTCAATGTCAAAGAATCTAAAAGTCGTCCATTAGACAGTGTCATAGGCAACATTAACGAAAGAACACTTAGATCAAAAATTCAAAATGAAAGCAACTACTTTTGTTTCGTGTCAACCATTGAACCGAAAAACATTAATGAAGCCATTAAAGATGAATCTTGGGTAATTGCAATGCAAGAAGAATTAAACCAATTTGTTAGGAATGATGTATGGACATTAGTTCCTCAACCAAATAGTCAAACAATAATTGGAACAAAATGGGTCTTTCGTAATAAAATGGATGAAAATGGAATTGTGTCTAGAAACAAAGCTAGGCTAGTAGCACAAGGATATAATCAACAAGAAGGCATTGATTACGATGAAACTTTTGCTCCGGTAGCTAGGCTCGAGTCAATTAGAATATTACTTGCTTATTCGTGTGCACATAATTTTAAACTCTTTCAAATGGACGTCAAAAGTGCATTTCTAAACGGAGTCATTAATGAAGAAGTGTATGTTGTTCAACCACCGGGCTTCATCGCTTTTGAAAAACCTAATTATGTTTACAAACTTAAAAAGGCTCTTTACGGACTTAAGCAAGCTCCAAAAGCATGGTATGATCGACTTAAAACATTCCTAGTTGACCATAAGTATACCATGGGCTTAGTTGATAATACTCTCTTCACTAAGAAGAAAGATTCACATATTATCATAGTCCAAATCTATGTTGATGACATTATATTCGGATCAACTTGTCAAGAATTATGTGTGGATTTCTCAAAAATCATGCATGACGAGTTTGAAATGAGTATGATGGGAGAACTCAACTTTTTCTTAGGACTCCAAATCAAACAACTAGAAGATGGTATCTTCTTTAACCAATCTAACTATATTAAGGACATGCTTAAGAAATTTGGACTAGAAGATTCGAAACCTATCAAAACTCCCATGTCCACGGAAACTAAACTCACCAAGGATGAGGAAAGTGAATCCGTAGATAGCACTAAATATAGAGGTATGATTGGTAGTCTACTTTACCTAACGGCTAGTAGACCCGACATTATGTTTAGTGTTTGTCTATGTGCTCGTTTTCAAGAAGATCCTAAAACTACCCATCTCGAAGCCGTTAAAAGGATTTTTAGGTATATTAAGGGCACTACACATTTAGGTTTATGGTATCCCAAAGGAACGGGAATAGACACCATAGTGTATGCCGACTCGGATCATGCCGGTGACTATGTCGATAGAAAAAGCACAAGTGGTATTTGTACTTTTATTGGACATTGTCTCACCTCATGGTTCTCTAAGAAGCAAACGGCTCTTGCTATCTCAACAACGGAAGCCGAGTACGTTTCGGCCGGAAAGGCATGTCAACAAGCTCTTTGGATGAAGCAAGCTCTTGTCGACTACGGAATTCAACTCAACGACATCACTATTCTTTGTGACAACAAAGGTGCCATTGATCTTAGCAAAAACCCGGTTCAACATGCTCGTACCAAACATATTGAAATCCGTCATCATTTCCTTCGTGACAACGTTCAAAAAGGAAATATCTCAATTGAGAAAGTTTCTTCCGAAGACAACATAGCCGACATTCTCACAAAACCTCTTAAACGTAAACCCTTTAATCTTCTTAGGCTAGGCTTAGGACTCATGGAACCTACATTGTAGTTCTTGACATTAGACAAAAATCACAAAAATCAAAACAAATCCAAAACCATTTTTCTCAGCAGGGTCGGCGGAACCCTCAGCCATAACGGATGGAACCCAACTCAGGGTTCCGCCATATCCGTCGACCTGCAGAAACATTTTCTTTGTTTATATTAAACCAAACACCCATTATCTCATACCACCACTTCAAGGCTGCTACTATTCACTTCACCACTCATCCACACCTACGAATTCTTAGTCCTTCATTCATTTACATTGCAAATCAATCATCATTCTAAGTATTCTTAACATGATTACAATCCTGATCTGAGTCTAGGAATTCTATTTCTTGCACAAAAACAAAAACTTGGGGTTATGCATTAACTTAAGAAATTCATGCATGAGATTAGGTAATTAATAAAACTAATCATGTTTCCCATAGTTAGGAATTGCATCTTTAATTAGTATAAACATGTTTGCTAAAACACCCCATGTCAAATCCTTTCAAAAATTTCTCACAAGTAGGACAATTATTTTTTTGTCTCACATTGAGAATACAAAATCAAAACGTTATGTTTAAAACATCACTTACATAATGTCTCTTGAATGCTAAAGGGAATACATAACCAATATGTATTTTCGGGTACATTCAAACGAAGCTACATTGAACTAAGAGCGTTTGGGTTATCTTTTGTTTTATAACAAAACTTGCATAAAACGATTTTGAAGCATCAAAATGAGTCAAGATAACCGCACCTCCACATTGTTTTCATATAGGCACACACTAGAACTTCCACATTATAATAGTGGTTTACGTAAACTAAAATGTGAAATTTTGTTGTTCTAGGAATCATCATGCCTCCTCTAACCCACTACGACCACAAGGACACCATTAAGTACCTACCAAAACATCACAAAACCAAAGGCCTTACCGCAAATCAAGTAAACGTTTTCAAAGCCCTAGAAAAACACTATGTCCATGAGGGTAGAACCATTGACCCATCTTTCCTAGAAGGCACAAACCTTTACGCCGATTTTGCCACAATCAACTTTGAGTATCTTTTGAATATCGACGAGCCTATTTGTCCTAGGTTCATTCTAGAGTTCTATGCATCATGCGTCCTCTCCACGGATGACTATGGTCATATGTCTATCAACTTTAGGGTTAGCGGTCATCAATACTCCTTCACTCTTGAGGAGTTTGCTCAAATCCTAGGTGTCCCAAACCGTGGTACTTGCCTCTATTCCGACTTGCACTCCCTCTCAACTCTTGACAATCTCCAAGACCGTATCCATCCTTATGACACACCCCTTGTCTCAAAATACGTACTCCGTGACCACCTCTTTGTTAGGACCACCACCACTAGGAGAACCCGTTCGGGGAATGAGGTCGATAAGGACCCATATGGAATGGAAATGAACGAACTCAAACCCCAATTCAAGAAATGGGAGGAAGTCCTTAGAGCAAATGTCATTAGCACAACAGGGAACCGTGACCATATCAACCTTTGCCTTTGCTACATGCTCTACTCCTTGTCTGTTAGGCAACCCTTCAACCTTGCCTACTACATGGCAAAGAGAATGGCCGACATTCCCGTGCAAGGCACAACGGCTATGCCATATGGAATGCTCTTGACCCGTCTCTTTAGGTTCATCTCACCCATTCCACCAACTTCAAATGGTCTTCGTCTTGACTACACTCTCATTCCACACACCTTTATTCCACTTAGTGATAAGAGAGTTTACAAAGCCCAAGGAAAACGTCCACATCCTCCTACCTCATCATCTTCTTCCTCAATAAGTGAAGATGACAATTTGCCAAACTCTAGGCTCCCACCTCTAGAATACCTTTCTCAACTTCCGGATATTCCAAATGAGTCGGAGGAGTTCAAGCAAACAAAGGGGATGTTCAAAAACATCGGGAGATTCCTTGGAAAAATGAAGAAGAAGCTTGACCGTCAATGAGTGCGGGTGTGTTAGGAGTGTTTGGCACAAGGTGCTATTTAAACAATTTGGTTATGTAAACAATGGTTCTCTTGAATTTATGTGTTGGTCGGATGTTTGATACTATTTAAAACATGTTTCAACTAACAATGATGCAGGGAGACAACTTTTGGCAAGTTGTCAAATTTTCAAGTTTATAATATTTTCACTAAGTATAGTGAAATCCTCGACCTCAAGGTCAAAGTCCTATGTAATGCATGTTTACGTGTCTATTTTTTGCATTGCCCAACCAGAAATGCCTTATCTCTTTGATTTTAGGAGTTTTCGAAAATTTTGAAAATCGTCTCGCGGGTCAAAAACGTGGACTGCCACTTTTTTACCCCTGGCGGATCTGGCGGTACCCAAATTTGGGTTCCGCCAGTACAATTTCTGGGAATCCCAGATTTTGCCCAACGGACCAGGCGGCACCCTCAGATGGGTTCCGCCTGTGTATTCTGAGGGTGCCGTCAGCTACCTGCAGAATTTTTTGTTTTCTTTTTCGCCAATTCAATATTGAAACACCAAAATCCAATCCTTTTAGGTAGAAACCCATTACTTGCAATGTGTTTAGCATAATAGGATACTCCTTCTTCCATGAACTTAACCAAAACCAATTCCCGCCAAAATTCAAATTTAACCATAACAACCACAAGGACCCCTCAAACATTAAGGAATGAACCCTTTTAAGGGATCCTTGAAATCCCTGAGATTTATACTACCACAAATCCACCAAAACCACTATGCATTTAGTGCAAAACTTGTCTTCTCACTTCACCATTTTCATTGGATTGACTTCCATGATTTGATAACCCACAATTAGTTTTCCAAATCATTAGAAACCTCCATTTTTGTATGGACTAACATCAAATCCAAACACTCCTTTCCATAATCCATCAACACTATAAATTAAGCCATCCTAAACACCATCAAATCACACCTTCCTCAACACAATTTCTGAAACTTATAAACCATTTTTCACCATGACTAAGTCAACAAACACCTCTCAACCATCAAGACCCATCCGGAAAACCGCCCAGATTAGTGTTAAACCACTATGGTCCAATCAACCCATCAACCTAAGCTCCTCATCCTCGGATGAATTCACATCACCTATAAAAAATGAACACTTTTTGAACCTTGCATCTCCATCACCATCACCAAATGAACCAAATGAGCTCACTCCACCACCAACTAAATCACCTATTGACCCAACTCCACCAAGTGCTCCAACTCAACCATCCAAAACTTCATCACCATCACCATTACCCAAAATTGAGCCAATGGAACTATTTGGGTCTCCTCCCACATCCCCACACCCATTTGTCCAAGATCTTAATGATCTTCCACCAAGACCTACCCAACCACCACCTTTTGCTAATCACTCACCAAGGTCAATTCTTGACCTTGATGAAGATCTTGAACTTACCCAACCACCACAACAAGTATACCAACCACCTAAACCATTGTTATTTCACCCAATCTACCGTGAAATCCATGCTCCACTTTATGGAGAACCAAAATTTGAAAACCATGATCACCCAACTCCACCACCTTCTCAAGCCCAAACCTAAGAGTCTTTCTTTCCTTCTTATGAGGATATACAAAGCATGGTTGACACCCACCTTCATCAAGCAATGGAATTTCAAACCACCTTGCTTGACTCAATACCAAATCAATCCTCTATCCAAGAACCAAAACCAAACCAACCCCTAAACCAAGAAACTAAAACCAACCCATTTTCACCCAACCATCCCCATATTTGCTCAAATTGTGAGCAAATGGGTAAAAGCATCGAAACCTTGTTTCACCAATTCCAAAATAAAACCCGGTTAGCATTCCAACATGTCATTGAACGTTTGGATGCACTTTCCCATCCCAACAAATCCTAGACAACCTATGGAGGCCGTTTGCCCCAATCTAGGAATGTAGGATTTTATTTTATTTTCTTGGTTATTTTTTTAGTTTTTGTGTACAAGTAGAAGAATAAGTCCACATTTCTTGTCTTTTGACTTTTATAAGTCAAAATTTTACTTGGAATGATATTTCTTTCTACGTACTTTTGTGCATTGTTAGTTGATCAATCTTTGGTTTGTCAATGTGGTTGCAATGTGTGTGGTAACTACAAGCTTGACGATATATATCACCAACTAACCATCTTTTTGTAGGTCTCAAAATCCATGTTTCCCATATTGGTACTCCATTTAGGGGGAGTATCGACCAAGGGGGAGTATGTCCATTATTCCGCTTCGCTACTCTACTTTTTGTTTTGACAAAAAGGGGGAGAAATATATTAAACCTTCAATACTTGATATGCTTTTCATCTCTTAAGTAAAACAAGGTTAATATAATTTTTTTTAAGTCTTGAAAACCAAGATTTTGCGTGTTACTTAAAAACAAAGTTTATGTTTTGTCATCAACAAAAAGGGGGAGATTGTTAATACAAATATCGCCTAAAAACGTTATTTATATTTTACGATCTTCGCTAAGTTTTGTTAACGACAAAATGTAAACTTTAGTTTTTAAGCAAAACATAATCTTAGTTTTTAAGACTTGCATAAACTAGACTTTTGCTACATTTTACTTTTCATAAAACACAACACAAGTTTATTTCTTAAATTAGAAATAGTCACATCACATTTATGGCAAGTTTTGTCATTATGCATTTATGGAAAGAAATGTGTTTAACTTGCTTTGGTGTTGCTTACAAGTTTTGTGTTTGACTTGATTTAAGTGATGTGACATTGTTTGGTTGCTAGGAGTTATGAGACAAGACCTTGTTTGGTTTGAAGAGTTATTGCAAAAACCTACTGCAGACTCGGCGGTACCCTGGGGGTACACGGGCGGAACCCATCTGAGGGTTCCGCCTGATCCGCCGAGCATGCAGAATGATGTGCTATAAATACCAAGCCATAACTTGATTTTTGGCTAACCTCTTGAGATCATATTTTACACACACACTCATCTTTTCTTCTAACCTCTTAACATTGTAAATGTGAAGTTTCCTTTTGTAGCAAAGAAGCTCACAAGGTCATCAAAAGTTACAAGTTTCCATCACAACGTTGCAAGACTTGTTAGCTTAGTATTGTGTAAACTCTTATTGTTTACACGTCATTTGTTTGTGTATATTCTGAAGTGAGTGGTTAGTATTTTAGTCCTCAAAATACAAAGAGTGTTGGGAGTTGTTGTACCCTAGTAAAAGAACTAACGGGAGTGGTTGTGCCCTTGTAAAAGAACTCGACATTTACCTTTGTGTCGGTAAAAGTATAAGCGACGTGTAAGGTTTTCTCCGCCGGTGAAAGGAGCTTGTTGACTAGTGAAAGAAACTCTAGAGTTGGATACTCGGGGCGTGGACGTAGGGCAAGGAAAAAGAGTCCTTGTAGCCGAACCACGATAAATACTCGTGTTGTGGTTTGATCGTTTCTTTCATTTACTTGCATGTTATATATTGTGTGTGTCCATATATCTTTGATCAAACGGAAAGTTTTAAAGCTAACTTAACAAGTTAAAAAGATTTTAATCGGTAAACTATTCAACCCCTTTCTAGTTTTCCACAGAAGTGTTAGGGAATACTAGGGTGAATGGCCAAAATGCTAAGAACTTAACTCACCGAAATCCACTTAGCAAGATGATTCCTAGGTCAGTTTTGCTTCATTCTGGCATAAAACCAATTTCCACTGCTAGACCAGCAGTTGCCACTGCCAGAAATAAAAACAGAGTTTACCCTAAGCCCCCTATTACTACTTTTGTTAAATCTACTCAAACAGGGAAAAAGACCAAATTTGAAAAGAAAGTTTACATTAATCACAAGTGGGTACCCAAAATTTCAAAACCAGCAGTTTCCACTACTAAGCCAGCAGTTACTACTGCAAGGCCAAAGGTTTCCACTGGTGGGTCTGTGAACAATAAAAGGGTAAATATGGGAAATGCTATTAAGGCCTCAGTACGTTGGGAATGGAAACCAAAAGGAACCATCACCTCAAACAATCCCAATGGTGTATCAATGACCTTTGACAGATACAATTATATTGATACACGAGGCAGATCCAAGTCATTTGTGGCTTGGGTCCCCAATAGGAACTAATTCCTTTATTTTGTGTGCAGGAACATTCAAAGACTACAAATGATCAAGGATACTCAGACATTGGATGTTCCAGGTAGGGGTGTAAACGAGTCGAGCTTTTAACGAGCTACTCGAGCTCGAGCTCGTTTAACTGGAGTCGAGCTTGATAATTTTCGAGCTCGAGTCGAGCTCAAACAAAATGTCGAGCTCGAATAATTTCACGAGCCGAGCTTTTAAAACTGGTATTTAGCTCGACTCGTTCGAAAGCTCGTTTAGTTATTCGAGCCAAACGAGTTACTCGAGCTAAACGAGCCGAACGAGCTAATCGAGCTAAATATGTAGTTACAAAATATTTTAATTATAAATTTTTAATTATTATTAGTATTATAGGTTAAAAATCAAAACTAATAATATGTTAACATTCAATCACATCAAAGATCTACACTTTAGTTTATATATAAAATATAAATTTTAAGTAGTAAGCTTGAGCTTTTGTTTTTATAGACCTCACATTGTTTTCTTTTTGTTTCACTTATCGAATGTGGGATGTGAAATAAAATCTTTTTTCTTTTCTTTTTTCATTCAAGCTTATAAGTATTACTTTAGATTAAGCATTAGAACAATTTTTATAATTGTAAAAGATCTTTCGAGCTCGAGCTTGAGTAAATAAACGAGCATATCAAGTTCGATCTTCAATAAAATAAAAATATTAAACGAGCTTCGAGCTCGAGCTTGAGCCAGTTCTTAAAAGTTTATTCGAGCTCGAGCCGAGTAGTTAATAAACTAGCCTAGCTCGTTTAGGCCAAAACTCGACTCGGTTCGGATCGTTTACACCCCTAGTTCCAGGCACATGACTGGTAATAAGTCCTATCTTTCAGACTTTCAACCTTATGATGGACAATTTGTCAGCTTTGGAGGAGGAATTGGTGGCAAAGTTTCTGGCAAAGGAACAATCAAGGCTGGAAACATAGACTTTGAAGATGTGCAATATGTGAAAGAACTCAAGTACAACCTTTTTAGTGTGTCACAGATGTGTGACAAGAAGCATAGAGTTCTATTCACAGAAGATGAATGCTATATCTTATCTAAGGATTATAAGCTCCCTGATGAAAGTGACATTTTGCTTAAAATCCCTAGAAAAGGAAATTTGTATAGCATTGACATGAAGAACATAGTGGCTAATAATGATGTTACTTGCTTGCTTGCAAAAACCACTTTAGATGAATCCATGCTTTTGCACAGAAGACTTGGTCATGTTAACTTCAAGACCATCAACAAGATTGTGAAAGATGGACTTGTCAGAGGTCTTCCAGAGAAAAGATTTGAAAATGACCAAACTTGTGTTGCTTGTCTCAAAGGAAAGCAACACAGAGCTTCATGCAAGACCAAAGCATTCAATTCTATTGATCATCCACTCTTTATACTGCATATGGATTTGTTTGGTCCTACATCTGTGAGCAACATCAATTTGAAGAAGTATTGTCTTGTTGTAACTGATGATTTTAGTAGATTCACATGGGTTTTCTTTTTAAGAACCAAGGATGAAACCACTGGCATCCTTAAGACATTCATCACTGAAGTTGAAAACCAATTTGAAAAGAAAATCAAGATCATCAGGTGTGACAATGGGACAGAGTTCAAGAATAAAGTTATGGATGATTTCTGCAGAGACAAAGGTATTAAGAGAGAATTTAGTGTTGCAAGAACTCCTCAACAAAATAGAGTTACAGAAAGAAGAAATAGAACACTAATTGAGGCTGCTAGAGCCATGTTAGTTGACTCAAAGCTTCCAGTGACTTTTTGGGCTGAAGCAGTTAACACTGCTTGTTACATTCAGAACAGGGTTTTAGTGGTCAAAACTAAGAACAAGACACCTTATGAGTTATTCAGAGGAAGACCTCCTACTTTGGAGTTTATGAGGCCATTTGGGTGTCATGTTACTATTCTCAATACCATTGATCATCTGGGTAAATTTGAAGAAAATTCTGATGAAGGCTTCTTTTTTGGATACTCCATGGTTAGCAAGGCTTTTAGAGTCTACAACATAAGAACAAAGAAGATTGAAGAGAATCTGCATGTTGAGTTTCTTGAAAATAAAGCTAACATGGCAGGTTCAGGACCAGATTGGCTATTTGATCTTGAAACATTATCTAATACAATGAATTATGTACCTCTTACTTCAAGTTCAGGTGACAAAGATCTTGAAGATTCAGAAGAATTCATTGATGAAGATGAAGCTTGCAAAGATGATGAAGATCAAATTGTTATGCCACTTTGGGACTTTGTTGATAATTCTGAAAAGACAAGTGATGCAGATGGTGTGAATTTTGATGAATTAAATAAAGAAATTCCTACTAGCAGTGGTAACTCAATTCCCACTGCTACACCAGAAGTTTCCACTGACAGCCAAAATGTGGAACATACTTCTCAGGAATCACCAAGTGATGATGTAGAGATTACAAACATGCCTACAACATATGTTATTCCTAGCACATCACAGACTTCAATTCATAAAGTGCATCCACTTGATAATGTTATTGGTGAACTTCAATCAGGTGTGAAGACTAGAAGACAAACAAAGAAAGATGATATTCATGGGTTCATTAGTGAAGTTTATGAGTCCAAGAAGCATAAAAGGAAAAATGAGTGTTTGTTTTTCTGTTTTCTCTCACAGGTGAAGCCTAAGAATGTTTATATGGCTCTAGAAGAATCTAGCTGGGTTGAAGCAATGCAAGAGGAGTTGTTGCAGTTTAAACTTCAAAAGGTTTGGGTTCTTTGTGACTTGCCTGATGGTATGAAGGTCATTGGTACTAAATGGGTTTTCAGAAACAAGAAAGATGAAAGAGGTATTGTAATCAGGAACAAAGCTAGATTGGTTTCTCAAGGATACACTCAAGAGGAGGGTATTGATTATGAAGAAGTTTTTGCTCCTGTTGCAAGGATTGAGGCTATTAGATTGTTTCTAGCCTATGCATCATTTATGGGCTTTACTGTCTATCAAATGGATGTTAAGAGTGCCTTTCTATATGGTACTATTGATGAGGAGGTATATGTCTTTCAACCTCCAGGCTTTGAAGATCCTCAACACCCAAATAAAGTGTATAAATTGGTTAAGGCTCTTTATGGCTTACATCAGGCTCCAAGGAAGTGGTATGAAACCTTAGCTAATTATTTGTTGAATAATGGGTTTCATAGAGGCAAGATTGATCAAACTTTGTTCATCAAGAAAGACAAAGGTGATATTCTACTTGTTCAAGTATATGTTGATGATATTATCTTTGGGTCTATGATGAGTGCTTATTCACTCATCCTTTTTAGACCTTATTTCAGACCAAATACTAACCAAAAATGCCAAGAGAATGCATGTTTTAGTATTTGTGTATGTGCAGGTACGGATATGAGAAAAATGGACAAAAACAAAGGAAAACCGACAAAAACGAGCACGAGATTGGAAAGTGTCAAAAGCCGAGGCCGGGGAAGTCAAATGGTCAAAGTCTAAGCTCAAGATGACAAAATCAACCTCAAAGATTCATCATGTTACAAGTTTAGTCCCTGATGAAAGTTTGAAGAAATTACAACATTAGTCCCTCAACTTTCAGAGTTTGGCATTAATGGTCCCTCAAAGATAATGAAAGGAAAAGTCAACAAGTGGTCCTCCAAGTTTTCAAAATGATCAACAAAAACCCTTGGAAGTTATTTTTGGAGAAATACAGAAATGGTCCCTGATTTTTAGATTGGAACACTTTTGGTCCTTAATAATTTTCTACTTCTAAATCATACCATGATACCACCGGATCCACAATTTACCACAAGCCTTTAACCCCATCAGCCCAACCCCAAAAGCCCACCAACATTTAACTTACCCGGCCTGCTATTAAACCTATCCGGTCAACCCAAACCAAACCCGGTCAACGTTTTTTATAACTAAATAAAAACACCCCCAACATTTACCCGCCCCCTCTTTTTAACCACAACCCAGAAAACACTGTTTGCTTAGAACCCTAATTCACCCCTCACCCAATTACCCCACGTAAGTCATAATTACCTAATCATTAGGCTTCTAGAAGATGTCAGGTGTGGTCAGGGAATGTAAGCATAGACGCGTGGACCAATAGAAGCACACACCGAGGATCCACATCTATCACATCAATCAATCAAGGGTCAATAATTAATGGAACTATCTGGAAACGTGATCAATGGCTAAGAAGGGACTCAAAGAAGCACAAATGACGCGGATTGATGACCTGGACTCAAACCCTAGCTACCTCAGCTCTCCTATATATACCCCTCCATTTCATGTAATCTGTGTGCCTTATTCTTTTATTGTTATGCTGTTAAAATTAGTTTGTAATACTCTTTTTAATATTAATGAGAAATTATTTAGTTTAATTCAATTGTCTTCTTATTTCTATAATTAAAACTGCTTATTGCTTATTTCATTTCTGTTTTAGCTTATTGTTTCTATTTACTTATTGTCTTTTCAATTCAGTATTACTTTTTAATTAATTTACTTATTGTTGTTTGAAGTTTACAATAAAAAAAATAAATAAATAAAAAATAAATAAATAAAAAAAATAAAATAAAAAAAATAAGTACTTAATTCCACAAGCTTCAATAAGCTTATATTTGTTTATTCAGTTTCATATTAGCTTTCTATAGCTCTTGTGATACTTTGTGTGGCACCAATCAGTAAAAGTTCTCATAAGTCCCAACAGTCAAAGTGATCAAATATTTGAGCTTATTGGTGATAAGCTGAAGCTTATCTAGGAGTTAAGACAGCCAATTGGAGCTTTTTGGCCTGTCAAAAGACAGGCTGTGTGGGAGTCCCCTTCTGTTTGGCTGAAGGGGTTTGTAAGTTTTTATTTTCATTTTTTGTCTTAAATTTTGAATCAGTAGCATAAAGTAGTATAGATCTTTGCTTATCTGCTTTTTATAATTGTTCAGTTCTGATTATAGTTGAGTATTAGTAGTTTATTTTATCTGTTTGGCTATTGATTAAGTTGTAGTTTGAGATCTCATTTCTATTGATACTGTTCCATCTGTCATCATTTGTGAATCTGAGTATTTGAATACATTTGCATCTGATATCTGTGTTTACTGGGAGTATTTGAATCTGTGAATCATAATTGGGTACTGAAGTGTAGGTTTGGATTTATTTTGAAGTGGTCTGTGGTAGTTTTTGGTATAGATAGGAAATTAAGGTGTGTTTGGATCTCACTGGTTTGATAGTACCTAGTCAAATTTAGAGGTTGCTTCTGGTTTAAATTAGTCACTTAGGTTATAACTAGAGTTAATATTACATAAAACAAGTTTTCATTTCATAAAAAGTCAAAGTCATTTGGTTTCACTTTTAAGTTGCATAACAGTTAAGTAGTAGGTTTCTTTATCAATTAAGTAGTTACAATAGTGTATGTTTTAGCTTATTTAAATCAAACAATAGCTTAAAATCATTTCAGTAGTTAGTAAAGTGCAATCTAAAATCAAATTGGTCAAAGTTTTGTGTTCAATATAAAAGTCAAAAAGATTTCTGGTTGTCTGATTTGGTCAGTTTTTCAAAGAGGTGCACAGACCTAATTTTTGATTCAAAATTCATTTGGAAAGTTGATTTGTAAACCTTGTCAGGTGGTTAATAAGTTTTAACAAGGATATTGCAAGTTGGAATTGGTTTGCTTATTAGAAATCTTAGCTTAAGTTGATTGACTGAGCACATAAGTGCCCTGCACAACCAGATTTTAACCAGGTTCCTAGGCATAATTGAGGTATTTAATTGGATTGGAAGTCTGTTTTCTAGGTGTATTTGTGTTCTATGGTAGTTATACAGTAGAAAGCACCCAATTGTTGCTTCTTATCAGCTTATTCTTTCAGCTTATTCATCTCATCAAGTTAGGTGTTTAAGCCTAGTATCTGATTTCATAAACAGGGCTGCAAATTAATTGTAGGAATCAGAAGTGTGGATTTATTGTTTCTCTGAGCTTGTCTGCACTCATTGTTTCTATTCCAATTGGTTTTTGGTCTCTGCTTATCTGTTTCAGCTTTTAGCTTATTCCATATTGCTTATTTGATCTCATTGTGCCCATACTTGTGTTTCTGAGCCTCATTCTGATTTATCTCTATTTATTTGAGCTCATTTAAGTTTAAAAATCATTTGGGTCAAGTTTTAGGTCAATTGGTCAACTGTGCTTATTAATAAGCACTTTTCAATAAGCTGTTTTGTGCTATTCAGCACTTCCAGTGCTTATTTTTCAATTTTTCTATTTTTCCTAGCTTTTAAACATTATTTTAGAATTTCCCTGAAATTTTCATATTTTTCTGAGCTCATTTGCTATTTTTCCTATTTAATTTTCATTTTTAATCACTTTTTAATTACTAAAAAATATAAAAAAAAAATCAGAAAAACCCCAGAAAAATCCAAAAAAATATTAGAAAATTATTTTTAGTTATATTAAAATTTTAGAAAGTTATTTTGCATTTTTCTCCATTTATTTACATTTTCTTTTAATTTTTAATTAGTTAAAATAGTTTTTAATTCATAATAAATCCATAAAAAGTCAAAAAAATATTTTTCTTTTTCTCAAAATTTTCTTTTATCATTTTTAATTTTTGAAAATTATTTCCAAGTTCGTAGGAGTCGTGTAGCTTAAAAGTCGCGTTTTAATTTGTACGCTACGTTTAATTTACGTTTTAATTTACGGTTTTCGATTCTATGATACGTTTTTGGTTTGTTTAGTTGAATTACGTGCTTAATTGGTTATTTGTGTTTCATTTAATATCTCATTAGTATAATCTCATTCAAATCACTTTTTACCACTTTTCACGACACGTTTTCCGAATCGGAAATTCGGAATTCCATTCACCCTTCACACGGAATACGACCTCGGATTATCCGTATTTCTTTGCGGATTTCTTGAGCTTACATCTATACTATAATATTGATATTGTGTTTTTCACGAATCAATTTTGGCGCCGCTGCCGGGGAAGGTTGAAGTGAATTTTTGAATATTTGTTTTTGAAAAATTGTGTTTTGATAAGCCTTCCTCTATTTTGTATATATTATATAAATATCGAAAAATCAAAAACACTTTTCCTAAAGTGTTTACAAAAATACCAAAAATATAATAAAGTTACAGCCTCGTTCCGATCGAAAGAAAGGGCGTTGTAAACCAAATAAGTTTCCCAATATAACTACGCGTGAAATTAGTTGCTAATCGGATTACTTTAATTCTACAACCGAATAAGCGGAAAATACGGAAGCTTTGACATTAAATTGCAAGCTGAAGAGAGATCAATTCTTCTCTCCCGTTCCGTCGCGAGTAGATTAAGGGAAACGGTTTACGATTAACGTAACGTTTGAAAAAGAAAAACAAAAGTTTAAGTTTAAGTTTTGCTTTATAATAAAACAAAAATACAAAAAGATTTTCCTTTTCAAATTTGATTTTCCGTTTATTTTTCAAAATTTGAGTTTTTGTGGTGTATGAACACCCGTTCATCTTCTAAACGTCTTATTTCTCCATTATCGAACCCCGAGAGTTTGATACGTCACACACACAAAGTTCATTTCCCTAACATCACGGAAATGGAACAAAATAACCACAACAATCAACACCCTCTGGTGGGTGTTGTTCAAAATGCACCAGCTCCCGATCTCCGAACGATGGAGGAGCTGTGTCAACCGAAAATGCACGGTAGAGGCGGTCCGATTGCCCCTCTAAATATTGAGGCTACGGATTTTGGACTTAAACACCACATGATTCAACAAGTCCAGAATTCGTGCCAATTTCACGGTTTACCGGGTGACGATGCAAACAAGCATCTCGACAAATTTTTAACCGTCACCCAAAGTATGAAACAACATGGGGTCTCCGATGACGCCCTTCGTCTTTCTCTCTTCCCCTATTCTCTTACACATCATGCCACAGCTTGGTTTGATCGTCTTCCCAAGAACTCAATTCATACCTTTGAAGAAATGGTATCGAAGTTCTTGGCAAAATATTTCCCACCATTGATGGTGACGAAACTTCGAAACGATATTAGTAATTTCCGTCAGCTTCCCGACGAATCTTTATTCGAAGCTTGGGAACGCTATAAGCTTGCTATTGATCGGTGTCCAAACCATAACATGCTTCTTGTTACGATAATCGATACGTTTTACAATGGTTTGACTTTGCGACATCGGGACACGATCAATGCAGCTGCGGGTGGAACTTTTATGAAACGACGTCCTGAAGATTGCTACGAACTTATTGAGAATATGACGGCTCATTACAATTACTGGGATTCCTCTGCCGAGAGGAATGAGTCAAGAATAACCGTTGCTCACAATTCTTCTACGTCTAATTCTGAAATAGCCGCAATTACTAAGAAACTCGATGATTTGTCGACTGCTGTTTTACGAATGCACCAAACGTCTCAGAATCAAAATCAAGTCAAAAACCATCAAGTTAACATGATCAACAATGTTTGTGAGACTTGTGGTGGTCCTCATTCGTATTTTGAGTGCCCAGCCACCGGTGGCTACACTCACGAGAATGTGTATGCTGCTTCGGGAACCTACAATATGGGCGGTAACGGATACCAACCACAGGGTGACCGAAATCTTCTTAGCTACCGTTCGAACCATTTTGTTGGACCACCCGGTTTCAATCAACCGTCTCAAGTTAATCAAGTCAATCAAGTTAATCAAAATGTGCAAAACCGAAATCATCAATTCAATGCTAATCAAAATCGGATGAACAATGGTTTTCAGAATCAAAACAATGGTTTTCAAAATCAAAATCGGGGAAATTACAACCAAGGCCCGAATCAAGGGAATTTTCATGGAAATTTTCAAAATATTAATCATGGGAATTATAATCATGGAAATCAAAATTTTCAGAATCAAGGTTTCAATAACAATAATCGTGGTCAAAATTTTCAAAATCCAGTTGTGAATCAGTCTTCTTCGGATGAATTACTTAAGCAGTTTATGAAAAGTCAAGAGGAAATGAATAAAATGTTAATTAATCAAATGGCCGAATTGAAGAAGTCTTTAAATGATCGACCCTCGGGCTCGGGTACTCTTCCAAGCAACACGATCGCTAACCCGAGGGGCGATGCTAAGGCGATCACGACTAGGAGTGGAATTGTTATCGATGGACCAACGGCTCCGACTACCCCTTCTTCTTCTTCGTCTCCCAAGGTAGTCGTCCGTGAAACCGAGGCCACAACGGATACGGAAATTCCTAGTAATAATGGAAGGACCGAGAACATCCAACCTCCGGTGGTCCCAACGTCTAAAGGAAAAGATAAAGTTGTTAATGAAACTGAAAGTCCCGTTAAAGTAAATATGCCTTATCCGTCACGCTTAAACGAACAAAAGCACCGTGAGAAAGATAAAATTCAGATGGAAAAGTTTTACCAAGTTTTTCAAGAACTACATTTTGACATAACTCTCGCGGATGCTATACTTTTAATGCCTAAATTTGCTTCTATGCTAAAAGGTCTTTTGAATAATAAAGAGAAATTGTTTGAAAAATCTCGAACCCAGATGAATGAGAATTGTTCGGCGGTTATCCTCAAAAAGCTCCCCGAAAAGCTTGAAGACCCCGGTCGATTTCTTATTCCGTGTAATTTTCCTGGGATGGTTCAATGCTTCGCCTTGGCCGATCTTGGTGCTAGCATTAACCTAATGCCGTTATCAATTTGGAAGAAATTGTCTTTACCCAATTTGACTCCGACTTGTATGACCCTCGAGCTTGCCGACCGATCTACTTCCCGCCCAATGGGAATAGCCGAGGATGTCTTTGTTAATGTTGGGAAATTCCATTTCCCTGCCGATTTTGTCGTTGTTGATTTTGATGCTGATCCGCGGGTACCTCTCATTCTCGGAAGAGGTTTCCTAAGGACTGGCCGTGCTTTGATTGATGTTTTCGATGAAGAAATTACCTTACGCGTTGGTACCGAAGCCGTAACTTTTAACTTGGATCAAACCGCGAGGTACTCCTCCGAGTTTGACAAATATTCCGTTAACCGAATCGACGTTATCGACGAAGTTACGGAGGAGTACGCTCAAGAGTTACTTGGTTTTATCGAACATGCTTCGAGTGGCAATCCCACTCATTCTTCTGAACCGATAATTTCCGATCCTTCCCCTTCCCTTACTCCGTTTGAGGGAAGTGATTTCATCTTGGAAGAGATCGAGGCCTTTCTTGCTAATGATTCGATTTCACCGGAAATTGATCATTCTGATTGTGACCCGGAGGGGGATGTACTTTTGATTGAGAAATTGTTAAATGAAGATCCCAACCCGTCCCTCCCTCCGCTTGACCTTAAAATGGCCGACGTTAAAGAAGTTAAGCCGTCTACTGAGAATCCTCCGGAGCCCGAGCTCAAGGATTTACCTCCTCATCTCGAATACGCATTTTTGGAAGGAACCGATAAACTTCCAGTCATAATTTCAAAGGAACTTAAAGATGAGGAGAAGAAACGTCTCTTAGATGTGCTCAAGAAGCATAAGAGTGCCATCGCTTGGCAAATTTCTGATATTAAGGGTATCGACCCTCGTTTTTGCACGCATAAGATCTTACTTGAAGATAATTACAAGCCGTCCGTTCAGCAACAACGACGGGTTAACCCGAAAATTCATGAGGTTATCAAAAAGGAAGTTATCAAACTCCTCGATGCCGGAATGATTTATCCAATCTCGGATAGCTCTTGGGTTAGCCCGGTCCACTGCGTACCGAAGAAAGGTGGAATGACCGTCGTTACAAATGAAGATAATGAATTGATTCTGACACGTCTTGTTACCGGATGGAGAGTTTGTATTGATTATCGTAAATTGAATGATGCGACTCGTAAGGACCATTTCCCACTTCCATTTATGGATCAAATGCTAGAACGCCTAGCGGGAAATGAGTTCTATTGTTTTCTTGATGGATTTTCCGGCTATTTTCAAATTCCTATTGACCCTCCGGACCAGGAAAAGACTACCTTTACTTGCCCTTATGGTACGTTTGCCTATCGTCGTATGCCTTTTGGCTTATGCAATGCTCCAGGCACGTTCCAAAGGTGTATGATGTCGATATTCTCGGATATGATCGAGAAAACCATGGAAGTTTTCATGGATGATTTCTCGGTCTATGGAGATTCTTTTACTTCGTGCCTCTCTCATTTAGAAAATATGCTGAAACGGTGTGAAGACACCAACTTGGTTCTAAATTGGGAGAAGTGCCATTTCATGGTCAAAGAGGGCATTGTCCTGGGCCACAAGATTTCGAAATCTGGGATTGAGGTCGACAGAGCTAAAGTCGACGTTATTGCAAAATTACCTCATCCCACCACCGTTAAAGGAATTAGAAGTTTTCTCGGTCATGCCGGCTTTTACCGACGTTTCATTCAAGATTTTTCTAAGATAGCCCGGCCTCTGACATACTTGCTTGAAAAAGATGCTCCGTTTATCTTCTCAAATGAATGCATCGAAGCATTTAATGTTCTTAAAAAGAAGTTAACGGAGGCTCCCGTCTTAATTGCCCCCGACTGGGACTTGCCCTTCGAGCTAATGTGCGATGCTAGCGATTATGCTATTGGTGCAGTCCTGGGGCAACGCAAGTCTAAGCATTTTCAGCCGATACACTATGCCAGTAAAACAATGACCGACGCTCAATACCATTATACGACTACTGAGAAAGAAATGTTAGCCGTCATTTACGCTTTTGAAAAGTTTCGATCTTATTTGCTTTTGAAGAAGTGCATAGTGTACACGGATCATTCGGCTCTTAAGTACCTTATGGCAAAGCAAGATGCTAAGCCACGCTTGATGCGGTGGGTTCTCCTCCTTCAAGAATTCAAAGTTGAAATTCGAGATAAAAAGGGAGCTGAGAACCTTGCTGCTGATCACTTATCGCGTTTAGAGAATCCCCACCAAAGTGTTTTCGAGAAAAAGGAGATTAACGAAGCATTTCCTCTCGAGACACTGGGGAGTTTATCACATGGTGATTCTAGTACCCCATGGTTCGCCGACTTTGCGAATTACCATGCGGGGAATTTTATCCGGAAAGGGATGTCGTTCCAGCAGAAGAAAAAATTCTTCAAAGATGTTAAGCATTATTTCTGGGACGATCCCTATTTGTTTAAGATATGTGCGGATCAAGTGATCCGGCGGTGCGTTCACGGCACGGAAGCCGCTGACATTCTTATGGCATGCCACAATGGACCCACGGGGGGACATCATGGTGCCAACTTCACCGCTAAGAAAGTTTTTGATTCCGGCTTCTACTGGCCGACGATTTACCGGGATGCTCATGAGTTGGTTAAATCTTGTGATTCTTGCCAGCGACAAGGAAAAATTTCTCAGAAGGACGAGATGCCTCAAAATGCTATCCAAGTCTGTGAAATTTTTGACGTCTGGGGTATCGATTTCATGGGTCCATTCCCGTCTTCTCATGGTAACAAATATATACTCGTGGCCGTCGACTACTTGTCTAAATGGGTCGAAGCGAAGGCGCTACCCACCAATGACGCCCGAGTTGTAGTGAAATTTCTTAAAAGTCTCTTCGCCCGATTTGGTGCACCTCGTGCTATTATAAGCGATCGTGGGACCCATTTCTGTAACGACCAATTCGCTAAAGTTATGCTCAAATATGGTGTCACACATCGTCTTTCTACGGCATATCATCCACAAACGAGTGGTCAAGTTGAGGTCTCCAATCGTGGCTTGAAACGTATTTTAGAAAGGACCGTAGGTGAACATCGTGCTTCATGGGCCGATAAGTTAGATGATGCACTTTGGGCCTTCCGTACAGCTTACAAAACACCCATCCGGTGCACTCCTTACAAGCTGGTTTACGGGAAGGCCTGCCATTTGCCCTTTGAACTTGAGCACAAGGCCTACTGGGCCTTGAAACATGCTAATTTTGACCTTCAAACCGCGGGTGATCACCGAAAAGTTCAATTGAATGAATTAGTCGAGCTTCGTGATCAGGCCTATGAGAATTCTTTGATCTACAAAGAGAAGACAAAGAGGATTCACGATGCTAAAATTAAAGATCGCGTTTTCAATGTTGGTGACCGAGTCCTTCTTTTCAATTCTCGATTAAAGATTTTCTCGGGCAAGTTAAAAACCCGTTGGTCTGGACCATTCACCATCACCCAAGTATTTCCCTATGGGACCGTTGAACTTGCTCAACCTAATGGTCCCAATTTTAAGGTGAATGGTCATCGTGTTAAACATTACTTTGGAGGGGACATACCACCCATGGTTGTCCCGGATCTCCAGACTTTCCCCAAGGATGATTAAATTCGGGGATCGAGTCAAGCTCATGTGACTCGGTGAACAAAAACAAGCGCTTCGTGGGAGGCACCCCATGCTTATCCTTTTCATCTTCTTAATTTTCTATTTTCTTTAATAACGTGACGTGAGGGGGGCGACCCTTTTCAAACTCGTGTTTTCGTGGTTGTTGTTTATGAATGTTCAGGAATTTCCCCGAAGTTTGAGGACTCTCGTGCTCGTGGTTTGTCGTTCTCTCCACTCGAGTCTCATCCTTCGCTGCTCTTTCGGAAATTCACCATATCCAAAATCTTATCGACTAACGTTTATCTCTTGCCATACTTAATAAACGGCCTTAGATTTTACGTAGGATTACCCGTCCCTTAAAACATTGAGGACAATGTTTCACTTTAGACTGGGGGGGTGAATCTTTCGATTCGATTTGACCTGTACCATCGTCTGAGCTGTTAACTTACGCAACTCCGTTTTCCACCAAAAATCTTAATTTTTGTCACCGCTTTATAATGCAAAAAAAAAAAAAAAAAAAAAAAAAAAAAAAAAAAAAAAGATATATGATATGAATAATAAGTTTTGACACCTTGTTTTGACTTTCCTACCGGCGAGAGTAGAAATAAATGTTCCGACTTGACCGGGCGTGTTGAGCCCTAGCTCGTCTCCCTTAAACAAAATAATCATAAGATTATGGCTAAGCATCCGCGGATCTCATTACTTGGGATTTTAAATTTGCGGAGATCGAGGAATGATAGAGTTTATTCCGAAGTTTCGTGCTATACACGGATCGCATCATTGGGATTTAAAAAACCCACGAGAGGTACTTGTGGCCTCCTTGTTCCCATCAGCAACATCACAGATATATAAATAGATGTTCTAGGTTAATTAGTGGTATTTCGGTTTGAATAATATTTAGTTCTTTGTTTTCTTAAGAGAATTTTTGCTTTAGAAATTCGGTACATATCAAGGAACACCAAAAATAAGAGCGAAAAGTGAAAAAATCAAAAGTCAAAAGTTGATTATCTATGTGGTTTTGGAGCTACCCGTTAAGCTTCCATTGATGTTGAGAAAAAAAGTCAAGAAAGAAAAAATATCAAAAGTATGAAAAAGTGAAAAATGAAAAAAATGAAAGTTAAAGTTGTATCGAATAAGAGCTATATATGTATCAATAAGTTGTTGGCGCGTGAGGTGCATGTGATAAGTGATTAGTAATCAGTCACATGAGGTGCACGTGATTGTACTCCGCAACTTATATCCTTGATATTGTATGTACCCCTAATTCCTTGAAATGGACCGAATTTCTATTGCAGTGGTTCTTAAGAGAAAATGAATAACTACTTATCGTTTTAACTTAGGTATCACTATCGGACTTAACAAATATCGAAATGAGAAAATATGAAGCAATTCATTTCTCACAAATTAAAATCTTTAGATGCAAAAACTTAGGACCTGGGGGCAAGAGGTAATACACAAGTAACTTTTGTGGGCAGTGTTAGCATCTAACTTCTGATAAACAATGATTTCGATTTTACGCTTAGTTTGGGAGCTTGTGAAAAATCAAGGATGACGATTTTTATCCGTATGGTCTCTTCTCTGTGAGAAGTGTTTCTACTCGTTGACCCTGAAAATTATCAACAGATAAGAATTGATAATGAAAGTCAAGGCATACCGTCACCTATATAAAAATGAAAAAGTACAAAAATAGTAGTAGTAGTTGTTATTCATGAAAATCGGAAAACGGAGCGTTTTTGAGAATAAATGATTTTACTATCTCTCTTGAACATCATTGCTACTTTACAACGTCAGTAAAGAGAGGTTTTGAAAATTATTTATCTTTTAAGCGTGAGGTGATGACATTGCGTGAGGGCACGGCAATACCTTAGTCTAGGGGATTTTGATGAGTGCTTATTCACTCATCCTTTTTAGACCTTATTTCAGACCAAATACACCAAATACTAACCAAAAATGCCAAGAGAATGCATGTTTTTGTATTTGTGTATGTGCAGGTACGGATATGAGAAAAATGGACAAAAACAAAGGAAAACCGACAAAAACGAGCACGAGATTGGAAAGTGTCAAAAGCCGAGGCCGGGGAAGTCAAATGGTCAAAGTCTAAGCTCAAGATGACAAAATCAACCTCAAAGATTCATCATGTTACAAGTTTAGTCCCTGATGAAAGTTTGAAGAAATTACAACATTAGTCCCTCAACTTTCAGAGTTTGGCATTAATGGTCCCTCAAAGATAATGAAAGGAAAAGTCAACAAGTGGTCCTCCAAGTTTTCAAAATGATCAACAAAAACCCTTGGAAGTTATTTTTGGAGAAATACATAAATGGTCCCTGATTTTTAGATTGGAACACTTTTGGTCCTTAATAATTTTCTACTTCTAAATCATACCATGATACCACCGGATCCACAATTTACCACAAGCCTTTAACCCCATCAGCCCAACCCCAAAAGCCCACCAACATTTAACTTACCCGGCCTGCTATTAAACCTATCCGGTCAACCCAAACCAAACCCGCTCAACGTTTTTTATAACTAAATAAAAACACCCCCAACATTTACCCGCCCCCTCTTTTTAACCACAACCCAGAAAACACTGTTTGCTTAGAACCCTAATTCACCCCTCACCCAATTACCCCACGTAAGTCATAATTACCTAATCATTAGGCTTCTAGAAGATGTCAGGTGTGGTCAGGGAATGTAAGCATGGACGCGTGGACCAATAGAAGCACACACCGAGGATCCACATCTATCACATCAATCAATCAAGGGTCAATAATTAATGGAACTATCTGGAAACGTGATCAATGGCTAAGAAGGGACTCAAAGAAGCACAAATGACGCGGATTGATGACCTGGACTCAAACCCTAGCTACCTCAGCTCTCCTATATATACCCCTCCATTTCATGTAATCTGTGTGCCTTATTCTTTTATTGTTATGCTGTTAAAATTAGTTTGTAATACTCTTTTTAATATTAATGAGAAATTATTTAGTTTAATTCAATTGTCTTCTTATTTCTATAATTAAAACTGCTTATTGCTTATTTCATTTCTGTTTTAGCTTATTGTTTCTATTTACTTATTGTCTTTTCAATTCAGTATTACTTTTCAATTAATTTACTTATTGTTGTTTGAAGTTTACAATAAAATAAATAAAATAAAAAATAAAAAAAATAAAATAAAAAAAATAAGTACTTAATTCCACAAGCTTCAATAAGCTTGTATTTGTTTATTCTGTTTCATATTAGCTTTCTATAGCTCTTGTGATACTTTGTGTGGCACCAATCAGTAAAAGTTCTCATAAGTCCCAACAGTCAAAGTGATCAAATATTTGAGCTTATTGGTGATAAGCTGAAGCTTATCTAGGAGTTAAGACAGCCAATTGGAGCTTTTTGGCCTGTCAAAAGACAGGCTGTGTGGGAGTCCCCTTCTGTTTGGCTGAAGGGGTTTGTAAGTTTTTATTTTCATTTTTTGTCTTAAATTTTGAATCAGTAGCATAAAGTAGTATAGATCTTTGCTTATTTGCTTTTTATAATTGTTCAGTTCTGATTATAGTTGAGTATTAGTAGTTTATTTTATCTGTTTGGCTATTGATTAAGTTGTAGTTTGAGATCTCATTTCTATTGATACTGTTCCATCTGTCATCATTTGTGAATCTGAGTATTTGAATACATTTGCATCTGATATCTGTGTTTACTGGGAGTATTTGAATCTGTGAATCATAATTGGGTACTGAAGTGTAGGTTTGGATTTATTTTGAAGTGGTATGTGGTAGTTTTTGGTATAGATAGGAAATTAAGGTGTGTTTGGATCTCACTGGTTTGATAGTACCTAGTCAAATTTAGAGGTTGCTTCTGGTTTAAATTAGTCACTTAGGTTATAACTAGAGTTAATATTACATAAAACAAGTTTTCATTTCATAAAAAGTCAAAGTCATTTGGTTTCACTTTTAAGTTGCATAACAGTTAAGTAGTAGGTTTCTTTATCAATTAAGTAGTTACAATAGTGTATGTTTTAGCTTATTTAAATCAAACAATAGCTTAACATCATTTCAGTAGTTAGTAAAGTGCAATCTAAAATCAAATTGGTCAAAGTTTTGTGTTCAATATAAAAGTCAAAAAGATTTCTGGTTGTCTGATTTGGTCAGTTTTTCAAAGAGGTGCACAGACCTAATTTTTGATTCAAAATTCATTTGGAAAGTTGATTTGTAAACCTTGTCAGGTGGTTAATAAGTTTTAACAAGGATATTGCAAGTTGGAATTGGTTTGCTTATTAGAAATCTTAGCTTAAGTTGATTGACTGAGCACATAAGTGCCCTGCACAACCAGATTTTAACCAGGTTCCTAGGCATAATTGAGGTATTTAATTGGATTGGAAGTCTGTTTTCTAGGTGTATTTGTGTTCTATGGTAGTTATACAGTAGAAAGCACCCAATTGTTGCTTCTTATCAGCTTATTCTTTCAGCTTATTCATCTCATCAAGTTAGGTGTTTAAGCCTAGTATCTGATTTCATAAACAGGGCTGCAAATTAGTTGTAGGAATCAGAAGTGTGGATTTATTGTTTCTCTGAGCTTGTCTGCACTCATTGTTACTATTCCAATTGATTTTTGGTCTCTGCTTATCTGTTTCAGCTTTTAGCTTATTCCATATTGCTTATTTGATCTCATTGTGCCCATACTTGTGTTTCTGAGCCTCATTCTTATTTATCTCTGTTTATTTGAGCTCATTTAAGTTTAAAAATCATTTGGGTCAAGTTTTAGGTCAATTGGTCAACTGTGCTTATTAATAAGCACTTTTCAATAAGCTGTTTTGTGCTATTCAGCACTTCCAGTGCTTATTTTTCTATTTTTCTATTTTTCCTAGCTTTTAAACATTATTTTAGAATTTCCCTGAAATTTTCATATTTTTCTGAGCTCATTTGCTATTTTTCCTATTTAATTTTCATTTTTAATCACTTTTTAATTACTAAAAAATACAAAAAAAAAATCAGAAAAACCCCAGAAAAATCCAAAAAAATATTATAAAATTATTTTTAGTTATTTTAAAATTTTAGAAAGTTATTTTGCATTTTTCTCCATTTATTTACATTTTCTTTTAATTTTTAATTAGTTAAAATAGTTTTTAATTCATAATAAATCCATAAAAAGTCAAAAAAATATTTTTCTTTTTCTCAAAATTTTCTTTTATCATTTTTAATTTTTGAAAATTATTTCCAAGTTCGTAGGAGTCGTGTAGCTTAAAAGTCGCGTTTTAATTTGTACGCTACGTTTAATTTACGTTTTAATTTACGGTTTTCGATTCTACGTTACGTTTTTGGTTTGTTTAGTTGAATTACGTGCTTAATTGGTTATTTGTGTTTCATTTAATATCTCATTAGTATAATCTCATTCAAATCACTTTTTACCACTTTTCACGACACGTTTTCCGAATCGGAAATTCGGAATTCCATTCACCCTTCACACGGAATACGACCTCGGATTATCCGTATTTCTTTGCGGATTTCTTGAGCTTACATCTATACTATAATATTGATATTGTGTTTTTCACGAATCAGTCTACTAGACAAGAGATGTGCAAAGAGTTTGAAAAGCTGATGAAGGATGAATTTCAAATGAGTTCTATGGGAGCACTTACATTCTTTTTGGGGCTGCAAGTATAACAGAGTAAAAAGGCATCTTTATCAGTCAAGACAAATATGTGACTGAGATTATTAGGAAGTTCAAGTTTACTGATGCAAAACCTTCAAATACCCCTGCTGACAAGACCACTCATCTATTGTTGAAGAATGCTAGTGGTGCTAATGTTGATGTCCACACTTATAGGTCTATGATTGGTTCTTTGATGTATCTTACTTCATCAAGGCCAGACATTATGTTTGTTGTATGTGCTTGTGCAAGATTTCAAGTGACTCCAAAGACATCACATATGATAGCAGTGGAAAAGATTTTTAGGTACTTGAAGACTTATCCCAATCTAGGATTATGGTATCCAAAAGAATCCCCTATGGAATTGATCACATACTCAGATAGTGACTATGCTGGTGCAAGCTTGGATAGAAGGTCAACTACAGGTGGATGTCAATTTCTTGGATGTAGATTGGTGTTATGGCAGTGCAAGAAGCAAACTATGGTTGCTACTTCAACCACTGAAGCAGAATATGTAGCAGCTGCTAGTTGTTGTGCTCAGATCCTATGGCTTCAGAATCAATTATTGGATTATGGGTACAATTTCATGAACACAATTATCTATATAGACAATTGTAGTACCATATGCATTATTAAAAATCCTGTGCAACACACTAAAACTAAACATATTGAAATTAGACATCATTTTATTAGAGATTGTTTTGAGAAAAAGCTTATTAATGTTGTCAAAATCCATACTGATGACAATTATGCTGATTTATTAGCAAAAGGGCTTGATGTGGGTAGATTTCAATACTTGGTAACAGGTATTGGAATGCTTAATCCATAAATCTTTGATGTCTAATACTTTTTAGTGTTGCAGGATTGTTTTTAGGTACTAGTATTGTTTGTGTTGTATGTATGGTTTTCTACTAACTTGTATGCAGAGTTATCAAAAGCACAGTGGAAATAATCATACAACAGTGGATAGATTGGTGATAAAAGCATAAAGAAAAGGTACTTTTATTGATGGCTAAAGAAAGTACATAACAACCATTCAGATTACATTATCACCAAAACAACAAAAACATCACAAAACATAACCCAACAACCTAACATCTACTCCATAGGTTTCTTTCCCTTTCCCTCATAATCATGCTTGCCTTTGGAAGCTTTCTTTCTCTTGTCATCAAAAGAAAGTTGCTTCCTTGGACAAGCAAGTCCCAGAACTTGCTTGGGAGGTCTTGGTGCTTGTGCAGGCTTCCCAATAGCAGGCCACTTCATATTGTTTATGGCAGACTTCAATGCTGTGGTGAGGGCTTTTGGAAGTTCTTTGGAAAGGTTGAAGGTTGGATCATCATCATCATCAAAGGAAGAACTGGAAGAGAACTCCAAGGATGGAGCAGATGAAGCTTCAGTCTTTTTGGATGTCACGTTGGATGCTGTGGATGTGGTTGCACTTGGTGGGAAGTAATCACTCCACCCTGTAGAAAGTTCCTCTGAATTTGTGCAAAAGCTGATCTCTTCATCAGATGAATCATCTGAAGATATGTAGACTAATGGAAACCAGCTCATTGGGTTGATAAAGGGTTTGTGTTATTGAAGATGTTTGTTGATGAGAGATAAAGGTTTTTGAGCCCCCTTTTATAAGCAAAGTCAAGGTCGAATTCTAATTAATGAAGAATATTTACTCTTACCTGTTTTGGTAGGTTGGAGGAGTAAATTTGGTTATTATCGGGTTGACTTTTGGAAGATATTTATGTGAATAGTAACTTGGTTAAAAAGTTACTTTGGGTTAAAATTTTTATGGGTTAAGTTGAATAGCATACAAACCCATATTGTTGGCATCATTGGAGTTATAAGGTGTGTATCATAGACACACAAACAAATGGTTATTGATTCACCATGTCTAATCCACATAAGAATCAACTAGTCCAGAGCAAACGGCTCCTGGTAAAGACTTATCAAATCCGTTTATTGTTGATAGTTTACCAAAAACAATATGGTTATCAACTCACCATACTCCAAGTGATCAAGAGTTGGCTAGTCCATAGTAAACGGCTCATGGTAAAGACATATCAAATCTGTTGATAGCTGGTAGTTTGCTAAAAACTATGATAAGAGCAGCAAATTTTTGAGTTTTACTTACCACTGCTCTTTGATATGTTTTGAAAATTTTACCACTGCTAGTTCATTAGTTACCACTGCAAGAGTAATTTTACCACTGATGACTAGCCGTTACAACTATTGTGTCAGTAATCTATTTTTTACTAGCCGTTGTAAATATAACCGTCTTTCCTTATTAATAGGGTAAATCTTTTGTGAATTATCTTCTTACTTATTATAATTTATTATTTTCCAAAGATAATTCTTTCTAAAGATAATTCACATTGCGCAACCTCCTCAAACCCTATTAGTATAAATTGATCATCATACGACTTGATTTTTATCTTGATTACTAACACTTTTATTCTCTTTTCACAAATATCATGGCGATTCTAAAATTTGTCGAGGAGCACAACCAAGTGGCCTACTTACAAAAGTCAAACAAGAAGAGTGGCCCTATTTTTCATCAGATTGTGGATTTTCTAAATACAACTCATATAAGGTATGCCTTAACTATTAATCCCACAATCTATGTCTCTCATATCAAACAGTTCTGGAACACTGTGGAGTCCATCACTCTTGAACAGGGAGACACACATGAATCTGTGGAAGCTCTAAGAGCCACAGTGGATGGGGTAACTATTGATGTTACTGAGTCATCCTTGAGGAGAATTCTCCAATTGGATGATCTCAATGGTATCATCACATTACCCAATTCAGAAATTTTCACTAATATTGCTTTAATGAGGTATGATACATCTGAACAAAAAGTAACTTTCAGAAAAGGATGTTTTTGTCCCCATTGGAGATTTTTAATTCACACTCTTTTACATTGCCTAAGTCCTAAGAAAACATCTTATGAACAATTTGCATCAACCATAGCTTATCCTTTGGTTTGCTTGGCAACTAATAGGACTTTCAATTTTTCAAAGTATCCAAGGTTTGTGCAAGCAGTGTTAAATGAGTTTCAACTGCAACCTCACAATAGAATTTTTGAAGCCTCCTGTCTTAAGCCAAAAGTTTTTCAAAACATGAGTAAGGCTTCAGATCTTTGGAATGGGGAGGTTCATCCATTTTTCTCAAATGCTTGCTAAAATTTCTCAAGTACAGGGTGAAGATGCAACCATCCCAGTTGTATCCCAAAACACACCCAATATTGTTGTTCCACCAATTCACCATACCCCTGTTGTAACTCACACTTATGAGAGAAGGCATAAACAACCAACTTCTTTCATCTCAACATTGCATATAGCTGAAACTTTTGGTTTAGGGACAAGCAGTGGTGGTTCAAGGCTTAATCCTAGTCCAACTAGGGAAGAGCCTGAATCAATGCTCTTTGATTCACCTCTACCAACAGGTAACACAGTTGGAAGTGTCGAGGGCAGTGTGCAACTACCTGAATTGATGGACATTTGTACAAAATTAGTCAAGCAGGTTCAAGCTCTGGAGAAAGATCTGGCACAGACCAAAGTACAACATGCCACAGAGCTAAATCAACTGAAGGCTGAGATTCAAAGATTGCAGAATGAAGTTGAGAATCTCAAGAAGAAAAGACCTGCTAAAGTTGTGTTCTCCTCTTCATCTTCACCTCAGGATGAATTTTCTGCAAGTTCTAGTAAAGATTTGGGAGATTTTTCCAAACAGGGGAGGAAATCAGATGTAGAGTTTAAGGGGAGGAGATTTAATTTTGATAAGGAATTTGCTGAGTTAACTGATTCTGACAATGCTCAAGCAAAGGAAGATGCAGCTGAGACTAAGGGGAGGAAGTTAGATTTTGAAGATATGGATGCTGATGCTGATTTTCACTTTGATGATACAGTTTGAACTGCTCAACCAATTTCCACTGATGCAGAAAATGTTCCCACTGCAAGTAAAAATATTCCCACTGCAAGTGAAAATGTTCCCACTGCAGAGGAAGAAGCTGCCAGAATAAGATCAGTCAAAGGTAAAAAAATTGTGACTGGTTCAGAACAAGAGCAAACAATAAATATTTCTAAGAAAAATCAGGCTCAAATTGATTTTGATGCAAGATTGGCAGAGCAAGAACAAGTAGCAGAGAATGAAATGAAGAGAAAGCTAGAAGAAGATGAAGTTGCTAGTTTTATGGAAGCAAAGAGGTTAGATAAACTTGAAGCAGTAATGGCAGAATCACTTTCAGTTGTTTCACCAACTGTCATACATGAGAAACCTCCTATGTTCACTTATGTGCCTACAGAAGAAGAGATTGACTACTTGATTAATAATGATCAAATAATCAGAAAGAAGGCTATTGAACTTATTGCAAATACAACCTTGAATGAAGAACAAAGGTCTGCTCAACTAAAAGACTTCATTCAAATGAAGAATCAGCAGGCTCTTGATGAAATCATTGGGGATGTTAGAAAAGGTCAAAAGAAGCCAAGGAAACTTACAAAGGCACAGATCATTGCTGAGATGAAGACTTTTTGTTGTCATGTTGGCAATATGAAGATGGCTCAATTCAAAGGAACGTCACATGATCAAATTGAAGGTATTTACTACAGGATTAAAAGACAAGATAGTAATTTCATTCCAATGGATCAAGAACCTGTAGTAATGAAGACAAAAAGGTCTGGAGTGAGTCTTGGATCAAAAGATACAAAGAAGTTGAAGACTCAGGAGTCATCTCAAGCAGAAGAGGGTCCTAGCAAGTTGACAGAAGAACAAGTTACAAATATGATGTTCATAGAGACTGATGTACTTAACATTGAACCTTTACAAACAAAATATCCAGTTGTTGGTTGGGAAATCTATTCTGATGATTTTGGAGTTGCTTGGAAGATTATCAGAACTGGAAGTGTCACAAGTATTTGCAGAGATTTTGAAGACATTGTTAGATCTTGTGATAGAGAAGACTTGGATACTTTGTGGAGGATTGTTCAAGACCAGTTCAAGAAGGATGAACTTGTTGATGTCAAGGCTAAGGAGTTATGGGTTCACTTCAGAAGATTATATGAACCTGACCTAAGTGACAGACATTGGAGATTTGAAGCTCACAACATGAATACCTTGTGGAAGTTTTATGACTCAAGTGTTGTGCATCATCTTTCTACTCAAGATGGAGTTGATGTGTTTATGCTTGCAGAGAAAGAATATCCGTTAAGAGCTGGAGTATTGACTGTGATGATGTCAGTGAAGCTTAGGTGCTGGGAAAGAACTGAAGTCATAGAAGATTTGCTGCAAAGGATTTATGATCAAAGTGTGAGAGCTGATAAAGAGTTAAGAAGAAGAAGATAAGTGTTTGGAAGAATTCCCATATCCTCATGTTTGCTGATTACTTGAAGAAACTTATTGATTTGTTTATTAATCATAAGTTTAGGGGAGGATTGTTGGGAATTATACTAACAGTTACCACGGCTAGTGAAGATATTACAACTGCTGAAGAATGTACTTGCAGTGGAAACTCATTACCACTGTAAGAACATATATTACCACTGCTGTTTAGATAACTGTTAGGAAATGTGTTTAGATAAATATAGAATAGATCTTGTGTATATCTTATTCTATTAGCATTATACTTATCTTGTAGAAGAGGACTCCTTGTGCTATAAAAGGAGATCCTAGGTTAAAGGTTAGATATACGTTTCTAGAGCTTCAAGGTGTAACCCTAGTGATATTAAGATCACTCGTATTATTATCATTAATAATATTGGAGCTAATAGTTTGCTACATACATTGTGCTTATTCATAAACAATTGTTTCATTCACAATCAAACTTCTAAGTGTTACTAAGTAAATTCCGCATACTTAGTGATATAACTCAAAGTATCAATCTAACACAGTTCAAGGTGTTAAGATCCATCAAATAACATAAACGAATCTTCTAGAATCAACTTCATACGGTGTATGGTTGGATGGGTCATATGGCGTATGGTCTTCAAGACTTGGAAAATAAAAACATGATGAGAGGTCATACGCCGGATGCAATAGGAGTGGCATATGATATATGCATCTTCAACTTGGATAAATTCTTGATGAGACGACATCCACCGTATGCCTAAGGAGTGGCATATGGCCTATGTAAATAGTTGGAAAATGCACTTCATTATACTTTGGCAGTTTTGGCTTGATTTTTGGTCTTTTTTGCGATAATTCTCTTTTTGCTCCAGATAAATACTAAAACACAAATTTACAGCAATTAAGTACGATATCTTATCAAAATAAGGCAAAAAGGAGTAATTATCGTGAGAATTTGATAGCTAAAATATGTATAAATTAGGAGTTATCACTGACTCTGGGTGCGTAGAAGCATTTTAAAGCTTATCCTGGTGCAGGTAAGCAAGGGCGTGAAAGTTTTGTACCTGGTGCGGTCAAGCCTTGTATCGGGTGGGGTCAAGTTTTAGGTTGATACTTCTTTGGTAGAAGTCTTGTAATAGGTTAGAGTTCGTGAGGTCTTTGTGGGTAGTTCCGAGTACGGAACTCCATTAGGTACTAGCTCGGTCTGGGTGCAGACTGGTGAGAGCTAAGGTTATACAGTTTATCCACCGCAATGATTTGGTACTAGTGAAAAGTATAGGTGTTGCAGAATCGCAACTGGCTGTACGGATGATCTAACCCTTTCATCCTGAACCACTACAAATCGTTGTGTTCGTTCTCTCTTCCCTTAACTCTTTACTTACGATTTATATTGCTTTCCTGTTGACACCCTGGCATAAAATTTGAGACTTAACTTACTTAAACTTATAATAAGTTGACAAGAACGTATTCACGACCCTCCTCTACAGTTCTATAATAGATATCTAAGCGGTTTACTCAATTTTTCAAAAATAATAATCTTTTTATAAAAGCTTTTTAAATTTGAAAATTACTTTTTTCATAAATTTAAAATCCTATACTATTTTTTGCAAAAAGTTGAGCAAGATCCATTGCTTAAGAGAACTATGAAGAGGGGTGCTTTATGCAACGACAACCATTGCTTGAACCCGAAGGTTTTTTATTTTGGAAAACTCTTTTTGAGACATACGCTAAGTCTAAAGATATTAACTTATGGGAGGTGATTATAAAAATTGTGACGTTGTTTTTACAATGGTAGATCTGGAAACTAAGTTAGAAGTAGTAAAACCATTTTTTGAATTAAAAGATGATGAAAAGAAGGAACTTGGTAAAAATAATGATGCCAAAATGTGTAAAACATCAAAGGAAATTTGGCACACACTTATACTCTCACACCAAGGTAACTCACAAGTCAAAGATTGTAAAATAGATCTTCTCATTCAATAATGTGAGAAGTCTAAAATTGTTAGATGATGAAACTATTGTTAATGGGTACACAAGGTTCAATGCGATTGTTACTAGTATTAAATTTTAGATCTAGGCTATTCTAACAAGAACCATGTGAGAAAGTTTCTTAGGGCTCTTCTTTTGAGATGGCATCCGAAGGTGATGGCAATTAAGGAAGCTAAAGAATTTGCGGAACTTCCTCGTGATGAGCTAATTAGCATACTTAAGGTGTATGAAATTGTATTAGAAAATGATGGTGAGGTTTCTATGAACAAAAAGGACAATGTGAAGTCATTAGCTCTTAAAGCTAGAGTCGTTAGAAATGAATCTTGTGATAATCAAGAGGATAGTGGAAATGTTGTTACATATAGTAAATAATTTAACTTAATGGTGAAGAACTTCAAAAGCTTCTTTAATAAAGGTAATGGTTTGGGTAGAAGGGGTTGTTTTGGTTATGGTGACAGAAGCCACTTGGTTGGTGATTGTCCCATGGCGAAGAAGAACAAAGCGTTCGCTGGTGGAGCTTAGAGTAATAGTGAAAATGGTGATCAAAAGGAGAAGGATGAACATGTATCATGGTGCTTGAATCGCAAGAGGTAAGTCTAAACTCTTCTAAATTTGATAAAGCTTTAAATATAATTTAAAAAGTAGTAATGATGAAATCATAAAGTTCAACAAAGATTTCGTTAAAGCTATTAAAACACTTTCAAAAGAAAAACATTTTCTTGAATAAGAACGAATTGAATTAATTAACGAAAACAATGAACTTAATCTTGAGATGAAGAAAATTGCAAAATCTAAAGAGGTGGTTGAACTTTTTAAGTTGTGAAAAAACTTACAAATGAGGTTGACTCTTTAAAAAGAAATATTTTTGAACTTCAAGAAGAGACATTGAAGTTTTCAAAGTATAACATGAGTAGTTGTATTTTAGATGACATGTTAAGTCAACAAAAATCGTCCCAAGATAATAAATGTGTTGGATTTCGAAACTCAAAAAACCACTTCAACGAGTCTAAGCAAACCAATCATTTGTTTAAGAGAGTCAAAACGAAAAACCAATCCGCCTAGCTCTAGCACGCTAGCCCCACGTGCCAGAGATTGCGATGGATTTGAGAATTTGCAAAACATTCATTCTAAACCTATAATTCCTTAAACTTGTTTTGCTAACGCTTATGGTATTCAAGTACCCATTGAAAGTGATAAGACCATAAAAAAATAGAAACTGGTTTCATGTAATGAACGATATTCTAAAGTTCAAACCAACCAATAACCAATTTTATCGACACCAAACATGAAACCATCGACCCTTACTACCAAAAGCCTTCATTATAAATAAAAAAGAAACCTCACTTAAACAACTAGCATTCATTTCAAAAGAGAGAGAATTCTCACAACAATTGAATGCCTTCACACACCATTAAGGATATAACTCATCCCAAAGGTGAGACAACTCCTACCCAAACCAAAGATGTTTAAAAACAGACACCCATAAAAACTTTTGACCAAATTTTCAAAATAACCCTTGGTCAAGTTTTCAAGGTTTGGTCTCGAAGACTTAGCCTCTCGCTTCAAGACCTAAGCATGTTCAACTTGGATATGTTTTATGCTAACAATTATGGACCTAAAACTCAATGGGGATCAAGGTATTGAATTACAATTTATTTTGTAGGTTTGAGTAAATATGTGATCTACGATCGAACGATCGGATTGTGGATACTGGTTGCACTTAACACATGACCGGGAATAGAAGATTGTTTACTTCATACAAAGAGAATATTAGTGGACATGTCGTGTTTGGGAGTAACATAAAAGGCAAGGTCATCAGTAAAGGTAACGTACTTTTCGAGGGAACGTGTTGGCTTTGGACATGTACGTGTTAACATGTTCCCTTTGCGCATTAGAGTTTGCAGATATTTTTACTAAATTATTACCCTCACAATTGCTTTTTAAGTTTAAGTCCATTATGAGCATTCGGGATCTTCTAGGTTGGACTGCATGGGGTGTGTTAAGTATGTAATTTATATTTTATCCTTGATATATATTGGAGTATATTCATGTATAGTGTAAGGATTTTATTGTAATTATGTATCCTCCTTCATGTAACCCTAACTTTATATAATGATTGAGAATGACATAACAACCCTTAACGAATATTATTCCAGTTATTAAACGAGCCTAGCTCGTTTAGGCCAAAACTCGACTCGGCTTAAATTGTTAACACCCGTACTCGTAACTACGAGTTAACTTATTACTAATTACTTACTTATCCCACATAAAACGTCATTTATGAGGTTTTCTACTATAAACACACATAGGCTACACGTAGCAGCAGCAGTAAGCAGTAAGCAGTTGGCAGTAAGCAGTAATTATTTATTTAAAAAGCATGTTTGGTAACGTAGCCGTAGCAGTAATTATAAAGTGTAAAATTACGAAAAGGTCATATACACATTAAAATAAAATAAATATTTAAACAAATGGGGGTATATATGTAATTTCAGTATCTAAACGCTTGAAGCAATTTTGGAAAGCTCATTCAAGAAGTATTTCATTTTGGAGCGGTTAGGATAGTTTCAACTGCTATTAGAGATGTTGCCAAACAAGCTTTTCATCTAAATGCTTAACACTTACCGTTTGTCGCTCCTAAATGCTTTCTTACCGCTTGTTGCCAAACATGACCATAATGTTGATTTACATATCAAACTCAAACAAACTAACAAAGAATTACGTGGCATCCGTAAAAACACGTTCGTTATTCACATTGTTCTATGAGCAAGTTCCAAAAAAAACATTGTTCTATGAGCCCCATTAGTTTGACATTTTTTTTCCTAATATTTCATTGTTGAAGATGCAACGATATACATGAATATATTATATAAACCTCGTGATAAGCATTATATATACAACCTTTATAATGCAATTGCTAGCTACGATTAATATAAAATACAATTAATAATTAACGAGATATCCTGCGACAATCGGTAACAGCTTAAGTCAGTTTTGTCATTTATTTATTTATATTTATTTTATATGTAATTATATAAGAAAGATACGTGCGCGTCCATAGGGATGTAAACGAGCCGAGACAACTCGCGAGCAACTCGAGATCGACTAGAAAAATACTCGATTCGACTCGATTTTAAACAAGCCGAGACAACTCGCGAGCTACTCGACTCGACTCGATTACACATTTACACCCCAATATATATATATATATATATATATATATATATATATATATATATATATATATATATATATATATATATAAGGACTTTCTTACGAGAACCAGTTTATCTGCGAGAACTGAGAGAAACACCAAAAACATGCATGCACGCCTTTTAAAATAAAATAAAAATACATGCAAATCATCAATAATCGTAAGCATCCACCTATGTTCTTCAATATCATTATGAACTCATCATCTTTTTTCACAAAAACCTTACCCACGGTCGCAAGATTGTCGTTGCACGTCTTATAAGAACATATACGCACACCTTCAAAGAAAAATTTTGTATTTTCAATTTCTTATTAAATTCTTTAGAACAACTATGTTTTTTTTTAAACATATGTGCAAAAATACAATTATTGAAGGCGTGCATGTATGTTTTTGGTGGTTCTCTCAGTTCTCGCAGTTAAAATGGTTCTCGTTTGAAAGTTACACTATATATATATATATACACACACACACACACATATATATATATGTATATATATACATATATATATATATATACATATATATATATGTGTGTGTGTGTGTATATACATATATATATATATATATATAGGGGTGTAATCGAGCCGAGACAACTCGCGAACAACTCGAGATCGACTCGAAAAATACTCGACTCGACTCGATTTTAAATGAGCCGAGCTCGAGCATGTCAATACTCGGCTCGACTCGGCTCGTTTACACCCCTTCGCGTCCAGAATACCTAAGACTGATAGATAGAAACCATTTGTAATTCAAACGATTTGTATAATTAGGCATGCTTATGGAAGATAAGCAATATTGAAAACAGTGTCGAAGCCAAAATTGTTCAGTCAGGTAAGGCAAAACAATGAAAAAAGATACCGACAAAAAAAACAATAAAAATTTAAAAAGTTATACAATAAGAGTTTTTCATTTCAACCGCACATGTCGCTTTTTAGCATTACTATCTGAAACACTATCTAAACTAAAGGTTTATGCGATATCCTTTTCATAAGTACTAAATTATCCGAAAGAAATTCATCACCTATTTTATTACATAACGTGTTCATCACGATTTTCGTTGGCTGAAAACGCACGTTCAACACTTGCAGTAGACACTGAAAGAGTCAACACTAGTCATATCAACCTGTTAACAAGATAATAGTAACTTGCCTTTCGTGTATATGCTAAGCCTTTGACCTAAATAAGCTATAGATGATGACTTTCCCAACTCTTAATGATCTTTCATATCAAGTTCAAAATGCTTCAATTAGAATTCCAAGTTATCGAGTTCTTACTCCGTGAAATCAAGATGATACTACTTTTTTGCAATCTTTAGAATCGAATCTGGATTGAAAGATATATATCTGCCCCTAGGATCCAAAGCAGAGCTATGTTCTAAAAGTTTCACAATTTTCTCACTAAATCTCGAGTCAAGTTCTCGCAACTGAAAATCAATTGTTTCATTATTATTATTATTATTATTATTATTATTATTATTATATATCAAAATGATAGTGATGCTCATTTGTAGTGTTATATTGATTCCTTACGCTTCTCCTTTCAAAATATTGATATCGGTGAAGGATTCTTGTCCCTTAATGGTTCTTTATTCTCTTATTCTATTTCGCATCCCCTTCAATTCTCGATGAAACGGTTCGCGGAAAAAATGAATCCACCCTTTCTTGATGTTTCGTCATCGATGTATATCTAATAAATTCAGACAACAAATCACAACTATTAGCTACTATATTGGTGGGTAACAAATTGCCAAATTGTATATCGTCAATCATAGCGTTGTTGAAGATTATTATTAACAAATATCAAGTATCATGTTTCCTACTCAAGTTCTAAACAGTTTACCACTAAAATGTTAAATCCCAACCAATTACACAGATTTCGGAAAAGTAAACACTATAATCAATGAAGAAAGGTCAAAGAGTTCCATGCATGATTATTCAAAACCAAATAAATGGTATGGAATTAAAGTCATAAATGGTGGGTTTAGGATTGTGGTTCAATATTGACTAGGCATTCAGACCCGTGCGATGCACACGGGCTCGATCTAAATGTTCATAGCATGGTTATCAAGATCGCGATCTTGATCGTAGGATCGTACGATCTTACGATCATACATTAGAAAACCTTGCAAGATCTAAGTAGGATCGTAGATAGCATATGATCGAAGTAAGATCGTAAGATAGCTAGTAAGATCGTAGGATCGCTATCGATCCCGATCCTACTATAAGCCTAATTTTTATTATTAAACAAACTTTTTACTGAAATTAATCTCACTTTCTAAATTTTGACAAAATTTTACCCTTATACTTGACAAAGCTTTACTCGTGTTGTATTTCTTTTCTACCCAAATCATTTATCAAACGATTGAAACATGAAGTAATTGCATGTATTACGTATTTTATATTATTACGATGTTTAAACTTTGAAATTTTCATCTATATTCACTTAAATTGGTTATTTATATCGAGTTTTATATGGAACTATATAACACTACAACCCCTATTTAAAAATTTTGCATTTTTGTAGGATCTTACGATCACGATCTTGCGAAGACAAAAACGATCCTAAATAGGATCGCGATCTTGATAACCTTGGTTCATAGTCATGAAAGCCCGTGCGATGCACATGGGCTGTAGAGAAGTTTTCAAAGTTTAATACCCGTCTTTTATTTTTTTCATTTTATATTCGAGACGTATTTTTGTCATTATATATATAAGTTGTCGTGGTAGCATACATTTTGTAAGCATGATACGTATTTAAAATAGTTTATTGACATGTAATCTTTTAAGATGTATTTTTTACGTAATATTTTTTGTCTATTTATTTTGGTATTGACTCTATCATTTTTTATTAGAACTAACTAATATTAATACATCCGGCTAAATTATAACTATTTCTTATGATAGTCAACAATGCCCGTGCGATGCACATAGGCTGTATAGAAATTTTCATATATTTAAAATACGTGCGATGCACATGGGCTGTATAGAAGTTTTCATAGCGTAATATTCGGCATTTATTTTCGTCATTTTATATTTAAGTTGTCATTGAGTCACACATTTGCTAAGTTTTATACGTATTTGAAATACTTTATTGAGTTGCACATTGGCTGTATATAAGTTTTTATAGCGTAATCTTCAACACTTATTTTCGTCATTATATTTCTAAGTTGTGATGGTATCACATTTCCAAGCATGTCACACATTTAAAATAGTTTATTGATATTAAAATAATATATGTGAAGAGATTTTTTTCAAAATATTACATTGAAAAGAGTCTTTTCACATATAATATTTTAATATGTATAAGTTACATAAATTATTTTAAATATGAAGCGATAACATTAATGTTGAAAACCTTTTATATTCATCCCCATGCGATGCATACAGGTTTGGACTACCTCAGGACCCATGTGATGCACACATGTTGGATCTAATTGTTTTTTTTCGTAATGTTCGGGACTAATTTTCGGTTCATGTTTGAAACTCTCATTTTTTGTGAAAGACGGACTTCGTTGTTCAAATAAATTACATTATTAAAAGCGAACTATAAAACAAATTTCCTTTTTAACAAAACTATAAAAACATAAAACATTAAAGTAATTAGTATATTCAAGAGTATAAATTATAATTCGTATAAAAAATTATAGTTCGTATAGTAAAATATTGCATGTTAATTTGTAGCATACTATTAATATGAATGCTAAGTGTTTATCTATATTGACACCGATAGCCATGGCATTGTTCTTGTTGTTGTTCTTCTTGTTGTTGTTCATTAGCATTTTGTATGTTTTGTTCTTGATACAATTTTCGTGACTTCTCGATCTCTTTCTTTAATGTGAAGAGATTTTTTGTAAAATGTTATATTTAAATGAGGCTTTTCATATGTAATCTTTTAATATGAGTAAGTTACATAATAATTTTTTAATTAATGCATTATTACAACATTTTTCCATCTATCTATAATACTATAAGATTAGGGCCTCTAATTGAATGTGGAGTAATGAAGATAGAGGTTTTTGAGTTAAAAAGGTGTGTTGAGTCCTTGATTGTTCATCTATATAGTAATTGCAAGAATTATTAGCTACATATCAAGAATCTATGGTTACAAGTATTTCTTATTAATGGAGAGTTGTTTATAAAATTATGAAAGTAGATGAAGTGCAAAGGTTGCCTGAATTGATCACAAGGCATTTAGTATAGAATTAAAAGTCAGTTAGATGAAGTGCAAGAGTTGCGAAAGGTTACAAGAAAAAAATTAATGATTTAACCTAACTCTTGCCTATATAAACTGGCCAAAATCACATTTAGTATGTACATTTGAAGATGATTCACACATCTTTTAGATTTTTGATTGTTGGTACCGGTATGTAAATTCTCTTTTGCAACATTTTGGAGATGATTCACACATCTTTTAGATCTTTATAATTAACTTGGTCTTCTTTTTTTCTTAATTTAGTTTTCATACGCAGGTACCATGAAAATCACACAAGATCATGGATGCTCAGATAAATGGAACCAAAGATTGGGATGCCAACTATTTTCTTTGTTTCTTACATATTTAGTTGATAATAGATATGCATATATATAGATATATGTATTATGTTAATGCATTTTCATATACAAGTAATTTATGTGCGTTTTCTATTGATGTACCTCACATGTGCGAATTGATTCAAGAAAATGTGCACGAGCATGTATGTAAAACAACATTTAAATGGTTAAATGATACTTTTTAGCGTGATTAGTTTATGTAAGTAGTTGCTTTCAAATACTCTTTGAGAAATATTAGAATGAATTTATCATGTGCAATTGAATTATTATTAAAAAGAAGAAGGTCCGCGCATCGCAAAGTGTTTTCTTTTTTTATATGTAGAATCATTAGTGAGAAACCAATATTTACGCCCATTAAATGAGTTTGCCATAATAGCAAAATACGACATATTAAAAATATCACATTGAGTAATGAATAGAAAGGAAAAAAATACATAATTTTGACTTAAAACCGTTTGTAAACATAAGCAAAAGTTCAAACTTTTATCAAAAAACAAAACCAGTGCATTTAATGTGAAGTATATACAACATCGAGATGGAAGTGCAAGGCTTGCCGGAATTTATCACATGATATTTATTAATTAGTATAGAATTAAAAGTCGGTTATAGATTAAGATGAAGTTGAAAAGGATGCAAGAATAATTGATGATTTAATCTAATGCAATATATATATATATATATATATATATATATATATATATATATATATATATATATATATATATATATATATCGGGGAAGGTTAATGTGAGAACTTTCTTAAAGTTGTAAAAATATGAACTATTCTAAAATACCAATAAAACATTGATACATAACCATTTTAGCAAAGATGCACCAAAATATTATATATTAATACAACTTAACATTAAATCAACTAATAACCAACTCATACATGAGAAACGGATTACTGATACACAATTAAATTTTTGATACATATACATTAAAATCTCAAAAAACTAATTTCTTATACATAAATTGATACACCTAATATACAACAACACTAAAAATTTGATACACAATACTAAACCTTGATACACATTATCCGTTGAATCAAAGTGTATTACTTAGTTTACGCCAATTTTCATAATAAAACCAATCAAATCTTTAACAATTTTAGTTGTAACTAATTATGTTTTAATTTTCTTTTAAGTTAAGTGTTATTTGTGAGATTTTGGTTGGTTCTCATATTTACAACTTTAAGAAAGTTTTCATTTGATCTCAATTATATATATATATATATATATATATATATATATATATATATATATATATATATATATATATATATATATATATATATATATATATACATATATACATACTAGCTTTCTAACCCCGCCTGATGGGCGGGCTTGACCTGTAAATATCCTTGGCATATTTTAATTTAACGGCCGATCGGCAGGCATCACTTAAAAATATCTTTAACATATTTTTCTTTAGGTAAAGAATGGTGTTAACATAAATTAATTTTGTATATTTTAATTGTTCTAAGATATTAACGTTCATTTGAGTTATTAACTTTGAAGTAAATTTACATAAACTTACTTCAAAGTTTAATCTTAGTCATCAGAGACACATTCTTACTTTTTCCCAGTATTTTCTTGTCATTCAAAGTTGACAACATCAACCGCTACACGCCGATGTTTTAACTCCGTTCCGATTTTTTCAGGCTATGCTTAAACCAATATATAGGACTGAATGTCAAAAAACAAAGATACGGATATGATCATTATTAGAGCCAACATACTAATTAACAAAAAGAGTTTATCGCGTCGTAGTATACATATATACCCACAATTAACTAACAATGAATGCCAAACATGATCTTTTGAAGATCGGCTAATCCCCATAATTCATATGAGGCATTATTTTTATCAAAAGTTTGTTTTACATATATTTCAGTTACAAATACATAGTCGTCATTGATGAGGAACAGCAAGTGTAGAATTCCATTAGTGAACTATCAATAAACACTATGGTTTAGTGAAGCAGAATGTGAAGTGCTTAACTATAGAGGTACGCAAGTACACCAACATACATTATATTAGCAGTTTATGCATGCCGACTTTATGCTTGGATTCAATCTCGACGCGTCTACAATGGCACTTATATTGCTAGCTGATAAAACTTCACTGCAGCCTACAATATATAAAAATACATAAATAAATGTTAGTACATCAATGTGCAAATATTCAAATAATCACCAAGCAATAAATATGTTTTGCACAAAAGGTCTATCACATCCCCTACCTGAAATCAACAATTAGCGTTACCTTTTAGAATGTTGTTATGAGAATTATTTTGGTCATTGCTGTCCTCGCTAAACCACCGTTGGTCTACACACCTGCTGATTCAGATGTGGAAAAGGTTAAAAATTGAGGTACGATTATTTATGGTTTGTTCATTTTTTTTAGCTGAAATTTTCAAAAAGTGACATTAAGGATCTCCAATTGTGAAAAATTGTACCCACCTATTATTTATATTACAATATACTACATTTATCCTCCCATATAAAAAGATTACTTTATCAATTAAATGTTGCTTATACACAATGCATGACCTTAGCATATCAAATTGACAGCAAGTATGTGGTTCAGAGTAAAGTTTAACAATCAAAAAAGGTGGACAAAACGCGCTGAAAGAAGTGTTTATAGGATTGTATATAAGACTTAAGAAATTGTTTGGCTCAAATTTGCGAGTACGGAACGGGATAAAAGGGTATCCGACCCGTGATGGCTGCAAACACGAAGTTGTGGTGCCCGACCAAGATACTCTAGCAATAGTTAAACTTTCACTGTCAGCTTGGTGAAACTTGTGTAATTGAGTACTACAAAATAACGAAAATAAAAATATGAATGCTCTATGGATAAAAAGTAAATGATTCCAGAATTCTTTAGGTGGTACACGTTCAGGAATCAGAAGTTCATGAAGTTGAAAAACTTACCACCCTTTAGGAATGAAAAGTGCATCACCTGCATGATAATTAACTTCTATGCAAATAAAATTACCTCTTTAAGGTCAGTGACCGGAAGGGGTTCCCCTTCCAAATCACAAGGCTGATAGCTCAGAGCCGTATTTCATTTACTGGGCTTCAATATCTTGGGTTCTTCAGCTGAATTATATACATATCCATCCACTTCATACCGACCAACACTACAATTTAAATGTAAACGTTAAGTTTTATAATAAACATAGTTAATTATAATAGCAGACATTCCTACACCATAAATGCCAATATATAAATGTCGGAAGTACATACCCAAACCAACCACATGGTTGAAAATATAGAACGACTTTGTCTCCTGTGGTCAAGTTGGTCAAAACCATCTCTCCAAGATTATCAACCCATGTCCTTCCAAAGATTAAATTGTTGACTTTTGTGTGTGGGGGAGTCAACTCAAGGATTAATCCATCTTTCTGAAGCTTCAAACGTGTTCTGCACCAAACATTTTAGAAAAACTTTAAAGATCAGCATAATATACATATTGCACAAATCAAGTATCTTTTGGAAAAGTATAAGTGATTACAAATTTACCTTCCAAGAGGATATATATCAACTGAGTTGCCAAGAAACTTGGTCTTCTCCTTTGAGGTTATATCATAAACAAAATGCCTATTTTCAGCATGTGTAGCACTTATTGGAGGGTGATGACAGACCTGGTACATATATAAAGGTAGTTGAGTTAAGGTTTGATGCCAACATATCATGAAACTTGTTTAACAGGTGACATAATAACTTTTGTGAAGAGGTGTGACAAGATTGAGATTATAAGGACACTAAAAATTTAAAATTCAGTCTTTCTTTTCAAAAACAAATGGATGAGAATTTTTGCAATTTACTCTAAAAAGGCATGTTTTGTTTATTATTTGAGGAAACCATGTTTACTTGGTTCATAATCATCAAATGAAATGCAACTAACCATGTTGAGATGTGCTGATCATCAGGTCACCTTTACCATCAGAATATAAGTTTGCAGGCCGCAATTGAGTTAAACTGAAAACAAACAAAAGATTAAGGAAATCAGTTTCATACACATGGGTCTGCTGCTTCTATTATTCAAGTTGAAGAGGCCAAATGTAAGCATACTTTCACGCGTCTGAGACAAATGGTTGGTTCTTGAATGTGAATACGATCGATTAGTTGTCATTCCAGTTGCTGCAAAGAAAGGGGAAATTTTAAATAAGAAAATAGTAGTACATCAATATGAGTATGATAAACATTATTATTCCAAGAGTACTTAAACAACTGACTACACTCACTATCGCTACCTTCTGATCTTATCACTTTAGATGTTATTGACATTTGAGCTGTAGCAGGCTATGGATTGGTCTGATTAGTAACTGGATTGTTCAGTTCATGGTTCGCCAAAGCTTCTACAGTATCTGAAATGACACCTGAGAGAAATCTAAGTTATTTGCCCCAAAGGTTGCACCCGTGAATGAATCCAGTAATGTCATTGACGTACCTGTAGATAGTCATGCATGATGCAAATGATATAATTATCACTGGCTGGCATAGCAAGCGATGCCCAACATGCAACTGAAGACGGTGTTTCATGGTCACTTTTGCCCTTGTCAAAAGGCGACGCAAGGAGAGAATTGCAAGCTGTATTTAGCAAAAGTTTTGGATTGACTTGTAGGAATTGGAGTGTTCCTAGGGACCATAACTTCAAGTTTTTCTCCTTTTACACTTATACTAAGGGTGTTTGCCACGTTATTTTTCTTACAAACTCTTGGAATCAACCTAAACAATCCACCAGAATTAAAAATTGATATGAGATACATGCCATTATCAATCAGTGTTGAGTACATCAAGTTGTCTTATAAACCAAAACCACAACGATTAACATTTTTTAATTTCAATTTACCGAACGCCTTCCCTGATCCTTTAAATTTGGGTGTTTTATTTTCACACAGCACTCGAGACCTATCCCTACCGTAGAAGTATCCTGCATGATTTTAAACACATTTCAGAAAGAAAGAAAAATAAATGGGAAAAAAGCATTGACATCGAATAATTTCAAATACTAACATGAATAGTTGCACTCTCGTCTGCTGTTGACCAAGTTCTTTTGCAACTTCAATGTCACATTTATCGTCCAAAAAAGTAGCATGTCCAAGATTATTTTAATGTTATAGATTCAATAAATACTTGCAAAGATGGCAGGGAAAAAAATGAAATAAAAATAAACATACCTCAATTATAATAATTTTTGCTCTGAAGGCATCGGAACTTATTGGCGTCGCAAGGGTATGTGTTGACATGGATCTTTTTGATAAAAAGCCTTTGTACCCCATCGTCTGTTCCGCCCATCCACCACAGGTCTTTACATTATAAAAAAACCAAAACAACAAATCTCGATACCAGATTTCTTCTTTTTATTGCACGTTGACCTTCTTGCGAACAAAGTATATGTTGTAAACCCTGAATGTAATAACATAAAGTCGAATCATAATCAATCTAATGCATTCAGGAACAGTGTTATTACCGCTTGTAATATATTATTTATCTAAGGGGACATATTTTGAAATTCAATGTTTAACGACACATTTATTATGTTAACTGATCAGGAAACGTTGTTACTGGTAAAGTCGATAAGGAATATATACTAACTTGTCTCATTCTGGGCCTGCAAAATACTGCACGGAGAATGCAAATTGCAGCAGTCATGCCCTGGTTAAGATGCCTACATAAAAGGGTCATGTTATAGTTACATGATCCAGGTAGAAAAAGGTGTCACACGTAAAGAAAAAAATAAGAGAAAAGCACAGTAGGCTAAACCTGACCTGTGCCAATCAAAAAAGCCATCAGGAATTTTGAATGGAGAAGCATGAAGATACAATTTCACCAATTTATAAATTTACTTGGCTTCTAAAACAATAATATAGATGTCGATTTTTTCAACCTAAAACAATGATCGTAATTTTTTTTTTGTACATCCAAATTTATTTTTTTGGAACAGAGGCGTGACTCTCTTGTTACCTGACTTGGCTAATCTTGTTGCATTCTATCATTCATCATCAAGTTGATAGGTTTTAGTCTTTTAGAGTTATTTATTAACTTTTGGATAATTTGATCCACCATCTATATCATCTCACTTACGCCCATATACCCAAGTAGTGATGCACTTTAGACAGATGCACCCATTTGAGTAGCTTTCTGAAGTATTGTTACTAATATAAGGAGTTGAGGTGGAGGAGCATATAGTCGGAACTCATGTCCACCTGTTCTGAAGATTGACACACCATGAACGGTCGATAAACATGATGATATGTGTTCTTGAGCTACAGATGGTAGAGTGAGGTCAGGTGTATGTGTAGATTGGACCATGGTTTGCATCAATAAGCATGTAAACTATGCATTCGTTGAACAAAATACGGTTGCAAAAACACTATTGCACGTGCTTCTTGTATGGATTGAACTGTAGCAACCACTACACCTTCCGGTAAAGCCCGAAAGGAAACCTCCAGAAAATATGCAAGTAAATTAGCAACAAATAAAGCTTTCATCTTTCTTTTGTGATTTTAAACAGGCTAAATTTGAAAATTTCGAATGGGTGCTTTAACCATTTGGAACTGAATACATGTACATGATAATTTCGGCCCATACTATCCGTCTCCAATAATAAATAAAAAATCAAAGAATTCCTTCGATAATAAGCCAACAAAGTCTGTTATTTGTATGACACTCCCCATGAAACAAATAATATTCTAGAAACCAAATAGGCATAGCAGAAAACTGGAAACGGGTCAAAATGAACTGCAGGGATCCCTGATATTGAATACGATTTGTATCACACTACCACCATCGTAAACCACATAGAAGTGCGATTGCAACAACCTGATCGATCTTGAGAAATTCAAAAGATCCATGTCGCCTTTCTTTCAGACCTCTTTGGAAGCTTGGATGGTCTGGAGAAATACCCGATTCCACAAATCCAATCACAATTTCCTCTTCAGCTCTGTCAAACCCGCCTCCTGTGTGCACACTCCGGTTGGAAGGTCCAAAAAATGTGAAGTGTGTGTATTGAGTTTTTTCACCTTCTGATCTCGGTCGACTGATTTCACACCTGGGTCCACCAAAGCATCTCTGCCTACTAAGATATTAACATTTATAATAAAAAATAACTGTAAAACTATATGATTTATGCTTAACACCATCTTTTTTAGTTAATTTAAGAAAGGAAGTAAAGTTGACAAATAAAGATTGTCCTTCTGCAGCTCCTTCATCCAAAACCTAATATAACAGAAATTATTTAAATTGTGTACTAATTAACATTATGCTCAGCTTTTACTGATGCTAAGTCAATGCTATGTACTTACTTCTTCAAGACGGCGAGCATTAGAGGAAGCCAAGCCTTTAAGATCGTTTAAACACCCATTTGAAGTGGTGAAAACAGGTTGTGTGAGATTAACAGGAATCCTAGTCACCAGAGATGTGTACTTCATATACTAAAAATCATTTGTGAAAAGTTTTCAAGTTCAGGATAAAGTTGTTGGGCCTTGACTGCAATCTTTAGAGCTGCATAGAATTCTTTGATCTCCATCTTCTCTTCGGCCATCTCTTTGGCCCTCAACGCTTCCTCTCTGTTACACTCCATCACTGACCCTTGAGTAAAGCTCCAATAACCTTCACCTGATTGAAAATAAGATGTTAACGGTGAAACTTTCCGTGTTAACCATGCACAAATGAGAACATTTATAATTCCAAATTCCAAATTAGATTTAGTAATCATATGAATTACTTTTTGAAACACATCCAACCATTATATAAGAATGTATTTAATTGTTACTGAAATCTGCAGCCACAGTTTTTCTTGACTCACCGAGATCCTCGCATTGGCACTTGAGCACAGATGCTCCTGGCACTTCATCTGTGATACCTAAATAATAACCAAGACAAACATACCATCATAACATTAGGCTATTCAATAAAAGATTACAAACTATAAACTAATAAAGATAATCACCTGTTTTGCTTGGCCCGTTGCCTGACCAATTGACCAAACAGTGCTTTGGAACTTGAAATGACCATAATCTAAAAAATGGACTTCTTAGCTTTTCCAATATCAAATAAGCTACACATATAAACTAATCCAAACATCCCATAATTGAAGCAAATTCTCAAAAATAGCCAAGCCTAAAAACGAAGATTATTAATAAATATTAGCCTATTACTAACTTAATCCATAGGGTGGGTCAGTGATAATCCAGTTACTCTCCCTACTCTCCCTGTCTATGTTCATACAACCTGTTAACTCACATTCTCAGACTCTATAGGAGGCTCAGATACAGATTGCACACCAACAACTTGTGGTTGTTTCATAACAGTCCAATCGTCATCAATAGAAGCATTATGTTGTTGGTAAACTTCTGAAGGATTTGAATCCCATTCATCATAATATGTTGAAAAAGGATGAGGTGGGGCCGAAGCGTTGTAAGGCACCAGACTTTGAAAAACAATGCATTAAATAAGCATCTGTTAAGATCTCATATTCAAATTTCCATGAGAATATACATATATTGACGTTTCCAAAACAAAACACTCATATACCAGAAGAGTTATATTGTGATGACCCACCACGTCCAGTATAACGATCAGTATCACTTCTGCCACCACGGCTTCAAGTGCTACCACCACCATGCCTCATCCAACTCCACTTACCTCCTTTTTATTTCTGTCATTTGCTCTTCACCTCATGGAAAGGATCTACAATATAAACAATAATTCCTATTATGACTTATGGTAAGCATTACATCCACATAACGCGTGAACTTAGGTATCCTTCAAAGTCTGATATAAGTATATAAGTAAAGTAACATGCAATAGTAACAATACAATTACAAACGTGAGTAAAATAACATGCCATTGGTTGGTCCTTCAGCAGCAGCAAACTCTGTATTGTTTGTGTGTGGTGTTTTAGGGTTGCAGGGATTTGTTTTAGCGTACGTATAATGATATGGGATGAGTTGGGCTGGGTTTTTTCAATAAAGTAAATAATTATTGCTTAGAAGAGATAATTACTTGTTATCCTATATAGAGTTTTGGCTATAGAATCTAACCAAAAAATGAGGTGGTCTAGTGGGTAACATATCACATAATATATAGATGGTCTTGAGTTCGAATCCTTAAAGTGATTTTTTGGAAAAAAAATCACGCTACAAACTATTTAAATTAAATACGGGAAAAAATTTAATACAAATTATATTTGATGGACGGATAAAAATAGAAAACAAATTAAAAAAAATTGCTTACAACATGGCTAAAATAAATTTAAAAAATTGCTTAGGCCAGAATATGATGACATGGCAGATGACATGGCTGAAATTGAATTACTGGGCATTGACTGGGCAATGACGTGGCATTATACTTCAAATGCCTCCTGTTATATATAATGTGTGTGTGTGTGTGTGTATATATATATATATATATATATATATATATATATATATATATATATATATATATATATATATATATATATATATATATATATATATATTATGTTAATGCATTTTCATATACAAGTAATTTATGTGTATTTTCTATCGATGTAGCTCACATGTACGAATTGATTCAAGAAAATGTGCACGAGCATGTATGTAAAGCAACATTTAAATGGTTAAATGATACTTTTTAACGTGATTAGTTTATGTAAGCATGCAACTTGAATAATGAGTATAAAAGAAAAAGTACATAATTTTTCTCAAACCCATTTGTAAATTAAAAAAATTAAGTTTAAGACATAATAGTGGAGTCCAAATGTTTTAGGATTATTAATAGTGTGTTAGTTAATACTCATTTGGTTAGCTATTTATAATTGAGTAATATTAGTTAGACTTTAATGTTAATTTTCAATAAAATTAGTTGTACAATAAAATGAGATGGAGCTAAAAAGGTTTTTAACGATTTTTATACAGTTTATGCGGCATTATTATATATATATATATTATTACACAAACTTTAACTTACAAACTTAATAAAGAAAATATATAACACACATTAAACTATGACCAATTAGATAGACCCGTGTGGCATTATTATATATACATTATTACACAAACTTTAATTTACAAACTTAATAAAGAAAATATATAACACACATTAAACTATGACCAATTAGATAGACCCGTGTGCTTCATATTACCATGCAAAAACCATCTAATGGACAAGTATTGTAGGGCTAAGTAATAGACCAAAAGAAACAAAGCCATATTTTATCATGCAAATAAGTAATAGACCAAAAGAAACAAAGACATCACAACTTAATAACTAAAAGCCCATTTACAAAATACAACACCACAAAACAAAAACAACATCAAACATTTTTAAATTTTTATACAAGAAAGTCAAAATGTGTCATACAACATACTAAACAATAATTAAGCATACACTCGGTAATACACAGAAAGAATACGTGATTAACAATTAGATTCGAAGCCTGTGCGTAACACGGGTTCTTCATGCCTCGTAATACTATAAGATTGTCCCCTCTAATTGAATGTGGAGGCGTCAAGATTGCATAGAGTACCAGATAGCTAATGCTCGGAATTTATTGTAGAAATATGAAGAGGCTCTATTTTTTGTGTCAAAATTATTGCAAAAAATGTCTAAAAAATATGAAGAGACTCTATTTTTGCTTAACTTATTACATTCTTTCAATGGTATTTAGTATAGAATTAAAATTTGCCTAGATGAAGAGACATGGTATTTAGTATAGAATTAAAAGTTGGTTAAATGAAGTGCAAGGGTTGCATGAATAATTTATAATTTAATCTAATCCACGCCTATATAAACAGGCCAAAATCACATGCACAAATACAAAAGTTCGAATTTCATTCTTGATATTCTTTTTTCTTTATTTCGTGTGTAGGTTATAAGGTTGTGAAATATACCATTAGTGTGGTCGTCTATTTCACAATAACAATAAAAGGTGCTACAAAAAATTTAACAATAATCTTGGTTTTTGCAGGTAAACGTTAGACGCATTTTTAGAGCATCTGGCAAAAAGATGTGTACGCTTCTACTTCTTTTCCCTTTCTTCTTCTTCGTGTTTGTTTTTTTCGACTTTACATTTTAGTTCGAATTATGGACTTGCTGTAGTTTTTAGTTTTTGTTCATTTTTCTTTGATGAACCCATGCAATGTATGCTATTCTTATTGTTTTGTTGTTATGTTTTAAATTCTATCTATAATACTATAAGATTCAGTCCTCTAATTGAATGTGGAGTAATCAAGACAGTCAAGATGGATTCTCATAATTTAATGTGAAGTATATACAACATCGAGATCCAGCTTCGAAGTTTATGGAAGACAACTGGATGTGTTATTGTCTGAGAAGGAACCGAGGGTTAGATCTGCTAACATATTTTAAAATTTTGGGTTGGTTAGTAGTTTATTAATGTTATTCTTGCAGGTATTGATAAGTGGTTAGCGACAATAACAGAGTACATCAAGATGTTGATAACAAAACAAAGTGGAAGATGGAGACGGAGTGAATAATATCTCCACATTTATGAAAGAACGGTCAAAAAATTAGGCATGCAAGAAAATGAAAATCATATGTAAACAAGGTTTACAATTAGTGTGACAAAGCTTTGATCATATGTAAACAAGGTTTAAAATTAGGCATGCAAGAAAATGAAAATCATATGCAAGAAAATGAAAATCATATGTAAACAAGGTTTATAATACAAAATCAAAGTTGGATTGATCGAAAGTATAAATTAACAAAATTAATATTATGAGAATTTATTTTAATCTATGTTTTTTTTATAGGGATTTGAGGATCTCTTTACCAATAGTTACTATATGGTATTAAATGAAGTTAACAAATTATTTGTATTAATTTTAATCTTACAAATATGTATAAAATTTGATGTTGCTTTTCATGAAATGATGAGTTTTGGTATGTTGGTAGGGACATGAAAGTGAGATTGTGTCATAATAGTGGGAAGGGGCAACATTAGGCTCCATTTTTTGTGTCGAATTCATTGCAAAAAAATATCCAGAAAATATGAAGAGACCCTATTTTTGTTTCAATTATTAAATGCCTTCAATCTAACCTAATAATAAGTATACAATCATAAAAGGAGATTGATGAGGCGAAAAATGATCCATTTTTAGGGGGTCATTTAAGCCCAGAATTGAATTTATTCGATCAAATATTGCCCTAAATCGTTCCTTTTGTAATTTTAGGTACTTTGGGAGTGAATTCTGGAAAAGGAAGCATTTTGGACGTTTTTGGAGCATAAAAGTGAAGAAAACGATAAAGTCTTAATTTTCCTTGCTGGAAACAGTACCTGACGGCGTCAAGAATATTTTGATGACGGCGTCAAGAACAAAAATGGTGACGGCCCAGTGAAAACGTGACGGCGTCAAAACATGGCCGTCAAGAGTAAAAGTGGTGACGGCCCATAACAAGATTACACATGACGGCGTCAGATCTGGATCTAGGCAATCCGATTATATTTTTGGCGGTGGGTTGACGGCGTCAGAACTTTCTTCTTGACGCCGTCACCTTAGGAAATCTATATATAGTCTTTGTAATTTTCATTCTAAAAGGAGGAGAATTTTAGGGTCGACCTGAATAAACCCTAGCTCGTTTGTAACAGTATTTTCAAGGTTTTTCACCCCTTGAAACCCTTCATGTTCAATTGAGATAAGTATCCTTTCAATTCATTCAATATGTCTATGTGTTGTTTGAATATATCTTACGCTTGTTTTGATTTTAACATGCTAGGCTAGATCTTTTGTGTGTTTGCTTAGATGTAATGAAACCTAGATGTTGATTATAGGTTGATTGCTTGTTTATAGTTGTAATGGATGAATGATTTCAATGTTAGACTTAAGAAAACTGGCAGACTTCCATTGTGTAACATGCTTGAACGTCTTAAGAAACATGAACCAATGCGTACTAGGTTTTTATGGTTTTATTTAATGCATGAGCGAATTCTAGTGATCCCATGTTAGGAGCTTCTTGCAGGCTCGACATAGGAGTGAAGTAGGAGCTTATAGAGTTGGGGAAGTAAGTACGCCACCCCACGATTGGTATTAAGGAATATAACCCGTCATCCACGCAACTGTAACAAAAAATTAACCTGTAAAAGATATATAGGGAGTAGTGAAATCTAAGTAAACACAATTCTCCCATCTATTGTTCACACCATATTAGTAATTAGTTTTATTTTCATTTTTGTTATTTTATTTTGATTGTATCTTAGTTATTGGGTTAGTTGACCAGCAACTAATTCCGCCCACTCCTCTAAAACCCGAGATTTTTAATTGCTTTTATAAAAATATAAAAAATACAAAAAAGAATCATCCTTCACCTCTAGACCTAGTTTTTAGGCTTTCTAATCCTAGCGACACTATTCCTGAGTTGAACGATCAATCCCCCGGTACTTGTCACTATACTATACTACAACGATCAGGTACACTACCTGGTGGGGGTTGTAAGCTTCTCGAGATCCCTTGAGAGGTAAAGCCTGGTGCAATTCTCCCGCATCAAGTTTTTGGCGCCGCAACCTGGGGAATAGTTATTGTATAGGTTAGGATTTCTTTTTATTAGGTCTACTTGCTAGATTCCTTTCTAGTAAGATTTTATTTTTATTTTTAGGTTTTCTTTAGTCTATCTTATTTCTTCGTGCCTTTGTTCGTAATCTTTACCATCCGACATTATGGAAGGTGGTAACATCTTTGAACCCATCAACCCACCACAACAAGACCACCCACAAAACCTACCACTAGCAAACCAACCTCTTAGGCCCTGAACCCTAGGAGAGTATTCCCGACCTAGCCACCAAGGCTATCGAAACACCATTGAGCTCACCCAAGGAGCCAATGTGTCTCCCTTGCGATCCGACACCATCCGGTTGGTGCAAAGCGGATGTGAATTCCATGGACTTCGTTCCGAAGATCCAAATCAACATCTCAAGGACTTCCTTAAAATCGTAGATTCTATAGACCTTGATGTTACAACTAGAGAGTCAACCCAATTACGCCTATTCCAATTCTTTCAACGTGATCAAGCTAGTCAATGGCTTGAACGTTTACCCGCGGGATCCATCACCTCATGGGATGATCTCACCACTCGTTTCCTTGCTCAATTTTTCCCATCGGGGAAAACTACCAAGCTTAGAAATGATATCTTGATGTTCCAACAACGTCAAGGTAAAACTCTATATGAAGCATGGACTCGTTTCAAGGACTTACTCCAAAAAGTCCCTCATCATGGCATAGATCTTTGGCTCCAAGTCCAAATCTTCTATGACCATATCGATCTCTCCACAAGGCGAACCATTGACCAATCGGCCGGTGGCAAGCTACGTGATCTAAGTGCGGAAGAATCATGGGAACTCATAGAAGATCTTGCTCTCTATGACAACGAAAGTTGGAATGATCCCCGTGATTTGAACAAAACGGTCAAGGCAATATCTTTGCCTTCGAACAATTCTTGCACTCCCGACCGTAGGATCATGGAACTTGAGGACCAAGTCAAGTTTCTCATGAAATCTTACGAAACTCCTAAGCCTTCAAGCCAAGAAAACAAAATCAGTTCTTCATGCGAATTATGTAGTGGTCCCCATGACACTCGTGATTGCGTGAAACTCCTCGGAACAGCTTTTGCGGACTACGCATCCTCGCATACCGACGAAGCGGGAGATAAGTGGTACACTTTCAAACCCGAGCCAAACCCTTACGGTGATTCCTACAACCCTTCTTGGAAAAATCACCCGAACCTTAGGTGGAAACAAAACCAAAACAATTCTTTCAATCCGCCTAATCGTTACCAACCAAATGGTCCACCCTCCAACCGTACTTTCAACAACAATCCTTCTAGTAACTATGGTAGTACCAACAATCTTGAAGGATTGATGTCCAAGTTTATGACATCTCAAGAAGCTCGCATAGTTAAGTTTGAAACCGAATTCAACCAACAACAAACGGAGATGACCAATAAGATTGACAACTTGTTGAAAGCCCTCAACAACCAAGCGTTAACTACACCAAAGAAGGACACTAGGGACGCCAATAGCGGAATCCAAACTAAGGACCCCTCATCATCCAAACACGTCCACTTTGTCAATGTTGTCACTATTAAGCCAAAAGATAAGGATATAGAAGAAAGTGACAAGGATGAAGGTGGAGTAGAAACCAAGCCTAGGGATGAAATTAAGGAAGTTGAGGTTAATAAGGGAGAAAAGTTAGAGGAAGCAGAAAACGTAGAAGATTACTTTGATAAGTTGCCCACCAAGGAAGAACGGGAATATCATAAGGATTTATTCAATGATCCCGAGACACCATATATCCTTGGTTCACCCCTTATTAAAGTAGGAGATCCCTCTAACATCAACATACCATGCAACATTGGGCATATGCATGTATGGAATGCTTATATAGATCCTAGGTCTCCTATAAACATCGTGACTAGGACTTATTATAACTGGGTAATGAAGAAACAACTTGGTTATAGGATAATGCCCAACAAGAACTTGCTAAGTAATTTTGTAGGTAGAGTGAAAGGATTGCATGTGATTGTCAGAAATTTCACTTTTGAGACCGATTTTATGATAGTGGAGGATACTCGTCCGGTGATAGATGATTGCCTAAGTCAAGTAGTGTTCGGAAAACCGTTCGTTGAGGCCACTAAGATGAGTTATGATCCGACTCTAGGGATAGTTAGGTTTAAGGGAGATAATGATGAGATTGCCTACCAAATGCCTTATAAGGTTGAACAATACCGCCTTCTATCAAACATAGAAAAGGAACACAAACAAGCGGTTTACTATAGGAATGATGAGGATAGACGTAGAGGAGTAGAGTATGTGATGAATAGGATACTTGGTTTCTACAAAGAATGCTTGCAACTAGGTCCGGAATACAAAACTAATATAGGAGCAATTGAGAAAAAGGTGGTTGGTCTCTAGAAAGAACATTTACAACCGGAGAGTGAGACCAACGATGAGGTCACGTAGTAGCCAATGACCTTGAGTCTAGCTACAAGACTCGTAAATAAAGAAAAGCGCTTCTTGGGAGGCAACCCTTGCTTTGTGTGATTTTTATTTTGTTTGATTGATATTTGTTGGTAGATCATGTTTCAAAACTAAAATGGTGAAAATACTTTATTTTGTCGTTTGGCTTAGTCTTAACTTCATCCAAAGGTATTTCGCAAAAAGATAAGTGTAAGGGGAAACCCCAAATATGTTTTTAAGAAACAAACTCGATCATGATTCTCCACAATATTAAATGAACATGTATATTCATATGTGTTAGAGTCAAATGCTTGTATCGAGTCATAATGATGTTTTGCAGGATTTTCCAGGAAGTAGGACATAAGTTTTCCAGAAATTTTCCGGAAACTTAACGTAAGAATTGCTGCAGGTCACTTCTGACGGCATCAGGAATTAATTCCTGCCGGCGTCATGTGTAAAATTCTGTAAATTTTGCTAGTTTTGTTTTTCTAATGGAGTCTTAAAGTTTTTGTTAAATCTTAAGTTTTATAAACTCCAGGAAATTTGCAAACATCATTCCACAAGCATTATATCTTACATTGTTTTCTCGGATTTGTTATCATATATAGATTGCCGCCGATTTTATGCGAGGTTGCCTTGTTTGTTCTCTCAGGTTTAACAGGTTATGTATGACAAGAAGATGATTTATATTATAGAAGGGAAGCTTTGATTGTTCATTTTCTTGGAGGAAGATCTAACCTTGTTACCATACTATCCATACCGAGCGAATCAAGGGAGTATTTAATTTCATTCTTTTACCTGTTTTACTTTTACATTCTTTAATTAAACATTGGGGACAATGTTCATCCTAACCTGGTGGGGGTTGTAAGCTTCTCGAGATCCCTCGAGAGGTAAATCCTGGTGCAATTCCCACGCATCAGAGATGAAGTGCAAGGGTTGCCGAAATTAATTACATGGTATTTAGTATAAAATTAAAAGTTTTCTAGATGAATTGCAAGGGTTTCTCTTTCAAAATAGGGTGTCATATCTACCTACTAAAATTACAAATTAGCAAGTTTAAAGAATAATAAGAGAGATTGAAAGTGAATACCTGCATTGGTTTGACATTTGATCTATTTATTACATGACTAATATGAATGATCTAAGCTTAAATAGCCAAAAATAACATGAATGAGTAAACTTAGATAGCTAACTCGATTTTTGTATCCATAGCATCTATTCTTTTTCTTTAAATGATATATAATGAATATAGTAATTGCGAGGAATTGAGGAGCGTAGGAGATGAGAATGAGATATCATTATCAGTTCAAACGACGATAAATGCAACAAATGAAAAAATTATGGTGTTCCATATCAACCTAAAGTCATTATCATTAATAGTGTGTTAATTAATATTCATTTGGTTAGCTATTTAGAATTGAGTTTATTGGTAAAATCTATTAATATTAGTTAGACTTCAATGTTAATTATTGTCCCCTCTGTTGGGAATTATTGAAATGACATAGAGTCATTGCTGCTATTAGTATTTTTAGAAAGTTATATTAGGTAGTGATATGCATTGATTTTATATTAATTGTTAGATTAGGGTTCCTTGTAAACTATAATATCGAATTTGGAGCATTCATTAGTAACTCACTCTAAGTATTTACAGTATGAAGACATGAATCACATGATATCAAACTCAAATGAATAATGCTTACCTCGTGATAGGTGTAGGATAACATTTGAAATACAATTTTCTTCTCCTTTATATACTTTTTCGATTTAAAATATACTTATTGTTAAAATGATCGTGTGAAGATATTTTTATTATATACTACCATTTTTAATATGTAACATCGACATAATTTACACAGTCATACCAAATATCAAAGTCACGCAATATTCCAAGACATTTAATTAAGAAAGTGACATTAACACACTGCAAGACAAAAAACTACATTAAAAGCAAAAATATTGAAATGCACAAACAAAGTGTAGTAATAATTTTTGACTAAAAATTGAATGCTCGTCAAATAAACTTACTTGCTAACGAATCAATACTATTAGCCCGTTTAGCGGTCTTACATGAAGTAAAATATTGCATGTTTAATTTGTAACGTAATATTAATATGAATGCTAAGTATTCATCCCACCGGTGGCCGTGGCATTGTTCTCATTGTTGTTGTTCTTGTTCTTGTTCTTGTTGTTTTTGTTGTTATTGTTCATTGGTCTTTTGCATGTTTTTTTCTTGATACAATTTTGTGACTTCTCAATCTCTTTCTTTAATACTTCTTGACGCGCTACAAAAAACAATTAGATATAGTTGCTCATTAGTAACTTAAATACAGTTAATCAATATATTGCATTTTTTATCAAAGTAAAAATATTCGTGCATGTTTCACTTAATTGATAAGACAACGATGTGTACGATCTCTTAAACCATTAGAGAAGATGATATTACTATCAAACCTCCTAAGCACCATCTTTATGTCCTACATTTTTACACACACAAAACACATATAAAATTTACATAAAATAACATAAATCAATTTGCTAAATAAGTAAAACGATATGATGCCTACTTTTCCACCATAATAAGTTGTAGCCCAATGTGCACGCGGTGTGGAGGAAGTTGTGGTTTTTTGTGTATGATTTTTGACACATCATATAGTTGATAAAATATTTGTAACTCATAGACAGGAAGGTAAAAAGACTAACCACTAATTGGTGTGTTTAATTTATGCATTCGTGGCATTTTTGGTTTGTATTCTTTGAGGCTTAGAGATGGCTTGAAACACACGATTCCTCATGCAAAACATATTGTACCGTACAAACTTTTGTGCACAATGCCTCTTGCGCATTAAATTAAGCACTCCAATCTTTAGATAGTATAGAAGATATAATTTTCATGTTGCTTAAACTACCTTGTACCGTACTACAATTTGTGCACAAATCCTTTTGCACATTAAATTAAGTCACCCAATATTGTGAAATTGATATACTTTTGATGTTGCTTACACTACCTTGTACCGTATAAATTTTTTTAATTACTTGAATCACTAATCTTATGTACTTACCCTTATGCATGACTATTAAATCAATGTACTAACACATGAATCCTTCACATTTCGCTTTTAATTCTTGGAACATTTATTATGACCTCTTTATATTTATAAGGCTACTTAAACTTTATATAATATAAGATTATTGAATAAAAATCATAAAGTGGTTTGTCATTGACAATCGAACTTCCCTATTCTCCAATGGGTTTTCACTTTTAAATAATTCAATGTAACTGACACAATTTTCTAATGTATTTGAGTGGGTTAATGTATCTTATTTTAGGTGGGCCTATTGACATTTTATATACAAATTATACACTCCACTATATCCATACTTGAATACCGTAGTATTTAAAAAATAAAAAATAAATAAATAACCAAAAAAATGGTAAGGATTAGCTTTGGGCCATTCAAGTGCGAATGTGGCTCCGTCCCTGATTATCATCTTGCAACAAGCCGGATAACAACGAAAGCACCTTTTTTTTTTCTTTTTTTTTTTTTTTTTTTTTTTTAATATGGCATTGACTCAAATATCAAAAGTTGACCTAAACCAAAATTTGGATACTCTAGGTACAAATTCCTAACTATTCGGGAATTAAAGATTTTGTTCGATTATTAGATATCTATACTGTATACTTGGATCATTTTTAAATATATTCATACTTTGGCATTGTTTACTGTTTTACATTAAAAATTTTGAAATCCACGTGTCAATACTTCTTTTCTCACTATTTTAGGTGTTTTTTTTTCTTTTCTTCTATACATGGTAATCTTGCTTCTCAAAATTATAAAAGTATTACTCTCAATCCGGCCTAATTATTAGTCCGTGTTTCTATTTGTGTTTTAGCCAATTAGAAGAGACCTTAGTGAATAGATACGATATTTGTTAGTGACAAGTTTTTAATTTGCATGCAATGTGAAATAGAAGGAATAAGACTAGTGGTAATAAGGGGTCAACACGCGTCTTCCTGCCCTCGAAGACATGCCCTTCCTATTAGCACCACCCAGTAAGATGCGTCTTGATGGAAAAAAAAATGAGAAGTCGGTGGTTGCCAAGACCGAGTTGTGGGTGCCAATGGTTCAAAAAGTAGTCGTTGCTGATTTATCTAAAAAAAACTTTGGTAGTGATTTTTTAATACTTATGATGGAAGAAGTTGATGATGATGATCTTGTTGATGTTTTTGTTTATGTTGATAATATTGGAATGTGGGGTTCAAATATGAGTTTTGTTTTTTATGGTATGAAGATTGAAATTTGTCAAAATATGGAGGAAGAAAAGGAAGAACAATCGCTTTCGTTTTGGTTGGATGAGTGTGGAAGAGGTAAGAAATGTTGATTATTATAGGATTTGAATCCTCTCATTTTCAAATCTCTCATGTTTTTCTCATGTTAATATGTTGTGAGATGAAACAATTTAATGAATCCCATATTGTACTAAATGATGCCCCGCTATTTTGTTTTCTTTAATTTGATTGGTTCAACATAACAAAACATGAGAGACAAACTTTAGAGGATCCTAATCAATTGTTACAATATATTGCCCCTACCTTCTTTAATGTTTTATTGTGATCATAAACTTAAAGCTGGTCTGATGAACACATATGGCATCGAATAAATGCTTAGTAATTTATAATTTTATTTTATTTTCACTTTCATTATAATTTTATTTGAATTATTAATGTAATATTTTTTATTATTATTATTATTACTAAAATTTTAACTGTAATGTTTAAAATAAAAGAAAATAAATAGAAATTGGTGATGATGTTGATTGTCTTATTACACTATGTTGGTAGTGATATTAGATGTAAAGAGAGAAGCTAACGTGACGGTGGTAATGTTGGTCACCATTGCCAATAGCTTAACTATTGTCTATTAAATTGACTATATCTTATAGGCATGTTCATGCTACTAGACACATTTGCTCCACGGCGAGTGCTAGTCGAGAAATCCAAACCTATAACAACAATCGATTAACCAGGACTCGATTAGCCTAACTAGTAATCAGTTTTTGGTGACAAGTTAACTTTATAAATCAAGAAATCTAACCCAAATAACCAATGTTTTAAAACCCGGATCAACCCGGGAACCATAAACTGTTCAGGCTACCGGAAGTTAGTTTTGAAGTAAAATCCCGATTAAACTGCGAACCAGAAACTTGACCGGATCAATAAAAACCCTGTTTTAAAACATTGCAAATAACATTACCAATCCAAATTTCGAGTTGAGATTACCAATCCAAATACAAATTAAAAACCCTGTTTTAAAACATTGCAAATAACATTACCAATCCAATCCAGAAACTTGACCGGGTCAAGTTCACTTGCACATTCTCGGGGTAACCAAATCCGATTCTGTGAAGTTGATCAAAGTATTCTTTCATCTCATTCACATAATTTTCAACTGGTTTACCATCACCATGCTTGCAGCTATGTAGTTTGTCAAGTTCATCATACAATTCAACTGCAGGAGACTTTTTATAAGACTTTTGAAGTTCTTCAAGCATGTCTTTAGGAGAGTAGTACTCAAACTTCTTTTGTAACTGAGCATTCATACTAGTGAGCATTAAACAAGCAACCTCATTCTATTTAGCATGCTCAAGTCTCCAAGCCGCCTTAACTGGTTCTGGTTCAGTTTGGGTAGGCTCTTCTGGGCAACTAGTATTCAAGTAATTGAGTTTGCCGGTCGCCCTCAAGACAATTCTGAGCGAACGGTACCAATCATTGAAATTCTTTCCAGTCAATTTTTCTCTTTCAAGATGACTCTTGAAAGCAGAAATCACATATGGGTTATCGGGTTGAACCATATCTACAGATAAAAGTTCAAACATTAGTATTTTCGATAATTAATATCTCCAAGAAAATATAATACCCAAGGCTATATTCATTTAACCAACCAATTTTCTTGAAAATCTAGGATCCAACTTTACATAGATTCCACAACATCAGTTGATCTGCTAGTGGTGAAAGTATAAGAGATGGTAATTTGTCGAACAATAATTGGCAAACAAGATTTCCAATTCATAGATCATTATGGGATTTACATCAAATTGATTCATCAATTTTTCTTGTAAGCATGTTTCATCCCATCTCATGCCTTAAGTTCTAGGTCTCACGCATAACTTAATTAAGTCGTCTATCTTAGAAACTGTAAAATTACTATCTATGGTCTCACGCATTAAGAGAATTTTACCTTGTTATTAAAATTTAGCCTAGGTCTCACGTTTACTAAATTAGAATTCCAAGTGTTCCTTATAGATAGATGGCATGTAACTTAAATTTTTAGGGTATTCAATTTTGATGTGTCAATCAAAATATGTATAAAGATGCATGCACTCATCTTTATAGCATAAGTTTTCAAAACCTTTTTATAACCAATTCTTAAGATTAATACAAAAGTTTTACTTGAGGTAAAATACCTTAAGATGACTTTGTACAAGAATGAATTTAAAAGAAAATCGTTTAAGACGTATTCGTAAGTGTGATAACCAAGACAGACGCTAAGGCTCTTTCCAAGCCTTCTTACCACGACTATGAATTTGTCTTAAAGGAGTTACTTTTAAAACCATGTGTACAAAACATCAATCAAGCAAAAGTTTATGGATTAAATCTTAAAACATGTAACAAAGTATGAATCTTGCTAATCTCGCCTTGGAGCGAATTACCGTGCGAAGCGAACCGTTGTTGGCACATAAGACACCGTAAGATTCAATCTTTATCACTTAAAAGTTTCACCATTATTAGTCCATATTATTTTCTTTATAAAAAATTACCCTTTTATTGCTTACAATAATGTCCAACAATTAAAAAACAATAAAACAAGTAATCAAAGACAAATCAATACAACTAATAACCATAACAATTTATTAAAGGTGAAACACATAGCCACATGCAATCTTGATTAGAAAAGATCCTAACAATATCAATTCTAGGTTTTACATGCATATAATTAACTAGGGCCTTCCCTTCTTGTTAGAAATGGAGCCACATACATTGACAAGTCAATTGCGTAGGCCAAAGTCAATCACATACCACATAGCACATAAATTGATTTTAATATATATTGAGGTCTTCCCTATTTTTAGATCTATCTAAACATGTGACAATAAAAATAAACAATTAATAGATCCATGACTAACATGTATGTTTTGTCACGGATTAAAGCATAACAATTACCACATAGGTCACAAGATAAGTTCAAATAACCGGTTAATAACCTAGGGTTTCTAATTAATTACCAATAATCAATTAAAACCACAAAACCCTAATTAGGGTTTCATGAAAAATCGACCCCCCGCCCCCAAATTAGGGTTAGGGTTTTGAATTTTTCAAAAAAAATTTTAAAAGAAAAACCCTAGATCAAAACATGTATCTAAAACAATTAAAGATCCGATTTTTATTACGTTTTAGTAATCAATTACATGTTAAACCTGGCTCGTGATGCCACTGTTAGAATATGACAATCAAAGAACACGTATTATGGAAGCTAGGACCAAGTATAACATATAAATATTAACTAAAACATAAATAGGAACGTACCTTTTAGCACTTCAATAAGCCTTGAACTTGTGTAATATTAAATCAATGATAAACTCCTTACCGTTTTGTTTATCGATCTCTTGATGATAACTATAATGAGTTATTACCTCGTTCTTGTACACACAAATTAATAACGAATTAAATTGATTGCAAGATCAAACACAAGTAAAGTTTGGATAGAAAAAATCGACCCAAACCCTAACGGTTGTTGGTTCAACCGGTTTTACAAAGACAAGAGGAAAAGAAAACTTTAGAGTTTTGTGTGTGCACAAAAGATGTGAAAGAATGAACCTAGGCCTTGTATATATACTTGTAAAAACTTGGAAGACAAGTTTGATGTGGGTTGGGTTTCCCCTAGACCCACTCGACTGGCCATAGGAGTCCAAGGGGAATTCCGGATCCTTCTTGGCTCCTATTTTCTTAGTCCTTTTCTTTTCCAGTTAACGATAGTTAGTACTTACGGTTAACAACTAACGACCGTTTAGTCCTTATACTTGTGTTATTAATGAATATGCATAACAATTAATATTTATTAATCTTTAATTCTCATTTGCAATGTGTGCAATCTCTTCGGGTTCGATACTAGACATTTACATATTAATATTTATACGTACATTTAACAGTGCGTCATCGATGTATATCTGATAAATTCACACAACAAATCACAACTATTAACTATTATGTTGGTGAGTAACGAATTGCCAAATTGTATATCGTCAATCATAGTGTTGTTGAAGATTATTATTAACAAATATCTTGTAGGGTAAGGATCTAGTGAGAAGAAAACTTAAAATAAGAAGGATGAGAAATAACTATAACCACATATTTGAGATGCATCGACTTGATTTAGATGCATCTCTATTCATTTATATGCATCTCAATTAGTTTCGAAAGTGATTTTGAAGTGAAAACGATGCAAAGTAGTTTTAACAAAAAATTTGACCCGCAGAGGACGAAAAATGTAAATGATTCATCTAACTTGATGAAATGCATCTAATATAGGTATATGCATCTAATTTTTTCTAGAAAATATATTATGATGCATCTAAAAGATTCGAGATGCATGTAATTCAAGTCGATGCATCTCAAATATGTGATTATAGCTATTTCTCATTCATCTTATTTTAAGTTTTCTCATTTGATCCTTAGTCGTATCATGTATCCTACTTAAGTTCTAAACAGTTTACCACTAAAATGTTAAATCCCAACCAATTACACAGATTTAGGAAAAGTAAACACTATAATCAATGAAGAAAGGTCAAAGAGTTACATGTTGTTCAAAAAACAAATAAATGGTATGTAATTAAAGTCATAAATGGTGGGTTTAGGATTGTGGTTCAATATTGATTATTGAATAAAAATCATAAAGTGGTTTGTCATTGACGATTGAACCTCCCTATTCTCCAATCGGTTTTCGCTTTTAAATAATTCAATGTAAATGGCATAATTTTCTAATGTATTTGAGTGGGTTCTGTATCACTGTATCTTATTTTAGATGGGCCTATTGACATTTTATATACGTACAAATTACACTCTATTCATATACATACCAGAGTAGTATTAAAAAAAAAGAAGAAAATAAATAAATAAATAAATAAACAAATAATAAATAATAAATAAATAGATAAATAGGTAGGTTTACTTTGGGCCGTGCCAATGTGGCTCCGTCCCTGATTATCATCTCGCAACAAGCCAAATAACGACAAAAGATTTTCATTTTTTTTTTCTCTTTAGAAGAAAACCTTGACTCAAATATCAAAACTTGACCTAAACCAAAATTGGGATACTCTAGTCACAAAGTCTTAACTATTCGGGAATTAAAGATTTTGTTCGATTATTAGATATCTATACTTGGACCATTTACAATATAATTTTTAAATATATGCATACTTTAAAATTATTGAAATCCACACCTCAATACTTCTTTTCTCAGTTAGGTGTTTTTTTAATTTGCTATACATGGTAATCTTGCTTCTCAAAATTATAAAATTATTGGGCAAATGATATTAAAAGGTAATATACTTGCCACAAATTCATCGAATGGGTAGTGAACTTTTTTTTTTTTTTTTTTTTTTTTTTTTTTTTTTTTTTTTTTTTTTTCATTTTGAGGGTAATTTTTTTTCAAATTCATCATCTTTAGGGCATTTTGCAAAATTTTTGGACAATTTTGCCCTTCTGGAAAAAAAATTTTGTATTAGCTATGAGGGGCAAAATTATCCAAAATTTTTACAAAATACCCTAAAGATGATGATTTTGAAAGAAAATTACCCTCAAAATAAAAAAAAATAAAATTAGTTCACTACCCATTCGATGAAATTGTGGCAAGTATATTACCTTTTTTTTTTTTTTTATTATTTGCCCTAAAATTATTACTCTCCATCCGGCCTAATTATTAGTCCATGTTTCTATTCCTGTTTTAGCCAATTAGAAGAGACTTTAGTGAATAGATACAATATTTGTTAGTGACAATTTTTTAATCTGCATGCAATTTGAAATAGAGGGAGTAAGACTAGTGGTAATAAGGGGTCCAACACGCGTCTTCCAGCCCTCGAAGACACGTCCTTCCTATCAGCACCACCCAGTAAGATGCGCCTTGATGGGAAAAAAAAGGAGAAGTTGGTGATTGCCAAGACCGAGTTGTGGGTGCTAACGGTTCAAAAAGTAGCCGTTGGTGATTTATATATAAAAAAAATTGGTGGTGATTTTTTAATACTTATGATGGAAGAAGTTGATGATGATCTTGTTGATGTTTTTGTTTATGTTGATAATATTGGAATGAGGGGTTGGAAGATTTTTTTTATTTTTTTTTTTTATTTTTTTTATTTTTTAATGGTATGAAGATTGAAATTTGTCAAAATATGGAGGAAGAAAAGGAACAACAATAAGCTTTCGTTTTGGTTGGATGAGAGTGTGGAAGAGGTAAGAAACGTTGATTATTATAACATATTGCTCCCACGTTTTTCGATATTATAGTAATATTTTGATGTTTTGTTGTGACCATAAACTTAAAGCCGATCTAATGAACACATATGGCATCGAATAAATGCTTAGTAATTTATAATTTTATTTTATTTTCACTTTCATTATAATTTTATTTGAATTATTAATGTAATATATATTTTTTTTTATTATTATTACTAAAATTTTAACTGTAATATTTAAAATAAAAGAAAATAAATAGAAATTGGTGATGATGTCGATTGCCTTATTACACTATGTTGGTAGTGATAGTGGATGTAAAGAGAGAAGCTGACGTGACGGTGATAATGTTGGTCACCATAGCCAATAGCTTAACGGCGAGTGCTATATTTTAGGCATGCTCATGTTACTGGACACATTTGCTCCACGGCGAGTGCTAGTCGAGAAATCCAAACCTATAACAACAATCGATTAACTAGTACTCGATTAACCCAACTAGTAATCAATTTTTGGTGACAAGTGAACTTCATAAATCAAGAAATCTAACCCAAATAACTAATGTTTTAAAACCTAAGTTAACACAGATGGCTGAACCATGAAAGTTGGTTTTGAAGTAAAATCCCGATTAAACCGTGAACCACCGGATCAATTAAAAACCGTGTTTTAAAACATTGCAAATAACATTACCAATCCAAATACAAATTTCGAGTTGAGATAAATTTGACAAAGTAACAAATGTATTGGGTATAAAGTAAAAAGTTTTCCTCAAATCACTCAACTTTCAACAAGAAGGGTTTAAAAACCAACATATCACGTGCAAATCACATGCTCTGCTAACAAAACTGAAAACCCTTTTGCTCCGGCCATTCTTGCAATCATCTCTACACCGCCGTATAACAGTAATCATCTTACTACGCTTTATTACTCGTGTTCTTTTTTATTTAATTTATTATCTAGCTGATTTATTCTATATTAATAACTGTTATTATGATACAATAAACTTATATAAACCCATAAGTCTCAAAATAAGCCGGAAAATTAAGGCTTATGAAGGGGGTGTTTGTTTCGGCTTATATAGCCGGCTTATGGCTTATTCGCCTTTTGGCGTATGTTTTATAAGCTCACTTTTTCTGGCTTATGTGGTTTTCGGCTTATGTTTTACATAAGCCGAAAAATTTCAAAATAAGCCACAAAAAATGAGCTTATGAAACACACGCCGAAAACCAAATAAGCCATAAGCCTGCTATGTAAGCCGAAACAAACACCCCCGAAATATAAGCGAAATCAAATAAGCTCATAAGCCCATATATATAAGCTTAAACAAACACCCCTACCACTTAGTTGAAACCTAATACTACCAGATAAGATTGGCATTTATATGTAGAGTCATTTGATCGAAAATATAATTTTAGTGTCGATGTATTTTCTAGCATCGTGCTAGGTTTCTATCTATAAAATACTTGCCTTCCAAAATAGATGTAATTTTTCAAAGTCCAAAACGCACTATTATTGTGGTGACGCCTGTTGTTTTTTTATAAGAAGTTGCTCCATGTAGGGTATTTTGCAATTTACATATGTGACAATGCGAAGTGCCTTACAAAATGGTGACGTGGTGACAATATTGTATCGGACACTTTTTACATAATACGATGTGCATCTTTCAAAAAGTAATATACCTGGAAGTCAGGTGTATTGTATACTATGGATGAAGTCGATGAATTAATTAAGTAGTAACGTACTTATACGGAACGTTGCATCATACTATACGTGTTAACCATTGGTATTGGAGCTATTGAATTGTTATGTTTAACTTTGCTGAAACCATTATGACATGGTTAATAAAACTTGATTTCATACAGATGTCGCAACAGAAAGAGGATAAGCATGTAAATGAAGCTATGGATAGTGAAGAAAAAGACAATAATCAAGATCCAAATGCCGAGGAAGCAGTAGGTAAGTTTTTTTTTGTATATACTTGATATTCATATTAACCTTTCAAACAACTCATATATCCTATTTTAGCAAAACAAAATGTTTGTAAATATTGACAGTAAAGACATTTATTTTTCTGAATTGGTTTGTTGCATGAAATCTGATTGCTTTTACTCGACAACAATTATGGGTTGCAAGCTAATTAGACTAGTTGACCCGGGTCGCACAATGAGTGCTTAACTGAAAAATCATGTATTAAGCTAATTGCGTATTACAATCCGTCCCGTTTTGAATATGGGTACTTTGTCATTATTTTAACCAGAGTTCTAGTTTTGCAACCTGTCGAAAGTTTACATGGTCATGTTGATGGTAATATGAGCCCTGTCCTTTTTCATTGTATTCTAATCTGAATCGTAAGGTAATATACTAGTATGCTTGATGAATGAAACTCTCAAATGCATTTGATAGTTGACTAGAGATGCTTTTCATTCAAGTTAATTTATCGCAAAAAGATGTAAAGTAGTGATAGTGTAGACTTGTATTGCTGATACTATGTGTACAATCAGTTTCAGATGATGACGTAATTGACTATTCTGTCAAGCCCGAGTTCTATGACCCAAATCTTGACGATAAGGACCAATTGTGGATTCAGAAGAAAAGGAAAGGTCAATATTCTGATGCTGTGCTTAGCTGTCCTGCTTGTTTTACAACCCTATGCTTGGAGTGTCAAAGGTATGTTGGTCAAGTTCATGAATGTTTTGCACCTTGTTAACACTTACATTACAAAATTACAAACAAATTGTGAAAATAGGTGATAACCACAAGGGAAAAATTATGCTCATTTCTTTTCTAGTGTCCTGTATGATCTATTTCCGTCCATGAAAACAAACTGAAGGGTCTGAAATTATTGTGATTGTTCCTCTACCTGCTCAGTGGTAAGATTTTGTAGCTTGCGGACTAATGAGACCACTATGGAAATCTTTAAACCTGTTTGACCCATTCAACCTGTTTTCCTACTTCCTAAATAATTGCGTTCCACTGATTTGACCTGTTAGGATAATTTATTACCATTCAGTTGTAAATGTGTCGAAATGGCCACCTTTTCTAGTGTATACTTTTGTTGACCAGAGCAGCTGGCGAGTATTGCTGCTAGTGAGGTGAATTAGCACAAATTTGCTTAACGTTTAACTGGGGGTAAATGGCAATCACATAAGAAACCTGTTCATGCTGGAAATCCGCAACTAATAAACTTATGGTTTTCCAACTTGTCCTTTTTGGATATCATCATTATACTTTTTTAACTAGATTTACTCACTGGATTTTACTGAAATAAAGGGTTGCTGTTTGGAACTAAATCTTAAATTTACGTCCTCATGCATGAGTCATACAAGACGCCCTTCATCAGACATACCATATTATTTACTTGATGGAATTTAATATGTAAGTTACACAGTGCTAATTACTACTGAAATCTTACAACATTTAAACTTCAGTGCCTATTTTGTGTTGAATGTGGCATTTCCAAGTTACCATGACTTGTAGGTCAGTTTATAAAGAGCTGCAGTAGTGGTTATATTCTGCTAAAACAACGACTCTAGTATGCAAAAATAATGATACAATAATGCATGTCTTCTCTGTCATATTTTGCCCCCAAGAGTATTGTGCTTGCTATTTTCAAGTATCCTGTTGGTTTCAATGGCTCTCACTCTATTTTCAAATATGTTATGTTGATACTGAACATGGGTTTTGTTGTCAGGCATGAAAAATACGTGACCCAATACAGAGCAATCTTTGTGGTGAACTGCAAGATCAAGAAAGGGGAAGTATCAGACAAAGGAAGCTTGAAAAGGAAAAGATTTAAAAAAGGGGTCGGTTCAGCTGATGGTGAGTCATATACTCCTGTTGGTTGCTCAGTTTGTGACACTGAGGTTGGAGTCATAGATGATGAAGAAGTCTATCATTTTTACAATGTTCTTCCAAGTGAGTGTTGATATTATTTCAGTGTCTTGTAAATGCGGTCTGTGGTTTTGCCCTGTTATGTCACCCTTGACCAATCTTGGTCTTAGGTGTGTTTAGACCCATTTTGGTCCTATTCCCTTTCTGAGCCTCATTCAACTTTGTCATGCGTAAATGGATAGTTTGAGTTTCTTATACGCGGACGATTTCAATTTATTTGAAATATGTCGACTTGAATGAACTTTATTTTTTCTTCTTTCCTGTGCTAATGGTCCCTCAGCTAAAATTAGATAGAAGGAAGAAAAATAGGCGACTAAACGAATATGGTTAGTTTTTACAACCTACAGTAGAAAATGGTTTGTCCAGAAGACGTTGATAATTATTTTCATAATAACTTCTTAAACCCTGTTATAAAAAGTATAGGTTTTTTAAAATTCAATCTATATGTGATTTTACAAAATTCATAAATCACATGTGGGTAGAATTAGTGGGAGCTATCCATTTTTCTATCTTTGATTTAAAACCGTTGTAATGGTGGTGGATGGTGCACTACCGGTACCATTACAAGGTAGTCCATCAATCGTTAATAATAAATTTGAACTATTGATATCATATTTTAGACATTATACATGTTTAATAGTACGTAATTATCTTTTAAAGAAATGGTTTTTGGATATCTTTATTTAAAGTTTAAAAAGTAATTGCATGTGTCGTTGCTATATGCACAATATCCTGTACATGTTTTTATCTCACACTAACCTGTGGGGTCGTGCATTAATTTGATATTTATTTTTCTGTTAATAATAATTTTAGCTGTATCCCTAATTTTTAAACTTGTGTATGCACGAGTGAAACTTACAATGAGTAATAACACAAGTCATTATTGATCATGGATAGTAAAAAAATTACTTTTCCGTGCGTCCTTATTTAATCTCATAATTTTTTTTTAACATGATTTGTCCGTATATATACAATCTCGTGTTTATTCAGTAACTCATGCTTTCATTTTGATATTTATACTTTGGTGTATATACATTAGTCTAATATTGATAATAATGTTTATAAATAACAATATATATGGATATTTATTAAATTTATAAAGTTTTGAAGAAAATAGAAATTGATAGGTTTACTTAAGTTCATATAATTTATTTAACATTTTAACACCTAAATTTTTTAATGACCCCCTTTTATTCGTTATCTTTTTTTAAATAAAATTGATATATATATTTTTTTTGTACATATTTTCTTTTGGATGAAATTTAGATTAATTTGACTGAATAGTTTCAATTTTGATTTACATTTGGCCAATGAGATGACTTCATTTATCATAAGTAACAAAATTGAGCAGTGTTGTCTAATTTCAATTGCTTCAATATCCTTTTTCTATCTTTTTGTAATATCTTATTAAGTAAGAGATGCCATCAAACCTATTAGGATTAAAGTGTCATTATTATCACGACTGAAAAGCATCCCCAAAGGATGTTTGTGGAGCATCTCTATTTTGACATAGAGCATACGTGGAGTCCGTGTACATAAACTGCCATTGAAGCATTAAGTTTATAGAGTTGTTCATGTACTAATTCATATGTGTGCTGTGGACTAAAGATACAGAAACCAAAGTGGGTTCAACTAAATTGTTAATAGTTAAATTGGTTACTAGAAATATTTATGGACTATATGAATGCCATATAAAATTGTAGAAGGAAGTTATAAGATTTATAATTTGTAAAAAGATGACATAAAAATACTATAAACTTGATAAAATCAAGAGATTAAGTCGTAGAATAGCAATGTACTTTTCAAAGTATCTCGTTTTATATGTGTACTATTTTTAAGTTGTAGAATAACAATGTACTTTCATAAGTGTTCCAATTTGATACGTGTATTTTTTTTAAGTTTTAGAATAGCAATATACTTTCCATAAGTGTTCTAGTGATACGTGCGATGACGTACCAAATTGGAACACTTGTGGAAAGTACATTGTTATTCTACAACTTAAAAAAAAGTACAGGTATCAAAATGTGACACTTATGAAAGTACATTGCTATTCTACAACTTATTAAAAATAGTACACGTATCAAAACGAGACACTTTAAAAAGTATATTGATATTCTACTACTTAATCAATAAAATCAATAACATTGGAGATGTTTAAAAGTACCTAGGAAACAAAACTTACTATATCATACTACTTCCTTAGACATAAAGTTACATATGACTTGGCACTTTGGCAAGGGAATATGATCCCAACAACAGTGACGGAATCAGGGTGTCTCGGGGGTTTCGGGACACCCATTAATTTTTGTAGTGCAGTGTTAATTTTCTTAAAAGCTTTCAATTTTTTTTAAATGCACCTAGTCCCAAAAATTGTATTGTAATATTATTTAATTTATTCTAAGTGCACATGCTCGTTTTGTGTCCTGGTTCCATCCCTCCCAACAAAAAGAGTAAGACGTGGCATTGGGCGAACCAAGTTATATATAAACTAACTACAATTTAAAAGCACATTTTTCACGATGCTATAACATACTAGTAAAAAAATTCTATATATTATTGAGATTAGTTTAAAGTCTGTTTTACAATATGAGATTTAGTATTATAAATTTGGTGCATGGTCGATTTATCATACAAGGTAATATTACACGTTTTATGAGTAGGTACCAAGATTATAAATATAAAAATTAAGATATGGCATGCTTATGATAGAATCAGATTGTAATTTAGGCAAGAGAGAATGATTAACGAATTTGAAATAATGGTTTTATATGAAACTGAATGTGAGGTGATGATATATTTTATGACAACGTGAAGTTTTCAAAAAATATTATTTTGTATACGAATACAAAAGGGTTCTCGTTCAACTGTTTTTATCTTGGACAGTGAATTGTTTTTGTCAGTTTACATTCTCAAACCTGCTACAAAGATAGCTAGACTGAATTATTTTTTTAATCTCTAATATGTACTTATTTCTTGCAATTAGACTAGATACTATACTCACAGGATTGAGAATGTAAACTGACAAGCTATGTAAATGTTGTGCTGCTAATTTTATGAGCCTAACTGCCTAAGTATTACTGTATATATAATGCTCAGTCTTTAAGGCTGGGCACAATGGCCCGTGATATATGGGTTGTTCGAGTGCTTCGACCGATCTGAATATCGGTTGTCTCCAATGTGATACTTGGGCAAATATCGGTCGTGGAACAAGCAAAACAAACAATCGGTTGAATATATGACCGATTTTAATGCATACACAATCCAACATTTTGAATTTAAATCACTGTGACACTTGGGTCATGTCTGGTCGCCGGAGAGAGAAAGCTGACGTGACAGCTGGAAACTTGGGTCAAGTTAGGTCACCACTGTGCCAGCCTAAATCACAAATTTTAACGTCGTTCTAGTCATTTTCATTACCAGCTCTTTCAAGGTTAGTAAATGCGTGTGTAGTATTGCGGCTTCAAGAATATTGTCAAAATGTTGCTGCATTAAAGATAGATTGTTTTTGTTACTCATAAACACACGTTTGTTTTTCTAGGTTTCTAGTTCCGAAAGCGACTAAAAAAGTTTGTCAACAAAAAGGAACAATTTTAAAGTTCGTTGAGGCTCAGTTTTGACATGTTTGCAACGGAGTGTATAGAAAATGTACCCCGTATTGAAATTAAGCATATGAAATACTAGTACTAATTCTACACAACGTAGTGTATTAAATCAGCAAAACACTTAAACTTAAGATTTTACCCAATATAGTATTTCACTATTTCATTCGAGGAGTGCTAGACTCACTCACATTTTACAAAATTTCTCCCACACAATGAAGTGTCATGCATCTTAGCCACTCATGTGAGAGCATTAATTGACCAAGTGAGAGCATTGGGTGGCTAAGATGCATTCCACCTCATTGTGTGGGAGAAATTTTGTAAAATGTGAGTGAGTCTAGCACTCCTCATTTCATTCAGTGTAGTGCTAATTTTTTATTTTATTTTTATTTATTTTTTTTTTATTTTTTTTTTAAATTATACCGTATGCTGTTGCTGCACTCTATTGACTTGTTTAAGGTGGACCAAGACATGACTCTTTCGAAATGAAACTAGCTAGCGGACATAATTAAGTTGCTACATGTTGCACTTTGTATTTAGACCTATTGTTATCAATAAGGTAAAACCTTATTGAATTGGCCGGGTTTACCTTATTGAATTGGCATGCTATATATATAACCCTAGCGATCACTGCATAAAAGCACAGATCACCTATATCTAGTTCTCATTCTCAAAATCTTAATCAAGTAGATATGTTCATTTACATTATGTCCTTTGTTAACCGTTTGATATGCATTCTTGATTTCTTAATCAACTATGTTTTATTCCAACACCGTATGGTCCACCTACCGAATAATATTAGTTGGATATCAAATGGACATGCACTAGAGCACCAAGATGTAGAATGTGCCATATGCTTGAGCAAAGTTGAGGAAGATGATGAGATTATGGGATTGAGATGTGATCACGTCTTTCATTTGAATTGCTTGGAAATGTGGCATCCATATAGACATACTACTTGAGTACTTGTCCATTATGCCGCTTTAATATGGAGATTCCGCCTGAGATTGATGGTGCTTGTGATTTAGGTGGTGAAGAACTGTTATATTTTGATTTATGTCTTACTAGATTAAATATTGATGAAGGTACATGGTGGCTGTGATGATAATAATATGTATTTCTAATAAGCTTTGTAGTGATTTTTATTTCGAGTCTTTTAATTTTTCAGATAACATACATAATTGTTGATTGTAGACATGTTTTTCAGATAACATACATATATATTTCTAACTGTATTTAATGACTTTGTTGTTAAACATGCATGGTCAAGTTGCAACATTAACCTTTTTGTGTTTTGCATGCCGATGAGTATTCTTATTAGTATAACTAGTTATAATAACTGTGCACGCACAGGGTTTTTAAAATTTCGTTTTAATTATGTATTATTATCGATTAAGAAATGAACCACTTAACATGTTTTAAATGGTTTTACTTGGTGAACTAAAAATAAAAAATCATATGTATATGTTATAACCTACCTATTAATTTAGAAGAATGCTTTTGGATTAAAAATTATATTTTATTATGCTTTTAGTTTTGCAAACCCGTACTTTCAATTTATGATGTGTTTTGTAATTGTGGTACTTATTTTACTTATATTTTCGTTAAAATATGTAGCATATTTAGATAGCTTTGAAGATTGATTCATTTCCTTAATTATGAATAACCATTATATCATTTTTACTAATGTACCTTTTTGTTTGAAAAGTTGTATTTTCATAAGTTTGTGTTATTTACTTCTCATGTTTGATCATAAAATTATCAAATTAACGTAGTTGCTTACACTATAGCTTCTTTATTACATAAAGAGAAACGAAAAAAGATATAATGGGTAAAACTCAAATTTAATATTACGTGTATGTATAATGTATAAGAATAATTTTTCTCTAAGCCCGAACTAAATAAGGAAATTATTATTACTTGTATAAGTAAATTATGAATTCATGAAAAAAATGACAAAGAGTATATTCGCAAGTCTTTTAGGATTGTTTGAATCCTTACCGACCTTTCACTTTAATGCAACTTTCTTCACAATTGGCCTAAATCATCAAGGTAAAAGACACCCATATTTTAGACCGTTGGTTGACACCCATAGTGTTATCAATGACAACAACCACCTGGTAAGTTTCATTAACTCATTCAAAGACAAATTACACACCGAAAAGAATTCCTACCATAAAATTCCCCATATAGGCACTAAAACACAACATTAGTACATTAAAATACATTCATGTATTATCTAAATCATCAACTAAATTATACATTCATACATTGAGCAGGCGTAGAAAATTCTTCCACGACAATCATGTGTTGATATTTAATCCTCATCTAAAAAACGCACACAAAAAATTGCATTACACTTTAGTGTGTGCGATAAGATAATAAAACTACAAAAACCACTAACATGTTGCATTATAGTGAAGATAACAGCAAAGTTAGTAATAACATCAAATAAGATACTTCATATTAGAACTAAAGGGGTGTTTGATTATGCTTATTAAAGGTGCTTATTGGATTATTCAATTACCATAAAACAATAAGTGTATGATAAAGCTATAAGTTTTTTTTAGAAGTTAGTGAAAAACTCCTAAACTCACAACTAATTCTGTTATAGCTTAATGTGTTTATAGTAAAAGCACAAATAAAAAGAGTTCTAAAAGTTGGTGTGTATAACAAAAAAGTTAAACCATAAAAAAGGTTACTAAATACTATCAGCTAAATAAGGCATAAGCCAAAGTTCTGTTAAGGTCTCTTTCGGATTCTATTCAGAAGCAAAAAGAGGTTTATACATAAATCATAAGTATAGAATAATGGTCATATATCACATCCGTGATTATCAACTCAATAACATTATCGCAGTATAGTAACGTAATAACCTGATTAAAACTATATATTCTTGCTGAATAATTCTCATATACATACTTTTAATTCGTTTACAACAGCCAACTATTACTTTTTTTTTGATAAAACATCACGTCAATGAATAAAGTTAGGTTATCACCTACGTAGTTTTTTTTAGGAGATGATTGTTATCAAATAAAGATTGTGATGAGTGCATTTTTTTATATAATTTAAGGAAAATATCTTCTATATTAAACAATGACTATCTAACCCATGTGTTTGTTTGTTTTTTTTACTAATTAGCTTTGTATAACGTTTTTAACTGACAGACATGTTGATTTTGATATTGATTTTGTTGTTTAACTTTAACTATTGATATCATGTTTTACAAAATGTGTGAATTTAGTAGCACATAATGAGCGTTGATGAAGTTAAAATATGCTCCATAAAGTTTTTAAAATGTTTTTATAGATATCCATTTACAAATTTTAAATAACAATTTCTTGAGTCGTTTTTATTAGTAGAATCACGTATATTTATTTTCATATCACAATATCGTGCTTACCATTTGATATCTATATTCTCGTTACTAATAATTTAGCCGTATTTCAAACCCGTGTACACATAAATTAAACTTTTTAATAGTAACATGAGTCCTTATTTAAAAAAAAGATTCTAATGAATGAAAGTTTTAAACTAACGTTAGTTAAAAAAAATATTTAACGTATATTAAAACTAATTCGCATATTTATTAAATTTTGTAATTTTAATGGATGAAAATCTAAAACTAATACTAATACTCATGTAATTTTAAACAAAGTTAATTTTATAAAGTATAGGGGGTATAAAGTATAAAGGGTTATTTGTGTTTTTTATAAAGTTATTAAAAAACATGGAAACTTGTAATTTTACACTTTACTCTATATAAATTATTTAAAATTCAATCACTAAAGTTTTATTAATTACTTCCTCTTTTTTTAAGTTTTTGTTTTCATAAATTTGACACCTATATTTTTATGCATTTTTTTTCTTAACCAAATTTCTCCACCAAATTTATTAAGTTTGACCAAAATCAATTTAATTTTGACTTTTTATTGACCAATCATGTTGCTTGATTTCACCTACGTGGCAAAATCGAGCTCTGCTATTGGTCCAATTTATTTTTCAATGAGAAGGGATTTTCAAAAACACTTCAAAATGATGTAATTCTTTTATTATATAAAAGATTCTAAATCATTATTGAATTATGTGCTCTGATTCGTTGAAAATCAAGTTATACTATAAGTATTACTCAAGAGATCCGTAAAGAAATACGGATAACCCGAGGTCGTAGTCCGTGTGAAGGATGAATAGAATTTCGAATTTCCGATTCGTGAAACGTGTCGTGAAAGTGGTAAAAAGTGATTTTTATGAGATTATACTAAGGAATATGAAAATGAAACACAAATAACCTACTAAGCACGTAAATCAAGTAAACAAACTTAAAACGTAACGTAAAATCGAAAACGTAAGCTTAAACGGAAAATAAACGTTAACGTACGAAATAAAACGCGACTTTTAAGCTACGTTACTCCTACGGACTTGGAAATACTTTTCAAATGTTAAAAATGATAAAATAAAATTTTGAGAAAAAGAAAAATATTTTTTTGACTTTTTATTTATTTTTTATGAATTAAAAACTAATTTAACTAATTAAAAATAAAAAGAAAATGCAAATAGGGTGAGAAAAATGAAAATTAAATATTGAAAATTATAAAATAACTAAAAAGTAATTTTAAAACTAAAAACTAATTTTTTTTGGCTTTTTGTGTAATTTTTGGGAATTAAAAACTATTAAATCTAATTAAAAATTAAAATTAAATTCAAAATAAATGTGAAAAATGAAAAATAAATTTCTAAAATTCTAAAATAAATGAAAATAATTTTCTAAAATATTTTTAGATTTTTCTAGGCTTTTTCTGATTTTTCTGGATTTTTAGTAACTAAAAAGTATTCAAAATTTGATTAAAAATGAAAATAAAATAAGAAAAATAGTAAATGGACTCAGAAAAATTTGAAAAAATTACAGAAAATCTTAAATATTAAAATGAGTTTGAGAAAAAATTTTGAAAATAAAATAAGCCAGAAAAGTGCTTATAAGCTCAAAACTGCTTATTTGGAGAGCTTATTATTAAGCAAAACTTGACCAGGGTTGACCCAAACTTAACCAAATGTATTTAGTACTCAAATAGGCTTATTGGAACAGTATGAGACCAAAATGATCACAGAAACTAAGAAATGGGCTAAATAAGCAGTTCTAATAAGCAATGATGATAAGCAGTTATGCACAAATAAGCTCAAAATGATCACAGAAGGTACACTCAACTATTATAGGCTCAAAAACAACTGATTTGACTTAAAGAAGCACTAGGAATAAACTGATAAGTAGATTGGCAGATGCAAACTAAGACAGACAAAGTGGTCAATCAGCCCTACTTAATGCTTAATTCTCAGTCACCTAATGAGTTAAATGGTGCAAAGTAAAAGCACATTTAGAAACCCTATACTACTGGCTACCTAGAAATCTATAAAGCTTCAAATCTAATCAACAATTGAACCCTTAAAACTACCCTAGTTCAGCTGCTATTGAACCTATAGGCTGCAGCGTTTTGACTTTTTGTTTGCAACACTACTTTGACTAAATTGAGATTTTACTTACCTAAATCTATTATTTGATGCTTAATGAGGATGCTTAACTATAAAAATTACTAACACAAACTCTAAATGAACCCATTGAACAATTTGGCATGAGCAGATAACTAGTTATGTAGGCAATTAGGAGGATCTAAGTGGAATTAGACTTTTTGTTAATAACCTACAAAGTTTAAGCCCAAACTAACTTACACTACCTTATTATGACCTACTTATGCAGAAAACTCAACCTGTAAGCAACAACGTCTCACAGAACTTCCTAATCCCAAACAGTCCTTAATATACCAAGTTACACTACAACTATGGATTAATAGATTATACCTACTGATCTAATGGACTAAATAGATTAATAGACTACTATGGAAGCTGGATGAACTAGAATTCTACACAGAAAACACAAGGAAGTGTAAGCTAAATATAGGCAGTAGGCTATGAAACAGAACTAGAACATAAAAAAAAGCAAATGAATATCTATAAAGCTTATAACATCTAAAGTGAAAGACAGAGAACAAAATTAGGCCAATGAAATTGCAAAATAGAAAACTTACTTGAAAATGCCTTAATGGAAGGATAGACTAATGAACCAGGTGTGCTGAGATAAAACTCGCAACAGCTATTGACTAGCTGAATGAGCTTATCAAAGTGGAGAGGAGGCTTATAGAAGCTTATACCACTTGCTGCTAGATATTTTATTTATTTATTTATTTATTTTTATTTATTTATTTATTTTTTTTATTTTATTTTATTTTTAGATAACAATAAAGTAAAACATGAGATTTGAAATCAATCAAACAGTAATTTAGCTATTCAAATCAAACAATGAAAAGCAGTAATAAAAATACTTGAATTTAAATTGAATAACAACTAAAGAGATGAAAACTGAATTGAATTTTGTATTAAACTTTAAAGTAAACTGAATACAATGATAAGAAAACAGCAATTTAAACTAAAAATTACAATAAACCTACTCCTACTTAACTATTCTAAAACCTAACAGTCCCAAATGAGTGAGGAGGGGGTATATATATAGCCTGATGTGGAGATGCCAGGTCACCAATCCGTGGCTTTTGTGCTTCATCAAATCCATCTCGACCCTTTGATCAAATTCCAGATGCTTCTGATTAATATAGTCCCCTGGATTAATTTATTGATGTGACTTGATCCCCCGTGTATAATCTCACTGGTCCACGTGTCCCTGCCATCCCTGACACCTTCTAGAATCCCCAATCATGAGGTAATTATTCTTATGTACGAGGTAATTTGGTTGAGGGGTGAATTAGGGTTCTAGTAAACAGTAACTTTTTGGGTAATTAGGGGATTTAGGGCGCGGGAAGTACTTTGGGTGTTTTTATTTTGTTTCGTTGACCGGGTGTGGGTTGACCGAGGGTTAAAGGGTGCAGGGTTGGATCGTGTTTAAGTGATGTGGGCTTTTGAGTTTTTTTTGGGCCTTGTGGATTCATGGACTGGATCAATAGTATGGTTTTGGGTTATTATTATTATTATTATTAGATTTGGTATATAGTTTGTTTTAGGATTAACAAGAATTTTAACTAGGACCAAACTTGTAATTTTGAAAACTTAGGGACCTTTGCTGCCGTTTTCAAAAACTTTCTTCCAAGGGCTTAGATTGTAATTCCCTGATTCATGAAGGACCAATTTTGTCTTTTCTTCGAATATTCTTCAAGGGAACATTTTTGTAAATATCTGAAAGATGGGGGACTGAAGTTGCCATTTTCTATAAACTTTGTCCAGGGACTAATTATGTAACTTTGATGATTATCTGATGACTTCTTATGAAATTTTGAGCTTTATTTGATTATTTGGCTTCCCCGGCTCCGGCTTTTGACCTTTTTCCGATCTCGTGCTCGTTTTTGTCGGTTTTGGCTTTGTTTCGTTCATTTTTCACATATCTGTACCTGCACATACACAAATACAAAAACATACATTCTCTTGGCATATTTGGTTAGTATTTTGTGTATTTGGTCTGATTTTGGTCTAAAAAGGATGTGTGAAAAAGCACACATCAAAATCCCCCAGACTAAGGTATTGTCGTGTCCTCACGCAATGTCATCACCTCACGCTTAACAGATAAATAATTTCAAAACCTCTCTTTACTGACGTTGTAAAGTAGCAATGATGTTCAAAAGAGATAGTAAAATCATTTATTCTCAAAAATGCTCCGTTTTCCGATTTTCATGAATAAAAACTACTACTACTCTTTTTTTTTATTTTTCATTTTTATATATATGACGGTTTGCCTTGACTTTCATTATCAATTCTTATCTGTTGATAACTTTCAGGGTCAACGAGTAGAAATACTTCTCACAGAGAAGAGACCATACGGATAAAAATCGTCATCCTTGATTTTTCACAAGCTCCCAAACTAAGCGTAAAATCGAGATCATTCTTTATCCACAAGTTAGGTGCTAACACTACCCACAAAAGTTAATTGTGTCATTACCTTTTGTTCCCAGGTCCTAAGTTCGGTATCTCAAGATTTTAAATTGTAAGAAATGAATTGCTTCATATTTTCTCGTTTTGATATTTGTTAGTCCGATAAGAGCACAAAATTTGAACGCTAAGTAGTTTCCAAACTTTCCCTCGAAAATCCCTGCACATAGAAATCGGGTCCACATGAAGGTCTCTGATTTAACACGATTTGTGGAGGTCCCCTTTTTATTTACGACCGAGACATACCATGTTTGATACCCGAAATTGAAGCTTTTTATTAGGGAAACCCCCGAAGTCGAAGCTTGGCATTTTTGCATAATTATAAGCACTTTAATAATACTTGGTCCTTAGTCCTTTATTTCTTTTACAACAACGGTTTATGAGCCGCCAAGATGTAAGAGCTTTATTATGACTTTGGATTTATATCCGCTGCTTTTTTATAGCTTTGGATTCCTCTGCCTTTTTATTTGGCTTTGGACTATTATTATTGATATTCATAATCATATGCCAAACCCCGAGTCCTACGGCCTTTACTAAGATCACAACATCGGCTGCGAACCGGCAAGATGCAATAGTCTATTTTACCGTAACACTGGCAGTACCCCTATGTGTACCAAACCTCTATATGCAGAGATTTTGTTGGGAACGAGAAAAAACTAAGTATTGCCCAAACCATATACCCTTAATTAATCCTAGAGATCTATTGTTATTGGTGTGCAAGCTTGTGGGAACAAGGAGGCCACAAGTACCTTTCGTGGGCTCTAAAGAGATCCAACTACTCCACGTTTAGCATGAAACTTCTAAATAAACTCTATCATTCCTCGATCTCCTCAAATTTAAAATCCCAAGTAATGAGATCCGCGGATGCTTAGCCATAATCTTTTGATTATATTGGTTAAGGGAGACAAGCTAGGGCTCAACACGCCCGGTCAAGTCGAAACATTTATTTCTACTCTCGCCGGTAGAAAAGTCAAAACAAGGTGTCAAATCTTATTATTCATATCATATATCACTTTTTTTTTTTTTTTTAATAAAGAGGTGACAAAAATTTAAATTTTTTGGTGAAAAACGGAGTTGCGTAAGTTAACAGCTCAGACGATGGTACAGGTCAAATCGAATCGAAGATTCACCCCCCCCCCCCCCCCAGACTAAAGTGAAACATTGTCCTCAATGTTTTAAGGGTAAAGGTAATCCTACGTAAAATCTAAGGCCGTTTATTAAGTATGCCAAGAGATAAACGTTAGTCGATAAGATTTTGGATATGGCGAATTTCCGAAAGAGCAACGAAGGATGAGACTCGAGTGGAGAGAACGACAAAACACGAGCACGAGAGTCCTCAAACTTCGGGGAAATTCCTGAACATTCACAAGCAACCACGAAAACACGAGTTTGGAAAGGGTCGCCCCCCTCACGTCACGTTACTTAAGAAAATAGAAAATAAAGAAAATGAAAATGGATAAGCATGGGGTGCCTCCCACGAAGCGCTTGTTTTTGTTCACTGAGTCACATGGGCTTGACTTGATCCTCGAATTAAGTCGTCCTTGGGGAGAGCAGATTGAACGGACAACCGGTATGAAAAACGGAGATGCCGGGGTCAAAGACGTATCCTCACTCCCGGAGGAGTGGAAAAGTAAAGAAAGGAGGGGATAAGTAAAGTATGGTTGAAACACCCAGATGATAAAAACAAAGTTGATTTCTGAATCACGGGTGGGTTGGGTGGGTAAAATATTGAGCATAGGAACATTTTGTTTAGAAATCTCGTCCACCACTCCAAAATTTTCTTCATTCGTATCTGATTCAACATCTACATCGGGTGGTTTCGCCGGTGGATAGAAAACGGTAAATCAACGAGAATCGAGTTGGTATTTGGAAGTAAATCATCATTACGTATTTCTTCAGTAAGCACGTTGTCACACCCCCAAAATCGGGTCCAGCGGAAGCATACGTATAGCTGGGGTGTAACTCAATTGGTATTACAACACAAATTCAAAAATGGTTTTCACTTCGATCATTTAGAATAAAATAGTTAAATCAAAAATGTTAAATTTACATTTTAAAAGTAGTGCGGAAGTAGGCCCTTAAAATAGTTTAAAACGGTCCCCAAATTAATAATCAGAGTCTTCTATGACCATGCCATGCCCTGCCAAAACCTCCTGTAGCGTGCCATAGGTTAAAACCTGAAAATACATGCTAAAGTGTCAACACGAGGTTGGTGAGTTCATAGAGTTTGTTTAACAAATAAAGTTTATAGTAAAGTGATCACACAGCAAAGGCATCGTAAATCCACTCAGTTACAAGTCCCGCCATAAGAGCCTTGTAACCTGTGTGTTCACAACCCACTGCTAAAATATAGTTTAGGTCTAGTAGTCAAGTACCCGCGGTCATAATAAGTCACAATATAAGCACCACCTATATAATAATGTATGCCATGCAAAGCCCCTAATTAAATAATATGCGTCCCGTAACATGGTGGACGAGAGGTTGGCCGACCTCAAATAGCGCTATCCATACTACTAATAGGCGTCGAACAATGCGAATGTACGAACAGTACATCATACAACTATTATATAAGATTAAGAACGCTCCGAACATGGGAGACTTAGCACGCTCCACCAATAAGGCGAGACTTTAGGGTTAAGAACGCTCCACCAATAAGGTGAGACTTTGCACGCTCCACCAAAAATGGCGAGACTTTAGGTCATAGTACGTACGGTACATTAGGGTCAAAAGTTTAAGTCAAGTTCAAAAGTCAAGTCAAGTTCAAAAGGTCAAGTAGTAATTCATGTAAAAACGAGCATGTATTCTCCCCCAAAAAGTTAACAAAACAATTTAAAAGAGTAGGGGCTATGACTCACCTGGTGCGAATAGCTACGATGACAAAAGTGGATACACAGAAATGAGGTTCGATCTCTAACCGCGACCTATAATGAACGAATGATACGATCTACTCAAATTATGAGGGGATGCGATGAATGTACATGCACATGAAGCCTATACCACTCGTAGTTTGAAAATAAGTGTTGGCGTTGAATTATAGTGTTTCCATAACTTAAGAGAATATTTGCTATTAGATGTTGTCAAATATATATATAGTTCGCCTAGTTTCAAAAGTGTATAACTTGGTCGTTTTAAGCTCGTTTTCTACGTTCTTTACATTCCCGGAATCGTGGGACAACATACTAATATATTTTCAATAGCTCGGCTCCTCTAGGTTACGTTTAACGCTTCTATTTGTCCGTCTAAAAATGCCAAACAGCATGCAGTTTTCAGAAAATATAGTTTTCGTCGTTAAACCCGTTTTTGGCGTATCTCCTTCGTTATTAACTCGTTTTCATCCCCGTTTTCGGCCATAGTTCCGTCTCGGAAAGTATTTTCTAAATATTTGGTCAAAAGTTACCCCAAACCCACTGAGTTGGCCACGTTTTCATTTTGAGGACAGTAGGTTTATATAATGTTTCAAAAATCATTTCTAAGGTTCCAATCTAGTTTCTAATCCAACCAAACCACTTTCAATCACCTCAAATCTAGTCTAATCTTACCATACACCTTCTTAGGGTGTCATGGGTTCCTAAACATCATCACCAAGCTACTCTAACAAGGATCTAACAATAATCTATTTCTAGAGTTCAAAAGTTAGATATATATATAAATGAGTGGTATATACTAACATATGCATGTAAACCTTGTATGAAATCATATGAACATAATAAGAACATGAAGAAATGATGAAAAAGAGTTTGACAACTTACAAGAAAGATTAGTGAGCTTATGGAGATGAAAACTTATAAAACCCTTGGGTTTTTACCACAAAACCCAAACAAGAACAACAAAAGGGACAAGATAATAACTTGATCTTGGAAAACCCATGGTTTCTTCCTTGTGTTCATCCTTGGCCGATCCACCCAAGAGGAGAGAAAGAAAGAAAGTTTACTTGAACTTTGAATGAAAAATGTGAGAAAATGGATGAAAAGGTAATATATATACTTAGGGAACAAAAGTTAGGTTGGCATTTAATTTGGTTGGTGTGGTTTAGGCTTATTAGGACCAAAAAGGAGGGAAAGGGGGGGGGGGGGGGGGGATGTTGGGTGATTTAATTAGGAAGTGTAGTGTAATTGGTGTTGTTATTAGTTAGTTTAGGTATAATCGGGTACCGGGTTAACTAAAAATAAACCGTGACGAGTTGAAGTAAAATATGATGAAGTTAATTGGGACATAATAAAGTTATAAAAATTTTGAAAATATGTTGGGTATAAATATTGGGTGTTCGGGTGATCATTGTTTAGTTTTTTTACGAAAACCGTCGTAAATAAATTAGGCGTACGTTATAAGTTAAATAAATTTCCAGAATACCGGGCAAATTAATAATATAATTTTTATATTATTATTATGAGTATAAAAATGTGTTTAGGACCATAGTTGGGATTATCGAATCAATTATTCAAAATAATAGCTCATAAGATAATGTTTATTAGGTAAATAACCGTACGTTTACAAAAATGACGCAACCCACGTATAAATGACAAATTTTCTCCGGAGGTGAATAGTGTTTTATTAATAGTAAAATTTTAAAACGCTTCTCAGAATATCAAACTGACTCCGAAAAAGATGAATAGTAAAATGATGAATAGTGATCGATGAATAGTAACCAATGAATAGTAAATGTGAAAGTTCGGGAAAAGACCAGAATTTACGAGTTGTGACAGTCTCTACCCCATAAGGGAACTTCGTCCCGAAGTTCAGTTAACGTTGGTCTCCGAAGTGTTATAAGGGTGAAGATTAATGAGATGAAATGACAAGTTGACGTGTTTCTAGGCGGCGGTTCACAAGGTGAGGAAAAGTATAAGCGTTCTGACAACGAGGGTATACACACACATAAAAGAAGCATTTGGAAACTGAGTAGAGGATTCAATACAGACAAAATTTTATTATAACCATTCTCAGTGTTGCAAAATTCATTTCTGAGTCGGATATAGGTAGTCAGCCTATGTCCCACTATCCCGGGTTGAATATAGGTGACTAGTCTATATTCCACCGAGGTTCCATGAATTTTGAAATACTCAGCTCAGTTATACTAATACTATGTCCTTTACAAAGACCAAGACGTTCAGAAAGACTAAGGCAGGTGACCAAACTCGACGTCAAATGATGAGACTATGCAAGGAGAAACATAACACGATGACATATATGATACGTGAACATGCTCATATGAAAGACAATGATAGAGATCAATTAGAACAAATGAACATAATATACCAGATAATGAGACACAAATCTCATCACCTAAGTCAGCAACAAACCACAAGTGAGGCATCATCTTGGCAGGCAGGCACGTGACGGTCATAGGGTTAAGTTTTTCATAAAAGTAGCTATAGTCTAGGTTTTAAAAACAGTTAGTTCACTATAGCCAAAGCTCTGATACCAATCTGTCACACCCCCAAAATCGGGTCCAGCGGAAGCATACGTATAGCTGGGGTGTAACTCAATTGGTATTACAACACAAATTCAAAAATGGTTTTCACTTCGATCATTTAGAATAAAATAGTTAAATCAAAAATGTTAAATTTACATTTTAAAAGTAGTGCGGAAGTAGGCCCTTAAAATAGTTTAAAACGGTCCCCAAATTAATAATCAGAGTCTTCTATGACCATGCCATGCCCTGCCAAAACCTCCTGTAGCGTGCCATAGGTTAAAACCTGAAAATACATGCTAAAGTGTCAACACGAGGTTGGTGAGTTCATAGAGTTTGTTTAACAAATAAAGTTTATAGTAAAGTGATCACACAGCAAAGGCATCGTAAATCCACTCAGTTACAAGTCCCGCCATAAGAGCCTTGTAACCTGTGTGTTCACAACCCACTGCTAAAATATAGTTTAGGTCTAGTAGTCAAGTACCCGCGGTCATAATAAGTCACAATATAAGCACCACCTATATAATAATGTATGCCATGCAAAGCCCCTAATTAAATAATATGCGTCCCGTAACATGGTGGACGAGAGGTTGGCCGACCTCAAATAGCGCTATCCATACTACTAATAGGCGTCGAACAATGCGAATGTACGAACAGTACATCATACAACTATTATATAAGATTAAGAACGCTCCGAACATGGGAGACTTAGCACGCTCCACCAATAAGGCGAGACTTTAGGGTTAAGAACGCTCCACCAATAAGGTGAGACTTTGCACGCTCCACCAAAAATGGCGAGACTTTAGGTCATAGTACGTACGGTACATTAGGGTCAAAAGTTTAAGTCAAGTTCAAAAGTCAAGTCAAGTTCAAAAGGTCAAGTAGTAATTCATGTAAAAACGAGCATGTATTCTCCCCCAAAAAGTTAACAAAACAATTTAAAAGAGTAGGGGCTATGACTCACCTGGTGCGAATAGCTACGATGACAAAAGTGGATACACAGAAATGAGGTTCGATCTCTAACCGCGACCTATAATGAACGAATGATACGATCTACTCAAATTATGAGGGGATGCGATGAATGTACATGCACATGAAGCCTATACCACTCGTAGTTTGAAAATAAGTGTTGGCGTTGAATTATAGTGTTTCCATAACTTAAGAGAATATTTGCTATTAGATGTTGTCAAATATATATATAGTTCGCCTAGTTTCAAAAGTGTATAACTTGGTCGTTTTAAGCTCGTTTTCTACGTTCTTTACATTCCCGGAATCGTGGGACAACATACTAATATATTTTCAATAGCTCGGCTCCTCTAGGTTACGTTTAACGCTTCTATTTGTCCGTCTAAAAATGCCAAACAGCATGCAGTTTTCAGAAAATATAGTTTTCGTCGTTAAACCCGTTTTTGGCGTATCTCCTTCGTTATTAACTCGTTTTCATCCCCGTTTTCGGCCATAGTTCCGTCTCGGAAAGTATTTTCTAAATATTTGGTCAAAAGTTACCCCAAACCCACTGAGTTGGCCACGTTTTCATTTTGAGGACAGTAGGTTTATATAATGTTTCAAAAATCATTTCTAAGGTTCCAATCTAGTTTCTAATCCAACCAAACCACTTTCAATCACCTCAAATCTAGTCTAATCTTACCATACACCTTCTTAGGGTGTCATGGGTTCCTAAACATCATCACCAAGCTACTCTAACAAGGATCTAACAATAATCTATTTCTAGAGTTCAAAAGTTAGATATATATATAAATGAGTGGTATATACTAACATATGCATGTAAACCTTGTATGAAATCATATGAACATAATAAGAACATGAAGAAATGATGAAAAAGAGTTTGACAACTTACAAGAAAGATTAGTGAGCTTATGGAGATGAAAACTTATAAAACCCTTGGGTTTTTACCACAAAACCCAAACAAGAACAACAAAAGGGACAAGATAATAACTTGATCTTGGAAAACCCATGGTTTCTTCCTTGTGTTCATCCTTGGCCGATCCACCCAAGAGGAGAGAAAGAAAGAAAGTTTACTTGAACTTTGAATGAAAAATGTGAGAAAATGGATGAAAAGGTAATATATATACTTAGGGAACAAAAGTTAGGTTGGCATTTAATTTGGTTGGTGTGGTTTAGGCTTATTAGGACCAAAAAGGAGGGAAAGGGGGGGGGGGGGGGGGATGTTGGGTGATTTAATTAGGAAGTGTAGTGTAATTGGTGTTGTTATTAGTTAGTTTAGGTATAATCGGGTACCGGGTTAACTAAAAATAAACCGTGACGAGTTGAAGTAAAATATGATGAAGTTAATTGGGACATAATAAAGTTATAAAAATTTTGAAAATATGTTGGGTATAAATATTGGGTGTTCGGGTGATCATTGTTTAGTTTTTTTACGAAAACCGTCGTAAATAAATTAGGCGTACGTTATAAGTTAAATAAATTTCCAGAATACCGGGCAAATTAATAATATAATTTTTATATTATTATTATGAGTATAAAAATGTGTTTAGGACCATAGTTGGGATTATCGAATCAATTATTCAAAATAATAGCTCATAAGATAATGTTTATTAGGTAAATAACCGTACGTTTACAAAAATGACGCAACCCACGTATAAATGACAAATTTTCTCCGGAGGTGAATAGTGTTTTATGAATAGTAAAATTTTAAAACGCTTCTCAGAATATCAAACTGACTCCGAAAAAGATGAATAGTAAAATGATGAATAGTGATCGATGAATAGTAACCAATGAATAGTAAATGTGAAAGTTCGGGAAAAGACCAGAATTTACGAGTTGTGACACACGTTTCTTTGAAAGCCATTCTCGTCGTTTTCAATATCCGGTGGAGAAATGGTATGAGTAAGTTCATCGGAGAACTTCTCGTGAGGAGAATCAATCATGTTATGTGAATCCTGGACCTCGGGTTCCATTTCGGACTCATCACAAGGAATATCGAAAATTGGATTATCAAGAGTCAATTCCAAATCGAAATCAAATAACGGGTTTGTGAAAGTCATATTGAATGTTTCGGAAACCCTTGGAACAAGGTCATCAATATCTTTAGGATGATCGAATTCAACTTCGTTTTCAACATAATTCTCTTCTTCTAAGCTGACGAGCTCAGAAGGTACTTCGTCCACGTAATCGATGTCTCCACAAGATAAAGTATCATCATCGTCAGAGTCGGAGAACATTTCAACACGATCATTCGAATTGTCAATCGGAGATACGTCACATACTTCAGCCGTAACAAAATCATGTTTAACAAAATCGGGTAAAGAATCCTTGAGCTCGGGCTCCAAAGGATCTGACGGCGTAACAATCTCAGTTGAAATAGAATCATTGTTATCAATAAAAGTATTTACTTTTTCCAAAACGGGATCACTTCCCTCATCCGGTGTGAGAGAAGGATGGGAAGAGTCGGGAGTAATTGATTCAAGTCTCGAAAAACATTTTGAAGAATCCGGAGGTGGGACAAATGGTGTGCTCTGAGAGCTAGGAATTTCCACCACTTCCATTATGGTCTCCGGTTCTTGTTCGTGAAGATTAGGTAAGTCGTTTCTAAACACCGTTTTAAGCTCAGCACGTTTGCTTGACGAACTCTTAACCATAAATCGAGAAAGGTTAGAATTCTTGACGGATTAAGAACAATTGTAGGCTTAGACTCTTGGAAAACCGCAGGTTGGACGTATTTAGCACTTCCATTGTTAGTGGAAAGTACCGAGTCCTTTGTCACCTTGGTTTCTCGTTCCATTTCCCTAGTCAGAGAGGGAGTAGGAATCGATGACCCATCATAATTAACACGAATTTTTGAAATTTTTGACAAGGCGTAAAGTTGTTCCATTTTTATTTTAAAAGCCTTACGTTTAAAGAAATCATTGTCGAGAGATGTCATAGAACAGTCTTCAACATTTAAAGGTTCACAAGACGGAGTGGGATTAATCGTAAAATTTTCTTCTTTATAAAGCTTGTTTTCATCACTCTCAATGGTGTTAACTTGTTCTATTCTACGAATTTTCTCTTTAAAAAGTTTTATTGCAGTGAGACACTGCTCATTAAAGTCATTTTGAGCAGTCATCATTTTAAGAATCTCATTCTGAACCGTGAGAAACGTGTTGTATTGTGGAGGTTGGTCGTGATAATTATTGTCATAAGGAAACGGTTTCCTTGTTTGACAATCGGTGCTAAAGTGTGGACCTCCACAATTCTCACAACCGTTTTGTAGTTGTGAAATCGGTGCATTTTGAAACGAATCATTATTGAAGTACGGAACTTGCTCATATATATTGAAATCGTTGTGATAATAATTGGAAAAATTCGGATCATAATCGGAGGTGAATGTGGGTTCAGCTTTCGAAGCATAACACATACAAAATCCACGAGTAAACCCACATTCTTTGCAAAAACACCGTTCACAAAGTACTCCTTCTTCGGAAGGATTTCCACAATTAAATCACGTGAACGAAGGCGGCGGTGGTGTTGGAGGATAAGGATTGTTGAACGATCTTTGATCATACGCGTGAGATTTACAAAACCAACAGGCTCCGTCAAAAATATCACGACCACATTGTTTGCACGTACACCAAACACATGAACCTTCAAAGAACGGTTCCCCACATTTAAAACAAGTCGGATCCATAAGAATTATCGGTTTAGAGGGTTAAAGAAAAGAATCAAATGATAAGAGGATAAGAAGATTATTTTTGGTTTTTAATTATCATAAAATCAAATAAAAGGAAAATCAAAATGGAAAAGGAAAATCTTTTTGTATTTTTATTTTTGGAAAACAAAATTCGAAAACTTAAAACTTTTATTCTCTTTTGTTTTTTTCCAAACGTTACGTTAATCGTAAACCGTTTCCTTTAAATCTACTCGCGACGGAATGGGAGAGAAGAATGGATCTCTCTTCAGCTTGCAATTTAATGTCAAAGCTTCCGTATTTTCCGCTTATTCGGTTGTAGAATTAAAGTATTCCGATTAGCAACTAATTTCACGCGTTCTTATGTCGTTAAGCTTATTTGGTTTACAACCCCCGCCCTTCAACGGGAGAGTTGAGGCTGTAACTTTATTATTTTATTGGTATTTTTGAAAACACTTTAGGAAAAGTGTTTTTGATTTTTCAATTTTTTTTGTTTTTATAGAAAATATATACAAGGAAGGTTTTCAAAACACAATTTCGAAAAACGAAAACGAAAAATTCACTTCAACCTTCCCCGGCAACGGTGCCAAAATTGATTCGTTGAAAATCAAGTTATAGTATAAGTATTACTCAAGAGATCCGCAAAGAAATACGGATAACCCGAGGTCGTAGTCCGTGTGAAGGATGAATGGAATTTCGAATTTCCGATTCGTGAAACGTGTCGTGAAAGTGGTAAAAAGTGATTTTTATGAGATTATACTAAGGAATATGAAAATGAAATACAAATAACCAACTAAGCACGTAAATCAAGTAAACAAACTTAAAACGTAACGTAAAATCGAAAACGTAAGCTTAAACGGAAAATAAACGTTAACGTACGAAATAAAACGCGACTTTTAAGCTACGCTACTCCTACGAACTTGGAAATAATTTTCAAAAGTTAAAAATGATAAAAGAAAATTTTGAGAAAAAGAAAAATATTTTTTTGACTTTTTATGTATTTTTTATGAATTAAAAACTAATTTAACTAATTAAAAATAAAAAGAAAATGCAAATAGGGTGAGAAAAATGAAAATTAAATTTTGAAAATTATAAAATAACTAAAAAGTAATTTTAAAACTAAAAACTAATTTTTTTGGCCTTTTGTGTAATTTTTGGGAATTAAAAACTATTAAATCTAATTAAAAATTAAAATTAAATTCAAAATAAATGAGAAAAATGAAAAATAAATTTCTAAAATTCTAAAATAAATGAAAATAATTTTCTAAACTATTTTTGGATTTTTCTAGGATTTTTCTGATTTTTCTGGATTTTTAGTAAATAAAAAGTATTTAAAATTCGATTAAAAATGAAAATAAAATAACAAAAATAGTAAATGGACTCAGAAAAATTTGAAAAAATTACAGAAAATCTTAAATATTAAAATGAGCTTGAGAAAAAATTTTGAAAATAAAATAAGCCAGAAAAGTGCTTATAAGCTCAAAACTGCTTATTTGGAGAGCTTATTATTAAGCAAAACTTGACCAGGGTTGACCCAAACTTAACCAAATGTATTTAGTACTCAAATAGGCTTATTGGAATAGTATGAGACCAAAATGATCACAGAAACTAAGAAATGGGCTAAATAAGCGGTTCTAATAAGTAATGATGATAAGCAGTTATGCACAAATAAGCTCAAAATGATCACAGAAGGTACACTCAACAATTATAGGCTCAAAAACAACTGATTTGACTTAAAGAAGCACTAGGAATAAACTGATAAGTAGATTGGTAGATGCAAACTAAGACAGACAAAGTGGCCAATCAGCCCTACTTAATGCTTAATTCTCAGTCACCTAATGAGTTAAATGGTGCAAAGTAAAAGCACATTTGGAAACCCTATACTACTGGCTACCTAGAAATCTAGAAAGTTTCAAATCTAATCAACAATTGAATCCTTAAAATTACCCTAGTTCAGCTGCTATTGAACCTATAGGCTGCAGCGTTTTGACTTTTTGTTTGCAACACTACTTTGACTAAATTGAGATTTTACTTACCTAAATCTATTATTTGATGCTTAATGAGGATGCTTAACTATAAAAATTACTAACACAAACTCTAAATGAACCCATTGAACAATTTGGCATGAGCAGATAACTCGTTATGTAGGCAATTAGGAGGATCTAAGTGGAATTAGACTTTTTGTTAATAACCTACAAAGTTTAAGCCCAAACTAACTTACACTACCTTATTATGACCTACTTATGCAGAAAACTCAACCAGTAAGCAACAAAGTCTCACAGAACTTCCTAATCCCAAACAGTCCTTAATATACCAAGTTACACTACAACTATGGATTAATAGATTATACCTACTGATCTAATGGACTAAATAGATTAATAGACTACTATGGAAGCTGGATGAACTAGAATTCTACACAGAAAGCACAAGGAACATACAAATGCAGTGTAAGCTAAATATAGGCAGTAGGCTATGAAACAGAACTAGAACATAAAAAAAGTAAATGAATATCTATAAAGCTTATAACATCTAAAGTAAAAGACAGAGAACAAAATTAGGCCAATGAAATTGCAAAACAGAAAACTTACTTGAAAATGCCTTAATGGAAGGATAGACTAATGAACCAGGTGTGCTGAGATAAAACTCGCAACAGCTATTGACTAGCTGAATGAGCTTATCAAATTGGAGAGGAAGCTTATAGAAGCTTATACCACTTGCTGCTAGATATTTTATTTATTTATTTATTTATTTATTTATTTTGTTTTTTATATTTTTTTTAGATAACAATAAAGTAAAACATGAGATTTGAAATCAATCAAACAGTAATTCAGCTATTCAAATCAAACAATGAAAAGCAGTAATAAAAATACTTGAATTTAAATTGAATAACAACTAAAGAGATGAAAACTGAATTGAATTTTGTATTAAACTTTAAAGTAAACTGAATACAATGATAAGAAAATAGCAAGTTAAACTAAAAATTACAATAAACCTACTCCTACTTAACTATTCTAAAACCTAACAGTCCCAAATGAGTGAGGAGGGGGTATATATAGCCTGATGAGGAGATGCCAGGTCACCAATCCGTGGCTTTTGTGCTTCTTCAAATCCATCTCGACCCTTTGATCAAATTCCAGATGCTTCTGATTAATATAGTCCCTTGGATTAATTTATTGATGTGACTTGATCCTCCGTGTATAATCTCACTGGTCCACGTGTCCCTGCCATCCCTGACACCTTCTAGAAGCCCCAATCATGAGGTAATTATTCTTATGTACGAGGTAATTTGGTTGAGGGGTGAATTAGGGTTCTAGTAAACAGTATCTTTCTAGGTAATTAGGGGATTTGGGGCGCGGGAAGTAGTTTGGGTGTTTTTATTTTGTTTCGTTGACCGGGTGTGGGTTGACCGAGGGTTAAAGGGTGCAGGGTTGGATCGGGTTTAAGTGATGTGGGCTTTTGAGTTTTTTTTGGGCCTTGTGGATTCATGGACTGGATCAATAGTATGGTTTTGGGTTATTATTATTATTAGATTTGGTATATAGTTTGTTTTAGGATTAACAAGAATTTTAACAAGGACCAAACTTGTTATTATGAAAACTTAGGGACCTTTGCTGCCGTTTTCAAAAACTTTCTTCCAAGGGCTTAGATTGTAATTTCCTGATTCATGAAGGACCAATTTTGTCTTTTCTTCGAATATTCTTCAAGGGATAATTTTTGTAAATATTTGAAAGATGGGGGAATGAAGTTGCCATTTTCTTTAAACTTTGTCCAGGGACTAAATATGTAACTTTGATGATTATCTGAGGACTTCTTATGAAATTTTGAGCTTTATTTGATTATTTGGCTTCCCCGGCTCCGGCTTTTGACTTTTTTCCAATCTCGTGCTCGTTTTTGTCGGTTTTGGCTTTGTTTTTGTTCATTTTTCACATATTTGTACCTGCACATACACAAATACAAAAACATACATTCTCTTGGCATATTTGGTTAGTATTTGGTGTATTTGGTCTGATTTTGGTCTAAAAAGGATGTGTGAAAAAGCACACATCATGCTCGCAAATGCATAATTGACAGATTGACTGTGAGTCTGAGTTCCTTTCTTATTTGGTAATCTCTATAGCTGATTGAATCTGTGTTTACCATACTCTAATTGCGCTCTAATGTAATTATTTGTTTGTACACTTCAACTTATAAACTAGCAATATAAATACATAATGTGAGTATGTGACTTAAGTATTTATGCACAATGAGCCAAAGACAAAGATATCAAATTATACGTTATTGGTGTCACATAAAAATACGCATGTACTTTTATAAAATGGAATTTCCATTTTTCAAATTCTCCAAAACCCATATGAAGTTTAATAAATACCAATAATCCAAGGTTTAAACTTAATACCTTTATGTCATTGTACTCAATAAGTAGGATATTTAATTTCTTTTCACCATTCACCATATGACATTGTCATCACATGTACTATGAAAAATCAATGAATACATGAACATTTCGAAATCAAGTGATAACCATATTTTCTGAAAAGTGACAATCATATAAAAAATCTCCTCGGGTTTGAATGACAAAAAATGGGCGGGTTTGAATGTCAAAAAATTGGCAAATATTTTGAGGCAACGACGCCAAATCATCACGGCATAATGGACTTGTTGTATGGTGATGTGCAAGACACCTATCCAAACAACTTATATGAAAGAGGTGATCGCATCTCAACTCCCTAGTCTCATCATCATCCTCGATTTTGCTCATACAAACCGCACATTCTACCTCTTCATCGTAATTAGTATGTTTCTTTCTATTGTAGCATGCGGTGATGGAAAAATAGATGATTTCAAGAAATCTAGTGCCCATTTTAAAACGGTAAGAAAGGGTATTATGAAAGACTTATTAGTTTGGTGATGAAATGATCAGATCCTTTTCGCTTTATGCTTAGAGATTGGCTCACTAATACACTGACTAACTCCATCTGAGCTTTTGAACCACGATTTAGTTCTATCTTTAAGTTCAATGAGTTCTTTCCTAAGAGCTTGATTTTCTTTGAGTATCTCACTGTTAGCAAGCTGAAACGTTAGGGCAATAATTTTAGCTTGTTTAAGCACTAGTACTTCATCTCTACACTTGTTCATATCTAAGGCAAGATTCTTATATTTTGACATCAAATTCAATCTTTGTTCTTCTACATACCTAAGATCTACACATGCATAATCAAGAAAAAATTGCTTATCTTCATCATCATCCATTTGTAGAACAGTATGTACTTTTTTTAGTGATGTCAACCTATTCTTCATTTCTTGCTTGTTCCTTTCCAAAGAAAACTTTTTCATCATCTGCCAAGGCCATAAGTACCTTGACAGTTACCATTTCATCATCAGATGATGATATTTCCCCTTCATCCCAGTCATATGATTCAACAACAAGACCTTTGTTTTTAGCTTCTAATATTTGAGAGGGCTGCGAGGTTCATCCACCGGCAGTTAAGAACGCTAATTTGGCTTTGGCTTTTTTGTATTTAGCCATGTAATCTTTCTGAACTCTAGATTCATACTGACTGTTTGAAAAAGTTTTTGGGTAAAAGGTCAAAAGACCCGGTAAATATATTACTCCAAAAAACGTTTAGGTACAAAGGATATGGGTGAATCCCATATCTCAGCCCGTTACATAGGCAGAAAAGCTTACATAACAAGATACTTCCAATTCTCTAAATAAGAAAAAAACCACTACTCAAAAGATACCATTAGACTCTTATGAAAATAAAATTATTTTCTACCAAGACCTTGGAGCTTGATACTATACGTGTCATATAAAGCATCCAAATTCCCTGGAAGATCGTAGACTTGATCCACATAGTCATCATAAAGACCCATCCTCCTTAGCTTCATTTGGAATACCAGAATTCACATCCTTAGTCACTTCATTGGTAGGAATACCAAAGTCATCAGTATCATCCATATAAAGGGCATCAAACCGGTTTGATGTAGCAATCTTCATACCACTCATACTAGCTACATCAGCGGCCTTCTTCTTTGTAGTATCCACCTTCTTGGGTTTAGGAGGAGACACTTTATGTTGATACCTAAACTTAGGACCCATAACAGGTTTAGTAAAACCTCCTTTACCCAGAGCACTGTGACCACCATTCTTACCCTTATTCTTGTTATTGACCGTTTGAAAACCATCATTAACACTCTGTTTAGGCTGAGTAGTAGGTGGAACACATTTAGAACAATCAAGCAGCGTATGACCAAAAAGCTTACGCGTATCACACCGAGGCAGTTTCCACTCGTATTCAACCCGTATCTTCTCAATAGTCGAACCCGACCCATCAAGTATGGGTATTTCAACAGTAAGGCTGCCCCTAAGTACCTCATCCGCAATAACTTTAATAAAGCACCTAGCAAAACTACTACAGCCCCATGATTCCTTGTACATTTGGCTAGTATAAGCATCTAACATTTTTGGCATACCAATCAATGTAGCAAGAAGACTAAGACCGTCATCAAAAAACATTGCAAGACGAGCATCATAGAATTTAACCTATACCGGAATGTTGGCCAAATCATCTTTAAGTAAGTTGGTGTTCAAGGTCTATGGTTTAAGAATAATAGGGACATTTCTAATCAACCACGGACCATTTTCAAGGACATCATCAACACCTTTCTTCGAATTAAACTTAAAGAAAAAGAACCCTTGGCAATCATCATAACCTTCTGTATACCATACTTAGCCTACACATTGCGTACATAATAGTCAACAACAAGAATAGCAATGCGTTTACCAAGGAAATAACCATATAAAGTATTCTCATACCAAGTGTTCACCTCTTCAACCACTTTCATACGGACAGTAAGATCCACACGTTTCGGTATCTTGCTACATTCCAACCTACGAAAGTTAGACGAGTGTTTCTTAGGTTCATTGGAAGTAGCATCTGCATATGATGTAGACAGCTGTTTCAAAGCATTCTTGGAATTCTTCAATTGGACAACATGCATTGCATTATCAAAATCCTTACACGCATCCAAAGCAACCTTATCAATACCATTAGGTTGGTTAACAGCCCCATGTGAATTAGTATCAACCTACATAGAAGGCTCTTCAGTGTACGCTAATTCAGAGATTGGATCAGGAGGGTCCGCCATATAATACACGGTTTTAGAAGGCTCTTAGTGAGCAGCTACACTTTTCGCAAGATCTTCATTAATATAGCTAGTTTGATCAGCCAAACTAACTGAAGATCCCTTATTCCCATGATTCATACCACTCGTATGACGCACATCAAAATTACCCACATCATTCTTATCCTTTGAAGCACTCAAGCTGCTAAGAAAGCCTTTATTCATTCCTCTCAAATCCCACGTACAGCAAAGTAAACCAATTATAAACCAAAACAACACAAAAAGCAAGCATGCATGCACAACCAGTAGAAAATAAAGAATAAAACCCTAACTAAAAAGTTGGGGTTTTGAACATGAGCTTCACCAAAGACTAACCCCCAGTCATTATGAAAGTCGATTGATAATAGATAGTTTAATAATGATTAGTAGACTTCACAATAAATGATTAAAACCAATTAAAGTCGGTGTTAGTCCCAAGAACATAAGATGGTTGAAAACCTAACAAAGTGATTCACTAAAAACCTTAACTATTAGGGTCGATTTAGTGAAAACAATTTAAGGAAAAGGGTAGGGAGAAAATCGCTAGAGAGAGGATTCGTTTAGGACTATTTGAAAAAGTTGGTGCTAAAGTGATAAGCTTTAGTTTGAATCTTGTTCCATTTGAAATTCTATCTTGTTGAGGGGATGGAAAAGATGGTGTTGATATTTTAGAGAAATAATCTTTCATGAAATTGCTAGTTTTTCCACATTAAAAACATTTTTATCACATGATTTTATGCTACTGAACATAGATGTGTCTTTTAAAAAATAATTTGGAATTTGCTAGTAAAGCTTTTTCTTGAAATTCATCATTAATATCATCTATGTACTCTTGATTACTTCTCACGCTTTTTTCATCATTTTGATCATCTTGAAAGTCCTAAAAAATTGAGCTAGTGAAAAATGAAATTGTCATGGATGAACTTCCCATGGTTTTCTTTGCATCAAGTCATAAATTTTGGCTATCAGATTTTGTTCATAGTTAAATTTTCCAAACAATGTGGCAAGGTCAACATCTCTAACATGGTTAGACTTTCTTAGGCCTTGGTTAAAATTTAACCATTCTTTTAGAGTGTTGACAAAACCAACATTATTTCATGGTTTGAAAGTTTGCACCATCATTGACAAATTGATTCATTAAAACTTTATATCTAGTAAAGATTTGAGAGACACTTTCATCGTCTTTGGATTTGAAAGTGTTGTAAACAAGTTTAAGGTCCATGACCATATTTTACTTTAGTTTAGAGGGTCCTTCAAAGTTAAGAATCAAGTCACTACACACTTGTTTTGAAGTTAGGCGTACAATGACAAATTCCACCACATCATCTAGAAGACATGATGTGATGATACTTTTAGGGTATTGGTCTTGATTGACCACCCTCCTCTCTTCATTTGACCAATGTGGTTCAGGTTTTTGGGAGATTACTAGTTGTTTTAGGCACATATGGTCCATTAGCAAGACATTTGATGAGGTATGGTTCCATACCAGCAAGATCTACTAACATTCTCTTTTTTCATTTGTAAATCTTTCAACCTCTAGTTTGGGAGCAGTGGTGACATAACGACTGCTATTTGAGTCTAGAAGTTAAGGCACATCAGTTGGCATGCTTAGATCTTGATTTGAAAAACTTTTGAACGGTTTTTAGTAGATTGTAAAAAAGTTTTTTTAATCAAACTTTTCTAATACCACTTGTTGTTCCCGTTAAAGGGGTTCCAAAATAATACCGAAGTTATCCAACCAATTTCCATGACAAATATGTGGGTTTAAAACTGTTTTTGTAAGAACAAATAAGTTGCAATATTTAAACAAGATTTACATAATAAGGTTTTTCATTGTATAATTCTTATTAGAATGAATCAAAGAATTTACAAAGATTTTTTTCCGAATAATAAAAGATGGTTCATTAATTCCGTACACTCCCCACACACATGACATAGAAGTGATGGAACATCCATACCATGAGCATCTAGGTTCACACGAGTTGGCAGCATATCAGTTGAAAGCCTCCAACCCATAATATTACTTTAGTTGGGACTAACTTACTCAACCTGGTAACGCTAATGTCTGTGATCAGTAACTTTTTATCAATAGTCACACGAGCAAATTTCACAGTGAAGCTACCCATCCCGTCCAAGGTCCACGTCCACCGGTCCTCCATCAGAGAGAGACAAACAGAAGATAACATCCGTTGCATCATTAACCTTTTTGTGTTTTGCATGTCAATGAGTGTAGTAAGTACTTAAACTAGCATTATAATAAAGATGTGACTAATTAATATGTAACTATTTGCTTATTTAGACTCATTTAACTAAACTAGCCTTGTAATAAAGATGTGACTTATTTACATGCAAAGAGCCAAAGACAAAGATATCGAATTATACATTGGTGTCGAGTGTACGTGTAAAATTTTCCTTTATTTACAAGAGCATTTCGGATGTTTATAAAATGGAATTGTACGTCCATGCAATAGTTATGCATCCACCAAAACCCATATGAAGGTTACTGAATACAAAAAATTCAAGGTTCAAACCAAATACTTTCGTGTCATTCTCCTCAATTTCAGTATTCACAAATAACATTATCATCACATGTAGTATGAGAAATCAGTGAATGCACATGAACATACCAAAATCAAGTAATAACCATATTCCCTGAAAAAGAACAACCATAGTAAAAATCTCCCCGGGTTTGAATGTGAAAATATGAGCTAATATTTGGAGGCGATGGCACCAAATCATCGCGGCACAATGGACATGTTGTATGTCGATGTGCAAGCCACCTATCCAAACAACTTATATGAAAGAGGTGATCGCATCTCAACTCTCTAGTCTCATCATCATCCTCGATTTTGCTCAAGCACACCACACATTCTACCTCTTCATCATAATTGAAGCGCTTCATTCCAAGCCTATAGTATGTTTCCTTCTGTTGTTGTAGCACACGGTGATGGAAAAACAGATGATTGATCAAGAAATCTAGTGCCCATTTTAAAAGGGTAAGAAAGGATACCATGTAAGACATATTTGTTTGATGTTGAATTGATAATTAGCAAATGTATATTCAAATTGAGTGTTAGGATGGATCTTTAGGTTAGGTAAGTATATATAAAGTGGCATGCAGGCAAGTTATATTAGTGTAAAAATGTTTCATTAGCCAACAATGATTAACCAATTAACTACTTAATTAGTTTTAATGTTTTATACTAGTAATACCATTTGACACACATCACATGACATGGTCCATGCCCTCTAAAATGTTCAAGATAAAACTAACAATCTAAAAATGAATCAATAATGTATCAAGAAACTAATTCTTTATCAATGTGATAATAAAGTGTGCCTTTATATCAATAAGAGATAACATAAAACATGAAATTGCAAAATTACAAGAGTAGAAATAAAGGTAACATGCGTAAGCAACTATTCATAATAATCAATCTCGTAAAAACATGCATGGCTACTTGTTTTTTTTTTATACGTCAACAAATGCAGGTTCCAAATCTTACACAAAATCACATTATTTGAATATAAAAATAGTGGGTCCAAATAAACTATGATGCACATTGGCTATATTTAAAATTAAAAAAAATAATAAAAAAAAAAAAAAAAACAAAAAAAAAAAAAAAAAAAAAAAAAAAACGAGGTTATTATGTTATATCGTGTTAGAGTTACATATCAACATCTGGGGCATTTTACATCAAGCATTGGGTCAAAAGGCGCCATGATTCGTGAATTGTCTTGAAATATAATGTAATTGTTAAATCCCACATGTATAATATATACGAAAACATCATGTAACCAACAGCCAACCGTAAATAGGTAAATGAATGAGATTTTCTTTATTCGGAAATGGAGAATATTTGACTCAAATGTGCGACTTAACCGAGATATCTCATAACTGTTTTCGACCATTTCTCTGGAAGATATGTACACAGTGAGGTTTTAATCTAAAATCTCTTAACGGAGATATCAATGCATCTGACCATTTGATCACTTTAGTCATGGTTTAACCTCGAATTGTTAACGTTTTAAAAAAGCTTATGAAAAAGTACACATAGCGTTTATACGTAAACATGCATGGACATCATCAAAACAATCAAGTCTACGTACCGAGGTTATGGATATATCCTAGTTAAAAATATTATAAACTCATTTACTTTTATCTTCTTTCTTTTATTGTTATACCTTCTCGCTTTTGATTTAGCTCCTTAACAGTTTCATTTAAAATCACTACACATATACAATGACAAATTTAGTAGAATACTTTTATTTTTACATTTCGTACCAATAAAAAGTTCCTAAAATGCTCAAAAACTATAGCGAAAAATAAGTATATTAGTAGAATACTTTTTGTGCCGAAAAATTAAACCTTTTTACTTTGAGTCAACCTGTAATAAATTATAAAGAGAAAAAAATAAATAAATAAATAAAGTCGAAATGGTATTTTAGAAAGAGCTCACAAAGTTTAACTCTCACCACATGGTCATCTAATATAGTTTTGAGGTGAACTAAAAAGTTTAAGATACGGGGCAAGCCTGTCTGGCAAGCAACTCGATCAAATCTATCCGGCCAAGGCTGTCAAGATCGCGATCCCGTACAAGATCGTTTTTGTCTTTACAAGATCAAGATCGTAGGATCAGATTGCGATCCTACGATCATACCAATTTGTCATATTTTGTAAACAAATGATATACAAGTCAAACTGTTTTACATTTCTACTCAACATCAAAGATAAATTCATATAATATCCTCTTGAAAATGGCAAAGTTCAAATTTCAAACACCAAAGTAATAGTAAAACGCAAAAAAAGTTAAATTTCAATCATTACATTAACGATTTAGTGAAAGAATATTACATAACATAGGTCCTAAATGTCTCAAAACATACGAGCCATCAACATAATTTCAAGAAAACAAACGTTTCATAAGTGGTATTCCAAAACATACCATTTGATTAGTTTAATCACAGTGAAGTAAAGTAAATTAAACTATTGAACACTTTTAGACTATAATTTATTTAGAAAAGTAGAAAACTATGTATAAACTATAATCTATTTAGCAAATGAAACAATAGTGGTTTACTATTAGATATTAGTAAAATACACGTTTGTTTTTTTAGCCTAAGCAAGTGGGATGGACTTAAAAGATTAAAAAAAAAAAAAAAAAAAAAAAAAAAAAAAAAAAAAACAAACTCAGATCGCGTGTCAATCTTACGATCTTATGCGATCCTACGATCTTACTTACGATCCTACCTCAGATGCGATCCTACACGATTTTAACTGGTATGCACGTAAGATCGTACGATCTTACGTGTAAACTCGCGAGTTTGACAGCCTTGATCCAGCTAACTCATTGTGTTCAACCGATAAAATGCTTTCAAACAATATTTTTCAGTAAAAAGACTAAAAAGATGTATATATGCCTCTTTTTAATATATATATATATATATATATATATATATATATATATATATATATATATATATATATATATATATATATATATAATTTCTTGTAAAAACAAAAAATCTCGTAATAATATCGCTCACTCACACATACACCTTTCGTCCCAGAATATGTGTTCAGATTTTCATTTCGAGTTGTATCAAATAAATGTCCACTTCAAAAAAGACTTTAGTAAGTATAAATATTGTATTGGTGAAGAGTATAATTAGTAATATTTCTAATACATTGTGCACTATTAAAACGAACATTTATTATGAGACGGAAAAGTATAAACACTTACTTAAAGTTATTCTTAGGGAGTTACATTAAAATTTACTATACCTTTCTAATGTATCTTTCATTCATAAAGACAAAACTCAAATAGATCTGACTGTAATTTCAAACACACATATGAATAGATCATATTATGTTTTTACATGGTTGTTTGGATGCGGATCATGATCGTAAGATCGTATGATTTTACGACCCCGCCTGTAAAACATAGAAGGATTGATGTAGGATCGTATTCAAAAAGGATTGTAGGATCGCACACAGGATCATAGCATCATATACGATCCGATCTCAGCTAAAAGCCTATTTCCTTTTTTCTCTCTCTTTTGTGTTAATTAAGCCCATACTTGAGCCCAATTAGATTATTTACAGACTTGTTTTTAAAACTTTATCATTTACATTATTTACAAATCACGTAAATAAACTTTATCATTTATGACCCATGGAGCAATCTCACCTACTCCTTCTCTCTTTAGAAATTTTTCTCCAACCTCTCACTAGTTTTCCAGCAAAGCTCCGCCTACCTAATAATTTCCGGCGGTCGGTCTTGACCGGCCGTCCGGAACTTTTTACTTTCCCTCTTTTCAATAATAATCCTTACCTATAGATCTGTCGCTGCCCACTGCCGCCGCTCACTCACCGTTTGCTGATGCTGCCTCTCTGGTCCGTCATCGATGGCTGCTGCTGCGTAGGTGTTCGACTTTAGATCTGTTAGGCTTTTGTTCGGCTCCTTTAAGGATGCCTAGTTTTATCTTCTATGTATGTATTATGTACTTAGTGTACTTTTGTCAAGCTACACTTTATATGGTTGTATCAGTCAAAGCTCACTCGGGTGATTCCCCCCACATTTGAATGGTATTGCTGTAGGCTGTCTCAACTATTTAGTGTATGTCTTGTTTGGCTTAACTTGTTATGTTTCGATGTAACTTGTTATGTTGTATCTTCCTCCATTTGTGAGGTTTGAAATGAAATGAAATGAAACCTTTGTTAAAAAAAAAAAAAAAAAAAAAAAAAAAAAAAAAAAAAGTTACGAACCTTACCCAAACCGTTTATTTAATGATTGATACTTTAAGTAGGTCCACATATGTCATATTTCTTTTGTATCCAAACCGTTTACCGGGCGTTTGAAACATGAATTTACTCTATATAAGTATGTATTACAATATATCTAAAAGTATACTATTTGAAATTTTCATGTACCATTCACTTAAATTCGTCTATCATATAAAATATTACTCCCTCCGTCTCAAATTTATTGTCCACATTTCCTTTTTGGGATGTCTCAAAAAAATTGTCCACTTTCCTTTTTAAGTAAAAACTAGAGAATATTTTAAGGGTATATTCTCATTTAGTGGTTGAGATTTATAGGGGGCCCATTTTTATTAAACTTTGTAATTTCTCTCTCATGACAATTAATTTGAGACGGAGGGAGTACTTAGAAACATATATACAACTACCACATAATTTAAAAAAAGAGAAAAAAGAAGAAGTTATATTTAAGTAAGATCTGAAAATCCCAATCCAATCCTATAATCACGATCTTTCAAAGCCGAAAAATAATTCTGAGTAAGACATCGATCCTGAAAACCTTAGGTTTTTACAAAACTAGAATCCACAACCATCTAATCGGTAACACAAATAAAAAAAATAGATACATATTTTTTATGTAAAATATAACTTGTCATTTAATTTGAAATGATTAAAAGACTACAAGTACTTGGCGTGAGCCCTCACAGCAAAAATGGTGGTCACACGCCACCCCTGCTACCGAAGACGAGCCTCACGCATGAGGAAGAGAAAAAAGGGAGATTAGAGGTGACTGGCTCACCTCTTGGTTCTTGTGCAATTTCTTTGATTTTTATTGTTTTTTATTTTATTTGTGAGTGTGTATGGGGTATTTAATGAGGTATGTTTGTATAAAGTGATATTTTTATGAAATGTGTGAGACTGGTGTGACCACTAAGGTTGAAAGGTGAGAGGGTGTGAGGAGAAATGAGAGGTGAGAGGGTGTGTGAGACTGGTGTGACCAATCTAATATATCACTTGTGATTACATTAATAAGAACATAAGGCTTATGGTAATGGAGGTGTTGCACCCCACCAACTGATCCCCCAACCGAGTTCTTCCCTTTAGCTCAACCGAATGCAACCGTGTCCCAACCAACAATTTGGAAACTTGCCAACCAAAACATTGGGCACAACTCCCCTTACTTTTTGAACATTGAATCCTCTTATACAAAAAAATAAAAATAAAAAATAAAAATAAAATAAAAAGAATTAAACCCCACTTTCTTCTCTATAAAACCCCACTTATCTTCTTATTTTTATCATACTTCTTTACCAAAAATTGTGGATTGTTCGCTTCCACATACCATCGATGAAGCGAACAATTGGATCCTTTTATTACAGTTAACTTTCTCAAACTTGACACCTTTTTCGAAGCTTTCTTGCCTACCTGATGACGATCTCAAAACCTTCACTGCATTTCGAATTTTGCAAATAGAAGCATTTTGTTCCTCTAAACCATCTCCTACCACTAGATTGATAATATGAGCACAACACCTTAAATGCATATACTTGCAATCTAAGATTGAGGGAGGTCCTTTAAGCAAAGTGCGTAAACTCCTGATTTCCCCATCATTAGATCACACATTATCAACCGTAACTATAAAAACGCTAGTAATACCCCACTCTTGTAAACAACGATATACTAACTTTCCTATAGTTACGCCCTTATGATTCGATATTCGACAAAAATTAAGAATTTTCTTTCTTAATTTCCAGCTATCATCAACCCAATGAGCCGTAAGACACATATAGTTACAGTTTCGCATGGGCGTCCATGTGTCGGTGGTAAGACACATAGTTTGATTTTTAAAAGATTCTTGAGCTTTTGTGCTTCTTCCTGATAAAGGACAAAGCATCTCTAGCAACCGTCCATCTAGATGGAAGTTCAAATTCAGAATTTCCTTCCTACATTAACTCTAAAATCCCTCATCTTCAACAATGCTAAAGGGTAGATTGTCTTTGATGCACATCCTAGCTACGACTTTTCTACAACGTTCTCGGTTAAAAGAGTGAGAAACTAAACTACCTCCAGACTCGCCCATAGTAGCAGGCTTGAAAATTATTATTGTTTGTTTATTCTTATCTTTAGTTCTATAAAGGGGTGAAGTTACACATACAAATTTTAAATGATGACCTAAGGTGCTACTGTAGATGATGCGTGGGAATCGCAACAGGCTTTACCTCTCGAGGGATCTCGAGAAGCTTACAACCCCCACCAGGCAGTGTACCTGATCGTTGTAGTATAGTATAGTGACAAGTACCGGGGGATTGATCGTTCAGCTTAGAAATAGTGTCGCTAGGATTAGAAGACCTAAATACTAGTTCTAAAGGTGAGGGATGATTATTTTTTGTGTTTTTATATTTTATAGAAAGCAATTAAAATTCTCGGGTTTGAAGGATTTGGGCGGAATTAGTTGCTAATCAACTAACCCAATACTAAAGATGCAATCAACATAAAATACTAGAAATAAAAATAAACTAAATTATACTAAAGTTGTGAGCAATAAGTGGAGAAAATGTGTTTACTTAGATTTCACTACTCCCTAGACATCTTTTACACGTTAATTACTTGTTATAATTGCATGGATGACGGATCGTATTCCTTAATACCATTCATGGGGTGGCACACTTAACTCCCCAATTCTATGAGCTCTTATCTCCTCCTACACCATGCCCAGCACAACTATAGGGATTGTAAACAGTGGCTCATGCATTAAATATAACCAATAAAGACCTAGTGCGCGTCGGTTCATGTTTCTTAAGACGTTCAAGCATGTTACCAATTGGAGATCTGCAAGTTTTCTTAAGCCTAACATATAAATCATTCATCCAAGACAAGTATAAACAAGTAATCAACACATAATTAACATCTAGGTTTCCTTAGATCCAAGCAAACACAAGATAGATCTAGCCTAGCATGATGGAATTAAGACAAGAACAAGATATAGACAACCAACACATAGACATATTGATTGAATTAAAAGAACACTTATCTTAATTACACATGAAAGGTATCAAGGGCTTGGAACCCTTGAAAAACCTGTAAAATTCGTACCAAAATCGTACTTAGGGTTTCTCCAAAACTTCTCTTTTTTTAATGTGAAAATTAGAAAACTATATATAGGAAAAGGGGTCTGACGGTGTCAAGACAAACATTGTGATGCCGTCACCTCGCCGCCAAAACTATTCTCGGACTGCCTTGATCTACATTTGACGCCGTCAAGACTTAATCATTTCCAGGCCGTCATGACTTTTACTCTTGATGCCCTACCTTCCTGACGCCGTCAAATCTCTACTGGGTCGTCATGGAATTTTGCTCTTGACGCCGTCAGGATGTTACTCTTGATGCCGTCACCTACTGTTCCCAGCATGGAAAATTAAGACTTTGGCGTTTTCTTCACTTTTATGCTCCAAAAACGTCCGAATTGCTTCCTTTTCCAGATTTCACTCCCAAAGTACCTAAAATCACAAAAGGAACGATTTAGGGCAATATTTGATCAAATAAACTCGAATTCGGGCTTAAATGACCCCCTAAAAACGGATCATTTTTCGCCTCATCAGTAGAGATGGCAAAAAAAACCCATACCCGATGGGGACCCGATCTCCAAACCTGATTTGACTAGGGAATTCCCGAGTTGACTGGGATTGAGATGGGGACGGGGAATCCCCAAATTATGAAAATAGGGATGGGGCGGGGATGGGGTAGCATTAATCCCCGAACCCAACCCCGAACATTTGCAGCCATAAGTATATAAGAAATATATGTATATCATATTAGACTTACTTATATATATTTATAAGTATTGGCTTGTATATTTATATTTTATGTGATATTTAAAGAATCAAAAATTGTTAAAAGTATAAGCATTAACTACATATTATTCAACTAACATTTTAAGTTCAAAAAAAATTAACTAACATTTTGTCCGAAAGACACATAGCACATTGTTTTTATGTTATATGTAATGTTTCAATATTTGCGATGCTTTAAATTTGAATTGACATTGTAATTAATCTAACAATGTACGATATACGTTTTAAGACATTATATGCGTTAAATTATTTATACTTTCGATGAGTTTGTACAAATTTCATGTTTGTTTCATTAAGGATAGAAAATACCCGAATCCCCCCGGGGATCCCAGATCTCCATTGGGGATGGGGACGAGGATGTAAAATAATTCCCTGACGGGGATGGGGATGGACAGTAGGAAACGGGGATGGGGATGGGAAATACGATCCCCGACATTCCCCGCCCCGTTGCCATCCCTAGGTGCTAGTTGATTGATGCTGAACCACCAACTTTTATTGGTCAAACACTTGTGAATGGTCAACTATAACAGTCAAACAGCTTAAACCAATGCTCCGCGGAAGTATAGTGTTTCCCCGGGTCGTTATGTCCCGACGAGGTGTGGATTGTAAACAAACGGCTTTGTGATCGGGTGAATTTGGAAACGAAAAGGTATATAAAGGGTTGTGAATGATTACACTACGGAATAAGGAATGAAAATAACTTAGAAACACTATATTAACATTTACTGATGATCAGATATACTAAAAACGTAAGCTAGGACTAAAAACGCGTTCGTTTGAATTAAAATTACGTTAGCGTACGAAATAAAACGCGAGTTTTAGTGAAATAAAATACCTACGGATGTGAAAATTACATTTTTACAATCCTAATGATAAAAGAAAATTTTTAGAAAAAGAAAAATAATTTTTACACTATTTAATTAATTACTATTTAATTACTAATTAATAATATTTAAATTACACTAATTATGAAATTAAGCTAGAAAAATGAAAAAAAAAATTTCTAAAATTATAAAATAACTAAAAATAAGTTTTAAAATTAAAAATAATTGTTTTTGTCTTTTTGTGGATTTTCTATTAATTAATAACTAATTACTTACTAATTACTTAATTAAACTATTTTAAATTAAGAAAAATACTAAATGAACAGTAAAAATTCTAATAAAATTTCTAAAATTATTTTATAACATATAAAAGCTATAAAAAATATAAAAACTAGGTTTTGCTTAATAGAAACTAATTATGCTATTTAAAACTAATTATTAATTAATTATAAATAAAACTAAGATTAAATCTAATAAATACTAAATGATAAAATAAAAATCTGAAAAAATTATTATAAATACTTTAATATAAGAGGAATTTAATAAAAATATAAAATAGCTAAGTGCCTAACAAAAATTTAAAAATGAAAAATAAAATTAAATTACATTAAATAGAAACTATCACTTAAATTAAAACTGATGATTTTTGAGATTTTCTTTTTTTCAAACCTATTTTACTACTGACAATGACCAAGTTTAACAAAGACAAACTTGTTCTAACTTGAAAATAAGCTGTCTGAAAGCTTATGTGCACCACAGTCCACACAAATAAGCTAACAAGAGAAATTTTGAACTTGAAAAGCTGATAGAGAAAGCTAAAAGCTGAACTAGGACTGAAATAAGTTAGAGACAGGTGAATGAGACTATAATAAGCTTAAAACAACAGGGGGAATTTCCTGAATAAGCCACAAGGCCCAAATAAGCAAATCCAAGAGTTGATTCAACAAGCAGGCCTGCAGTTGACTTCAAAGGCAAATTTAGCTTATGAAATAAGCTGAAAGGGCCAATAAAAGGACTGAGGTGACAAGCTGGGTTGGTGGACTTTCCAAAAAGTCCACAAGCTCAAGCTGGGACCCACTGACAAGCTCAAAAAGAGCTTATGAGGATGGTTGCTTATACTGAGTTGAATCAGCCTAAAAGGGCAAAATGGGGCAAGGTTCAAGCCTCTTTCCAGCTTATCAAATGAGCTGAGATTCCTAAAATAAGCAATGAACTAATAAGTTAGGCTAGTGAGCTTCTAAAAAAACAAGGAACTTAGTGTGGGGTCCACTGAAGAGCTCACAATGAGCTTGTGAAGCTGGGTGTTTGGCCAAGATCTGTGTAGCAGGGCATAGACATGCCCTGCAGCCTACTTTGAACAGCTTTGATAAGCACAAGAAAATTCCAAAAATTAAGCACACAGTGGATTCTTAAAGCTTAGGTGGTGTAGTATAACATGTGAAAAGCATAAATCCTAAACCTCAACTCAAAAATCACAATAATTCTTGCAATAATGGGATTTTTCTGCACAAGGTCAAATTGACTTTTCACTATAACTAATCAGTTTGACTTTCATGAGATTTACACCTAATCTACTAACTGATTAAGTCATAATTTGTTATATGGAAACTAAAATAAGCTGCAACAATCACTTATGATCAGATTTGAGTGGCTTAAATCATTACAGTTCAAACAGTACCTCAATAAGGGAAGTTATACTTAGATTTTGACTTTCTGAGCTACAATCCTAGTATTTATTGACTGAAATGAACTAAAGCAACCTAATTTGAGTTATTGGAACAACAAACCATAACAAAAACCATGTTGAGCATCCTGAAACAGCTTATTCCAAACACCCCTGAAAGTCCAAGATTACACTACAACTTTGGATTTTTTAACTAATGATACAGAATTTTTTGCTTGCAACAGTTCTCCTAGTTACTAATGAAGCTAATTTAACTAAAGAAACTACTAATAACACTAAAAATATAGAAATGCAATGATCAAATTTGTAACTTACAAATGGTGTTTATCTGAGAACCCAGTAACCAATGAAACCAGGCCACTGAATCACAACCCCAAGGCTCTCTAAAGTACTTCCAAACCAAGTCCTTCCCTTGTCATCCCTGATCTCCTCTTCTAGCTTGATTTTTGATTAAATACCTATTTATTTATTATTTTTGAGTAATTTTGATTTTCTTGACTAAGCTAAACCAAAAGCTTGGAAATCTTTTAAATGTTAATAAGCAGACCTAAATGAGTTTATTGGATCAGGAAATAGCAACTTTTATCACAACCAAACTGAAATGGAATTTTCACATAAAGATTACACAAATTGAATTCTGACATAAACCTTGGAATTTAAGATTAAACAGAGTTATTAATACATTACATAAGCTGAGTACAAGTTTCTGAGACTAGAAAATAAATTTTGAAATTGGATTACACTTCAAAATATCACCTACAGCTAAACTACAACTAATTTAAGCTAACTAACTAGACACCCCCACTCTTCTGCCTTCTCTCTTCATTTATATGCTTCCCCACAGCTTCCTCACTCTTTCCCATTTTTCTTTTGGACCATTGGATGAGGGGATTACATTTTTGACCGTTTGATTAAATTGGGCGGGAAAAGGGGTCTTGCAAGGTTTGGCATTTTGCTATTGGCAGGGGGTGTGTTTTGGATTTAAGTGTTTGGAAGTGAATATGGGTGGCAGAGGAGGTTCAAGTGGTGTAGGGGGTGATGATGGGAGTCACAGGTGGTTTTGGCAGGGTGGTTTGGGAGGGAAACCAGGTGGTATAAGGTGGGAGGGAAGTGGTTTTTGTTACTTTGACTTTGATGACCAAAGTAAAAAATAAACGGGGTGTGTTGGATTATGGAAGGTGGGGTTGGTTTTGGTACATGGGCTTGGGGAGTAGTGTGGTGGGCTAGGGAATGGGGTACTTGATTGGGGTGTTGTGGGATAAAGAGTGGTTTTGGTTTGTTTGTTTATTTAGTTTAAGTATAAAAACCACAAGGACTAAATTTGTAAATGGCTTAAAGTTGAGGGTGGGCTGTGGTATTTTCCCCAAGTATTTACAAGGACCAAAATTGCCAAGTCTCATATTCCCAAGTACCAATATTTGTTAATTTCCCAAAATGAAATTTCCAGGGACTATTTTTGCCAAAATTGAAACCTTAGGGATCAAATATGTAATTTCTCCAAATCTTTTACCCAGGGACTGAAAGTGGCAGTTTATGAATTCCATGGACCAATGTTGACTTTTCCATCCAAAATAATCCACCAGGGACCAAATCTGTCATTTTCTGAAACTCCAGGGACCTTTTATGCCAATTTGGATTTTTAGGGACCAAACATGTAATTTTCTCAAACTTTTCACCCAAAGTCTAAATTTGATAGTTTTTGACTTTTAAAAACTTTGGGTTGACTTTTCTTTCATTTAAAACCTTCAAGGACTAGTTTCGTCAATTTTTAAAACTTGAGGGACTGAAACTGCCAATTGTGCAAACTTTGTTCGTTTTTCATTTGTTTTTAAACATTTTGCATCTAAAACATATAAAAGACACTTTTGGAATAATTTCTGTATTTTGATGCGTTTTTTAGTGTTTTTGTATGTTTTGGCAGTTCAGATACGATAAAAATGATGAGTATTTACACACTCATCAATCCTCCACACTAAACTATTGCTAGTCCCTAGCAATCTTTTGAGAAAAACTTAATGGATTTTAAACTCTTTACCAAAAGCCATCACTTCTAGAGTAGCCAGGTGTAAGAACTGTGGCACACCTGATAACCGTGTGATTTTGAGCAAACCACCAGCTGTCAACGGATTTGATTAGTCTTTACCAAAAGCTGTTTGCTTCTGGACTAGCCAGCATCTTGATGGACTAAGTCAACATCTTGGTGAGCTGATTACCAATTATGGATTTTCCAGGGCCTTTACCACAAGCTATAATCTTGCGGGCTAGCCAACTCATTTGTTTTTGGGGAGTTGAGGAACCATACAATTTTGGGCAAATTGCAAGCCATAAACGGATTTGAGATGTCTTTACCAAGAGCCGTTTGCTCCTGGACTAGCCAATCCCTTTTGTCGCTTAGACAAGGCGGACTGATAACCACAAAAAAATTTTGAGCTCCAGTGAAAAAAAATTTAAAAAATTTTGGTCAAAAACGGGGGTATAAGATAGTAAAATATGATAAAATTCGCTAGAATAGCGAATACCCCCCCACACTAAGCATGAATATTGTCCTCAATATTCAAAGTCCCGGTTATTATACCGACATTTTGAACGTAAAAGGGTAACATTACAAGCTAAGCGTGGAAAACACAATTTTGTATTTTCACTTTTGTAATCATAGCATGGGGGACTCCCCCACACTTAGGGTGAAAACCCTATAAGCATGCTACTGTTTTTGTTTACCGATTCGCTAGCTTGACTCGACCCCGAATTCATTGGTCCTTGGGGAAGCATGATGTGGAAGAAACAATCTCAATCGGACTTTCATTCAAGATGTTTGGACAAACATTTGAAGCACGTGAAAGTTCCACACCGATGAGATAAGTACCCGGCTTAAGATAGTGATACATGAGAATGCCGGGATCAAAGATAATGTCTTCATTCCCGAAGGAGTGAAGAACAGGAGAAGTCACCCTGTAGGTGAAGAAAAGGAAGAAAACCATGATGAAAATCATGATTTGATCTTCTTCCTCGAAAGCAGGCTCATTAGCCTGATTTTGGATTTCAAGGGTTAAGCTCGTAAACATCCCGTGAGGGTGGGTGAGAATTTGCAAATTCTCATAATTGAGAGCATCTCCCCCTGGCTATCTAACTCCGGAGGAGTCATGATATGAGTGAGTTCACCGGAGAACTCCTCAAAGGTGAATGAATCATATTCGGGGAGAGAAATTTGAGAATGAGAAGTGGTACTGCCACTAATCTTCTCTCCCATATGATCAAAAGTAAAGGCTTCAAACTCCGGAATAAGATCATCGGAGAAAATGTCACTATCCTTAATGGGGATAGGAGATGAAATAGGTTTCTCTTTGAAAGCCTCGATTTTTGCAATGAGGAGACTGACATTCAATAATGTTGCACGAAGTGCTTCATCCTTGATTTCAGTGTCAATCTCATCATTCTCTTCTTCTAAGCTAGTTAGCTCAGAAGGTAATCCTTCCACATGACTGATGTCTCCAGAAGATAAAGAATTTTCATCAGCATGTGAAGTACTAAGCTCGATGTTGGGATTAGAGTTTAAAAGATTTTCAGTTTCTCCCATATCGGCTTCAAGGTCAAGCAGATCATCATACTCAACTTCTCCATAAGATGTACAATCATCATTAAAGTCGGAGAAAGTCTCAAAATGATCTTTTGGATTTTCAGGGTGATAAGGTAAATCACACACATGATCAAAAGTCCCCTGTGACTCTCCTGGGATTGGGACAAGGTTCTCAACACTAGACTTTATGAATTTGTCCGATTCCTTTGCAGGAATAGTGTCAAGATGCTCGTCCCCCATATTTAGAGAGTGAGTGTGAACTTCGGGTGTGATATCAATAGACTGAGGGAGTTTAGAAGTACTAGCAGTTATGGAATTTTCAAGTTCCATTTGATCAACGGCAAGTGACTTTGTCACATTATTTTCTCCCTGATTCTCCATGGAAGGAATCACAACAAATGAATCTGATGAATCTTTTTGAATAATAACAATGTTATCTTCATCATCATCACTGTCATCATCGTCATCATAAAGAGCAACATAGCAAAGATTGGCACGTATTTTAGCCGCTCTTTGCTCAGCAAGTAATTCTTCCATGGTCTTTTCATTTCTAGCCTCTCGTTCTTCAGCAAGTAATTTTGCCATTGATTTCTCACGAGAATCTTGAAATGATGTAGTGGCAAACTCCTCCTTAAGTTTTTGCAAAATTTCACGAGCCTCTAGTAAAAGGTCTGGCTCAGTATTAGGAGGAGTTGTTTGGATCATTTGGTGTTGTGGAGGTTGGTCTGAAAACGAATAGTCGTAATTGTTACAAGGAAATGGATTCCTTGTTTGACAATCCGAACTAAAGTGTGGACCTCCACAGTAATCACAACAGTAAAACTGATGTGGATGTGAGTCGTACGTGCTAGATTCATAATTGTTATCAGGAAACTGCTCATAGACAAGCGTGTTGCCCGATTGACAATCAGAACTATAGTGTGGGCCACCACAGTACTCACAACAGTTAAACTGTTGAGTCTGGTTCTGTGAGTTGTATGGATATTGGTCGTAACCAACATTTTGATTATTATAACAATCAAAACCTTGGTGAGGACCTCCACAATACTCACAAGAAATGTTTGGTGTATTTTGATATGAACAATCATTGTGGTTTGGATAATATGATTCTTGCTCGTATGAATGTGATGGGTAATTGGAAAAATTTGGGGAGTCGTTGAATGAGTTCTGATTAGGATCATAAGCAAATGAATTCCTCAAACTACAAAACAAACAACTCCCGTCTCGAATATCATTACCACATTGTACACATGTACACCAATGACATGGTAAACCAAAAAGTGGCTCACCACAACCAACACAAGGGATAAAATCCGGAGGTGGGACAAGTAGTGTGCTCTTAGAGCTAGCAATTTCCACCACTTCCTTTATGGTCTCGGGTTTTGGTTCTTGATAAACGTGAAGATTGGGCAAGTCGTTCTTTTCAGTCACTGCCCTAAGCTCTGTACGTTTGCTTGATGACCTTATAACCTTATATCGTGAAAGATCAGGATTGATTCTTGAAGGTTTAGGATCATTTGTGAGCTTAGGTTTTTGGATAACCGTAGGTTGGACGTATTTAGCACTTCCATCGTTAGAGGAAAGTACAGGGTCCTTTGTCACCTCGGTTTCATGATCTCTTTCCCTCACCGGAGAGGGAATAGGAATCGAAGGTCCATCATAATCACTACGACATCTCGATATCTTTGACAAGGCCATAAGTCTATCAATTTTGTTATTAAAGACCCTTTGCTCAAAGAAATCGTCATCGAGAGATGCCATTAGAATCAATTATGGGACAAGTAGAAGAAGGTAGAATCAAAAGGATAGAGGGTAAAGGGATGAAGAATCAAAAAGGTAGGAGGGTAAAGATGGATATTTTTGGTGTTTCTGGAAAATATTTTGTAAGAAAGAAAATCTTTTTGTGTTTTTGTGTTCGTTGAAAACTAATTTTACAAAGTTTTCAGGAACTGTTTTGTTTTGATAATAAGAAAATATGAACAAAGGATGGTAAATATACAATGAGTGTATATCCAGATTCACTAATCTGTAAAACCGTTTAAAATACGCGCACAACCTCCCCGGCAGCGGCGCCAAAAATTGATTGATGCTGAACCACCAACTTTTATTGGTCAAACACTTGTGAATGGTCAACAATAACAGTCAAACAGCTTAAACCAATGCTCCGCGGAAGTATAGTGTTTCCCCGGGTCGTTATATTCTGACGAGGTGTGGATTGTAAACAAACGGCTTTGTGATCGGGTGAATTTGGAAACGAAAAGGTATATAAAGGGTTGTGAATGATTACACTATGGAATGAGGAATGAAAATAACTTAGAAACACTATATTAACATTTACTGATGATCAGATATACTAAAAACGTAAGCTAGGACTAAAAACGCGTTCGTTTGAATTAAAATTACGTTAGCGTACGAAATAAAACGCGAGTTTTAGTGAAATAAAATACCTACGGATGTGAAAATTACATTTTTACAATCCTAATGATAAAAGAAAATTTTTAGAAAAAGAAAAATAATTTTTACACTATTTAATTAATTACTATTTAATTACTAATTAATAATATTTAAATTACACTAATTATGAAATTAAGCTAGAAAAATGAAAAAAAAAATTTCTAAAATTATAAAATAACTAAAAATAAGTTTTAAAATTAAAAATAATTGTTTTTGTCTTTTTGTGGATTTTCTATTAATTAATAACTAATTACTTACTAATTACTTAATTAAACTATTTTAAATTAAGAAAAATACTAAATGAACAGTAAAAATTCTAATAAAATTTCTAAAATTATTTTATAACATATAAAAGCTATAAAAAATATAAAAACTAGGTTTTGCTTAATAGAAACTAATTATGCTATTTAAAACTAATTATTAATTAATTATAAATAAAACTAAGATTAAATCTAATAAATACTAAATGATAAAATAAAAATCTGAAAAAATTATTATAAATACTTTAATATAAGAGGAATTTAATAAAAATATAAAATAGCTAAGTGCCTAACAAAAATTTAAAAATGAAAAATAAAATTAAATTACATTAAATAGAAACTATCACTTAAATTAAAACTGATGATTTTTGAGATTTTCTTTTTTTCAAACCTATTTTACTACTGACAATGACCAAGTTTAACAAAGACAAACTTGTTCTAACTTGAAAATAAGCTGTCTGAAAGCTTATGTGCACCACAGTCCACACAAATAAGCTAACAAGAGAAATTTTGAACTTGAAAAGCTGATAGAGAAAGCTAAAAGCTGAACTAGGACTGAAATAAGTTAGAGACAGGTGAATGAGACTATAATAAGCTTAAAACAACAGGGGGAATTTCCTGAATAAGCCACAAGGCCCAAATAAGCAAATCCAAGAGTTGATTCAACAAGCAGGCCTGCAGTTGACTTCAAAGGCAAATTTAGCTTATGAAATAAGCTGAAAGGGCCAATAAAAGGACTGAGGTGACAAGCTGGGTTGGTGGACTTTCCAAAAAGTCCACAAGCTCAAGCTGGGACCCACTGACAAGCTCAAAAAGAGCTTATGAGGATGGTTGCTTATACTGAGTTGAATCAGCCTAAAAGGGCAAAATGGGGCAAGGTTCAAGCCTCTTTCCAGCTTATCAAATGAGCTGAGATTCCTAAAATAAGCAATGAACTAATAAGTTAGGCTAGTGAGCTTCTAAAAAAACAAGGAACTTAGTGTGGGGTCCACTGAAGAGCTCACAATGAGCTTGTGAAGCTGGGTGTTTGGCCAAGATCTGTGTAGCAGGGCATAGACATGCCCTGCAGCCTACTTTGAACAGCTTTGATAAGCACAAGAAAATTCCAAAAATTAAGCACACAGTGGATTCTTAAAGCTTAGGTGGTGTAGTATAACATGTGAAAAGCATAAATCCTAAACCTCAACTCAAAAATCACAATAATTCTTGCAATAATGGGATTTTTCTGCACAAGGTCAAATTGACTTTTCACTATAACTAATCAGTTTGACTTTCATGAGATTTACACCTAATCTACTAACTGATTAAGTCATAATTTGTTATATGGAAACTAAAATAAGCTGCAACAATCACTTATGATCAGATTTGAGTGGCTTAAATCATTACAGTTCAAACAGTACCTCAATAAGGGAAGTTATACTTAGATTTTGACTTTCTGAGCTACAATCCTAGTATTTATTGACTGAAATGAACTAAAGCAACCTAATTTGAGTTATTGGAACAACAAACCATAACAAAAACCATGTTGAGCATCCTGAAACAGCTTATTCCAAACACCCCTGAAAGTCCAAGATTACACTACAACTTTGGATTTTTTAACTAATGATACAGAATTTTTTGCTTGCAACAGTTCTCCTAGTTACTAATGAAGCTAATTTAACTAAAGAAACTACTAATAACACTAAAAATATAGAAATGCAATGATCAAATTTGTAACTTACAAATGGTGTTTATCTGAGAACCCAGTAACCAATGAAACCAGGCCACTGAATCACAACCCCAAGGCTCTCTAAAGTACTTCCAAACCAAGTCCTTCCCTTGTCATCCCTGATCTCCTCTTCTAGCTTGATTTTTGATTAAATACCTATTTATTTATTATTTTTGAGTAATTTTGATTTTCTTGACTAAGCTAAACCAAAAGCTTGGAAATCTTTTAAATGTTAATAAGCAGACCTAAATGAGTTTATTGGATCAGGAAATAGCAACTTTTATCACAACCAAACTGAAATGGAATTTTCACATAAAGATTACACAAATTGAATTCTGACATAAACCTTGGAATTTAAGATTAAACAGAGTTATTAATACATTACATAAGCTGAGTACAAGTTTCTGAGACTAGAAAATAAATTTTGAAATTGGATTACACTTCAAAATATCACCTACAGCTAAACTACAACTAATTTAAGCTAACTAACTAGACACCCCCACTCTTCTGCCTTCTCTCTTCATTTATATGCTTCCCCACAGCTTCCTCACTCTTTCCCATTTTTCTTTTGGACCATTGGATGAGGGGATTACATTTTTGACCTTTTGATTAAATTGGGCGGGAAAAGGGGTCTTGCAAGGTTTGGCATTTTGCTCTTGGCAGGGGGGTGTGTTTTGGATTTAAGTGTTTGGAAGTGAATATGGGTGGCAGAGGAGGTTCAAGTGGTGTAGGGGGTGATGATGGGAGTCACAGGTGGTTTTGGCAGGGTGGTTTGGGAGGGAAACCAGGTGGTATAAGGTGGGAGGGAAGTGGTTTTTGTTACTTTGACTTTGTTGACCAAAGTAAAAAATAAACGGGGTGTGTTGGATTATGGAAGGTGGGGTTGGTTTTGGTACATGGGCTTGGGGAGTAGTGTGGTGGGCTAGGGAATGGGGTACTGGATTGGGGTGTTGTGGGATAAAGAGTGGTTTTGGTTTGTTTGTTTATTTAGTTTAAGTATAAAAACCACAAGGACTAAATTTGTAAATGGCTTAAAGTTGAGGGTGGGCTGTGGTATTTTCCCCAAGTATTTACAAGGACCAAAATTGCCAAGTCTCATATTCCCAAGTACCAATATTTGTTAATTTCCCAAAATGAAATTTCCAGGGACTATTTTTGCCAAAATTGAAACCTTAGGGATCAAATATGTAATTTCTCCAAATCTTTTACCCAGGGACTGAAAGTGGCAGTTTATGAATTCCATGGACCAATGTTGACTTTTCCATCCAAAATAATCCACCAGGGACCAAATCTGTCATTTTCTGAAACTCCAGGGACCTTTTATGCCAATTTGGATTTTTAGGGACCAAACATGTAATTTTCTCAAATTTTTCACCCAAAGTCTAAATTTGATAGTTTTTGAATTTTAAAAACTTTGGGTTGACTTTTCTTTCATTTAAAACCTTTAGGGACTAGTTTCGTCAATTTTTGAAACTTGAGGGACTGAAACTGCCAATTGTGCAAACTTTGTTCGTTTTTCATTTGTTTTTAAACATTTTGCATCTAAAACATATAAAACACACTTTTGGAATAATTTCTGTATTTTGATGCGTTTTTGAGTGTTTTTGTATGTTTTGGCAGTTCAGATACGATAAAAATGATGAGTATTTACACACTCATCACTAGTACCATTCTGCTTTGACTTCGTTGTGAAGTTCGTACCACAATAAGGATATGTAGTTGTGGTAGCACACTAGCACCCTCTTCGAGCTTCGGAAAATGATCCCACACAAATGATTTCCAACGACCTTGCTTTTTTTCTCATCGACACGTTCATTAACACCTTGATCAATATTCTCATTAACGTGTTCATTCGCATTTTCACTATCCACATCAATGACCGACGCCTTCCCTTTGTCCATACTTCGAGCTTCGGATGCCTCGCTACCTGATGGTTCCATCAACTGAAATAAACAAGAAATTTTAGAAATCTAATATAAGCATTAAAAGCATACACTAGTTCATATAATCTTATTTGATAGTTGACTAATTAAGACATCTTTAATGAATTATTGGTATCAAACTTTCCTCATGCCTTAAGGATATTCAATAGGCAAGTGACCATGCACACCATTCCTATTTAGCATACCGAGTTTATTAATTAAAGTAATATAACAAGAACAACGCTACAATTAAAGTAAACGAGGTGGTGCACCCGCGCGTTGCCGCGGGGTGTTTTTGCAGAGAAGGTTCAAAAGTGTGGGAAAAGTAAAATTGGGAATATGTAAAACAACGATATATAATAATAAGAGGCTTAATTGCATTGCTGAGATTAGTTTGTTCTGCATTCAGCCATGCAATGGCTTACAAAAGATGAGGCCTACAGGTTTTGCACTTAAGGTGGTTGTGCAGTGCAAGTGCGATACAAAATATGGTAGCCAAACATACGACAAGTTTAGTTGAAGTGCTATACAAAAGATTGGTAGTGTTTTAGCACATATTCTTGCATGGGTTGCAGAAATATGCTGCAAAACACATTAGTTTTAGATCATGGTAGAAGATCATTTAAATATTTACATTGGCAAAGCACTCTTTAGTTTTGTTTATCCTTTTCAGCAGCTTTGGTTGGTGGTTTTGTTAGACCTGCAGGTTCGGTTGCTGCTGCATAAAGATAGTGAAAATAAGAAAGTTAGGAAAAGAAGATAAAATGGAAATTATGAAATTGAATTTGAATGGCAGGATACTTGTTATTGTTGCATTGTATTTTCTTTTGTTTGAGCTTTGTTTTTTTGTTAGCAAATGTGGTAAGAAAAAACTGTTAGCATGTGATATCCAATGTGTGTGTGGGTAAGAAAAGTATGGGACAGCAGTGCAGAAATTATTTTGCCGTGTGTTATGAAAGTGAATCTTTACTAAATCTGTAAAACAGTAATGCAATTAGATATTTTGTTTTCATGCAAACCAACGAATCTTTTACTGGACATTTAACAGTGCATCACATATTTGAGGGTTTTTTTTTTTTTTTTTTTTTTTTTGTGGTTAAAAGATAGCCACGTTAGTATATTTTTTTGATCTGGTTTTTCTATTTAAGATAGGTGAGACGTGCATGCATTTTCATAGCTTACCTAATAAGTGTCATAAAGAACCAAAGAAACAAAATGTCTAGGCAGCCAAAGTGTGAGCAACTTAGGCGTGAGGCCAATTCTAATAACTGGTCTGAGATATTGGTTTTGTATTGTCGAAAAGCTAGCATTGAGGACATTCAGATGGCACAACAGATGAGTGCTTTGTGTAGCAGGTTAGTTGGTGTGACGCGTGAGAGAGCTACTTTTATGCAAGAGCTTCAGAATGTTGGGAACACCTATGCTCAAAAAACATTGGAGTATCTAAGGGAAATGCAAGCAAAAAATGATCAGAAGGTTATGCAAATGCGCATAATGGCAGCTGAATTGGAACTAAATGCTCGGAACAATGATGTGTTCATTGAGAAACTCAAAGGTTTAATGTATTTCTGAGTGTGTGGCTATCACTTATGTATGTTTCTTGCTAGTATGTCCGTTATTGTAATGTATGAAGCATGTTTTTTACTGCAATGTTTTAAAGCCGTGCATTGGACCTGATTGTAAGATATTTAATTGAATAAAAGGCAGGCGTTATTTTAAGTAAATTTGTAATTGTTATTTTACTATTGCTATGAGGATCATGTGAGCTAGCTCTAAGTAGTTTGCCTAGTAAAATTAACTTTTTATACTAAGTAAATGTTTAACAGTTACCTTTCTATTTCTTTGGGTCTGTTGGGTCGTTTTGAAACAACGCTCTCTTGACTGGTTTGGCGCTAGCTTCTGCATCCATCTTTTGTGGCAGATCTTGTTGGCTTGTTACAGTGGTTAGTGTTGGCGGTGTTCCTGAATTTGATAAACAAAGAGTTAATACATGTATTTGTATGGTTAAGTGTTAAATAAGGGGAATTATTTAGTGAGGTGGTGGTACCCTCTTGTTGTTGTGCTGTTGCATGTGTGCTTGCTTTTAATTCTGTAGCCATCAACTCTTCGTCGGTTATGAGGCATGCATCGTGGTAGGTTGTAATTGGAAGAGGTGTTGCTGATGTTCCTGCTTTTTATAAATAGGTTATGAGATTTCTAATTGTAAAGAGTATACTTGGTTGATAAAAACTGTTGAGTAAAAGTGTTTTACCTGAGGTTGATTCTAGCAAGGTGGCTGATGTCGAATGAAATTTCTTCTTGTCAAAAACTTGATCTAGAATAAAGTTTGTTGTCTCGCCTGATTGGCTGAAATGTATTTGGAAAACATTTTTTTGCCCTTCCACTACAAAGATTTCAGCTGGTATTTCTTGTAGGTCTTCGGCTATGTGCATTGCAATCAGTTGTGATCATGGATAGCCCACCACATCATCCGCTCCAGGTGTAAAGAAAGTGATAGGTACTGTTGCGGATGGATCGGTGATGAAACCTTTGAAATTATACCTGTATATGATTAAAAAAGTGAAAGGTTTAGTATTTGTTTATTTTTTGTGCTATTCTGTGTGAAGTTGGAGAAAGGTAGATTAGAACCTAACTTACCTATAAAATGGTTTGTCTTGCTTTCCATGATCAAAACAGCGGTAAACTCCATCTTGTTCTCTCACTTTTTTCATGCATTCATTGCAAGATATGTAGAACCAATCTCTTTTGATATTGATGCCAGTTATTGTTGCCTCTGTAGTGAATTTGACTCCCTGTAAATATTCGTTAAAATAGTTAGTGAGTGATAAAAATGTGTCAAGTGATGCTAGTCTAGATTGTATGATATTTACTTTGTATGTTTCTGGATCTTGTTTGAGGAGTGTTTTTAGAGGGAATCTGTTTCGAAACCTTTCTTTTTCAATATCCTCATATGCAGTTTTGCAAATGCGCAGTGGTAGAGCTGTTTGGTATTTTTGCTTGTAACTGTGCCATTTTTAAGAGTTAGAAGAAAGTTACCTGAGGAAGGTGCAATGTAAATATGAATTGACTTTGTTTTTGGGATGAAAAAAGTCTTACAGTGCTCTTGCGTGCTCAACCTCTGGTATGTTTGGGTTTAGGTAACATTCTGTTGCCGATGTTGCTGTTAATTGGTAGTTATCTACAATGATAGTATTTAAAGGTGGATTAATAACCATTGTTTATATATTATTTTGTTACACTAATGATAAGGTACCTCTAAGTTTTGCGACACGGCAAGAGCTAATAGCAACTACAACAGGCTGTTCTACTGTTTCAATCTTGCTTTCTTCAAACTTGCTTACCATCTGATCCCACATTGTAAATTCGACCATGCGACCGCTACGAATATGATTGAGGTATTAGAAGATTGGAAAATTTTTATTGCAGCAATTTCTTTAATCAAAGAGTACTTGCGCAAGGTTACATACCTCAAACTTTCAATGTCAATCTTTCTATAGATAGTCTGATCTTGGTCGGCTTTTTCAAGGCGCTTTGTTTCTCCGACTGATCTTAGATAACCAATGAAGTCTGCAAGAAAATAAGTATCAGTATTTGCATGTTTTGTTGGATTTAGAATATCTGAAATTGAAAGTTTTACCTAATAGAATTGGGTATTGCATTTTCCCCGTTTCATCTACTCTTGGGACTCTGTATTGAAGGTCGTTGTAAGAGACGAAGCTAAAGTAGTGGTATGGGATGTGTGGTGCTGTTATAAGATTGAACTTCGTGATTTTTCCAAATCTAAGGCTTGTCTTGTTGGCAATTGTCTGTTGGTAAGAGTTGGTGGGTTCGCAAATGAAGTCTGAAATTCTGTAAATGGACCCAAGTTGAATTTTTGGGTCAAAGAAATCCATCTCTTTGACATTCATGTTGGCTTGTATGGCATTGCCCTGTGGATGTGCACATGATGTTATGCAAACGTAATTGGAAAAATGTGTTTTGTTTATAGCATATAATATTTTGCATACCTCTTGGTCTATTAACATATAGCAAAATGCAGTTTCAGTCTTCTTGGGAGAGAACCCACTCCCGTTTTTTTTCCATAGCTTATTGAAACCCATTTCCTGTAGACTCTTACTTCAATAATTTTGTCATAAGAGGTTGGCTGCAATTCAGCAATTGGTGTAATCTGAGGTGTGCTGCTAGTTTCAATTACTGCACTTTCAGATGGATATTTGACCTCAGCAAGTGCAGTGCTGGAACTTTCAGCAATTCTGTTTTCAGATTCTTCTGGTATTTCAGTGCTTAGACGATTCTCCATTTCACTGCCAATTCATAATAAATAAGAGCATGTTATAAAGGAAAATGAGGTATGCAAAAGTACGTATACAGAAACCACCTAGCAATAAGAGTATGGCAGATGTGAAGTACCATTAGTGTTTAGAAAATGTATGATAGTTTTAGGAAAGTAAAAGGTGGTAACATGTAGTTGTTATAGCAAAAAGTTGTCTAGAGAAAAGCAAAATATTAAAATGTGAATGAAGAAAGGTAAAGTAAACTGAAGACTAAAAAAAAAAAAAAAAAAGCGAAAAAGCAAAAAGGAATGCCTATGGTGTTAGATATTAAAGGGTGCAAAGCTGTTGCGAAAAAGTATTCGCATCTGCTATTTTTGCTAAGAAGTCTTTGTAAACTATATTTTTTGTTTCGTTTGATTTCCGATTTTTTTGTTGGCTGATCAGAACTTTTAGACCGTGAGGAGATGTAGCCCTAGAAAGAGCTACATACAATTGGCCATGGCCAAAAACTGGTTCGGGGAGGTAAACACCAATTTTGTTCAGAGACTGCCCTTGGCTTTTGTTGATGGTCATGGCATAACAAAGTTTTTTTGGGAACTGGTGGCGTTTGAAAAGGAAGGGAAGATTTGGATCTTTATGGATCAAAGGTATTCTGTTTATGAAAACTTTTTCACCAACTTTTGTTCCTGTGATGATCTGCACTTCTATAAGTCTGGACATAAGGTGTGTTACAATCATGCGCGTTCCATTGCATAAACCGCCTGCTAGGCTGACATTTCTTAAAAGCATAACGGGTGCACCAACTTTGAGTTCAAGCTGATGTGGTGGAAAGCCCGGGAGATTAAACGTGTTTAAATAGTCTGGTGGATACAACATTTCTGTCTCGGCATTGCTACCAGCAATTGGTATAGCTGTATCATGACTTGCGTAGGTGGTAATTTCGCCTTCGATCATCGAGAGAACGTGTGAATTAATAATGTTTGCAGTTCCATTTTTTGGACACACTATTGCTTTTTGTTGAAGAGTAGCTGCGGAAGGCGTTTGGAGTGTGCTTGCATCATAGATAAAATCTATGAGTTTTGAGAGACCTTCTTCGTCATCTTGTATGCAATACCTATCTGGAATTTCAATCCATGCTGTGTTTCTAGGATCTTCTCCATCAGGCTCACCGATCTTCCCATCACCAACATCAATAAGCCATGAGGCAAAGGACCGTGCCAGGCTTTGTTCTTCTAAGTCTAGACCTGATCGAAATAACCTCATGTTTTGTTTCAGTGTCATTAACTTAAATTCTGACCACAGGTGTGACTTTGCGATGGACGCTGCTATTATCTCGATTTTTGGTGCCCCTTTTTTGACCGGCAGTGTTTGCCTAAAATCTCCTCCTAAAACAATTGTTTTTCCTCCAAAGAAAACATCGGGCGCGTTTAGTATGTCTCTAAGAGTCCTGTCTAATGCCTCGAAGCATCGACGATCATTCATTGCCGCTTCGTCCCAAATAATGAGATCTGTTTCTGAGAGTAAGTTGCTATGAGAGTATTTTTTTAACACTGCAAAGTGACTCGTCTGTGAGTTCCAATGGTAATTTGAATCTTGAATGCGCAGTGCGGCCTGACGGAAGAAGGAGTGAAGCGATGCCAGAAGAAGCAACTGCAAGGACTATCTTGCCTTCGCATCGCAGAGTGCTGATAATAGTTTTCCAAAGAAAGGTTTTACCCGTCCCTCCGTGGCCATACACAAAGACCAGTTGTTGTGTACCGGTTGCTGAAGCACTTATGATAAGATCATAAATTCTTTTTTGATCGGCGTTTAGCTTAGGCACCGATTCATCTCTTTCTTTTGCTAGCAAAGGTCTGTTGTAGTTTTTCTCTTCCATCAGCAGCCGATTGTCTAGCTCATCAAGCAAGGTCTTCGGAGGTAACCGCAAGCCATAATTCTTTACTGATTTGCCACAACTACTTAGTAGTATTTCCAGCTCATATAATATATAACCCTGCAGCTCGGCATCATTGACATGGTAGTTGGGAATTCGCACGTATCGTGAAACAATGTTTGGGATGTCATGCCCCATTTCTCGCCAAAATTTATTCCAAAGGTTTATAGGGTCTCCTACTTCGCAGTGTGTGAGTATTTGAGCAAAAAGAAACCTTAGTTCTGGTGATGAAGCTGACACACAGGCTTCTTCAAGGGCTATATCCCATTCTTTATCATCTCCAAGGAGACCCATAGCCTGACACGCAGCTCGATACGTGGGGTAGACAATTTGGTTAACTGTCCGTACTTCTGTAAATCCTTTACAACCTTTTTGATGAGATAACAACATTCTAAAATAGAAAAGCTCGTCTGAGCTTGGGTGCACATACGCAAGGCGTCCAACAGAATAAAGGCTATTTTTTCTACGCGACCAGCTTTTACTTTTTGAATACCAAACAAACTGTGACGGAAACTCTAGATAAGTCAAATGGCGACCATCTGTGTTTTCTATGTTGTAAGTAAACCATTCTGTCAATGTTGTGAGTTTTTTATCTGGTCGGTTGACAACAGCTTCCAAATTCTGATTGCTCCTGAAAGTTATATGTTGCTTATTTTCAAGGTGCACTTGAAGTATCTCGACTGCTGGTTCTCGGCTGTGTATGAGGAATTTCAGGATTCTCTAACAGGCTTCATGGGGGCATATGAAACGGCCATCCACAAAATTCTGGATTTCATCGATGTGTGGATGCCGCTATATCGCTGAAGTAGATGAATCACCAATTGATTTAGTAACGTGTGCGAATATTCGATCCGTTCCTTTGGATATATATTTAAAAAGATATTTTATGAGCATGCTTGATCCACAGTACTCTACATTAATATGTGCCTCAAACGCCAAGCATAAGGACCGGTTATATGGAACAACATAAGTGTTGTCTAGCTTCATACGGTCCTTAGTTGCAAAAATGTTGGTTTGTCGTCTTCGGTAATGCACACGACCCTTGTCATCAAAGAAGGTGTCATTATTGTATTTTTTAGGAAAATTTTTGGTACACACCTCACCATCCATACACGGTGCATTCATGTTGGCTTTTCCACACGGGCCGTGCATCATCATTTCAGAAACAATTTTGTAGGCACGCGGATCAACAACTGGATTAGGCAGCTCCGCAGAAATATAGCGGTCAACATCTTTGGCATTATGTATTTTGGTCGCTGAGGATACCCACAGAAGTGTATGCAAATGCGGTAAGCCACGCTTTTGGAACTCAACCGTGTATAAAACTGCAGACCAAAGAATATATATACAGAAGTTTAAAATAATATGGTGGCATACTACATGGGTAAGCTGAGGAATTTTTAAAACTATAGCTAATGCAAAATAGGCAAGAAATGTGTGCAACAAATGATAGGCATAGCTCCTTTGACATACCCAAATGGCCTTTTTTTTTAAGAAACTTGATGAAAGCTTTGATCTTTTGCTCGAAAACTCTGCATATGACATCTGCTCTGTCCAATGCATTAAAATGTGGAAACTCTTGCATGTATCGTTGTATTTCTAGCCAATTGACATTACACGTGAACGTTATGAAATACTGTGGGTTACCAAGCACCCGACAAATTGCCAGCGCATCCAAATAGTGGCTATACATATATCGTGGGCCTCCAGTAAACGAAGAAGGCAAAATAATCCTTGAGCCGGCTTCTGAACCATCATGGTCGCCTCTTGAAACCGCATCATACAGTCCACACAAATAATCTCCACGAATATCACTTTGATGTGTTCTGTAAAAATCCATCCTATTTTGCTCTATGCAACAATAAACACCAACTACATATTGCTGAAAAAGGCGGCCCGTTCTGAATAGCAAATTATAATTATCATGTCTTGGGTGCAACTGGTATGTGTAAAACGCATTCATTGAAACCCGGCGTTTCCTTTTGTGGGGGTCTGCCGATGTTACCATCAGCTCTGGATGAGACCCTGTTTGGCCATAAACAAAAATTAACGGAAACTGCAATGACATGTACGACTAATGAAGTTTGTTGATCCTTTTTGGCAATCCATCCCTGTATTCAATTATAACATCATAGTCTGACTCGGTTGTTGGGTCACTATCAAAAACTATAGCTCCTAGAGCCTGAGATGTAGGCAACTCACACCAGCGCGCACCTTCACCATTGTAAAGCCTAACCTTAAATTCAGGGATATCAGCTTCTGCACATTTATCGCACGCTGTTCTGAAGACCTGAACCAACTCATTATGAGCATCTAAAAAGTGTATAAGCCCTTGGACGATTTCCGGATCTAATGCAGCTCTTTCGGCACCTTTAAAGTGGTTCATTCTGTTCTGCACTTCGTTTTGTGTATCGTAGATATATAATTGCAGAAAGCATGGCTTATCATCACCGGTAGGACATAATGAGCCAATCCAATGATATATTTGACCGGAAACCTTAAAGACATATGGTCCTCTTCCTTGGTTAACAGTAGTATCAATAGTTGCCCCAAACGAAGTCATAGCAAACATTTGATTATAAGCCCGTATATGGTGCATAAAATTTGCGTCTGCAAGGAGGTGCTTGAAATACTCTGGCGGATTTCGTTCAGGCTCCATCAAAATTTGACCACCTCCACAGCACAAATGATAGTCAGGCTGACCGCTGGAAGATCGGTGGCCTTTCAATCGTTCACCAAGCCAAAATGCAGCTTTGCATTAACGACACCGCTGATCACAATCTCCTAGATCATCGTATACAGGTGATTCATCTGCATTTATTATAAATGAAAGGTTATTTAAAAGGTGACAAAGCGTGGTTGTATATAAAGCGCATGATATTGAAAATAGGAATAATGAGCCTTACTGTCAGTTGTATCAGCACGACGGGTTTGGTCCCCACGCTGCATACGACGCCTTGCACGGCTTGTATTGGATGGAGTTGCCCAACTCGGTAGCTTTCTTTTTGCAGCATTCTGTTGCAAGCAATTGCTGGTATGAATTGTCCCTGCAGCAAAGCAGAGGCAAGATAATCAGCCATGCAAAATAGATTATCGAACTACACTAACATGACGTACTAAAAAAATGCTAAAGCTTACGTTCAGTTGCGCAAGTAGGTGGTTCGCCAGAGCGATCACAACTGAGGTGTCTATGCTGCAATGAATTGGTGGAACGATGTTGCAAATGAGGTGTGGAAGAATGGCTGGTCACATGAGTTGAAGTTGCCCAACCTGGTAGCTTTCTCTTTTTTACATTTGCTTGTAAAGAGGTGGAAGCAACAACCATTTCTACAACCAACAAAAACCATGCACACAAAGCAAGCAATGTATACATAATTAAACACGGGAAAGCATAAGTGATCTAAAGCATTATGCACTGGCAAAGAGGCATTGCAATGTACCTTGATTTGCATGAAAATTTGGTTGCTGAGCATATTCAGCAATAACATTGGCTGATTGACGTTGCAAACGATTAAGCAGTGAACGCTGCCTAACAGATCGCGCGGTAACTTCTGTTGACACCTTTCTTTTTTTACGTTGTTGCTTGAAACATGCCTTGCTATTTACATCAGTTGATTGATGAGCATGACAGGCACCCGCATCCACTACAAAAAAGGCATTTTTTTTATTTGAACAGGAGTCAGGACATGGCGTGTGCAACAATGTTACTGGCATAGCAGAACACAACATTTAAAAAAACATAACGCATTGCATTGTCGCCACCTTGAAGGCTGTGATCAGCCAAATTTTCTTTAACCGCACCCACACGATCATGTGAAGTGGCCTCGATATTAGCAGCAGCAACACAGCTAACAGGTGTGGCTGGTGTATCCAAGCAACAATCGGCAATCTGTGTTTTATTTTTTTCTGAAGCGGTTGGTGCAGCTGAAAAAAAATACAAAGGCAGCCATAAGTAAATGTCATTTACATTTTTTTCTGAGAAAAGCAAGAGTGATTGGACAAACATTAACCTGAGATAGATGCCAGATTAGCGTCCTTCAACCGGCCAATTGTGATAGCCCGTTTCAGCCGATGAGAGCCGAAGGCAGCTAGCAATGCTGCAGATGAACTGGTCATAGAAATATGACTGTACGCACCAAATTGAGGAACCGGAGCATCGGAATGCTGCTGCTGCTCGCTGGCTGCACAAAGAATGTGTAAAAATAAGTATTATAACTTACAAGCGGCATAAGTGGATGGAACAATAACGTACAAAGAACATAGGGCAAACTAACCGTGAGAAGAATGGGCAACAGAATCTTGTAACAAACATTTGTCAGACCCATCGATAGGCAAAGCGGCAGTTATTTTTTGGTTGCAAGTAAGTCGTTTAGTCGTGTTTGGAGCGCGAGTTTTTGTTTTCGGTTTCATAATTAGAAGTAGGAAAAAAAAGACCAGAGAGATAGCAAATCAAATATAGGCAAGCAAGTTTGACTAATATTTCAGAATGAGTTATGGCGATGGATAAATACATTTGGAAGAATAATTTTGAAAAAAAGAGAGTAAAAAAGCAAGATCAAAAAAAAAAAAAAAAAAAAAAAAAAAGTTAGAAGAGTGCATAGGCAAAAAAAATAAAGGGTAAAAAAAAGGGAAGAACCCAATACAAATCAAAGGTTTAGGTGACACAACTGTTTTAGATCAAATAATGCAAAGAAGGTCATTAAATTAGCACAACACAAACCTAAAGACAGCACTTATGGAGGTCCAACAATGGTAGGCATCAGTAACCCTAAGAAGTTAATGCACACTTCATTACACCAACTCAGCCCTAAACCTAACCATAAATAATTTCAAGAAACTAATACACAGGTTATTAAATGAAGGCAATCCTAAACCTAATTTTAAATAGCAATAACTGAATGAAAGTAGAACCTAAATGAGTAACTCAAAACAGACATAATCCTAAACCCCTGTGTGACAACAACTAACTTAACAAAGCCTCAAAGCATATCAACAATGCAATAGCAGCATAAGGCACATAACAATATCAACAAACAACATCCAAAATCGAAAAGGTGGGGAAAAACCCAAGCAAAACCAAACCTAGATTGCAATCTCTCCTCTGGATTTTTTGATCAAGAAATTAGGTGTGCACCTAACTAATATGTGGGCATAACCCTTTGTACATATCTTTGTAACACATGGCACAACAAAGACCACAAAAAGGCTTGAAAAGCCTGCCACTGTAGCACCCCTCACAGTTTACTGTAGAAACCATTTAAGAAATGAAGCCGGCGATGGGTCGAGCACCGGAAATGCACCGGCCGGATCCGAAGACCAAAGATAGCATGTGAGTTATGGTAGGGAGGGTGGGTCGGGGCAAAATGGGGCGAATGGTAAAATGGGAGGGACGGGCCGGGTATAGGTGTAGGTCAAAAAAGGCTCAGCACAAAAGTTGTGCATAATAGCTCGATAAATGTATGTATGTTATAATAAGTGGAAACAAACTAAATCGTGTGTGCCTTGAATCGTACATGCATGAATTCTATAAAATAATTTAACAAGAACAATGCTACATACAATTACATTATAAGTTTATGGTGATTATAACTTATAAAAACATAGACTTACCAATAAAAGTGAAAGCTTAAAGTGATCAAAGTTGCACCAAGGCTAAATGGCAATGGAAGTTTTTCAGTAGAGAAGAAGAATCGTTCAAAAAAAAATAATAATAATAAAATAAAATAAAAATAAATAAAAAGAAGGAAGAAGAAGATAGATTTAGGGTTAAGTGGCTTAAGTCATTTAGTTCCCAAGGCAACCGAAGAGATGAATGGTTAGACGTTTGGTTTTCCCAAGTTATTTTTAAATCCGATCCCTCCTTTTACTCTTTTAGTAATTTAGTAATTAGTATCACTAATTTATTTATAAATAAAATATATTATAATTAATGAAACGGTTCGGTTCGGTTTCCATGGTTTGATTTTTATATAAAAATCAAACCGAACCGAAAATTCGGTATTATGAAAAGCTAAAAACCAAACCATCGGTTCTTAGTTTCGGTCAGTTATTTTGGTTCTTTTTTTACGGTTTTCGGTTTTTCGGTTCGGTTTTTTCGGTTTTTTTGCTCACCCCTAATAACTTCTTTCTAAACACAACTTCTTATGGATTGTTCGCTTTCACATACCGTCGAAGAAATCACATCTGAAGTAATGAAACAGGTTGATGAGGATAACATTCGTATGCAATCGATTGTTGACACAGCTAAACTATTCGACAAAGCGTCCAACGAGAAATATGCTAAGATTAATGCATACAAAGAATGCACAGACATTCCACTAGAAAAACGTGTTTTGATTGAGACTTTTTTACAAGAAAATGGCAGAAAGATTACGAAACTTAACATGATTTGTGGTAGATGGCAACAAAAATATAAAATGAAACCAGTGCTAAAATTGTTTGGATGCATAAAAAAAATAAGATGATTGTGTTTCTTTTCGTGTAATGTTTTTTTAGTTTTCGCATTGTTTTTTATATTTCGTACGTTTATATTTTTAATTATTTATGTAACATTTTTAATTCGCTATTGTGATTATCATTAGCAAATTGTGGTTAAGTTGCGGCTGATTTGCCAAATGTGGCCACCATTAGCATAGCCTAAAAAACATGAGAAGGATGTGATGATATTACTAAAGCGAATCTGAAAGTTCGCTGTAACTCAAGAAATTGGGGCACGTGCTGTTGTTCATATTTTTTTATAAGATTATCTTTGTTATAGTTAGAGAAGAGGGGCTCAGTTAGTATCGCGGCTCTCCACTAATTTCTTGTAAATCCTAATAATAATAATAATAATAATAATAATAATAATAATAATAATAATAATAATAATAATAAACTCCACTTTCTTCTCTATAAAACCCCACATATTTTCTTATTTTTATCATACTTCTTTACAAAAAATTATTGATTGTTCGCTTCCACATGACATCGATGAAATTAAAGCATGTGTTGAGAAACTAATTGAGGAGAATATCGTTCGTCAGCAAGCGAGTATCGACTTAGCCTTGCAATTTGACAATGTAAACACAACTAAAGATGATATGAGGAAAGTGTACAAGAAATACAATGACATTCTCAAAGAAAACCGTGCTTTGATTAACACTTTTTAAAAGAAGAATATTGGAAAGATTACTAGATGCATGCTTTGTTTAGAAAGGCGGCAAAAATACAAGATCAAATCAATAAATTTGTTTGGCTACATGCTAAATACAAATAGGATGATTGTGTTTTAGTTTTCGTATCATTTATTAAATCTAGTATTGTAATTTGTATTTTTATTTAAATGAATGAAAATTTAGTTTGTTTGATTTCACATGTGTACATCTCTACTCCAACAGATATACTCTTCCATATAAGTACCCCTTACCCCCATTCTCTATAAACACAACTTCATTCAAAACACAATTTCTTTCTAAACACAAATTCTTATGGATTGTTCACTTCTACGTACCGTCGAGAAAATCAAAACTGAAGTAACGAAACAAGTTGATGAAGATAACATTCATATGCAAGCGACTGTCGACACAACTAAACTATTCGACAAAGCGTCCAACGAGAAATATGCTAAGATTAAAGCATACAAGGAATGTACAGACATTCCACAAGAAAAATATGCTTTGCTTGAGACTTTTTTACAAGAAAAATGACAGAAAGATTATGTAATTGAACATGATTTGTGGCAGATGGCAACAAAAATACAAAATCAAAATAGTGCTAAAATTGTTTAGATGCATAAAAAAGAAAAGAAAATGATGATTGTGTTTCTTTTCGTGTAATATTTTTTTGTTTTCGCATTATTTTTTTATATTTCGTACATTTACACTTTTAATTATCTTAGTAACGCTTTAAATTAAACATATATATATTTATCTTGCTATTGTGATCATCATTAGCAAATTGTGATTAATGCTTAATTTTCAAAAGAAAAAGTTGAGATGTGACTGATGTGCCAAATGTGGCCACCATTAGCATAAAAAACGTGAAACAATGATCCGAGTAAAAGTCAAAAACATCTGTTTAACCATAGTTTCTTGTCACCTGGGATTCTCAAACTCATGTTCCTCCACTGACAACTCCTTCACTTACACATCTCATCTAACCCATCTCTTATCTCATTTCATTTCCATATGAACTAACATCATCAAGGTAACACCATTTTTCTTATTAATTCACCTTTATAATCTAACAAAAAAATGATGCACCACACATCTGTATCAATCACATGTACATCATCTCACTCTTCATATTCAAACTACAACAACCCTTTAATCTCATCATCATTACCCAACTGTTGTTGTTGTTCTTGTTGCTGTTGTTGCACTAATAGTAGTACTAATTTAGTTTATTATAATAGTCATTTGCCTAGATTTAGTATCACCCCTAGTTTTGTATCTAATAGATTAAGACAATCTACTTTGATTAATTTTGCACCTAGTAGAAGATTTGTAAATCATGGTAGGAGGATAAGAGAGGTGTGTGATGATAATTATAGTAGGTTTTCGGTTTCGGGTTTTGAGCGAAATTCGTATGAGAGGCTTAGGAAGTTAGATAGGAGTAGGTTTGTGTGTCGAGTTTTGGAAGATGAGAGTAGTGAAAGTGGTGATGAGTTTGTGGATGAAGTTGAGGTGTTGCTTGATTTGTTGAATGAGGAGGTTGGTTTTGGGGATGTCGGGGTTAGGGAGAGAACGAGGGTTAGTGAGAAAAAGAAGAAGTTATGTTGGTGTTGGAGATAGGAAGAGGGTTGAGATGAAGGATGCTCGTTGTGTTAGTGAGAAAAAGAAGAATGTGCGTTTGGGACGTGTGGATAAGGATTTGAAGCGCGATGATAAAGGTGTGAAGATACGGTCTAGGGTGGAAGAGGGGAAGAGTGATTTGAGAAAGGAAGGGTCTAATTGTTCGTCTTATTACTCAGTTGCTTCTACGGGGGAGTATGAGAGTGATAATGATGTTGAGGTTATACGGGAACGGGATGATAGTTTTGTTAGAGGCGAGTCTTCGAGTGAGTATAAGGATGATCGGAAAATGGATAGTTATAGACGGTATGATGAAGAAGTTAAGGAAAATGTGGACGGGAAACAAAGTGAGAAATTGAAGAAAAATATTGCTGAGAAGTATTACGGGAATCAAGAGTGGCGAAAGACATCTGAAAAGAAGCTTAATGTAGAGTCCAGTGAACAACATAGTGAAAAAAGTGATAGAATTATTGATCAATCTCAATCAGGGATGAAGTATAAGAGACTCACGGAAACATCGACTGCAGAGAGGGATAATAGACTTATTGGATCGAGCACCAGCAACCAAAAACGATACAGTGATACTGAACATAAGTTGAGTACATCAGTTCAGCAACTAGCAAGTGAACATAAAGAGGAAACTTCTGATCATGTTACTCGCCAAAATGGGTATATAAAGCAGACAAATGTGGTTTCAGAAGCGTCTCACGAAGCTGACAGAAGAAAGGCTTCTTCTTCATCGTCACAAGAGACTAGAATGAAGAATTGGGAAGACAATTTAACATCATTTAGCGGTCGAGTTGATAACCGAAGAGAAGAAAGACACCAGAGAGTTGACCATTTGACTGAATTAAGAGACTCTAGAATACAATCGCAACAAGCATCCCAAATTTATGATACACGAATCAATAAGACTGATAACGCGTTTGTTTCAAAGAGCCAATCTGACACCAGAAGCGAGAAACAAGAACGGCATCTAGAGAGTAAGATGAAGAGCTGGGAAGACGATTTAATAGAAATTAGTGGTCGGCTTGAAGATCGAAGGGAAGATAAGCAACACAAATTTGACCAATTGACCACGATACAAGAGTCAAGCGTAAATTCGCAACAGATTTCAGAAGTTTCAGATACCCATCTCGATAAAAGTGAAAGCAGTTTGGTTTCACGGAGACGGTCTGACATCAGAAGAGAAAAACAAGAAGTGAATTTAGAGACTAGGATGAAGAACTCGGAAGATAATTTAGTAACAGTTGGTGGTCGAGTTGAAGAACAAAGAGAAGAAAATTACCAAAAAGTCGACCAATTGACCGCCGTACAAGAGTCTAGACTGAAATCGCAACATATATCTGAAAGCTCAGATAGTTTTATCAGTAACACTGATAACACCTCAGTTTCAAGGAGACAATCCGACAATGTAACAGAAGTTACTGGTCAATTTGAAGACCGAAGAGAAGAAAATTACCAAAAAATTGACCAATTGATTGCATTTCAAGAGTCTAGAGTGAAATCACAAGTATCCGAAATTACAGATACCCGAATCAATAGAACTGAGAACACTTTTGTCTCACTTGGACAATCTGACATTCGAAGCAAAAAACAAGACCTGCAGTTAGACACTTCAGTTTCGCAAGTTTCGTCATCTGGGGTGATAATGGGGGAGGGAACCAATGAAGAATCATTGAAGACCGGTAGGAGAACAACTAAATCTTCTAGTTTTAACGTCGGTATGCCTACAGCGGCGTCAAGTAGCTACAAAGCTTTGAAGTTAAATCCTGAACCTAAGTTACAAGAAACCGGTTATATTCGCGGTGATAGTGGTAATAGCAGCTCACTTCCAGTCGTTTCTACTTCATCAGCAGGTGAAATCCAGGAGCCTTTGAGAGACACTATTGCTTCAGCTGATCAAGAACAAATATCCTCGAGTCGTTATGTCAGTGAGTTTGTTACCAAGGCAAAACACGAACTCTCTGGTTCTGAAGCTGAACTAGTGTATGAAGAAGCTGAGCAACATGAAGGTTCGGTGCCTTCTGATGAAACACAGCATGAAGCTGGTGGGTCGATACAAGTTTCATCATCAGGAGTGAAAATGGTGGAGGGAGCCATGGAATCAGTGAGAACCGGCAGAAGAACAACTAAGGCGTCCAGTTTTAATGTCGGCATGCATAGAGAGCCAGCAAGTAGTTACAAAGCGATGAGATTGATCCCTGAACGTAAGTCACAAGAAAGTGGATCTCGTGGTGATGGTAAGAGCGGGTCACTTTCCATCGTTTCGGGTTCATCAGGTTCATCAGCTGGTGAAATCCAGGAGCCACTGAGCTTCATCTCGGATGAAGATGCTATCGCTTCAGCTGATCAACAACAGATATCCTCCAGCCATTACGTGAGCGATTTTGTTGACAAGGCACAACACGAACTTGGCAGTTCAGGTGATAATGGTTCAGGTAATTCTGATCAAAACAATGGAGCTACAGGACCGTCTGATGAAATATGGCACGAAGCTGGGGAAACCATACAGCAGCCTTTGGAAACAGATGCACCTGATAACACAGTTTCGACCGAAAATGATGAAACTGTTAAAAGGAGTGGGAGGTCGGTATGGAATGTTCTTGGAGATGTGGTTAGACTACGGTGGGCATCTCCACGTTCCGAAACAAATACTCCAAAATCAGGTGGTGCTTCGTCAATCCAGTCCACAAATAGTGACACATGGTTTTCTGGTCATGAACCATCAGACTCAAATGACGAGAATGTGAAAAGTGGGAGTAAAAAAGGTCGATCTCGAAGGCAAAAAGACGTTTCTAACCCTTCAAGCTCTAAGCAGAGAAAAGATTCACCATTGTTATCATCATCATCAGATACTAATCTGGGATCTTCATCCAAAACCATGTCTCCATTAGTACTTGAAGAGTCATCATTGCCGTTACCGGCAATTCGAGTGAGAAGGTCACCTGCCGTAAAGAGCACTTCAGTGCCCGATGAAACTGATGCATCCACCAGTGGGAACATTGACCAACTAGTTCCTAAACCGTTGACCCAAGTTCCACAAGCGGGTGCATCTGGTAGTGGCAAAATGGTAATAGTGGATCAACCAGTTTCTGCTGCTGGTGTGACTGATGGTGAATTAAAACGAAGGAAACTAGCACGCATAGATCAAGTGTCACAAGATAGATTTGATGAATGGGAAGAGGCTTATACAGTTGAAGCTAAGCAACGCCAAAATGATGAACTTTTTATGAGAGAAGCGTTGTTGGAAGCTAAAAAGGCTGCTGATCTCTGGGAAGTGCCAGTTGGGGCTGTTCTGGTGCAGGATGGTAAAGTAATTGCTCGGGGATATAATTTGTAAGTTTCTTATGGTTTCTTCAATTTTTTGTACTTTTTACTGGTGTATCAGCATTCCATAAGATGAAATTTTTTGTGGTTTTAGGGTAGAAGAGTTGCGTGACTCCACTGCACATGCTGAGATGATTTGTATACGCGAGGCATCAAATAACCTACGCTCATGGAGACTTTCGGTAAACTACCCTTCTCCAGTGTTTTAGTTTTAACATTTTTGTATCATATAAATCAGGCCTACTAAATAAAAAACAAATAGATGGCTAAAAATAATACTACATAACTAAATTTTTACAACTTATTAGTCCCATACTCCCATGTTACTTATGCTATACTTTCAGGGTACTACACTTTATGTGACACTTGAACCATGTCCTATGTGTGCTGGAGCAATCCTTCAAGCCCGGATTGACACAATTGTATGGGGAGCTCCAAATAAACTGCTTGGCGCCGATGGAAGCTGGATCAGGTATGAAATCTCTGACTGGGTTAACTAGATAACTTGTAGAGGTGACTATATTGACCTTTTAAGAAATTGGGTCGATTTGGATATTTTATTTCCAGAATGTGAAATGGGTAAAATTTATACTTACATACAAAGGAAACCGGGTCAATCACGTTATATGACTCAAAATTCATCTAAAGTCTTCTCTAAAACTTTGAACACATGTAATCGTATTACTAAAAAACATGGACATATACAGTATTGACCTCATGACCTGTTAGGACATTCACTTAAATGTGAACCCACTTTGACCCTTATAAGTTCTAATGACTTGGTAAACGTACAGCCCTCCAAATATGACGAAATTAGTTTCATGCTACAACTATAATGCATTCAACTTTGGTTTGAGCTTTTACTTGATGCATTTGCAGACTGTTTCCTGATGGTGATGGCGGAAATGGGTCAGATAAGCCGCCTGCCCCTGTGCACCCGTTCCACCCAAACATGACAATAAGAAGAGGGGTATTATCAGCAGAGTGTGCAGATGTTATGCAACAGTTTTTCCAGTTAAGGAGAAAGAAGAAAGAAAAGAGAGCAGAAACCCAACCACCAACTCAATCACCCTCTTCATCGCTCCCCATCACGCACCATCATCGTTCAAAGTTTTTTAGTAAAATGCACGATGCCTTTGGCATCATGTTCTGTTTGTAGATCATATCTTTTTTTATCATTACAACTTTTTGTACCTTTTTTTGGTTTAGTGTTTTTCAGTTGCGATTTATGGAATTATGGTTAATTGAACAGATTTTGCATGATTCAAACTAGGCTTTCATGATTATCGTACTTACATGAACATGTAACTGAATTCACTCTGACGAGAAACATCTCATTACATAATTCAAGATTCCTTATAAGCTTATATATACTGTCAAAATCAAGATTTTTTGAAGTAAATAAAATACAATGATGTATCATATCATTCATATCAAGCTTGATCTGTATTTGAACTCGCATTAATTTCCTCCCGAAAGTCGTACTCCACCATAAGATTGAGATTGTCAACAAGTTTGTGATATTGCGAGCATCCTGAACACTGCATACAAATATCCATCCGTCAGGATACAACAATTTCTTTTCATTAAATTAGTCATAAATAAACACTTCTGAATGTAAAAGAAAGAGATACCTGTACATAGACCAACCCTTTTTCATAAGCTAATCTGTTAATGAGTCTTTGTGATCTTACGCCACACGCATCACAGGTAAAATGCACTTGCAAGCTTCTCCTCGGAAGTTTGAGGTCAATAGTTGCTCCCTGCATGTTTGCATGGTCAGAAAAAGAACAGCTTTAGTCCAACATACTAAATTTGCCTAAACAAAGAAAAGATCTGCCGCATAGTAAGTTTTGTTGCTATAAAGTCTCCCTTCAAGAATAATGAAACACAGATTAGCGAACCATAAACTAATTTTCTTCTCCTTTTCTTGCTAAGATGGTATTTCTTGTGCTTCATTTCCCTAGCGATACATTAAAACGGACAAAATCTCAGGAATATGAACTTGCAGAATGCAAGGGCCTACAGTTCTAACACTTGCAAAATACTACATCTGGATACTAATTTTTTTTCCCCATAAAAGACAATATGGAATTAGCAACTCCAAGCTGCTTATTCAGAATGGCCTATTTCAGTAACATGTTATTATTATCTGATACACATTTTGTATGTAAGTTGCAAAAAAAAAAAAAAAAAAAAAAAAAAAAAAAAAAAAAGATATTAATTCTGAAAGCAACCAAACACGCCCCATAATTTGATTTCCGAATAACCTACAAGTGATCTTACTGTTGGTGATAGAATTTAAAGACATTCGTATCTAAAGGCATAAGATAATGGTTCCGATGAAATTCGATATGCATCAAAAATTCAAAATGTAATGACAACACAATAATTGGTATACTTATTCGTTTGATTCTTCAATCAAACATTATAAACGCAAGCATTCCATTATCTCAAATATATTCCACCATTCCACATAAGTTGGGAAGTACAATCGAACGTCATCATTTGGTTGATTCTATTCTAAGATTGACCAAACAAATATATAACAAACAACACATCATATGTACTTGATTCTAAACACAAAAAACCACAATCAGTCCTACCACAGTTACACCTAAATCTCAAGTAAGTACTATCAATAAATCCTAATTATTTACAATAAATCCTAACTATTTGCAGAAGACTTCATCCCATATGCTACAGGGAGTTAGAGATCAAAATTACTCATAATCTTAAGAAATTTCCATAACTCATTCTATCGCTTATTAAAACTGATTGTCTGCTTATCGCTTTTTTGAAAGAAGTTGTTTTAGATAGCCATTCTTAACAATTGGATAAACAGGTTGAATAAGTAAACCCAAACACGCTCATAACTGCTTAATTTCATGCCATATCAAAACACAGTAAGATAGTATTTGGAATTACCTATATTAAAATGCTTACGAAATCTTAGGTAGTGTTGGAAATTGCTTCGTTACATTGTTTTCTAACTCTAAAATAAAGAAAATAAGCAGTTTCATTCAAATACAGGCAGCTGTTTTTTTTTTTTTTTTTTTTTTTTTTTTTTTTTTTTTTTTTTTTTTTTGCTGCTTGAAAAGTAAGCAGATATGGAGAGTACCATCCAAACACTCAAAAGTCAAAATCGTTTACCTATGTTAATACTGGCGATAATCTAGATTTGGACAATAGTCCCAAACACCCCCTAAGATCAAACAAACAACAAAGAAAAAAATAAAGATACATACAGTGGTTGTAACAATAGAATCAGATGATCCTTCCAGTTCAAGTACTTTTAAATCAACTTCAGTCAAACAAGAAACCACTAATAGTTTTTATGCTATTCAAATTCTATATACCAAAATCAGACCACTACACAATAATTAGTATACATATTCGCTTGGTACTTTAATCAGACATTACGATAGTGAGCATTTCATTATCTTGAAAATATTCTTCCATTCCACATAACATGGGATGTACAATCAAACATCCAAACATCAACCTTTTGGACTTGATTCTATTCGAATTTCGGAAACTGACAAATGAAACACTAATAACGCAACAAATCACATGAGCTTTACATGATTCTAAACACCGAAAACCCACAATCATCCGTACATAATCAAGCCCAACCCCCGACTTAGTACTGATATAATAATCCTAACTATTTGCACAACTTTGCACTACATCAGTTGCATGGCGTTGGAGGCCAAATTCATTCGTTATTTCACGAATTTGAAACTTTCAGTTGTATGGCTTATGTAAATGGTTGACCTACTCATAGCTTTTTTATAATAAGATGCTTTAACTATGTACTTTTAATAAGTAGCTTATTCAAAACCCTCAGATAAACAGAATAATTTAGTGCTCAAAACTTCTTATCTCTACTATTTATAAAGCAAATTAGCCTATGCTTAAAAAAGAGTGAAGTGATTTGCCTAATCTACCTCTTTAATACTTCTTAAACTTTTATCTTAACTACCAACTTTAAAATTGTCAACTAATAAAAACAATGTCAACTACGAAATGGAAACTTATAAAAACACTGTTTAACAATGACAGAATTATAAATGGAAACTAATAAAAACACGGTTTTACAAATATGCATTACATGCTTCTTTCTAATTTACAAATATGCATACATGCCTGTTTGGTACGCAGCTTTTTTGGAGCTGTAAGCTTTTTGTTACAAAAATAATCTCCTTCAAAACAAGTAGCTCCGTTTGGATACATCAACTTCAAGCTTTTATTTTAAACAAGTAGCTCCAAAATGAACTGATTCATGAAGCTTTTAAAATATTTCAGAGCTGTTACAACCTATACTGTTTGTTAACAGCTTACCAAACACTTTTATTGAAAAAAAAGATACAACTTGTAGCTCATGCTAGCAGCTTTGCAGTTTACAGCTTACAGCTAGTTTTGCCAAACATACCCATGGTTAGGGGTGTCAAAAATTGTGACCCGACCCGGACCCGAATAAAGATAATCGGGTCGGGTTACTCGGGTTCAAAATCTAATTCGGGTTAATCGGGTCAACCTGATTAACCCGAATACGAACTAGGGTCGGGTATCGGGTCCAAAATACTTTGCCTATTCGGGTTCGGGTCAACCCGACTAACCCGAGTTTTGTTTTTTTTTTTTTTTTTTTTTTTTTTTTTTTTTTTTTTTTTTTTTTTTTTTTATAATATTGAAAGGCCCAAGTTTGTTCATGTTGTAAACTTTTTGCAAATATGCCCTACTGATGTTGCAACTTAATATATCTATCATACATATATTGTGGGAATGAATATTCAGAAATGGATTATGAGTTGTTGCAAACATCATATATGTAATGTACTTATAGTGAACTTAGGATTTAATATAGCATCGGTGGAATCAATAAGCAGCTAATCACCGAAAATCTCACATTACAAGGATGTTATATAAAATCCTAAGTTTATTACAATTCTATCATACTGATCACGGAAAAAAGATGTGTATATCAGGAATGCTAGTACTTGGACAATAGCATTGATCAAGTAAGCATTTCTTCACCAGAGGCATACACAATTAAACATAAGGCAAAGCCTCCTACACACTCATGGGAAGACAATAATCATGCATAACTGATGGAGACAAAATTATGTGAATTTGTAAATGGCACATACCCGAATCCGACTTGACCCGAACCCGACTAACCCGACCTCAAATAGGTTTGGGTTCGGGTATGTTATTTTTAGCCTTGACCCGATTTGAACCCGACCCGTTTGACCCGAACCCGACCAACCCGACCCGATTAACACCCCTACCCATGGTTCCATTCTTTTTTATTATTTAAAAAAGTTTATAATAAATAGTTTCAAAATAATCATCCTAATCTTTACTATATAAGTACCATAACCTTTTTCTTACTTTTATAGTAATTCATAGTTAAGTTGAGGAAATGAATAATCAAAAAAAATGTTGATGTTGAAGTTGAGGTTAGTACGTTCTGATCTTTTATTTATCGTTTGTTGTTTAACTGTTTCATGGTCATTTATATAACACCTACTTGTGCACTGCTTTTGTTTGTTTATATACAACTTTATCCCACTCCCAATCTCAATCCTTTTTTCAATCCCAATTTGTTAAACTGGAACCGGGATGATGTTATTGTCATCTCATCTCGGATGATGATGATGATGAAGACATACCAACGCCAATTGTGGGAGAATCAAGTTTTGGTATTTGGACGGAAAAGGATTTACAGTCTAATTGATGAAAGCGAAAGTGATGAAGATTAATAGTTGAGCATATTGATATTTATCTTCTTAAAGTTCACGTTACACGAAACACTTAACCACAATATCGCAACTATAGTTGTTTGCTGCTAGAAAATCCCGCTGCTATGCACTGGTACTCGTCTAGTATCTATGATGTATCAAAATACAATCAGAGTTCAAAGGGCTTATGAAATATAAGCCTAAATTGTATCAGCTCATATATATTTTGGGCTTACACTTATATTTCATAAGCGGCTTATGACTTAAAAATGATAAGCTCATGACCCCCTCATAAGAGTCTTTTACTATAACACCCCTTACATAAGCTCACCTCCCCTCAAATATGCCACAAAATTTGAGTTTATCAAAACACCATCATATAAGCTCATAAGCCCAACCGTGTAAGCTTTACTCAAACACTTGGGGTGTTTGGATCAACTTATTAAGCTGGCTTATGGGCTTATTTGACTTTGGAAAGCCAATAAGCTCAGTTATTGAAGCTTATGACTTATGAGTTATGACCTTATCAACTTCACCTTATTGGCTTAAGCCAATAAGCTAATGTCAATAAGATCTAAAAAAGTGAGCTTATCGGCTTTTCCAGAATCAAATAAGCCTATAAGCCGGCTAAATAAGCTAATCCAAATGCCCTATATAAGCCCCCTAAAAAACTTAAACAAACACACCTAATATAAGCACATCAGTCGCAAACACCCTCTTATATCAAACAAACAAAAAAATAAAAATAAAACACATACATTTGTTGATTCAATAGAACCAGAAGATCCTTCTGGTTCAGCATAGCCTTTCAAATCATCATTAACCAAACAAGAAATCAAAACAGGAGACACGTGTTTTGACCCCTTTGTTTTTGCATTAGAAATACTCAACCTGCAGAAGTGATTAACTGGAGTTACCAATAATGTTTAACAAAAGTGATTAGCATCATAAATAAACATTTTTAACCATAAAACTACCCACAGGCCAATATAGATAATCAATACATAATGGATACTGTATTATGTATCTATTATCCATGTATACTAACTCCATACACGTAAGATTTTCAGGTCCATATATAGACAAGATGTTACCTATAAAACTCAAGCAGCAATGTAAAAGACAAAAGTGAGCAAACATGCATCGAAAAAGGTCCCACAAACATTCTAGGACAGTTTTTGTTTGGTAGTTAAGATAACATTGTAGGTGATCAACAAACGACAAAGGGTATCATGATATAATACCCTCATTAACGATAATATTTTTCTTTGGCCTCAGATATAATAGGTCCATAAAACTGCATGATTTTTACATGCTATATACCAATCTAAAAGGCAACCTAGCAAAGGATTCACGATTTATGTACCAGTATAAAAGGCAACCTAGCAAGGATTTTAGTTTTCAAAAGTAATCACAGGCCAAAAGTGGTGATCAACATACAGTAGAAGATATCATAAATTCACAACTGAGCAAAGGTGAATCAATGTAATTCCCAAAAGTAATTCTAGGCACCCAAGTGGCCAAGTGAGATAAATAATGTTATGGTGATCAACATACAGTAGACGATATCATAAATTCACATCTTTAAACATAAGCTACATCTATACTACTATATAATGCATTAGGGACTATTCTATAATTAGAAAGGCTTAAAATTCAGACTTTTACTTGCTTATTATGGAAGGATTTCAAAATTAATTGGTTAGGAACCAGGTTTGTTAGGAAGTTGGTTAGGAAGCAGGTTGGTTGTTCAAACTAAAATTATTTGGCTTAACCATCTCTACCATCTCTACTTATAAAGCATAAAGACAACTAAATGTGAAACCAAATAACCAAATAACGCAAAATATAGTCACAGGTACCCGCCACATTGCGCGGGGTACCGTTCTAGTCAATCAACAAAGACATGGTATACAAGTCAAAGAAGGTAAACCTAAAGTGTGGCTATCTAAACAAGCAAGTAAAAATTTAGCAATCTAATATCCAAAAATAGCTATAGGAGCAAAGAAAAATATCTGTTTACCCGAACTTGTTTAGCCTCGAACCTAACCCGTTTATTTTCTTGTCGGTCTCGGGTCGTTTTCCTTGTCGTGTCAGGAATTGTCACCCCTAGGTTCGTGTATCTTATTTTTAGCCTTCACCCGACCCGAAATGACCCGAACCCGACCCGATTAAACAAACAAGAATCAATGTCATTTCTGAGCAAGTGAGCAGTGATTATAAAAATCAATAAAGCGCATACTTTATGAAATATTTATATGAAATAAGCTAAACCCAGAAATTAATTTGAAAAATAAGAAGGAATACCTGGGGAATTTAGGGGTTAAGTTGAGTTTGATAAAATTATTAGGGGTTTGAAGAACAAAGGGTTTATTATAATTGGGTTTAATTGATGGAAGTGAAAACAAGGAAGAAGAAGATATAGTTGTTGCCATGGGATTCAAGACTCGTGTGAGTTTTGTATTTCTGAGCTTCTCACGATGTGTACCATATGGGTGTTTGTGTTAGGGGGTGTTTGTGTTAGCTTCTGTAGTGGGGTTATGAGCTTATTAGCATATAACCTAATCTTCAACAGCAGTAACATTAGTATATATATAATACACCATCACAGACGACGTCGTTTATGTAGCTACAGTACCCGCCCTTTTTTTGGGCTTAGATGGCCCGGTCCACCAGCATGTTTTTGGCCCACCTGAAGTGATAGATGAAGACGCAGAAGACCCTCGTATATATAATATGTGATTTGAAACGTTGCCGTTTCGCTATTTGGATCTACAGTCCTGGACTTTGTGGGCTCCCGGTTGTTGCCCAACTTAGACATTTAAAACGACGTCACTCATTAAACAGGATTTAGGTAGAATCCATGTGTGTACTCATTCTTTTTGTGGTGATAATTTTGCAAGGTACACCAAACTCATGTACGTTCTTCTCTATTTCTATTTTCCAATGAAGAAGCTTCTTCATATCTTATTACTATACATTGCAAGTAAAGGGAAAAAAAAAAACCAAATCTAAGATAATCAACACATTGTTTGCTTCAAAAGGTAATGAATTTCTTGCTCTTAAGGTTCCATATGTTTGCTACCTTTTGCTTTGCACTATAATTTTTTGCCATATTACCATGCTTTACTTTCTTTGCTTGTTGTATGTACTTCTATTTGTATTGCTGTTTATATGCTTCATAGTCGTAATGCAAATACATATATGTAAAAGCCTCTTAACTGTAGCCTTGGATAATCCCGTTTGCGCCTGCTTCAAAGCCCGGCCAACTACAAAGTCCCGCCGCAACGCGGCGGACCGTCGCTTAACTAGTTTTTAGTAAATTTTCAACCCTCTCTCAAGTCAATTTATTCTCAACCCACCATTAGAAATGCTTTTACAATAGTCGACCTATATTTAACTTTTTACATCCAACAATAATAGCCATTTTAATAATTTTTCTACAATATCTCAACATGTCTCAAAACAGCTTTGGATTAATGATCTATACTACATATAAAAGAAAAATAGTCAAAGTGAAAAAATGAAAAAGTGAAAAATCAAGTAATGTAAAATGTTGAAAAATCTTATTAAATAAAATTATGAAATGTTATTAATACTCTTATTAAAACACTCCATTACATAAAAGTACAATAATTTATTTATATTGTACAACCAATTAAAAACATATATACCAAATTAAATACAATCAATTAAAACAAATCACAAACCGGGTTGACCCGGTACGTTTCAAACCCGACGGGTTGACCGTTTAATTTGACCCATTTTCGAACCAACATAGCAAGTTGACCCGGTTTAAATTGACTAATTTTTCGACCGGAACGGTTCAACCGGTTGAACTGCTCGGGTCGAACCGGGTTTCAAAACATTATGTTTAATTCCCAAATCTTCAAACTTTTATTATTTTTCATTTATAACCTATAAACCTTTTTTTATCAATAAACTATCTGTCGCTATAAAATCCCGTTCCATGCACGGGTAATCGCCTAGTATTATTGAAAGCGTAGTAATTTATTTTCCGGTGTAACTTTTTTTGGAACAAATTTATTAAAATGAAACTAGAGGTGTGTATTTTTTTAGTGCAAAAGTTGCACAAAAAAGTACTTTGGGCCAACTCAATGGTATTCAAATTTTGTTTTTTTCAATAAGCTTTTAAGGGTGCATTTGGTATTCTAGTATGGGAATGAGACTATAACTATGAAAGTGATTAAAGATGTTTGTTTAAAATGAGGGGGCCTACCACTATGGTAATGAATGATAGACATAATTCATACTTCATATACATCAAGAGAGCTAGGTATAAGCTCAAATCAACTGTTTGGCTAAGCTTATATGAGTGAGCTTATTAGTTTATATGTGAGTGTTTTAATAAGGCACAAAAATGTACCTTTTTTTTATGGGTTTTAGCTTATATAACATACTTTAATACAAATTATAACTTTACCCTCATTTTAATCATATATGGTATCAGGATGACTAGTCCTCATAGAGAAAAGTTCAATGTAGATAAAAAAAAATTCTTTAACGATCCAATTAGACAATCTTTGTCATCCATTTTTTCACTAAAAAAAAGGAAAAAAAAAAAAGCTTTTACCCCATTTTTTAAAAATTAAATATCGCACAAAAATAAACGAATCATATCATCACGAGGAGAATTAAATCATCTTTCTACAGGGTTACTTCTATATACTTTCTTTTCGACGAATTTTTTCAGTTACGTCTGAAAAAATCACATGTGATTTTTCCAAACGCAACTGAAAAAAAAAAGTTCGTCGAAAGTATATCGAAGACACCGTCTACTGAAAGATAAAAAATACTCGTCGTGATGTTTTTTTTTTTTTTTTTTCACTTGACAATTTTCCGTTTGCAAGATATTTTATTTTTTATTTTTAAATAAGTGGCATCGATTGATTCATTGGATATTTAGATAATTTTTGTTCTACATTGATCTTAACTCAATCCCCATAAAAAGAATTAAGCCCATCATTCCTACATTTTTGGTTAGTTCAGCAACTGTCATTTTGGTTGATTTGCGTTTTTTATCTATTGTAGTAGATTTAAGAGGTAATTCTTTATATGTCTTGATCGCCCAAAGTTTATACTTTTTCAAAAAAAAAAAAAAAAAAAAAAAAAAAAAACTTCTCAAAATGCCTCAAGAGACTTGAGCGACTTATCCCCCACCCCTTTAAATGTTTACAAATGTCCATGCAAGTAAAAGTCGCTCAAGTTGCCCAAGTCTCATGGGGATACTTGTCAAAATTAATGCACTTGTATGGGAAGTAAAAGTCGCTCAAGTTGCCCAAGTCTCATGGGGATACTTGTCAAAATTAATGCACTTGTATGGGACACTTGTAAACATTTAAAAGGTGGAGGACAAGTCGCCTGGGGTATTTTGAGTTTTTTTTTTTTTTTTTTTTTTTTTTTTTTTTTTTTCATAGAGAATTACCTCTAGATTTAATAGTTGTTGAAGTTCTTTATTATTACTTTTTGCACTTATATATTGTGTCATGATATATGTATCATTTTTTAGACTTTTTGAACTTTATTGGGTATGAGTTAAGTCATATGCGTGACACATCTTTATAAATATTTAAATTATAAATTATATTTTTTAATTTCATATGTATATTCCAAACCTTTTGGAAAAGAATTTTAATAAGTTAATCTAAACACTTGAGCTCATAAGCTTAACCATATTTTTTTTGTCATTTACCAACATAAGCTAAACCAAACACTTGAGCTTATAAGCTTATTAAACATAGCTAATCCAAACACCTAGCATGAGCTTATAAGCTTATGATATATAAGCAATAAGTCATTTATATAACATATACATATGCATAAGCCTAACTCAAAAGCTTAGCCAAACACCCCTTACCTTAATTGACTCCCTTTCGAGCTTACGTAAATTTGAAAAAGTTGTTAAGTTTATCTTTTTTGGGATTTAACAACTTATTATACTATATAACATTCATTGAAGGGAAATTGGTACTTTACTTGCCTTTTAGCATATGTAAATTTGAAAAAGCTGTTAACTTTATCTTTTTCAGGCTTTATCAACTTATTATACTATATAACATTCATTGAAGTGGAACTTGGAGTCGGTATTGTTCTGAAGCTGTCGGATGAGAGGTCGGCTCAAGGGAGGAAGATGGCTTGGGTGCATTGTGGAGCCGCGGCTCGACCCGACACTATTCACACGCCGAGCCGACCCAAGCCGTCGGCTTAGAAGGATTAAAAAAAATGATAGTGGATTTCAACTTAGTGGTTCCTGTTGTTTTTGTTGGTGGGTTCCACTAACTCGCCACTTAATTTATGTGGTTAGAGGGCTGGGAACAATAATGTGAAAACGCAAAATCGTCCCATGTGTACAATTTTCAACGGCGTTATGCCGTTATAACCATTTCCACCCCTTGTGCGTTATGGAAGTGTTTTGGTTTACGTTGATTAAGTAACTTGCGTTGTAACATTTTAGCAATGTTTACAAACCAACCCCCCAATGTTTACAAAGGATAGTTTTAGCAATTCAAAAAAAAAAAAAAAAAAAAAACAAAAAACAAAAAAAAACAAAAAAAACAAACTACTGTTATATAACGGATAGTTTTTTACAATTTTTTTAAAACCTTATAAATACTCATTTATCTAAATCCTTTTACAAACACAAAATTAAAACCTCCTATATCAAAAATAATTTCTTTAGAGATGAATCCACATCCAACTTACGCCAACAAACAGCTTATGGAGCATATTTGGCGTGAATGTGAGGATTTTATAGAAGAAGATGACGACTAGTTTAAGTTATTTACTTATCGTATTTTTTATTTCGTATTTTATTTCGTAATTTCTTTTATATCATTTTTTTTTGATGTAATGTTTTTTATTTTGTATTGTAATGTTTAATTTTATTAATCAAGTGTTTGAATGTTTAATGAATGAAATTGTGGGAGGGCAGAATTTGTAAATTATAATTTAAAAAAAAAAGTGGGTTCCAAAAAATGGTATTATTAGGTGTTATGATTTCCTGATGTTTTTTGGTGTTATGTTATTTGGTGTTGAAATGATGTGCTCTTAGCTGCATGTTGTACACCTAATTTTCATTATTGGTTTTAGATGTTTTTATACGAAAACCAGATTTGATTTTTCATTTGTTTGGCTTTTTATACAAAAACTCAAACACACACATGGGAAGTAGGTAAGAAAATTAGAGACGGAATTTATTTTATGCAAAAAAATATTGTTAGACAAAAATACACCGTTGGTCTCTAAACTTTCCACGAAACATCACATGGCACATTAACTTTTTTTTTAGTCGCCAGGCGTCCAAACAGTGAGATTTTGAGGCTGAATGCGTCCCTCCACCAATATTTGTTGTTTTGTTTTGTTTTTAGTGAATGACATAACGGTCATTTCATATATTTGAATTATTACTTGCATTTCTATGGTATATGATCCCATTTCAGTGGACAAAAACTCCATTGAACAATTAATAAACAATTCTCGTATATGAAGTCTGACCAATTTTACCGGTAGAGATGAAGTGATGGAGTTCTCGGATACATGCTTTACAGGTAGAGATGAAGTGATGGAGTTCTCGGATACGTACTTTTCAGACTTTCTCGGTGAACTAGATGGCGAAACTTTACTCCAACACAAACATTGAGCCATTTATGCCTGTTAATTTTGGTTGTGGTGATTGTGACACAACAGCTCCATGTTCAAGTGGAGATACCAATGGCGGAACTGAAATAGAAGATGAGGAAGAAGAACGGTTGGATTTCAGATTTATTGATGAACTTGGATCTGCTTGCAGTTTTTCTCCTTTTGAGATAGCTCAAATACTCTCAAACTTTTATACACTTTTTGTCAAACATACAAACCCTAATCTGATCATCTTGTTCAGAGCATTATTTCATTGTTATATGATCTGGTTGTAATAGAGCTAATACTAATTTAGATATTAGGAACATACAAGAGCAGCTGTGGTGTTCTTTGGTTGAGTTCTAGTTAACTGATTAAGATCAATTTTTTGTTATTCTTTGTTAATTGAGATTAATGAAGGTTTTGTGTGAGTTAATTTGTGTTTTTCTACACATAACCTTAAAACAAGTCATGGACACTTCCCATGCTAGTTTTAGAGAAGAGTGAAATAAACATGTTGTGTTGTAATCAATAGCATTCAAACGAGACCATCCATCCAAATTAGTAAAGTCTATACTAACTCCTATACAATTAAGCTACATTCCAATTTTTCTTTTTGGTTAACCAGCTGCAATTTTTGACTTTATTAGCCGAATGCACCGTTTTGCCTATGTTGTTAGGTAAAGTAAGTAATTATATATCCAATGTAATTGAAGGAAAAGCAAGTCTGATAGACAAAGATCATAACATGTGTCTCATGTAGACATGTTTAATTAAGTGCATCACTTTGGTTTATACAATTAATTAATGGTTTTAAAAATCATATTGTCTCGTATAAAGCAAAGAGTTTGCTCAAATGACACCAACAGTCCTGGAATCTAACCAAAAAACTAGACATCTGGAAAAATATATACCATAATGGTATGAATTCTGTTGTAAACAAAATCACAAATGCCAAAGTTTAATGCATTCCCAATCAATTTAATATCAACTAAAGAATAAACCATTTTGTTAATACAAATATCGCCTAAAAACGTTATTTATATTTTATGATCTTTGCTAAGTTTTGTTAATGACAAAGTATGAACTTTAGCTAAAAGTAAATCATCACTTTAAGTGTTTAAGTCTTGTTTAAACTAAGGTTTACATTTCCTTTTAAACAAAACATTGTTTTTATTTCTTAAATTAGAAAGTGTCTTGTCACATCACATTTATTTCTTAAAATAGTAATGTCACATCACATTTAGGGCAAGCTTTGTTAATATACATTTATGGTAAGAAAGTGTGTTTGACTAACTATATGTTTGCTTGCATGTTTTGTGTTTGACTAGGTGTAATGAGATGTGACCTTGTTTGGTTTGGATGATTTATTGCAAATCCAACTGCAGCCCTGGCGGAACCCTGGGGGTACACGGGCGGAACCCTTCTGTGGGTTCCGCCGTATCCGCCAGACCTGCAGAATGGTTTGCTATAAATACCAAACCACTTGTTAGTTTTGTGTCATGACTTTAGGACATATTTTCACATACTCTCTCAACTAACTCAGTAACATTTGACTTGTGTGATTCTCTTATGTAGCAAGGGACTTCACAAGATCATTCAAGAAGTTACAAGCTTCAACTCTAAAGTTGCAAGTCTTGTTAGCTTGGTCATGTATAAGCTTTGGTAGTTTATACTTCATTTGTGTCATGTATGTAGAAGTGATTGGTTAGTATTTTAGGCCTCAAAATACGTAGTGTGTCGGGAGTTGTTGTACCCTTGTAAAAGAACTAACGGGAGTGGTTGTACCCTTGGTAAAGAACTCGACATCTAGCTTAGTGTCGGTAAATGTGTAAGTGACGATGGGAGTGGTTGTACCCGTGTAAAAGAACTCGACATCTAGCTTAGTGTCGGTAAAAGTGTAAGCGAAGTTGTAAAGGTTTTCTCCGCCGGTGAAAGGAGCTTGTTGATTAGTGCTTATAACTCTCGAGTTGGAAACTCGGGGCGTGGATGTAGGGCAAGGAAAAAGAGTCCTTGTAGTCGAACCACGATAAACAATCGTGTTGTGGTTTGATCGTTTCTTTCTTTATCTTTGCTTATTACATGTTGTCTTTTAGTTAGAATCGCTACTCACATATAAAGCTTTTCAAAGAATTAAACAAGTAAAGTTGTGTTTATATCTTTAAACAAATGTAAAGCTTTTCAAAGAACTAAACAAGCAAAGTTAGGATCATCACAAGTAAAGCTTTTCAAAGTATGAAACAAGTAAAGTTAGAATTGTTATTCACATGAAAAGCTTTTCAAAGAATCAAACATATAACGTTGTGTTTATATCTTTAAGCAAACGTAAAGTTTTTAAAGGATATTCAAGCTAAAAAGGATTTATAAAAAGAGGTAAACTATTCAACCCCCCTTCTAGTTTTCCACAATTGGCATCAGGAGCTACGTTACTCAAGATCTTTAAAATAGAATGTATTTTAAAACTTGGATCGATCCATGGATTTTGAAAATCTCAAAGAAGGGGAACCTATTCAAAACCCCCCGCTATTTGAAAAAGAAAACTTACTTGAATGGAAAAGTAATTTTGAAAACTATGTGAAATCAATTGATCAAGATCTTTGGCATATTATTTCTTTTGATGATTTCAAACCAAAGAAAACAAGTTTTTGAAAACCAAGATAACTATCTTAAACTTGATAAAAATACTAAAGCTAAAACAATGATTTATAAAGCTTTAGTATCGAATATGAAAGAATGTATTTTTGTCAAACGGCTAATGATATTTGGAAAAATATGTTAAACTTTCATCAAAAAATATGTCAAGTCAAAGATGATCAATTTGATCTAACATATGAATTAGAAGTCTTAGAAATATTAATAGATAGACATTTAGTTGAGATAAATAAATGTGCTACTAGTTTAAATGAAGGTGTAAGTGAAGATGATTACTCATGTCGAGCTCTTAGTGGACTTGCTTACGATTCATGGAATAACACAGATGAAGATGAAGCCAACCATCCGGTTTGTGATTCTCAACTAGATAAAACATCAAGCAAGGTACATTTTGAAACCAAACACTTTTGCTTTGACAAATTTATCCTAGAGTTTTCTAAACTAGAAAATGAGTCTAAACTTTTATGCAACAAGGACCTAAAAACTATCTTTAACAATAAGTCTTCAAAATCTTTTGAGAATATCTTTGAAAAGGAAATCTTGTTAGAAGATAAAATGTCTAGACTTGAGAGTAATGTTGAAATTGATCTAGAATGTAAATTATGTCTAGATTACAAACATGAGAGTAAAAAGCAAAGTGAGAACGGAAAAATGTTAGCTAAATTTTATGAATGCTCAAAATCTCTTGAAAGATTGTTGAGGAGTCAAAGGTCGTTTAAAGATAAAACCGGAATAGGATTTAACTCAAAAGCACCATCAACTAGTAAAACAAAGCAAGTAAAATTTGTCAAACCTAGAAGAGAGATTTAGAGATAATTCAATCTCTAATAGAAACTCATGATAAAAGGATTAAGATTATCATGCTCTATGCTTTTATATGATTATCTAACCTTCTTGGATACATGAGTAATTGAGTTTCAAAGCGTATCATCAAACCAAGATTTTACGCGTTGTACTTATCCTCTTGATAGCATCTCTATGCAATTTAAAAGGTACGCATTACTTCAACTTGACTTTGATTGTCTCTTGTTTCTAGCATTATGTGTTAGAGTATGTGTTATTAGTAATACTCTAAAGTGTTTACCTGCTATTAGTAATAACAAAGATTAGATTCTCTGCAACAAGGAATTTCGTCATTAGTACTAGTAGGAGATATAAGGTGTTTCGGTTCTTTAACCGTCAAGAGATAAACACGAGAAACTCTTGAGTGAGTCTCACTCAACTTTTGCTTACAAGTGAGCTAACTAAGAATTTCCTAAGTGTTAAAATGTCTAACACTTTTGTGATGCTTGCAAAACAAACCTTTGTAAAACAACATTCTTAAACACCATACTTTGGGTCTTAAATTGTGTTTTACTTCAATCACTCCTTTATGATAATTTCACATAAAACACACAAGGTGAATTAAATCACATTAGCATACATTAGGATGTGTGGAAGAAAATGAGTTTTCAACATCTAGGATTAACACATCAAATGTGACACTTAGTCTTATGATGTTGTACCTCTTAGACCTTTTCAAAAAGAATTAAGTTCATAGTGTCTTAAGTAAGGAAACCCAAAGAGTCGAGGAGTCGTTGAATATAACATTTAACGAGAGATCTCCTCCTTCTAAGATATCATCTTTGGTAGATGATAACTTAGTCGAAAGTCCAATGATGGCAAGACAAGTATAAGGATAAAGGTACAAAATAACATCTTCTCACCTTGAGTCAAACATTGAATCAAGTAAAATTGACATAAGTTATAAAACTTGATTTATAGACCATAGTTGTGTCTAAACAAATTCAACAAAAACAGTTTTTGGAATTTAGAGTAAAACAACTAGTGAAACAAAATAGATTTTTCAAAGTAATCAAGTGATTATAGTGTCAATATTTGAAAGACTTTTTGATAATAAAAGCAAGCCCCAAAAGCAAGGGATTTTAACTTAAAAGACATTCCTAGTTACTCTCTTGTTCTCAATGGTTAAGATATTGATGACTTATCAAGAATGAGATTAGCAAATCCGTAGGTAAAACTAAACATAGAGAAATGTTCGGAAGACTACTTGTTCTCATAACAATTAGATCCAACATTATGTTTAGTATTTGTCTATGTGCTCGTTTTTAGAGAAGATCCTAAAACAACTATTTCGAAAGAGCTTGTTTGGATTCATCATAAGGTACTACACAACTAGGATTATGGTATCCCAAAAGAACGGGAATAGAAACCATAGTGTATGCCAAATGGAATTATGTCGGCAATAAGTTGATAAGAAAAGCCCAAGTGGTACTTGCACTTTTACTTACTTACCCAATGATTATCCAAAACACGTAAGGTTCTAAAATTAGTTTCGGATGGAGAAGCACATCAACAAGCTCCGCTTGAACAAGCAAATTCGTGTCAACAACGGAATTCTTTTATCAACATTGTTATCCCTTCAACAAAGGAATCATCGACTTCGGCGACAATTCAATCCATTATGTTCTTAATCGACATATTGCGATCCATCATCATCTCCTTGGTAAGAATGTTCATTGAGGAACGTCTTAACCAAGAAAGTCTTCTACGTTAACCATTCTATCAACGTTTTCACAAAACCTCTTGAATGAGAAGCATTCATCATCCCTAGGCTTAGTCAAAGACTCATAAGACCTAAAACCTTAATTTTGAACATTAGGATAAAACCACAAAAATCAAGATAATCCCTTTTGAATTTTTCCCTGCAGTTCCCACGGAACCCTCAGACCATATGGGCGGAACCCTCCCTTTGGTTCCGCCTGGTCCGCCAAATCTGCAGGATGTTTTATTTTTAATTTCTAAACCAAACACTCCTTTACTCACAACTCCAACTTACCAACAGCCATTCCTCACTCACAAACACCTTACCACACGAAAATTAGGGCTCTCACTTACATCTCTTCCAATCCAATCAACTTTGTAAGAATTCTTACAAAATCTCATCACATTCACCTTGTGATATATCTCAGCCCATAAGATTCACAAAAAGAGCAAAACTTCAAGCATCTTCCTCATAACCTTTCATCACTCAAACCTCAAACAACCAATGTGAAACGAGAAACCGAGTTATCCTTTGTCATATCAATATCGAGTCATCCACCATTTCCATGCCCTCAAAGAAACCAAGAGTCAATATCATCTTCACCAATAACTCCACCTGGTCATCTTCACAAGAAGATTCCACAATGTAACCAAACAAGTGTGTCATCCCCACTATAACCTAACCTATTAAGATTAAACCACCTTTCATGATACATAAACCTATATTCACCCTTGTGTCGCTCTTTGAAACAAAGGGCAATTGTCATATCCAAACTCTCATTAACATTGTGGAAAACTAGAAGGGGGGTTGAATAGTTTTACGTCTTTTTATTTGTTGTAAAAGATAGTTTTAGTGTTTTCTTAGCTTTTTAAAAAACTTAGATTCGATAATATGTGATCTCAAGTCTTGTACAATATGAACAACAATCAATAAGTAATGTATAACAATAATAAGTAATGAAATAAGTAAGAGATGGAAAGATCAAACCGCGAGACAAGAGATTTATAGTGGTTCGGCTACAAGGACACCTTCCTTGCCCTACTCCATTCCCCGAGCACCTAACTCGAGAGTTTTCTTCACTATATCAACAAGCTCCTTTATGGCGGAGAAAACCTTACACACCAATTTACACACCAATTTACATACCAATATTCACACCACAACTTCTTCACACCTAAGTCACAACTTCTACACACCTTCTTCTACTTCACAACTAACTACTCCACACCTATCTTCTTCACACCAATCTAGTTCCTAACTTTTCTTCTTCACACCAAGCTACTAACTAATCACACAAAACTATATGTCTAGCTCAACTATCTACAAACAAATATTCACAACAATCTTCACTAAGAATATGTAAATGATCTTGATGATGCACCAACAACTTGGATGTGGAGATCACAACAAGTTGTAATACTTCTTGTCTTGGGGGATAGAAGTATTCTTCTCTTGCACTTGAGGGGATGAAGATTGAATCACTTTGAAACAAAGAATTATACACTTATGATCAAAGGATAAGAGAATAGAGAAATGGATCTAGATCAGAAAGTTTAGAAGTGCAAAAGGTGAGAAAATTCTGAGGAGTGAACCAGTATTTATAGGGGAGAAAAATACTGTTCTGGAGCGTGGCCGGTCCCCTTAATTAGTGGCCGGTCCCCTTAATGATTAAGGGGGCCGCCTAAGGAATTAAGGGGGCCGCCCCTTCAGAACGTTGGTTTTTCTTGTCTTTTAGTGGGGAATATTTTTCTGGATAGAATTTGCCATTTTTGGTTGAAAATTTGAAATCATATATTTATAATGAATTAAACATATTCTTTTAATTCAAAAAGTAATTTTGTAAAAGATATAAGATGTTTAATACATTTTATAAAAATTCAAGTGATTAGAAAATTTTACTTTGATCATGAAATGTAATAAACCCTTTGTTTATTCAAACCTTAAGTGATATGGAATCAAAGACAAATATTAAGCACTAAAAACTTGTTTACATCATAAGTTTTAGATTAATGAGTTTATGCTTTGTAATCATCAAAACATAGAGACATTGTTAATTATGCTAACAATGTTTTAAGACATTATTTATGTCAACAATCTCCCCCTTTTTAATGATTACAAAACCTTAAACTCATTAGGCCTAAAAAATAATTTTTAGTCAAGAATTTAGAGTTTAACATTCTCTTATCCCCCTTTTTGTAAAATCAAAAAGGTTAAGGCTCCCCCTTGATGTGTACTCCCCCTCATTTGAGAGCACCAAGGGAATGAGCTATGGAAATCTTGGCTACACAAAATATTAGAAGAGACAAGGCACATATACATGCAAAGCAAAAAAAAATAGATTCATTCAAGCATCATAGAAAGCATTACAACATTTAATATGCTTAAGGCATATTAATCATAATAAAACAAAAGAAAAGACATAGTCCTATATTGCCTAGAAGGAACACTTGGACTTGCTTGCAACTCATGGTTGATTGTTTTATTTGCTTGAAGGATAACATAAGCATAAAGCTTAGTTGTTAGATGGAGAAGGATATGGAGTGGGGTATGGAGCGGAAGAGGTGGCCCTTACGATATTGTATCGTGTTAGGGGTGGAATGGGATGAGGTCGAGTGAGGAGATATTCAATCCAAGAAATATCTTCACTCAAGTAAAGGATTTGTTTTTGGAGAAAGATGCAACAAGGGCAATAGTGAGTGTGGTTTGTAACTTGATCCAAGTTGAGAGAGTGAGGAAGGCAATTGTTGTAGGGTGATGATGGAGGTTGCCCTTTGTTGCGTTGTGCAAGATGCATGGCATTGAGATCACGAAGATCATGGATTTGTGATATTTCATCACGGAACTTTTGCTTTTCCGTGGTAATGTGGAGAAAGGCATTGTATTGATATGGATGAATTGGGTTTGTGTAGTTGGAGTTGTAGTGGGATGGTTGATCAAACTTGTATGGATCATTACAAGTGATTGGAGGATGAGGTGAGTGATTTGGCATGAAGGAAGATGTTTGGCCAATGTTGTATGGTTTGTAAATAGGATCAAATGAATGCCCTTGTGAATTTGGTGGAAAGTTTGGGAAGTAAGTGGTTGGTGGTGTTGAATGACTTCCAACTTCATGTGTTATGATGGATTTGTTTCGAGGGCTTTTTCTTCACCAAATGGGTTTTTCCGTTATTTTTGCAAGCCTTGAGGCTTTTGGTTTGGGTTTGTTTGGAGAAGCCATGAAGGGATGAGTGAAGAGTTTTGAGGATTGGGGTATTTATAGTGTAATATTTGTGTGTTTATGGATGGGTAAAGTTTGTTTGGGAGATTAGGACAAAATGTGTTGGTGAAAAATGGGAAATGTAGGTTGAAATGGGCTAAAAAGTAGAAAAGATTCTGTAAACCCGACCATCAGATGGCCGGTCCCCTTAATTAGGGGGCGGCCCCCTTAATGATTAAGGGGGCCGCCTTACAAAATTAAGGGGGCCGCCCATCTGGTGATTTCCAGGTTGCCAGAATTGGGTTTTTGGCAGAAAATTTGCAGAAAGGTTGTGTGTTTGGATTAGAGTTCAAGCAAGTTCAATTCCCTTAGGCAATATAGAATCTAATCTAATCAAGATATAACATGCATGCAATAACACATAGGAAAAAGAGCAATTAATCAACACATAATAAGCAAGGGGAGGTAAGTAAGAGCAAGATCACTTAAACTTCCTAAGACACCTATCTTAGATTAAAGGCAAAGGCAATTCGTGAGTGAAAAGCTAGTGATGGATTAAGATGACACCATTATTAGTGAATTTGTCCTAGTGAGTGTCTATATACAACAAATGTGGAGTTGTGATTGTTTCGACTCCTAGATGCAAAAAGAAATAACGATCCAAAGAAACAATCCAAATGATCTCCTTGATTCAATTTTTGCTCGATCATGAATGTCAAAGACATATATTAGATTATATACCTTGACAATTTATGTGAGAGTTTATGCATGATTTTGAAAGATAATGTTTTTAGGATTAGTCAACAATGCAAGGAAAATGATTTTCATGTGATTCCTAGATTGTGAGAATAAATTTTAAAGAAAATTGATTGAGTTTTACAAAAAGGTTTATGCAAAGAAAATAAATCTTCTCAATCTTTAGTTTTGTGTGAAATAGATTCCTAGACTCAGAAAAGATGAAATGGAAGAAAAATAAATTTTATACAAGTATAAATTTGTATTAATTCAATATAATTTAGTCAACTTGTTCCATCATTCCTAATCCTAAACGCAAGTGGTTGAATAATTCACGCTTAAGGGGTTTTGTGAATATATCCGCAATGTTGTCTTCCGATGCAACCTTTTCTATAGATATATTTCCTTTTTGTACATTATCCCTAAGAAAATGGTGACGTATTTCTATGTGTTTAGTCCTAGAGTGTTGCACCGGATTTTTACTTAAATCTATCGCACCTTTGTTATCGAACATAATAGGGACATTTTCTAACCTAATGCCATAGTCTACGAGAGCTTGTTTCATCCATAGTGCTTGTTGACATGCCTTTCCGGCGCTTACGTATTCGGCTTCGGTGGTAGAAATAGCAAGAGCGGTTTGCTTCTTCGAAAACCAAGACGTTAGACAACATCCCATAAACGTGCAAATATCGCTAGTGCTCTTTCTATCTACGTAGTATCCCGCATGATCCGAATCCGCATAGACGATGGTTTCTATGCCGGATCCCTTAGGATACCATAATCCTAAGTGTATAGTGCCTTTAACGTATCGGAAGATACGCTTAACCGCTTCTAGGTGAGAGGTTTTGGGATCGTCTTGAAAACGGGCACAAAGGCAGACACTAAACATGATGTCGGGTCTACTTGCCGTCAAGTATAGTAAACTACCTATCATTCCTCTATACTTGGTGTTATCTACGGACTCACCTTCATCGTCCTTTGTGAGCTTTACTTCCGTAGACATGGGAGTTTTCATGGGTTTTGAGTCTTCTAGGCCAAATTTCTTAAGCATTTCCTTAATGTACTTAGATTGGTTAAAAAATATTCCACTTCTAATTGTTTTATTTGTAATCCTAGGAAGAAGTTTAGTTCACCCATCATACTCATCTCAAACTCATCATGCATGATTTTGGCAAATTCATCACATATGTCTTGACAAGTAGATCCAAATATAATGTCATCAACATATATTTAGACAATGATGAGATTTGGGTCTTTCCTTTTTGTGAAAAGAGTGTTATCTACCATTCCCATAGAATAATTATGTTTAATAAGGAAAGCTTTTAATCGATCATACCAAGCTTTGGGAGCTTGTTTGAGTCCATACAAAGCTTTTTTTAACTTATAAACATAATCAGGTTTTGCGAAGTCAATGAATCCTGGAGGTTGTGCCACATATACCTCCTCATTGATAAAACCGTTAAGGAATGCACTTTTCACGTCCATTTGGAATAACTTAAAATCTAGGGCGCAAGCATAGGCAAGTAATATCCTAATTGATTCTAGTCTAGCTACGGGGGCATAAGTTTCTCCATAATCAATTCCTTCTTGTTGATTATAACCTTGGGCAACTAACCTAGCTTTATTTCTAGTAACTACTCCATTCTCATCTAACTTATTCCTATATACCCATTTGGTTCCTATGATGGTCATATTCTTTGGATTTGGGACTAATTCCCAAACATCATTTGCCTTAAATTGATTTAATTCTTCTTGCATAGCTATAACCCAACTTTCATCTTTTAAAGCCTCGTTAATATTCTTAGGTTCTATTGCTGAGAGGAAACAAAAGAAATTGTTTTTATCTTGGGCTTGTGACCTAAGGGTTCTTTGGTTAAGATGTCCTATTATATTATCTAATGGATGCGATCTAGATTCTTTAATATTAACAGTTTCGTTGTTTTCTAATTGAATGTCTTCATTATCATTTCCTATGGGTTTTGTTTTACTAATCTCAATAGCTTCATCTTCGATTAAATCATCATCTTCTAAAGGTAATGTTTTAGGAGGTGGTGGTGTTTCATCAAATGTTACATTTAGTGATTCCTCTACTTTCATGGAGTGTTTGTTAAGTATTATATATGCTTTGCTATTTTGTGAGTATCCTAAAAATATTCCTTCATATGATTTTGGATCAAACTTAGTGAGGTAATCCTTAGTGTTTAGAATATAACATTTACTTCCAAATACCCTAAAGTAGCTTAAGTTTGGTTTTCTACCTCTTAATAACTCATAAGGAGTTTTTCCTAGAATTCTCCTAATTGATACCCTATTTAAAATATAAGTTGATGTATCTACGGCGTGACACCAAAATTTTTGTGGGATGGATTGTTCATTTAACATAGTTCTACTCATTTCTTGTAGTGACCTATTTTTTCTTTCTACTACGCCATTTGATTGAGGAGTACGAGGAGCGGAGAAATTGTGAGATATTCCATTTAACTCACAGTATTTTCCGAATTGTATCTCGTTATCAAATTCCCTACCATGGTCCGTCCTAATGGCAACTATTGAGCATCCTAATTTGTTTTGAATCATTTTACTAAATATTTCGAATTTTTCAAAGGCTTGAGTTTTGTCACTTAAAAAACTAGTCCATGTGTATCGTGAGTAGTCATCTACTATTACTAAGGTATATTTGTTTCCTCCATAGCTCCGCACAGCGGATGGACCAAAAAGATCCATATGTAATAATTCTAGGCACCTAGTAGTGGATACTATATTCTTAGCTTTGTGACTAGCATGAGCTTGTTTTCCAATTTTACATGCATCACAAAAATGCTTATCATATTTTAGATTAGGCAAATTTTTAACTAATTCCTTAGAGTCCAAAGATTGTATTTGTTGCATGTTAGCATGTCCTAATCTCCTATGCTCCAATGTAGAGTTTTCATCTAGGGTCGTTAGGCATATCCTATCCTCAGGTTTGTTTCCTAGTTTCATAACATATATGCCACCTTTCCTAATTCCTCTACCTATAATTTTTCCATTCTTAACTATTTCGCTATCCTCTTCGGTAAATGTGACTCTACATTTATTATCACATATTTGTCCTACACTAAACAAGTTATATGTTAATTTATCTACATGCTCTACATTTTCAATAGTAAGTGAGTCTTGAGAAATCGTACCTTTGCCAATGATTTTTCCACGTAAGTCACTACCGAAAATAACATTACCTCCATTGTATGCCTTGTATGTAGAGAATAGCTTGCGGTTCCCCGTCATGTGCCTCGAACATCCGCTATCTTTGATCCATTCGTCAGGTTCCAAGTCAATTCCTAAACATATTTCGTCGGTTTCTTTTGCCATAAAACACTTTTCGTCTCTTGGCTTTTCAACTTCTTCTTTGTCACTATCACTCCATGTTCCACTAACAAAAGCGCCTTGATTTTCATAACCCGGTGGCTTTAGACATTCGCCAATGAGATGATTTGGACTTCCACATCTAAAGCACTTTCTTTTCCCATAGTTGTCACTTCTATTTCTTTGGAACGCTTTTCTTTCATCTCGTGATGATCTAGTGAATCTTCCTCGTCTCTTGAAGAACTTCTTGAATTCTCTTACGGCCATTGCATATTCTTCGTCTTCACTTTCGTCACTTGAATCATCATCATCACTAGGTTCCTTTTTGGCTTTTAGAGCAATGGATTTGGTTTGTTCTTTCTTGACTTTGACCGTTTCCGAATCTCTTCTTATGATTTCTTCATGAACCTTCAAGTTGCCAATTAGTTCATCTAGTGATAACGTCATCAAGTTCTTTGATTCTTCAATTGCCGTGACCTTAGCTCGCCATTTTGGATGCAATGCCCTAAGAAATTTCCTGACACAATTTTTACTAGAAAATGTCTCATCAAGTGCTTTTAAACTTGTGATAATAGTGTTAAACTTAGCAAAAGCATTATCAATTGATTCCTCTTCCGGAATCGTAAATTGTTCATATTGTTGTACAAGAAGATCTATTTTATTATCTTTGACTTGGCTATTACCTTGGTGAGTAATTAGTAAGGAATCCCAAATTTCTTTGGCGGTTTTACACATAAAAATTCTTTCATATTCTTTGCGTGGTAACGCATTATAAATGACCATTTTAGCCTCATTATTTTTTGCTAATTTCTTTTTCAAATCATCATTTTGTTCTTCGAAAGAAACGATTTCATTCATTTTAGTTTCAACATTATATTGAATAGGAGGAAAATCATCAAAGGTAATAATATGCCAAAGATCAAGATCTTTTGATTTCACATACGTTTCGAATCTATTTTTCCAATATAAAAATCCATCACTTTCAAATAGTGGTGGTCTTTGCATAGATTGCCCTTCTAAATATTTTTCCGATTCCATAGATCGTTACAAGTTTTAAAATACAATATATTTTAAAAATCTTGCTAGACGTGACTCTTGATACCAATTGTGGAAAACTAGAAGGGGGGTTGAATAGTTTTACGTCTTTTTATTTGTTGTAAAAGATAGTTTTAGTGTTTTCTTAGCCTTTTAGAAAACTTAGATTCGATAATATGTGATCTCAAGTCTTGTACAATATGAACAACAATCAATAAGTAATGTATAACAATAATAAGTAATGAAATAAGTAAGAGATGGAAAGATCGAACCGCGAGACAAGAGATTTATAGTGGTTCGGCTACAAGGACACCTTCCTTGCCCTACTCCACTCCCCGAGCACCTAACTCGAGAGTTTTCTTCACTATATCAACAAGCTCCCTTATGGCGGAGAAAACCTTACACACCAATTTACACACCAATATACACACCAATTTACACACCAATATTCACACCACAACTTCTTCACACCTAAGTCACAACTTCTACACACCTTCTTCTACTTCACAACTAACTACTCCACACCTATCTTCTTCACACCAATCTAGTTCCTAACTTTTCTTCTTCACACCAAGCTACTAACTAATCACACAAAACTATATGTCTAGCTCAACTATCTACAAACAAATATTCACAACAATCTTCACTAAGAATATGTAAATGATCTTGATGATGCACCAACAACTTGGATGTGGAGATCACAACAAGTTGTAATACTTCTTGTCTTGGGGGATAGAAGTATTCTTCTCTTGCACTTGAGGGGATGAAGATTGAATCACTTTGAAACAAAGAATTATACACTTATGATCAAAGGATAAGAGAATAGAGAAATGGATCTAGATCAGAAAGTTTAGAAGTGCAAAAGGTGAGAAAATTCTGAGGAGTGAACCAGTATTTATAGGGGAGAAAAATACTGTTCTGGAGCGTGGCCGGTCCCCTTAATTAGTGGCCGGTCCCCTTAATGATTAAGGGGGCCGCCTAAGGAATTAAGGGGGCCGCCCCTTCAGAACGTTGGTTTTTCTTGTCTTTTAGTGGGGAATATTTTTCTGGATAGAATTTGCCATTTTTGGTTGAAAATTTGAAATCATATATTTATAATGAATTAAACATATTCTTTTAATTCCAAAAGTAATTTTGTAAAAGATATAAGATGTTTAATACATTTTATAAAAATTCAAGTGATTAGAAAATTTTACTTTGATCATGAAATGTAATAAACCCTTTGTTTATTCAAACCTTAAGTGATATGGAATCAAAGACAAATATTAAGCACTAAAAACTTGTTTACGTCATAAGTTTTAGATTAATGAGTTTATGCTTTGTAATCATCAAAACATAGAGACATTGTTAATTATGCTAACAATGTTTTAAGACATTATTTATGTCAACAAACATATTTGTCTATGTCGTCAAAAGTCAAGTGAATTTCATTATGAAATGCGTCTCTTCCACTTTCTAGCAAGTGAAGAACACAAAGAAGATAGTCAAGCTTTAAGTGTTGTCATGCAATCACCACCTCATTTCACATATCCACTCTCGGTCGTCAACCATACTTTACCACCGTTCACCACATTGTTAAAACAAATGAAAAACGTCATTGAAACATCACTTGCATTATAAAACATTTTTAAGCATCAAAATGAGTCAAGTTAACCGCACCTCCACATTGTTTTCATATAGGCACACACTAGAACATACACATTACAATAGTCGTTTACTTAGACTAAAATGTGAAATTTTGATTTTCTAGGAATCATCATGCCTCCTCTAACTCACTACGACCACAAGGACACCATCAAGTACCTAACCAAACACTACAAAACCAAAGGTCTTACTCAAACTCAAATCATTGTTTTCAAAGCCTTAGAAAAATGATATGTCCATAAGGGTAGAACCATTGATCCATCCTCCTTAGAAGGTACAAACCTCTACACGGAACTTGCCACAATCAACTTTGAGTGTCTCTTAGAAATCAATGAGCCTATTTGTTCTAGGTTCATTTTAGAATTCTATGCATCCGTCATCCTCTCCAAGGATGAGTATGGTCGCATGTCTATTAACTTTAGGGCTAGTAGTCATCAATACTCCTTCACTCTCGAGGAGTTTGCATCCGTCATCCCAAACCGTGGTACTTGCATCTACTCCGACTTGCACTTCCTCTTTAACCGCATCCATCCCTATGATACCCCTCTTGTGTCCAAAGATGAACTTCGTGACCACCTCTTCATTAGGACCACCAACACTAGGAGAACTAGAACCGGAAATGAGGTCATCAAGGACCCATATGGAATGGAATTCAATGAACTCAAGCCCCAATTCAAGAAATGGGAAGAACTCTGATGAGGCGAAAAATGATCCGTTTTTAGGGGGTCATTTAAGCCCGAATCCGACTTTATTTGATCAAATATTGCCCTAAATCGTTCCTTTTGTGATTTTAGGTGTTTGGAGAGTGAATTCTGGAAAAGAAGCTATTTTGGACGTTTTTGGAGCATAAAAGTGAAGAAAACGGCAAAGTACCAAATTTCCATGCTGAAAATACAAGGTGACGGTGTCAAGACCACCATCTTGACGGCGTCAGACATGTGGAATTAAACATCGAAGGTGGTGACGGCGTCAGAAGGATTCGTGACGGCGTCAAAGTGGCAAAATTAATATACCGTGGGTGGTGACGGCGTCACATAGTCCGTCATAAGTGGATCAAGGCCGTCCGAGGAAGTATATGGCGGCGAGGTGACGGCGTCAGAAGTTACTCTTGACGCCGTCAGACTGTTTTTCCTATATATAGTTTTCTAGTTTTTTCATTAAAAGAAGAGAAGTTTTGGTGAAACGCTAAAGACGATTTTGGTGCCTCTTTTACAGGTTTTTCAAGGGTTCCAAACCCTTGAGACCTTGCATTGTAATTGAGATAAGTGTACTTTCAATTCAATCAATATGTCTATGTGTTGGTTGTTTATCTCTTATTCTTGTCTCAATTCTACTATGCTAGGCTAGATCTCTCTTGTGTTTGCTTAGATCTAATGAAACCTAGATGTTGATTATGTGTTGATTACTTGTCCATTCTTGTTTTGAATGAATGATTTTATATGTTAGGCTTAAGAAAACTGGCAGATCTCCAAATGGTAACATGCTTGAACGTCTTAAGAAACATGAACCGAGGCGTACTAGGTCTTTATTGGTTGTATTTAATGCATGAGCCACTGTTTACAATCCCTATAGTTGTGCTGGGTCATGGTGTAGGAGGAGATAAGAGCTCATAGAGTTGGGGAGTTATGTATGCCACCCCACGAATGGTATTAAGGAATACAATCCGTCATTCATACAAGTGTAACAAGTAATTAACATGTAAAAGATATCTAGGGAGTAATGAAGTCTAAGTAAACACAATTTCTCCAACCACTGCTCACAACCTTAGTATAATTTAGTTTATTTTCATTTTTATTATTTTATTTTGATTGCATCTTAGCTTTGGGTTAGTTGATTAGCAACTAATTCCGCCCACTCCTTCAAAACCAGAGATTTTACTTGCTTTCATAAAAATATAAAAATACAAAAATAATCATCTTTCACCTCTAGAACTATTAATTAGGTTTTCTAATCCTAGCGACACTATTCTTAAGCTGAACGATCAATCCCCCGGTACTTGTCACTATACTATACTACAACGATCAGGTACACTGCCTGGTGGGGGTTGTAAGCTTCTCGAGATCCCTCGAGAGGTAAAGCAAGGTGCGATTCCCACGCATCAAACTCCTTAGAGCCAATGTAATTAGCACCATAGGAAACCGGGATCACATCAATGTTTGCCTTTGCTACATGCTCTACTCCTTGTCCGTTAGGCAACCCTTCAATCTTGCCTACTACATGACCAAGAGAATGGCCGACATTCCCGTGCAAGGCACAACGTCTATGCCATATGGAATGCTCTTGACTCGTCTCTTTAGGTTCATCTCTCCCATTCCACCAACTCTAAACGGTCTTTGCCTTGACTACTTTCTCATTCCACACACCTTTGTCCCAAAAAGTGATAAGAGAGTGTACAAAGCCCAAGGAAAACGTCCACATCCTCCTCATCATCTTCCTCAATGAGTGAAGATGACTCTTTGCCAAACTCTAGGCTCCCACCTCTCGAATACCTATCCCAACTTCCGGATATTCCAAATGAGTCGGCGGAGTTCAAGCAAACAAAGGGGATGTTTAAGAATCTTGGAAGATTCCTTGGAAAGCTCAAGAACAAGATTGACCGTCAATGAGTGCGGGTGTGTAGGAGTGTTTGGCACTAGGTGCTATTTGAACAATTTGGTCGTTTAAACAATGTTTGTGATGTATTTGTGTGTTAGTACAATGTTCGATACTATTTGGAACATGTTTTATCTAACAATGATGCAGGTAGACAACTTTTGGCAAGTTGTCAAATTTTCATGTTTATGAAATTTTCACTAAGTATAGTGAAGTTCTCGACCTCAAGGTCAAAGTCCTATGGTATGTGTGTTTACATGTCCAATTTTTGCATTACCTAACCAGATATGCATTATCTTTTTGATTTTAGGAGTTTTCGAAAAATTTGAAAAACGTCTCGCGGGTCAAAAATGCGGACTGCCAAGTTTTTCAGGTCTGACGGATCTGGCAGCACCCATAAATGGGTTCCGCCAGTGTATTTACTGGGCAACCCAGAAATGGCCCAACGGACCAGACGGAACCCACAACAGGGTTCCGCCTGTGTATCGCGAGGGTTCCGCCAGTCACCTGCAGAAAATTTTTGTCATTTTTCTTAAGTTCAAAACTTGTAAAGTGTCTGATGAGTGTCTAAATACTCATCATTTTATACCAATCTGAGCTGCCAAAACATACAAAAACATTCAAATGTGCATCAAAATACTTAAAATATCTTAGAAGTGTGTTTTATATGTTTCAAATGCAAAACAAGCAAAAACAGATGAAAAACGTACAAAATTTGCATAATTGGCAGTTTCAGTCCCTCAAGTTTCATAAATTGGCAAAACTAGTCCCTGGTCATTTAAAACTTGTTCAAATGTCATAAAAGGTCCTTGGGATTCATAAGTTGTAAGGAAAAGTCCTTTGAAGTTAAAATTCACAAAGTTACAACTTTGGTCCCTCAAGTTTGAAAAGTGTCAAAATTAGTCCCTAAGGTTTTAAAAATAAGAAAATAATCAAAATAAACCTTATACTATTCTTAAATGACATAATTGGTCCTTTATGTTAACTGTTTGATATTTACAGGTTTAGCCCTTCAAAATCAGAAAATTACATAAAAGGTCCCTGAAGTTTGGTGAATTTACAGAAAAGGTCCCCGGATATAAAAAATGGAAATTATCAAAAGTGACCCTTGTACTATTCATGAATGATCAATATTGCCCTTTTGATAACTATGGGAAAGTCACATTTTCAATCCCTATAATTTTCCATAATTACATTTTTGGTCCTTGTGTTTTATTACAAATAAACCAAACGGATCCTAATGTTATTATAAACCAAACCCAACATACACCAAGCCCACCCTACTTCTTTTGGCCCAAAAATAATACCAGCCCACTCCAGGGTCAACACCCGGTCAACAAAACCAAAACCACCACTTCACCCTTTTCCCTCCATTACCACCTCTCCACCGCTGCTACCAATACCACCCACCACCTGTCCACCACCTCATCACCTACTCTTCCCACTTGTCTCCTCCACCTCCACAACTGTCCAAAACCCCTAAAAACCTCACCACGCAATCTACAGTACCTAAAACTGACACTTTGACAAATTGGCGCCAAAAAGCTAATTTGAACGGTGGTGATTGATTTGACTATTTCAATGGCTCAGATTTGGTGGGATAGACTCAGAAGCATGTGGGAAACCTCAAAAGTCTCTATAAAGAAGGAATGAAGCAGTAGTGAAGTATAATTAGTTTAGTCTTAGCTTAATGTAATCGTAGGTAGTGTAGAATAATTTCTAGTTGTTATTTTCAGTTTCAAACACTTGTATTCAGTTCTTTTGATGTAATTCAAACTTTATCTTAGTTTAATTTCAAGTTTCAGTTGATATCTCAGATTATGCATTTCCATTAAAGTTCAAAAATCTCAAAAACTTAATTGTTATTTTTAGTTGTTGTTAAGGTAGTTTATAAGCTCATATAAGCTCTGACACAGATTAAATAAGTTTTAGAAAACCTTTATTATCTGTTTGGATCACAAAAGAAAAATAATTAAAAATTAGATAAAAATAGTAAGAAAATATAAAAATCAAGTCACAAGCAGCTTGGAGTTATGGAGCAAGTTAATTCTGATTGGATCATGGTTTAGAGTCCTATGGGGGACACTAGGTTATGATTTGGTTCATGGTTCTTTGTTTCTCAGCTCCAACTCAATTGTAAGTCACATTTGTAATTTTATTGTTTCATTAGAGAGTAGCTTATAATCTGTTTTTACATGTTCATTTAAGTTCATTATATCATATTAGAACCTTAGTAATCAGTTTCATTGGCAGATTCATTGAAACCTTTGATAATCACTTGACAAGTGAAGTTTAAAGGGGTGTTTGGATAAGCTGTGTTCCCTGCATTACAAGGGTTGCTTGTTGTTATTTCCGGTTCAATTAGTTTACTTAGGTCCTAAATAGAATAGGTCCTAAATAGAATAGTCAAAATCATCATTGATCAACCCTCACAGTTAACTGTGAGGGATTTGTGATCCACAAAACCATCAATTTAGCTTGTTAGTTGTAGGTTTATGTTAATTTAGCTTCATCATAGCTTATTAAAACTATATTAATAAGTAGGGATCACTAGAAATCCAAAATAGTCAAACTAAGTAGTTTAGATTAAAAAGTCAAATTGCTTCTCTCAGATTTTCTCAAATCTTCAAGGATTTGTTTAGAATTTAGGAGAATGTTTTAGGAGCTGAAACTTGTTCCTAGTTATAGTCTACCATCTCATCTTTTGAATTCCACATAGCTTATATTTTAGCAAATTTTCCTCTGGGCCCCACAGACCCTCAAAGTCACTTGCAGGGCAAAAGGTTCCCCTGTGCACCAGATACACAGCCATCACCACCACTTTGGTGGTGATTTGTGGCCACCTCAGTGGGCCCCAGACCTCCAACTTAGTTCCTTACAACCCCCCTCCTAGTAGACTCTTAGGGTTGACCACTAGTTTGACCTAGCACCCAGTGGATCCCACTTAGTTTTGGCCTTGATCTTTGTCCCAAATCTGTCTCAGATTCACAATAAGCAAAGTGCTTATTTGTGTTTTGTGGCTTATTCAGGCTGCTTATTCAGTTGAAATTTGTTTATCGTTGTTCAACTAACTCAGAATAACAAACTTTAACTATTATGGGTCCCACATAAGCTCAGTAGAGCTTATTTGCTTAGTTGGTCAACTTTGGTCAACTATTTAGGTCATTAGCTTATAATTAGCTTATTATTAAGCTATAAAATAGTTGTCTTTATTAAAGTTGTCTATTTTTAGATATAATATAGTATTGTAAAAGAAAATTCAAGAAAAAAACAACATAAAAATAAGTGATAGTTTCTATTTAATTTAATTTAATTTTAATTTTCATTTTCAGATTTTTATTAAGTAATTTGTAATTTTATATTTTTATTAATTTCCTTTTAGGTTAAAGTATTTTTAATAATTTTCTCAGATTTTTATTTTGTCTTTTAGTATTAATTAGAATTAATAATAGTTTTATTAGTAATTAATTAATAAATAAGTTTTAAATAGCATAATTAATTTTTATAAAGCAACGCCTAGTTTTTATATTTTTTATAGCTTTTATAAGTCATAAAATAGTTTTATAAATTTTTCCATAATTTTCTAAGTTGATTTAGTATTATTTGTAATTTAAAATAGTTTAATTAGTATAATTAATATAAATAGTTTTTAATTAATAAAAAGCTTATAAAAAGACAAAAATATTTATTTTTATTTTTTATACTTTCTTCAAGTTCATTTTTAAGTTTAGAAATTATTTTTACAAATTTTTAGTTTAATTTGTAGTATTTATAATTTTTAGTTTGATTTAAATTAGTTTTAATTAATTAGTTAAATAGTTTTTAATTAAATAATTAATAATAAATAATAAATAATAAAATAATCTAAAAAATAGTTTTCTTTTTAAATTTAATTTTATTTTAAGTTTAAGTTTATAGGATTTTCATTTTTAACCCATGTAGTTTATTTTTCTTAAAACTCACCTTTTTCTCAGTACGCAATCGCGTCTGATTTTAATTTGGTGTACGTTTTAACGTTTTAGATACCTAGCTTTCACGTAATTATTATAATAGTTTATTTAAGTTATAAAACCCTAGTTAAACACACACACACACACACTTATAACCTTTCCTGTTCATATTCACTCGATCACAAATTCGTTTATAATAAAACATCGCACACCTCGTTGGGACATTACGACCCGAGAAAACACTGTATTTCACGGAAGCATTTGCCTCAGCTGTTTGACTATTATACTTGACCATTCACAAGTGGTTGACCAATAATTATCTGACCGTTTGAGGCGAATCAAAATTTGGCGCCGCTGCCGGGGAGGTTGTGCGCTTATTTTAAACGATTTTGCGTATTAGTGATTCTGGATATACATCCATTGTATATTTACCATCTTTTATCCATATTTTTATAAAACAAAACACAAAAATATTCACCTTTACACCCCTACCTATTTGATTCTTCATTTCTCATCCCCTAAACCCTTTGATTCTTTCTATGTCTTATTCTCACCTTCTTGTTTGTCAATGGTGTGGTTGTCCTTATAATGGTGGTAATTGCCCCAGTTGTGGCAGGGTAGAGTCAGGAAACGGGTCTGTCTATAACCAGAATCCCTATTCCTACCCTGACATGACTGATTCATTTCACCAGCTTCCATACCATGAGACTCGGCAGTTCAACTGTTGTGAGTACTGTGGAGGTCCACACTTTAGTTCTGATTGTCAAACAAGGAATCCATTTCCTTGTAACAATTACGACTATCCATTTCAAGACCCACCTCCACAGTGCCAAAAGATTCAAGCAACTCCTCATATCCAGCAAGACCCTTGTCTTGAGGTTCTTGAGATAATCAAAGATATTAAGGAGGAGTTGGCTAATATTTCGCTTCGCCATGAGCCAAGTTCTTCTTGTGAGAATTGTGGAGGCCCTCACTACAGCTCTGATTGTCAAACTAGGAATCAGTTTGTCTATGAACAGGTTCCTTGTAACAATCATGAATTTGGTTTTAACCAGCCTTCACAGTACATAAACCCTCAACCACTTCCTCAGGACGAGTTAGCTAAAGCTGAATTGATAAAAATGATTTTGCCTCAAAGTCAAGTCAACAAAACCATTCAAGATGGAATAAACAGTCTTAAGGATCAGATTCTTAGGAAACAAAAACCTCTTGTTAACTCATTACATCTTGAGGATGAAAGTGATGAGGATGAACCAATTGAAGAAGAAAACTCAAAGGACCCTTCAGATATCTTGATAATAGGGGACAAGCAATTTAAAGTAACTCCTCTTAAGGAAATAAATGTCCTTGTTCCAATCCCAAAGATGTCTGAGGAACCTTTTGATTCAACTTCAGTTGAAGCTACGTCAGTAGAAATACAGGGAGAAAAGAATATAACTGAATCACCAGCAGTAGAAATAATGGAATGTGTAGACTCCATTACTGCTAGTCCTTCTCAACTCCCTGAGTCTGCTGTTATCACACCCGAGGTTCCCACTCACTCTCTGAGCATGGGGGACGAGCATCTTGACACTATTCCTGCAAAGGAATCGGACGAATTCATAAAGTCTAGTGTTGAGAACCTTGTCTCAATCCCAAGAGAGTCACAGGGAATTCTTGATCATATGTGTGATATCCCTTCCCCTCTTGTCTTTCCAAATGATCATATTGAGATGTTCTCTGATTCTGATGAGAACTATTATTTATCTTGTGGAGACATAAGTTATGTGGGGGAATTACCTTCTGAGCTTGTCAACTCAGAAGAAGAGAATGAGGAAGAAATTATCCAAGACGAATATCTTCGTCTTACATTATTAAATGCTAATCTTCTCATTTCTAGAATCGAGGCTTTTAATGAAAAGCCTATTTCATCTCCTATCCCCGTCAAGGATAGTGAGATTTTGATCAATGATTCTATTCCGGAATTGCAAACGTTCCATTTTGATCAAACGGAAGAGAAGATAAGTGGTATCACCACTTCTCATTCTTATAATTCTCTTTCCGTTTATGAATCATTTACTATTGAGGAGTTCCCAAGTGAATTCACTCAAATCAATCCCGAATACGAATCATTCACTTTTGAGGAGTTCCCCGGTGAACTCACTCATATCATATCTCTACCAGAGTATGATACCTTTTATTTTGATCTAGACATACCCATAATATGTCTTGATCAAACGACCTTAAAAGAGGAGATTCATGAAACAATGAATTTTCCTATTGAGGAAGAAGAGTTAGTCATGATTTTCTTTCTTTTCTGTTGGAACCATAGTTTCACTATTTTATCAAGTCTTGGTCATTTGTAATAATAGGTTGCTTAAGTTATTATTTGTTTACATTTATGTTATTGTTTCTAGTTTACTAGGCTTAAGTCATATGATCCATGGGCCCTAAAAGCCCACGAAATGATGAGTGGAAGGAGAGGGTGTGTTGCCCTAGCTCCTTCCCTATAAATAGTAAGCTTAGGCCTCTTGTAAACTTGGTTGGTTATTTGAAAACATTAAGGAAACTCTTGCATTTCACTTTCTCAAATTTCTCATAATCATTCCACTCTCATTCTCATCTCATTTCTTACATAATCATACTTGTGTTTACAAAATGGTGACCTAACAAGTGGTATCATTCGCTAGAGGAAGGTGTAGTTCTTGTTTTTCATTGAGAAAATCATGTGTTGCAGTTCTGATAAAACCTTCGTAATCAGATTTCAAGAACTTGTCAATCAGCTGCGTAGAATCCTGGAATTCCTCAACTTGTTTAGTCAGTTTGGTAACCATGTCGGTGAGTTTGTTCACTTGCTCCTGAAGATCAACTTGTTGTTTTGGTTCATTGATCGAATGCTGTTTAGATGCGGTTTCAGATGGTGTGGGTGATGAGTGCTCTGGTGATGATTCGGACGAAGACTCGTTGTGAGAGTCTGAAGAAGACGCAGGAGGAGTTGGATCCTTTGGCGGAGAGTCTTGAGGAGGTGGAGGTTGTGCTGAGGAGGTCTGCTGAGATGATGACTTAAGAAACATGTTGGTGTCGAACGCGTTCTTCTCTTCATTTTCCTTTCGACGATGTTCCTCTGCTTCCTCTGCTTCTCGTGCAAGAAACTCTGGAGTAATAAGATATTCATGTTCCTGATCCGTAGCTAAGTTCTCTTGACCGCCAACATTCTCCTCTAAAGTAGCAGTCTCAGTCATGTGGACATCTTCTGTCTTGTCTGTATCCTTAACGTTGTCATCAGGTTGTGGAGCTGATTCTGACGTTGTTGGAGGAACCATACTGCTTGTAGCCCCTACATGTTCTGACTGATCGATAGGTGGTGGTGTTGGAGGGTGTGATAGAAGTCGGCTTTCAAGACTTGCTTTCCTCTGTTCTTTCCTAAGCTGCTTTTCTTCATCTCTAGTGTCGACAACTATACTCTTAAGTTTGCGTTTATCGACTAATGGTTCAACGATTGCTTCGTCTTCATCATCATTTGGCTCATTGATAGTGACTCCTTTTCTTCTCCTTGTCTCTTCTTCATAAGTTTCCAGACTTTGTTGTACTGCAATCTCTATTGCTGGAAATCCTTCATCAGGTGCTCTGTATCTCAGTTCATAGTCTGGTTCTTCTTCATCAGATTCAGTATCAAATTCGGACTCAGTGTCAGAAGGTGGAGGAGTAGGTTCATCCCGAATAAAGTACTCAGGAGTTGCCTTCTTCTTTGGTTTGGTAGCAGGTTTAGGTTTGGATGTAGGTTTAGGTGTGGTAGTAGTCTTGGGTTTTTCCTTTGTAGCAGACTTAGATCTTGTATGAGGTGATCCAGTGGTGCTCGTGGTACTCCCAGACTTTACACTTCCTTTGCTACGAGTCTTTATTGTTGCTTCTTCCAGTTCCCCTTTGTAAGCCAGATCATACAACTTGAAGTTTGCCCTTTTCTTAATGTTGTCATTCAGAAGGTATTCGGGAATCCTCATTCCTTTGATCTTGGTAGCGGAAGTGGTTGATTTGATGAATAAGGTGGGGAAGTCGTCCTCGAAGAGGTGCTTCGGCTCATTAGGATCAGCCATCCTCTTGATGAATTCTGGAGAACTTTTGCAGAGATGTTCAACGATAAGCTTGGTAAATCTTGTGAATGGTATCATAGTCTTCACACGGTCGGTCTGAATACTGTAGATGATATCATTCATGATAGGAACTGCAAAGTCAATTGGTGTCAAAGTCACCATTCCCCAGAATGTTTGCAGGTGTTCGAGCCTTGGATGTTCATGACCACTTTTCCTTCCAGATATAGATCTAACAACCAACAAACAGAATGTTCTCCAAGGCTGAGGGATATACTTGATATTGAATTTGGAAAGCTTGATTAGAGGTTCATCATCATCAACCTCATATCCTAATTCAATGAAGAAGTCAAGAAGTTCCAAGTCAGGTAGTATCGGAGCAAATTCGTTGTCAGTTTGTGGCATGAGAAGGGCTGTTCGAAGAACGTCATGATCTACAGAGTAATCTTGGCTATCTAAGGTAACAGTGAAAGACTCATTATCCAAGTTGGTCTGAGCAGTAAGCCAGAATTGATGAAGATAGAACAGTGGAACTGAAGTTGAGCAGGTGAGAAGTGGTTTGCATGGATGTGCCAGTAGGATATCTTTCACAATCTTGCATGATTTCTCTGTGATATTCAACTTGTTGAAATCGACTCTGGGATTGTTGTTGCCAATTGTGACATTGTAGTTCTCGGGAGTGATGTCATCCAAGGTGAGTAATGGAAGAGGTTGTTCTGCGACGTTATCAGTGTGTTCAGCCATGTTTTTCTGAAAAGTATCACCATAAATCAAACATCCAAATGTGTTATGAGTTAGCACAGTTTAGATATTGGATATAGATATCTACTTGAAACTATTAAGCACAAATGCGTCATTTAAGAATGAGTCAAATAATGCAAATGGCAAATAAGTATAACATGACAAGCACAATTCACATTACATCACATTACACAACACTTAATGAATCACACCAAGGTAACATTGATATAATACCAAACAATATTTCGAAAAAAAAATGCATCATGGACCTTTTATCGAGATTTCTTATTTTTCGAAAAAAATTTGATATTATCGAGAAAAATCAATTCTGTTAACAGCTTATCGAGAAACTGGTGTTATCGAGAAAGTTTAATATATAGAATGATTTTGATAAATGACACATTATCGAGAAAGTGTCATCTTGTGAAACATTATAGAGAAACTTTATCGAGAAAACATTAATATTTATCGAAAAACATTATCGAGAAATTGAAGATTTCGAAAAAATGGAGTTCCCAGAAAGATTTCGATAAAATGAAAAAATTTATCGAGAAAGTGATTTCTCGAAAAATTTCCTCAGAATATCGAGAAACTTTCTTATATCGAGAAACCAATTTTATCGAGAACTTGAGTTTCTCGATAATTTTAGAAAGATTTCGATATTACACAGATTTCTCGAAAAACATTCTTATACAAGAACATAATCGATTTCGCATGAGATTACACCTTTGTATGCATTACAAATCATGTTACCACAGAGATTGGCCTGTCACAGATATTCTAATACAAGAGACTCGTATTTCTGTTTTATCGAGAAACATGTAGGAGTAGTAGGAGACAACCAAGCAAGATTGATAAGGCACCTAAGGGACCTAATAAGCAAATCCCACCACTAACATTAACCAAATAATCACAGAATCTTAACAACCCACTTCGACCCAATCTTTTTGAAATCGAGAACCACTCAAACATGTTAAAATGAGGTTAACTGATGAGGAATCATTAGAAACAAGTAAAGTGATAAATCCTCATCAAGAATTAACCACCATGACATGTAAACAACAATTTTCGAAGTCCTAGCCCTAGTTCTCGACATCACTAAATCGAGAGATCTAACCGTTGAAATTCAAATTAACCAAGATTCTATGTAAGATATATCCTAGTGAATCCATGGGAACTTACAATTCAAAGATCAAGGTCGTGGTATGCTTGTTTGATTATGGACCGTAGGTTAAAGAAAGGGTTTTAGGGGTTTTAGAAATTGTGATGGTTTGTTTGTACGGTTTGTTTGTTTATATTGTTTTGAAACTTTGAATTTTGTCCCTTTTAGTCCTTGGACTTTAAAACAAACAAACTAGTGTACTTAAAGTTTTTATAACCTTAAAGACATTGACAGTTTTGGTCCCTTAACTATAAGTACTTAAACTGGAACCCTAAAGTACCTAGCAAGTCTAAAGATATTGAGATGTGCATTTGTAAAGGTAACTAATGAAGATTTAAACCATATGAGACAAGGTGTTGTGAAATGAACCATCCGCACACACACCGAACCGAAAGCTTATGAGAAATATGCAAGTATACCTATTTTTAAAAAATTGGTGAAAAAAATTTACGCGTGACTCCCCCTCAACACTTGTAAAGTAAGAACAAGGTGTTGAATGGAAGCGATATACTTGCATTTTTTTTTTTTTTTTTTTTTTTTTTTTTGAGAAATGAAAATAAAAATTGTGAAAAATCTTTTTGGGTTTTGATTAGTTTATAGTAAAGAAAGAAAGACAAATATTATACAGAGATAGTAGTGATGTTTGACAATCAGTGGTATTTTAAAAACTTTTCCAGATCCTCTGGTGTCAAACATCTCATACCAATCTGGTGAACTAGACTAGCAAACCTGGATGGTGCCAAGGATTTGGTAAGTAAGTCCGCCAATTGGTATTCAGTTCCAACGAAATAAAGTTCAACTGTACCCCTTTCCACATGCTCTTTGATGAAATGATAACGGAGATCGATGTGTTTGGATTTGCAATGATGCACAGTGTTGCAGGAGATAGCAATCGCACTCTTTGAGTCACAGTAGATAGGAATCTTATTGAATAGGTAGCCATAGTCTTTAAGTTGTGATCTCATCCAGATGACTTGAGCACAACAAGCCGACATGGCTACGTATTCAGATTCTGTAGATGATAAAGACGTGCAGTCCTGCTTCTTAGATTGCCATGACACAAGTTTGTCTCCAAGAAACTGTAATCCACCAGATGTACTTTTGCGTGTGTCTAAACATCCTGCATGATCAGCATCTGAAAAAGCAATTAGTTCAAAACCAGAATCCTTCGGATACCAGATCCCCAAGTTAATGGTTCCCTTTATGTATCGAAGGATTCTCTTGACCTCACTGAGGTGTTTTTCCGTTGGTCTGGACTGATAGCGAGAGCACATGTAGACAGCAAAAACTATATCAGGTCTACTAGCTGTGAGATACATGAGGGACCCAATCATACTTCGGTATTTGGTAGGGTCAACGGGAGTCCCATGTAAATCAGCATCTAGTTTTGTGGTATAGCCCATTGGCGTATTATAAGTATCACAAGTTATCATTCCATGTTTCTTTAAGATTTCAAGAGCATATTTGGACTGATTTATAAAAATTCCACGGGGTGATTGATGAACTTGTAGTCCTAAAAAGAACGAAAGTTCACCCATCATGGACATTTCAAAATTATCTTTCATTAATTTTGCAAACTCATTAGAATAACTTCTTTTTGTTGAGGCAAAAATGATGTCGTCGACATATATTTGAACAACAAGTAAGTCCTCCCCGTAGGTTTTTGTAAATAGTGTGGGATCCACCGATCCTTTAAAAAATTTATTGGCCAATAAGAAAGTGGACAGTTTGTCATACCACGCCCGTGGGGCTTGCTTGAGTCCGTAGAGAGCCTTTTTGAGTCGGTAGACATGATTAGGACGCTCAGGATCAACGAAGCCTTCAGGTTGACTGACATAAACTTCTTCACGGAGTTCTCCATTCAGAAATGCTGTTTTCACATCCATCTGGTAAACCACCATATTCCTATGAGCAGCATAAGCCAAAAAGATCCGAACAGCTTCATGTCGTGCCACTGGAGCAAAGGATTCAGCAAAGTCTAGACCTTCAAGTTGAGAGTATCCTTTCGCTACCAGGCGTGATTTGTTGCGGATGACAGTCCCTTCTGCGTCAAGCTTATTCTTCCATATCCATTTTAACCCGATGACAAAGACTCCGTCAGGTCTTTCAACTAATTCCCAGACTTCTAATCTTATGAATTGCTGAAATTCCTCTTGCATGGATTCAATCCAGTTGTCATAAGTCATTGCATCTTTAATGTTCTTGGGTTCTTCATGACAAACTGTGAGTGCGTAGATGCAAGTTTCTCCATCGGTGTGAAGTCGTTGTCTTGTCATAACAGGTGCATCTGGATGGCGAATAATATGAACTAGTGGATGGTCACGAGTCCATTTGTGTGTTGACGGGTGTAGTTGATACGTATCTCGCATGTTGGCAGGATCCAAGTTGCGTGTTGATGACTCAGCTATATCAGGAACTGTAGTAGCTGGTGCAAACGGATTAATGAACGCATCAGGATCATGCTCTGCGGATTGTGGAACTGATTGTGGTGTTGGATCTTCAGCTGGATGGCAGGGAGTAGAACCCGTTTGTTCTGCTGTAGATGGTGATTCAATTGAAGGACCGTCTCTCTCAACACTTGTAGAAGTTTGTGGAGGTGAGTCTGGTACTGGAATGTGTTCAGGTTGAGCAGCGGAATTTGGTGAGACCTCAGTAGGACGGTATTCAATCGTGTCATCAAATAGTGGAGCAAACAAGGTTTCTAATTCTTTGCGGTTAAGTGGTAAAGATTCAGCTGAAGATGCCGGAGAGTTAAGACGGTTAAATTCGGGTCCTAAGCTGTGTTGCTCAGAAGCCATCTGGGTGAGTTCATCGAAATTAGCGTGAATGGTTTCTTGAATTTCTCTTGTACGACGATTCCATATCCGAAAACCTTTGGAATTTTCACAATATCCAACGAACACTCCGATGTCAGCCTTAGCTTTGAGTTTACCTAAATCATCACGATCATTTTTCGGATAGCAAAGTGCTCCAAATACATGAAAGTAATCGATGTTCGGTTTCCTTTTGTGAACAATTTGATATGGTGTTTTGCGATGGCGTTTTGTGATCATGCAACGGTTTTGAGTATAGCATGCGGTTGAGACAGCTTCAGCCCATAAGTAATCAGGTAATTGAGCATTGATCAACATTGTTCTAGCAGCCTCCACTAACGTCCTGTTGCGTCTTTCAACCACACCATTCTGTTCTGGGCTTCTAGGTATAGACATTTGATGTTCAATTCCCACTTTCTCATAGTAAGACCGAAGTGTCTGATTCTTGAATTCAGTTCCATTGTCAGTTCTGACGATTCGTACTGTATTTCGAAGCTGAACTTGAATTTTGGTGAGAAAGGTGATGATCATTGACGGAGCTTGATCTTTACTTCGTAGAAAATAAACCCAAGTCCATCTGGAGAAGTCATCCACAATTACTAGTATGTAGCGTTTTCCGTTGATACTTTGAACACGCATCGGTCCACACAAATCCATATGTAGCAGTTGTAAGACATGATTCGTACTTTGCTCAGGTTTGGACGGAAAATGAGCACGAGTACTTTTTCCTTGTTCACAGGCTGGACATAAGTGATCTTTGGTGAAACGGAATCTTGGAAATCCATCGACAAGTTTAAAACGAGCAAGGTCAGTCATGGTTCTGAAATTCAAGTGTGAGAGACGTTTGTGCCATAACCAAGATTTAGTCGATTCAGCTTTGGAGAGAAGACATATCGGAGATTTTGCAATCATATCTGACATTGAGATTGTATAAAGATTGGAGCCGCGTGAGCCAGACATAAGATCGTTTCCTTGTAAGTCACGAACAAAGCAGGTTTTTTCACGAAATGCAACTTCTAGATCCCCATCACAGAATTGACCAACAGAGAAGAGGTTGTGTCCAAGGCCTTCCACATAGTAAACACGACTAATTTCAATGTTACCGCTGATGTAGTCACCATATCCCATTATAAGAGCGTAATGATCATTCCCGAATCTGACAGTTCCTATAAACTTTGAGACAAAGTTGTGTAGCAGTTTGAGATTGCCTGTCATATGTCGGGTGCATCCGCTATCAACAATCCAGAGAACAATCTGTACCACCTGCATCACCAGAAGAAGACACGGGTGGAACAGAAGTAAGGGAGGAACCCAAAGACAATGCGGGTTCCTGTTGGTTAGTAACACATGTATTCAGCAATTTAGGAATCCATTTAAAGTCTGGTTTGTGTTGTAACCAACGTTGCCAATTCCAACTAGTTTTTGCTTTCTTAATGTTAAATGCACTAGTCGTTGGCTCATTCCTAGATTTGTTCTCGGTACCTATGGGGGTAACTTCAGCTTCATTAGAAACCGTAGAAGACGGCTTTCCTAAGTTAGACTTAGAGGCATTAGTGGGCCTAGAGGGAATGCGTGTCCTACGTTTCTTATGACGATTTAGAAGAGAATTAGCTAAACATTTTGTATGATCACCAGATGATACGCTTTTACGACAAAACACACAGGATGCATTAATATTCAAAACATTCAAAGGTTCATCATTCGTTACATTTAGATTTTGATTACAATTTGCCAGATTAGAATCTAAATCAGATGCAACATGAGTTTTATTCAAAGTCCTAAGTTGGTCTTCTACTTCCTGAGCTTCTAGGTGTCCTCTCTTACGTTGCAAGATCCTATGCTTCTTTTTACTTTTTCGCTTGGGTCTGCTAACGCTAGAAGTGGAGACTAATCCTGTAGAAGTGGAGGTATCAACATTAGTGTTTTGAACAATCTTTCCTTTATCAGTTTTGTTTATTTGATACATTCCTGGTGCTATCACCGTGGTGTCAACCATTTTTCCTTTTTGAAGTAGCTTAACTTTCTCTTTCAAATCAATGATGATGTGATTTTTGTCCTGAATTTCAGACTCAAGTAAACCATTGCAATATTTGATGTCATCGCGGTTTTGTTGCCATTCGGCGTTTTCAATTTTTAAATCCGCAATTTCTTTTTCGTATTGGAAACATCGACCTTTTAAAGACTCGTTGTTTTTGCAAATCTGACAAGAGTTTGAAACATTTTGACTTTGAAACTTCAATTCCCTTTCAAGACTTTTAGCTTGACACCATTCAAGCCTTTGATTGAGTTGACAAATTTCTTTTGAAAATTGTTTTGTCACATCATCATTTTTAATTCTCAACTTTTCATTTTCCAGTTTAAGTGTCTCAATTTCCTCATTCAACAAGATATTATCAACACAATGATCATGCTTAAGCATAGAAGTACCAGAATTATAAAGATCATTCATGATAACAGACAAAATATCAGCACAGAGAACTTGTTCCAAGAGTCGATCAGCATCATTTTTGAAAACTTTAGTTTGTAGCTTTTGGACCAAAATCTCATTTTCAGCAGTATCAAAAACGTTTATCATATTTTTGACCTCCTTTTGAAGTTCCTGATCCCAACGTGTAGCACATAGACGAAGGTGTTGAACAATTGGTTTCATTTGTTTTTGAAAAATATCTCTCTTTTCTCGCTCGTAAGCGGATTGAAAAGTTTCAATTTTTATTTCTGAATTGCGTTCAATTGTTTCCTCCAAAATATCGATGTCTTCCATAAAGGTTTTGAAATAATTTAAGACACGACATTTTGGTAAACGTGTAAGTTCACCGGATGATGGTAAAGGACCATTTATTTGTGCTACAGGTGGGACAGGAGCTGCATTGTGAGATGAAACATATGACTCTTCGATAAACCATGATTTCTCAGGTAATTCCTTTTGAGTGACAAAAGATTTTGAAAGTGGAGGAGCTTTTGAATAGTCATATGGTGTCCAATATTGAACTTGACTCATTTTAGATCGACTCTCGTCTTCAAGTTCTTCTTACTCCTCCTGGAACTCAACAACAACCCTCAGCTACTGGTGAAGGTCAAACCGAAGATGAAGAAATGTTCATGGAACAAACTGATGACTTCCAAGATCAACTTGACACCGATTATCGTGCTCCACCTACTCATGATTCTCATGCTGGTCCATCATCATCGCATCGCTACTTCTTTACATCCGACGACTGATTGTTCAAGAAAGAGTGGAAGATCTTCAGCTTGGCGTGGAAAGTTACCAACAGAAGATCAATTTGACAAAGCCACAATTCTACTTTGATGGTCTCTACGACACACCACAGTTTACTCTCATCCAAGAACCGTTTGGTTTCACATACATCAACAGCAAAAAGCTACAAAGCTTCATGAGGTTTGATGAGGTACATAAATTCTGTGATGTTACACTCAAGTTTGTTCGTGATGGGCTTGTCAAAAGGTTGAATGATGATCGACGTAAGATAGCTAAGGGGGAACAACCTAGATGGAAATCCAGCTCCAGAAGACAAGTTCGTAACTTTGTCTTAAAGATTGAAGAACGGTTATTTCGACGGGAACAGATCAGACGACTGGAAAGCTACATCGGTGCCAGACCATCGTTTCCTGTCAGAAACTTCGAAAGACCTGAACCTCAGTTCACTAACTTCAATGCTCCACTTCCAGACGAAGAATAACTTGGTACATTTGATCATATTTTTTCAATATCAATTGTTTCATTGATTGAATCATTTTTTTTTATTATGGTTTGTGCACACATAACAGTGTACAACCCGTGCTTGTATAGAAAGGACCCTGAGGTACGCTTCAGTGCCTCAATCCTAAACATAAGGAGCGAAGGCTTCTTACTTTTGAGTAGAATTAATCAAACATTTATGATTTTTTCATAATTCTGCTCAAAAGGACAAGTATTTCACCTCAATAAGACCTAATCACTTGTTGAGGGGGAGCACTTGTCAAAACAAAATACTTTGCTCAAAATCAAAAGTTCTTGATGTATCTCCCCATAAGACTCAAAAGGCATATTTTAATCTAAATAGTTTGTCAAAAACACCATTTTATATGCTATTTTTGAGGGGGAGAAAATGTAAAAGTGATTAAAATATACGAAGTCAAAGCTTTAAGTTGTATCATGTGCGAGCTAGACTCAGTATTAACCCAGGAATTGACGAGATAATACAAGTTAGTAACATCGAAAGGACTTATCCTCGACGGGTAATAACATCAAGTTAGTTACTAGAGCTAGCTGTCACCTAAAAGCTGACAATGCATCTCTTTAACTAACCACGTAAGCGTGTCTCGAAAAGGATATGTCTTAGTAGAAAAGTACCGTCTCGAGAAACTTTCTGTGGACTTGATCAGGCCGGGTAATAACTTCAAGCTAGTCTAACTAGTGATGTAAGCGTGTCTCGAATCGGTCCTGTTCACAGAAAGTGGATCAATTCAAAAGTGTTTGCTCCTCCCGCATGTGCAAATTTACTTAATACTTATGAGCACATGTGCAGGGGGAGCCCTTCAAAAGTGTACGCAAAACTCTCAAAGTGTTAACCAAAATATTTGATTATCACAAACACTTTGAGAGATTTTCAATCAAAGGTTTCTTGGCTACTGTCGGAGTTATAAGGTGATTAAGATAGGAATATCCGTCCTATGATCCGCCAGAGCCGGAGGGATCTACCCAAGGACATCTCCCATAGTTAGAATTAGAAGTCCTTAGGTATGATACGAAAAAAGGAGTAAAGAATGTAAAGGAGAAAGAAGGGGTTGAAGAATGAAAAAGAAAAGTAATGAAAAGGGTGAAAAGAAATAGCCCTCCATATGTTCAACCTTAGGGCAGACACCGGGTTCAATACGTATGCTACTGGTTGTTGCAAAAGACAACACCGGTATTGAAGACAAAGTCGTCATGGACCCAGTGACGCAATGCACTAAACCTTCTTAACCACTCAAGTTCTCTTAAAAGGATTTGTTTCATTCTCACGGGGAACCCGCATAACCTATCTACCTATCTCTTAGAGACGGTTGATATTGAAGCAGGAGACACCTCCCCAGTCTCCGCATAGGAAACCTAGGTGTGCACTTATAGAGTCTAGAGCCTTGAGATACATCAAAGATCTCTTAGGAACACTTAGTATTTCTACGACTGGTGTTCTACATCAATGGGCATCAGTTGTAAACTATCGAGTCCTTCGCAGATCTTAGCAATCTGCCTAGAACGTTTATGAGAGGATTACGTAAGTATTTCTCAATGATTGAACGGAAATCCTGCTAGGGTCAACATCAAATAGCCCTGACAGCAGGTCACTTCGGTAACCCCACAAGGGTTACGCTTAGTGTTTGCGGTGGTTCCATTACGGTCTACAGTCGTGGAGTGATCCCCAGCGACTCACCCAGTCATTGAGCTACCTAGTAGGTCTCGTAAGCTCCTTCGGGAGTATCTGATATGGGAACGGCCTGGATAAGGATTAGAAGGAGTCTTCACAATATGCTGTTGATGAGCTCTAATTCCTTATCCGTAAGTACCGGTGATTTATTGCTAACTGTCTACTCGCAGGTACCTCACTTCCATGATGACGGATTCCACATGCTCATACATGCATCTTGCAATCATCAAAAGCTCCCTCAAAGATCAAAGCAACACAAAGTTCAAAGTAAGATTCTACGCCAAAAAGAAGAATCTACAAAGTTTAAAGACCAAAGATCTTATGTGAAAGAAAGGGACTACGTGCATGTATAAGTCAGAACTCAAAGATGTATGAGCATGTTGGAATGGCGGACAACCACCACAGACGCAGGAGTGACGAATGGCAGATTACTTCATAACATTATCACTACAACATCATCAAAGAACAAAGACAAAGAGCAGAGTATACCCATCATTATTCTTATCATTTCTGAAGACGTCTAAAGCTATGAAAGTCAAAGATTAAGATGAAGACGTCAAGCAACCATGATGACCGACCCTTAGGGGGAGATTGTTGGAACCATAGTTTCACTATTTTATCAAGTCTCGGTCATTTGTAATAATAGGTTGCTTAAGTTATTATTTGTTTACATTTATGTTATTGTTTCTAGTTTACTAGGCTTAAGTCATATGATCCATGGGCCCTAAAAGCCCACGAAATGATGAGTGGAAGGAGAGGGTGTGTTGCCCTAGCTCCTTCCCTATAAATAGTAAGCTTAGGCCTCTTGTAAACTTGGTTGGTTATTTGAAAACATTAAGGAAACTCTTGCATTTCACTTTCTCAAATTTCTCATAATCATTCCACTCTCATTCTCATCTCATTTCTTACATAATCATACTTGTGTTTACAAAATGGTGACCTAACATTTTCTTCATATATCCTGTGGCTTCTCCTGTTCTTCACTCTTTCGGGAGTGAAGACATTATCTTTGATCCCGACATTCTCATTTATAAATTATGAGCCGGTTACTTATCTCATCGGTGTGGAACTTTCACGTGCTTCAAATGTTTATCCAAACATCTTGAATGAAAGTCCGATTGAGATTGTCTCTTCCACATCATGCTTCCCCATGGACAAATGAATTCGAGGTCGAGTCAAGTTAGCGACTCGGTAATCAAAAACAGTAACATGTACATAGGTTTTCACCCATGTTTCACCCTAGTGTGGGGGAGATGCCCCACATGTTGTATATAGATATATCTCAAAAAAAAAAAAAAAAAAAAAATGTAAATATAGTGATAGCTTCTGTTTAAGAAGTTTTATCTAAAAAAATAATTGTATGTATATACATCTTAAATAAAGGCTATGGAATATTTTTCTTCTTACGTTCTAAGTGTTGGTTTAAAACCCGGTACTTTGAATATTGCGGACAATATTCAGTTCTAAGTGTGGGGGGAGATTCGTTATTCTAACGAATTTAAACACATGTTCCATCAAGAACCCCCATTTTAGCCAAAATTTTAAAATTTTTTCTCACTTAGAACGCAATAAATGGTTATCAGTCCGCCATGTCTAACCCACATAAGGATTGGCTAATCCAGGAGCAAACGGTTCTTGGTAAAGATAACTCAAACCCGTTTATGGCTTGCAATTTGCCCAAAATTGTATGGTTCCTCAACTCCCCATATCCCATAAAGCGAATGAGTTGGCTAGCCCGCAAGATTATGGCTTGTGGTAAAGGCCGTGGAAAATCCATAATTGGTAATCAGCTCACCAAGATGTTGACTATTCCATCAAGAGTTGGCTAGTCCAGAAGCAAACGGCTTTTGGTAAAGACAAATCAAATCCGTTGACAGCTGGTGATTTGCTCAAAATCACAAGGTTATCAGGTGTGCCACAGTTCTTACACCTGGCTACTCCAGAAGTGATGGTTTTTGGTAAAGAGTTTTTTTTTTCAAATCCATTAAGTTTTTCTCAAAAGATTGCTAGGGACTAGCAATAGTTTAGTGTGGGGGATTGATGAGTGTCTAAATACTCATCATTTTATACCAATCTGAGCTGCCAAAACATACAAAAACATTCAAATGTGCATCAAAATACTTAAAATATCTTAGAAGTGTGTTTTATATGTTTCAAATGCAAAACAAGCAAAAACAGATGAAAAACGTACAAAGTTTGCATAATTGGCAGTTTCAGTCCCTCAAGTTTCATAAATTGGCAAAACTAGTCCCTGGTCATTTAAAACTTGTTCAAATGTCATAAAAGGTCCTTGGTATTCATAAGTTGTAAGGAAAAGTCCTTTGAAGTTAAAATTCACAAAGTTACAACTTTGGTCCCTCAAGTTTGAAAAGTGTCAAAATTAGTCCCTAAGGTTTTAAAAATAAGAAAATAATCAAAATAAACCTTATACTATTCTTAAATGCCATAATTGGTCCTTTGTGTTAACTGTTTGATATTTACAGGTTTAGCCCTTCAAAATCAAAAAATTACATAAAAGGTCCCTGAAGTTTGGTGAATTTACAGAAAAGGTCCCCGGATATAAAAAAATGGAAATTATCAAAAGTGACCCTTGTACTATTCATGAATGATCAATATTGCCCTTTTGATAACTATGGGAAAGTCACATTTTCAATCCCTATAATTTTCCATAATTACATTTTTGGTCCTTGTGTTTTATTACAAATAAACCAAACGGATCCTAATGTTATTATAAACCAAACCCAACATACACCAAGCCCACCCTACTTCTTTTGGCCCAAAAATAATACCAGCCCACTCCAGGGTCAACACCCGGTCAACAAAACCAAAACCACCACTTCACCCTTTTCCCTCCATTACCACCTCTCCACCGCTGCTACCAATACCACCCACCACCTGTCCACCACCTCATCACCTACTCTTCCCACTTGTCTCCTCCACCTCCACAACTGTCCAAAACCCCTAAAAACCTCACCACGCAATCTACAGTACCTAAAACTGACACTTTGACAAATTGGCGCCAAAAAGCTAATTTGAACGGTGGTGATTGATTTGACTATTTCAATGGCTCAGATTTGGTGGGATAGACTCAGAAGCATGTGGGAAACCTCAAAAGTCTCTATAAAGAAGGAATGAAGCAGTAGTGAAGTATAATTAGTTTAGTCTTAGCTTAATGTAATCGTAGGTAGTGTAGAATAATTTCTAGTTGTTATTTTCAGTTTCAAACACTTGTATTCAGTTCTTTTGATGTAATTCAAACTTTATCTTAGTTTAATTTCAAGTTTCAGTTGATATCTCAGATTATGCATTTCCATTAAAGTTCAAAAATCTCAAAAATTTAATTGTTATTTTTAGTTGTTGTTAAGGTAGTTTATAAGCTCATATAAGCTCTGACACAGCTTAAATAAGTTTTAGAAAACCTTTATTATCTATTTGGATCACAAAAGAAAAATAATTAAAAATTAGATAAAAATAGTAAGAAAATATAAAAATCAAGTCACAAGCAGCTTGGAGTTATGGAGCAGGTTAATTCTGATTGGATCATGGTTTAGAGTCCTATGGGGGACACTAGGTTATGATTTGGTTCATGGTTCTTTTTTTCTCAGCTCCAACTCAATTGTAAGTCACATTTGTAATTTTTATGTTTCATTAGAGAGTAGCTTATAATCTGTTTTTACATGTTCATTTAAGTTCATTATATCATATTAGAACCTTAGTAATCAGTTTCATTGGCAGATTCATTGAAACCTTTGATAATCACTTGACAAGTGAAGTTTAAAGGGGTGTTTGGATAAGCTGTGTTCCCTGCATTACAAGGGTTGCTTGTTGTTATTTCTGGTTCAATTAGTTTACTTAGGTCCTAAATAGAATAGTTTAAATCAGTAGTTAAGTGGCATAACTCTAGAAAGTCAAAATCATCATTGATCAACCCTCATAGTTAACTGTGAGGGATTTGTGATCCACAAAACCATCAATTTAGCTTGTTAGTTGTAGGTTTATGTTAATTTAGCTTCATCATAGCTTATTACAACTATATTAATCAGTAGGGAGCACTAGAAATCCAAAATAGTCAAACTAAGTAGTTTAGATTAAAAAGTCAAATTGCTTCTCTCAGATTTTCTCAAATCTTCAAGGATTTGTTTAGAATTTAGGAGAAGGTTTTAGGAGCTGAAACTTGTTCCTAGTTATAGTCTACCATCTCATCTTTTGAATTCCACATAGCTTATATTTTAGCAAATTTTCCTCTGGGCCCCACAGACCCTCAAAGTCACTTGCATGGCAAAAGGTTCCCCTGTGCACCAGATACACAGCCATCACCACCACTTTGGTGGTGATTTGTGGCCACCTCAGTGGGCCCCAGACCTCCAACTTAGTTCCTTACAACCCCCCTCCTAGTAGACTCTTAGGGTTGACCACTAGTTTGACCTAGCACCCAGTGGACCCCACTTAGTTTTGGCCTTGATCTTTGTCCCAAATCTGTCTCAGATTCACAATAAGCAAAGTGCTTATTTGTGTTTTGTGGCTTATTCAGGCTGCTTATTCAGTTGAAATTTGTTTATCATTGTTCAACTAACTCAGAAGAACAAACTTTTACTATTGTGGGTCCCAGATAAGCTCAGTGGAGCTTATTTGCTTAGTTGGTCAACTTTGGTCAACTATTTAGGTCATTAGCTTATTATTAAGCTATAAAATAGTTGTCTTTATTAAAGTTGTCTATTTTTAGATATAATATAGTATTGTAAAAGAAAATTCAAGAAAAAAACAACATAAAAATAAGTGATAGTTTCTATTTAATTTAATTTAATTTTAATTTTCATTTTTAGATTTTTATTAAGTAATTTGTAATTTTATATTTTTATTAATTTCCTTTTAGGTTAAAGTATTTTTAATAATTTTCTCAGATTTTTATTTTGTCTTTTAGTATTAATTAGAATTAATAATAGTTTTATTAGTAATTAATTAATAAATAAGTTTTAAAAAGCATAATTAATTTTTATAAAGCAACACCTAGTTTTTATATTTTTTTATAGCTTTTATAAGTCATAAAATAGTTTTATAAATTTTTCCATAATTTTCTAAGTTGATTTAGTATTATTTGTAATTTAAAATAGTTTAATTAGTATAATTAATATAAATAGTTTTTAATTAATAAAAAGCTTATAAAAAGACAAAAATATTTATTTTTATTTTTTATACTTTCTTCAAGTTCATTTTTAAGTTTAGAAATTATTTTTACAAATTTTTAGTTTAATTTGTAGTATTTATAATTTTTAGTTTGATTTAAATTAGTTTTAATTAATTAGTTAAATAGTTTTTAATTAAATAATTAATAATAAATAATAAAATAATCTAAAAAATAGTTTTCTTTTTAAATTTAATTTTATTTTAAGTTTAAGTTTATAGGATTTTTATTTTTAACCCTTGTAGTTTATTTTTCTTAAAACTCACCTTTTTCTCAGTACGCAATCGCGTCTGATTTTAATTTGGTGTACGTTTTAACGTTTTAGATACCTAGCTTTCACGTAATCATTATAATAGTTTATTTAAGTTATAAAACCCTAGTTAAACACACACACACACACACACACACACACACACACACACACACACACACTTATAACCTTTCATGTTCATATTCACTCGATCACAAATTCGTTTATAATAAAACATCGCACACCTCGTTGGGACATTACGACCCGGGAAAACACTGTATTTCACGGAAGCATTTGCCTCAGCTGTTTGACTATTATACTTGACCATTCACAAGTGGTTGACCAATAATTATCTGACCGTTTGTGGCGAATCAGTGTCAAATCTTTTTCTTTAGTGAGAAACATCTTCCCTTACCTCCAATAACCATACTATGACAACTCTCACTCACTAAAACAATTAGGAAGTCACTTCCCGCCAAAAATTCGAATTCAAATATAACTAACCCAAGGAACCCTTTTAAAGGATCCTTCAAACGATTGGAACACTTTCAAACCAAATCGCTTCCCATGATCACAAAGCATTGAGTTCATATGTTGGTCTTTCACTCCACCCAATTCCATTGGATTGACATCAAATCATTTGAAACCTCAATCTTGGTATGGAACACATCAAATCCAAACACTCCTTCCCACAATTCTTTTTAAGTTTGATCACTTTAGAATACCCCAAAACTCATACCAACACCATTACTTCTCTCAATCTCAAAACTCTTGCAAACCAAAGATTTGAGATGACTTAATCAAACACCTCATCCGAATCATCAAGCTAAAACCACTAGGATTAGTGTTAAACCTTTTTGCTTCAACAAAACCATCAAATCAAGCTCATCACTTGACATTTCTTCACCTATCCAAGACTTCCTTAACCTTACTACTTCAACACCATATTCAATACCTTGCAACATCAACATGACCACTATTCAAGATTTCCTCAATCTTGCTACTCCAACATCCTCTCCCAAACATGGCAATACAAACATATACACTTTTCAACCATCAAAAACGTTTTCAACCATCGATCACCAACATTTACACCAATGAAACTTTTTCCATACACCACCAACATCACCACATCCACTATTTGGAAACCTTATAAGACCTATCACCTAAATCATCAAGCCCTCCATCTTTTTCACTCGTTGACACCATTGCTCAAATGGAAACCCAACAACAACCAAGTGAGCAATTAGATGATGAACCCTATCAACCATCATTAGTAGAACGGTTGGCCTACCGTTATGCAAAACTCTCAATTTTTCCCCAAATGATCAAGGTCATACACACCTACAATCATTTGTGTTTTACCCCATTTACAAAGACCTTCATGGTAATCCTTCCGGAGAACCAAACTTCCGTTACTTTGTTCAACAAAAACAACTACAACAACAACTAACCACCACCACAAGAACCTTCCCAACACTTTGAATCTCTATTTTCTTCGTATAAGAAAATAGAAGCATCTCAATGATCTTCCACCAAGACCAACAAAACCACTACCTTTTACAAATGAAAAACCAAGGTCATTGCTTGACCAAAATGAGTCTTTTGACCACAACCAACCACCACAACAAGAGTATCACCACCCAAAACCATTGTTGTTTCATCCTATCTACAAAGACATCCGTGGTCCTCTAACCAATGAAATGAGGTTTAGCCTAAACCACATTTTGGATCGTCTCAAATTTAGAGTCTCCAAAATGAAACAAAACTGTTTCTTTTGGAAAATGTTTCACCATTTAAACCAACAAACCAAAACCGTGTCACCCCCACAACATTCAAAATGAAACCCGCTACATCCTCCACCACCTACTTTTATTCTCAAACAACCTTACCCTTGTTTTGGAAGAATGTTTCTCATTAAGGAAAGTGATGGTTTCCTTTTTATAGATGTAGGATTTTTATATTCTTAGTTTCTTTTTATTTGGTCTTTTATTTTTAAAAGTAGGATGTTATTCACGTCATTTCTCGTCTTTGACTTCCTAAAAGTCAAATTTTACATGAAATTAATTTTATCCTACTATGAGATATGCTTTGTTTGTTGACCATTTAAAGTATTGTGATTGCACTATACCTTGTTATGGTAACTTGTATATCTTGTGTTTTATAAACTAACTTTCTTTTTGTAGGATCATTTTCCATGTTTTCTTTCCTTGATACTCCATTTAGGGGAGTAATATTCAAGGGGGAGCATGAGTATTGCATTATTCCGCTTCACAACTCTTAGTTGTGTTTTAGACATGAAATGCTTTCATGACTTGTCTTGTGCGGCAACTAACCTTTTTCTTGTAGGTTCAAAATCCATGTCTCCTCTCTTGGCACTCCATTTAGGGGGAGTATCGTCCAAGGGGGAGCAAGTGCATACTTCCGATTTGCTACTCTTCTTTTTGTTTCGACAAAAAGGGGGAAAAATTTAGACATAAACTTGTTTCAATTTTTTTTTTTTTTTTTTTTTTTTTTGCATATCACATCATCTTAGCAAAAACAAGTTTTTATACTAACTTTATAAGACTTAACACTAAAACTAGTGACTTACTTATAAATAAAGTTTATGTTTTGTCATCAACAAAAAGGGGGAGATTGTTAATACAAATATCGCCTAAAAACGTTATTTATATTTTACGATCTTTGCTAACTTTTGTTAATGACAAAGTATGAACTTTAGCTAAAAGTAAATCATCACTTTAAGTGTTTAAGTCTTGTTTAAACTAAGGTTTACATTTCCTTTTAAACAAAACATTGTTTTTATTTCTTAAATTAGAAAGTGTCTTGTCACATCACATTTATTTCTTAAAATAGTAATGTCACATCACATTTAGGGCAAGCATTGTCAATATACATTTATGGTAAGAAAGTGTGTTTGACTAACCATATGTTTGCTTGCAAGTTTTGTGTTTGACTAGGTGTAATGAGATGTGACCTTGTTTGGTTTGGAAGATTTATTGCAAATCCAACTACAACCCTGGCGGAACCCTGGGGGTACATGGGCGGAACCCATCTGAGGGTTCCGCCGTATCCGCCAGACCTGCAGAATGGTTTGCTATAAATACCAAACCACTTGTTAGTTTTGTGTCATGACTTTAGGACATATTTTCACATACTCTCTCAACTAACTCAGTAACATTTGACTTGTGTGATTCTCTTATGTAGCAAGGGACTTCACACGATCATTTAAGAAGTTACAAGCTTCAACTCTAAAGTTGCAAGTCTTGTTAGCTTGGTCATGTATAAGCTTTGGTAGTTTATACTTCATTTGTGTCATGTATGTAGAAGTGATTGGTTAGTATTTTAGGCCTCAAAATACGTAGTGTGTCGGGAGTTGTTGTACCCTTGTAAAAGAACTAACGGGAGTGGTTGTACCCTTGGTAAAGAACTCGACATCTAGCTTAGTGTCGGTAAAAGTGTAAGCGACGATGGGAGTGGTTGTACCCGTGTAAAAGAACTCGACATCTAGCTTAGTGTCGGTAAAAGTGTAAGCGACGTTGTAAAGGTTTTCTCCGCCGGTGAAAGGAGCTTGTTGATTAGTGCTTATAACTCTCTAGTTGGAAACTCGGGGCGTGGATGTAGGGCAAGGAAAAAGAGTCCTTGTAGCCGAACCACGATAAACAATCGTGTTGTGGTTTGATCGTTTCTTTCTTTATCTTTGCTTATTACATGTTGTTTTTTAGTTAGAATCGCTAATCACATATAAAGCTTTTCAAAGAATTAAACAAGTAAAGTTGTGTTTATATCTTTAAACAAATGTAAAGCTTTTCAAAGAACTAAACAAGCAAAGTTAGGATCATCATAAGTAAAGCTTTTCAAAGTATGAAACAAGTAAAGTTAGAATTGTTATTCACATGAAAAGCTTTTCAAAGAATCAAACATATAACGTTGTGTTTATATCTTTAAGCAAACGTAAAGTTTTTAAAGGATATTCAAGCTAAAAAGGATTTATAAAAAGAGGTAAACTATTCAACCCCCTTCTAGTTTTCCACACATTTGATTAGGTGCAATATAACATGTAAGACTAAAGGTATGTTACTGGGCACATCAACTAAAAATTTGTGGGTTCAACTGTTCAAGTATTGTTAAAGACATTTCTCCATACCAACCACTTGAAAAGGGATGGCTTTACCCGGTTCGAGACTGTATGGTGGTGGGTTCAAACCCCGTGTATTAGTCGATCAAAAGGTCGGAAACCATGTTTACCCAAGAAAAAAGACATTTATAAAATAGTTTACTTGATATACATGGTATAGGTGTAAAAAAATATTTAACATGTAAGACTACTACAAAACCATATTAAATGGTCCAAAATCAATCCTAATAAGTTAAATCTTCATACTAGTTAATTACCATACCTTAAATTACCAAATTGAGACATAATGATGAAGTGAAAAGTGTACCGCTTTTGAGGGGTTATTTAAGGCCAAAGTCAAGATTATTTGATCAAATATTGCCTTAAATCATTTCTTTTGTCATTTTAGGTACTTTTGAGAGGAAATTTACAAAAGGAAGCATTTTGGACGTTTTTTGAGCGAAAAAGTGAAGAAAACGACAAAGTCTCAAAATCATGCTGGAAATTGTACATGACGGCGTCACAGGATGCTAGTGACGGCGTCAAGACTTGACAAAGAGGTGGATAAATCAATTACACGTGACGTGCCAGAGAGTTTTCTAAAGTGTTCGTGACGGCGTCACCCTTTAGGGTCGCCAAGGCCGTCACGTATAACACAAAGAGAGACGGCCCAGAGTTTGTAAAGAGTGACGGCGTTAGAAGTGGATCTAGGCACCGAGTATTATTTTGGCGGCGAGTTGACGGCGTCAGACCTAACTCTTGACGCTGTCAGGATGTAAAATCTATATATAGTTTTCTAGTTTTCATTCATTGTGTGCAACTTTGAAGGGAGTAAACCCTAGACGAATTTTACTGATACTTTGAGGGTTTCAAACCCTTGTTTCATCCATGCTTAATTGAAGATAAGTCTTTCATCAAATCATTCAATATGTCTATGTGTTGTTTGATTATATCTTACGCTTGTCTTCTCTTTAACATGCTAGGCTAGGTTTTCTTTGTGTTTGCTTAGATGTAATGAAACTTAGATATTGATTATTGGTTGGTTATTTGTTTATAATTGTTGTGGATGAATGAATTCGATGTTAGGCTTAAGAAAACTGGCAGACTTCCAATTGGTAACTTGCTTGAACGTCTTAAGAAACATGATCGGAGGTGTACTACGATATATTGGTTGTATTTAATGCGTAGGTAACTACTAATGAGGCCATGTTAGGAGCTAGTAGTCGGCTCGACATAGGAAGAGGTAGAAGCTTATAGAGTTAGGGAAGATCGTACACGGCCCTACGAATAGTATTAAGGAATATAACCCGTCATCCATGCAATTGTAACAAACTAATCAACCGGTAAAAGATAGCTAGGGAGTAGTGAAATCTAAGTAAATACATTTTCTCTCATTATTGTTTTCGCCATAATTAGTTTAAGTTTATTTTATTTTATTTTGATTGCATCTTTAGTTATTTGGGTTAGTTGATTAGCAACTAATTCCGCCCACTCCTTCCAAAACCGAGATTTTACTTGCTTTCATTTAAAATATAAAAATACAAAAAGAATCATCCCTCATCTCTAGACCTAGTTTTAGTGAGTTTTAACCCTAGCGAACACTATTCTTTGAGTTGAACGATCAATCCCCCAGTGCTTGTCACTATACTATACTACAACGGTCAGGTACACTGCCTGGTGGGGATTGCAAGCTTCTCAAGATCCCTTGAGAGGTAAAACCTTTTGCAAGGGTGCAATTCCACTCATATCAAGTTTTTGGCGCCGCAGCCCGGGGAATAGTTATTGTCTAGGTTAAAATTTCTTTTTATTAGGTCTACTTGCTAGATTCCTTTCTAGTAAGATTTTTATTTTATTTTTATAGGTTTTCTTTAGTCTATCTTTTTCTTCATTCCTTTGTTCATAACCAGTGCCAACCGCCATCATGGAAGGTGGTAATCTCTTTGATCCCATCAACCCACCACAACAAAACCATCCACAAAACCCACCACAACCAAACCAACCTCCTAGACCCCGAACTTTAGGAGAGTACTCCCGTCCTAGCCACCAAGGCTATCGAAACACCATTGAGCTCACTCAAGGAGCCAATGTGTCTCCCTTGCGATCCGACACCATCTGGTTGGTGCAAAACAGATATGCATTCCATGGGCTTCGTTTCGAAGATCCTAATCAACATCTCAAGGATTTCCTCAAAATCATAGATTCCATAGACCTTGATGTTGGAACTCGAGAGATGACCCGATTGCGTCTCTTCCAATTCTCTCTACGTGACCAAGCTAGTCAATGGCTTGAGCGTTTACCCGCGGGATCCATCACCTCTTGGGATGATCTCACCACTCGTTTCCTTGCTCAATTTTTCCCACCAGGGAGAACCACTAAGCTTAGAAATGGTATCTTGATGTTCCAACAACGTCAAGGTGAAACTCTCTATGAAGCATGGACTCGTTTCAAGGACTTACTCCAAAAAGTCCCTCATCATGGCATAGATCTTTGGCTCAAAGTCCAAATTTTCTATGACCATATCGATCTCATCACAAGGCGAACCATTAACCAATCGGCCGGTGGCAAGCTTCGTGATCTAAGTGCGGAAGAATCATGGGAACTCATAGAAGATCTTGCTCTCTATGACAATGAAAGTTGGAATGATCCCCGTGATTTGAACAAAATGGTCAAGGCAATATCTTTGCCTTCGAACAATTCAAGCACGCCCGACCGTAGGATCATGGAACTTGAAGACCAAGTCAAGTTTCTCATTAAATCCTATGAAGCTCCTAAACCTTCAAGCCAAGTGAACAAAATCACTTCTTCGTTCGAATTATGTAGTGGTCCCCACGACACTCGTGATTGCATGGAACTCCCCGAACAAGCTTTCGCGGATTACGCATCCTCGCGTACCGATGTAGCGGGAGACAAGTGGTACACTTTCAAACTTGAGAAAAACCCTTACGGTGATTCATACAACCCCTCTTGGAAAAATCACCCGAACCTTAGGTGGAAACAAAACCAAAACATGCCCCAAAACAATTCTCCCACTCCACCTAATCGTTATCAACCAAACGGTCCACCTCCTAACCGTACTTTCAACAACAATCCTTCCAACAACTATGGTAGTACCAATAGTCTTGAAGGATTGATGTACAAATTTATGGCATCTCAAAAAGCCTGCATAGCTAAGTTTGAGTCCGAATTCAATCAACAACAAGCGGAGATGACCAATAAAATTGACAACTTGTTGAAAGCCCTCAACAACCAAGTGCTAACTATACCAAAGAAGGACACTAGGGACACTAGTAGCGGAACCTAAATTAAGGACCCCTCATCATCTAAACACATCCACTTTGTCAACGTAGTTACTATTAAACCGGTCAATAATAATAGGGAAGAAAGTGATATGGATGAGATTAAGGAAGTTGTGGAGAAAAAGGAAGAAAAAGTTGAGGAAGTAGAAAATGTAGAGGAATACTTTGATAGGTTACCTACCAAGGAAGAACGGGAATACCATAAGGATCTATTCGATGACCCCGAGACACCATACGTCCTTGGTTCACCAATCATCAAAGCGGGTGATCCCTCTAACATCAACATACCATGCAACATTGGGCATATGCATGTGTGGAAAGCCTAAATCGATCTTAGATCTCCCATAAACATTATGACTAGGTCCCATTACAATTGAGTAATGAAGAAGCAACTTGGATATAGGATGATTCCCAACACGAGTTGGATGAGTAACTTTGTGGGAAGAGTGAAAGGATTGCACGTCTTTGTAGGAAACTTCACTTATGTTACCGATTTTGTGATTGTAGAAGATATTCGTCCATTAATAGATGGTTGCCTAAGTCAAGTAGTGTTCGGAAAACCGTTTGTTGAGACTTCTAAGATGAATTATGACCAATCTCTAGGGATAGTTAGATTCAAGGATGAGAACGATGAGATAGCTTACCAAATGCCCTATAAGATTGAACAATTTCGTCTTTTATCAAACATCGAAAAGGAACACAAGCAAGCGGTCTACTATAGGAATGATGAGGATAGACGTAGAGGAGTAGACTATGTTATGAATAGAATATTTGGTTTTTATAAGGAATGCTTGCAACTAGGTCCGGAATACAAAACCAAAGTCGAGGATGACCTAGGAACCGGGACCGATGACGAGGTCATGTAATAGCCCATGACCTTGAGTCTAGCTACAAGACTCGTAAATAAAGAAAAACGCTTCTTGGGAGGCAACCTATGTTTTATTTGTTTGTTTGTTTGATTTTATTTGCTTCCATATGCATGCTTTATTTTTATTGTTTGTGGATCATGATTCATAATAAATTGTGAAAATGCTTTACCTTGTTGTTTGTCTTAACTTCATAAAAAGGTATTTCGCAAAAGCTAAGTGTAAGGGAAACCTAAATTTGTTTTTAAGAATGGAAATTGAACATTAACCACAACAATATTAAATGAACGTGTATATTAGTATTTGTTTGAGTCAAATGCTTGTATCGAGCCATAATGATGTTTTGCAGGAATTCCAGGAATTAAGGCGTAAGTTTTTCCAGAAATTTTTCGGAAACTTAACATGAGATTTCTGTCAGAACACTCTGACGACGTCAGGATCATAACCTGACGGCGTCATGTGTAAAAATTCTGAAAAATTTTGCAAGTTTTGTTTTTCTAACGGAGTTTTAAAGTTTTTGTTAATTCTTTAGTTTTATAAACTCTAGGAAATCTGCAAACATTCATTCCACAAGCATTATATCCTTATATATATAGATTGCCGCCAATTTTACGCGAGGTTTGCCATGATTGTTTTCTCAGGTTTAATAGGTTATATTGGACAAGAAGATGACTTATATTTCTAGAGGGAAGCTTTCAACGTTCATTTTCTTGGAGGAGGATTTAACCATGTTATCCATTTGTCCACACCAAATGAATCAGGGGAGTATTTGTTTTCATTCTTTTACCTTCATTACTTTTACATCCTTTTTACTGAACATTGGGGACAATGTTCAGCCTAAGTGTAAGGGGAGGGTAAATGATGATACCTTAGAGAATACAATTACGCTTGAGTTTGTTTGTTCAATAGTAGGTGTGCAATAAAACTAAGAGAAATACTTGTTAGGGCAATTTTAGCGCCAAATTAAATTTTTTTACAACATTTAGGAGTGAAGCTTTAGCCTTAATGAGCGTCTCATGGATAGGAGTTGTATGACTAGCACAAAAACCGTACCACTCAAAATAATTTTCCACCCAAATATGTGAGGTTCGCCTTTAGATTTGTTAGGAAAAGCATTCATTATTAGTGCTTATGAGTGTACCGGTAGCACTTACATTCTAGAACTTGCGTTAGTGATGCATCCTGAGACCGCTAGTGAGACTATATTCGTGTAGTTAGGATTTACTACATGATAAGAGGCATTAGGATCACCCTTGTGTTAAACCCGTATCATAATTACTTGACCAATAAAGTCATAATTACTTGACTAAGTAAAGTCAATTAATTTTTCCCACACCTTTGCGTTGTACTCATTTTTAGTACACGATACCCCTAGTACACCCCTCCGAGCCTATCATTTTCGTTTCTAACTTTAAGCATTTTACTTAAAGGAAGAATTTGTTTACAATCCACCACAAATGTGCAACCAAATCGCCTTATCCTTCCGTGTATGCACTCATCTTTAGCTCATTATTGTTACATGTTTAAACCCTTAGTTAATTGTCTAATTGATTACATGGTTGCTAAGTCGAGTCATATCTTGTACATATTGTTTTGGGACGATTGAGACTCATTGGTAAAGTACTATTGTTATGGAGTAATGGGGAAGAACATCATATATTACCCCCATATGTGTGTTAATCTTAAAAAGTACTCCAAGTGTTTTGATTATCTTAATTCGAGTCATTAGAATAGTTGATTGTAAAGTATGTAAAAGTTCAAGTGTAAGGAGAATGCAACTCCCCTATGATGTATTATTTTGAATGGTAGGGCAAGAGTGTATGCAAAAAAAAAAAAAAAAAAAAAAAAAAAAAAAAAAATAGAAAAAGAAAAAGAGAAAAAAGCATACGGACTACCATCCCGTTTTATTTTATGTTTTTGTTAGTTGGTGATTAGCTTAAGTCGAGTCGAGTCTTGGCTTAGCAACGCCACATTGTACATGTAATTGACCAAGATGATTAACTCGCCACCAGTAAATATTGCCTTTATCCAACAAACCGTGTTTATCATATCCCTACACCTCACGTTATTGTGATATATACTTTATTACACCCAAGAGATGTGAGTATCTGATGAGTGCGCAAACACTCATTATTTTTATCGTGTTTAAACTGCCAAAACATACAAAAATAATCGAAAAGTAATCAAAATACTTAAATTATCCCAGAGATTGTATTTTATGTGTTTTAAATGCAAAACGAGCAAAAACAAACGAAAAACGATCAAAGTTTGCAATATTGGCAGTTTCAGTCCCCCAAGTTTCAAAATTTGTCAGAAATAGTCCCTATGCATTTATTTTGAAATAAAAGTCAACCCAAGTCCCTAAAAAATCAAAAGTTATCAAAAATGGACTTTGGGTGATAAATTTGGAAAATTACATATTTGGTCCCTGGAGTTTGGAAATTTGCAAATTTAGTCCCTGGGAATTTTTGAAAAATAAAAAATTGCAAAAATTGGTTTTTGGAATGTTAAACTTTGCAACAATGGTCCTTGATAGTACTTTGGGAGAATGACATTTCCAGCCCTTGGTTTTGATTAAATTGCAAGAATGGTCCCTATGTTTTTAACTACACCAACCAGACCCCTTTTGTTATTATAACCCAAACCAACTCCAAACCCAACACCAACACCTCAGCCCACTCCACCTTATTACTCCATCACCTTCAGCCCACCAACACCCTAGCCCACTTCTCAAATAATAAAACCCCGTCCCTTTTCCCCCCTCGGTCAACAAAGGTCAAACCTTGACCTTCTTCACCCCCCAACTTGCCTGTAACCACACCAAACACACAACCCCCCTCCTCACCTCTAATTAATGCTCACCATTCCTTGTTCCCCCCCCCCTCCTTAGCTAACATCCAAGAATCATTTATTGATCTCAAATTCCTCCAAGAAACCAAAGGAGCAGTTAAAGAAAAAGTGGCGCCAAAATTTCTTTGAACGGTTAAGATTATTCCCACCCAATCCAATGGGTGGGATTTGCTCAGGAAAGTGCATCAAGTCAAAGAGGTCAATAATTCAGAAAGAAAAGTGAAGGGAGAGGCAGTTTTAGGTCATGGAGTATATATATAAGCCTTTGTAAGCCAATGTGGCTATGTAGACTAGTATTTATTTTTAATTCAGTGTATTTTCCTTTAATTGTACTATTTTTATCAAGTAATGAAGGTTTAAGTTTAAATTACTTCTTGTTTTTCAGTTTTCAAAATTTACCTAAGATGCTCAAATTGTGATTTCAAGTTATAAAGTAGTATAAGCTCACTTTAAGTTCATTTAGATTCAACAGTTGAGTTCAAAAGCTTAATAAGCTTTTGAATCTGTCTCAAACTCAGTGTCATAATAATTCCTCAAAAATACAAAATAAATCAAGAAAAAATTAAAAAAAATAAAGCAGAAAGGAAAGCAGAGATGGTTTGGAGCTGAGTTTGGATTTGAATTGGGTATTAGAGCTCTGTAGAGAGCAATAGGAGTGTCATTGGATCATGGTTCTTAGTTTTCTGCTTTGGAGCACTTTGTAAACAAAAATCCAACTTTTGTACTTTTCATTTTATCTTGGGTATTCAGCTATAATCTCAGTGTTTTGTAGTTACTTAAGTTAGTTTAGCTATAATATTGTTTGAATTTAAGCTCTTGTTCATTAAAAGTTAGTATAACCTTTGTTAAGTTTGAAACTGCCGAACTTTAGTGTGATATTAGTTCTGAGGAATTAGTTGTAATGAATGGTATTTGTATGCTCAGTTAAGTTTATTTCAACATATTTGATCTCCGTACATCAGTTGATTTGGTAAAAGTTGTGATTTCCTTTGTAAAACTTTTAAATCAGTTGGATCAGGGGTGTTTGGAACAAGCTTTTAAGCAGGGCTCTTGTTGATTTTTGGTGATCATTTCAGTTCCATTAGATCACATTAGTGATATATAGGTTTAGTAGAACATAAAATATTGGTCTTATTCAACCCAAAGTCAAAATCACACAAAATCAACCCACACAGTTAACTGTGTGGGTTTTGTAGTCCAACAAGCACTCACCTAGGTTTATATATTATTAATTCTCATTAGTTTAACTTAAATTAAGCTTAGTAATGTATTTTAACTCAGTAAATCAGTGATCATAGTTCAAAAAAGTCAAAAACTCATATTTCACTAAAAAGTCAAAGTGCAAGTTTAGATTTTTGCCAAAATGGCATGAATTAAATTGATTTTTATGTTGAGATTCAAGGCTTGAAACTTGTTGTGTGTTTACACTATCAGCTGAACTTTTGATCTTCATAATTGTTACATTTTTGTGATTTTTTTATGGACCAAATTGCCCTTGGAAGTTGACTGCAGGGCAATGATTTTGCCCTGTCTCAGCAGACCCAAACCACCCAACCAACTTTGGTGGTGTTTTGTGGTTAACCCAGTGGGTCCCACACTTCACCTCTGGGTTCTCCCAACCCCCCTCCTATCAGGGAGTGATAAGTGACCAAGAGTTTGACCATTTGACCACTGGACCCCACCTGAATTTGGTCCCAATCTTTGTCCCATTCTGTCTCAGATTCTCAATAAGCCAATTGCTTATTTGAGTTTTGTGGCTTATTTAAGCTGCTCATTTGTGCTAATCTAGCTTATTATAGTTCATTTAACTCAGAGAAACCTATATTTACCATTGTGGACCCCACACACTCCAAATTGAGCTAAAATCCTTCCACAGTCAACAAAAGTCAACTGTTAGGGTCAATAAGCTCTCAACTGCTTATTTTTGGGTTGTGTAAAAAGTTTTTTAGAAAAAGTGTTTGTATTTAGTGTATAATTAGTTTGGAAAAAGGAAAAACCAAAAAAACCAACTTTAATTATAGTGATAGCTTCTATTTAATAGGATTTATCATTTTAATTTTCTTTTTAGCTTATTTATAAGCATTATATCATTTTTATATTTTTATAAATTCTCATTTAGGTTAAAATAATTCTAGAAATTTTTCCAGATTTTTCTTTTGTCTTTTACTGGTTTTCAGAATTAATTTTAGTTTAATTAATTAGTAATTAATATTAAGTAATTAAATAGCATAATTATATTTTATAAAGTATAACCTAGTTTTTATAATTTTTCTAACTTTTATTTAAGTTAAAACATTTTTATAAATTTTTCTAGGATTTAAATTGTTCATTTTCTATTTTTCCTAATATAATTAGTATAATTAGAAATTAATAAATAATTAGATTAATAATTAGTAAATTAGTTTAAAAATACATAAAATAAACTTTTTATAATTTTTTAGGATTCCTGTAATGGTTAATTAGATTTGTAAAATTTTTCTTAATTTTCTAAGCCTTTTTAGTATTTTTAGTAAATCTAATTAGTTTAATTAGTTAATAATTAGATAATTAGTAATTAATTAATAATAAATAATTAAATAGTGTAAAAATAGTTTTTCTTTTTTCTTAAAATTTTCTTTATTTATTAGGATTGTAAAAATAACAATTTTACACTTGTAACCTTTTCTGTCCATCAGTTGTACTTTTTGTTTCGTTCGTCTGTGTACGTTTTTAATTAAAACGTACGTTTTTAGGTTTTAGCTCAAATCTCTGTAATCTTAATTCCCGTAATCAATCACGTAGCTTTTCTAAGCTATATTTGTTAATAATTTCCAAATAATTCTTATCACAACCCTTTTCTGTGAATAATCACCCGATCACAAGTACGCTAAAGTTACAATTCACACCTCAACGGGATTTAAAGACCCGGTGATACCTTATATTACCCGGAGCATTGATCTAGGCTATTTGACTTTGTTGACCATTCCTTGGTCAATATAAGTTGGTGGTTTAGCATCAATCAATTTTTGGCGCCGCTGCCGGGGAGGTGTGCGCGTTTCTATAGCGTCATTTGAGATTAGTGTTATCTCACCTCATTCACTGTACAAATACCACCACTTTTGTAAATTTTAAATCAAAATACAAAAAAAAAATCATTAACACTTTTCCTAAAGTGTTAAAACACCAAAAAAAAAATTTAAAAACAACAAAACAGATCGTAACGTTTTCTGAATCGGTTTTCTTTTAAGGTGATTCTTAAAGAGAAACGATTTTGGTAAACGAAACGATACCAAAAATATTTTCCAAAAGTTTTTAAACCCTTACACAAAACACAAAAACATCCGTCTTTTCTTGTGAATAATACTAATTACATAAAAACTAATCGTCGCAAACCAAGACAGAACACCTACCAACTGGGGGTGTGAACATAATAAGTTCCCAAACTAAAGATATAAAACTTGCCTTTGTATCCCTGTAGGTGGTGTACCTTTCTTAAAGAAGCCACTTGCTTACGATTATTGGTTTAAGTTCACTGTTGATTTGCCTCGATTTTGTTTTGATTGGTTTTTATCTCTAGTGCATGCGCACTCGTTCTTCAAGGTCCACGAGCCCATTACGTGAGCTTGTTCGGAAACCTAGAAGATCTCGTCGACGTTCAGCACCAACAGTCGGATCTGAGATCCGTATTGTTGCCACACCCACTGTCACCATGGCGGAAGACCGCCCCATGTGTAAGCTTCTCCAAGCACCCATCGAGGGTTACGGAGATGCCATTGTTGTTCCAGCCATCGTGGCTGATAATTTTGAGCTCAAAACCGGGTTACTCAATCTTGTAACCTCAAGTCAATTCTACGGTTTTGAGAGGGACGATCCTCATGCTCATATTCGATGGTTCAATAAAATCACATCGACCATCAAGAACAAGAATGTCCCCTGTGAAGCAATAAAACTTCTTCTCTTCCCATTCTCCTTGGAGGGACAAGCCCGGATTTGGCTTGGAAAACAACCTCCTCGATCTATTGAGATATGGGAAGATCTTGTCAAAAAGTTTGTGAATGAATTCTTCCCACCTTCCAAGACCACGAGTCTTAAGAACGAAATCACCAAGTTCACTCAAAAATATGATGAATCTTTTGGTGAAGCGTGGGATCGTTTCAAAGAATTACTTCGCAAGTGTCCACATCATGGTTTCTCTGAGTTGATGCAACTCGATACTTTTTACAATGGCGTGAGCCAAGCTGATCAGGATTCTCTCAATGCCTCCGCGGGAGGTAATTTCTTGAGTAGAATCACAAAAGAAGCTTTGCAAATCATAGAAAACAAGTCCAAGGTCCGCTCTACACGAAGTAAACCGATTATTTCTTAAATCAATGTGGGACCTTCTACTTCATCTTCTATGGGTCAATCTAGCACGGATGCTAAGATTGACAAGCTTACTGAAGCGATCCAAGCTTTGGTTCTCGCCCAAACAAAGAAAGTTTCATTTCCACAACATCCTCTACCTGCTGAGGTGAAAAAAGTGGAAGTCTGTGTGACTTGTGATGGACCGCATGCCTACTACAATTGCACAGCTACTGATGGTACTCAATATGAAGCTCATGCTGTAGCCGGGTCCCAAAATCAAGGAGGCAATCAATATCGCCCTCCTATGGACCCTAGCTATCGTCCTCATCATCATTATCCTGGACCTCCTGGTTTTAATCAAAACCAAAATGTCCAAAACCGTGGCCAAAATCAAAATAGAGCGAACCAAGGTTATCAAAACCAAGGTAACTTCAATCAGGGTCACGGTTTTCACAATCAAAACCAAGGGTTCCAAAATCAAGGTTTCCAACATCAAAATCAAGGAAATTTTAATCGGAACCAAGGTCAGGGTAATTTCAATCCGGGATATTTTCATGGGAACAACCCTAATCAGGGTAATTTTCAAAATCAAGGTCCCAATCCGAACAATCGAGCTCCAAATATTCCTCATCCGAATCAAGCCATTGTTCCAACCGGGCCTTCATCTGACGAGTTGTTGAAACAATTCATGAAGTCCCAAGAAGAGTTGAACAAGTTGCTGGTCAGCCAGATTTCTGACATCAAGAAGTCTTTAAATGATCGACCCTCGGGCTCAGGTACTACTTTACCGAGCAACACGATCGCTAACCCGAGGGGCGATGCTAAGGCGATCACAACACGAAGTGGTGCTTCGTATGATGAACCCGCGATTCCTACTACCTCTTCTTCCTCTCCTCCAAAGGTAGTGAATCGTGAACCTGAGGTGACAAAGGACAAGGTGCAAACTCCTAGCCCACGAAGTACAGCACACGTCCAACCTCAGGTTATTCCTGAAACCAGATGTAAGCCTGGAGTTGTCTTTGAACCACCAGAAACTCCAGTGGACAACCCTAAATCCAAAACTTCTATTCCCTATCCATCACGTCTCAGTGAACAAAAGCTCCGCGAAAAAGCTAATCACCAAATGGATAAGTTTTTCCAAATCTTCCAAGATTTACACTTTGACATTAGCTTCGCGGATGCTATTCTCTTGATGCCCAAGTTTGTATCGACAATCAAAAATCTGTTGAGTAATAAAGAGAAACTCTTTGAGATGGCAAGAAATCCTCTGAATGAGAACTGCTTAGCGGTTCTTTTGAAAAAGCTTCCTGAAAAGCTTGGAGACCCCGGGAAATTTCTAATTCCTTGTACTTTCCCGGGTATGGTTGAATGCTTTGCCTTGGCCGATCTAGGTGCTAGCATTAACCTGATGCCATATTCTGTGTGGAAGAAACTCTCTCTTCCCGAACTTACCTCCACGTGCATGACTTTAGAGCTTGCCGATCGTTCGATTTCTCGTCCCATTGGCATTGCCAAGGACATATTCGTTAAAGTGGGGAAGTTCCATTTTCCGGTAGATTTTGTGATTGTTGACTTTGACGCCGATTCTAGGGTCCCTCTCATTCTTGGAAGGGGATTCCTTAGAACAGGGCGAGCTCTTATCGATGTATTTGAGCATGAGATCACATTACGTGTTGGAACGGAAGCCATAACCTTCAACCTAAATCAAACTTCGAGATACTCCTCCGATTATGACTGTGAATCGGTGAATCAAATTGATGTCATTGATGTTGCTGCTGAGGAGTATGCTCAAGAGATTTTAGGTTTCATTGATGATTCTTCGAGTGAAAACCTCACTCATTCTTCTCACCCCATCATTGCCAATTCTTTTCCTTCCCTCACTCCGTTTGAGGGAAGTGACTTCATCTTAGAAGAAATGGAGGCGTTTCTCAAAAGTGACTCGATTCCCGGTGGAGTCGATAACCAAGAGATCGACCTCGAGAGGGATATTCTCGTGCTTGAAAAATTGTTAAACGAAGATCCCTCTCCTCTTCCTGTTCTACTTCAAACACTTCATAAGGAGGAAGTCAAAAATGTTGAGAAAACTGATGACTTCCCCGAGGTTGAACTTAAGGACTTGCCGCCTCATCTTGAATATGCATTTCTGGAGGGTGATGATAAATTGCCCGTCATAATTGCTAAAGACTTAAGTGTTGAGGAAAAGGCTGCTCTTATAAAGGTTTTGAAGTCTCATAAACAAGCAATTGCTTGGCGACTCTCCGACATCAAGGGCATTGACCCTGAATTTTGTATGCACAAGATTTTAATGGAGGACGACTTCAAACCTGCAGTCCAACAACAAAGAAGGGTGAATCCAAAAATTCATGAGGTAATCAAACAAGAGGTTTTAAAACTTTTTGATGTCGGATTGATTTACCCTATCTCGGACAGTCCTTGGGTCAGCCCAATTCATTGTGTTCCAAAAAAGGGTGGCATTACTGTTGTCACAAACGAGGAAAATGAGTTAATTCCAACACGTTTGGTTACGGGTTGGCGCGTCTGCATTGACTATCGCAAGTTAAATGACGCCACCCGTAAGGATCATTTTCCTCTACCCTTTATGGATCAGATGCTCGAGAGATTAGCAAGGAATGAGTATTATTGCTTCCTCGATGGTTTCTCGGGTTACTTTCAGATTCCCATTGATCCGCAAGATCAGGAAAAGACCACGTTCACGTGCTCCTATGGAACATTTGCTTATAAACGTATGCCATTTGGCTTATGTAATGCTCCGGGCACGTTTCAAAGATGTATGATGTCCATATTTTCCGACATGATCGGGAAAACTATGGAGGTTTTCATGGACGATTTTTTGGTCATTGGGGATTCGTTCCAGTCATGCCTCTCCCATTTAGACGACATGCTAAAACGTTGTGAAGACACAAAGTTATGTCTAAATTGGGAGAAGAGTCACTTTATGGTCAAAGAGGGCATTGTCCTCGGCCATAAAATTTCAAAGAACGGGATTGAGGTTGACAAAGCCAAAGTTGATGTCATAGCAAAATTACCTCATCCCACAACCGTAAAAGGTGTTAGGAGCATTTTGGGTCACGCCGGTTTCTATCGTAGGTTTATTCAAGATTTTTCCAAAATCGCCCGGCCTATGACCCATCTCCTCGAAAAGGATGCTCCTTTTATCTTCTCCCCAGAGTGCATCGAAGCTTTTGAAACACTTGAGAAAAAGCTTACCGAGGCACCGATTCTTGTTGCCCCCGATTGGGACTTGCCCTTCGAGCTCATGTGTGATGCTAGTGATTATGCTATAGGGGCAGTCTTGGGGCAACGCAAAACAAAACATTTTCAGCCTATACACTATGCCAGCAAGACTATGACCGAGGCTCAAAGTCATTACACCACCACTGAAAAAGAATTATTAGCTGTGGTGTATGCTTTTGAAAAATTCCGGCCATACTTGATTCTGACCAAAAGCATAGTGTATACGGATCACTCGGCTTTGAAGTATCTATTTGCAAAACAAGATGCAAAGCCGAGACTTCTTCGTTGGGTTCTCCTCCTACAGGAATTTGATATCATTATTCGTGATAAAAAAGGAGCTGAGAACCTAGCTGCTAATCATCTCTCCCGTCTTGAAAACCCTCACCAAAATGCTTTCGAGAAAAAAGGAAATAAATGAAACATTTCCTCTCGAAACCCTCAATACGGTTTCATTTCGTGGAGACTCGATTACCCCATGGTTTGCCGACTTTGCAAACTATCTTGCGGGTAACTTCATTGTGAAAGGGATGTCGTCCCAACAAAAAAATAAATTTTTCAAAGATGTAAAATATTACTTCTGGGACGACCCCTACTTGTTCAAAATATGCGCGGATCAAGTCATCCGGCGGTGTGTGTATGGTCAGGAAGCCGCTGAAATTTTAAAGGCTTGCCATGCTGGTCCCACGGGGGGCCACCACAATCCAAACTACACCGCCAAAAAGGTGTTTGACTCCGGTTTCTTTTGGCCCACGATTTACAAGGATGCCCAGGAATTAGTCAAATCCTGTGACGCTTGTCAACGTCACGGGAATATTTCACAAAAGAATGAAATGCCTCAGAATGCAATTCAAGTTTGTGAAATTTTTGACGTTTGGGGCATCGATTTTATGGGGCCATTTCCTTCTTCTCATGGCAACAAATACATACTCGTGGCTGTTGACTACTTGTCAAAATGGGTTGAAGCGAAAGCTTTACCCACTAATGATGCCCGAGTGGTTGTAAAATTCTTGAAAGCTCTTTTCGCTCGATTTGGAACTCCACGTGCTATTATCAGTGATCGTGGTACGCACTTCTGTAATGACAAATTTGATAAAGTCATGCAAAAGTACGGTGTAACTCACCGTCTTTCTACTGCGTACCACCCACAAACAAGTGGACAAGTAGAAGTTTCCAATTGAGGAATTAAGAGAATTTTGGAAAGAACTGTAGGTGAAAATCGTGCATCGTGGTCGGACAAATTAGATGATGCACTTTGGGCTTTCCGTACGGCTTACAAAACACCCATTGGGTGTACGCCTTACAAACTTGTGTACGGGAAAGCGTGCCATCTTCCGATCGAGCTTGAGCACAAAGCTTATTGGGCTCTCAAGCATGCCAATTTCGACCTCAAAACTGCGGGTGATCATAGGAAAGTTCAACTGAATGAATTAAATGAACTTCGTGATCAAGCTTACGAGAACTCTTTGATCTATAAGGAAAAGACAAAGAAGATTCATGACTGAAAAATCAAGAACCGCGTTTTTAACGTTGGTGATCGAGTCCTTCTTTTCAACTCTAGACTCAAGATTTTCTCGGGAAAGCTCAAAACCCGATGGACTGGTCCATTCACTATCGCTAAGGTTTATCCTTATGGCACCGTCGAATTATCTCAAAATGACGGTCCTAATTTCAAAGTGAATGGACATCGTTTAAAGCACTACTTTGGAGAGGACAAACCATCCTTGGTTGTCCCGGATCTCCAAACTTTCCCCAAGGACAATTGAATTCGGGGATCGAGTCAAGCTAGCGACTCGATGAACAAAAACAATAGCACAATACCGGTTTTCACCCGTATCTCTGATTCTTTCTATTTTCTACCACCCAGTGTGGGGGTATGGCCAACCCCCCGCTATTTGAAAATGTGTATATGTATATAAGTAAAAAAAAAAATGTGTATATATAGAAATAAAGTGAATTTGGTGTTTCCGCAGTTAGATTCGAATCTTGGCTTTTTACGTTCAAAGATTCGGCATAATAGCCGGGACTTTGAATATTGAGGACAATATTCATTTCTAAGTGTGGGGGGGAAATTCTAGCGAATTTTGTCGCAAAATACTTTCAAATATCCCCGTTTTTGGCCAAAATTTTTAAAAATTTTTCACTTTATTTCAAAATTTTTGTGGTAATCAGTCCGCCATGTCTAACCGACAAAGGGATTGGCTAATCCAGGAGCAAACGGCTCTTGGTAAAGATAACTCAAATCCATTTACGGCTTGCAATTTGCCCAAAATTGTATGGTTCATCAACTCCCCATCATCCTCAAAAGCTAATGAGTTGGCTAGCCCGCAAGATTATGGCTTATGGTAAAGGCCGTGGAAAAACCATAATTGGTAATCAACTCACCAAGATGTTGACTATTCCATCAAGAGCTGGCTAGTCCAGGAGCAAACGGCTCCTGGTAAAGACAAATCAAATCCGTTGACAGCTGGTGGTTTGCTCAAAATCAAACGGTTATCAGGTGTGCCACAGTTCTTACACCTGGCTACTCCAGAAGTGATGGCTTTTGGTAAAGAGTTTAAAATCCATCAAGTTTTCCAAAAAATATTGCTAGGGACTAGCAATAGTTTAGTGTGGGGGATTGATGAGTGCGCAAACACTCATCATTTTTATCGTGTTTAAACTGCCAAAACATACAAAAACAATCGAAAAGTAATCAAAATACTTAAATTATCCCAGGGATTGTATTTTATGTGTTTTAAATGCAAAACGAGCAAAAACAAACGAAAAACGATCAAAGTTTGCAATATTGGCAGTTTCAGTCCCCCGAGTTTCAAAATTTGTCAGAAATAGTCCCTATGCATTTATTTTGAAATAAAAGTCAACCCAAGTCCCTAAAAAATCAAAAGTTATCAAAAACGGACTTTGGGTGATAAATTTGGAAAAATTACATATTTGGTCCCTGGAGTTTAGAAATTTGCAAATTTAGTCCCTGGGAATTTTTGAAAAATAAAAAATTGCAAAAATTGGTTTTTGGAATGTTAAACTTTGCAACAATGGTCCTTGATAGTACTTTGGGAGAATGACATTTCCAGCCCTTGGTTTTGATTAAATTGCAAGAATGGTCCCTATGTTTTTAACTACACCAACCGGACCCCTTTTGTTATTATAACCCAAACCAACTCCAAACCCAACACCAACACCTCAGCCCACTCCACCTTATTACTCCATCACCTTCAGCCCACCAACACCCTAGCCACCTTCTCAAATAATAAAACCCCGTCCCTTTTCCCCCCTCGGTCAACAAAGGTCAAACCTTGACCTTCTTCACCCCCCAACTTGCCTGTAACCTCACCAAACACACAACCCCCTCCTCACCTCTAATTAATGCTCACCACTCCTTGTTCCCCCCCCCCCCCTCCTTAGCTAACATCCAAGAATCATTTATTGATCTCAAATTCCTCCAAGAAACCAAAGGAGCATTTAAAGAAAAAGTGGCACCAAAATTTCTTTGAACGGTTAAGATTATTCCCACCCAATCCAATGGGTGGGATTTGCTCAGGAAAGTGCATCAAGTCAAAGAGGTCAATAATTCAGAAAGAAAAGTAAAGGGAGAGGCAGTTTTAGGTCATGGAGTATATATATAAGCCTTTGTAAGCCAATGTGGCTATGTAGACTAGTATTTATTTTTAATTCAGTGTATTTTCCATTAATTGTACTCTTTTTATCAAGTAACGAAGGTTTAAGTTTAAATTACTTCTTGTTTTTCAGTTTTCAAAATTTACCTAAGATACTCAAATTGTGATTTCAAGTTATAAAGCAGTATAAGCTCACTTTAAGTTCATTTAGATTCAATAGTTAAGTTCAAAAGCTTAATAAGCTTTTGAATCTGTCTCAAACTCAGTGTCATAATAATTCCTCAAAAATACAAAATAAATCAAGAAAAAATAAAAAAAAATAAAGCAGAAAGGAAAGCAGAGATGGTTTGGAGCTGAGCTTGGATTTGAATTAGGTATTAGAGCTCTGTAGAGAGCAATAGGAGTGTCATTGGATCATGGTTCTTAGTTTTCTGCTTTGGAGCACTTTGTAAGCAAAAATCCAACTTTTGTACTTTTCATTTTATCTTGGGTATTCAACTATAATCTCAGTGTTTTGTAGTTACTTAAGTTAGTTTAGCTATAATATTGTTTGAATTTAAGCTCTTGTTCATTAAAAGTTAGTATAACCTTTGTTAAGTTTGAAACTGCCAAACTTTAGTGTGATATTAGTTCTGAGGAATTAGTTGTAATGAATGGTATTTGTATGCTCAGTTAAGTTTATTTCAACATATTTGATCTCTGTACATCAGTTGATTTGGTAAAAGTTGTTATTTCCTTTGTAAAACTTTTAAATCAGTTGGATCAGGGGTGTTTGGAACAAGCTTTTAAGCAGGGCTCTTGTTGATTTTTGTTGATCATTTCAGTTCCATTAGATCACATTAGTGATATATAGGTTTAGTAGAACATAAAATATTGGTCTTATTCAACCCAAAGTCAAAATCACACAAAATCAACCCACACAGTTAACTGTGTGGGTTTTGTAGTCCAACAAGCACTCACCTAGGTTTATATATTATTAATTCTCATTAGTTTAACTTAAATTAAGCTTAGTAATGTATTTTAACTCAGTAAATCAGTTATCATAGTTCAAAAAAGTCAAAAACTCATATTTCACTAAAAAGTCAAAGTGCAAGTTCAGATTTTTGCCAAAATGGCATGAATTAAATTGATTTTTATGTTGAGATTCAAGGCCTGAAACTTGTTGTGTGTTTACACTATCAGCTGAACTTTTGATCTTCATAATTGTTACATTTTTGTGATTTTTTTTATGGACCAAATTGCCCTTGGAAGTTGACTGCAGGGCAAGGATTTTGCCCTGTCTCAGCAGACCCAAACCACCCAACCAACTTTGGTGGTGTTTTGTGGTTAACCCAGTGGGTCCTACACTTCACCTCTAGGTTCTCCCAACCCCCCTCCTACCAGGGAGTGATAAGTGACCAAGAGTTTGACCATTTGACCACTGGACCCCACCTGAATTTGGTCCCAATCTTTGTCCCATTCTGTCTCAGATTCTCAATAAGCCAACTGCTTATTTGAGTTTTGTGGCTTATTTAAGCTGCTCATTTGTGCTAATCTAGCTTATTATAGTTCATTTAACTCAGAGAAACCTATATTTACCATTGTGGACCCCACACACTCCAAATTGAGCTAAAATCCTTCCACAGTCAACAAAAGTCAACTGTTAGGGTCAATAAGCTCTCAACTGCTTATTTTTGGGTTGTGTAAAAAGTGTTTTCAGAAAAAGTGTTTGTATTTAGTGTATAATTAGTTTGGAAAAAGGAAAAACCAAAAAAACCAACTTTAATTATAGTGATAGCTTCTATTTAATAGGATTTATCATTTTAATTTTCTTTTTAGCTTATTTATAAGCAATATATCATTTTTATATTTTTATAAATTCTCTTTTAGGTTAAAATAATTCTAGAAATTTTTCCAGATTTTTCTTTTGTCTTTTACTGGTTTTCAGAATTAATTTTAGTTTAATTAATTAGTAATTAATATTAAGTAATTAAATAGCATAATTATATTTTATAAAGTATAACCTAGTTTTTATAATTTTTCTAACTTTTATTTAAGTTAAAACATTTTTATAAATTTTTCTAGGATTTAAATTGTTCATTTTCTATTTTTCCTAATATAATTAGTATAATTAGAAATTAATAAGTAATTAGATTAATAATTAGTAAATTAGTTTAAAAATACATAAAATAAACTTTTTATAATTTTTTAGGATTCCTGTAATGGTTAATTAGATTTTTAAAAATTTTCTTAAGTTTCTAAGCCTTTTTAGTATTTTTAGTAAATCTAATTAGTTTAATTAGTTAATAATTAGATAATTAGTAATTAATTTATAATAAATAATTAAATAGTGTAAAAATAGTTTTTCTTTTTTCTTAAAATTTTCTTTATTTATTAGGATTGTAAAAATAACAATTTTACACTTGTAACCTTTTCTGTCCATCAGTTGTACTTTTTGTTTCGTTCGTCTGTGTACGTTTTTAATTAAAACGTACGTTTTTAGGTTTTAACTCAAATCTCTGTAATCTTAATTCCCGTAATCAATCACGTAGCTTTCCTAAGCTATATTTGTCAATAATTTCCAAATAATTCTTATCACAACCCTTTTCTGTGAATAATCACCCGATCACAAGTACGCTAAAGTTACAATTCACACCTCAACGGGATTTAACGACCCGGTGATACCTTATATTACCTGGAGCATTGATCTAGGCTATTTGACTTTGTTGACCATTCCTTGGTCAATATAAGTTGGTGGTTTAGCATCAATCAGTATCTAAACACTATTTGTGAGGTGCTAGTGTATAATTTCCGTGCTTGTTTTTTGTTAAAGTGGAACGATTATTTGTTGCAATTACTTTTATATTAGTGTTAAATGACCCCTAACTTGTATTTTGATTAGAATAAAAGCGCATTTTCTTGAGGACAAGCAAATCTCAAGTGTAAGGGTATTTGATGAAGCGAAAAGTGTACCGCTTATGGGGGGTCATTTAAGGCCAAAGTCGAGATTATTTGATCAAATATTGCCCTAAATTGTTCCTTTTGTCATTTTAGGTACTTTTGAGAGGAAATTTATAAAAGGAAGCATTTTGGACGTTTTTGGAGCGAAAAAGTGAATAAAACGACAAAGTCTCAAAATCATGCTGAAAATTTTACATGACGGCGTCACAGGATGCTAGTGACGGCGTCAAGACTTGACAAAGAGGTGGATAAATCAATTACATGTGACGTGCCAGAGAGTTTTCTAAAGAGTTCGTGATGGCGTCACCCTTTAGGGTCGCCAAGGCCGTCACGTATAACACAAAGAGAGACGGCCCAGAGTTTGTAAAGAGTGATGGCGTTAGAAGTGGATCTAGGAAATACGAGTATTATTTTGGTGGCGAGTTGATGGCGTCAGACCTAACTCTTGACGCCATCAGGATGTAAAATCTATATATAGTTTTCTAGTTTTCATTCATTGTGTGCAACTTTGAAGGGAGTAAACCCTAGACGAATTTTACTGATACTTTGAGGGTTTCAAACCCTTGTTTCATCCATGCTTAATTGAAGATAAGTCTTTCATCGATAAAATCATTCAATATGTCTATATGTTGTTTGATTTATATCTTACGCTTGTCTTCTCTTTAACATGCTAGACTAGGTTTTCTTTGTGTTTGCTTAGATGTAATGAAACTTATATATTGATTATTGGTTGGTTGTTTGTTTATAATTGTTGTGGATGAATGAATTCGATGTTAGGCTTAAGAAAATTGGCAGACTTCCAATTCGTAACTTGCTTGAACGTATTAAGAAACATGATCGGAGGTGTACTACGATATATTGGTTGTATTTAATGCGTAGGTAACTACTAATGAGGCCATGTTAGGAGCTAGTAGTCGGCTCGACATAGGAAGAGGTAGAAGCTTATAGAGTTAGGGAAGATCGTACACGGCCCTACGAATGGTATTAAGGAATATAACCCGTCATCCATGCAATTGTAACAAACTAATCAACCGATAAAAGATAGCTAGGGAGTAGTGAAATCTAAGTAAACACATTTTCTCTCATTATTGTTTTCGCCATAATTAGTTTAAGTTTGTTTTATTTTATTTTGATTGCATCTTTAGTTGTTTGAGTTAGTTGATTAGCAACTAATTCCGTCCACTCCTTCCAAAACCGAGATTTTACTTGCTTTCATTTAAAATATAAAAATACAAAAAGAATCATCCCTCATCTCTAGACCTAGTTTTAGTGAGTTTTAACCCTAGCGAACACTATTCTTTGAGTTGAACGATCAATCCCCCGGTACTTGTCACTATACTATACTACAACGGTCAGGTACACTGCCTGGTGAGGATTGCAAGCTTCTCAAGATCCCTTGAGAGGTAAAACCTTTTGCGAGGGTGCAATTCCACGTATATCACATAAATATGTAGAATTAGCAAAATAAGAACTGAATCAATAATGTTATAATCCAAACATTTAAAGCATTGGTCAAATTTCATATCCTTGTGATCAGGAACACATACTTGGCATATCCATCATTACTAGGGTTGGAAACATGATAAAACAGACATTATATTGGAAGTACTATTTACTAATCTAAATAACCAATCTCTAATTTGCCTTGCAAAGTTGACATCATTATCATCGATAACGGGATCAGCCTGATCAAATAAAAGTAACGTTTCTATGTAGAAGCTCACTTTGAAAAACCAAAAAATCCCATTAATCCCAATATCATTGATGTCTCCTGAGCAAGGATCATGCTCGTTCATTGTCAAAGTTATGCATGTTATTGAGAGTGGAGGTTTTGGTTAGACTTCCTCATATTAGTTGTAGCATGTTACATTCGTTAGGAACGTGATTTTGTGTTGTTTATTAAGAGTTCAATGGAGTTTTTGTCCACTGAAATGGGATCATATACCATGGAAATGCAAGTAATAATTCAAATATATGAAATAACCGTTATACCCTTCACTAAAAACAAAACAAAACAAAACAAAACAAAACAAAACAACAAATATTGGTGGAGGGACGCATTCAGCCTCAAAATCTCACTGTTTGGACGTCTGGAGACTAAAAAAAAAAAGTTAGGGTGCCCTGTGATGTTTCGTGGAAAGTTTAGGGACCAACGGTGTATTTTTGTTTTAGAGGTTTTGGTCAGAGTGACTAGGATGTAGAACGCCTGATTATATGTGTTATGCTATTACAGTTAGCTAAAAGAGTTAATCGAGCTGTTAGGGTTTATGTTTAGTGTTAGTGCATTTTACTGTGAATCACAGTTGTTAAGTTCATTTAGGTTGATTTCGTGTTTATGTTTTAATTTTTTTTAAAGGCTCTTGCTTGGGGTGATAAACAGAATACTTGCTTATGCTTGGTGTTTGAAATTTGATTTGCATGTTGTAATGATTTTATGGCCAACATGGTTAGTACTTGCTTAGTTATGATGGTTCGGTCATCCGTTAAGTCATATATTTGGCCTGGCAAAAGTCGGATGTCTTGATTTCACGTTTAAGTTTTAAGTTTTTCAAAGGGCTTTTGTTCTTGTATGTTAAGGTGTACAATTGATCATATAATTAATAGTGTTTCATATTTGCAGAATACTCATTTATGATAATTTATACATGTTAATTTATCACAAGCTTTAGTATTGAGCTCTTTAAACTTATTAATATTTACTTTAAATTTTACATAACATGACAAACATAATGATCAAACTTTTATCGTGTCTTCATCTTCTACTCCCAGTGAAGATGATAGTAACATAAAGATCGACCTTGATGATGGGTTTTCAAAGTATATGGAGACCCAATAGGTGAAGGTGATGACTATACCGAAGTAGATATTTATTTACAAGATGATGCCGAAAAGAGGGGTATAATTCATTTGATGTTTTAGGTTGGTGGAATCCAAATATGATAAAGTTTCCAATACTTTCATAAGTAGGTAAACATGTGTTAGGAATGCCAACCTCGACCGTTGCATCAGAGTCGGCATTTAGCACCGGTGGAAGAGTTATCTATAAATATAGAAGCTCTCTATACCTAAGCGGAAGCATTAATTTGTGTGCAAGATTGGTTACGGTCTACAACGACGGCTTCACAAGATATGCCTATTAATAGCTTACTACTTGAAGAGATGGTGGAAAAATTGGAGAAACTAGAACTTAATAAGCAATGCAACTTTATTTAACTATGTTAATTTTTCCCACCATATGTTATACTAAATTGCTAATCCACAATATATATATTTGTTTGTAGATATGTTTTCTACTTGAAAAAAATAATGCAATGACTCTTCTGAACATTAAATTTAGTCCCAAAGTGAGTATAAAATATCTCTTTGTTTTATTATACATTTTTTTTTTTTTTTTTTTTTTTTTTTTTTTTGAACTTTATATTTGTAGTTGTTTATATCTGTTCCTTTATATGATACCCATGGTTCGTTATTTGGTCTAATGTGTCGTAAACTGTATCATAAAGTCGATGTTGCTAGGATTCATTTTGTGTTGCTACTTATTAGTTTTCTGTTATCTTTTGTACATCTGGTCCGGATGTTGCAAAGTTCATTGTAGATCATGCATCCATGCAAGTTATCTTTTGTGTGCCAAATACCTTAAAAGATGTGAGCTTATTACCTATGGATTTTCAATGAGACTAATTCTATATTATCTTACATCGTTCATAATAGGAAATATATTAGCTACAATTAATTGTAGCCAATTGGCTACAATTTTGTGCTAAAAACTGTGGGTCATTGTTTATTTTGTGGGTCCCTGATTCTTTTTCGTGGGTCATAGATTTATTGTGTGTATATTTTTATGAAGGATTGTAGCCAATTGGTTACAAAAATTGTAACCAAGTTATCCCCTTCATAATAACTAGCCATATGATATAAATTTGCTTATATCTTGCAGTTAGCATATTCGGGCTTGTTTCTTTTTATTTCTAGATTAAGTGGGTGAGCCCCTTCACTAGTACAATGACAACCTTCGGCGTCGACTTTTTTTTAACCGTGCCGACGTCATGACGTCGGCAACATACCTTATCGACGTCATGTCGTCGGCAACAACTAGTCGACAGAGCCGCGTCGGCAACGTCCCTACCGACGAATAACGCCGACGACAATGCGGGACCCACACGATTTTTGGTCAAACGAACGGGGGTGTCCGACATTTTGTTACCGATGTCAGGTCGTCGGTAATATAATAATTATTTAACGCATTAATTAGATTAACTTAATTTAGTCAACGAAAGTCAAATTTTTTGTAAATGGTGCCGACGACATATAGTCAGTACCGTTTCAAATTAGTCACCACATGCGTTATTATGCCGACGCCTTGTAGTCGGCACCGTTTGAAAATAGTTAATATGTGTGTTATATTGCCGACGTCATATAGTCGGTACCGTTTGAAATTAGTCACCATTTGCGTTATTATGCCGACGCCCTGTAGTCGGCACCGTTTGAAAATAGTTAGTATGTGTATTATATTGCCGACGACATGTAGTCGGCAAGAAGTTATGCTGCAGCTGCCCTGCCCAGATTTTTGCCGCAAAATTGTGCAGCAAAAATCTACCAATTCCAGTTTCATGTCCTGCTCTCATAACAACACATTCCAACACAAAACAATGGCTAAAACGACTATAAAGTTTATAACGGCTAAAACGGTTATATATAACCACTAAACAATTAATAAACTTTACAAAACGGCCATAAACTTTATAACACCCTCAAAATACATCATAAAGTTTACAAAACGGGTGTTATAATCGCTAAACGTAGCTACTATATCTACAAATGTTGCAATATCCTAAGTGTTCAAAGATAATAAGATTGGGGTCGTCCGGACATAGTTCCAAAGACAAAACAACACAAAATAATACCTCTACAGCCCATCGTCGTCATACAGCCCCTCGTCGTCATCCTGATCATCATCAGAACTCCCGCTGCGAGAGCCACTCCCGCTGCCAGATCCACTCTCGCTGCCAGAGCCACTCTCGCCGCCTGAGCCCTTCGCGGGAGCGCCTGCGCCGCCTCCAGCTGCATGACGAGAACCACTCTGGCTAATAAACGCCTCCCATGTTGGGTTTGTCGAGACAAAACGTGTCAACAACTCAAGCTGCTTCTCGGTTTTCTTGGCTTTCTTTCTTTCTTTCTCCTTCTCTTTCTTAGCTTCATCCACTATCGTTTTAAATTCATCAATCTTCTTCTGAGCTTCAGCAAGCTTCCTGTCAAGCTCGGACGTACCTATAAACGAAATAATCAAAATTTAAAAACGGTCATTTCAATACATAAGATTATCCAACTTTAAATACCTATAAACGAAATAATCAAAATTTAAAAACGGTCATTTCAATACATAAGATTATCCAACTTAAAAAACCTGGTGGAGCTGGAGGCGGCAAGTCTACCCGTGGCCTCGTCAAGAAGGGTACCACCTTGCCGACGTCGGGTATATGGCCACGCTGCTTGCCCCCGATTACCCGAGCAAATATCTCCTCCTCCGTGAGGCACGGCTCGTCTGCCGGCATATCGGATCTAGGCTCCCGTAGTCGGACCATCTCTTCCTGTGTAGTTAAAAAAAAATGAGAAAATTAATATATTAGTCGAGTTAATTACTAGATTATGTTTCAATAAATCACTAAGTGCGTGTTTGGAAAAAATAAATAAATAAATAAATAACGATACTTACAAACCGAGCACGAGCCTCGTCCTGCAACCAAACACCATTCTTGAAGTGGGTGTCAAGATAGGTATCGAACATGGACGGATACCGGTGGTCCTCGCTGTTCTCGAACTGTATAAATATATACACATGCATATAGGATGAAACAAATTAAAATGACTAATCAAACACCATATATATTTTATTTAGTATAAATACTTTTAATTAATATATTATTAAAATTAAATAATCTTATAAAAATAAAATGTGTCTTACATATTCGTGTCGAGATGCGGCAAATGATTTCGAACCGTGGCGGCTGAGAATCTTGTTCTTCTTTCTATTCTCTTTGTTCACAGCCGATCGTGTCTGGGCCTTCTCCGTCATGTACTGGTCGACATACTTGTTCCACTCAGCCGGCTCCAAGTTCGGAGGAGGATTTCATCTGATCTCGTCCACTCTCGCAGCCCCACCCTTTCTCGTAAAGTAATCGCGTTTCAGATCATATTTATTGTCACGGTATCGGGTGGCGAAATATGCTGTGAGCGCCGACCGAATGGTCTCCCACTCCGGTCTGGTGTGGTGGCGCTCCAAATCGAACATACGCTGCAATCAAATATAGTTAAAATTAATATAAAGATATAAATAAATAAAAAAATGTTAATAAATGTACACATTCAAATAATTAAATATAGAGATATAAATAAATAAACAAATTTAAATAAATATGCACATTTAAATAAATAAACACGGTAACATAACAATATATATAAAAGGAAAATGAAATAACTGACCCCGACGCTTGGAAGGAAGTTAGCCGTCAGCTCCGGTTCTATATCGTACCAGGTGTCATAGTGTAGCGGCAGCTGTCGAATGAGCTCGCCGACGTAATTGCCAAACCATGCTTGGTTCGAGCCCACTTGAGTGGAGCTGTGGTGGAGCTGCGGTGGTGTCGGAGGTGGAGCTGTGGTGTCGGAGGTGGTGGGGTGTAGTGATGGTGGAGCTGTGGTAGTGGTGGAGTAGTGGTAGTGGTGTCGGAGGTAGTGAATCGCCGGCGTATTGAGAAGAAAAAGTTATACGTTTTTTTTTTCTAAGTGTTGACCAGATCTATTTTTGTTATATCTATTAATGTTCCCGACGTCATGTTGTCGGGAATGTAAAGAAATTTGTCGTTTCTAGTTTGGCGGGATGTATGAAATTTTGGTGAAAATTTTGGCGGTTATATTACCGACGACACGTCGACGGTAATGTTATAAATACTTTTATAAAGTTATAAGAAATAGTTTTATAAAATAAAAAAATAAGTAGTTAAATTTTTTATTTATTATACATGAGATGTTAAATGAACGAACGATCTGAGCTGCGGTGTGGTGTGGTGTGGTGTGGTGGTGTACGTGGTGTTGATAATCGCCGGAGGAGGAGGAGGTGGTGTGGTGTGGTGGTGTTGATAATCGCCGGAGGAGGAGGTGGTAGTGGTGTCGGAGGAGGAGGAGTACAATATCGCACGAGTCGAGATGCTATGGTTGTACATGAGATGTTAAACGAACGACCCGAGATGGTATGGTTATACACGAGATATTATTGATATAAGAAAATTATTGAAAATACTTTAAGGTGACAGGAAATTAAGAAAATTATGAAAATGATGAAATTGCTTATTAATAAGCTAAAAGGAAAATTAAAAAAAAAAAAAAATAGAATCTATTAAATAGAAGCTATCACTAATTTTAAATTTGGTTTTTTGTTGTTTTTCTTTTTGACACGAGATGTTAAACGAACGACTATGGTTATACAAGAGATGTTAAACGAACGAGTCAAGATGCAATGGTTATACACGAGATGTTAGACGAACGAGCATGGTTTTCCCTACCTAACAACTCATCCTCACAATATAAACACACACACACACACACACACACACACACACACACACACACACACATACACACTCATCTTACTATCTCTCTCTCACACACTCTAGCAGTTTTCGTTTTCCGGCGACACCATCAGTTTCTGGCCGTCGGAATCTTTTCCCGGCCACCACCTTTTATCACCTCAACTTGTAGATCGGGCCACCCCGGTCACGATTCCACCACTCACAACCACTCAACCTCACATCCACAAACATACACTGTTATCATGGTGAAGAAGATGGCAGAATTTGAAGCTTTTCCTTGTCCTTGTGAACGAGGAGACGTGATTCTGCGAGAATCGTGTAAATCTTACTCCCATGGTAAACTATACTATGCGTGTCCTTTCTCGCAGGTGAACAATTACATATTTTTTCTTTAAATAATTTGGTTAATTAGTTGTTAAAAATAATAGTTTTTACTCTTTAACAGCCTGGGACGGACGACCATAGATGTAATTTTTTTTTTATGGAAGGAGGAACGACTCGCCAAAATGATGATCGGTTCTCTGGGAGCTTCAACATCAAGCGGTTCTGGATCTGCTCCAAAAAGGTGCTCAAACTGTCATGAAAAAAATCTTAGAATAAACTTGCTGGAGGCACAAAAACAGGTGTTGGAGGCACAAAAACAGGTACTAGAGACAAAATTAAGGGTGCTGGAGGCAAAACTTGACATGGCAACGTATCCCAACCACGACCACGCATGTCAGTCGGATGCAATACTCCGTGACCTTGTAGGTGACATGGATAAATTTCATATGTAGTACTGTTATCGTTGTTGTTGCTGTTGTTTGCTGTTGTTGTTGATGTTTTTGATGTTTAATAAAATGTTGTTGTTGTTGTTGTTGTTTAATAAAATGTTGTTGTTGTGGAGCAATAATTAGAACTGAAGGAGCAATAATTATCAAACACAAAGGCAAACTGTTTATTTAAAACAAGCAAGAGTTCTTAACCACATGCATTTTCATACAGACTCAAACTAAACAACTCGACAACCAAACTAAACAACTCAAACTAAACAACTCGACAACCAAACGAAACAACTCAAACTAAACAACTCGACAACCAAACGAAACAACTCAAACTAAACAACTCGACAACTAAAACAACAGATCAAACGAAACAACCCGTTTATTTTTTTTTGCAGCTACTTCCCGCTTTACTCGAACTCGCACCATCTTTTCCCTTCCTTGCTCTCATTTCCTTGATATGTGCAAACGTAGCTTCAAGATTTGTGATCCTATTTCCCAGATTATCAAGTTTTGTTTCCAACGTACTTTCAGCTTCGTCGTCACCTCCAACAGCAACAACTTGAGCTTCAGCAGCAGCTTGAGCTTCAGCAGCATCTAGCTCGTCCATGTACTCTTTGTAGTACGGTTTTCCTACACCATTCGATAATCTTGTCTCTCATCCACGGTTCAGCATCCTTAAAATCACCATATTCCTCATAAACTGAATGACCAAAAGTTAACATAACTTCATTAAAGAGGAGCTCGTGTGACAAGATTTTTGAGTACTCCTCTTCAACTGTGCAACCACGCCAAGTCATGTGTGTCTTGTAAGAATTGACGATTGAATTATTTGTGAGATATGTAAAATGAGACAGAAATAATTTTGTGAAAATGTATATGTAGATGTGTAAAATGAGACGGAAATGATTTTGTGAGAATGTATATAGGTAAAAAATGAGACGGGAATATATTTGTTAGGTTATATATAGCCTGAATTTTGGGAGAGATATTCCCGTCGACATGTCGACGGGAAAAAAACGCGGGAAAATTCCCGCTCAATTATTGGTTATAATGTACACGCGGTTAAAATAAGTGCCGACGTCATGTCGTCGGCGTCGTTAAGGCGGGAAAAAACCCCGCCCAATTATTCGCTATAACTCACTAAAGGAAAAAACCAAAGTTTTGACTCAAATTGTTGCCGACGTCATGTCGTCGGTGTTTTTAACCTAGGGGGCTATTAATTATTAATCATTGGTTAATCCCACGCTAACCACAATTATTTGTGTATTTATATATCACCGACGACATGACGTCGGCACGTGTTTTGGCGGTCAAATTCCCGCCTTTTTTTTCACCAGGTTTATCAAAAGTCAAACATGTTGTTATTTTACCGACGACATGACGTCGGTATAATTCTAGATTAAAAATTCAACGCAGCCTTGCCTGGGTCAAGCCAGTTTTTTGTCGTTTAGCGTATGGTGCCGACGACATTGAGTCGTCGGCATTGCGCTCGTCGCCTGTTCTCCTGATTCTTGTAGTGCTTTCTCTTAATGAGTCTTAATGGGGAGGGACATCATTTGCTTCCTCTCCTCATATAGACAATTTAACAGAAAAAGAAACATATTATATGTATGACCCCACCACTATTTCCTCATTAAGACTCATTAAAATAAAAAAGAAACAAATGTCTTTAAGATTTGTAGGTTTATATTTAAACATTTGTGTTGCAATTTAAGATATTGGTGGATTGTTATCTTTTAATTTTGTTGGTTTTTATTAAGGTGTTGGAATTTTTTATTGTTGGATTTTTGTTGTTTGCTTTAGTTATTGAGATTACATAGTTGGGCTTGAAACTAAGTTGTTGGGATCACATTATTGGGCTTAAATTTAACTAGATAAAGAAAAAAAAACACAATTATATTATTGGGCCTCAGCCCAATTACAAACACTTAACCAAAGAAACGGAAAATCGAAGCAAAAACCATTGAGGAAAACCGAATGGTTTCGGTTATGGCTATGCAAAAAACCAAACATTCGGTTTCGGTTTCCGTTTTCACCAAAAACTGACCTAAACCGAACCGTGCACACTCCTCTTCTAAGTGTTAAAAATATATTGTGCTACAAAATTTATTCACACTTGTTAATATAACCAATGTTATACACATTATCAAGTGTTAATAAATTCTTAGAATTTACACACATTTGTAAGTGTGGAAAAAAAAAGTGCGTAGATTTGACATTTTTGTTGTAGTGTTGGGGTTTTTGGATACGATTCTACCAAGATCGATTTAAAGCTGGTGTATCATTGTTGTATTTCATGAGATACTATGTCACTAAATAGGTTTTGGATCATATTAGTTAGCCGAAAGTTAAAGGGTAATGAATTGATGCACAAACAGTATCGAATCTCTTTATAGATTTTTACTTTATCCTTGCATTCCGATGATTTATAGTTTTAGTAAGAACTGTCAAACTACGGACATCGCCGACAATATCTACAAGTGATCATATGTTGGTAACAAAGTTCTATGTTTTTTCCGTGTAGAATCTAATGCTCTAAACACGTGCACCATTTTGAAATTTGAAGAGATATGATAGACATACATATGTAAAAGATGCAAAGTTATTAGTTTAGGGCATATCCTTAATCACTAGCATATACTTACTAAAATTCCAGTGTGATTGCACTTTGATAGCTCGTATGTAAAGCTAAGAACATTTTAGAGTATTAATAAAGAAGCATATCCCCGGTATGAATCATTAAATTCCTAGAGGAAACAGAAATCACCGGTTCCTAATCGATTTCCAAGAAAGAAAGTATTGGGTTCAACTCCTTATCCCTATTAAATTCCTTCTAAAGAAGAAATCAATTATCTTCAACTAGCTAGGATTGCATATTCCCCAATATAAACTTTGTCATTTATCCAAATCATATCTTAGCATATGCTTCTAAGTGAGCTTCGCAGAATACAATGTGAGATTGTGATATCTGTCTATCCGGTAAAGTGTTTCTGCTTGTCGGCATTGCTTTCCTCATTCAAGAAGATAATAACATTTCGACATAGAGAATATAAATAGATTGAAAGGGAAACTTATAGGAGTATGTGGTTTGGCGAATATAGGACTTGAATTAGACAATAATGAAAAGATTAGCATGTTTATGAGGCCCTTTGAGACTAAAACTACTTCCAGTAATAGTGGGATTAATGTTCTTAGTTCTTATATGATAGGAAGCTAAAAAAAAGAAACTGCCATTAACTAAGTTAACACACCAAATTAATGTACGTGAAATATAAAAGAAGTATGGGCAGGGCTCAACCACTACTACAAAAAGGGGCTTTTAGACCTCCCTATAAAGACCTTCTAACAAGTCTAAATAAATAAAAAAAATACATTTGAGCCGGTTACAATAAAAACAACGGGTCTAAAAAACCACTCTTTTGGACCGGTGATATGGATTCCCACCTGTCTAGATATCAAAATACTTTAAGACCTGTTACAATCAAATACACCCGTCTAAAAAGTTTTATGTGGGATTTAGTTTCCAATTGTCTTCAAAATTTTCAATTCACCGCCTAAAAGAAAATTAATACTCACAATTCTTTCTCTCCATCTACAATTACATCCCCATCAAACCCTAATTAGCTACCATAGCACCAGCCGCCGTCACCTACACCACCACCAGCGCCTCTTCACCTGACCACCCCAGTGACCTGCTAACAACCGGTCTCAATACTACTCTTTTAGACCGGTGCTTCCACCGGTCTATATGACATTATCAACCGGTCTTAATAATACTCTTTTAGACCGGTGTTCCAACCGGTCTATATGACTTTTATCTTTTAGACCTCCCCTTATCTAGACCTGTTGGATAACCGGTCTAAAAGGCTTTTGCAGCCGGTCTAAAAGCCATTTTTTGTAGTAGTGAACATAACATGGCTATTTCGCTGGTCTTCCTACTACCATGTATTGGAGGAATGTGATTCCCACACAATGTGGATTTTAAAGGGTCTAGTGGGTAGCATGATGAACTTAGCGAAAAGAATAGTGAATTAAAACCATATATATATTGTCACAACTAATCAACAGACGCAACGTATTGATTTGTCCACAAATGTCCTTCAAAACACTTTTCAAATTAATTATAGCGGTTCTAAAATGTCCTTTGAAGAATCCAAACCTTGTAAGTATGCATGTATCCACAAATTTTAAGGGATAAATGCAAAATGGGCATATACTCGCTATAGTTCCATGGTTGTGTGGTTCAATGGCTTCATGACCTAATTTAAGAACATTAATGGAGTCCTAATAAGAAGTGTATATATATATATATATATATATATATATATATATATATATATATATATATATATATATATATATATATATATATATATATATATATGCCCTGGAGGAATCGTTAAATTCATAAGGACAATAATAGAGACGACGTGTGTTCCAAATCCATTTCAAAAAAGAGAAAACATGGACTTGTCTTCAACTAGGACGTGTGATACGTTCTATAGATGAATATATTATTATCCCGGACATACTTTTATGCTTCAGAACCTCATGCTATTCGGTCATTAGAGAATGATATTTTCCAGCTCCGTGGAAGCCAGTGTAAAATTGTGATATCTCATCGTTAAGGCATTTGTGCCTCATCATAGAGCAATTGTCATTGCAAGTAGGGGCTGGGGCATTTCACTTCCACCTGTTTTTATTTTGTCCTAAATAGAAAACTATTGTACACCAAAGAAAAAGATCCCTATCTAAAGTTTAGCAAATATCACAACAATATGTTGGATAGGATACGAACATTTTTTCCCCTAGCATAATCTACCTATTTACTTGCCGTGAACTCTTTTGCAATGGGGTAAATAATTTATGCAACACTAGATCATAAACATAAAAATAATAATTTATGCTTTTATCAAGGATTGGGTTCCTAATTGTTTTCTATGACGACTAAGCCTTTGGCCTAGCATAATAAGTAGATTGGATTGATTGGATTTACGATCCAGTTACACATCTTGTATAAACATATTGTAATCTTTTTCTATCCTTGCTAGTTGCTTTGTATATATTGCCGTTTGAAAAAAAGAAAAAAAAGAATCCAAAGTGTATTATATTTGACAATTAACCAAGTGATTATGGGTTCAAGTCCCACATGAGACAAGGCATGTAGAATGGGTGTACGAATTTGTTCATAGATTAAAGGGATCAAAATGAAGTTACATGGGTGATCCATTATAAGTAAAAATGATGTATGCAGCTAATCTATGGATGGCACACGAGATCAGATGGTTAACACATATGACAAAGTTAAACTTGGCGTTCTGAACACTTGTTTTTAGGGACCTCGATCAAACCCTTTTTTGTTTCCATGTCCTTAGAAAAACTTAAAATATTTAATACCCAAAGCATCAGAATCATATAAATTTTTAGGGACAAAATCGCATATGTTCTTCCATAGTTAATAACATCCAGGCCCTCTAATCTCTTTTGTAAAAACATAGGCCCCGTTTTCTTATTCTATCACGTTGTAGGGTTGCATCTCTTATCCAATTAAGTTCATGCAGGCCTAGGTTTCCATTTGATTTACAAAGCAATGTTTTACATCGTACACTAAATGTTAGAATTATTTCCCTAGGTGCGCGCTCCGACATCTATATATGGAAGTCGAAGATTAGGATTTAATCTTTGTTGATGTTGTCTTGGTGGATGTAATCACTCTAGTTTCAATAGCTAGTCCGTTTGGAGTATTCTGAAATTTCTGATTTCTAGTTTTCCTTCTTTTTGGGACTCGACGCCTTTCTCTCTATAAATAATGGGATTTGTTATAGGCACCCCTGGCACGTGACATTTTGTCCTCCACCCCCTTTGCCCATCCTCTTTATAGTGCAACACAGTTTTTATTAGTTTTTGTTTCATATTTTCTGTCAGTTTAATATTTTTGACTTATTAAATTTTATTTTTTTATTCCGCACTTTTAGGTTTATAGTTTTATAATATAAACAAAATTATAAAAATAAATAAATAAATAAAATGCAAAAAACATTGGGGGGAGGGGGGGTGCCATTGGTATTTTAGGGGGGGAGGGGGTATATCATGCCCCATAAATAATTCCATCCTGGTCACATCCAAAAAACAACCAATAACGGAAGTTCGGATACCATTAATTGTTTGGATTTTGAGGGCATAGATCCAAAACGAACAGAACACTTCGCTCATCTGCTCGTGTTTTTTTTTTTTTTTTTTTTTTTTTTTTTTTTTTTTAAGTCAACAATTTATTAAAACCCCACAAGTAAATATAAAGTAAAGGCATTCCACCTTAAATAATCAAGCTATCCAAGAAAATAAAAGCAAAACATTACATAGTGACACATAGCGTTTTTCTTTTCTATTTCTACATCACATAATGCATCGTCACATATGAACAAGTTCGTTGTGAGTCGGATACCTGCATCAATAGGGATAGTTAAAATTCTGACTTGACTACAATAATCTCTTTTTTTCATTGCAGAATATGTACTAACAGACATGCACATGCATATTGATATCAGAAAACCATTGACAAAAGATGACATAAGTAGAGAAAAGAAGTGCATTATGGTTTACGCATTATGAAACAGTGCAATCCTACTCATACCCATGATTTCATCCAATGAGGATTACCCAATTTCTTGTAGCCTAGAAAAAAAGATTTTGTGGGTAACCTTTCTTTCCCAATTTCAGATTCTGTCACTTATAAGGGGATCAAGTATAGTACGAGGCTTAAAGTTTGATGCTTTCAACTTTGGGGGGTTGGGGCAGCCTTCGGGCGCCTGTTCGTTCAACGCAAATGTTCTTGTAGGGTCGGGAAAAGGAGGGAGAAACAGTTCATGAGTTTAATCCCAACTCCCTCCGGTTCGCAGGAAATAACTGAACATTTTTCGAGGCTGATCCTTGGGGAGGGTCAGTTGACATTAAAAGGTGCACGAAACTTTCAAGGTTCTACAATGCAAAATGTTCCTTGAACTTTACTTTCATACACATTCATAATCAATTTAATATTAATTACCTACCTTTCGGCCATTACTAATTAAATACTCCGTATTCTATCTAATTTTATGCTATTCTTGAATTTGTCCTTGCTTTTATTTTTTCTGCTTTTAGTTGATAGGAATTTAAAATAATATAGGGATCTTAAGCATGTAAATATGTAATCTTTTCAATCATGTTGTTATAGCTATAAATTATTAGGATGAACAATGTGAAATGACCTACTCTTGATTAGGGACTATTGGTTACTTTCTAAGCATTGTATAATTAAGAATTCAAATGCCACACACTTAATCAAATTTCAAGCACACGAACAAATGTAACTTAGGTGTTTGGAATTGCTAATTTTTTATGCTTAGTAAAAAAGAAAAAAGCAGAAAAATAGTGTTTTTTTATAAGCAGGTTAGGAGCGGCATATTTCGTGTTAGTTATCTAATAGTATTAACTTAAAATAAGTTTTTACTCTCATACATAACTTAAATCTTTTATACCAATCTGTCACACCCCGCCAAAGCGGAAACACGAGGTGCAACACAATCAATAATCATCACAAAGGAGATATAGAACAATACCATAATTTACATTAAACGAAAAATATATCATTACAACATTGTTATAGCCGACATCGGCAATTTAAGATACAAAGTTTAGTTCCCAAAAGATAGCTTTGTAATACATAATAATCGGTAGTGACATGTGAAAACTTCATTATGCATAGACCTTGAAGAAAAACTTACTGACGATCACCTGAAATGCATGAGAAAAAACGGGTCAACTATGAAAATAGTTGGTAAGTACACACAGTTTATATAATATGAAAAACCTTTTGAGAAAATTCACAAGGCAAAGGCATTGTAAATTCACTCAGTTGCAATTCCCGCCCATACAAAACTTGCAACCTGTGTGTTTATAACCCATTGCATATAAAGTAGTATGTCTGGTAGTCAAGCACACGCGGTCATAATAGTTCACAATATAAGCACCACGTATATAATAATATATGCCAGGCAAAGCCCCTAAAATAAATAATATGTGTCCTGTAACATAGTGAACGAGAGGTTGGCCGACCTCTAATAGCGCTATCCATACTACCTATTGATAGGACTAACAATGCGAATGTACGTACAGTACATCATACAACTATTATAAACAATTAAAAACGCTCCGAACATGGGAGACTTTGCACGCTCCACCAATAAGGCGAGACTTTGGGTTAAGAACGCTCCACCGACACGGCGAGACTTTAGGTCATAGTACATACGGTTCATTAAGTTCAAAACAAGTCATAAGTTCGCAATAAAGTTCAAGAGTTTGATTTAAGTTCAAAAGTTTAAGTCAAAAGAGTTCATAAAATAGTAATCAATTTAGTTCAAGTATAATTCATGCATCCACCCCAAAGCGATTAAAATAGTTAGATAAAAGGGTTCATGAATAGTAATACTCACCATAGTGATAAGCAGTGGATTACAACGATATAAAATGTATCGAGAAGTCGTGAGCTTAATGACAACCTAAAGATATAATAAGCGCGCCTTATATGTGTGTGTGTGTGTGTGTGTATATATATATATATATATATATATATATATATATATAAGAAAGTATAAAATAACTTTTATATAAGTATTTATATACTTTTGACATTGTACATATTTTTGTAAGTTTACAAAAAATGTATAAGTTTAATTTTTATCAAAAATAGTAACAAGCCCTATTCATAAGCCATCCTAGGGTCGGGTTTATGTCATTCTTATTAATTCCACTATTCCGGAAATACTATGTTTAAAGATTTATTTAGTTATTTTCCAAATAGCAGGTCTTCCACTTTTGTTTTCATATAAAAGAATCAAATTTACAATTTTTACCAACGTTTCTAGTTTATATTTATTTAATCACTTTTGCTTTAATACGTTATTACCCTTTTTAGTCATAAAATGTTAAAATTAAATTTTCATATAGCTGAAAAAAGTCCTTTAACATTTTTATAAAAACTATAGGTCTTTTCAGTCATGTCGACCAACAACCTGATTACTAGAGCGGAATGACTTTAATTTGATCTTGAAGACAACTATCGACAGAAAAAGAGAAGCTTTGTACAAGTAAGTAACCCTGATCGAACTTTTGATTAGTATTGAAAGAATGCGTGACAAAAAAACCCCTCCCCCCACCTCCTTTTATATAGATGAGGGGGAGGAAAACCGACTCATACATGGATACTAAGCCGGTTTTTAAAAACAGAATAAAGGAAAGACACATAGCTTGGGACTCAAGCTATATTCCTACTTTGAATAAGATTAAGAAAGTTAACACTTAACCACCTTAGACTCTTGCTAATGTAAAGACTAATACATAACAATTTTCACCTTATGCTTTATATTAGCCTACACCAACACTAAGCAACTTGAAATAGTGTTGAAACTTGAGTCTAGGTACCACCTTCGTCAAGGCATCCGCAACATTGTGTTCAGTACCCACCTTCAGAACTTCGACCGTCTTTGCTTCCAAGACCTCTCTGATAAAGTGATAGCGCACATTGATGTGCTTAGTCCTTTCATGAAAACATGATTCCGCGACAAGTGAATCGCGCCCTGATTATCACAATTAACATCCACAGTGTTAAGCTCCACGCCTAACTCTTCCAAGAGTTCCCTTAGCCAAATAGCTTCTTTCACAGCCTCCGTAAGGGCCATATACTCCGTCTTTGTAGTTGAAAGAGCCACAACGTGTTGTGGCGTTGCCTTCCAGCTTACAACACATCCCTGTACTAAAAATATGTAACCTGTGATTGACCTACCTTTATCCAGATCTTTTGCGTAGTCTGAATAAAAAAAACCTGTTACGTCCACATGGTTGCCACAATTTTTCCCATACACCAAACCCACATTTGCAGTACCTCACAAATATTTCAAAATCCACTTCACTGCTTCCCAATGCTTTTTACCCGGATTCACCAAATATCTGCTAACTACACTTACCGCATACGCTATGTCTGGCCTTGTGCATACCATCAAGTACATTAAGCTCCCAACCGCACTTAAATACGACACCTTACTCATCCTTTCAACATCACAATCCCTAACCGGGCAATCCTTCAACGACAGCTTGAAGTGCCCACCCAATGGCATCTTTACCGATTTCCCATTGTCTATTCTAAAATTATTTAAAATCATAGAAACGTACCCTGATTGTGACACCCTCAGAATCTTGCGACTCCGATCCCTGATGATCTCTATACCAAGAATCTTCTTTGCTTCCCCGAGCTCTTTCATGTCGAACTCCTTCTTTAGCAAAGACTTGGTAGACCCAATCTCAGTCTTGCTCTTACAAGCAATCAGCATATCGTTTACATATAACAGCAGATAGATATACTCACATGGTGCATAACTCCTGTAATATACGCGGCTACCGTAACTGCTACGCTTAAACCCGTTGCTCAGCATGTACTCATCAAACCTCCTACACCATTGCCTAGGTGATTGCTTCAAACCGTAAAGGGATCTTTTTAACAAACATACCTTGTTACCTTGTTCACCTCATGTAGATCACTTCTTCAAGATTCCCATGTAAAAATGCCGTCTTTACATCAAGCTGCTCTAGCTCATAATCTCTACACGCAGTCAATGCAAGTGATGAGACGAAAAGTGTTACGCTTTTAAGGGGTCATTTAAGCCTTAAGTCGTGATAATATGATCAAATATTGCCTTAAATCGTTCCTTTTGTCATTTTAGGTACTTTTGAGAGGAATTCTGGAAAACATAGCATTTTGGACGTTTTTGGAGCATAAAAGTGAAGAAAATGATGAAGTCAAGAATTCATGCTGGAACAGTACCTGACGGCGTCAAAAGTTACAAGGTGACGCCGTCACTTGTTGATAAAGAGGTGGATATTTACTTTACACTTGACGGGCCAGAAAGGAATTTGGAGATTTACACGTGACGGCGTCACGTTATAAAAAGCCAAGGCCGTCACGTATTATCGTAAAGAGAAACAACCCAGAAGACTTTAAAGGTGACGGCGTTAGGATTCAACCTGACGACGTCAGAAGATATTGAGAGACGACGTCAGAACGATGACTTGCACAAGAGGAAACCCTAGTGAAACCGTCACATGTTGATCAAGACAATCACAACTTGCGCGCGCGGTAGCTGTTACTGTTTTGGCCATATCTTTTGCATACGAACTCGGATTTAGGTGATTCAAAAGCCCACACGAAGAGGATGAAAAGATCTATAATTTGGTGAAAAAGTGGTGCTAACGCCGTCACTCCTTAGGCTGACGCCGTGAGATCGGGCTGGACAAAAAACAGCCTATAAATACAACCTCATAACTTCACTTTTTGTGAGCCCCCAACCCTAAGTCCGATTTTATGGTTAGGGTAGGTGATTTTCCAGTAGATTAGAAGGCTTGTATCATTACTTTATCATCTTTTGATCATTGATTGATCATTGATTTGAGAGGACTTTTGGTAGGAACTTAGGGTACGAACCCTAGTCGACTTTTGTAGCTTTTTTGAGGTTTCAAAGCCTCTTTTCTTCCATGATTAATTGAAGATAAGTAATCTATCAATCATTCAATATGTCTATGTGTTGTTTGTTTCTATCTTACGCTTGTATTTCTTTTAACATGCTAGGCTAGGTTTGTTTGTGTTTGCTTAGGTCTAATGAAACCTAGTTATTGATTATTTATTGATTGGTTATTTGGTTTGTTATTAATTGTTGTGGGTGGATGTTTATCGATGTTAGGCTTAAGAAAACTGGCTAATCTCCTATTTGGTAACATGCTTGAACGTCTTAAGAAACATGAATCGGAGATGTAGTACGGTTATTTGGTTGTATTTAATGCATGAACCACTATTTATAATCCCTAGGATTGGGCGCTTAACGTGTCGTCTTAGGAGGAGATAAGAGCTTATAGAGTTGGGGAAGATCGTACACATCCCCACAAATGGTATTAAGGAATACAACCCGGCATCCACGCAATTGTAACAAACCTATCAACTAATAAAAGATAACTACGGAGTAGTGAAACCTAAGTAAACACGTTTGTCTCCTTATTAGAAGTTTCTGACATTTATTTTTAGTTATTTTATTTTTATTTGCATTTGTAGTATTTGGGTTAGTTGATTAGCAACTAATTCAGCCCACTCTTCCAAAACCAGAGAAGTTTACTTGCTTTCCATAAAATATAAAAATACAAAAAGAATCATCCTTAAACTTTAGACCTAATTGACTTAGTTTTCAATCCTAACGAACACTATTTCCTGAGAGAATGATCAATCCCCCGGTACTTGCCACTCACTATACTACATCAGTCAGGTACACTGCCTGGTGGGGATTGCAAGCTTCTCAAGATCCCTTGAGGAGTAAAACCTTTTGCATGATTGCAAAATCACGCATCAAGTTTTTGGCGCCGCTGTCGGGGAATAGTTATTGCTTAGGTTGAAATTTTAATTTTATTATGTCTACTCATTAGGTTCCTTTCTAGTGAGATTTTTATTTTAATTTTCTAGGTTTTCTATAGTCTATCTTATTTCTTCGTTTCTTTATTCGTAACCATTACCATCCACCATCCTGGAAGGTGGTAATATCTTAGATCCCATCATCCCATCACAACCAAACCAACCTCCTAGAGCCCGCACCCTAGGAGAGTACTCCCAACCAAGCCACAAAGGTTACCAAAATTCCATTGTGCTTCCCAAAGAAGCCAATGTAGCCCACCTGCGATCCGACACCATCCGGTTGGTGCAAAACGTATCTGCATTCCATGGACGTATGTCCTAAGACCCAATTCAACACCTTAAGGACTTTCTTAAAATCGTAGATTCCATTGAAATTAAGGGTGCTACTAGAGATACTACCCATTTACGTCTCTTCCATTTCTCTCTTCTTGACCAAGCTATCCATTGGCTTGATTGTCTACCTGCGGGATCCATCTCGACTTGGGATAATATCACCACTCGTTTCCTCGCTCAATTTTTCCCACCAGCGAGAACTACGAAGCTAAGGAATGACATCTTGACATTCCAACAACGCCAAGGTGAAACTCTTTACGAAGCATGGACTCGTTTTAAGGAATTACTCCACAAAGTCCCCCATCATGGCATTGATCTTTGGCTCAAAATCCAAATATTTTATGATGGTGTTAATCATCAAACTAGAAGGGCCATAGATTACGCTGCCAATGGTAGACTGAGAAAGCTCAGTGTTGATAAGTGCTGGGAGGTCATTGAGGACTTAGCACAATACGAAGAGGAAGAATGGGAGGATCCAATGTTCTTGGAGGAAGGGAGTTTAGATTCCTGAATGCAACCCAAGAACAACTATTTTAGAACATCGAAAGGCAGGTTGAGGAATTGATGAGGGCCGAGATGCCTATGGCTAATGCTGAATATGTGAATGCATTCAGTAAACATATGTTTCCTGAATCTTCACGACAAGAGGAGTTCGAAGAGATAATGTTGACTTTTGTGAACAACCAAGAAATACAGATCCGACAGTTAGAGGTCCAAATGGAGAACACCCGAAACACCTTTATGGACTTGGCTGAAGGTTTCATGTCAAGGATTAAGGAAAAGATTAGGGAAGAAGTTGTACCTAAATAAATCGAAAAGATTTTTGAACTCTCAGTCCCTAGTGAAATAAACAGCGGTTGGCACAATCAAACACCTCTCTCTGTGGATTCAACACAGAATAACTTCTATTCCCATAAGCTTCCTTTTGAGAAAGGGAACTCTCATGCCTATACCATAACCTCTAAATCAGTCAAACCAACCTTGATGCATAAGGTCTTGATGATTTCTCAAACCAAACCCATTACCCATAAAACCTCTTTCCAACATTCCAACTTCAAAACGCCAACACTCCACTTCTTCGATGAAAGCAAGTTTGAGTACTAAGACGAAGATGACATTGAAATAAAAAAGATTGGAACCGGAATGGATGAAGAAGTGTTAGAGCATACTATTTATGAAAATGGCAAGAGCTCAAATCTTTGTCATAAAACTCTTCTAACTTCAAGTCCACCCATCAAACCAAAGGATTCAGGTAACCTAAAAATGAAGGTGGTAGACTCTTTCCCAATTCACATATCTCCTTCACCTCAAGTGGTATATTGCCACCCTAAGGGTGTGTATCGCTACTATCAACCGCACTTAATCCTAAGTGTAGGGAAAACCTCCCCTTTATCGGTTAAATAAGGGTAGAGTCAGGCTCGTGACTCGAACAAAAACAAGCGCTTCTTGGGAGGCAACCCAAGCTTTATTTGCTTTAATTGTTTGTGTGTTTATCTGCTTTTATTTGCTTCCGTATATATGTTTTATTTAAATTGTCTATGGTTCATGTATCAAAAATTTTGTGAAAATGCTTTATTTTGTTTTTAACTTTGTCTTAATTGCATATAAAGGTATTTTGCAAAAGATAAGTGTAAGGGTAATCCAAATTTGTTTTTAAAGAACGAATTGAACATGAACGATAACAATGAGATATAAACATACGTATTAGTACTTGTTTGAGTCAAATGCTTGTATCGAGTCATAATAATATTTTGCATGAATTTCAGAAATTAAGGCATAGGTTTTTCTAAAAATTTTCCAAAAAAAAAAAATATAAAATTTCTGTCAGATCAATTCTGACGGCGTCAGAAATTAAAACCTGACGACATCAGGTACAAATTTTCTAAAAAATTTTGTAAGTTTTGATTTTCTGCCGGAATTGTAAAGTTATGTTAAATCTTTAACTTATAAACTCTAGGAATCTGCAACCATTCATTCCACAAGCATTATATCTTTATTTGCTTTTTAGGATTTTATTTTATGTAGATTTTACCGCCGATTTTACGCTAGGTTTTCTTGTTTGTTTTCTCAGGTTTAACAGGTTATATTGGACAAGAAGATGTACATGGATGGTCAAGTTTTTGGGCATCAAGTTTCAAGTTTTTGGCGTTGCTTTAATCTTGAAGTTGTTACATTCTCTTGGAGTAGGATTTAATCATGTTACCGCATCATCCACACCGAACGAATCAGGGGAGTATTTGTTTAATTCTTTCATTTTCTTTACTTTTACATCTTTTAATTGAACATTGGGGACAATGTTCCGCTTAAGTGTAAGGGGGGGGGGGGGAGGGTAAATCAAGATACCTTAGAGAATACAATGGCACTTGATTTTTGTTTGTTTAATAGTATATGTGTAATAAGACTGAGAGAAATATTTTTTAGGGTAATTTTAGCAAAAAATTTAGATTTTTTTGCAACATATAAGAGTGAAACTTTAGTCTTAATAAGCGTCTCATGGATAGGAGTTATATGACTAGCACAAAAAACTGTACCACTCAAAAAATTTCCACCCCAAATATGTGAGGTTTGCCCCTAGATTTTTTAGAAAAAGCCTTAGTGCTTATGAGTGTACCGATAGTACTTAGATTCTAGAACTTGCATTAGTGATTCATTCCGAGACCACAAGTGAGACTATATTCGTGTAGTTAGATTTACTACATGATAAGAGACATTCGGATAACCCATGTTTTTACACCTGTGTTTATATAATTACATTGACTTCATTGGTCAAATAATTCTCCCACACCTTTGCGATGTACTCATTTTTAGTACACGATACTGATGAGGCGAAAAGTGTACCGCTTTTAAGGGGTCATTTAAACCCGAATTCCAGATTATTTGATCAATTATTGCCCTAAATCGTTCCTTTTGTCATTTTAGGTACTTTTGAGGAGAAATCTGGAAAAGGAAGCATTTTGGACATTTTTGGAGCATAAAAGTGAAAAAAACGGCAAAGTCTCAAATTTCCTTGCTGGAACAGTACCTGACGACGTCAAGCTTTTGCACGTGACGGCGTCAAGAGTGACAAAAGAGGTGGATATGGAACTTATAACATGACGGCCCAGAGATTTTTCAAGCTTATTGGCCTGACGGCGTCACTAAGGCTGTCAGGGTCCAAATACTAGTGACGGCCCAGAGTGATTTCCTACATGACGACGTCACAAATGGATCTAGGCAATACGAATTTTATCATGGCGGTGAGTTGACGGCGTCACAAGCTAATACATGACGCCGTCAAGGTGTAAAGTCTATATATAGTTTTCCAATTTTCATTCATTAGTGTGCAACTTTGAGAGAAAAAACCCTAGACGAATATTAACAGCTTTTCAAGGGTTTCAACTCCTTGATTCTTCCATGTTCAATTGAAGATAAGTATTCTTTCAAATCATTCAATATGTCTATGTGTTGTGTGATTATATCTTACGCTTGTCTTCTCTTTAACATGCTAGGCTAGATTTTCTTGTGTTTGCTTAGATGAAGTGAAACCTAGATGTTGATTGTTTGTTTATAATTGTTACGGATGATTGTATTCGATGTTAGGCTTAAGAAAACTGGCAGACTTCCATTGGTAACTTGCTTGAACGTCTTAAGAAACATGATCGGAGGTGTACTACGATTTTAGGTTGTATTTAATGCGTAAGAGAATTCTAATGATCCCATGTTAGGAGCTTCTAACTGCTCGACATATGAGTGAAGTAGGATGTTATAGAGTTAGGGAATATTGTACACGACCCTACGACTAGTATTAAGGAATATGACCCGTCATCCATGCAATTGTAACAAGCTAATCAACCTGTAAAAGATATCTAGGGAGTAATGAAATCTAAGTAAACACAAATTTCCTCATTATTGCTTCCACCATATTAGTATAAAAGTTTCATTTTCATTTTTGTTATTTTATTTTAATTGCATTTTTAGTTAATTGGGTTAGTTGGCTAGCAACTAATTCCGCCCACTCCTTCAAAACCCGAGATTTTACTTGCTTTCATAAAAATATAAAAATACAAAAAGAATCATCCCTCACCTCTAGACCTAGTTTAATAGGCTTTCTAATCCTAGCGACACTATTCCTGAGTTGAACGATCAATCCCCCGGTACTTGTCACTATACTATACTACAACGATCAGGTACACTGCCTGGTGGGGGTTTTAAGCTTCTCGAGATCCCTTGAGAGGTAAAACCTGTTGCGAGGGCGCAATTCCCACGTACATCAAGTTTTTGGCGCCGCAGGCCAGGGGAATAGTTATTGTCTAGGTTAGGATTTCTTTTTATTAGGTATACTTGCTAGATTACTTTCTAGTAAGATTTTTATTTTTATTTTTTAGGTTTTCTTTAGTCTATCTCATTTCTTTGTTTCGTTGTTCGTAACCTTTACCATCCGACATCATGGAAGGTGGTAACATCTTTGATCCCATCAACCCACCACAACAAACCACCGACAAAACCCACCATTAGCAAACCAACCTCCTAGGCCCCGAACTTTAGGAGAGTATTACCGTCCTAGCCACCAAGGCTATCGAAACACCATTGAGCTCAATCAAGGAGCCAATATGACCCCCTTGCGATCCGACACCATCTGGTTAGTGCAAAGCGGATGTGCATTCCATGGACTTCGTTCCGAAGATCCTAATCAACATCTCAAGGATTTCCTTAAAATCATAGATTCCATAGACCTTGATGTTGTAACTAGAGAGTCGACCCGATTACGCCTATTCCAATTCTCTCTACGTGATCAAGCTAGTCAATGGCTTGAACGTTTACCCGCGGGATCCACCACCTCATGGGATGATCTTACCACTCGTTTCCTTGCTCAATTTTTCCCACCGGGGAGAACTAGCAAGCTTAGAAATGATATCTTGATGTTCCAACAACGTCAAGGTGAAACTCTATATGATGCATGGACTCGTTTCAAGGACTTACTCCAAAAAGCCCCTCATCATGGCATAGATCTTTGGCTCCAAGTCCAAATCTTCTATGACCATATCGATCTCTCCACAAGGCGAACCATTGACCAATCGGCCGGTGGCAAGCTACGTGATCTAAGTGTGGAAGAATCATGGGAACTCATAGAAGATCTTACTCTCTATGACAACAAAAGTTGGAATGATTCTCGTGATTTGAACAAAATGGTCAAGGCAATATCTTCGCCTTCGAACAATTCTAGCACTCCCGGCCGTAGGATCATGGAACTTGAGGACCAAGTCAAGTTTCTTATGAAATCCTACGAAGCTCCTAAGCCTTCAAGCCAAGTGAACAAAATCAATTCTTCATGCGAATTATGTAGTGGTCCCCATGACACTCGTAATTGCGTGGAACTCCCCTCACAAGCTTTTGCGAATTATGCATCCTCGCGTACCGACGAAGCGTGAGACAAGTGGTACACTTTCAAACCTAAGCCAAACCCTTACGGTGATTCCTACAACCCTTCTTGAAAAAATCACCCGAACCTTAGGTTGAAACAAAACCAAAACACGCCCCAAAACAATCCTTCCAATCCACCTAATCGTTACCAACCAAACGGTCCACCCTCTAACCTTACTTTCAACAACAATCCTTCCAATAACTATGGTAGTACCAATAATCTTGAAGGATTGATGTCCAAGTTTATGGCATCTCAAGAAGATCGCATATCTAAGTTTGAATCCGATTTCAAACAAAAGCAAAGCGAGATGACCACTAAAATCGACAAATTATTGAAAGTTCTCAATGACCGAGAAATGGGAGCACTCCCAACCGACACGGTCAAGAACCTAAAACTAAACGTTAATGCCATATCATCGGTTTCGTCACCTACTTCTTGTCCACAATACTATTCGGTCAATGTAATGAGCACGTGTTTCAAGCAAACCCAAATTCTTCAAAAGGACCAATTGAATAAAACATCCGATATCAAACCGGTCAATAACATAGTTGAAACACCTCCTACACAAGACCTTGACGATGAATTCAAGAGGCTCCACCTTGAACGCCCCGTCATTGATGTCTTAGCCCGTGCCCCCTACTATAGTGCCCTCCTAGAAAAATATGAGAAACTTAAATTGGGTAAAAATGGGACCGCATTCGTTCAAAACAAGTTGCTTAAGAAGCTTGATGATCCGGGTATATTTGTCTTGCCTTGTAAGATAGGAAAGTCCAAAGCTTTCGACATACTATCCGACTTAGGATCAAGCCTCAACTTGATTCCCTTATCCCTTTTCACCACTCTTAAGCTAGGAAAGTTAGAGGAGACGGAAGTACTAATTGGTCTAGCGGATGGAAGTATTGCCCACCCGGTCGGAATGATCAAGGATGTAGTTGTTCACGTAGGAAAATTAACTATCTTAGCGGATTTTCACGTCCTAGATATGGTTAGTGATACTACATGCCCATTGTTAGTAGGAAGAGGATTTTTAGCAACCGCTAGTGCCATGATAGATTGTAAGGAGTCTAAGATAGCGGTAGCAGATGGTGAGACTTGGTCGGTTTATGATGTTAAGAAGCATAGCTATAATTGTGAGGACGAACCGACACCACATTGGGTAGAGATGAATAGGACACCATCTAAATATGGGCCTTGGATAGAAAGAAACTTTATAGGACCTCAACGCCCATTCTATCTAGAAAAAGATTTCATCGATAAGACACATTCGGTGGAACAACTCATAGCTAGAGATGAGGAACTAGACCCTTTTTGTGACACCCCGAAAACCGGATCAGCGGATGCCTACAAGTCTGGGGGTGTTACTCGATTGTTATCATAACAAAGGGTACAAAGAACGGTTTTATATAAACCATTTTGGAGGAAATTTAATAATTAAAAATATTCAATTTACATCGATTGAAATAGTGCGGAAGCTATAGTTCAAAACTAGATTCAAAACAAGGAGTACAAAGAACGGTTTTACATAAACCATTTCAGAAGAAAACTTTATCATTAAAAACATTCATTTTGCAATAGTTAAAATAGTGCGGAAGCTATAATTCAAAATTTACTTAAAATAAGTCCCAAACGGTTTTCGGAGTCTTCTATGACCAAGCCATGCCCTTCGCCAAGCTCCTCCAATAAAATATGTAGCAGCAATATCTAACACCTGAGATAAACATGCTAAAGTCAACACAAAGGTTGAGACGGTTGAGTGAATCCATACGTTTAAACAATATAGTTGAGCACAAGGTTTTAATCATATGATATAAGCAACAAATGCAAATACCGGGTAAATCAATGTAATACCCAATATGTAGAGGTATCCCTGTGCATACATATGGTTGATGATGCTAAGCTCATGAAACGCAAAACGTTAACCAAACCAATCGTCAGTAACTCTGTACTGACATAAACAATCACCGCGAAATTTCATAATATAACGTGCCCCCAAGGCCGGGCACTTGCCAATACCCGGCAAAACAAAAATAGTACACTCGCATGTCAAGCCCTTGACAACTACGAATGGGATGGTCAATCCTAATAGGCCTATCTACTAAGTTCGCGCTCACCCACAGGTGACTAATGGCTCATGATCTGAGGGTCTTTCCGGCAAGACAAGCTACTTAGCACATCGTCAGGAAAATATATCATTCAGGAAAAGCATTCCAAAAATATTTGTGCTCAGAAAACATTTAAAAGCATGTATCTCACCCCAAGTAGTTTGCAAAGCATTTAAGATAAATAAAAGTGGGGCTATGAACTCACCTGAGCATGCAGCAATGCAAAATCCAACGACTAGCACCAACTAGTCAACACGATGGCATCAAAGGTAGGAGAGCACAACGGCATCAAAATATAGTCACACGGCATCAAGCAATCTAAGTACAACAAAACTGGATCGGCACAACCTAACGAGTAATATATATTAGAAATAAAACTCAATAATACATATAAAATAACGTTCGTCGAATATCCATGTTATTATGAAAAGGTTTAGTTTCCAATGGTGACAAAAGAAGTAAATATTTGTATCTCGTGTGGATGTTTGAGAAATAGATAAGACGATAAGAGTCGAAGAAATGAAATCAAACAAATAGAAGAAGAGGAAGAAAAGAATAAAACGTTCTCGCGTAAAAGTCGTAAAATATATAATCAAATAATAACTCACGCCAAAACGAATAGAAACTTCAATGAAAGAATAACCGAGAAGAGGAAAAAGAATAAAAGTGATAGAAGAAATAAGATGAAACAAACAAGAGAAAACAATAATTAGTAGTTTCGGCATTTACCCAATTTTTCCCAAAATAGATGTTAAAACATATAAGTTATGAAAAGCTTTTCGATGCATAAACATTTTAAGTTTATAAAAGTCTTTACGAAATTTCGGCATGACCTTCCTGTTTATACAACGTTTTCCCGAGTCATTGACTCTAAAATATATCCTAATTATCGCTAAATCTCACAAGTTATTATATACAATTGGACATATCATTCACGTTAATGTTAGTTGTTTGGATTTATCGACCATTTCGTATTATTCGTACCAAAGGGTCCATATAGTCCAAATAACCACACCGCAAATCCAAGACGTCAAATTCTTGTCCACAACATATATCGTCACAATATCAATATTCAGATCCAAGTCCAATGTCAAAACCGCTTAACTATAATCAACTGGTTTTATTATTTCATTATTATTATTCAAGTTTATTATATTTGTTACGTTATCCCATCTCAAAATATTGCCGAAACCGTTATCTAAAACCAAATCCAAATAAACTAAACAAGCAATTATAACAAGATACTAAATAAGTCTTGCCATGACTCGAGACGAGTCATGGCTCAACTCGTCACAAGCCATGGGACTCTCGGCTCAAACCAAACCTGAGACCAACGTCAAAAATTTACAACACAAACATAACCAATCCAAATCCCAGCTCGTATAACAATAATAATAAAATCAAATGTCGAATCCTCGACTGCCGAGGCAACAGTCAAACCACACGGACCTAAATAAACTCCAAGTTCGAAACGAGTCACAACCACATGAAACAATAAGAAAAGAAAAGGTACCAAGCAAGCTATCATCCACACTGAGTCACCGAGTCAACTCAGTGGGTTGATCGAGTCGCTACGGAAGGCAAGATCCACACGAGTTGATGTTTAAAAACTTTTATAAAAGAGTTTTTGCAAAAGATTTAATAACGAAAATGATTTTATTAAAGATTTTAGAAATTAGGGTTTCAAATTTTTATTAATAAAAATGGGAAAGGGGGCGCGTGAAGGTGCTTTACCGTCGGGAAAAGATGAACGGGGGGTGGTGAGCGGCAGAGGTGTGGTGGTGTCATGGTGGCAGCGGCGGTGTAGCTCCGATCATAATCAAACGAGCTCCTCTTGATCCGATCTTCTCCAGAAATGATGTAGGAACAAGGACCTATGCGGCTGTTGAATAAAATAGGTGGCCGAAAATTGGCCGGATTTTGGTGACGGCGTCGGAGTTTAAATTCTGGTGAGGGAGAGAGAGATAGTGAATAGGGGAAACCCTAAATGTGAGTTAGTGGGTGTTTATATAGGGTGTGGAATATGTTAATATATCACAGGGACTAGTGGGTAATTTATCAAAAGTTTATTGTGAGGTGTAGCAAAAATAACACAGGGACTGAAACTGTAATTTTACTTATCTTGTATAAAATTTGAGTATGGGCCCCACTTGACTTAGTAAATGGTCGTTTTAAATTACGAGACTTGCGTCATTGAGTCCAAAATGATTTTTCCAATAGAAACGAGCATTAATATATAAAATATTTCTCAGAGTTAATTTACTAAATAAATTAAATTGTTTAGCGTATTTTAGGTTGTGTCAGCTCGATAAAAGAATAACGCTCAAGTTAAATAAGATATTCACAGTTTTTCAAACCCAAACAAGTTCAAAGAAGTTCAAAAGTTAAGGAAAATCAAAAGTAACGGTTTTGGCTCGTAAAATAGTTTTAAGAAAAGTACCGGGGGTTACACTTTTGAGGATCCCCTAGTCTTTAGGATAATGATTGAGTTCTTAAGCGTAATGCCTATCAACCTAGAGATGAACAAGTGGAAAAGGGAAGGGGATAAGTTTAAATGGAATTGGGACAAACCACCTAAGGAAGGTGACGGATCATGGCATATGAAGATGATTTTATGTGATCTGGATCGAGAAAAGTTTGAGAAGTCATACCGTACCAAGAAAACCAATAGGAAGCTAAAACCTAAGTTTGATCCCAAAGATGTCCTCGACGAGGAGCTCACACATATAGGATAGCCCATGACCTTGAGTCTAGCTACAAGACTCGTAAATAAAGATAAGCGCTTCTTGGGAGGCAACCCATGTTTTGTGTGATTTTTATTTGTTTGATGTTATTTGTTTCTGTATGCATGCTTTATTTTTATTGTTGGTAGATCATGTTTCAAACTAAATTGTGAAAATGCTTTATTTTGTTGTTTAACTTCGTCTTAACTTCATATAAAGGTATTTTGCAAAAGTTAAGTGTAAGGGGAAACCCCAAATTTGTTTATAAGAACGAAAATGATCATGATTCGCCACAATATTAAATGAACATGTATATTAGTATTTGTTAGAGTCAAATGCTTGTATTGAGTCATAATGATGTTTTGCAGGATTTTCCAGGAAGTAGGACATAAGTTTTTCCAAAAATTTTTTGAAAACTTAACATAAAGATTTCTGCAGGTCACTTCTGATGGCGTCAGGGTTTAACACCTGACGGCGTCATGTGTAAAATTCTGGAAATTTTGCGAGTTTTGTTTTTCTAATGGAGTATTAAAGTTTTTGTTAATTCTTTAGTTTTATAAACTCCAGGAAATCTGCAAACATTCATACCACAAGCATTATATCTTAAATTGCTTTCTAGGATTTTTTAGTATATATAGATTGCCGCCGATTTTGCGCGAGGTTGCCTTGATTGTTTTCTCAGGTTTAACAGGTTATGTATGACAAGAAGATGATTTACATTTCTGGAAGGGAAGCTTTGAACGTTCATTTTCTTGGAGGAAGATCTAACCTTGTTGACACACTATCCACACCGAACGAATCAGGGGAGTATTTGTTTTCATTTTTTTACCTATTTTACTTTTACATCCTTTAATTGAACATTTGGGACAATGTTCATCCTAAGTGTAAGGGGAGGGTAAATGATGATACCTTATAGGATACAATTGCACTTGAGTTTGTTTGTTTGATGGTAGGTGTGTAATAAAACTAAGAGAAATACTTGTTAGTGTAATTTAACGCCAAATTTAAAATTTTTTACAACATTTAGGAGTGAAACTTTAGCCTTAACAAGCGTCTCATGGATAGTAGTTGTATGACTAGCACAAAACCGTACCATTCAGAAAAATTTTCCACCCAAATATTTGAGGTTCGCCTTTAGATTTGATAGGAAAAGCATTCATTATTAGTGCTTATGAGTGTACCGGTAGCATTTAGATTCTAGAACTTGCGTTAGTGATGCATCCCGAGACCGCTAGTGAGACTACATTCGTGTAGTAGGATTTACTACATGATAAGAGGCATTAGGATCACCCTTGTGTTAAACCCGCATCATAATTACTTGACCATTTAAGTCATATTACTTGACTAGTAAAGTCAATTAATTTTCCCACACCTTAGTGTTGTACTCATTTTTAGTACACGATACCCCTAGTACACCCCTCCGAGCCTATCTTTTCGTTTCTAACTTTAAGCATCTTACTTAAAGGAAGAATTTGTTACAACCCACCCAAATGTGCAACCAAATCGTCTTAGCCTTCCGTGTATGCACTCATCTTTAGTGCATTATTGTTATTTTTTAAACCCTTAGTTAATTATCTAATTGATTACATGGTTGCTAAGTCGAGTCATATCTTGTACATATTGTTTTGGGACGATTGGGACTCATGGGTAAAGTACTTGTGTTTTGAAGTAATGGGGAAGAACATCATATATTACCCCCATATGTGTGTTAATATTTAAAAGTACTCAAAGTGTTTTGATTATCTTGATTCGAGTCATTAGATTAGTTTATTGTAAAGTATGTAAAAATTAAAATGTAAGGGGAATGTACATTCCTTATGATGTATTATTTTGGATGGTAGGGTAAGAGTGTATGCAAAAAAGAATATAAAAAAAAATAAAAAATAAAAAAAACGAAAAAATTAAGAAAAAGAAAAAAAAAATAGAAAAAGAGAAAGAGAAAAACATACGGACTACCATCTCTTTTCATTCTATGTTTGTTTTATGTTTTTGTTATTTTTGATTCATTAGCTTAAGTCGAGTCGAGTCTTGGCTTAGCAACGCCATATTGTACATGTAATTAACCAAGATGATTAACTCGCCACCAGTAAATATTGCCTTTATCCAACAAAACTATGTTTTCCATATCCCTACACCTAACGTTATAACCCTTTAAAAGACCTCATTGATAGTTTATCCTAGGTGCTTACGCTAAGTGGTGGAGGTTTGATCCTTTCCCAAGCCTATGGTAATCTATTTTGCTATGACAGGTAGTGAGAGATGTTTTCCATTTCCTTATTGTGATATATACTTTATTACACCCGAGAGATGTGAGTATCTAAACACTATTTGTGAGGTGCTAGTGTATGACCTCCGTGCTTGCTTTTGGTTTTTAGTGGAACGATTATTTGTTGTAATTACTTTTATATTAGTGTTAAATGACCCCTAACTTTTATTTTGGTTAGAATAAAATCGCATTTGCTTGAGGACAAGCAAATCTCAAGTGTAAGGGTATTTGATGAGGCGAAAAGTGTACTGGTTTCAAGGGGTCATTTAAGCCCGGATTCGAGATTATTTGATCAATTATTGCCTTAAATCGTTCCTTTTGTCATTTTAGGTACTTTTGAGGAGAAATCTGGAAAAGGAAGCATTTTGGACGTTTTTGGATCATAAAAGTGAAGAAAATGGCAAAGTCTCAAATTTCCTTACTGGAACAGTACTTGGCGAAGTCATGCTTTTACACGTGACGGCGTCAAGAGTGACAAAAGAGGTGGATATGGAATTTATAACGTAACGGCCCAGAGAGTTTTCAAGCTTATTGGCCTGACGGCCTCACCATGGCCGTCAGGGTCCAAATACTAGTGACGGCCCAGAGTGATTTCCTACATGACGAAGTCGCAAATGGATCTAGGCAATACAAATTTTATCATGGCGGTGAGTTGACGGCGTCACAAGCTAATACATGACGCCATCAAGGTGTAAAGTCTATACATAGTTTTCCAATTTTCATTCATTAGTGTGCAACTTTGAGGGAAAAAACCCTAGATGAATTTTAACAGCTTTTCAAGGGTTTCAACTCCTTGATTCTTCCATGTTCAATTGAAGATAAGTATTCATTCAAATCATTCAATATGTCTATGTGTTGTGTGATTATATCTTACGCTTGTCTTCTCTTTAACATGCTAGGCTAGATTTTCTTGTGTTTGCTTAGATGTAGTGAAACCTAGATGTTGATTGTTTGTTTATAATTGTTACGGATGATTGTATTCGATGTTAGGCTTAAGATAACTGGCAGACTTCCATTGGTAACTTGCTTGAACGTCTTAAGAAACATGATCGGAGGTGTACTACGATTTTTGGTTGTATTTAGTGCGTAAGAGAATTCTAATGATCCCATGTTAGGAGCTTCTAACGGCTCGACATAGAAGTGAAGTAGGATCTTATAGAGTTAGGGAATATTGTACACGGCCCTACGACTAGTATTATGGAATACGACCTGTCATCCATGCAATTGTAACAAGCTAATCAACCTGTAAAAGATATCTAGGGAGTAATGAAATCTAAGTAAACACAACTTTCCTCATTATTGTTTCCACCATATTAGTATAATAGTTTCATTTTCATTTTTGTTATTTTATTTTAATTGCATTTTTAGTTAATTGGGTTAGTTGGCTAGCAACTAATTCCGCCCACTCCTTCAAAACCTGAGATTTTAATTGCTTTCATAAAAATATAAAAATATAAAAATAATCATCCCTCACCTCTAGACCTAGTTTAATAGGCTTTCTAATCCTAGCGACACTATTCCTGAGTTGAACGATCAATCCCCCGGTACTTGTCACTATACTATACTATAATGATCAGGTACACTGCCTGGTGGGGGTTGTAAGCTTCTCGAGATCCCTTGAGAGGTAAAACCTGTTGCGAGGGCGCAATTCCCACGTACATCAGATACCCCTAGTACACCCCTCAGAGCCTGTCTTTTTCGTTTCTAACTTTAAGCATTTTACTTAAAGATAGAATTTGTTTACAATCCACCCCAAATGTACACCCAAAATCGCCTTAGCCTTCCTTGTATGCACTCATCTTTAGTGCATTATTGTTACAACACTTGTGTAAACCCTTAGTTAATTGTCTAATTGATTACATGGTTGCTAAGTCGAGTCATATCTTGTACATATTGTTTTGGGATGATTGGGACTCATGGGTAAAAGTACTATTATTATGGAGTAATGGAGAAGAACATCAATTATTACCCCCATATGTGCAAAATATTTTAAAGTACTCCAAGTGTTTTGATTATCTTAATTCGAGTCATTAGAATAGTTACATGTAAAGTATGTAAAAAATTCAAGTGTAAGGGGAGAACCAAGGCCCCTTTGTATTATTTTGGATGGTAGGGCAAGAGTGTATTGAAAAAAAAATCGAAAAAAAAAAATTAGAAAAAGAAAAGAGAAAAACATACGGACTACCATCCCGTTTCCTTTTATTTTTATGTTTATATTTATGATTAGCTTAAGTCGAATTGAGTCTTGGCTTAGCAATGCCGCATTGTACATGTAATTGACCTAGATGATTAACTTGCCACCAGTAAAATATCCTTTATCCAACAAACCGTGTTTTCCATTTCCCTACACCTAACATTATAACCCTTGAAATGCCCTCTTTGATAGTTTATCTTAGGTGCTTATGCCTAGTGGAGGAGGTTTTTGATCCTTTTCCAAGCCTATGGTAATCTATTTGTTATGACAGGTAGTGAGTGATATTTTTCCATTTCCATTAGTTATATATAGGTTTATAACACCCGAGAGATGAGAGTATCCAAACACTATTTGTGAGGTGCTAGTGTATGATTTCCGTGCTTATTTTAATTAAGGTGGAACGATCATTTGTTATAATTACTTTTATATTAATGTTAAATGACCCCTATCCTGTATTTTGATTTGAATAAAAGTGCATTTGCTTGAGGACAAGCAAATATCAAGTGTAAGGATATTTGATGAGACGAAAAGTGTTACGCTTTTAAGGGGTCATTTAAGCTTTAAGTCATATAATATGATCAAATATTGCCTTAAATCGTTCCTTTTGTCATTTTAGGTACTTTTGAGAGGAATTCTGGAAAACATAGCATTTTGGATATTTTTGGAGCATAAAAGTGAAGAAAACGACAAAGTCAATAATTTAAGCTGGAACAGTACCTGACGGCGTCAAAAGTTACAAGGTGACGCCGTCACTTGTTGATAAAGAGGTGGATATTTACTTTACACTTGACGGGCCAGAAAGGAATTTGAAAATTTACACGTGACGGCGTCACGTTATAAAAAGCCAAGGCCGTCACGTGTTATTGTAAAGAGAGACGGCCTAGAAGACTTTAAAGGTGACGGCGTCAGGATTCAACTTGACGACATAAGAAGATATTGAGTGACGACGTCAGAATGACGACTTGCACAAGAGGAAACCCTAGTGTAACCGTCACATGTTGATTAAGACAATCACAACTTGCGCGCTTGGTAGCTGTTACTGTTTTGGCCATATCTTTTGCATACGAACTCGGATTTAGGTGATTCAAAAGCCCACGCGAAGAAGTCGAAAAGATCTAAAATTTGGTAAGAAAATGGTGCTGACATCGTCAGATCGAGCCAGACAGAAAACAACCTATAAATACAAGCTCATAACTTCACTTTTTGTGAGCCCCCAACCCTAAGTCCGATTTTAGGGTTAGGGTAGGTGATTTTATAGTAGATTAGAAGGCTTGTATCATTAATTTATCATCTTTTTATCATTGATTGATCATTTATTAGAGAGGACTTTTGGTAGGGACTTAGGGTACAAACCCTAGTCGACTTTTGCAGCTTTTTTGAGGTTTCAAAGCCTCTTTTCTTCCATGATTAATTGAAGATAAGTAATCTATCAATCATTCAATATGTCTATGTGTTGTTTGATTCTATCTTACGTTTGTCTTTCTTTTAGCATGCTAGGCTAGGTTTGTTTGTGTTTGCTTAGGTCTAATGAAACATAGTTATTGATTATTTATTGATTGGTTTGTTATTAATTGTTGTTGGTGGATGTTTATCGATGTTAGGCTTAAGAAAACTGGCTAATCTCCTATTTGGTAACATGCTTGAATGTCTTAAGAAACATGAATCGGATGTGTACTATAGTTATTTGGTTGTATTTAATGCATGAGCCACTGTTTATAATCCCTAGGATTGGGCGCTTAACGTGTCATCTTAGGAGGAGATAAGAGCTTATAGAGTTGGGGAAGATCGTACACACCCCCACGAATGGTACTAAGGAATACAACCCGACAACTACGCAATTGTAACAAACCTATCAACTAAGAAAAGATAACAAGGGAGTAGTGAAACCTAAGTAAACATATTTGTCTCCTTATTAGAAGACTCTCACATTTATTTTCAGTTATTTTATTTTTATTTGCATTTGTAGTATTTGGGTTAGTTGATTAGCAACTAATTCTGCCCACTCTTCCAAAACCCAAGAATTTTACTTGCTTTTCATAAAATATAAAAATACAAAAAGAATCTGTAGAACCGTAGAGGAGGGGGGGGGGGGTGAATACGTTTCTTCGGCTTTTAAGACGTTTAAAAACTTTAAGCCTCAAAGAAAACCAAATGGTTGTATAATCAATCCAAACAACCACAAACACAACCAAAATATATAAAGCGAGTAAAGAGAGACACCACAATATATACTGGTTCGGGATGCGGGGTTTATACCATCCGTACGTCCAGTTGCGAATCCACGACACCGATACTATTCCACTAGTATAATCCTTTCGGTGGACTACAAACCGTTACAATTCACTCCACCGATATTCACCAATATCGATGCTCACAAAGAAGGAGTTACTCCCACGGTATTCCGCACCTCGAAAACCACCCTAAAAATCTCATGATTCGACTTACACTATGGGTCACCAAGATCACTACCAACCAAAACTTCCCACCGGAAGTATCAAACCCCAACTAGATCCCCAATGATCTAGGCTTGGTCACCAAGACACAAGACTTCCCTTACAACCAATTTGAATGAATATAAGTTTCTTTGAACCAAGCCCTAACCTAACCTAGTGACTCGATTCTAATAGAAAGGGTATAGATAAGAAGACCCTCGACACAATCACAAGAGTGGATTAGGTTCTTGTGATTCTTCCCTTGCAAGAATATGTGTTCTTTCAAAGATGATAAGAGAGAAAGATTAAGAACACAAGATGTGTAATAGACTTAGAGGGTAGAGAGAAAGAGATTAGAGAAAGAAATTAGAGAGAAATAATGTTTTTCAAGGGGTAAGGAATACAAGAGCCAAGGTGGGGTATTTATAGGCCAAGACCCAAACTTGGGAATAATTTACCGTGGCTGGCGCATCACCCACGCGTCGATGCGTGGGCAGCACGCCAGGACCACTGTACATTTTTCCCAAGTGTTGGGTGTTGGTCCTTTTAAATACTTAACCTTGCTAAACCCCCAATTGTACTTCACACATTAACCTTGACATTATTCTTCCTCAAGGACAACCAACTCTAATAGCCATTTTGTAAAAATCATTTTTGAAGTGTTTAAGTAAAAGCCAATTATCAAAGTGAGAGAGAGACGGGATAATTGAATAGGGGTAGTTTGGGTATTCCTTACATGGCATAGAAAAGAGAGAAAATAATATGCCATGGTATATTCCTTTTATTGGAAAGGAAGTGTAGATGTTGGGATGAGTGAGAGAGTGAGGTTGAGTTATGAGGTAACCATGGTTAGGTTAGAAGTGTGTAGAGAGAAAACCATGGTTAGGTTAAAGGGTATATCCAAGGGAGTATTCCATCTTTGGTGTGGTTAAGAGTTAACTAAGGTTAAGTGTAGAGAACTAACCATAGTTGGGTTAGAAGAACCATGGTTGGGTTAAGAAAGGATATGCTATGGAATATTCCATTTCTTGGGGAGGAAGGGGAAATAGATGGTTGAGATGTGTTGTAAGAGAATGAATGGTTGAGATGAATTTAGGTGAGTTGGCATGGATGGGATAGGAGATAATAAAGAATATGCTAAAGGGATATTCTTTCCTTGGTGAGAAAGGGTGAGGGTTAAGAGACTAACCATGGTTGAGTAAAGAGTAACCATGGTTAGGTTAGAAAGGAATATCCAAGAGAATATACCATCCTTGGAGAGAAAGATGAGATGGAGGGTTGAGATGAGTTTGTTTGAAATGGATGGCTAGGATCAAAGGGAGCCTATTTAGAAATTCAAATTATTTGGCATGTGATGGAATTGGTGAGGAAGAGATAAGGTATGAGTTGTATGTGAGTTGGCATGTAAGGGATGTAAGAGATTATGTAAGAAGAGAATATTGTGTAAGAGATGAAGATATGGATTGGATTATGTGAGTTGGCTAAGTGTGTAGGAGAAGATTGTGAGGTACCCCATGTGGTGAAAATGGAAGAAGTGTATTGGAGAAGATTTGTGAGATATACCACATGAGGGGAGAATAAAAAGAAGTTTGTTGAGAAAACTTTGAGGAATACCCTTTGTGATGAGAATGAAGAAAGTGTGTTGAAATATCGTCGATAAAGACTATCACGAACTTATCTAAATAAGGCTTGCACACTCGGTTCATGAGGTCCATGAACACTGCAGGCGCATTCGTCAAACCAAAAGGCATAACTTGAAACTCATAATGACCATAACGGGTCCTAAATGCCGTCTTGGGAATATCCTCTTCCCGAACCCTAAGTTGGTGATAACCATACCTCAAGTCAATCTTAGAATAGTAACTCGATCCTTGCAACTGATCAAACAAATCATCAATCCTAGGTAACGGGTAGCGGTTCTTCACGGTTAACTTATTCAATCCTCGGTAGTCGATACACATCCTAAACGATCCATCCTTCTTCTTCACAAATAACACTGGAGCTCCCCAGGGGGAAGAACTCGGTCAAATAAATCCTTTATCTAACAACTCTTTCAATTGCTTAGATAACTCCTCCATTTCCAATGGCGCTAAATGATATGGTGCACGCGCAACAGGTGCAGCTCCTGGAACTAAGTCGATGCGAAACTCCACTTGTCGGGATGGCGGAAGTCCCGGCAAATCTTCAGGAAATACTTCAGGAAACTCACGCACTACAGGAACATCCTCGAATGTGTGACATCCATTCTCAAGATATTTCATGGTCTTGATACATGATATGATATTCAGGCGAGTTCCACTCCTATCACCTCGAACAATCAAAATCTCATCATTGAGAGGGATATGAACAACTCGTTCTCCATAAACAATGCTCGCTCGATTTTTGGATAACCAATCCATTCCAACTATCACATCGAAGCTTCCGAACTCAATCGGCATCGAATCGATACTAAACGGGTGATCTAACTGATTAAGGGTACAACCACGGATCACGGTGCGGGTATCTACTAGGTTACCATCAGCTAACTCAATACTATAGCTAACGTCTAATAAGGTAGGGGTATGTCGAAGTAACGGCGCAATCTTAGAAGACACAAAACTCATATCGGCACCCGAATCAAACAAAACTTTAACTCGAAGGTTGTTAAGAAGAAACGTACCAGTGACAACATTCGGATCTTGATGCGGCTCTCCATTTCCCATCACGTACACTCTACCTCGAGCACCTACATTTCCTTGTCCAGCATTCTTCGGGCATTGTCCCCTATAGTGTCCACGCTCTCCACATCTAAAACATGTAACCACAAGCTGGGCATTTGCTCCTGTCGCCACAACCTTACTCTTACAAAACCTTGCAACATGACCAACCTTTTAACACTTCATACATCTCAAAGCACATGGTCCAGTATGATGCTGGTGGCACTTCCCACAAAGAGTTTGCTGTCCAACATTCCCTCCTCCTTGTGCAGCCACAAATGCCTTAACAGTCTCCTGTCTCCTATTCTGTTGGTGATGGTGATTGTTGTTACGATACTGATTGTTGTTGTAGCGGTTGTTGGGGTTGTTATAGTTGTTGTTCCTTCGGTTATCCTCCCATTTTCTCTTGTTGTCAAAGTGATTACTTCTCTGAACAGCACCATGCTTAGTCACCTGATCCATAAGGTGTTCAACCATGCTAATAGTATCATCCAAAGTCTCAGCATTGTACGACGTCACATTCCCTTGATTACTCGCAGGCAATCCACCAATGAATTTCTCTAGCAGCTTCTCATTATCGGGCACCATGTGAGCACAAAACACCTTCAACTCTTGGAAACGTCGCACATAAGCAGCAAGATCAGAACCCTTCACAGCCAAATAATAGAACTCAGTATCCAACTTCCTCAAATCACTACGAGAACAATACTTCTTAACCATAGCTTTCTTGAAATCTTCCCACGAAGTATTATAAGCTTCCTCCATTCCCTTTTCCTGAACATAAGCATTCCACCAAGACAAGGTATGCTCCAACAATGTGCCTGTTGCATACTTTACCCTATTGTTATCAGTACAATTGCTCCTATGAAACACCAATTCCACTTTCTCAAACCATTGAGTCAATCCAACAGCTCCTTCAGTTCCCTTGAAGGTAATGGGCTTACAATCCATGAATTCCTTAAAAGTGCAGAAATGGTTGTTGGGAACCGCTTGAGCTCTAGCCGGTCCAACATTCTGAGGAACACCTGCTTGCCTGGCAAGCACTGCTGCAACACCCTCATCAATCATCTGCTGAATAGCAGCAGGGGTCATCTTCCTAGGAGGCATAATTCTATCAATCAATACAAAGCACAAAACTTGTAAGTATTTGATTAACGTGTCAGAATCATAGCACAAGATAAAGCATCGTCACATGAACAAAATCATAATATAGCATAAGTCAACATCAATAATAGTACATCACCATAATACATCATAGATTTCATACTTGACATTGGTCTTACAAGATATGCAAAACAAGTACAAGTTTCGAATAAAATATACCAACTGAAGAATTCAGTTTAGCATATACTAGGTAAACTACCATTAAGATACCAAACTACTATAAATGATCCAATCAGTGATCTCCTGAACGATCTCCATACATAGCCATCACATCAATGCTGTCATAAGACCTAAGGCGGGTCATCCTCTCTACATATGCCTGTCTCTGCATCTCATTCAACTTACTCCATAACTCGCTAATACTAGTACGATAGTGTCGACTATCATCTCATGCATACAACTCTGTCAGACAACTGCCTCACCATTCTCCCAACCTCTATCATCCTCCTATCCAAAGAATCCAAACATCCCTGAAACTCAGCATACATCTCCTCCACAGGGCTCATCCTGGCACCCTGCCTATATAAACCAACCTGCAACTTATCTGCTACCTTCTTCCCTTCCTTCTTCTCCTTCATCAATTCCACGATAGTGGATGGCCGAAAACACGTACTCCTGGCCCTCGACATGTATTGACCCTGACACCAGGTCATCTCCTCCCTCCAACTGCTCAACTCATCCCTAATCACTGAAGACGTAACACGCGGGTCTGCTGACGACTCTCCAACCTCATAAGCGGACGCTAACTCTGTAGGAACGACCTCTGTCGATGTCACGTCGGTAATCATAGCTTGCTCCAAACTCTCGGGAGTATCTGACTCATAAGTCACATCCGACACAACCGTTGAAGGCGGCGGGGGAACATCCTGATCCTCCTCCATAAACTCCTCATCACTATCGTCATCCATCTCCTCATCTCCATCATCCTCAATATCAACATTATCCTCTAAACCTACCTCATCATCTAAACCAACATCAACATCCAACTCGACATCAACATCCAACTCAACATCATCTCCTAAAGGCAATGGGTCAACAACGGGTGGGACCGGAACCTGATCACGGGGAACTTGGACAGACATGATACTCTACAAGAGTATAAGGAAACATAAAAATACTAACCAAATTTTCGCGGAAAACCATTTTATAAGCCAAAGCATGATAGTGGAAAAAGTCTAAACCAATCTCAATATAAAACATATATATATATATATATATATATATATATATATATATATATATATATATATATATATATATATATATATATATGTAAAGTTTAAAAGAAATACCAGGTCGCGAAGTGGCATGGAAGGCTGTCGACTTTCTATCTCAAAACATTTTGACTCCAGGAAAAAGTTTATAGTCGAGTGCGAGCTCATTCTCTATAAACGATGGCTCTGATCCCATTCTGTAGCACCCCCAACTCAAAATACGGCAGCTGACATGCTGGGGGCACTACGCGAATCGAAACCAGGCATCTTTATAGCAAACGACCACAATACGGGACGTTTAAAAGTGCCTCAAAACACATCATTCATTTTACAAACCATTTTAGAGTACATAGACTCCTTAACAAATTGCAGCGGAATAAAAATAAAAGTTTGCAGCGGAAAATGACAAAGTTTAGCAGTGGAATAAACAAAATGTAGTAGTGGAAATACAAAGTTTAGCAACGGAAGGTAAATAAGTTTAGCAGCGGAAAACATTACAGACACACCAAGGTTTTACGAATGACATGTAAAATAAAGATAGTAGAAATGTAATAAGCTGCCTTGACAGAAAACTTCCTTCGTCCAGCCACTCCACCACACCCAAGATCATAAAGCTCCAAAACTTAATTTGTAGTAGTACCTGAGAAACACATGCTTAAAAGTCAACACAAAGGTTGAGTGTAATCCATAGGTTTAAAATAATAAAGTTGAGCACAAAGGTTTTAATCATACTATATAAGCAACAAATGCAAATACCAGGGTAATCAAGGTAACACCTAATATGTAGAGGCATCCCAGTGCATACATACGGTTGATGATACTAAGCTCATGACACGCAAGACGTTAACCAAACCAATCGACAGTAACGCTGTACTGCCATAAACCATAACCGCGGAATTTCATAATAATAATAAGTGCCCCCAAGGCCAGGTACTTGCCAATACCCGGCAAAACGACAAATAGTACATCCGCATGTCAAGCCCTTGACAACTACGAATGGGATGGTCAGTCCTATAGGCCTATAAACTAAGTTCGCGCTCACCCGCAGGTGACTAATGGCTCATGATCTGAGGGTCTTTCCGGCAAGACAAGCTACTTAGTACATCATCAGGAAATATATATATATATATATATATATATATATATATATATATATATATATATATATATATATATATATATATATATATCATTCAGGAAAAGCATACCAAAAATACTTGTGCTCAGAAAACATTTAAAGCATGTGTCTCACCCCATGGGTTTATAAACAATTAAAATATAAAAAGCGGGGCTATGAATCACACCTTAACAATAGCAGCAGGAAACGAGATATAACAATCAATCAATAATGCGTCACAGCAAAAGGGACCTCAGCACAACCTAATCAATATAAATGGCATAACTCAGAACTAAACTCGAATATTTCCATAAACAATGCTTGAGTAAAAGTTTTGTAAATACAATTGCATTTGAAAGATAATAGATTTCGTAAAGTCTCGTGTGGGAGACAAGAAAGTTTAGAAAAGAAATAAGTCGGCGAATCAACCAAATGCAAAAGAAAAGACGAAGGAACTCCTCGAAGAAGTCGTCGAAAAGAAATGAAAAGAAGAGAATAAAAATAGAAGAACTCACTCAAATAAAAATAAATAATAACACGTAACAATAAGTCTCGGATTTTACCCGTTTTCCCCAAAATAATGTTGAGATAAAAGGTTTTGAAATAATAATAATATTTGGTAAAATAATTTAAGTTTATAAAGAATTTTATAAAATTTCGGCATCACCTGCCCGTTTATATAACGTTTCCCGAGTCAACGACTCTTTATTTTTAAACAATATTAACGTATATATAAGTAAATATGATTGGATATATCATTCGCGTAGTCCATTAGTTGTTTAAGTTTTATTGACCATTTTGTATTTGTTTGGGTTCCAGGTACGTTAAGATCTTTACGGGCCTAACGTACCCTATCGTCTCGTGTACCAAAGGGTCCATAACATCCAAATAACCATGGCCGTAAATCCGATACGTCTAATACAAGCTCACAATGTCATAAAACGGAAATATGTCCGATAGTAAGTCCACTAAACTAATACAATTTATTTTATGTTTCATATATATATATATATATATATATATATATATATATATATATATATATATATATATATATATATATATATATATATATATATATATATATTGGGGATATCTTGGCTACAATTTTTGTAGCCAATTGGCTACAATCCTTCACAAAAATTACACTAGCAATTAATCAGGGACCCACAGAAAAGAATCAGGACCCACTAAAAGAATCAGGGACCCACATTTTATAGCTTAAAATTGTAGCCAATTAGCTACAATAAATTGTAGCTAATATATTCCCATATATATTATCCGTTTTATTTATTTAGTTACCGTTTAACTAATAAAAGTATATCCCGAGACTATTAATCAATACCCAAAAATAATCCTCACGAAAATTATAACAACTCCAAAACCAAACCCGAATCAACACCAAATAATCTGAAACCAAAATCAATCCAAACCGAGCCTTAACCTCGTCGGCTCAAACCAAACAATCAAATCCAAATCAAACTCAACCCAAACTATTCTAAATACTCAAACTTCAACAATAACAATAATCATACTCCCTCCCCACCACCACCCAAGGCGCGGTGGTGGTGGTTCGTGGCTGCCGAGCACAACGCAAACCAAACGGACCTTTAATATCAAATCCAAACCAAAAACTTACACTCCCTTGTCACCAAACATCAATAACAATAAATATAAACCTCAAATCCTCACCGAGTCATGAGTTGACTCGGTGAGTTCATACCGAGTCGCGGCCACATGAAAGCAAGAAGATCCACACGAGATTTTTAGGTGTAAAAACATTTTTGAAAAAGGTTTTAATATTAAAACCGAATTTAATAAAAATAAAACTAGGGTTTTGTTTTAAAATCAAAAATAATAAAAAGAATTGGTGGGGGTGGTGGTGTTACCGTTGGAAAAACAAGGAGGGTGGCGGTGGTAGCGCGTGGGGGTGCGTCGGGGTGTTTGGAGGGGTATGGGTGGTACGGGAGTGACGGGGGAGTCCCGATCTAAAAGATGGTGTAAAAAGGTGAGGTGGCCGGAATCTGCTGGTGCACGGCGGAGGGGCGGTGGCCGGAATTCACAAAGAGAGAGAGAGAGTTTGGTGAGTGTGTGTGTGATTTTATTTGAATAAAAATGAAAATGGGGTGAGTTGGGGATATATATATGGTAAAATAAGTATAGGGTAGGTTTGGTAATAATTAAAAGTAAAGGGAAAGAGTAGGGTGATACTCCAAGGACCAATATTGCCAACGAATCAAACTTCTTACGATAAATACTCCGGGGCTCGAACGACATATGCGCCATTGTTCACGAAATAATTTTTCCAATAAGATCAATCATAAACTTCAGAGTTTTTCCAAAACTCAAAATAATTCAAATAATTCGGCAAATGCAATACAATTCGAGTGTTCTAGGTTGTGCAGTCAATCAAGGAATAAAGTTCTCGTTTCCAATATATCTCACGTTTCCCAAACCCAAATAATCACAAATAAAAGTTTTAATGTGTCTGAGGTACGAAAATAAATATTTTGGCTAGTAATAGGTTTAGAAAAGTACCGGGGGTTACAATGTTGGGAGAGAATATTTTGGAGATATGATATGGGAATGTAGGAGACAAATAGTACATTAAAGTACAAAGGGTGTAAGAGAATAAAAAGATAATGTTGGTGATAAGATTTGGGAAGATTTGAAGTGGTGATTAAGGATAATCAAAGAAGTGTTTAAAAGATAATCATGTTGTCATTAAGAAAGAAAGAAGTTGACAAACATGATTATGGTTTTAAGAAGATGATTTAGAAAAATCAAAGGTTACTTATAATTTCAAGTAACTCAATGTCGAGAATCCATAATCTCATAACTCGTGACTTTCCACGACTCGATGTATTCAACTAACACCTTGGTGCAAACAAGTTAAGTGCTTTGCCTTGATTGTAAAGCATATCCCATGCGGGAAAGGATGCGTTGACGCAAAGTGACCTTTGACTTAGTTCGACCATGTTAGCATTAAAGAAATATATAATGAAGTGATGGTCATTCTAGATTAGGAACTTTGTTATGTGTCGTAGAATATATAATTGAATAGTTAATGGGCTCGTGGATTGGGCTAAACTAATAGGTTAGTAGCTTATGTAATATTAGCCTTGTATCCTTATGTAAACAACAAGCCCAATCCACTCCATGCACAAGGCCATGGCAAAGCCCATGTGGCTTATGCTAGGAACTATATAAGCCTCAACACACCTCATTTGTGTGTGTGCTTGAGTGTGTGTATGTGTGTTTTTCTCTAGTGTAATACAAGCCTTCTTTTCATCTTATTCTCTTTATACAAGTCGACATACATATACATATATCTTAAGTCACCATTTGATCTTCATACAAGCTTACATAACATGATAGAGTTTATATATTAGGTCCTAACAAGTGGTATCAATCGCCAAACAACGTTTTAGGAGTGTGTTAAATCGTCTTTGTTGAAACTTAACTAGAAAAGGTCACGTTTTTTTTTGTTCTCCTTAAAACCGTACCTATTTTTCTCCAAAAGTTTCGATTTTTATGTGTTTTGTTGTTAAAGTTGTTGTTTTTATTGAAGCTTTAGTGTTTTTAAAGAAGTTGTACAAAAAATTTCAATCAAAAACGTCAAAAAGAGTGATTTTTAGGTGTATTTTGGTGAAAAAATGGTTCCAGCGAGTTGCTTCTCGTAGTGGGTTTCTTGGCAGAGAGTTGCTAAATCTAGAGAGTTGATAAACTAGAGAGTTGAGAAATCTAGCGAGTTGACAATCTAGAGAGTTGAGAAATCTAGAGAGTTGATAAACTAGAGAGTTGAGGAATCTAGCGAGTTGACAATCTAGAGAATTGAGAAATCTAGCGAGTTGATAAACTAGAGAGTTGACAATCTAGAGAGTTGAGAAATCTAGAGAGTTGATAAACTAGAGAGTTGACAATCTAGAGAGTTGAGAAATCTAGCGAGTTGATAAACTAGAGAGTTGACAATCTAGAGAGTTGAGAAATCTAGAGAGTTGAAAATCTAGAGAGTTGACAATCTAGAGAGTTGAGAAATCTAGAGAGTTGACAATCCAGCGAGTTGAGAAACTAGAGAGTTGGTTAGCAGAGAGTTGCTCAAAGTTTTTAGACTTAATTTTCACCATAACAACTTACCTTAATCAACACTAAACACTACTCGTACTTCGTTGAATCGATCCAAAATCAACTTTATCTATCATAACTTCACCTTAACTTCATCAATGGCTACTCAACAAGATATTCATGCAGTCGGTGCCAAAAATCGACCTCCAATGCTTGAAAAAGGTGGATATCTCCCTTGGACAAGCCGCATGCTTCGTTACATCAAAACAAAGCCTGATGGTAAATTAATGATCAACTCCATTACAAATGGTCCATTTAAGCCAAGACAAGTTCAAGTTGAAGGTAATCCAAATGCAACACCTCCTACTCTACCATTCATGCGTGAACAAACAGAAGCAGACTACATGGATGAAGACAAGAACCAGATCGCCGCTGATGATATGGCAATGCATTTAATCCAACTTGGATTACCACGCGAGATCTTTGCTGCGGTCGACAGCTGTGAAACTGCTTTTGACATGTGGGAACGAGTTAGAAGGATATGTCATGGAACAGAGATTGGGCAACAAGATGTTGAGAACAAACTTCTAACTGAATGGGAGAACTTTACATCCACTAAAGGTGAACAGATTGAATCCTACTACACAAGGTTTTGCACTTTAATGAATGAGTTAATCAGAAACAAGTTGACACCACGAACAATTGCAACAAACATCAAATTCGTCAATAATCTTCCAGAAGAATGGGGTCGTTATGTTACAATTGTCAACCAAACAAAGGATTTACATAAGGTGAACTATGATCAACTCTATGACTTTCTGAAGCAAAACCAAGCTGAGGCTAATGAAGTAAGGCAAGAAAGATTGGCAAAGAATCATGATCCTCTTGCATTAATTGCTACTACACCAACACCGTTTTCAGTGAACACACAACAACCATCATCATCTTCCACTCACAACTACACGCAACCATCATACATTCAACAACCAACACCGGTCTACCAACAACAGGTCTACCCACAATAACAATACCCACAGTTCCAAGAACCAGAATTCACTGACAATGATGAAGCTACTGCAGCCTTGACACAAGCGTTTGCTTTTCTGACTAAGGCATTCCAAGGACGTTATTCTACACCAACTAACAACAACCAAAGGATTTCATCGAACACTCGTAACAAGCACATTGCTCAGCCGAGTTTCAATATGAGCAACGGAGGTCAAATGGTTGGAGTTTATGGGAATCAGCAGGGATATGCTACTGGATTTCATATGGGTAATCAGAATATGCAGAATGTAGGTCAGTATGCAAGGAATCAGAATGCAGGTCAGTATGTAGGGAATGAGATGGGTCAGTTTGTTGGAAATCAGAGGGGTCAGAATGTTGGTAATCAGGCAATGGGTAATCAGAATAGGAATGTTGCAGCTCCAGTTGTTGGTAATCTGGGAAATGTAAATCAGGGTAATCCGGTAAAGTGTTTCAACTGTCAGGGTGTAGGTCATATGGCAAGGAACTGTCCTACTAAGCCGAACAAAAAAGACCCAGCGTACTTGCAGAAAGCACTACTGTTGGCACAAAAGAATGAGGCAGGGTTTCAGTTGAACGCATAGGAGAATGATTTTATGGATCTTATGGATGACATGGAAGACAGAGAGGATATTGATGCCAACTGCATATTTATGGCGAATCTTCAGGAAGCTAAGTATGACACGGATTCTGACACATTTCCTGTTTATGACACCAATGCACCATCTGAGGTATCAAATTTCAACACATGTCACAATAATGATATATTTGATATGTCTCCTCATGAGGAACAACATTCTGAGAAGCAAGCATCCAATTATGATACATATCTAGACACGCCAAGTAGTAGCAATACCCCTTCAGCAACTCCAGATGTGAATCATAATGGAGGCTTCGTTTCACAGCATGCTGAGAATGATGAGGAAACACGTGCTTTGTTTGAATCATTATTGAATAATTGTCATATTGAAATTGAAAATGTGAAATAGGTCAATCGCGATGTTAAGGCCGCGAATGTTAAATTGACCGCTGAGCTTGAGAGTTACAAGGAAAACGTTAAAGCTTTTGAATTTCATAACAAAAGATTGTCTGAATTAGAAACTGGTTATCAAAATTCCGTTTCAAGGGAAAAACATTTGCAACTCAAGTTTGATACACTTGATGTTAATTCTTTCAAGAAGATAAAATCTTTAAACACGGAAATTCTGATTTACAAAACCAACTTTCTAAACAAAAAACAGCTTATACCAATCTTGAAAAAGAAAGGGATGAGTTGAAAAAGGAATTTGCAAAGAAAGAAGACAAACTTTTGGAAGAAATCGTATTGTCAGAACACATGATTGCACATTTAGAAGAATTAGTGGTTAAGTCGGGCCAGTCAAGTCAAACAATGAAAATGATTTCAAATCAAACTAATCTGATTTACCATATGAAACATGAAATGGCTCTTGGTAACACCACTCCTTGTAATCTCAAGAAAGCTCAGCACGAACAGAATGTTTTGTATAATGGTAATGTGATTTACACCAAACATGATCCTCCCGTCGTTTGGGATTCTATGCAAACGATGGAACTTGTCGAAGAGAGCATAAATAAAATGAAACAAAAGGATTTGAAACCCATTGATTACAACAAATTGAACAAACTTTCGGGAATTACTTTTGTTCCACAAACAGAACCATCTGTGTTTTCCATAAAACGACCTTTCGCGAAATTCTTTTCTAAAAAGAAAGTTGTTTCCAAATCTCTTTCAAAAATGGAACAAATGTCTTCTAACAACACTTTTAATACAAGTAAGGCTAGAGACATTCTTGATGATGTTAAAAAGAGAATTCAAGAACTTCAAAATATTGATAAATCTAAAACTACTATCAGTATTAACGACTGGCATTCTAGTTTTCATATCGAACAGAAAAAGGTGTTTGAAAACGAAATTACTATCCTACTGAATAACATCAGTGCGAGAGTAATCCATTTTGAAAACGCTTTCTTAAAAGAAACTGCCGACTTTGTCAAGGATCACAAATCCCTGGTAAACGAAGCTAATGAAACTAGTGAAAACATGAATGTTTTGGAAAGGTTAAATGATTCTCTCTTCGAAGCTGTTCTGTCTACTGATATAATGTCCATCAACATACAAACATATTCGGTTCAAGACGATGAAAGACTAAGAGTTGAGACCTCCGAAATTGTTTCCAAATATGAAAATGCTCTTATAAAGCTTGAAAAAGAAAATGTGTCATGTTTTAAACAACTTGATCGAAAAAAAGGAAGAATGCAAGTATGAGAAATTGTCATATGAGCGTGCCTTCAAGAACATGAAAGAACAAAATGATCTTTTGAGGGCTCAGCTTGAAAGTCAAAAAGGGAAGGGTGAGGAAACCAAGTTTGCAAAACCATTGACTTCGGAGAAACCAAATGTTCCAAACACGGTTCAAAAACCAAAAATGTCAATTTCACGGTTTGCTCCAAAAGTCGATGAGAAAAAGGATTTGACAAAACCAGTCACTCCAACACCCTTGCCCAAGATAAGTGAAAATGAAAAGATTGTTGATAAAGGAAAAGCGATTGTCGTAACACCAAAAGTGATAGCACCTGGCCTTTTTAGGATTAGTCCCACTAATGCGTCTGCCTCCACATCTAAGACAAATGCGAGCATAAAGGATAATTCTAAAGAGTCTAGTGATGCAAAAAAGGACAACAATATAAATCCTAATGTTTGTGCCTTACCTTCTACAGGATTAGAAAGCACCTCTAGGAGCATCAGACTAAAGCCTAGGAGCAATACAAGGAACAATAGAGTCTCGTCTGCCTCTAAGAGTACTAGCAAGAATAAAGTTGAAGAAGTAGAAGAACACCCTAGGAATTTATCGCTTTGTAATAAGAAACATGATTCATCTGAATGTAATGTCGAAAGTACTGGTTCTAATGCATGTAATGACTCTGTTTGTTTAATATGCAAGAAAACTTTAATTAATGATGTTCATGATGAATGCGTTTCTAAGAATGTGAATGATACGCCTGAACAGAAGTATGTTCCAAAGGCAACTAGTGCTAGATCTAGATCTATAGAAAGATTTGTTGCACGCTTTAGGTCTACCACTAGTAGTCGTATGCTTAGGAACTACCTTAAGTATTGTATGTGGAAACCTACGAGTAGAGAATTCATTATTCAGGATGGCAAATTGAAAGTTGTTCAAAATGGACAAGTAGATACCTTCTATGAATGTGATTCAGATTTTACCCCTAACCCTATGGAACCAAATTCAAAACGATTTCCAAATACAAATTATTCTGTTATTGGCAGGTTATCGAAATATGTCTTTGGATCATCGACTCGGGTTGCTCCAAGCACATGACCAGGAATTTAAAGCTGCTGATCAATTTGATATGGAAATTCATGGGAACTGTACGCTTTGGAAATGATCATGTAGCAGCTATTCTGGGTTTTGGAGATCTTCAGTTTGGGAATTTTTTGATCACTCGAGTTTACTACGTCGAAGGGTTGGGACACAACTTGTTTTCAGTTGGGCAGTTTTGTGATGCAGATTTAGAAGTTGCATTCAGGAGAAACACGGTTTTTATTAGAAATTTGGTTGGTGATGATCTCTTAACTGGTAATCGTAGTACAAACTTGTATGCTATCGACATCAACCAAATAGCTTCTACATCACCAATTTGTCTTATGACAAGGGCAACCGAAACTAAGTCCTGGTTGTGGCATAGACGTTTATCCCATCTCAATTTTGACACCATCAACAAGTTAGCCAATGACAACATCGTCAACGGTCTTCCTAAGTTCAAATACACCAAGGATCATCTATGTCCATCATGCGAACAAGGAAAAAGCAAACGAGCATCATATAAACCTAAAACCGACCTAGTTCGGAAGCAAGGTTACATTTGTTGCACATGGACTTATGTGGCCCAATGAGAGTTGAAAGCATTAATGGGAAAAAGTATATTCTTGTTATCGTTGATGATTATTCAAGATATACATGGGTAAAGTTTTTGAGATCAAAAGACGAAGCACCAGGCATCATCATCACCTTTCTCAAGCGTATTCAATTTCTACTTCAAGCTCCAGTAAGGATTGTAAGAACAGATAATGGCACAGAATTCACAAATCAGGAGTTAAGAACCTATTTTGAAGATGTTGGAATCACTCACCAAACATCAGTTGTTAGAACTCCACAGCAGAATGGGGTAGTTGAAAGAAGAAACCGAACTCTTGTGGAAGCTGCTCGCACAATGCTAATTTATTCTAGTGCACCACTATTCTTATGGGCTGATGCTGTTGCCACTGCTTGTTTTACTCAAAACCGATCCCTAATTCATCCAAGATTCAATAAAACCCCATATGAGCTAGTGAACAACCGTAAACCTGACATCTCTTACCTTCACGTATTTAGCGCTTTGTGCTATCCGACGAATGATAGAGAAGATCTAGGAAAGTTAAAAGCTAAGGGTGATATTGGAATATTCATTGGATACTCAGAAAACTCGAGGACATTCAGGGTGTATAATAGACGAACAAAAAGGATAATGGAGACGATGAGTGTGAAGTTTGACGAGATTTCACAAATGGCTTCTAAGAGATACGCTCTAGAACCCGCGCTTAATCCGATGGCTTCTAATCAAAACGGATTAGGACCCGCACCAAACCAGCAGACTTCTGGACACATCAGTTCAGGACTCGTGCCTAATGGAGCTCATTCAACAAACACTGAAAAACCTTCAGAACAAGAACTGGAAAATTTCTTCGAGTTAATGTTTGATGAATACTATGGTGGAACTTCGACTAATGCATCTCCACAACATTCCGCTGCACCCGCTCAAAACCATCAACCACCACCACCATCACAAGATGCATCTACAACAATCGAAGCTGAAGCACCAACTCCCTCAGCATCATCAACATCTACTCCAGCAACTCCAGTTATTGAAATCGTTCTACCAAGAGTTGATGAGCAAAATCAAAACACAAATTTTCAAGAAGAACCAACAAATAATTCAAACGATGTTGCGTTAAAAGAAGAAGAAGTATTTGAAAACCCATTTGCAACAGACTCTGCTGAATCTTCTTCAAGGTTACAAGAACCATCTAACACACATAGGTTTAACCCAAGGTACCCTTCTACGTTTCAATGGACAAAAGACCATCCAATAGAACATGTTATTGGTGAACCTTCAAAGCCGGTTCAGACGAGGAGACAACTTGCCACCGATCTCTAATTGTGCATTTACACTTGCTCAATTAGCCTCAAAGAACCAAAAAACATTCGGGAAGCAATGGCAGAAAACCCTTGGATAGAAGCAATGCAGGAGGAATTTCTTCAATACCTGTTACATGATAGTTGGGAACTTGTTGAACGACCACTTGATAAACGTGTTCTTGATCTCAAGTGGTTGTGGAAGAACAAACTGGATGAGGAAATGACTGTAATACGTAACAAAGCTCGTCTCATGGCTAAAGGTTATCCACAAGAAGAAGGGATAGATTTCGAAGAATCATTCGCGCCTATAGCTAGACTTGAAGCAGTCCGGATTTTCTTAGCCTATGCAGCTCACAAAAACATCACAGTCTATCAGATGGACATTAAGACAGCTTTCTTGAATGGAACTCTGAAAGAAGAAGTGTATGTGAGTCAGCCAGAGGGATTCATCGACAAAGATCATCCAGACTACGTCTACAAGCTTAAGAAAGCCATTTATGGTTTAAAACAAGCTCCAAGAGCGTGGTATGACGAACTATCATCTTTTTTGCTCAAAAACAATTTCATAAAAGGAACGGTTGATGACACCTTGTTTATCAAAAAATTCAAAGATGACATTTTGATCGTTCAAATTTACATGGATGACATAATTTTTGGATCAACCAATCCTAACCATTCAAAACATTTTGAAAATCTCATGAAAAGTAAGTTTGAAATGTCCATGATGGGGGAACTAAAATTCTTTCTTGGTTTACAAATACATCAATCCCCTCGTGGTGTTTTTATCAATCAAGCTAAGTATACAATAGAGATTTTGAAAAAACATGGAATGGAAAACTGTGATTCTGTTGGTACACCAATGGTCACTTCACCAAAAATAGGTGCTGATTTGTTTGGGAAACCCATCGATCCGAAGAAATATCGGAGCATGATCGGTTCTCTCATGTACCTAACTGCTAGTCGACCCGATATTCAATTTGCTGTTTGTTTATTAGCACAGTTTCAGGCAAAGCCTACCGAACGTCACCTCAAAGAGGTTAAACAGATCTTTCGGTACCTACGAAGCACCATTAACATGGGACTTTGGTATCCGAAGGAATCGGGATTTAATCCAACAGCATTTTCAGATGCCGACCATGCCGGTTATCAAGTTTCAGCAAAGAGTACATCTGGTGGAGCACAATTTTTGGGTGAAAAGCTAGTAAACTGGTCGTCAAAGAAACAGGATTATACTGCACTATCAACCGCTGAAGCCGAGTATGTGTCTCTATCTGCGTCTTGTGCCCAAGTTCTTTGGATGCGGACACAGCTCACAGATTATGGCTTCACTTTTGACAGAATACCTATGTATTGTGACTCAAAAAGTACCATAGCCATCTCGTGCAATACCGTACAACACTCAAAGACAAAGCATATCAAAGTCCGCTACCATTTCATCAAAGAGCACGTAGAAGAGGGTACTGTTGAATTATTTTTCGTTAAGACTGATTACCAACTCGCCGATCTATTTACTAAAGTCCTTCCAAAAGAATGGTTTGACTATTTAGTTCGACGAATTGGCATGCGAAGCCTAACTCCTGAGGAGCTAGAACGTCTTCTCGAATCTTCTTGAAAAATGTCTTCAAAATCGCTTCGCTGTAAATATTTTTGAAAAATCAAAATACAAAATTTGAAAAACCAACAAAAACAAAATACAAAAATATAAAATTTCAAAAAATATAAAAACAATATAAAATCAAAAAATCCAAAAATATTCTTCTCACGACATGTCTCTCGTATAAATCAATATTATGTACGTCTCTAGAAATGTCATTCAATAATGATACGGACATGTACAGATGCTTGAACGGGAGTTCTTTAAAATGTTTTTCTAAAACATGTCGTTTCTCAAAAGTTTCTTCAATATGGCTTTCGTATACTTCAGTATGAAACCCGGGCTTAAAATGATGACTTCTGATTATTTTCAAATCAAGGACTCGTACGTTCAATGATGAAATGTTTTTCAAAAAGTTCGAGTCTAAACAAACGAAAAAGATTTCAAGCATAAACTCGTTTTCAAACAAAATTCTTGAGCACTTTTTCAAGATTGTTCAAAAGATTTCTCAACATCTCTCAAATGAGTGCTCAAGATAACTCCCTCAAAACCCTTAATTGATTTTAAAATATGCTATCATTAAGGGGGAGTACTAAAACAAAATTGTTCCGAATTCATGCAAAAAGAAATCTGTCTTTCTCTCCAAAAAGCTTTTTCTTAATCTGTTGATATCAAAAATATCACGATATTCTATTTTTGAAGGGGAGAAGACATGATTAAAATGTGATCAAAGATGTTTAAAGATTGTGACTGAATCTCAAAAGAGCTCGACTCAGAATGTACCAATGAATTGACGAAGCTTAAAATGTCTGTAATCGAAAAGACTTGTCCTAGACGGGTAATGATTTCAAGCTAGTCTAACTAGTGATGTAAGCGTGTCTCGAATAGGACTTGTCTGAGTAGAATGTACCGTATCGAGAGACTTTCTTTGGACTTGACCAGGACGGGTAATAACTTCAAGCTAGTCTAACTAGTGATGTAAGCGTGTCTCGAATTGGTCATGTTCACTGAAAGTGGATCAATTCAAAAAGTGCAAACTCCTCACGCATGTGCAAATTTCTTAAAAATTCATGAGCACATGTGAAGGGGGAGTCCTTCAAAAGTTGCAAAACTCTCAAAGTGGTAACAACAATGTGTTTTATTATCATAAACACTTTGAGAGATTTTCAATAAAATGGTTTCATGGCAATTATAGGATTGTCATGGTGTTATAAGGTGACTAAGGTTAGGGAAAAACCGTCCTATGATCCGCCAGAGCCGGAGGGATCTACCCAAGGACAATTCCAATAGAGTAGAATTAGAAGTCCTTAGGTATGATGGAAAAAAGGAGAAAATGAGAAAGGAGAAAGAAGGGGTTGAAGAATTAAAAAGAAAAAGTTATGAAAAAGGGTGAAAAGAAATAGCCCTCCAAATGTTCAACCTTAGGGCAGACACCGGGTTCAATTCATATGCTAATGGTTGTTACTAAGGTGACACCGGTATTGAAGATAAAGACGTCATGGACCCAGTGACACACTGCACTTAACTTTCTAGCCACTCAAGTTCTCTTAAAAGAGCTTGTTTCATTTTCACGGGGAACCGGTGTAATCTATCATCCTGTCTCTTAGAGATGGTTGATATTGAAGCAGGAGACCTCTCCCTAATCTCCGCATAGGAAACCAAATGTGCACTTATCGAGTCTGGAGCCCCGAGATTCATCAAAAGATCTCATAGGAACACATGATATTTCTACACTGGTTGTTCATCATTAAGGACGCCAGATGTAAACTTAAGAGTCCTACGCAGATCTTAGCAATCTGCCAAGAATGTTTATGAGAGGATTTACCTATGTATTTTCTCAATGATTGAACGGAAATTCCTGCCAGGGTCAACATCAAGCAGCCCTGACAGCAGGTCACTTCGGTAATTCTTTATGGATTACGCTTAGTGTTCGCGGTGGTTTCAAACGTCCTACAGTCGTGGAGTGATCCCCAGCAACTCACCCATTTGTTGAGCTACTTAGTAGGTCTCGTAAGCTCCCTCGGGAGTATCCGAAATGGGAACGGCCATGGTAAGGGTTAGAAAGAGTCTTCACACTATGCTGTTGACGATCTCTAATTTCTTATCTGTAAGTACCGGTTGATTTATTGCTAATTGTTTACCTGCAGCTATACATCATCTCCATGGCGATAGATTCCGCATGCTCATACATACATCTTGAAGTTAAAGTATGCTCCCTCAAAGATCTGAGCAACACAAAGTTCAAAGAAAGATTCTACGCCAAAAAGAAGAATCTACAAAGTTAAGAGACTAAAGATCAATGTGAAAGAAAGGGAACTACGCGTATGTGAAAGCTAAAGTCCAAAGATGTATGAGCATGTTGGAATGGCGGACAACACCACAGACGCAGAAGTGACGAAAGGCAGATTGCTCCACATCACAAAAGAACTAAGAATGATGAAAAGTCAGTCATCAAAGATCACAAAGCATGAAGGAACAAAGACTAAAGACTATTCTGCAACGACACACAAAGTTCAAGACAAAGAACACGGAAGACCTAATCACGTGGAGCATCATTCGAATGACCACCCCTTAGGGGGAGATTGTTAGCATTAAAGAAATATATAATGAAGTGATGGTCATTCTAGATTAGGAACTTTGTTATGTGTCGTAGAATATATAATTGAATAGTTAATGGGCTCGTGGATTGGGCTAAACTAATAGGTTAGTAGCTTATGTAATATTAGCCTTGTATCCTTATGTAAACAACAAGCCCAATCCACTCCATGTACAAGCCCATGGCAAAGCCCATGTGGCTTATGCTAGGAACTATATAAGCCTCAACGCACCTCATTTGTGTGTGTGCTCGAGTGTGTGTATGTGTGTTTTTCTCTAGTGTAATACAAGCCTTCTTTTCATCTTATTCTCTTTATACAAGTCAACATACATATACATATATCTTAAGTCACCATTTGATCCTCATACAAGCTTACATAATATGATAGAGTTGATATATTAGGTCCTAACAGACCAATAAAGGAGTAAACCCGTTACGTGATTAGAGAAGACGTAAGCACGGGATATGAGCATATAAATACTTTCACTTGATGTTACGTGAAATATATAAGCTCCCTAAGTTTAGAAAAGCCTTGGCTAGAGGCGTTTGATAAAATAAGTGAGTTGGCGTTTTGACAAAAACGAGAGCTTGCAATTTTAAATCCCTCTAAATCTAAAACCCGTTTCGAGTGTTCCTAATGAAGCACTTATCATATTCATACCTGAATTGAAAGATCCACATTTGTCGGGTAAGAGGAAAGCCGACTTTCAAAATTCGTCCCGAACCATACAGTAGCCTGGCGCGTTACCCACGCGTCGACGCGTGGGTAGCGCGCCAGGAACAGATATGGAAGTCGGGGAATTTTGGCTAATGTTTGTTATTTTATGTGTTTCGATGGTTTATTTGTTATCATTAAAACACAACGAGATCTTGATAATGTTGCCTCAACAATCTACAACTTTTTGATGATGACAAATAAAAATCGAAAGCAAATAAAATTACAAAACTTAGCGAAGACAAAACGCGCCTTTGGTGTAGCTTACGACTTGACCTTTGCCATGTGACCTTTGCCTTGTAATTTGGTGAAGCCATTATCTTTATCTTGAATTGGTCTTCACTCTTGCTTTCTTTCTCCCCCTTTTGTTGAATCAAAAAGGTAGGACTTCCAATCAAGCCAGGTTTCGAACTTGTGCATGTGGGATAATAGGTAGCTTGTACATGCAACCGAATATGCTCTCCCTTAATCATAGCTCCCCCTAGATCGTTGCTCCCCCTTGTTCCAAGGCGGGGATCCATGGGTCAAGAGCCTCACCTTTGTGGTGGTCTAGCTACATAAATCACAACATGCAACAAACAAACAATCCTCTCATGTGGAAGTCCAAAATGGGTTAGGTTACCATTTGGATACTTATAACATGGGTTAGTCTACAACAATACATCATAACTTACGCATATCATACATATTACATACATTATATCCCAAATCTTGATTAACACATACATAACTTCATCGCATGGTTATTCATAGAGCGGATTAATCAAGCAAGCATAAACATATCACTTACACAAGTGAGCATAGTACGTATTCAAATTTGAGAACATAGTTTCACATATAAACACTCTCAAGGGTGCAAAGCAAGATCTAAGTACAAGTTACTACCTAGTAACAAGTCAAGGCATAAGGAGATACCTAAGTGAGTGAATGACATTGTGAATTACCTTCCCCTTAGATTAATACTACCTCTCAAGGTTAACACCATGTCTTTCACATAATTTCTTAGCACATAATTTAGCCAAATTTTGAGAGTTTGGTAAATATCAAGCAAGCATTATCTTTAACAAATATGTAAAGCATTAGCATGTTAGCAATATGCATAAAATCAACTAGCATCATGGCAATTAGGCATTTAAAACATATTACTCATGCAAACACGTTTAATCACAAAGGCAAGAGAGCAAATAACAACATATCGTCCACCTTATCATTAATTGGACTTTACTACAAGTAAGCATTATGTCCAAGTATTTCCAATTTATGATATACTATCTTGCTCATAAAACCGATTAATTATGCAAACAAATTGAACACAAACAAGTGATTATCATGACAAGTAGGCATATAAGTGAATAGCATTAAGGCATTTTCTACATGCACACATAGGTTTTATATTACCATTTAATCATTATGGCATGTACGCACATGATCACATATCATCAAACTCAAAAAACAATTAATCATGGCCAGTAGACATGTGAGTAACTTTTATTTATCACTTTCACGATTAATCACATATTCATTATGCACATATTGTTAGCAACGTAATCATTCTTTCTATCTATTAGTATATGTTCCTTGAGATTTCCACTTAGGTGTTTACATATACATATTAAGCAAGTAAGCAAACTACACATGATGTTATGTAACAATGTGAAACCTACAATTACTTAATCTAAAAAATGTACTCGTGTATGCATATCAATTAAATTTACAAGCACTTTACATGTAAATTTTATTCATATTCATTTAGAATGATTGTTTAAATTTGAGTTACTCCACTATTTGAGTTTTCAACAAACAATCATGTGTGGACAATATTCAATAGTATTCATGTCTACGCATATTTATTTAACCCTACATATGATATGAGATCTCATGGGTTAAGTTAAACATTTAATTTCCTAGACATGTGTTTCGATCAATTAGGTATGTCACACTTAAGATGAGCATGTATCCAAGACATGAGATAAACATATAAATATTTTCCCTAAGCACATAACATGCAAGTTTAGTCTCATTTTATGTTAATCGCCTTTAAGTGTCTAAGCTCTAATAAACTTCAAGTTGTGACAAAATAAGCTACCTAGCATCAACCAAGTTCACATAGCATTTATTTTTAACAACTATCATGTAAAGTACTTAAGGATTCATAGGCATAATAGAAGACTTAGCTTAATTTTAATGGATGTTTATTGTTTTACGACCACGAGATGAAGATCCACCATTGATGCTTTGTCTACCGATGACCTTTCCTCGAAGGTTACTAATGCACACCATCATACCCCTTGTATGAAATAAACAATCTTCTACAACCGATTATGTGTTTTAACTCAACCATTTTGATTGTCAAATAGACCGATTCAAGTCTATACCTATCAAACATAAAACTCAAAAACTTGGTCCCCAATGTTTGTTGGGTCCATTTTGGTTAGCATAAAACATTCCCAAGTTGAACATTCTTGGGTCATAAAGCAAGACATTTTGTGTTTCAAGACTATAGCTTGAAAACATAGACCAAGGGTTGTTTATAAAGTCATTTTGGTTTTGAAAACTTGGTCCAAAGTTTTGATGGTTGTGTGGTCTAAAAAATCTTTGGTTTGGGTAGGAGTTGTCTCTCCTTTGGTATGAGTTATATTGCCGATGTGAAGACCTTTGCTTGTTGTAGCAATTTCTCCTTGAAGATGATTGATTATTTTGAAAAGCATGTTTTTGGTTATATGATGGTTTCATATTTGGTGTGGGTAAAATAAGTCTATGGTCGACTCGAGCTTGTGTGTATCCAATTCCATTACGTGAAATCGGGTTGTGTAAAGTTGTTTTGGGGTTTCACTTCTTGTAATGGGTGCTTGAGTACCTCGAGTATTTGTAAAAGAAGTTTGAGGAACAATTGGTTTAACAAAACGTTTTGATGAAACTTGACTTTTCCTCAGAGTCCTGGCGCGCTGCCGGCGCGTCGACGCGTCATCCAGCGCATCAGGCTCGGAAACTTTAGGAATTTTGTTTTGGTTTGCTTTTACAAATACAATAGGTTTTGTTAGACTCACGGAAGTTGTTTTCTCATTTTTCAAAAATCCAAGACCTTCCTTATCTTGGGAAACTTTTTGATAACTCAACATATCGTTTAAATCATTGCTACTCTTTTTAAATTTTGTAAAACTCAATGACTTTTGTTGAAGTTCGGACACTTCTTCACTCAAAGAGGTAACCTTAAGTGTGAGATCCTCACAACCTTTACATGGTTCAACTTTCTCTTGAAGAGTGACAAGTCTCTTTACTTCAACTTCAAGTTCATTGTTTTTATGTAGTAGTTTAGAAATTTCCTTTTCATGAGAACGTTTTTTCTTTAAGGGTTAATTTTAAATTTCTAAACATATCTTCATAATTTTTGCGTAGTTCCTCATTCTCCTTTTGCAAATCATGAATGTTTAAATCAATTTTTGAAATAGAAGAGTTTGAAGGTACCTCTTGAGTTTCAAACGCCATGAGACATGTTGCGTTCCTTTCCGAATAATCCCCGTCTTCACTATCACTCCAAGCTCCACCGACAAATGCCTTATTTTCCTTGGGCTTTGGACATTCACTTATAAAGTGATTCTGTCTCCACAATTGTAGCATTCACGTACGCACCTTGAGCTTTCACCACCTTTACTATTATAGCCAAGATCTCTTCCAAGCTTTCTACCATCACTATCACCTGATTACCACGCCTAGAGTTACCTTCTCGTCTAAAGAACTTCTTAAGGTTCCTTGCCACAAGGTTGACCTCTTCATCATCTTCATCACTTCCTTCATCACTATCATCACTAGTTTGTTCCCTAGTGACTTTAACTTTAAGGGCTAGTGACTTAACCTTTTTCTTCTTTTCTTTAGAAACGACCATGTCGTTTTCTAAAATCATTTCATACACTTTGAGGTTTCCGATTAGCTCGTCAAGAGGAAGTTCCACTAAGTTTTTGGCTTCTTCAATAGTCGTCACCTTTGGCCTCTACTTCACCGGGAGAGCTCGAAGAAACTTTCTCACATGGTTCTTATTGTAAAATCTAGGATTTAGAGCCGCGAGGCTTGTGATAATAGCATTGAACCGCGTTTAACCATTGTCAATGGTTTCTTCATCCGAGATCAAAAACTTCTCATATTGTTGGATGAGCAGGTCGATCTTGCAATCTTTGACTTGTGAGTTCCCTTGATGGGTGATGATGAGTGTGCGCCAAATCTCCTTGGCGGTCGTGCAAATGTGGACTCTCTCAAACTCCCTTCAAGGTAGAGCATTGTAGATCAACATTTTGGCTTCATCATTCTTGCCAAGCTTCCTTCTTTCATCATCTTTTAGATCCGACTTAGGCTTTTCAACCATTAACTTGGTTTCCGGATCGGTCATCATGAAAACAAAGTCTCCATTTTGAATAACCTCCCACAAGTCAAGATCTTTGGACCTCACATAGGGGGTGAATACGGTTTCTTCGGCTTTTAAGACGTTTAAAAACTTTAAGCCTCAAAGAAAACCAAATGGTTGTATAGTCAACCCAAATAACCACAAACATAACCAAAATATATAAAGCGAGTAAAGAGAGACACCACGATATATACTGGTTCGGGATGGGGGGTTTATACCATCCGTACGTCCAGTTGCAAATCCACAACACCGATACTATTCCACTAGTATAATCCTTTCGGTGGACTACAAACCGTTACAATTCACTCCACCGATATTTACCAATATCGATGCTCACAAAGAAGGAGTTACTTCCACGATATTCCGCACCTCGGAAACCACCCTAAAAAATCTCGTGATTCGACTTACACTATGGGTCACCAAGACCACTACCAACCAAAACTTCCCACCGGAAGTATTAAACCCCAACAAGATCCCCAATGATCTAGGCTTGGTCACCAAGACACAAGACTTCCCTTACAACCAATTTGAATGAATATAAGTTTCTTTGAACCAAGCCCTAACCTAACCTAGTGACTCGATTCTAATAGAAAGGGTATAGAGAAGAAGACCCTCGCACAATCACAAGAATGGATTAGGTTCTTGTGATTCTTCCCTTGCAAGAATATGTTTTCTTTCAAAGATGATAAGAAAGAAAGATTAAGAACACAAGATGTGTAGTAGACTTAGAGGGTAGAGAGAAAGAGATTAGAGAGAAATAATGTTTTTCAAAGGGTGAGGAATATAAGATCCAAGGTGGGGTATTTATAGGCCAAGACCCAAACTTGGGAATAATTTACCGTGGCTGGCGCGTCACCCACGCGTCGACGCGTGGGCAGCGCGCCAGGACCACTGTACATTTTTCCCAAGTGTTGGGTGTTGGTCCTTTTAAATACCTAACCTTGCTAAACCCCCAATTGTACTTCACACATTAACCTTGACATTATTCATCCTCAAGGACAACCAACTCTAATAGCCATTTTGTAAAAATCATTTGTGATGTGTTTAAGTAAAAGCCAATTATCAAAGTGAGAGAGAGAAGGGATAATTGAATAGGGGTAGTTTGGGTATTCCTCACATGGCATAGAAAAGAGAGAAAAAAATATGCCAAGGTATATTCCTTTGTTTGGAAAGGAAGTGTGGATGTTGGGATGAATGAGAGGGTGAGGTTGAGTTATGAGGTAACCATGGTTAGGTTAGAAGTGTGTAGAGAGAAAACCATGGTTAGGTTAAAGGGTATATCCATGGGAGTATTCCATCGTTAGTGTGGTTAAGAGTTAACTAAGGTTAAGTGTAGAGAACTAACCATAGTTGGGTTAGAAGAACCATGGTTGGGTTAAGAAAGGATATGCTATGGAATATTCCATTTCTTGGGGAGGAAGTGGAAATGGATGGTTGAGATGTGTTGTAAGAGAATGAATGGTTGAGATGAATTTAGGTGAGTTGGCATGGATGGGATAGGAGAGAATAAAGAATATGCTAAAGGGATATTCTTTCCTTGGTGAGAAAGGGTGAGGGTTAAGAGACTAACCATGGTTGAGTAAAGAGTAACCATGGTTAGGTTAGAAAGGAATATCCAAGAGAATATACCATCCTTGGAGAGAAAGATGAGATGGAGGGTTGAGATGAGTTTGTTTGAAATGGATGGATAGGATCAAAGGGAACCTATTTAGGAATTCAAATTATTTGGCATGTGATGGAATTGGATAGAAAGAGATAAGGTATGAGTTGTATGTGAGTTGGCATGTAAGGGATGTAAGAGATTATGTAAGAAGAGAATATTGTGTAAGAGATGAAGATATGGATTGGATTATGTGAGTTGGCTAAGTGTGTAGGAGAAGCTTGTGAGGTACGCCATGTGGTGAAAATGGAAGAAGTGTATTGGAGAAGATTTGTGAGATATACCACATGAGGGGAGAATAAAAAGCAGTTTGTTGAGAAAACTTTGAGGAATACGCTTTGTGATGAGAATGAAGAAATTGTGTTGAAGAAGGTTTATAGTTTGTAGAAAAGGTTTATTTGTGTATGGAGAAAATGTAGTTATGGTGGCCTCTCATTGGTTGGAAGAGAATGTTGGGAGGGAATATTTTGGAGATATGATGTGGGAATATAGGAGACAAATAGTACATGAAAGTACAAAGGGTGTAAGAGAATAAAAAGATAATGTTGGTGATAAGATTTGGGAAGATTTGAAGTGGTGATTAAGGATAATCAAAGATGTGTTTAAAAGATAATCATGTTGTCATTAAGAAAGAAAGAAGTTGAAAAACATGAATATGGTTTTAAGAAGATGATTTAGAAAAATCAAAGGTTACTTATAATTTCAAGTAACTCAACGTCGAGAAGCCATAATCTCATAACTCGTGACTTTCCACGACTCGGCGTATTCAACTAACACCTTGGTGCAAACAAGTTAAGTGCTTTGCCTTGATTGTAAAGCATATCCCATGCGGGAAAGGATGCATTTACGCAAAGTTAACTTTGACTTAGTTCGACCAATAATGGAGTAAACCCGTTACGTGATTAGAGAAGACGTAAGCACGGGATATGAGCATATAAATACTTTCACTTGATATTATGTGAAATATATAAGCTCCATAAGTTTAGAAAAGCCTTGGCTAGAGGCGTTTGATAAAATATTTGAGTTGGCGTTTTGACAAAAACGAGAGCTTGCAATTTTAAATCCCTCTAAGTCTAAAACCCGTTTCGAGTGTTCCTAATGAAGCACTTATCATATTCATACCTGAATTGAAAGATCCACATTTGTTGGGTAAGGGGAAAGCCGACTTTAAAAATTCGTCCCGAACCATACAGTAGCCTGGCGCATTACCCACGCATCGACGTGTGGGTGGCGCGCCAGGAACAGATATGGAAGTCGGGGAATTTTGGCTAACATTTATTATTTTATGTGTTTCGATGGTTTATTTGTTATCATTTAAACACAAGGAGATTTTGATAATGTTGCCTCAACAAAATCATCCTTCACCTTTAGACCTAATTGACTTAGTTTTCAATCCTAACGAACACTATTCCCCCAGAGAACGATCAATCCCCCAGTACTTGCCACTCACTATACTACATCGGTCAGGTACACTGCGTGGTGGGGATTGCAAGCTTCTTAAGGTCCCTTGAGGAGTAAAACCTTTTGCAAGGTTGCAAAACCACGCATCAGCAAGTATAACTCGAATAGATGTGTGTCGAACCACCGGCGAAAATACTTCATTATAGTCAATACCTGCCCTCTGTATGAATCCACGAGCCACCAACCTCGTCTTGTACCTAGCCTTTTGAACACCTTCAATCCCTCCCTTTATCTTGAACTTCCATTTGCAGCTCACCAGCTTTTGCCCAGCTGCATGATCTACTAACTCATAGGTCTTCTTCTTCCTCAGAGAATCCGTTTCTTCATCCATAGTAGCTTTCTACTTAGAACTGTCTTCATAAGCAACTGCCTCCTGGTATGTCAATGGTTCATGAGTATCTTCTTCCTTTGTTGCAGTAAATGCGTAAGCAACCATATTACTCTCATCCCGAAACTTCAAAGTTTTTGTTCTTGTCCTTGGCTCTCTATCCCGAACCAACTGATAATCTGTGAGATCCGGTGTCTGATCAATTTCTTGATGCTCTGCATCTTCATCATCGCCATCTTCCTAAACATCTGTCTGATCTTCCTCAAGCGAATGATAATTTAACCTTTGTAGTTCCACCTCAACTTGTAATTCCTCAACAGACTTATCAGTACTTGCACCAGAATCCTTCAACGTGTCTTTGTACATGCCACTTTCATTGAGGACCATGTTCCTGCTTGTGACTATTTTAGGTGATTCGTCATTAAGCCTATATAGCTTGTACCCCTTCACATCTTTAGGATAACCCAAAAGAATGCATTTTACCACTCTTGGCTCGAGCTTACCTTGTTTAATGTGTGAATATGCGACACAGCCGAAAATCCTCAAAATCAAATAATCACATGGATGTCCCAACCACATTTCCATAGGTGTCTTTTCCTCAATCACTGTCGATGGGGACCTATTTATAAGATATGCGGCCGTACATGTCGCTTCCGCCCAGAAGGTCTTGGGCAATCCAGACTGAATTCATAAACAACGTACCTCATCCATGAGAGTTCTATTCATCCGTTCTGCTAATCCATTCTGCTGCGGCGTCCAGGCAACTATCAAATGTCTAGCAATCCCACTCTCAGTACATAGCTACTCAAACTCCTGGTTACAAAACTCAAGACCATTATTTGTCCTCAGCTTCTTAACCGTCCTCCCAGTCTGATTCTCTACTAACTACTTCTACTTTTTGAACTTTCCAAATGCTTCGTTTTTGAACCTGAGAATATAAACCCATACCCTCCTTGAATAATCATCAACAATAGATAAGAAGTACCTCTTACCTCCCAATGATTCCACTTGAGACGGACCGCATAAGTCTGAATGAACATAGTCTATCACTCCCTAAGTAGTGTGCCTTCCTACACCGAAACTGACTCGATGTGACTTTCCCAGAACACAATTCTCACAAAAATCGAGATTACCTAGACTCTTCTTGCCAAACAGCTCCTGCTTTTCCAGAACCTGTAGTCCCGCCTCACTGATATGTCCCAGTCTTTTGTGCCAAACCTGCGCAAGACTGTCTTTTTCTTCAACACTAGCATTAAGCTCACCTACCACTGCATAGCTATCCAAAGAGTATACGCAATTATCACTTCGGGTTCCAGATAAAATAACCATGGAACCATAAATCACCTTGATTTTGCCCGACTGCAATTTTACGGTATATTCCTCTTTTTCAAGAGTTCCCAGCGATATCAAGTTTCTTTTCAATTCAGGAATATACCTAACATTGTTTAATACAAAACTTGACCCATCTTTCAGTTTTAGCCTGACCTTACCAATACCTCTGATCTTGCACTCCCTGTTGTCACCCAACAGTACCCTTCCCCCATCGCATTCTAGAAAATCAAAAATTATGTCTAACCTGAGTGTCATGTGGTATGAACCTCCTGAATCCATAATCCAATCCAACAAGGCTTCTGCACTCATCACCATTTTCACCTCAGAACCGTCATAAATCGAACCACTAGAGCTTCGCTGATCATCTTTCTTGACAAAACCATTTGACTTCTTGCGATTATTCTTCGGACAGTTTCTCTTCAAGTGCTCCTCAGATTGGCAAATAAAGCACTTGAGTCTTCCACCTCGAGATTTTGATCTTGACTTTCCCCTAGACTGATGCGAATTCCTTCGATCAGTTCTTCCCCTCACGTATAACCCTTCACCATCATCCCCCTTCGTCTTAGATCTTTCTTTGATTTCCTTTGAATTCAGTGTGGCCATCACATCCTCCAAAATCAAAGCTTCCCGTCCATAAAGCAAGGTATCCACAAAGTGTTCGTATGATGCTGGTAAAGATGTGAGTAATAATAAAGCAAGATCTTCATCCTCAAATTTGACGTCAATATTTGCTAAATCAAGAACGATTTTGTTAAATTCATCTATATGCTCGGAAATCGTACGTCCAGCCGGCATGTATGATTGGCTCTAAACGGTCAACTAAAATGACCAGGTAAATGGTCAACAAAGTCAAACTGCTTAGAGTCAATCTCCGTGGAAGTATAGGGGTTTCCCCGGGTCGTTATCTCCCGACGAGGTGTGATGGTAATCAAAACGGGGTTTGTGATCGGGTGAATTTGGACAGAAAAGGGGTTTGAGTGATTTGTATAATTACACTAAGATATGAGGAATGAAAATAACTTAGAAACACTATATAAACAATTACTGAGGATCAGATATACTAAAAACGTGAGTTAAACCTAAAAACGCGCGTTTGAATTTAAAATAAACGCGAACGCGCAAAATAAAAAGTGAAACGTGAGCAAATAAAGTCCTACAAATATAAAAATTACTTTTTTACAATTCTAATGATAAAAGAAAATTTTTAGAGAAAGAAAAATAATTTTTACACTATTTAATTATTTATTATTAATTAATTACTAATTAATACTAATTATTAATATTTAAATAACTTAACTACAATATAATACTATTTTAATACTAGAAAAATGAAAATTAAATTTCTAAAATTATAAAATAACTAAAAACAAATTTTAAAACTAAAAATATATCTTTTTGTCTTTTTGTGGATTTAAAATTAAATAATTACCTAATTATTACTTTAAAAGCTATTTAAACTAAATTAAATGAGAAAAATAGCAAATGAAAAGAGAAAATTACAAATCTAATTTTTACAAATACTTAACAACTTATAGAAGCTAGGAAAATTAGAAAAAGTGATCTGAGATAAAATTTAAATGCTAAAACTATTTTCTTTTTGGTTTTTTTACTTAAACTAATTTAACTAAAATTAAATCTAGAAATTATCAAATGAACAGTGAAAATTATAAGAAAATTACTACAAGTACTAAATATTATGAGGAACCTAGGAAAAATATAAAAAGATACTATTGTTTAACAAAATTTATTAAAACTATTTAATTTACTAATATTAATTAAAAACAAATTAAACAAATATAAATTCTAATAAATACTAAATAAGAAGCAAAAATTCTGAAAATTATTCTACAAATACTTTAATATGCTAGAAATTTAAGAAAAATATAAAAACATATAAGTACTTAACAAAAATTTAAAAAGAAAAATTAAAAATCTAAATTACATTAAATAGAAGCTATCACTAGAAATTAAATTGGCTTTTCTTTAATTTTCTTTTACAAAACTATTAAGCTATGGAAATTGACCACTTTTTGTAAAAAAAAACTTGTGTGGAACTCAAAATCAAGCTGTGTGCAACCCAATAAGTTCAACAGTGAGCTTAATAAGCAAAAGTGAAATTTTGAAAGCTACAGGCTGAAACTGGAGACTAAATAAGCTACTAATGAATTAAGGCAACATAAATAATCTAAAATGAGCTAAATAAAAAGGACTAAATAAGCTTAAAAAGCTGAGAAGAGCAGATGAGCAACAATAAGGTAATTGAAAACCAAACAGGTTATAAGGGTACTTTGCAGCCCTCTGTGGGGCCCACCTGGGTGATCAAGGGACTAGGGTGAGTCTTGAACTTAAAAGCTAGCCAGGGGAGCTTTCTAATAAGCCAAGATTTGGGTCCTTGGTTCCAAAAATAAGCCAGCTATAAGCTTATTGGAACATGCAGTTGGACTGAATCAGGGGTGCAGGGCAGTCCCAAGTGGCTAACTTAGGCCTGAAAATAAGCTACGAAACCAAAGGGTTCAGGTCTAAAAGCTACAAAATGATACACATAAACTGCCAAGGAACAAGTAAAAGCAAATACTAATTAATTTGGGCTTGTACTGAGCTTTAAATGGGAGCTGGTGCTTGGGCTGTTTGAACAGGACAGAATATGCAATTTGAGCTAAAACAAATAAGCTACTACTCAAACAGGCTAAATAAGCTGCACTTAAAGGGAGAATAAGCAACAGGCTCACTAGGGAAAACCTAATAAAGTACTCAGGGTGCAAATGAGCAGAGACATAAGCTAAAAACTGAATAAGCTAAAAGTTCCCTAGGGTCTGCTACTATGTAAAACAGCCTAGGGAGGCTACTTTGCAGGCTTGCACAAGCTTGAGAGAAAATCCAAAAATTATTCTAAAATTATACTAGTGTTCACAAGCTGGTCAGTTAGCTATAAAACAAAATTTAGGTCATGAGGATTAAAATTGAGCAAATTAAAAATAGGGATCAAAGTGGGTATTGGGCTGAGGGCAGGCTGCATGTGCAGGCTTGGAATGGGTCAAATGGGATTGATTTGACCTGTGAAGTCAAAGACAGGTATATTCACTAATACCCTACCCATTTAAACTAAATTTGAAACAAAGTTAACAACTAAATTACCTAAGATTGAGCCCTACACTCAGGTTTTCATGAGACAGACACCAAACAAAAAAAATTAGAAATTACATTAGGAAATTTGAAAACTTAGCAAAATGCACACAACCTTAATTCTAAACTACTAATACTAGCTGCATGAGGCTAAAGGAGGATGAAGGAATAGGCAAAACAGATTTTTAGCAAAAAAATAAAATAAAATAAACTTGTGCCAAACACTAGTTTTCTTGACTGTTTTTGAGGACTTAAGCTACCAAGATTATCAAAATTCTTAGAAACTGAAAGCAGTGATCTAGAATAGCTATGAAGTAGTGGAATAAGCACAAACTTACACAATAATAAGCAGTGGTAAATAAGCAAATCACAATAAACAGATTCCATAATGGCAGGCAGTAAACCAAAGAAAATTTAAACTTTTATTGAATTTTTAAGACAAGAGTACAATTGAAAATTAAGAGCTTAACAATACTTTTTAAAATTAAACTACAACTAATTTCTACCCTAAAATTACCTACTTCCTACTGCCAATCTTTGGCTACAAATTTTTCTATTTATAATGCAAGAATTAGGGTTCCTTCTTTTTCTTCTTGTCCTCTTGCTGGATGTGCTTTCTTGGGAGCAAAATCCCACCATTGGATTGCTTGTGGGATGATCTCAGCCTCTAATTCATTTTGGTGGGAAAATGGGATTGAGCGAACTTGGCTTTTAGCTTTTGGCAGGGGAGTGGGATTTGGAGCTTTGTGGTGGAAAGGTGAGTGTAGGGTGTGGAGTGTTGCAGAGGAGAGGGAGTAGGGTGAATGATGGTGTTGGTGCAGGGTTAGCAGGGAGTCACGGGGGGAGGAGGGAAAGGGTTTGACCCTTTTGACCGAGGGTTATATTAAACCAGGGATGTTGTTTGTGGTGGAGATGGGCTGGGAAGGAAGTTGGGCCAAGGGGTGTAATGGATCAGGGAGTTGGATTGGGTAGTGGGTGGATTTGGTGTTGGGTGTGGATTAATAACAAGGGTCCATTTGGCTAGTAGTAACTATGTAAATCACAAGGACCATTCTTGCAAGTTCTGAAAATTGAGGGGTGGAAACTGCCAACCTGCCAAAGTTAATCACAAGGGCTAAACGTGCAACATATTCAATTCCCAAAGGACTTTTGAAGTTTATTTTTCAATTTGAACACCCGAGGACCAAAATTGCCATTAGTGAAACTTCAGGGACCATAACTGTAAATTTTTGAAACTTTTCACCCAAGGACTAATTTTGACAACTTTTGATTTTCAAAGGACCTTTGTTGACTTTTCATTCAAAATAAACCTTCAGGGACTAGTTTTGTCAATTTATGAAACTTGAGGGACTAAAACTGCCAATTATGCAAACTTTGTTCGTTTTTCATTTGTTTTTAAACATTTTGCATCTAAAACATATAAAACACAGTTTTGGGATAATTTCTGTATTTTGATGCATTTCTGAGTGTTTTGGGATGTTTTGGCAGTTCAGATACGATAAAAATGATGAGTATTTACACACTCATCAATCCCCCACACTAAACTATTGCTAGTCCCTAGCAATCTTTTGAGAAAACTTAATGGATTTGAATCTCTTTACCAAAAGTCATTACTTCTGGAGTAGCCAAATATTTCAGTTCAAGTAAGAACTATGGTACACCGATAACCATGTGATTTTGAGCAAACCACCAGCTGTAAACGGATTTGATTTGTCTTTACAAGAAGCCGTTTGCTTCTGGACTAACCAACTCTAGATGGACATAGTCAACATCTTGGTGAGTTGATTACCAATTATTGTTTTCCACTGCCTTTAACACAAGCCATAATCTTGCGGGCTAGCCAACTCTTTTACTTTTTAGGATATGGAGAGTTGAATACCATACAATTTTGGGCAAATTATCAGCCATAAACGGATTTGATATATCTTTACCAAGAGCCGTTTGCTCCTGGATTAGCCAATCCTTTTGTTGTTTAGACATGGTGGACTGATAACCACAAAAATTTTGAAGCTCCAGTGAATTTTTTTTTTAATTTTTGGCCAAAAACGGGGGTACTAGAAGGTAAAATGTGATCAAATTCGCTAGAATTTCCCCCCCACACTTAGAATTGAGTATTGTCCTCAATATTCAAAGTCCCGGCTATTATGCCAACTCTTTGAACGTAAAAGGGCAACATTACAAGCTAAATGTGAAAACACCATTTTTCACTTTATTTTATTTATTATATGTACATGGTAACAACATCAGGGGCACTCCCCCACACTTAGGGTGAAAACCCTATAAGCATGCTACTGTTTTTGTTTACCGAGTCGCTAGCTTGACTCGACCCCAAATTCATTTGTTCTTGGGGAAGCAAGATGTGGAAGAAACAATCTCCATCGGACTTTCATTCAAGATGTTTGGACAAACATTTGAAGCACGTGAAAGTTCCACACCGATGAGATATACAGACCCTGGCTTTAAATAGTATAAACTATAAGCGGTGATGCCGGGGTCAAAGATAATGTCTTCATTCCCGAAGGAGTGAAGCACAGGAGAAGTCACCCGGTAGGTGAAGAAGAGAAAGAAAGTCATGATAAACATCATGACTAACTCATCATCATCCTCAGGAAAATTCATTGATTCATCATCATGAATCTCATCATTTAAGCTCATGTGATCAAGACATATCCCGGGTGCGTCTAGATCAAAGTAGAAGTTATCATACTCCGGTGGAGATATGATATGAGTGGGTTCACAAGAGAACTCATCGAGTGTGAATGAATCATATTCTGAATTGATGTGCGTGAGTTCACAGGAGAACTCATCTAAGGTAAATGATTCATAATCGGGGAGAGAATTATGAGAATGAGAAGTGGTATTGCCACTAATCTTCTCTCCCATAGGATCAAAAGTAAAGGCTTCAAACTCCGGAATAGGATCATCGGAGAAAATGTCACTATCCTTAATGGGGATAGGAGATGAAATAGTTTTCTCTTTGAAAGCCTCGATTTTAGAAATTAGGAGATTGACATTCAATAATGTTGCACGAAGTGCTTCATCTTTGATTTCAGTGTTAATCTCATCAGTCTCTTCTTCTAAGCTAACTAGCTCAGAAGGTAATCCATCCACATGACTGATGTCTCCAGAAGATAAAGAATTTTCATCAGCATGTGAAGTACTAAGCTCGATGTTGGGATTAAAGTTTAAAAGATTTTCAGTTTCTCCCATATCGGCTTCAAGGTCAAACAGATCATCATCACTTCCCAATGGAAGTGGATTGATGTGAGTAAGTTCATCTGTGAACTCCTCAATAAGAGGGTCAACATCAGAATGAGGCAGTGGTGCCTCTTCATACTCAACTTCCCCATAAGATGTACAATCATCATTAAAATCGGAGAAAGTCTCAAAATGATCTTTTGGATTTTCAGGGGGAGAAGGTAGGTCACACACATGATCAAAAGTTCCCTGTGACTCTCCTGGGATTGGGACAAGGTTCTCAACACTAGACTTTATGAATTCATCCGATTCCTTTTCAGGAACAGTGCTAAGATGCTCATCCCCCATATTCAGAGAGTGAGTGTGAACTTCGGGTGTGATATCAATAGACTGAGGGAGTTGAGAGGAGCTAGCATTCATGGATTGTACAAGTTCCATTTGATCTTCTGCTAGTAATTTCTCCGTCACATTATTTTCTCCCTGATTTTCAATGGAAGGAATTACAACTGATGAATCTGATGAATCTTTTTGGATAATAACAATGTTATCTTCATCATCATCACTGTCATCATCGTCATCATATAGAGCAGCATAGCGAAGATTGGCACGTATTTTAGCTGCTCTTTGCTCAGCAAGTAATTCTTCCATGCTCATTTCGTTTCTAGCATCTCGTTCTTCAGCAAGTAATTCTGCCATTGATTTCTCACGAGAATCTTGAAACGATGTAGTAACCAACCCCTCCTTAAATTCTTTCAATGCTTCAAGAACCTTTGGACAAAGGTCTTGCTGAGTTTCATGAGGAGTTGCTTGAATCAATTGGTACTGTGGAGGTTGGTTTTGAAATGAATAGTCATAATTGTTACAAGGAAATGGATTCCTTGTTTGACAATCCGAGCTGAAGTGTGGACCTCCACAATACTCACAACAGTGAAACTGATGTGGCTGTGAGTCGTATGTGCTTGAGTCATAATTGTTATCAGGAAACTGCTCATAGACAAGCGTGCTTCCTGATTGACAATCAGAACCGTAGTGTGAACCACCACAGTGCTCACAACAGTAAAACTGTTGAGTCTGGTTTGGTGAATTGTGTGGATATTGGTCATAACCAAAATTTTGACTATTATGACAATCAAAACTTTGGTGAGGACCTCCACAATATTCATACGAAAAGTTTGGGGTATTTTGATACGAAGCATCATTGTGGTTTGGATAATATGATTCTTGCTCGTATGAATGTGATGGGTAGTTGGAAAAATTTGGAGAGTCGTAGAATGAGTTCTGATTAGGATCATAAGCAAATGAATTCCTCGATCCACAAAACAAACAACTTCCATCTCGAATATCATTACCACATTGTTCACATGTACACCAATGACATGGCAAACCAAAAAGCGGCTCACCACAACCAACACAAGGAATAAAATCCGGAGGTGGGACAAGTGGTGTGCTCTTAGAGCTAGGAATTTCCGCCACTTCCGTTATGGTCTCTGGTTTTTGTTCTTGATGAACGTGAAGATTAGGCAAGTCGTTCTTTTCAGTCATTGCTCTAAGATCCGTACGTTTGCTTGGCAACCTTGTAACCATATATCGTGAAAGGTTAGGATCGATTCTTGACGATTTAGGAGCCATTGTGAGCTTAGATTTTTGGACAACCGTAGGTTGGACGTATTTAGCACTTCCATAGTCAGAGGAAAGTACAAGGTCCTTTGTCACCCCGGTTTCTTGTTCCATTTCCCTCATCGGAGAAGGAATAGGAATCGATGGTTCATCATAATCGACATCTCGACATTTTAGACAAGGCCTGAAATTTTTCAATGTTGCTCTCAAAGGCCCATTGTTCAAAGAAATCGTCATCGAGAGATGCCATTAGAATCAATTACAGGAGAAGTGGAAGAAGTTACAATCAAAAGGATAGAGGGTAAAGGGATGAAGAATCAAAAAGGTAGGAGGGTAAATGTGAATATTTTTGGTATTTTTGATAAACATTTTTATAACAAAGAAAATCTTTTTGTGTTTTTGTGGTCGTTGAAAACTAAATTTAAAAAGTTTTCAGGAACTGTTTTGTTTTTATATGAGAAAATATGAACAAGGATGGATTAATATACAATGGACGTGTATCCAGATTCACTAATACGCAAAACCGTTTAGAATAACGCGCACAACCTCCCTGGCAGCGGCGCCAAAATTTGATTGGCTCCAAACGATCAACTAAATTGACCAGGTGAATGGTCAACAAAGTCAAACTGCTTAGAGTCAATCTCCGTGCAAGTATAGGGGTTTCCCCGGGTCGTTATGTCCCGACGAGGTGTGATGGTAATCAAAACGGGGTTTGTGATCGGGTGAATTTGGACAGAAAAAGGGTTTGAGTGATTTGTATAATTACACTAAGATATGAGGAATGAAAATAACTTAGAAACACTATATAAACAATTACTAACGATCAGATACACTAAAAACGTGAGTTAAACCTAAAAACGCGCGTTTGAATTTAAAATAAACGCGAACGCGCAAAATAAAAAGTGAAACGTGAGCAAATAAAGTTCTACAAATATGAAAATTACTTTTTTACAATCCTAATGATAAAATAAAATTTTTAGAGAAAGAAAAATAATTTTTACACAATTTAATTATTTATTATTAATTAATTGCAAATTAATACTAATTATTAATATTTAAATAACTTAACTACAATATAATACTATTTTAATACTAGAAAAATAAAAATTAAAATTCTAAAATTATAAAATAACTAAAAACAAATTTTAAAACTAAAAATATATCTTTTTGTCTTTTTGTGGATTTAATATTAAATAATTACCTAATTATTACTTTAAAAGCTATTTAAACTAAATTAAATGAGAAAAATAGCAAATGAAAAGAGAAAATTACAAATCTAATTTTTACAAATACTTAACAACTTATAGAAGCTAGCAAAATTAGAAAAAGTGATCTGAGATAAAATTTAAATGCTAAAACTATTTTCTTTTTGGTTTTTTACTTAAACTAATTTAATTAAAATTAAATCTAGACATTATCAAATGAACAGTAAAAATTATAAGAAAATTACTACAAGTACTAAATATTACGAGGAACCTAGGAAAAATATAAAAAAGATACTACTGTTTAACAAAATTTATTAAAACTATTTAATTTACTAATATTAATTAATAACTAATTAAACTAATATAAATTCTAATAAATACTAAATGAGAAGCAAAAATTCTGAAAATTATTCTACAAACACTTTAATATGCTATAAATTTAAGAAAAAAATAAAAACATATAAGTACTTAACAAAAATTTAAAAAGAAAAATTAAAAATCTAAATTACATTAAATAGAAGCTATCATTAGAAATTAAATTGGTTTTTCTTTAATTTTCTTTTACAAAACTGTTAAGCTACTGAAATTGACCACTTTTTGTAAAAACAACTTGTGTAGAACTCAAAATCAAGCTGTGTGCAACCCAATAAGTTCAACAGTGAGCTTAATAAGCAAAAGTGAAATTTTGAAAGCTACAAGCTGAAACTGGAGACTAAATAAGCTACTACTGAATTAAGGCAACATAAATAATCTAAAATGAGCTAAATAAAAAGGACTAAATAAGCTTAAAAAGCTGAGAAGAGCAGATGAGCAACAATAAGGTAATTGAAAACCAAACAGGTTATAAGGGCACTTTGCAGCCCTCTGTGGGGCCCACCTGGGTGATCAAGGGACCAGGGTGAGTCTTGAACTTAAAAGCTAGCCAGGGGAGCTTTCTAATAAGCCAAGATTTGGGTCCTAGGTTCCAAAAATAACTCAGCTATGAGCTTATTGGTACATACAGTTGGACAGAATCAGGGGTGCAGGGCAGTCCCAAGTGGCTAACTTAGGCCTGAAAATAAGCTACGAAACCAAAGGGTTCAGGTCTAAAAGCTACAAAATGATACACACAAGCTGCCAAGGAACAAGTAAAAGCAAATACTAATTAATTTGGGCTTGTACTGAGCTTTAAATGGGAGCTGGTGCTTGGGCTGTTTGAACAGGACAGAATATGCAATTTGAGCTAAAACAAATAAGCTACTACTCAAACAGGCTAAATAAGCTGCACTTAAAGGGAGAATAAGCAACAGGCTCACTAGGGAAAACCTAATAAAGTACTCAGGGTGCAAATGAGCAGAGACATAAGCTAAAAACTAAATAAGCTAAAAGTTCCCAAGGGTCTGCTACTATGTAAAACAGCCTAGGGTGCTACTTTGCAGGCTTGCATAAGCTTGAGAGAAAATCCAAAAATTATTCTAAAATTATACAAGTGTTCACAAGCTGGTCAGTTAGCTATAAAACAAAATTCAGGTCATGAGGATTAAAATTGAGCAAATTAAAAATAGGGATCGAAGTGGGTATTGGGCTGAGGGCAGGCTGCATGTGCAGGCTTGGAATGGGTCAAATGGGATTGCTTTGACCTGTGAAGTCAAAGACAGGTATATTCACTAATACCCTACCTATTTAAACTAAATTTGAAACAAAGTTAACAACTAAATTACCTAAGATTGAGCCCTACACTCAGGTTTTCATGAGACAGACACCAAACAAAAAAAAAATAGAAATTACATTAGGAAATTTGAAAACTTAGCAAAATTCACACAACCTTAATTCTAAACTACTAATACTAGTTGCATGAGGCTAAAGGAAGATGAAGGAATAGGCAAAACAGATTTTTAGCAAAAAAAAAAAAAAAAAAAAAAAAAAAAAAAAAAAAAAAAAAAAACTTGTGCCAAACACTAGTTTTCTTGACTGTCTTTTAGGACTTAAGCTACCAAGATTATCAAAATTCTTAGAAACTGAAAGCAGTGATCTAGAATAGCTATGAAGTAGTGGAATAAGCACAAACTTACACAATAATAAACAGTGGTAAATAAGCAAATCACAATAAACAGATTCTATAATGGCAGGCAGTAAACCAAAGAAAATTTAAACTTTTATTGAATTTTTAAGACAAGAGTACAATTGAAAATTAAGAGCTTAACAATACTTTTTAAAATTAAACTACAACTAATTTCTACCCTAAAATTACCTACTTCCTACTGCCAATCTTTGGCTACAAATTTTTCTATTTATAATGCAAGAATTAGGGTTACTTATTTTTCTTCTTGTCCTCTTGCTGGATGTGCTTTCTTGGGAGCAAAATCCCACCATTGGATTGCTTGTGGGATGATCTCAGCCTCTAATTCATTTTGGTGGGAAAATGGGATTGAGCTAACTTGGCTTTTAGCTTTTGGCAGGGGAGTGGGATTTGGAGCTTTGTGGTGGAAAGGTGAGTGTCGGGTGTGGAGTGTTGCAGAGGAGAGGGAGTAGGGTGAATGATGGTGTTGGTGCAGGGTTAGCAGGGAGTCACGGGGGGAGGAGGGAAAGGGTTTGACCCTTTTGACCGAGGGTTATATTAAACCAGGGATGTTGTTTGTGGTGGAGATGGGCTGGGAAGGAAGTTGGGCCAAGGGGTGTAATGGATCAGGGAGTTGGATTGGGTAGTGGGTGGATTTGGTGTTGGGTGTGGATTAATAACAAGGGTCCATTTGGCTAGTAGTAACTATGTAAATCACAAGGACCATTTGTGTAAGTTCTGAAAATTGAGGGGTGGAAACTGTCAACCTGCCAAAGTTAATCACAAGGGCTAAACATGCAACATATTCAAATCCCAAAGGACTTTTGAAGTTTATTTTCCAATTTGAACACCCGAGGACCAAAATTGCCATTAGTGAAACTTCAGGGACCATAATTGTAAATTTTTGAAACTTTTCACCCAAGGACTGATTTTGACAACTTTTGATTTTCAAAGGACCTTTGTTGACTTTTCATTCAAAATAAACCTTCAGGGACTAGTTTTGTCAATTTATGAAACTTGAGGGACTAAAACTGCTAATTATGCAAACTTTGTTCGTTTTTCATTTGTTTTTAAACATTTTGCATCTAAAACATATAAAACACAGTTTTGGGACAATTTCTGTATTTTGATGCATTTCTGAGTGTTTTTGGATGTTTTGGCAGTTCAGATACGATAAAAATGATGAGTATTTACACACTCATCAATGTACGTAGAATGTATACAACTTCTTCTTTAGGTACAACTTATTGGCCAAGGACTTTGTCATGTACAAAGTCTTAAGCTTGGTCCAAACCCCCGCTGCAGTCGTCTCCCCGGTAACCTTTCTCAGAACCTTGTTACCTAAACACAAAATCACAGCACTATGAGCTTTCTTGTTCAGCTCAGCTTTCTCTGTAGCTTCCATATCCGTGGGTAAAACCTCCAGAGCTGCTTCACATCCATGTTGGATTAATAAAGCATGCATCTTGATCCTTCATAACCCGAAATCAACAGTTCCATCGAATTTCTTAATGTCAAACTTGACTCCCGTCATTCTTTAATCCCTTTGTTATTTTGCTAAACCTTGTGATATATTAAACCTCACAATCACAAATTACAAAGTCCCTTCTGCAATACCCTCTTAATTAATAACCTTTTTGTTTTCTGAATAATAAAAACCAACAAAAACAAATCGAAAAAAAAAAACCCAGATCCAAAAAACCAATATTCGATAAACCCGAAAACCAACACCCCTTAAGCTTTCTCCAACCTGTGTCGATACCTCGGCAACCCAGAAAACTTAAGAACCCTTTAACCTGTCTTTACACTGTTTTCCCTTGACGTCCAAAAAACCTTGAACACCAAACCTTTGTTGTCAATTACCTGGTAGCCCAAACAGAAACACACCCTTTTGCTCCTGCCAGAAAACCAAAAACCAAATCAACCTTCAAACGATCGATCATAGTAACTAGCGAAACCCGCGAATCTGGGCTCTTGATACCACTTGTCAGTCGTGTCGACCAACAACCTGATTTCTAGAGCGGAATGACTTTGATCTTGAAGACAACTATCGACAGAAAAAGAGAAGCTTTGCACAAGTAAGTAACCCTAATCGAACCTTTGATTAATTTTGAAAGAATGCGTAAAAAAAACCCCTCCCCCTCACCTCCTTTTATAGAGATGAGGGGGAGGAAAACCGACTCATACATGGATAGTAAGTCGGTTGTGAAAAACAGAATAAAGGAAAGACGCATAACTTGGGACTCAAGCTATATTCCTACTTTGACTAAGATTAAGAAAGTTAACACTTAACCACCTTAGACTCTTGCTAATGTAAAGACTAGTACATAATAGGTCTTTTTGTCTTGACTATTCCATATCTTATATCAAATCTCTAATAAATACTTAAGTGTCAATGCAGAAATTTGGCTGCACAATTCAATCACGCCAAATTGGTGATATGTTGAGTTTTGCAAGTCCGTTTGTCGTGAGGTTTTCAGCTACGTTTAAGTCTAGATGTTACCTACATTTCATAAAACTGGGCCAACTACAAGAAAAGAATAGAACTATGAGCTTTTTCTAAACGAAATCCGGTGTGCAGATTTTGACACCTTTCGCCATTTTGGCTCTCATTTACTCATCGGGATGAGATATGAGGTGCGTGAAACGACCACAAGACATAACTCTATCATCGCATCTAAGTGCCTAAGGCTCATGTTAGTAATTTAGTGTAATTGAGGGATATAGTCATGATACTTGGAAATGGGTTTGGAGGTACGGAGTGTACACCCATCAAGTGAATGACATCCCGGACCCAAAAGTGTTATTTGTCTTAATCCGTAAATGTTTTGATAATAATTAAATGGTAAAGAATATTAGAATATTCTTTGATTAAGAATATTCTAGGAATATTCTTTTTAATTATTAAACTAAGAAAAGAATATTAAAGGAATATTCCTTGGCATATTCTAGGAATATTCTCTTTAATTTTAAACTAAGAAAAGAATATTCAAAGAATATTCCTTAGCATATTCTGGGAATATTCTCTTTAAATTTTATCTAAAGAATATTCTAGGAATATGCCTCGGCATATTCTAAGAATATTCTCTTTATTATATTAAGAATAGCATATTCTAGGAATATGCCTCAGCATATTCTTGGAATATTCTCTTTCTAGTTTCTATATATATAGAACTTTTCATATTCATATGAAACAGACAGTCAGACAAATTTCTTCAGTTTAAATCTTTTCTTTCGGGTGTCTCTTGATAAGAGAAATAGATACATGAGAAAATAGTCAAAACACTAAATACTCTTTAGCGAACGGGTTCTTATATATTGCCAATATAAAGAACAAACTCTCTGTCTTATCCCAAAGTGATATTCGTGTAACCCAGGCAATAAGGGTCGAATAATTACTTTTGGAAAGTGATACCACGATTCAGTGAGATATCCGGTTATTGATTATCTTTACCCTGCTACACGAAAAGCCAGAAAAATATCCCAACAATCAAAAGTAATTATTTCTGTGATAATCAATGGCGGCTACAATGAAGCACATGACAGCAAATTTCTCCAAACTTGATAAGTTTGAAGGAATTGATTTTCGTAGATGGCAAAAGAAGATGCACTTCTTCCTCACCAGCATGAGCGTTGTTTATGTGTTGAGCACTCCTTGTCCTGAAGATGGTGGTGATGATGCTACTGTTGAAAAGATTCGAAGGAGGAGCAAATGGGAGAACGATGACTACATAGCTCGAGGTTTAATCCTCAATGGTATGTCTGATTCCCTTTTTGATATTTACCAAAACCATGAATCTGCTAAAGAACTATGGGATTCATTGGATGCCAAATATATGGCTGACGATGCATCAAGTAAGAAGTTCCTTGTAAGTAATTTCACAAATTACAAAATGACTGATTCAAGACCAGTTATGGAACAATACAATGAACTTCTTGGTATACTTGGAAGATTCACACAACACAAAATGAACATGGATGAGGCTATTTCAGTCTCTTGTATCATTGACAAACTCCCTCCTTCTTGGAAAGATTTCAAGCATACCTTGAAACATAAGAAGGAAGAACTGACTCTTATTCAGTTGGGCAGTCATCTGCGTACTGAGGAATCCCTCAGGGCGCAGGATAATGACAAACCAAAGAGCAACAATGTTGCTGGTGCATCTGTTGTCAATATGGTGGAGCATAACAACTCCACCAGGTACAATGACAATAAGGGTAAACGTAAACATCAGAATAACACAAGGGATGACCCTAACAAGAAGGCAACGCCAACTTGTTGGAAATGTGGCAAATCTGGTCACATTAAAAGGGATTGCAAAGGTGTTAAAATTGGCAATAAAGCCAATGGATCAAGCACAAGTGGTTCAGGGACTGGTTCAACCAAACCTCTGAAAGGTCAGATAGTGTTTAATAAGTCTTTACAGATTTATTATGTTACACATATATCTGAGGCATACTTTGTGCAGGATGATGATGTTGCGTGGTGGGTTGACTCTGGAGCAACTGTTCATGTGTGCAAAGATAGAAGATGGTTCAAGACTTACGAGTCACTGAATGATGGTTCTATTCTTCACATGGGAAATGAGTCAACAGCCTTGGTGCATGGTCGTGGTTGTGTAGATCTTAGTTTTAGTTCTGGAAAGATTGTAACTTTGTTTAATGTTATTCATGTTCCTAATATAAGAAAGAACTTAGTTTCAAGTAGTGTTTTGAATAATCATGGATATAAACAAGTTATTGAATCTGATAAATTTATTTTGTCTAAACATGGTGTGTTTATTGGTTTTGGCTATTTGTGTAATCAAATGTTCAGGCTTAATATTGTCATTGACATTGTAAACTCAGCCTTTTTGTTAACCTCTAAACAGAATGACTCTACCCTGTGGCATGCTAGACTTGGCCATGTACATTTTAAAAGGATGCAAGATATGTCTAAGGATGGGTTAATCCCAGCATTTGACATGGACACTGAAAAGTGTAAGACTTGCATGTTGACCAAAATTACTAAGAAACCTTTTCAGGGTGTTAAACGAGAGACTGAGCTCTTGGAGCTAATACATAGTGACCTGTGTGATTTGCATGCCACTCCCTCTTTAGGGAATAATAAGTACTTTGTGACATTTATTGATGATGCTTCTAGGTTTTGTTATGTCTATCTGTTACATACCAAGGATGAAGCATTAGATAAATTCAAAGTATTTAAAACTGAAGTTGAATTGCAACTTGGGTCCCTGATCAAAAGATTTAGGACTGATAGGGGAGGTGAGTACATGGATACTCTGTATTTTCAGTCTGTTGGTATAATCCTTGAAACGACTGCTCCCTATACTCCTCAACAAAATGGTATCTCTGAAAGGAAAAACAGGGTACTGAAAGAGATGGTTAATTCCATGTTGTCCTACTCAGGACTGAGTCAAGGGTTCTGGGGTGAAGCTATGTTAACAGCTTGCTATTTATTAAATAGGGTTCCCAACAAAAGGAACAAAGTCACCCCTTATGAACTCTGGACTAAAAAGAAACCCAACCTGAATTATCTCAGGGTTTGGGGCTGTAGGGCTGTTGTAAGACTCCCTGATCCAAAATTAAAAACTTTGGGTGAAAGAGGCATTGAATGCATCTTTGTTGGATATGCTGAGCATTCCAAGGCATACAGGTTCTATGTTATTGAACCTAATGAATATGTTTCAATTAATTCAATAATTGAATCAAGGGAAGCACTATTTGATGAGAATAGATTCTCATATGTCCCTAGACCAAGTCAGAGGATTCCAAATGGAACTGATGACACTGGTGTTTCAGAGATCTCTAATGAGGTCTCTGATGAGGTTGTGGTACAACAACCTGAACCTGAGCTCAGAAGGAGCAAAAGGGTCAGGACTCCAAAGTCATTTGGACCTGAGTTTCAATTATACTTAATTGAAGGAACAAGGGATGAGGTCTCTGACCAATACTCCTATTGCTTCATTGTTGAGGATGATCCCAAAACATTTGAAGAAGCAATGAATTCCCAGGATGTTGCTTTCTGGAAGGAAGCAATAAATGATGAGATGGATTCCATCATGGGCAACAACACTTGGGTGTTGGTTGATCTACCTCCAGGTTGCAAACCTCTAGGTTGCAAATGGATTTTCAAAAAGAAAATGAAGGTAGATGGAACTATTGAAAAGTTCAAGGCTAGGCTAGTCATTCAGGGCTTTAAACAAAAGTCAGGGATAGACTACTTTGATACTTATGCCCCTGTGGCACGTATCAGTACCATAAGATTGCTGATTGCTTTGGCATCAATTCAAAATCTGATTATTCATCAGATGGATGTGAAGACAGCTTTCTTGAATGGTGAATTGGATGAGGAGGTTTACATGAACCAACCTCATGGCTTCATCTTGCCTGGAAATGAAAACAAGGTGTGTAAACTGATGAAGTCTTTATATGGACTGAAACAGGCACCTAAACAATGGCATCAAAAATTTGATGAAGTGGTTTTGTCTAGTGGTTATGTTCTTAACCAGTCTGACAAATGTGTATATAGCAAATTTGATGAATCTGGTAAAGGAGTCATCATTTGCCTATATGTTGATGACATGTTGATCTTTGGCACTGACCAAAATCAAGTTGACCTGACAAAGGAATTTTTGTCATCAAAGTTCTCCATGAAAGATATGGGGGAGGCCGATGTTATCCTTGGTATAAGGATTAAATATGAAAGTAACAAAATTTCAATCTCTCAGTCTCATTACATTGAGAAGGTGTTGAGGAAATTTAATTACTTTGATTGTACTCCAGTGAGTACTCCTATGGATACAAGTGAGAAGCTAATGCCTAATACTGGCAAAGCTGTATCTCAACTTGAGTATTCTAAGGTGATTGGCTGCCTAATGTATGCCATGACTTGTACCAGGCCTGATATTGCATTTGCAGTGGGTAAACTGAGCAGGTATACTAGTAATCCTAGTGCTCATCACTGGAAAGCAGTTCAGAGAGTACTGAAGTATCTGAAGAAGACTATGGATTATAGTCTCTCATATACTGGTTATCCTTCAGTATTAGAAGGATTCACTGATGCAAGTTGGATCAGTAACACTGAAGACAATTCGTCTACCAGTGGCTGGGTGTTCCTACTTGGTGGAGGTGCAATTTCTTGGGCATCAAAGAAGCAAACTTGCATCACCAGTTCAACAATGGAATCTGAATTTGTGGCTTTAGCAGCTGCTGGTAAAGAAGCTGAATGGTTGAAAAACTTGCTTCTTGAGATTCCGTTGTGGCCTAAACCTATAGCACCTATCTCTATCCGTTGTGATAGTGCTGCTACATTGTCTAAGGCTTATAGCCAGATGTACAATGGGAAGTCTAGACACTTAGGTGTCAGGCATAGCATGATTCGTGAGCTTGTCATGAATGGGGTGGTATCTATAGAGTTTGTTAGATCTCAACAAAATTTAGCCGATCACTTGACGAAGAGTTTGGCTAGAGACTTGGTTTTAAAGTCTGCTAAAGGGATGGGTTTAAGTCCAACTTAGTCACTGAATGCTAAGACACCCAACTCCCTCCTGAGGAAACTTGGGAGCTGAGTTCAATGTGGAAAGCTGAACATTTAGTGGACTGGAGCACATGTTTTACAAACATCCCAAGGTTGTGCTCGGAACCTGCTGAAAAAGGAGGATGAAGTTTCTACTTCTTAATGGTTAATTTCTTTGAAAAAGTGCTAAGCAGGAGCATGAATAAAGAGGAACCACCTATGTGAATGTTGAAGTTTTGCCGCTTTAGGGAGCTTTGGACTTTTGGCTCTTACAACATTTATGAATTGGATATGGACACATGGCTTGTATAGTGTCAGGATAGCTTTAGAGTATTGGAAAGCTTGTGTGTATATTATTTTCAGGTATTCAAATGGGTTGAAGGGTTCAATTCTTAGAACACCCTGATTCTCGAATATTTGGAATGGGTAATATACTAAGATGAAAATTCAATCTTCAAGACATTTTCATTTACGCATTAGTTTTGTTTTGGTTGTTTTCTCATGTATCGGAATTGCACTAAATTGGGGAGGATTGTTAGTAATTTAGTGTAATTGAGGGATATAGTCATGATACTTGGAAATGGGTTTGGAGGTACGGAGTGTACACCCATCAAGTGAATGACATCCCGGACCCAAAAGTGTTATTTGTCTTAATCCGTAAATGTTTTGATAATAATTAAATGGTAAAGAATATTAGAATATTCTTTGATTAAGAATATTCTAGGAATATTCTTTTTAATTATTAAACTAAGAAAAGAATATTAAAGGAATATTCCTTGGCATATTCTAGGAATATTCTCTTTAATTTTAAACTAAGAAAAGAATATTCAAAGAATATTCCTTAGCATATTCTGGGAATATTCTCTTTAAATTTTATCTAAAGAATATTCTAGGAATATGCCTCGGCATATTCTAAGAATATTCTCTTTATTATATTAAGAATAGCATATTCTAGGAATATGCCTCAGCATATTCTTGGAATATTCTCTTTCTAGTTTCTATATATATAGAACTTTTCATATTCATATGAAACAGACAGTCAGACAAATTTCTTCAGTTTAAATCTTTTCTTTCGGGTGTCTCTTGATAAGAGAAATAGATACATGAGAAAATAGTCAAAACACTAAATACTCTTTAGCGAACGGGTTCTTATATATTGCCAATATAAAGAACAAACTCTCTGTCTTATCCCAAAGTGATATTCGTGTAACCCAGGCAATAAGGGTCGAATAATTACTTTTGGAAAGTGATACCACGATTCAGTGAGATATCCGGTTATTGATTATCTTTACCCTGCTACACGAAAAGCCAGAAAAATATCCCAACAGCTCATAACTCACTGAGTAGATCAGTCTACTCAACCTTTGGAGCTGTTCTAATTTCGAGTTTCATAAGTCATACCTAAAGCTTGTTAGGCTACTTTTTAAGGTTCAAATCATGTGTGCAATATCAAAATATTACAAAACCATTCTTACAACATAAAAATACAATATGTATAGTAGTTATTAAAACCATATTGAATCAAAACAAAGAGAATAAACAAAAGTCTCACAGAGTATAGGATGAAAAGTTACAAGAACCACAACACTAATCAACACTTAATCTTTTCTAATCTCCAATCAGCCTTTAACCCTTTTCATCAATCTTTAACAATAGAATTTTGTACTAGAAAATCAAAAGAAGATGATGATATTGTGGTGCTATATTGTACGGCAACTAGAGAAGAACCGAAAGAGATATGAAGTTTATTTTATAAATGGAACTTACAGTGAATGATTATTAAAAGATTATTAGTTACAGGGATGAGGTGTAAGCTAAATGTCAAACTTTGCATATAATTTAGACAGCACATCCATGTGGTGTCGTTTACATAGATAGGAAATGGATGAGTAGTTCATTTTTGTATAACTTTTAAGCTACGAAGTGTAGTTTGGTCTCGGTAATTGCTAACGTTAAGCTCTTAAGTCACGAAACTTAAAACTGGGTAACATAAAAATATAAAGCTTGTAAAATTGTTAAAACTTATCAATATACTGCATATTAGTATATTAGATGAGTGATAAATTTAATGGAGTGGGTAAATGTTGTTAAAACCTAGAGACGTAGGTTCGAGTACACATAAAACGTAAAACATAAAAGGTATATAGTTTACATAAAAATGGTAAATTAATAATAGTTCATATAAAATTTGTCTATAGGAAAAATAAAATACCTAAAACACCTAGATTGGTCATAGTCTAGTGTTGGTTACGAATTAAGCGTATGCGATTGAATTTACATAATAACTTATAAAAGTAATATTACTTAAAACAATAATAATAGTAGGTCAAAATAAATAGTCTAATTATAGTCTGAAATGTACGAGTTGCTACAGTCTCCACCTGTCAAAGGAAAATTCAGTCCCTGAATTCAATTCGTTCGTTCTACAAATGTACATTCTCATGGTTAGATTTGATAGGGCAAACTTTCCCATTCTCGAGCATAGCCCTCAAAAGACCTTCAGGTAGTCGATTCTAATTTAATCTCACAACTCATAAGACAAGAACTGTCATGAGATTAAACTGAATCAATTTGAGTAACAACTTGACTCTTAGCTTGATTTTTGCAACTCATCAGACAAAAACTGTTACTAAAATCAAGCTAGGAAACAATTTGTTAGGAAAATAGGATTCAACATCCTTGAAAAAAAAAGTCTTTTGAAAGATTGGCTAGATTTTAAAATTGTTTACACCAATCAAATCAACTAATAAAAAGGTAACTAAGGACGAAAACGCTAGGTCTCGGATTATATCAATGTCGTGAACTTGCTAAGAAATGGAAATAAGTCAAGCACTCAAAATCAAGTGGTATAGAAGTAAGGAGGTTGTTCAAAAGAATGTACCCGACATATTGTCATGGTTCTGCGGGGTTATACGATTCCCTAGGAAGTAAGCTCTGCCACGTGCGGGGGAAATATCAGTGTTCTGATCTCGAGGGCCTTCAATTGACAACGCCAGGTTTGGACAATTCTCTCATTGGTTAGGAGTTCTTTTCAACTTTGGACAGGTATTCCGAAGATGATCCAAGCTTCCACACTCGTAACATGCTGGCCTTTGTCCTTGGTTCCCAGTTCTGTTTGAGCAATTTCGCACGAAGTGGCCCGTCTGTCCGCATTTGGTGCACCTTGGGCAGTCTCCTGAGTGGTGATAGTTACATCGAGTGCACATAGGATGTGGACCTGCATATCTTCTGGGCCCTTGAGTTATTGCTCCATAGTTTCCAACTACACGTTGTCTCTTGTCTTGTTGGTTTTGGTCACGGCTTCTTTGTTGATCTTCCTCTCTCTTTCGTCCTCCGTCGTTTCCTTTCGTTCACCAGTCCTGATCACATCATTTGTCAAGCGGTATGCCATGCCAACAACGGCTTGTAGAGTGGTTGGGTTCGATGAAGTGACATCCCTCATTGATTAAAAATTTAGGATTAATTTCATATATCACTCTACTTTCATGATTAAAATTTAGCAAAAAAGAAATTTTATAAGTACTTATTTTTAAGCAGAACCACAAGTAGGAAAAATAAGCAATCCCACATCCACTTATATCACTATTCTCCTAGTATTTGCAAATAATAGTTGTTAGATAACATGATAATATGCTCTTGATTGTATGCTAGTGCATGTTCGAAGATGGAGAACCTTTATCGGATCTTTGGAATTGGGGTAGGATAACCACACCCTCCCTAAGGAGGGTGTGTTGACTTTGACCAGCTGCCGTCGCCTGTACTGTCTGTATTAAAATTTGTACATTTTGACTAAAATAGGTGGACCCTCCCTAATAGGAAGAGTTAGTATAACACAACCCTTGGAATTGGATCATCAATTAGTTTAGTTTGATATGAAATAAAGCTAAGAGACAAAAACCACTGCTACGATTTTGAATAAAGCTAAGAGACAAATCACGGCTATGATTTTTATTTTTTGGTAATGCTAGATAGTGGTGAGCAGCTTTTTCTTACTTGAATCTTTCTAACTAATTTTAAATAAGGTTTTTCTAACACGTGTCTTAGGGCACATGTTAAGCACAACAAAAAGTACATAAAAGTACTCATAGACTCACGCAAAAATACAGACAGGTGTACTTTTATATGTCCTTTTTTGTGGGTCCTATAATACTTTTTGTGTGCTTAACATGTGCCTTAAGGCACATGTTAGAAAAACCCTTTTAAATAAACTTACTACTTATAATATAAGGACTCTCTCTCAAAAAATTTCAGATGTACACAAAATGATGCATTGTTTACAACACTTTAAAGCAAGCAATTTTTATAATTACAACAACCAAAACATTGTATACAACAAAAACTAGCACGAATCGAAATTCAGACAACTTTCTTAGAATTCTACATTAATAGCAATAAAAATACTTCTACACCCAATATTACAATTATTTAAACACAATGTACAACCCTCATTCTACATTAATAGCATTAAAAACACCTTTACACCTAATATTACAATCATTTAAACAAAATGTACAACTCTCTTTCTACATTAATAGCATTAAAAATACCCCTACACCCAATATTACAATCATTTAAACACAATGTACAACCCTCCATCTTAACCTAGACATGAACCTGTGACCAAGACTCGACTCAATAAGACTCGACTCGATACACAAAGCTGTTACTAAGCAAATTTAGGTGTCGGAATGACATCCCGTGACATTTTTATTAATTCCATTGAAAAATTTTATTTCATGATACCCGCTGCTGCAACGCGCGAACACCCTGCTAGTAATATATGAAATAACAAAATTACTCAAATCATTAACTCGTTTAACAGAATGATCAGAAATCCATGGTCTCAATAAAATACCAACTTTTTTTCGTAATGCGAACCTATTTCTTCAAAACATTGCCTTTTTTTTCCCCTTTTTTTTTTTTTTTTTTTAGTGAAATCTTTATTATGGCTACTTTTTGAGTTTTAGTGAATTTATTTTTCTTAAAACCTCTTAAAATTCAATGACACTTTCTTTCATTTAGTGACCCTTTGACAGTTAGCTTACATTTATCTATAGGTTAGCGACACTAAGCTAGTGACAGTTCCCATTTTGAAGCTATTTTATCATGATGTGCCTTCATAGCTTGTAATTTCGGGTATGAACATGATACATAGCTAGATTTTTGTTCATAGTCTTGAGATATTAAAATATCACTTAATCATCAAAAGAATCGCATGTTTACAAGAAAATTGGGTAGCTTGGTAAACCAGGTTATTTTTTTTGGGTCATTTTTTGATGAGGGTGAGATTATTGGTAGTCTTGTGATTTTTCCATATTACTCAGAGTTTAAATTACACATTTTGTAAGACAAAAATGTTTTCCAAAATCTTCCATGTCTGACTGTCCGTCGAACACTCTTTTTGTGTCACCATAGGTTTTTCCTGAAGGCTCCTATAACTACTTTTCATAAACATACGATTAACACGTGGGACACCTCCGTGAGAGTTTTATGACTCAATTAGTGACACTTCTCTCGTAAAATATTTGATGTTGCGTGACATATCAAAAGTTCAAAACATCATCTAAAGATGATTAGAGTAAAAACTATAATAAAGAAACAAATTAATAGTTTAAAAGAAACAAATTAATTCAATGGAAGGCCATCATAGTGGGCCATTTGGCCCAATTTATAGTTTAAGAAGAAACAAATTAATTCCATGGAAGGCCTTACGTACCTTAAAAGTTTAAAAAACTCTGATGAATTGATGTCACATGTATAAATTAAGACGTTGTTTCAGCTTACTAGTTATAATACCTGCGCACGCGCAGATTTTTTTTAAAATTTTTTGAATCATATATTTTTATTTATTAAAAAATAAATAATTTAATATTTGTTTTGTTTGATTTATGATGTCTAATTATAGTTTTTTATTATTAAAGATAATTATTTAAAAATTTTAATCCTATTGTTAATTACATCTTATCTATATTTTTTGTATTTATCTTCTACTTGTGTTATGGATAAATATAAAATGTTACCTAATAAGAAAATAATCTTTTTTTAAATAATATTATTACTAAATAAGGTATGATTTAGTTTTTTTTAAATAGAAAAGTCCTCACTTGGGTTTTGTTTTATTATATAAAAGATTTGTCGTACTTTCAAGCTAAATGGAGTTGCTTTTTTGCTCTTTTAGTCACCTTAACAAATCACACACTCGACTTATCTTAAAAGGTCACGATAAGCTCAATTTTGGTTGCTAATTCTTCGCTAAATTTGATCAACAATACTTATGTATAGAAAAGGTAATAGTAGTTTTTATCATAGACAAGGAGCCGAGTAACTTATTTTATTGGGATATAAAACTATAGATTGAAAATTTGAGGTCTTAAACCTATTTGTTTTATTGGAACATGGACATTATGTAGGATTATGTTCATCAGCAGTATTGATGGATAGGTCCATTTGCTTAGAGCCAGATTGACCCAAGGGGCGCCATCAGAGTTCGTTACCATGTACTCCACAAATCCACGGAATTCGAACTTTTGTAGGCATATTGGCCAATTACGAAGTATCATACTTGAAAGTTGCCAATTAATTTCCGGTGAACTCCACCATAAACATAGGCCCTAATTCCAAGTGGAAGGCAGCATAGGATAAAAAGAAAAAAAGAACACAGGATATTTTAGAATGTGCTGAACCTGAGAATCAGTACTAGCCACATCATTCAAAGTTACCCTTTTTCATTACACCATTTTCTAGTGTCCATAAATAATGTGATCATACACTTCTATTAGACACTCTCATCTCAACTTAACTCACAAGTGCTTAAACAAAAGTACTAACTGAGTTGAGTTTTAAAAACAAGAATGGTGCAGTTCACAAAGCAGTTTGAGGGTCAGCTAGTTCCTGAATGGAAAGAAGCCTTTGTCGATTATTGGCAGCTTAAGAAAGACATCAAGAAAATTCATTGTGAATCCATTTCTTCATCAAAACCAGAACAAAAAAGCTCGTTAAGGAACACCCTCTTCTCCTCTTTTCAGAAACTATCCTTATTTGGAAACCAACAAGATCGTGAAGTCATTCATGTACCAAAATCTCTCTCCAACTGTTTTTATTCATTAAACTTATGTATCTTGAGCCCATCACAGGGTCCCCTGCGTTTGGGCTGGTGACGACATGAGCCCAAAGGCTGGCTTCATGGTGTTTATATATGTATGGCTTTCCTAATGTGGTTTTCTTATGTGGTATCAGGTTCACAGTAAGCTTGCATCGACGGCTAGCAGGAGATTTCTATACGAAACAGAATTATTAGAGCAATTTGATCGTTCTGAAGCTGTCAGGGAATTTTTTGTCCTTTTGGATCTTCAGCTTAACAAAGTGAACGAGTTCTACAGAAAGAAAGAAAAAGAGTTCCTCGATAGAGGGGAGTGTCTTGAGAAACAATTACATATTCTGGTCGAGCTCAAAACTGCACTAAAGAAACAGCACAAAAATAAAGCTAGTTCATCCCACCATGAAGATGTAGACTCCATATCGGCCACCATTTCATGTGGTACGAAATTAAAATCTTAATGTAGTCATTATTGTGGTATAACTAAATTTGATAAAAAAAGAAAAAAGATCAAGGAATATATATCCAACTTTTCACTTTCTAATGTTCACTAAAGCAGTTAGTCTTATTTTATTTATTTATTTTCTTTCTTTTAAATGGAAACAGATGAAGAATCCAATAGAGGCATTACAGAGCAAGATTTGCAGGACGAGGAGAGCATAGACGAAGATCTTGACAATAATGCTATGCAAGTTCAGAACTTACCAAGATCAGAAGAACTTATGAATGCGACAATTCCAAAAAAGACGGACGAACGGAAACTCTCTGCTTGTATTAGTCATTGCCCTGGAAAAAGCTTGAAAATTCACATTCCACTAACCAACCCAACACGAGCGTTTTCTTATCTACTTTGGGAAGATTTGATCAATCAATCGTCCAAAAAACATAATGCTCAAGGAAAAAAGCTTCATATTAATAAAACAAAGCTCCGTCACGCTGAAAAAATGATTAGGGGTGCTCTCATTGAGCTTTTCAAAGGATTGGGCTATCTCAAAACTTACAGGTAATTTTTTAGTTTTGCTACATGTCAATTCATTAAACATTCTTGAGGTATACATCTAGCATTTTCACTTGCTGGTTTTTATGTCGTCCTCTAATTAGTACCCTTTTCTAGTCTAAGAAAATGTTGACGAATAAAAAAAATCAAACACTCACCGTTTGCATTATGAATCCATTCTTGCCTATCCAACATGATCACATTAATAGAATATTCTATCATCGTAAGCAATATAGTATTCGTTGGTTTAAAAACTTTTTAACGATAAATTATTTGCAGGAATTTGAACATGCTCGCCTTTGCAAAGATTTTAAAGAAATTCGACAAAGTAAGTACATGATGTGGGCATATTTTCCAAGTTGATTGACAAGATCTTATTTATTTTTCTGATTCTGTTTTCGGGACATTTTAAATCATAAGCAAACTAGATTAGCCACCTTATAGTCTCGCCTTTTTGTTTTCAGGTTACAAACAAACAAGTTCTTCCCATTTACCTTAAAGTTGTCGAAAGCTCCTACTTTAACAGTTCCAACAAGGTAAAGCTGAAAAAAGATGATCATCAATTTTTCTAAATTTAGTACTAGTGCGTAATGACATAGCCACTTTAATATGTTACAGAATATCATATATGATTGCAATCGAGTACTAGATATCTGGTTTGCTGAAATAAGTTCAGACATAATGTAGTGGTTTTCTATGTAGAATATAGCGCGGTTTCATTCATTTTATCATATTTTCATCTGAATGACTTGCGTGTAAAACAGATTGTAAAGTTGGCAGACGAAGTCGAGGAGATTTTCGTGAAACAGTTCGCTGACGATGATAGAAGGAAGGCAATGAAATATTTGAAACCAACCCAACGAAAAGAGTCCCATGCTGTCACCTTTTTCATAGGTGTGTTTCTTTACCTAATTTCCTTTATTTAGTGAAACAAATAAAATGATGATGAAATAGACTAGAAAATAATTGGCCACTTAGAATCAAAAGATGAAGAATTTTATGATAATATATAAAAACAAGAAAACTCCTTTTCCAAATCATCATCTTTTTCATGAGTGGGCATTTATGTGGTATATACCTTGGTACCTTTGTTATCATATTAAGGCTAACATATTTGCCTTAGAGAATATAATAATAATAATAATAATAATAATAATAATAATAATAATAATAATAATAATAATAATAATAATAATAATAATAATAATAATAATAAAATTGGGTCCGTACATTTTGAAGTTGTAATTTATGCAATATATAAGAATCCAAAATCAACAATTCAGAAGTACAAAATCACAGTATGTACTTATCAGAATCCAAAACCACAGCATTCTAAGGGTTTTTTTTTTTTTTTTTTTTTTTTTTTTTTTTTTTTTTGTTTTTGTGCATGTGAGAGTTAAAATATATATCTATATGAAAAATTCAAATTAAGTATATGAATATATCAAGATTGTATAAATTGATTGTTTACGTTAAAACTTAGTATGATTGAAGTATCTGGTAATTGTTTGTAAATGTATCTTATTTATCATCTTTTTTATGTTTGTATAACGTGTCAACTTTTTTTGAGTATCATATTTTTGAATTTCATTTTTAATTTGGTGTATCAAATTCAAGTTGTCTGTATTATTTATCATTTTACTTTTACCATTTACAAATTCTCATTAACCGGTATAAGGTAAAATGGTTAAAATAGTACACACAGCTAGGTCTTTTGAAAAAAATACACATAAATAAAATATGATAGAAAGATATCTGAGCAATGCGGCGGCAAGAACCCAGTGATCTGTGGCGAGCAAATGTTTTTCATTTTAAACCTTATTTATTTAGCATGTGTCAAATACTTTATAATGTAGTAGATATATGCTTTTCAAAATTAGAACGTCTAAATTATTAATTGCGTAAATAATTAGCACTTTTATTTTTCAATTTATAGCATTAAATTGATGGTTTTAAGTGTAGTAAGCTTTTCTTATAAACGTTTTATTAAAATATATCATTATTGCAGAGGATTACTATATAGTTTAAATGAGACTTAATTTTTAAATTTTAAAATAATTTTCTAATTTTCTTTTTATAGTAATAATTTTTGTTTTAAAATTTTTAGACTTTCTCTTATAAAAAATATCAAATGCTTTATAATATAATATAAATAAATAAAAAGACAATTCAAAATTTAATACAAAAAAATTAAACACTATACATAGCTAGAAAAATGACTAAGTAAAACAAATATATAAAACAATTATTAGCCCATTGAACTATTGAAGTATTGAACAATATTATTACAATAATGATGTGCATGTGGGTCATTTGCCACTAGAAAAATAATCTTTAAAAGGCCTTTAGTAGTCAAAGATATAGATCTGCTTTTAAGGTGACTTGGTAGAGCAAATACACCTTTATATCTCCATGTATATATGACAAACCCATTAATAGGTGATGGACTGTCTTTTACCCTACAAAGCTAATTGCCCAATCTGGTACTTGGCTTTTTTGAGTGCCACTGAACATTGTGTACGTGGAAAACCAACACAGCATAGTTTTCTAGTACAATTTGAAGTGTGATCTTTCTCAGCACCATATCTTAGTGTTTGTATAAGCACGAAAACGTTTTGTTAGTATGTCTGATAGTCGCAATATATGACCATGCATGTCGTGAGAATTATTGCAAAAGTTATGGCATGAATCCTAGGCCGAAAGATTGAACATTGAGTACTATATCAAAGTTTCAATACTACAAAAAGTGCAATTAGCATAAGAAAAAAAAATACCAACGACCATAAATCCGTTGCTAAATTTGTGTATTACCAAATTGAGTTTTAAATGGTATAATACTGAATTGAATTTACCAATAGCAACCGCAATTTTACCAACTTATTTTTTACAGTTTTACAATGGAAGATTTGAAAACTACCTATGGAAGCTATTCAATAACAACGGCTTTTCCGTTGCTACTTTTGCAACGGATAAGAAAAATCTAATGCTAGATTAAAAATGGAGCCATATATAGCTTGTTTAGCAACGAAGTTTAAGCGTTTCTACTTGTCGGGTTTTTATTAATGTTTAATCACTTTAATCTTTGTTTACGGTTTTTATAGGGCTATTTACAGGATGTGTCATTGCGCTCTTAGTTGGGTATGCCATCATGGCTCATATCACTGGAACATATAGACAACAAACTAACACAATCTACATGGAGACTGTGTACCCTATACTTAGGTACGAAATGATCTTATACATCAATATAAAAAAGATCAGAAATAAACAGTGTTAATGTGAGAGGAACATCTATTCTTTGTTTTGCAGCATGTTCAGCTTGATGTTTTTGCATTTTTTCCTATACGGATGCAACATTTTCATGTGGAGAAAAACCCGCATAAATTATAGCTTTATCTTTGAGCAATCGCCAAGGCGAGAACTCAAGTATAGAGATGTGTTCTTGATCTGTACCATATCGATGACGGTTGTAGTAGGGGTCCTTTTTGTTCATATTTCCTTGATGGACAAAGGGTATTCCTATTCTCAAGTTGAATCAATCCCCGGCCTTCTATTATTGGTAATATAATTGCTTATGTATTCCCCTTCAACCTTTTTGGATGATTTTGGACTTTTTGTGTGGCATAGATTGAAAGATTCTGAAAAATGTTTAATGCTTTCTATTTACAGGTCTTTTTGATACTGCTTGTGTGTCCCATCAACATCATCTACAAGTCAAGCCGTTACCGTCTGCTTAGTGTACTAAGAAACATTATTTTATCGCCTCTTTACAAGGTTGTCATGCTGGACTTCTTCATGGCTGATCAACTTTGTAGCCAGGTCCAACACTATCTTTAATCATATTCTTATTATATCTATCTAAGCGTCAAATGATACCTTTCTGTGAATGGTCCATCAGTTCCAAGTAGAGCCAGTAAAATTTATAAAGGGCGACAAGATTAGCAAAACTACACATAACTCGTTCTGATTCTGTGATTTTAAAACCACAATGAACTACAAATCTTGTATTGGTGATAAAACCACAATGAACTACAAATCTTATATAGTGAGAAATATTTTGACATAAATTTCGTTGTGGTGAAACAGGTACCGATGCTAAGAAATCTTGAATATGTTGCGTGCTACTACATAACTGGGAGTTACAAAACTCTAGATTATGGATATTGCGTCCAGACGAAAAATTACAGAGATCTTGCCTACGCTGTTTCTTTTTTGCCTTATTACTGGAGAGCTATGCAGGTATGGAAACAATGAGTCCTTTTGCTTAAGATACTTTACCTTGTGATGGATAAAAATGAAACCACTGATATAAGCATGCCTGTGTGGGCACCACTATCATTTGTCATATGACTTAAATGCTGATAATTTAAATTCTTGTTGCTTAGTGTGCTAGGCGGTGGCTTGATGAAGGTGACACTGGCCATTTGCTAAATTTGGGGAAGTATGTATCTGCAATGTTAGCAGCGGGGGCAAAATTAGCATATGAAAAAGAAAAGAGTGTGGGATGGCTATGTGTGGTAGTGATAATGTCAAGTATCGCAACTTTGTATCAGTTATATTGGGACTTTGTGAAGGATTGGGGTTTGCTACAAATCAATTCCAAGAACCCTTGGCTAAGAAACGAATTGGTTCTTCGTAACAAGTTCATTTACTTCTTATCCATGGTATATATGCTCGCTCGCTGTAAAGAAATGTTCCTCTAAAATCATTAATTTTAACTACAGAAAAAAATGAATTAATAACTTGAAATTTTCTTCGCACATACAACTCTGAAGTCTGTTTAATATTTCCATGCAACATTTTTGCAGGGGTTGAATCTTGTTCTGAGACTAGCTTGGTTACAAACTGTCCTACATTACAAATTCGGGAGCATCGATTACAGATTGACAGGGCTATTTTTAGCAGCCCTTGAAGTCATAAGAAGAGGCCAATGGAATTTCTACAGGTATACAGAACACAATTCATTGAGTTTAACGTCATAAGTTTAACAAACTTTCTGAACATAATGAATAGTATGTTTGACCTTAAAAGTATAAAATTTTGCCTCACAATAGCTTACAAGTACATATGTCGCCTTTTTAATGGTCCTGCAGGTTGGAGAATGAGCATCTGAATAATGCAGGCAAGTTTAGAGCAGTGAAGACAGTACCGCTTCCATTCCATGAAGTGGATGAGCAAGATTGATGATCATATATTCATATGCAAATTCTCTACTAGAATTGATAGTAGAATAGGGTCGATTCGTCGACCAAGCCACTGATGTAACATAAGGGAACCTCTTAGTTCACAAGTTGATGCAATAGGATCACATTTTGTTCTTCAACTTTCTAGTAGCTAGTCACTTTGTGCAAATAATTCATATTTGTACACAATTTTCTTTCTCTAGTTAATGGAAACTTTAGTGTCTTTTTGGGCTTAAATATTAAAAATGTTGGACTCTTTTTGTTCCAATTGGATAAGGGAAAATAAATGTGTCTGGAACTGACAACATATTACCATTCTGAATGAGAGCCCAAATTAATTTCATTGAAGAGCTCATGGAAATTTCACTACATGATTTCCTTGTTATAATGATTTCCTTGTAATTAGTCGCGTTACTATAGTAACATTTAAGAACTAGTCACAAAATTCTCTCGCCTATTATTCCTTCAACAGCTTTTCTATTTCATATGGTTCCATAAATGCGTGGTTTTTTCTGTAATGTTTCAGACTACCATTATTTATTTTCAGCACACCTTCTAACTATCTAAGAAATCCAGTGTATTTGTTAGAAAGTGACTAAAACTCTAAAGGTTGTTTGATAATGTGTGACTTGTCATACAAGTTTGGCTAGAATTTGGAAACTATTATATGACGGTTAGTTTAGTCTATAAATATAGATCAATGTCATAGTTTTCTTTGTACATTTTGAATAATAGTTTAGTACATTTGAATTTGGTTCTGTATTTGATTTGGTAATTTGGAATAAAGCTTTCGCTTCATTTGTGTAACACCCTCAAAATTTGGTACAGCGGAAGACTCAACAAGCTTTCGGGGTGCTACGGGGATTGGTATCCAACACAAGTAATAAAAAAAGGAGATAAAGTAAACATAAGTAAAACACAACCAAACGGGGTTTTAAAGTTTACATTCATCCCAAATTTATCCAAAGTAAGGCCCAAAAGAAATAAACGTAGGTCCACAAATACATATCAGAGTTTTAGAAAATAGATCCTTAAACCGCATTGCCAAGCCAAGCCTCCAATCCAAGCATCCAAAATCATTACTTAATTACCTGAGAAAACGCGCTAAAAGTCAGCTTTCGCTGGTGAGATTATAGGTTTATATTCATAATTTAATCAAGTGGACATATACGCAAAACGCTTGCTAGCTAGACTAGGCCTCGCTTCTCTATAACCAACCCTATAGGTGCACACTATAGTCCAATCACATAACCTCAAACAGTAACCATTCATATTATCTAACCATATCTAGTCCCCACACGATAACCAGATTCGCTGTGCGACTAAGGTTGATATAACTTCCAATATCATCTAACCATATCTAGTCCCCACGCGATAACCAAATTCGTTGTGCGACTAAGGTTGATATAACCTACCTAGTTCTATAAGCATAGAAAGTTTTAAATAAAGGCGATAAAAGTCCACATAAAATAATTTGTACGTTTCTCACCCCAAGTATTGAAAACAAAGTTCAAGAGTAAAAAGTGGGGCTATGACTCACCTCAACTCCAGAAATCTGTAGAAGTAAGATGTATCACAACTCAAAGACATCAACTACGGACTCGGCACTTCCTAACAATGTAAACTCTTTTCATAATTATCTCCTCAAAATCAAATATTCCCAATCCCGAACGTATTCCTTTTTACTTTCCAAAAATTCATTTCTCGTATTATTCTCGTATTAGTTTGGAGTTTGGTATCCATGCGGGTGGAGGGTCGACACAACTCAAACCAAGAAATCACAACCAAAAGATATAATAATAACAATCTACGGGTCTAATATTAGTCTAATATATCATTTAAATAAATTATCGAAGTTTATCAAATCCGTCGACTTGGTATCCTTCCACAATTTATTTACCTAATATATTATTCCAAGATCATACCCAAATCCTAAATCACGTAGCACGTAGGATACTATATGGTAAGTTTCTAAATTTAATAAGTTCCCTAAATATATCGTCAAACTTACCAAATTCGTCAATTTGATAAACCTCACGTGATATTTAGTAACTCATAAATCCCGTACATATACCACAACCTATGGGTGTCGTGGGATACAATACCCATTAATATACTCATTTTATATAACTAAATAGATCTTATTTAATCCGTCGATCAAATAAGTTACGTAGTTATAGAAAATGGATGTATTAACGTCACATATCCGTGACAAGCACAAAAGTCTTAAAATGAATAATATGGCCCACTTGGACTCAAGTGACCACGATCCCGTATAACTCGTAAGTTTCCCGTTTTATCTTCTAAAAGCATTTCATTTCGTATAATCATCCAACGTTATAATTATATCAGCATTTATAATTGTTTAATCATAATGACGTTCCCGACATTTATTATACTATTTTTATAGCATAATATATATCGTCACGTTATTATAATATTACTCGTGATCGTTTTATTTTTAATATACGCACTTGTATAAATATATATACGTTTTCACGTTTATATATTTATAGAAACGTTTATATTATTAATAATAGTATTACGAGTTTTTATTATTAAGTTTGATTATAATTTATATCGAGTTATAAAAGATGGTCACATGTCCGAGTCATCACTCTCGGCTCATTGTCCAAGTCCAAGTGTTAAGGCGTTTTGCCAAAATCAACCGTTGACTAGAAAGTCAACGTGACTTCGACACGCACAACCAAAAGTCCAAAGTAATAATAACCAATATCACATCTCCGTCAACAAGTCCCATATCACATGCTACAACAATAGAGTCCGTCTACGGCACCCGACTAACCTATCTCCGTCATACTAGTTAACCGTCTCACAATCGGTTCCCAAAATCACTTCGACAACAACTCCAAAAATTAATACCACGAGTCCGAATAACCTCAACGTCAAACTCAAATATATAAATGACACCATAAATAATAAACCAACAAACAATATAATCCAACAAATATATACCTCAACCAAATCAAATACCACACATACGGATCGACCTACCAAGTCAAACCTGGGTCGATACTTCACCACAAGACTTTTGGGTCCCACCCGAGACCTCTAGGGTCTCGGCTAGCTCATGTGAGCTCGAACCAAAACCAAACCGACCCCTTAGGTCGTCGGCCTCAAAACCAAACAACAAAAATGGAGGTATCAACCATCCAAAAATCATCCAAATGCAAAAATCATAAGCCAAACATCCTCAAATCATAAACCAACGACCAAGAATCATCAAGAAGCCAAAATAACCCGAAAATGATGCAAGCCTAGAGCAAAAGCTCTCGGTTATGTCTCTACCCATCAAGAAAAACGAGAACCCGGATACCAAACTCTTCATTTAATCAATTTTATCAAAAACCCACTTGAGTCTCACGTTTTTATTCATAAACCCAAAAGAAAATATCAAATTCGTGACCCTTGGTCATGTTTATCACCAAAATACGAGTCACCACTCGTCTTACCTTCAATTTACAAGACCAAGATGATAAATACTTCAAAAATACACAAGATGGTGACGATTTTTGTGGTTTAACGAGATGAAAAGGAGAGTATTTGGGCGCGTGGTTTAGTAGATCGTGAAGAGAAGGAGATGGGGAGTTGATTTGTGGTGGTCGTGTGGTGTGGTGGCCGGCGGTGAGCGGCTGTGGTGGCCGGAAATAGGGCGGCGGCTAGGGTTTAGTTTGGAGGGGATGATGATGATAAATTTTTGAGAGAGAGAGAGAGAGTAAAGGTGATGGTGTTGGTTTGTTTGTGTGAACCAGGAACCACAAAGGACCAATATGTAGTTCACTATTTTATTTTATTTTTTTTATTATTTTTTTTAATATATATATATAAATATATATATATAACAATAATAATAATAACAATAGTATGGGAAAAGGTGGCTAGGAGTAAAACACACGGACCAAATCCCGTAAACTTTTTAAAGTATTCCGACTCTCTCTCGAACCGAGCTCGTTCCCAATATTTAAAATCTCACGATACGTACAAAAATAAGTATATAGTCGAACCGTAAATTCAAAACATTTAATTTTGTTAGGTTATTCATAGTGTCGGAGTCAACGTAGTGCCATGAATATTTAGATCAATAAATCTCAACATAATTTCCAAATCAAAATGATAATTCAAATTTAATTCCATATAACTCATAATTCAAAGCCATGATTCAAAGTTTACAACTTCTCGCGAATAAAATTTCAAATATTTCAAAAATCATTTAAACTTAAAGTAATGCGGGTTTTTAAATAGCTCCCTAATTTTCCAGTTGTCACAATTTGTTTGATTTGTTATTTGTTTTGTACTTTGATAACCAACAAGTGGTATCACAGACATAGACAGGTTGATCATTGTGGGTATTAGGAGAAGCTTGAATCGTTTGTCTATTTAGGGTTTCGTTTGAATTTGTTCGAACTTAGGGTTTCGGATTTTGGAGTTTGGTTTGAAGGTTTGTTTTGAATATGGTTTTGAAGCATCCATAAATGATTTTGATTTGCACCGATTGATTTGGAATAATTTGTTTGTTTCGTTTTTGGATCCCATCTGTTATCTCAAGAATCCTAGTTTCTTGAATTGTTATTGTTTTGGGAAGGTACTGATTTTTTTGCCAGATTCTTTTGATCGACTGTTTTTGTTTTTTGGGCTTTGGTTTATGAAATTGGGCTGCTACATATAAAGTTGGCTATTAGAATTTGTTTTGACTTTTGAATTAGTAACATTAGTATTTGTGGTTTGTTTGATATTTGTTTGAAGAACATGTCTTCTTCTCTAATCACTAATATTGAGAAGTTTTTCGGGAAAGACTAACTTTAGCTTGTGGCGTATCAAGATTCGAGCCTTATTGAAACAACAAGGCATTTGGGCACCCATTAGTGGTACAAAATCAGCTAATATGACTGATACTAACTGTATGTTGCAAGAAGAAAAGGCACATTCTACTATTTTGCTATGTTTATCAGATGAAGTTCTTTATAAAGTTGGTGACGAGGAAACGGCAAAAAGAGTTTGGAAAAAGTTAGAAACTATTTACATGACAAAGTCGTTGACGAATAAATTGTTGTTGAAACAACGCTTGTTTTCTCTTTGAATGAAAGAGGGCTCATCTTTGAAAGAGCATCTTAATGTTTTGAACTCGATATTGATGGATTTGAAGAATGTTGAAGTGAAGATTGAAGATAAAGATGCGGCTCTTGTTCTTCTAGTATCGTTACCTTATTCGTTTTAAAGTTTTGTTAGCTCATTTGTTGTCGGTAAAGACACTATCACTTTGGAAGATGTTAGATCTAGTTTGCATTCAAGAGAGCTTCGTCAACAAGCGTCAGGAAGTGGTTATGAGTCCCAATCCATGGGTTTATCAACCACAAGTCGTGATAGATGTCAATATCGATTTGAAAAAGGTAAAGATAAAGATAGAGCATCGTCAAGTTCTTGAGGTTCTAATCCTCGAGATATTTGTAACTACTACAAAGAGAACGGTCATTGGAACATTGATTGTCCCAAACTAAAGGAGACAAGTTTGGTTGCGGCTACTGCTATAGACGAGTCGTGCTACTTGGGTTCAGAATTTGAGCTGCTTTGAATGGTTAACCGCTTCGTTTAATGTTTGGTTATTCGTTTTTAAAGTCATCGGCGTTTGTTTTGGATTGATTCCTTTTTGGATCGTTTTTGGGGAATCAATCATTTGTTTGAATTAAGCTAGTATCCCTAGCATTTGAAATTTTGAATTTAATTTGGAACATTTGGTCTTCCTTAGGAGTTTCAATCACGGTGGAGATTGTTATTAAGGTGATTAAAACTCCTAAGGGCCGTTTGGTATTTTTCATATCTTAGTATTATGATACATTATGAATAGGTCGGTTATGTTAAGTCGGTTATTTTTTGCTTATAAATAGGGAATAATAAGATTAAGACTTTGTGCCCCCGAGTTTCGTTTTGCAATATAGAAAAGCTTCCGCAAATTTGTGATTCTTGTTTCTTCTCTTGTTCTTCATCTTTGATTATCAATTGTTGATTCTAACAGTATTAACCCAACATATAATACGGGCCGTTCGATTAATGTGTTCGCAAGAAAAAGGGACATATATAAAGCCCATGGTGCACCTAATGAAGGTTTTGAACTTTCATTTTCAGAATATAAGTAGCATTAGATTTTGTTTTTCTTTTGACTTGTAGTCATAGATCAGAGGATGATGAATAAGATGATGCCTCCATACAATCATAGTGGCTTTCGATACTTTTTCCTCATAGTTTCAAACTCCAAATGTACAGCTTGCAAATAATTCATTGATCTCCACTTTTAGCATCAATTGCTTTCTATGGATTTCTAATATATGTTCTCATTCATTAAGGCCCTAGAAATTATTCCTTAATTAGTATATTAGCCAAATCCAATATGATGTAAAAAACATAGTCATTACACTGCTAAATGCTAATCATATCTGCAATTTATTTTTTGAAAGATGGAAGAGTTCCCAAGTAGCAAAGGCAATCAGGAATAAGAAAAATTAGTGTATAAACTGAATATAGAAATGGTACAAATGCAGTTAATTAGAACTGCAAACAATAAACAATTACAAGTAAATAAACTATTTCTAAGTAGGCATCAAGTTCAACTAATATAACAACAAATTTTTGTCTCTTAATTAGTTAAGTTTTGGGTTTATTTGAAGCATGAAGGATTAGTGAGCTTTGCTCATCCTCAATGCTATATACGCTAGAAGCCTGTACCCAACCAACATTACACACAACGCGGCCACGTCCCACCACACGTGACCCATACCAAGATACTTGATCCCTGGAAAATCCAAAACACGGCACTGAATACCTATCCCACACTCATAAACCTCATTTTCACCATATTGTACTTCCACTAAAAGCTTATAACAATAATGGCTAAATGAGATGTATTTCAACCAACTTATGAATGGTGGAATTTGTTGAATATAGTAACCACCGGCAAGCAAAAATACTAGCATGATCACTGATGATAAGGTCGTTGCTTGTTTTAGGTCCATAAGAATGGCTCCAAGGGCTAATCCCAGCCCTTGTGAAACGAGAACATTAAAAAGAATGATTAGAACTGTTAGCACGAATGTGATCAGTGAAGGTTTGAGGCCACCCATCCAATATGTAATGGTTACAAATATGGTTGGGAGAACTAGTTCCATTGGCAAGTCTCCGGCTATCCTTGCAAAGTAATAAGACGATAGGCGGTACATTGATGAGGAACGTTCTCTCATAAGCATAGGGCGCTCTTGAGGGAATGTGAATATGGCATTGGATAGTGGGTAAAAACCCCAAAATATTGAAAAGAAGAAGAGAAGTCCCACCTGCATATCATATATACAGTTAGTATATATGCCTTTTAAGACCAATAGAAATCTATGGATTATTCTTGTTACGAGTTTTATAAAGGTAAACGAAGAAATGCACATTATCAATAACAATATTTGCGGAGGTAGGATTATAAGTTTTACTATTATTAGCTTTTAGTTGGTGTTAGAAATCATAGAATAGATTAATCATCGGCAACTAGTGAAAATAACAGAAGTTGATTGAAGATATGTAGTGGTACATAAACAACGAAGGACAATCGTGGTACCTGATCTTGCAAGTGTGATGTATCCGAATGCCACCATAGAAGCCCTGATAAGATTGAGACAGACATCACTTGAAAGATTCGTAAACCTGAGTACGATTCGTGTCTCCTCTCTCTAAGACCTCTTGTGAACAAGACTTTAAATTGTGTCCACCAACTCGTGGTCCATCTCTCATCACAACCTGCGATTTGACACCACTTATATATCCAGCTTTGGCATCAAACTATGTTATCTTTACATGATATTTATTAAGATCACAGCTAGATATCATTTTATGTTACTTTTGAATGCTTTTATACCCACTACATGACTGAAATCATGTGATAAAGTGACATGAAATTAAATGATTATTCAAAAGAAGTTGTTATCAACTTACATCTTGAAGGTTGTGGTCCTCTAGCAGGAGTCGCGGCGTCATCGATATTTCTATGGATGTCGTCTCTAATTAAAGGGTGAAGCGTTTTTTTATAAGATGATATCAAAAACTGTTTAATCTTGTTGCAATCTTCATGGCAATCCGTTCTACCTTGATTGTATTCTTGATGATCATTTGGGTTTGAACAAGGAGCCACACCTATAGATCAACATTATAAAAAAATTGTTCATTCGATTTTTGTTATCATATTTTTATCAACTTTGTACAAAGCTAGCAAAACAAAAAATTCCCTTCATAACATATCTAGTTTAGATATTAAAAAAGTTGATGCAAGTAACTCTAGAGAAACCTTCAAGCAAGGTATCCTTATTTTATATATAGAACACTATAACTGAAATAAAGCATAAAAAGAAAATAAGAACATAAAATTTACGTACCATTAGCGAGATCAAGCAGAAAATCAGCAGGATTCATCAAACTAAACCCGGGCACATACCCAATGGAAGCAAGATAGTTCATAACCCGATCTGATTGACCGCTATAAATTGGGCATCCATCAGATAACACGACAACCTTATCAAACATCCAGTACAACCTACTGGATGGCTGATGGATCGTTGTAACGACGCTCCTCCCCCCTCTAGCCAGTCCTTTCAACGTAGCCATTAATCGTAGAGCCGTGGTTGAGTCGAGCCCCGAAGTAGGCTCATCCAAAAGCAACAAACTCGGGTTCACCAGCATTTCTAGTCCTATACTAACCCGTTTTCTCTCCCCACCTGAAACGCCACGAATTAGTGGTCCTCCCACGACACTATTACGACACTTTGTTAACCCGAGTTCAATTATGATTAGTTCAGCTTGCTCTACCTTTTCTTCAAGTGTCAAACTTTTGGGCAACCTTAACATGGCAGCATATGTTAAAGTTTCGATAACAGTTAGATGTGGGTATAACACATCATCTTGTGTCACGAATCCAATTTTTCTTTTCACCGAGCTAGAAAATGGCTGGCTGTTGTATGTTATGCTACCTGAAGTCTTTCCAGGTAATCTACCACCAAGGGCAGTTAGTAAGGTGGTTTTTCCACTGCCTGATGGGCCGAGCATGGCTAGTAGTTCACCTGGTCGGACTACTCCACTTACTCCATTCAAAAGAGTTCGGGTTCTCTTTGATTCGGGTGAAGTAAAACAATGGTCTTCTCCAGATTGTAAGTTTATAGTGTATGTCAAATCTTCAAACTGCACAATTACAAACCAAGGAAAAAGCTTATTGGTTAACCGAAATGCGTATAGCAACCATCTTTTTTTTTTTTTTTTTTTTTTTTTTTTTTTGTATCGCCATATTAAGATGGCGGAATAGTTTTCAAGTCTATGTGAGTATCTATCTTGTAAAAAAACTAGCCAATATACATACTGGGTTCTATCATCTACAAAATATGTTGATATGATGTTTCTTGCAATTTGTTGATAACCGGCAACAAAATATGTTGATCTTTAATATTTGTCAATTATATCAAAAAAAACATAACAAAATATTGTCTCATTGAACATTTAGTCGTATACCTAATACTCATTAGGTCTACAAATCATTTTTCTATGGAATAATATCAATCAATATATGTATCTATACATGAAATATCTTGTACCTTAAGTGTAATAGGACGTAAAGATTCGCGTAGAAAAGGCAATTGTGATGGAATCAATTCGTTTTGGTTAGCAACGTTAGATTCCAAGCTATGGTTCGTGTTGATAGTCGACCCTGGTGGCTCGGCATGGACTGTGGAATTCTCCATTCTTGTGTTAACATGAGGTCTAGTAGAAGCTGGACTGCTAGTAACACTAGAAATAGTGGACTCAAGCTCAAGAATTGGCATGTTTACTAGTTTTAGAGATCACAAACGAAAGTAGAAATGTTTAAAAATGGGACTAGAGCATGAATATGAGAAAGGTAAATTGGTTCACATGCAGAAAAAGAGTGGAAATAGGTGAGCATTTAAAGAAAGAGAAGAATGGGGTATAGGAAGAAAAGTAATGTTGGTGACTCATCATATAGCTACAGGTCTTTGATGTGTCGCTGTATTATAATTTTTCTTTTTTACTTTTTGTTAACTTAAAATTTATATAACATTGACCTTTCCAGTAATCATTGCTAAATTTGACACTATTACTTTTACTCAAACGGTTTGGATAATGCGATTCTGCTGTATTTATACTTTATACGTCTCAAAATATAACTTTATTTTTTATTTTTCAAAGCTTTTTCTTTCTCACTTTAACTATAATTTTTCTTTTCATACTATATGATACTCAATAAAAAATATACTAATGAAAATACATTTGAAGCATAAATTCATTTATATATTTTGTATCAAATATTATATAATATAAAAAAAAATTACAGTCATAATCTGAAAAAAAATACTTTGAAAAGTCAAGAGCGGACTTATATTTTAAGACAGAAGGAGTAATTTTTAAGATTTACGTTATTGCATGGTAACATGTTATCTTTATAATTTCTTTACAACATAGATGGAAAAAAATTAGCCTCGTGTCATCCAGGTTTCTTTCTAAGCAATGGTTTTCAATATTTTGGTCAACTAATTCATATGGTTTAAAATCCACCGTCACACAAATTCAAACCAGATAAAATTTTTCTTTTTCAAAAGTTTGACGTGACAACTTCATAATTGTTTACAAATGACGCTTATTTAATATTACTTATGTATTATCCAATTAAAACTAATTATTACTATCATATTCAACCTAAATTTTGTACTAAATTCATGTAATTGAAATTTTTATCAGATTAATTTTCTTTCGAATATTATTGCATGTTTTACAAAATAACAAATCCAAACACTATTTTACAAATACCTAATTTTAAGCAAAACCAGAAAAACAAGCAATTCCAAACACCCCTTTAGTTTAACTTTTTTTTTTCCTCTTCTTTTTAACGCTACCGTGTTTAGGCATAAAACATAGTATTTAAAAAATGCAATCATTACACGGTGACACCTATAAAGTTTCTTCTTTGGATTTGCTATGGTTTATAATTCAAAAATAAAAATACTCTATTGAGAGCATTCTCTTGTGGATGGCATCACTCGTGGTCACTATTTCAGTGTGATGGTATTGAGTTCATGGTGGGCATGGTCATAATGTGAAAACTAAAGGCGGCCATGATCATAGGATAAACTATGTTTCACTGACATGAATTAGCAGCGGGTAATTGTAGCCAGGGGCGAAGCTTCATAGGGGCCGGGGGGCGCCCGACCTCCCGAAATTTTTTTTGCGATGTAGGGGTATATAGTTTTCGTGTAGAAAAATTTCGGTATATTCGGTTTCAACCCCCCAAAAATTTCGGTATACCTAAAATATAGCCTTAGGGAAAAAAAATTTAGATCCCGACCCCCCACTTACAAAATCCAAGCTTCGCCACTGATTGTAGCGATGACCAACTACCCACTACAAATACTCTTAAGTGTTTGAACTTTGAAGACTCAATTTTTTACTACCTCCGTCCCAAATTTATTGTCTCCTATTGACTTTTTCGGTCTTTACTTTTCAACTTTGACCTTAAATATTTTTGTTTATATTACATAATACTTGATACAAAATATATGAACGGATTGAGTTTAAAATGTATTTTCATTTGGTATAAATTTTATCAAAAATTGTATAACACAAACAAAAATATTTATAGTCAAAGTTGAGAAAGAAAGACCGAAAAAGTCAATAGGGGACAATAAATTTGGGACGAAGGGAGTACTAAAATTTCGAATATGCATGCGTACATTTCCTTTAAAAGAATTACTATGCATGTCCTTTATGTTAGTGGATCATTATTTAATGTCTTGTCTAGTTAGTCATTATACATGTAATTACACTGTATTGTAACATTATTATGATTATAGAAAATTATACAGTTTAATGTGGTATCAAAGATATACCCTATCTGTCCTAAATAAACCTTAAACAATATCACGTCATTTTTTCTTTTCTTTTATTTCCTATAGATGTCGTGCATCATTAAATCCCTAACTCTCATTTTGTGTTTCCATTCATCACACAATCAACATGGTTAATATGACACCACCACCTCTAGTTATACTCTATCTCAATCAAACAAAATGCTCGTTGTTTCGTCCATTAAGAGCCTTGTTCCTATCAAGTTAGATCTCGCCAGGTCGAAATATTCCTCATGGTACATCTTCTTCAAGAATCACTGTGCAGGATTGCAACTTGGAAGTACTCGGTCATATCTAATGCAAGGAAGCCTTCACAAGTGTCGAGGCCATTACTTCACCAACTGTCGAATGGTTAAAGGTAAACTCTCTTGTCAAATAATGGATTTTCTTAACCTCTTCTAAGGTCCTTGTTACTTGTCTGTTAAGGCGAACCCTAAACCCACACTAGATGCTAGGACCTTTCACAAAAACATTTTTCTCGACTTTAAAAGAACCAAAATCATTGCTTTGCATGGTGAGTTATGGGTCCTAGATATAGGAGATATGACAATTGATGTGTAATTTTCTAAGATTGAGTCCATTGCCACATTACTTACCAACCTAGGATCTCCCATTTACGACGATGAGCTCATCACGTATGCCATCAATTTCTTGAGTGACCGATTTACTATGTGTTCGGGATCATTGCTCAACGTGACCCCTTTCCTGACCTTGACACGGTTAGGTCCATGGTGACTACCGAGTACCTTCGTCTCAAACACAAAGTAAACCTTCATCTCACCTCACATCATCCTGGCTCCAACAGTCTTGTTGGTCGATAGTAGTCCTCGGGTGAAATGCCCAAATAAAGCGAATATATATATATATATATATATATATATATATATATATATATATATATATATATATATATATATATATATATATATATATATATATATATATATATTCTTTTAAATTCTATTCTGTTGAACAACCCATAACAGATGGTCAAAAGGGTTTGATAGGCGGTTGGGGACCCTGACTGACGGCTAAAGCCGCCTGCTCTGCAACAAACTTATTTTGAGGATTGTCGAGAAAACACACTAACACTTATTGTCAAACCTTGAAATTCTTAAAACAAACGTTAACTGTACTAAATATCATTACAAAATACTGTATATACTTGAAGACTTGCAGAAGCGCGTTTTATACAAAAATGGTGATTATCTTAAACACCCTTTTTAAACTTCTAACTTGCAAAATACATTACAATGACTCTAAAACTCGTTATAGAAATGGACACTCAAGTTCTGGAAAGCATTAAAGACATTATTCTTGGGGCGTAAACAAGCATGTATAAGAGTAAGGTTGAGATGCTCGCCACCTAGTTCTCCGCGAGCATTACCATTTCCTTATACCTTTCCTCACCCGAAAGTCCCAATTCTTATCATTAACCTACTAAAGGAGAAACTATCAAAAGTAAGTCATACGACTTAGTGAGTATACGAAATAACGTAACATAAATATACTAATTTATGTATGCTATGTGACCAATTTTTAATTGGGGCCTTTTCTAGATTTCTTCTAATAAAATAGACTAATTCAAATTCTGAACTGAAGGTTTGTCTATTTATGCATGACCCTTAAGAGTCTCACCTTGCTAATGTTAAGTGGATTTTACGATACGTTCGTGGGTACTTTAGATAATGGTATTAAGCTTTATTCTTCATCAACTTCATCCTTGGTTTCTTATTCAGATGTTGATTGGGCAGTCTGCCTCACCACTCGTCGTGCTGCTTTAGGTTGTTGTGTTTTCCTTGGCAACAATTTAATGTCTGGACTTCTAAACTACAGTATACCTTGTCTCGTTCTAGTGCCAAGGCTGAGTATCACGGTGTTGCCAACGCAATGGCTGAGACTTCTTGGTTACAGAACCTTTTTTTTCCAGAATTCACTCTCCGTTGCACTATGCTACTATTTTTTTATTGTAACAATGTTAGTGTCGTCTATTATCTTCTAATCCCATGCAACATCAACACATAAAGCATATAGAGATTGACATCCATTTTGTTCGAGATAAGGTTGCCACTGAGCAATTTCGCGTTTTAATTGTTCCCTCCCGTTATTAGTATGCCGATATTTTTATCAAGGGTCTTCCTTCTACCCTGTTTGATGAGTTCACACCAGTTTTAGCGTCCATTATCCTCTCGCTCAAACTGCGGAGGGCTGTTAGTGGATTATTTTTAGTGTCTTGTATAGTTAATATTGGGCTAAGCGCTTTTAATCATTATACTTGTATTTATATTTTATTGGAACATTATCATGATTATGGGAAATTATACAATTTGACACTTTCTATGTACGACAAAAGATATCACTCCATGTAATTTCACATATCTCAATAAACAACCTTCAAGTTGTATAGTAATGAGTCCTGCTAAATACAACAGAATTTTTTTTAGTCAATTAGTCAACACATGGGAATACAAGGGTAAGTAATTTTACTGGAAAGACAACATTGAATAAATAAAAAACAATTAATACACTAACATACTTTTTCCCCTCTCTCTCCAAATATGCATACTGCATCCCTCTCTTCTTTTTATTTTCTTAAGCAAAAACTCTTTCTCTATCACAAATTTTCACTCCATAAGAGAAACTAGAATTGAATTCGACCAACTCAGACAACACCACTACAACCCCCTTTGTTTGAACTCAAGCTCCGACCAAACTTTCACAAAAAAATATGTCAATATACTTTTCACACGCTGCTATGCGCCGTCACACGCAGCCATACGTCGTCTTCTTCCACTCCGGAATCTTTAAATCCGGCGTGGCTCCAACTAACTCCGACATTACAACAACAATAAAAGCATCACTTCTCCTAGATCTGACCACCATCGTCACTTGGGATTGTGTCAATACTTTTATGAACCTTATGTATACTTATTTGAGTTGATCTTTGATATGTTGGACTTATGTATTTTGAGGAAATGAGAATGAGGAATCTAAAAGAAATGGAGATGATGAACTTATGGTGTGGATGAAAGAGAAAACAATAAATGTTGGTGGAAAGAAAAAATTAAAGAAAAAATAGTAAATCATTAATATTGATGGTAACTATTAAACTTGTGTGGAGGCAGTACGGTTTCTGGGGGAAACCCGTTATCACCTGAGATCAGCGTGGACCCGGTTCAGACAACATAGTCTGGCGGGGTGGCGATGGGGCCTTCGCTGTCCGCGAAAGTGGTCGATTCTAAGTTGAAATTCACCTTTCAAAAAAAAAAAAAAAAAAAACTATTGATTGACTTTGATTTGGTAATTATTATCTAATTATTTTGCTTAGTTTACTGTAAAAAAATAAATGATTAATGTCATCATTTTGGTGTTTTTAGAGTTAATTGATTAGTTTCTACAAAGCACGTGGTATTTTTCATTTTCAATTTATATTATACAACCTAGATTAAATATGTAATGAATTAAGATAGTAGGGTATTGCGCGTTGCGATAACGGGTACCCTGTGATTAAACTTCAGGTACTAAAAAAGAAAATGATCTTTGGACGACCTGGTTCATCCGTTTTTATTGGTTCCGACGGTCTTATCTGGTACATTTTTGGACGACTTTGATTAGCTAGCTGAACCAATGGTGACTCCGGTTCCAGGATAAACCTGTTGAATCCGTTGGTCCGATTATGTCCGGATTTAAAACTATATGTACCATCAACTTGTTTGCATATAAATTGTATGAAGCTTTACGTGTTTATTAGTTTGTACAATCTGTATAATAACATGTATTTTTCATTTTATGGGTGTTTTAAGAATACTATTGATGTTAAACACCTATACTACTATAGCTATGTGTACGGAGTCATAGGTTAGGTCTAGTTACACGAGAGCTATGATTGAGTTACGGATTGATGTGGAGTTCAAAGATACTATTGTGGAGGCATTCCCAAAAATAGAGGGTGATGGGTATAATTTGAATACTATTTAAATTTGAGTACGAGTTGAAACAACCAAGATGTTGAAATTACAAGGTTTTTGGCCAAGTCTTGGACCAATGCCTGAATAAAATTGTCTCGGATGTGTTGAAGAATAAAAAGTCACCTAGGCAAGCGGTTCGTGGTGTTCGTATTAGTTCGATGTCGCATCTTTTTTACAAGTCAGTTCAACCAAAGAATGACATGAAGACGGATTCTAGATAGCCAAAGTTGAGGTTTCCGTGTGCTACATAGGTCGTTAACAGTATTTCTTCAAATTCTTTTGATGCTTTAGGCAGTATGGGTGATGTGGAGGATGTTAAGGATGTGGGCCATTTCAGTACCAATAGCGAAAAGGAGGAGAATAATTTTGAAGAACATGGGCCAAAGCCTAATTGTGTAGAGGATGTTAACAATAATAAATGGGTGACTATGAAATTGGGTTCTATGCCTAGTACTTCAATGGATTTGCAGAGAATGATAATGAGACTGCTAAGTTTATGGCCTCTTCATTTAAGCGACATGGTAGCGGAACTAATGACCCTAATCTACGTGAACTTGATGAGTATGACTTGTATGACAAATATGATGATGTGGTATCGGACCTAATGAGAACTTGCATTTTGTGATGCGTTCGATATCACTCTTCGGGGGAAGATTAGATGCTAGGTTATGTTTGGTATCGCTGTGAGTCAAATGTAATCTAGTTAATAGTTGTTTTCCTTATAGTAGTTCTTTAGGCTTGGTTTGTCTTTCTTATGATAGATATAGTTTGATGCAAAAATGATACATTTATTTTCTGCCTATTTAACAGGCTGAGATGTAAGACTCACATCATATATTTTAAAATGGTTTTTGAAGTAATAAATTTATCGGGTGTAAAAACCTTTTTACTAAAAAAATAACATTTATTATAAACGTTTAAAAGTCAATAGGTAGTTATAGTGATAGATTTTTTTTTTTCTCCTTAGATTACAATGATTTCATAACAAAATCGAAACTTTCATTTTAAAAAGTCCTAAATATTTTAAATATTTTTATAATGTAGTAGAGATACTTTATTAACTTAATATACGTCAAAAAAAAGTACCAATTAACTACAAGATGAAAGTGAGAGCAGTATCCTAAGGAAAAAATCTATTAAAAAGGATGATAGGTGTCGGGCTGGAACGTAACTACTTTTCAACTCAATCTTTCATTTGCTATGTCACCCTCCCCTTCCACGCAACCATGAAGAAAAAAAGAGAGACAAAGTGTATTAGCATCTACTTTATCATAAGTGGGAAAAAGAGGATTAAGGTAGAGAAAAGCCAAAATTAAATCTAAACATATGACGAGGACAAGACAGGAGTTTTGCATGAAGTATATATATTAAATGTTTAAACTTGAAAAATGGGTAAAAACAACTAGAACACGAGGATGAAAGAAATGTGCGGCACACCTTACATTTATGTGACACACAATGATTTCAGACAAAGAGGTGTTTTGAAGACCCAAGTAGTTTATTTTGGAACTGTAGTTTTTAAAATATTTTAAGGTTTTGCCAATGATAATCTTTAGAGCTATCGTTAAAAGAAATTTTTTTACTACAATTTGATGTAAGAAATAAAATCATTCAATTAGAATCAATTGTTTGTTGAGCATCCAAAATTTTAAGGATTGTATTCATGTTTTTCAGAATTGACATACAATTATAGTGATTTATAGATGTCTTTTTAATAAAACCCATTTTCTTAACGAAGGCTCTAAGGATTCTCATTAGCGAAACCCAATATTTTAAAGTTGTTTAAGGATAAGTTAGGAATTCCCTTTTTTGGTTAAACAGAGTCAATAGGGAGCGGAAGAAGGTAACTTTGTAATTTTTCCTTATACATATATGTTTTATATTTCCTTGTGTCATTAATATAAAATAGACGAGTAATCGTGTATAGCAACGAGATTTTATAGCAGCAGATAGTTTCAGTGATAAAAAAAGGTTTGTGGGTTATAAACTTAAAATAATAAAAGTTTGAAAATTTGAGGATTAAACATAATGTTTTAAAACCCGTTTCGACCAGGATAGTTCAACCGGTTGAAACCGTACCGGTCGAAAAAATAGGTCAAATTAAACTGGTCAACCCGTCGGGTTGGGTAAAAAAATGGTCAAATTAAACCGGTCAACCCACCGGGTTTGCAGCGACCCGGGTTAACCTGGTTTTCGATGTATATTAATAGTATGTTAATAGCTTTGCATATGCTTTCCGAAAATAATATAAGTTTCCTAAGATAGATGACTGAATTTTTAAGTTTAAATTTTTCCAAAAATAATATAAGTTTCCTTGAATAGATGACTGAATTCTTAAGTTTGACAAAGATTAAGTTTTTCACTTTTTCACTTTGACCATTTTCTCTTTATAAATAGTACTAGACGAGTACCTGTGCATAGCAACGGGATTTTATAGCGGCATTTAATTATAATGATATTTTGGTTAAGTGGATTGTGTAATATTTTGTGTAACCAAAATATCACTATAACTATTTGCCGCTATAAAATTCTGTTTCTATATATGCACGGGTACTCGTCTAGTATTTAAAAGTTTATTTTTATATACGTGTGTATTTATTTTTAAGTTGATAAAACAATTTTACATTTCCATATTTTCATTTATTATCTTCGATTGGCTTATAATCTTATATAATAATATAACATCACTTGAATGTTTTATATTTTCATATTTTTTGAAGTCATTGGTGACTACTAAGACAAGGTAATGGTACGTAGATGGAAATTTATCCAGTGACATAATTATTGATTTATTGTGAAGGGAACTGACATCATCTAAAGGCACTGATAGTTAAGTTGACGACAAAATTAAACGTGTAATGTAAGTTTTCATGTTTTCATTTAAGTTTTGATAAAGTTTCAAATTAAAGGTATTAAGGAGTAGTAAATGCATTAATTAAGAGAAATTTAGAAAAAACATTAATTTAAGTTTTTTATTTTTCACTTATTGACTTTTTAACTTTTTGACTATTTTCTCTTTATAGATAATATAGATAGATTTATGTTTAGTTATTCTCTTGTGAAGGTTTTATTAAACCTTGTAACGTTTCTGTTATCACAATTGTTATGCGTCAACAATATATTCGGTCAAAACCAAATCCAATACCAATGGTGCATAGGCATCGATCCCCTTCGATATTATTGTGTACCATGTTAAATTAGTGATTGCCAATCGATAATATTGATTAATAACGAGAATGACACAATAATATTGATCAATAACGAAAATGACACAATCATATTGATCAACAGTTCCCTTTTCCAGAGTGGTGGTAGAGGTGCATTTGTGAGGTTCGGCGGTTTCACTATATATTCCAAGTTGTTTTTATTTTTTCGCGGTAATTTTAGTTTTAGTTGGCACCATTTAGTATATAGTTTGCCTCATCATCAACCTCATAAAATTAATTAAAAAAAATAATAATAATAATAAATCACAATGGGTGCCAAGCACCAACCTCTTACCCTACACTGACTTCGCCCTTAAATTACATATGGTGTTACCTTGTTACATCCTATCTCCATCTCCTTCAGGCATGTATTGCTGCTAGAGTTTTTAGCTGTCATGGAAAGTAAATAGTATCAAAGTGTTTAAACGGTATAGTATTTTACTATTTTTCTTATATTGTGAATTTTCAATTTCAAGGTCTAGAAATATATTTTAATACCAAACCTATTATTCAAATGCTCAACAACCAAAATGATGAAGAAGACAAAAAGCTTGTGACCAAAAGTTTTAACTAATTAATATACAGTTAAAGATATATTAACTGCAACTTTTTGTCTCCAACTCTTCAATTCACTTGTAATTCGAATAGGTTTTAACTTTCTGACACAAATTCTTCTTTACGTATGTATGTGTATATACCTCCTAGCTTGTTAATTAATGGAAAAAACCCAAGCCATCCGTCTTGATAATAATGTGGTATATGATTAAGGAATATGTTCATGATTTTTATATCTTCTTGATGATGACATAGCATCTATCTTTCTCTCATCCCTCAACCTACGAACGATATAATATATTAGATACAACAATATGTTTACGCATACGCTTTTGTGTATGAATCTAATAGTGATTGATTGATCGATTACAACAAATGTTAGATTGATACGCATCTTAAGTGGCAGCAATTTTGGAACAAACTTCATGTGCGTAGCTTAGCTTTTTTTGGTTGGTTACAGATGAAAGGACTTTGCAAAAATTAGTCACGTTCCCAAAAGAGAGTGAATTAACACTCTCATGAGTGGGCCGTTGAGTGGTACATATATTGTCACTGAGCCGAAATGCATGAACCAATGATCAACAATGTCAGTTATCAACGTTTTGCAAGATATGCATGATAACGGTATTCATCTTCATCTATGTTGTGGCCTTGTGGGGTAGAGGACCATATTGTCCATAGAATAACAAAGCAACGATGGGCTTTTTTTCTTCCTAAAAGAAAAAGCACATTAAACTCAATAGTTCTGTGTTGTGGTCACCTTTTGATTTGGCCAATTGATCACCCTCCAAGTGTTCTCTTTATTATTATGTTCTATTAGCTTTTACGTAAGGGAAGCATTGCTTTTCCTACAGAAGACACCTTTATTTCAATTTTTCTTGATAATATATCTCTTTCGTCCTTTATATTCCCATATAAAATATGTAGTTTTTTTCATCGTGTTGTCTTGTGATTCGATTGGCCAAAGAAAAAAAATGCATTTTACTTTTGCTATCGTCGATGATTTAGGGCTTTGTATGCCACATGTCGACAAGGTGAATATCATGTTTCCATAAGATGAAATTTGACAAGGATGTGAGCAAAAGTGTATCTATTATTTAGCTAAAAAGGGTTAGTTTTTTGCTAAGAATGTGAGAAAGCACGTTTTTCAATTTTAAAGTTTAAACCATTTGTTGCGTTGCAATAAACATTTACTACTATTGTAGTTGATCCTTGTGCTTTTGATAATTTGTTGAGAACAAGGCGGGATCATTGGCGGTATGATCTTGGATTAAGTAGAAATGCAAATGCCAATAGATCTTTTATTAAACAAAATATACCATTAAACTTAATTTTGTTTGCTTTTATAACTCTATTTAAATACAAACGAGATATATATTCTCCGTGTGTTGCAGTGGTGCAAAAACATTTATTTTGTAGCTACGTAAAATTTTAACAATAATATATTCTTTTTAAACAGTGTTAACAATAGTAAGAAATTAATTTATTAATGAATAGAATACATAACGTAATGGGTTTAAAGGTTAGCTTGGTGTACTACAAAACTTTAAAGGAGTGTAACTATATAGTTGGAGTAATTGAGTTTGGGGTTACTTTGTTATATTATTAAATTTATACACGTGTTTATTTGATATATAGCCTAATAAATCTACGTTTAAGTTGATAGTTTGTTGGATAAATTGATCAAACAGAAAATAGTCAATGGTCTCTTTTATATTTGTTTCTTGTGTTTTGGTTATTACATGGACCGGATCTGTCATTAATGAAAAGATGCAAGTTTAGTTCCTGATGTGAGACGTTTTGAAGTACAAGGGTTGAAGTGAAATTTTTGGTTATATAAGGTCTTATCCCAATTTTAGGGTTTCATAACTTCTCTTATTTTTCTCTCTGTATTTTCACATAAGTTTTGATGTCTTTATTCGATTTGATCTTTATTGAGTGTTGAGTGACTTTTGTAGTGAGTTATTTTCATCCTTTTAAAAGGGACAATTTTTTCTTTCTAGGTTTGGTTGCACCTAATTTTGGACAATCTTCTGTTAGTAAGGGCTAATTGGTTGAGTGATTCTTAGTGTTTTGTGTTTGATTGATACTATTTTTACATAGTTTAGTAAAGTTTAAACTGTGTTGGCATTTTTTCATTGATTACATGAAAAGCCCGACACTAGACTGAAATTATATATGTACATACATACATACATATATATATATATATATATATATATATATATATATATATATATATATATATATATATATATATATATATATATACATACATACATACATACACACACACACACACATACATATATATATATATATATTTAAAAAATCTGAACGGTACGCCATATTCCCAATTGGGGATACACTGTATTACTTATACGCCATACCCCTTCTTGGGGATACGCCTATAAACTCTAATCCATACCTGCACAAATTATCATTGAGATGTTGTATCCCTTCCTGTGGATACGCCGTATCAATTATAGATCAGACCTGCAGATTTTCTACAAAAACCCAATTGACCGATTTCTGCAAAACTTATATAACCAAATCTTTATATATTTAACTTGAAACATATCTGTAAAGTCATGGAAATGGAAGCTTTCTACAAACAAAAGTAAGAAGTTTGCTAAACACTTCCGTTTTCGAACCATACTTAGTTAACTTGTTCATACACTACTAAAACAACTAGAAACTAAACATTAACATGTTTTGACACTAATTTAAAATTCTGAAAACATTCAAGGCGTTACAAGTAATATCAAAGTGTTTGTAGAGTCGCTCGTCACCTAATTCGAGCGCAACCATATCTCCCAAAAATACACTTATACCTACGCTATACAAGTCCCTAACGCTTATCTACATTTACCTACATGAGACACGAACTGAGAACGGTAAGTCCTTGCGACTTAGTTAGTAAATGGAACATATATAAAATAACACTTGCATATATAATTTGAACATAATAGTCTACAACCTGACATGAATAGTGCGACTCTCACTCGTCATGCTACTTGTACATGACATAAATATGAGTTTGGTTTTGAACTTCATGATATCTGTATAATATCTGGTCACATGCTTCTTAACTAGACGAATGCTTTTTCGTCCTGCTATGATCGAGAACTTCCCTAACCAATGAGTACTCCTCTTCGATTTCTAACTTGCCATCATGCTTATGCATACTTGGGTCATCCACAAAGGATGCTTGTTCATATATTCTTGACGTGTTAGTTATACATACTATTCATCCACATCAGATGTGAACACTATAATAAGCATGAGTTATCCACAAAGTATGCTTCTACGGGAGTTCTATTTCGTGTACTTCTTGGGCAAGCTAGATGATTGTTGGTGTGTTTCTTGGGCACCATAAACCGGACAAATGATGCTTCTTGTGAGCATCCAAAACATGATTTCTTTTGGCTAGATCCAAAACCTTGCATACGTTCTAAAATCATGTTAAATCTAATACTATGAAGCTAACACTACGTTACTCACCTCTAAGTCTTGTTTAGCCTTCTTTAAGCTTTCCAAGAGCACCCATGATAACCATTATAATGCTATTAGAACTTACTAGTTCATTTATCTAACATGAATCGGGTCTAAAAAATTTAAACATGATCAGATAAGGTGCTATTTTATCATTAAACACACTCTTACAAAAAGACTTTTAGTGCAGAATTTCTGGTAGTCTACCGTAATCTGCAATTTTGACCTACTTATACATGAAGTTAGAACTTGAAATCAATTGCACTGGAAAGTAGACTTAGAGAGGTAGAATTTGGGTTTTACCCCAAGTTCGATAAATTGTATATTCTCTGCAGCACTTCAAAGTTAGCACAAAATTCTACACAACATGTAATTGTCCTACTTTTAGACATGTCCAAAACTACCCAAAACACATCACAAACTATTCTACTCTTTACCAGACTTATATCTCATCTACTTAAACATGTTAAGGCCATTTTTTAATACATATTAGCAATCTTACTAGTTTAAGCATTTTATATGTTCATACCAAACATCCCTTAACTTAACATATCAGAGCATAATCAACATCTACTAACATGAATCTTTCTATATAATTAACCACAACTTGACCACATAATTCATCAAAATTAAGACTAGGTTTACATGTAACAACTCCTAATTTTCCACGTCTACGTTATCCTATGAGCTATTATTTTGAATAATTGATTCGACAATCGCGACTATAGTCGTAACATATTTTTACACTCGTTATAATGATATAAAAGTTATATTATTAATTTACCCGACGTTTTCAATTTATTTGATATACGTATCGTTAAACGTTTATAACTACGACAGTTTTCTGTAATTTCAATCCGACAACTATTTATTCACCCGATACCCGTGAGAAATGTGATTTTATAATTTTTACAACTTTAATATATTTCATATGGTTCCGTTAAAATTGATTTCTAGCTAACACAGTACCCAAAACAATAGAATAACACATTTACTCAACTAATAAATAAATGTACACAATACATCTACAAACATAAACTCAAATTTGCTTTAAATGAGTTTATAAACTATCCTATGATCATCCCTTGATAACCTACTAATTTTTGTGGATACTAAGACCCCATGACACCTTAAGAAGGTGTATGGTAAGATTAGACTAGCTTGTGGTGTATTGAAGTGGTTTAATAAAGATTAGAAACTATAAAAGTGAGTTTTAACAAGTTAAAAATAGGTTCTGTCCCATTTTGTAAATTCCAGAAAAATACAGGGGCTGTGGTGAAATTTGGTTTTCATATTTAGAAAATACTTTTAAAAACGAAACCGTAGCCGCTGGAATAACTAAAAGATCATATGTGATGAGAAAGTTATACTAAAAACGAGTTAACGACGAAAACTATTATTTTCAGAAAATACCTTGCTGTCCCACGTTTTTCAAGGGCAAATCTGAGGCATTGCCGTAATCTAGCCGTCCCGACTTATCAAAAATATATTAATACGTTGTCCCACGATTCCGGGGATATAAAGAACATAGAAAACGAGCTTATAACGAAAAAGATACAAGCTTTCGAACATTAGACGATTTTAATATTTTGCTTCAGCACAACACTTAAAAAATTTTCCAAGTATTAACCATTTCGCCAAGTGACCATGTTGAGAGCCGTTTTTCTCATTCATAAACCCATTTCTGGAAACTTTGTATCTATGACAAAAAGTTAGAACCCAAGCCTAGTTTTCAAAACATCTAACCGTTTGTCAAAAGGATTAATAACAAATAACATATGGCCTTCCAAACTTTCCCAAAAACTGCCCAGAAACTGCAGAAACAGCCCAAACACCTCACTTCGAGGCTATTTTTCTTTATGATCGAGACCCGTATAGACAAACTTCAGTTCTATGACTCTTTAGATAGGGTGAAAATCTTCTCAAAACTACTAAGCTTCTTTCCTAACTCTTAATATTCACCATTTTGCGACTAGTTTTGCGAGGCCAATTTGGACATATTTTCAAGTATGAAAATGTTATATTTTGCGACGAAAACCTTATATTCGCCGATAGAATACCAAACAAGGATCGTGGAGTACCGTTTCAACATATTTACATGAAAAGTGGTTATTAACTCAATGAGACGTCAAAAATGTATTTTTCGACGATAAACATTATTTTCAAATTTACGAGTGGTATTGATAACATACGTATTTGCATGTGTAGCATCATTTCATTTCTTACAATAGATCATATCATTCATATTAGGTTGCGGTTAGAGATCGTGCCTTATTTCAGTTCATACATTTTGTCATCATATCGCTTGTAACAGGTGAGTATTCACGAACCCCTTTTTCTAACTATTTAATTGTTTTGGGGTGGATGCATGAATTATTAATTGAACTCTTTGAACTTTGTTTTGAACCGTAAGATATATACTTTGAACCATTTTGACTTGATTTTGAAACCTTTGACTATTATGAACTCTTTTAACTTGTTTGAACTCTTGAACTTGACTCAAAATTTTGAACTTAATGTACCGTACGTATTATGACCTAAAGTCTCCCCTGTCTACAGAGCAACAATATAAAATCTCCCCTGTCTACGGAGTAGCTTTGACTTAATAATATATGATAGTTTGTGAATGGTGTACTGTTCGTACATCCACAATTGTTAGTCTCCGACTGGTTTGCCGTTCGCACTCCAGTTTATACGTACCGTTCGTACGGCTTCCTTGTGTGGAGCAGTAGGTAGTATGGATAGCGTTATTAGAGGTCGGCCAACCTCTCGTTCCCCTGTCTATGGAACGCATATTATTTATTTTAGGAGTTTTGCCACATACTTTATTATATACTATGTGCCCTTATTGTGAACTATATTGACCACGTGTACATGACTACTAGGCATACAACTTTTTACGCAATGGGTTGTGAACACACAGGTTACAAGTCTTGTATGGGCGGGACTTGCAACTGAGTGTATTGACAACGCCTTTGCCTTGTGGACTATTCTCAAAGACTAAAAAATTATACTCTCTCTTAAAGGTTTTCATATTATATAAAACGTGTGTGCTCACCAACTATTTTCATAGTTGACCCGTTTTCACTCATGCATTTCAGGTGATCGTCAGTAAGCTTTTCTTCAAGGTCTTTTCATAATGAAGTTTTCACATGTCACTATGAATCATTATGTACTAAAATGCTATCTTTTGGAAACCAAACTTTATATTTTAAATTGCCAATGTTGGCCATAACAATGTTGTAATGATATACTTTTCCTTTAATGTAAATTATGGTATTGTTCTATATCTTTTTGCGATGTATATTGATTTCGTCGCACCTCGTGTTTCCGCCTTCGTCGGGGTGTGACATTACATAACCTCCATGTGACATAAAACTCTTCTAAATTCACATGAACATAAATCTTTAACATGAATTTACCTTAAATGGAACAGGGTTATTTAGAACTCAAATATCTGTAAATCACCAAGCGCACCAACACTTAACCTTGAAAATACTAAACCCTTGTACTTGATTTCTTCAAACTCTTGTATAAATTTTCTTACTTAACGAATAAACTAAAACAATTTCCCTCCTAAAATCCCTTGTGATGCCACATACACACCCATGTGTCATTATGACAAAAAAAATTCTGCACTTTTAAGGTGACTAAAAACTAAAAGGGTAATTTTGTTATTTCTGCCCAAAATATGCATTTTACAGTTTTAGTCCACGCTATTAAGTATTTTGCATCATTAGTCCTTTTTCGTTAACTATTTGCATTTGAGGTCCTTATTTCTTATAAAAACTACTTTTAAGAGTTTTCTAATATTCTAATAGCAATATCTAAGTCTATTACTAAAAGTTATGAAAATCAGGGTGTTACAAATCTCCCCCACTGGAATTATTCATGTCCTCACAAACACCCTCGGGAAACTATTTTGCTTGGTTTCTGTCTATTCAATAAGTCTTCCCCACTACTTTTATTTTAATACCTGAGCTAATCTCATTTCTAATAATTCTAAATTCTATCTAACATGACTATAATACATATGATTACAATACTTAAACCTTCACTGACTTCATTCTTAGCTTCTTATATATGCATCATGTATGCTCAACCCTTGGATCTATCATTGCTCGATATCTTCTGTCTATGTTCTTGATATGTCTCTGAGGTTGTATTGAAGGTTTTGCTCTTGGGCAGTCTCCACTATCATGACCAGTTCCTTTATACAATTCACATCCCCTCGCCGACTTTCCACAATCCCTACTAAAGTGACCGACCTATCCACAATGATAACACTCATTTCTACCTGCACGACATTCACCAAAGTGTAATGAATAACTGATTGTCAGAGCTTGTTATTATTGAAACTCTAGAGGTTTATTCATTACAAAGTCCTTGTATTTGAATTGATTATTTGGTTCATTAATTCCCACGATATTAATTCTGAATCCACCGATTGTTGATGCTCCATTAACCTTTCCATTAAACCCATGACTTAAAATTTCTGTAATCTTTTGAGGAATGACGACATTGATGCTTCTAGTGCCCGAGTGACTTCACCCGATACAAACACTTTCAATTATGCTTTGACTGCATTATTGAGGTATTCACATTCTAATTCATTGGTTTCTATATGATCTAGGGTATTTTCTATTTTTGTACTAAGTCTACCTGTTTCTACATTCACTGTCGGCATTTCTCTGTGTTCATTAATGGATTCTCTTTAATACTAGTAATTTCTATTGAACTGAAATTAAAGGCTATGACATATAAGATTCAACTATTTCTATCTATAACTGCTATTCATATTTCTGTAATCACATTTCTATAATCATATACTATATATTTAACTACTAATTATTGTCATACGTTCTATCCGCCGGTGCTATACTTGTCTGCCTATGTTTGTGTTAGAAATTCCTTGCGACGTTCTATGATCTCAGTATTCCTAAGCTATATATCACGTTGGCCAAGCTTCATAATACTTGCATCACATAAACATGTCTTCATTGCTACCATACTCCATCTTGAGTCATAACTAAAATGACATGTCTTACATCATATTTTATTATCATGACATTATACTAAATTGATTCTATACTAATCATGATACAAAATTCATGTTCAACACATAACATGATAATCTACCATTATCTAAACGCTTCTAACCATGATCTCATAAAGCATGCTATAACTAGTTCTGACATGTCATTCATACTCACTACATCTACATCATACTAATAATGCATTCCTACATGCGTTCTGCGGCAATTCTATACATGCCAGATTTAACTAAACATGGCAAAACAAGGTTACTAATCATGGATAAACATGGTTCTAATCAATTCTGCATAACACATAATAAAGTCTACATGTTCTATGGTTAATATCAAACTATGGTTTAAGTCTAGGTACCCTCCTAATAATGGCAGATACTTAAATTGCTCAAACCAACGCTCTGATACCAACTTTAAATGCTCGTTACTAGACTGAAATTTATTTAATAATTAAAAAAAAAAATCTGAATGGTACGCTATATTCTCAACTGGGGATACACTGTATCACTAATATGCCATATCCCTTCTTGGGGATACGTGGTATTGACTATAATACATAACTGTACAAATTATCATTGATATGATGCATCCATTCCTAGGGATACGCCATATCGACTATAAATCATACCTACAGATTTTATGCAAAAACCCAATTTCCTATTTCCGCAAAACTTATATTATCAAATATTTAACTAAACTCATATACTTATATATATAACTTGAAACATTTTTATACATAATCACGGCTACGAAAGCTTACAACAAACAAAACTAAGAAGTTTGCCAAACACTCTCGTTTTCGACCCATACTTAGTTAACTTGTTTACAAAAACAAATAGAAACTGAACATTAACATGTTTTGACACTAACTTAAACTTCTGAAAACATACAGGGTGTTACAAGCAATATCAAAGTGTTAGTACGTAGAGTCGCTCGTCACCTAATTCGAGTGTAACCGTTTCTCACAAAAATGCACTTCTAGCTACATTCCACAAGCCCCTGACGCTTATCTTCATTTACCTACATGCGACATGAAGTGAAAAATGGTAAGTCCTTGCGACTTCGTTAGTAAACGGAACATATATAAAATAATATTTGCAAATATAATTTGAACATAATAGTCTACAATATGGCATGAATAGTACGAGTCTTACTCGTCATGCTACTTGTACATGAAATTGAATTTGGTTATGAACTTCATGATGTTTATATAATATCTGGTCACATGCTTCTTAACTAGAAGAATGCTTATTCGTCCTGCTATGATCGAAAACTTCTCTAACCAACGAGTACTCCTCTAGGGTTTCTAACTTGTCATTGTGCTTATGCATACTTGGGTCATCCACAAAGGATGCTTGTTCATATATTCTTGACGTGATAGTTGTACACACTATTCATCCGCATCAGATGTGAACACTATAATAAGCACGGGTCATCCACAAAGAATTCTTCTACGGGAGTTCTATTTCGTGTACATCTTAGGCAAGCTACATGACTATTGGTGCGTTTCCTGGGCACCCTAAACTGGATAAACTATGCTTCTTGTGAGCATCCAAAACATGATTTCTTTCAGAAATATCTAAAATCTTGCATACGTTCTAACATCATGATAAATCTAATAACATGAAGCTAACAATATGTTACTCACCTCTAAGTCTTGTTTAGCATTCCTTAAGCTTTCCAAGAGCACCAAAACACATGATAACCATTCTATTCCTACTAGAACATACTCATTCATTTATCTAACATGTATTTGGCCTAAACAACTTAAACATGATCACATAAGGTACTAATTCATCATTAAACACACTTTACAAAAAGACTTTTTTCACTGAGGCAATTTGAACAACTTACACCTAGTGTCTGAACTTGAAATCAATTGCTTTGGAAAGCAGACATAGATGGCTAAAATTTGGTTTTTACCTTAAGTAAATCCAATAAATGATCTATTCTCTACAACCCTTCAAATTCAGCACAAAATTCTATGAATCATGTTGTCCTACTTTTTAACATGTCCAAAATGACGCAAACCCATCATAAACTATTCTACTCTTTACCAAATTTTTAACTCAGCTTATTAAAACATGTTAAGGCCATTTTCCAACAATTCTATTATAAATCTTACTAGTTTAAGCTTTTTAACAGCTTATACCAAACACCCCTTAGCTTAACATACTTGAGCATAACCAACATCTACGAACATGAATCTTTCTATATCATTAACCACAACTTGACCACATGATTCTTAAAATATTTATACCATCACAATAAAACTTCTAATACCAAATTCATCACAATTCACCAAAATTATTACCAGGTTTACATAACCTCCAAGTAACATAAAATTCTTTTAAATTCATATGAACATAAATTTTTAACTCACCAAGAACACCAACACTTAAACTTGAATAACACAAAACCCGTGTACTTGATTTCTTAAAACCCTTGTATAAATTTTCTTACTTAATGAGTAAACTAAAATAATTTCCCTCCTAAAATTCCTTATGATGTCACATACATACCCATGTGTCATTATGACAATTTTTCTGTACTTTTAAGGTGACTAAACTAAAAGGGCAATTCTGTAACTTATGCCAAAATGTGTATTTTGCACAGTTAGTCCCTGTCGTTAAAAATTTTGCACTGTTAATCCTTTTTCGTTAACATTTGCACTAGAGGTTCTTATTTCTTATGAAACTTAAATAAAAACTTTTCAAACATTCTAATTGCAATATATAAGTCTATTACTAAAACCTACAAAAATCGGGGTATCACATCTATTGTAAATGAACAGTAATCTAGGGATGATAAATATTATATAGATAATTCGGGTCTTGATAGATCAAGAATATTTAGTAGATATCTATAAATCAAACTCAAGAAACTTACAAAGTAAAAGTTAGAAATTTAAAAACCCTAACAATTTCAAGCTACAAAATCTAGTAGATATTTACAAATTTTGTGTCAAACTCATGAAACTAGCAAAGTAAAAATTAGAAACTAAAAAATCTAAAAAAAAAAAAAAAAACAACTAGATATTTGTTTATTGTATGCATATTTACTATGTATCGGAGTTTTGACCTTTTTATGTTTCTTACATTGTAACTGGTTAAGTTTTGATAGTAAAAATTCTTCGTAGTGATAGGCAATCTTATTTTAAGTGAATTTTTGGTGAAAACTAATCAATCAAAATAATTAATTACGGAATATTATTTAAGGAATGGATCTAATGAGAAGAATTATTATATGAAAAGAGTGAGAGAAGAAATTATGGTCACATACTTCAAATAAGGATGAAAAATTAATGGGAAGATGTAACCGTTTACCCAAAATAATAATAATAATAATAATAATAATAATAATAATAATAACAAGGAGATAAATCTATTTTTCTGAATGCGTTTGAAATTTGTGATTGTGGTTTTTTTCTCATATTAATTATATTTCTTATTGATCATAACTCATATTGTATATACTGAAGTTTAATGCATGTTGTGTTTTACACGAGAGTAAACTCAAAGAATATTATAATGAGCCTACCAAACACATAAAAGTTTAGAACATTAATCCAAACAAAAAGAGTAGATCAAGTAACGTGCACGCAAAACGGCAAAAGACATAGTCGAAACCATGTGGGGAACGTCTTAGAAGAGATAATTTTGCAATTTGCAGTGTATCTTTATAAAGCTTGGGATAGTTACAGTTCCGTGAGCACACTAAAAATGTCTTTTGTTCACTAGTTACTGTATGCATATCACTTTAAGCATTGTGTTCCCTCTCCTTTAATATTTGATAGCTTCATCTTCCAAACCTTTACCACATATTTCACCCTCTTGAATTCAAATTTCTAAGTTATCTGGATTTGCAGCTAGCTAGGAAATGCATATTATAGAAGAATAAAAAGTTGTCCCAGTTCGATCAATTTGGATTAACTATATAAAATTGACTTGTACAAACTCATTATAACCTATTTTTTAAAGCCTCTTGCTACCCTTCAATGATATTTACTGTTTGAAAAAACGGTATCTATATATTATATGTTAGGGAGAAGAAAGCATCCATGTTCGACATAGGATTAAAGGAACTTTCTCAAATATTCACTTATCAATTATAGACCTAATAAAATACTAGTATGTGATGCATCAACAAGTTGGCAGATTATGCATCAAAGATATACACAATAAATTAGTCCGTGCCAGATTATGCATCAACAAGTTGGCGCCATCCGTGGGACATGGCTACGACAAGTGTCGTGCTCTCACCGGACTAGAACGCGACCATCGTCGCATCGGTATAACTATGCGGTAACTTTAACGATATTACATAATATTTTCTTTGGTCCATGCGTACTGTTTTCTTTACACTGCGCAAATCAAGAAAAACAAAAAGTACCATGCGTACTGTTTACGTTTCTTTGGTCCAATCACGCCACAGTAACACTTGGATGGGATTTGTGTTGACTTTTTCATACGTTAAAAGTATTTATCATATTTTACTTTCATATATCTTTTATTCCGTATTTTCTAAATACGAAAAACCATATCCCATATTTAAAAAAGATATAATGATTATTATACCTACGTATACTAATTATTTTCATGCATGCACTATGAGATCCACGTGACCCATAACAATATGCATGCAATGGTTAAACAAGCAACATGTTTCGTTGACTATGGGAAGCAGCAAGCAGCAGACGAATGAATGGTATGTTGGTTATTTTGTCTTATCCCTTTTATTTACTACGAGTAAATCTCGCGATATTCGCGATATTCATAAAAAAAAAAAAAAAAAGATTCGATCCACAACACGTAAAGATAAAACATAAGTTATTATGTTTTCTTTTTCATTAAGTTGGTCCCTGTGTTCCACGAATCTAAATATTACGTAGCCATATGTACCAATATTTCATAAATTTAAAAAGATATTATCTCTTAATATCTTTTTGGTACATACCTTTTAAAATCGACAAGATTTAATATCTTTTAAAGATTCAAAAAGATTTTACATAAATCTTTTACTTTGATAAACACGATTTTATCTATCGCTACGAGCGCATTATATCCGCACGATCGGACTTATTTTATCTTTTAGCCGCGAAACAGCGCAGTGGCGATAAATCTACCCGCGTTAGACCATGCGTTAGGAAATCTTCGCAGATTGGCGACACGATCGCACTGTCACGTACAGGCACCACGATGCTAGTCATTCGCCATGAGCGCTTTGTCACTGTTACATACATGCACTGGACGTAAGCCGTGGTCAACTGCGAATATCCACAAAACGTTAGAGTCCATGCGGTCACGATAAATCTATCTGCGTCTGTGCGTGCACGATAAATCTATTACTCGCGGTCATGGTACATCCATCCGCGCCATTATTTTTATTATCATAATAATAAAGAAAAATTAATCAATCGCTACGCGCGCACTATTTTTTAGCTACGTGCTATTTATTTTATGTAGTTTGTAAAACCTCACGCTAGGTGTAATTCACACTATTATTCATTATATATGCTATGTGCTATACTTTTGCTACGCGCTAATCTTTTACCTCATTAGGTTTTATATGTTGCGATTCGCGACATATACTTTTAATCTTTGCATTAAGTGTTTTTCAGGATTTGAATATATAAGTTTAATGCTCCTACACGAGTAGCACCATCAAACTTGGGGGGCTACCAGGGTATATAATACCACTGTTGGCGCACGCGTCACACAGGTATATTTGGAAGCAAATCGTACGTAAGAGGTACTGCAGGCCCGGTACAAAGACGGATTTAAATATTCGCACCATCTTGCCGCAGGGGAGACGTCCTCTATCGGTTGTAAAGACGCGCGAACAACGCGCACCCTTGTCGCGCACTGCGCACATTCTTGTTGCGCACCGCGCGCATTCTTGTCGCGGACAACGCGCACTTCTGCCACAGAAGCACGTCTTCTGTCGCACAATGTTGCATCGCTACTGGTATAAAAGGTACGTCCTTACCCAGGATACAGCATAGGAATCCACCTTCGCCACGGACACCTTCACTATTGTGAGACAATCACAATCGCAATCCCAGTGCACACCGTCGCATTTGGTTGATTGAGCCTACGCAACCATAAACAGAACTTAAGTTTAGCATAACATAGTCGTGCGCTATGTCATACTAAACTCGGGGGCTTGTGGACGTATGGTCCGAACTGGGCCAGGAATGGGTCAGGCCCGGGTAGCCAGCGGCCCACTTTACGCACTTTGTGGACGTATGGTCCGGACTGGGCCAGGAATGGGTCAGGCCCGGGTAGCCAGCGGCCCACCCTATGCGTTAACCCTAATCCGTATCCTATAAATACATGGCTGGGGTCTCATTCATAAACAGATTATAATACAACCAAACAGGTTACCCTAAACCTAATAGCTATTATATGCTCCGCGCATCACATACTAACTTGACCGTCGGAGGTGGATCCCGGGGCTACGGCCTCGGGTCCACTCCTAACGGGTTCTCTTTGTTGTACAGGTCTACTCAGGGCTTATGAAGACGACTAACGGCCCAAGGAGAGTCGTTGAATTAGTCCGTGCCAGATTATGCATCAACAATTATCAATCAAACTTTGTTGGTTTTGGGTTGATATCAACAAAAACCTTTTTTTTACCTCCAAAAATTCACGTCATTTGCCAAATGTACATATCATTTTATAAATTGTACCATTAATATCCACATTAGATTCTTTATGTTATATATGTGTTATTCCTCAAATTGAAAACTATTTTACTAAGAACCCTAACACTTTAAACCCCTAATTGCACAAGGTGAAACACATGCAAAACTAACAAGGTTTGATGGGTATTGTGGCATTTTATTAGGTCCATGACTAATAAGTGAACATTTGAGAAAGTTTCTTGCTATCATATTGATTTAGCCTCACACGTAATTAATTAAGAAATAAAATTCAAGTAATTTAATCGGTGTATACCTAGTTGCCGGTAATGACAAGTAAGCAAAAGTATGATATTGAACCAAAATTTGAAAGCTTCATGGGTATTGTGGTATTTTATTAGGTCCGTAATTAAAAAGTAAATATTTGAAAAAGTTCTTTACTATTAGATGACTTTATTATTATTATTTTTAAACGGAAATAGTAAACACACAAAAACCTAAGTAAGATCCTAGGAGAGGAACTTGCAAGATTATGGAAAGATTGTTACAATGGTCATTAAAACCGCTAAATCCAATATAATGAATTGAAGCTAAATTAGCCCTAGTAGAATTCCAAGTAAACCACTCAATCCATATTCGTCTTTGATAAGAATTGCGTACTATATTAAATTTCGTTGGATGTTTAGTTTACCTAGCTAGTAGCTACTATGCCTAACATTCCCATATGAGAAGTCCTCATTAGTCATATATTATGATAGGATAACTTCAACAAATATGCGAATCAAACCACACCAAGATTGTCTAGGGTGTCTCTGTGTTTATGTTGGAGTTTAACCGAATGTTTTTTTGTCTTTGTAAATGCATGTCCTATGTACTCATATGTCATATGTGCACCATTTTGAACGGCTTAATATCTAAGAATTGAAGAAACCTCTTTTTGAGGTAGATACAGATCAAGTACGTGCCTACGTGGTATATCTTTTGGGTGGCTAATAAAACATAAACACCACCCACTAACCCAGTTGACACCATATTCATAGACATGACAAGAAGCAATCAAGACTTGCATGATTGAAGGACCTAACATATGCCATGCGGGATGTAAGGGTGGTGGGGTATTGAACGAAGTATAGAAAGTCAAGTAAGTATAGCTAGGCTAGAAGAAAATCAACCTCTAAAAATATAGCTTCAATCTAATTACATGGTAATATCATGCATTATTAAGTCTAAACGTGCTTGCTTTCTCATTTGAAATAGCAACTTTCTCTACCTTTTTTACGAAAAAAGTTGTCTAAGGAAAGCAATTTGATGCATATCTAACAATACTACCTTAGCTTGTCTCAAATTGCGTGGTCGGTTTTGTTTCTTGAAAGAAATATGACTTTAATTAGTTAATCAAATATACAATGTGTAACGCATGGTAAATTCGTACCCAAAAAGCACTAAAGATCAGATCAATGTGTATTGCATGGTAAATTCGTACCGAAAAAGCACTAAAGATTAAGACAAGGCTAAACGTATGATAATGGTACATGTAGGCAAGGCTACGGGATGTACGCAAGTGGCATTTTAGACTTAATTCCATTATCATTCCGTTGCATAGCTATGCTGGCTTCCTAAACCACGCATATACTTATTCTCATATAATTTAGCTAATATTATTTTATTACTTTATTGTATAAACAAAGATGTGTCAAATAACCATAACATCAAGCAAATCCTAAACTTACACTTAGTTAAAATCTCAAGACATGGCATATGCTCTATTGCTAGCTACGGACTTTTTAGAGTTTATGGAATTTATATTCTTTGGGGCTCCTTTTATAACTAAAATGCTTATTTTATGCAACAATAGAATGGAAGCATGTTATATAAATTATTGCTTTCACTCTTATTGGATAAACTTAAGACACGCGTATGGCTTGGTTTTAAGCAAACACTGTTTATGTAGGTCGTGGGTCTTCGAATCACTCCATTTGTCACCTTCATATATACTAACCCCATCGAATATCTTACAAATGTTCTATATTTAGGGATGTTAACATTATTTTAGTCTTTAGAAAAGTAAATGAATGCTAGAATAATTTTCAAAATAACGACTTTTAAGTTGTTGGAAAAATTATCATACTTCATGGTGGTACAAATACCGTAAATGAGCTTATGTGATGTGAGCGAATGTATTCACTTCCCCTCAATGGGGAAAGCACGCAGTCTAAAAAATACCAGTATTTTTAGTAACTCTCAAAACAGTCTTTTCGGAACGATAGAGAATGATATCATTGTGTTAAGGAAATTTGCAAAAACTGTTATCCAAAATGACACATATTATCAACTTGATTCAATTTTGTAAAATATTGCTAAAACTAGAGTGTTGAATAACGTTTTACTGAGTTTTACCATCCTACACTCACTACACACATATTTATCACTTATTTATCATTTTATTTAAGAGACTTCCAAAAATAGTCATGTTTCGCAGAAGTAGTCCACAAAGTAGTCACAATTTTTTTGTTTTTCTAAATTTATTCTTGTATGACCACTAGATTGTGCGACTTTAAGAAATTTTTAACAAACATCCAATGGGGTAGGTAGATGTTTTTTGTTTTACCAAAAAAAGAGGTAAATGTTTTTAGTTCGACTGAAGTGACATTTTATGCGCCATGGTGTTTTTTGTGTGACTTTTTTGTCTTTTTGAAAAAGACAAAAATTTCTTAAAAAAAACAAAATTTTTATTTTTTATTTTTCTTTTTTTTGAAAAAAACAAATTTTGTTCGACTGTTTTATCTTTTTTCAAACTCTCTTTAATCCACTTTGAACACGCAAGATTATGGTTAATACTGAAGTTGGTATTTAGGGTCATATGGCAGCCTTTAAAGGATACAACCAAGAATTTGCAAATAAGGTCCGGATATATTATACTATATTTTATATTTAGGTAGGTTTTTAAATTAATGACCTCCAAGATATAACTAATAGCTTTATGCGGCTTATGTCTTCGAAGGTTCTTTGATTAAATTTTTTGTATGTACCAGTCATCGTTGTATCATATATAATCTTTTTCTTATTTTATGTTCATGATAGTTATGATATATCAATTTGGCATCTTAATATGGGGCTTCCGTTGATAGGTTTCCGGAACAATGTCCAGTTAAAATGCAATGCTCGAAAATTAAGAAGAATCTGCGTTGGACTTTGCTAAATCAGAAAGTACATTTTCATTTGCATTCCCTCACCTGAACAACATATTGGTTTACTTGATTGAATATGTTTTTGGTTTTTCAATTTTCTAATATACATAATGACATGATAATGGTACAAATTAAGTGTGTATTGCTTTATTTACAATATATATTGTGCAAGACAAAAAAATATGTATTTAATTTGTATATATATATATATATATATATATATAAGATAAATTGGCTCAGCCGTAATGCGCGGTAATCAAATTACTCGTTTATAACAAAATCCATTTTTATTTTGTATTTTTTTCCCATTGTCCTATCTAATCGAATATCACATATATTCTATCATAAATAATTTAACTAATTATGTTACTCTATATAATTTACTTTCAAAATAGAAAAGGAAAGTATCTAAGATTGGTCTGTGGAAGGATAAAGTGGATAAAAAGATATGTCCAATGGGCCTAATATGCTACTATTGACTATGTTATATGGGTATAGACATGCACAAACCGGTTTTTCTGAAATTGGGTTAGTTTACCAAACCGAACCGGTTTGAATAAACCAGTCAAAAACCGGTTTTGATTCAAATCAGATCGGTTCAAACTGGTTTTGGGAGAAAATCCTGAACCAATAACCAGTTTTACACAGGTCTAAAAACCGGTTCAACAAACCGGTTTTTGAAATTATAAAAGTTTTCTAAGTGGGTAGTGGGAACTAGGAAGTTGGCTAGGCAAAAAAAATAAAAAATAAAAAAAACGGGGGGGAACGGTGGGCTTTTTCTTTCTTTTTCTTTTCTTTTTTTTTTTAATATTAATAAGTAATAGTAAAAACGAGCCGGGGCACCCGTGCGTTGCTGCGGGAATATTGTGTTTAATCCAAACCCGAAATAGAACGATCAATTACTTTTATTATTTTTAATTTTTTGGGGACTAAATATGCAAAAGATCGCTAACGGGGGACTAATGGTGCAATTTATAGCTAACGTGAGGGACTAAAAGCGTAAAATCCTTAGCTACAGTACACGCACTATTACAAACTGACTTTTTACTGTAGCGACCACTGTTTGGCACTGTAGCAACGTTATTTTCAGTTTTAGTCCCTTAACGTGGCGTTCTTTGCAAAGTTAGTCCTTAGGGACTAACGGTGAAAAAAAAGTTAACCTTAGGGGTTGTTTCTGTTTATTATTTGTACAGAAAAAGCCACTGAAGTTACTGTTTCGTTTCAAATTTAATCCACGTTTGTTAAATAACAATCGTTAAGGACTAACTTCGTAATTGATGACTAACCTCAGGGACTAAAATTGGCAAACGTGAAACTTGCGTGAACACTGTTGCTACAGTGAACCTCGCGCTTTTTAGAATATATATAAATCAAATAAACATTAAGCATATTTAAACATCAAATTAGTTTTTGAATAATTGTTTTTGTCAATAACATTAAAGGAATACATCAAATAACATTAAAGGAATAACATAAATAACGTTTTTGTCTTCATCCCAGTCTTCGTCTTTGATTAATGGTCTTAATTGTAGCGTATTTCGTCTTTGTCAAGAGGTTGGGACATACCAAACGTTATTTCTTCCTCGTGTATTTCTTCTTAAACCCATTCCAAGTCCTTTGAGTGGTGATATATGTTGAATCCTTTCCTTGCTATCGAGGTGGTCTTTCAAACAAATGCAAGTTTTCACCGCCACCAGAGTGAGTTTTGATCTTCTCGGTGATATAACCCTCCTACTAACCGAAAAGGCGGATACCGAATCTACCGTACTTGCTTGGACCGTTAGTAGATCATGGTTCATGGTAGCTAGAACCAGAAATTAGGATTTCCGTTCTTTCCACCAACCCAAAATATCCAAATTCTCAAACTCTTCAATGGTCATTTGAGACAAAAATCGGATCCTGGTACCTTCCGAGCTCACTACTAGGGGTGTTACCTTGAGCTCATTTTGTATACTCACTTCTTAAAAGATTATACATTTTAATTGTCTTGTTATTACCATGAGAACTCGAACCCGCCTCTTGATGCATAGTATGAATATGTGAAGAACTTGAGCCATATTTTTTTTAAATAAACTTTAAATTTTTTTCAAAAGCATTGTTAAAGCGACGACATTGGCGAGAAACATAGTTTCGGTCATCTTCAGTGAAACCCAAATCATACCAATGCTAAAAATCAAAGTCTAAACCACGGTTCGGTTTAGAACCAGGTTCAAAGTGGCATCACAAGTTATAACGGAAGGCAACTCTTTAAAATATTTTTTTTAACTTTTCTTTCATAGTTTCAACATTTTTTTTCAAATAAATCGCTTTTCGATTCAAACTCATCTAATATTGAATTCGTTAAATAAAGTTGGTTTAAAACTAAACAACTTGAAGATAGTAAACTCCCGATAACAAAGTAGTAGCATTTTTAAAAACTCCAAACATTTCTGAAACAAGTTTCATAGTATACCAAGATAACTCGGGATAAGGCACAACCAAACTTCTTGTGCAAGGTGGTCATGAAACACTTTTAAGGTATCTTTTGTCGTAAAGCATATTCAAACATTTGGCAAGTGGAATTCTATCGGGTAGGTACGTCCCAATTCGGACCTAAACAAACGGCATTTTGCTTCGGCACAAAACTTGATATATTTATGATATCATTTATTACTACTAATAAAAATATCTTTTGACATATCTTTAAAAGTATTTTTTGTTTCCTCGATAACTTGAACCCGTCTTGCACAACCAAATTAATGATATGTCCTACACATGGACTATGAAAAAAGACACCGTTGCAAACCGGTTTGTATTTTGGTTTTAATTGATATCGAAAAGATATAGAAAAAATCTTTTCTTCTAAATTATACGTTTTGATGACACAATCTAAAATAGCATATAGATTATCACTGGTATGGGGGTATCCAAACAATTCAAAGGCAATCATACGCTTCATCTTTACCCACGTTTTGGGATTTACCCATGAGCGGTAACACAAAGATACGAATCCGGTGAACCATGTGGAGTCGTCCAAACATCACACGTTAAATTAACACTGGTTTCTAATGATTGAGATCCTAAAATCATTTCATTTTTAGCCATTTTACACATATATATACAATCACGTCTAGGGGCCATTCGACTTACATGAGTATATCGAGGTTGAAGCATATTTTGGATAAGTGATGTCATCCGCTTATTGTCAAAGTGGTCAAAAGTCAAGTTTCTTGAATCACAAATTTTGCCATCCTATCCTGAACCCGAGCCGCCTCATTTTACCACAACGATCCATCAACCCCAATTGTTGTTTGACTAGAACCCGACGCCGCTTTCAAAACACGACAACTTTTGTTCATATGATTGTTCAACGTAGTATTCCCGTCATGTTTGAAAAACTCCCCACATTTCTTACATCTCAATTTTTTCGAACCGCCTGACATCACACACAAATAGTTTGACCAAATCTTCGGGTTTCTATTCGTCTCTTGGATAGAAACCACCGTAGGATTGGTTAACGAATTCCCAACGGAAGCTTGAGATTGCCCACATTGAGATGCCATTTTTGGAGAGTGTTTTCTTGCGTTTTTAGAGAGTGCTTTTTTATATTGAAAATGTAATTTACCCTCAACACCCAACCCACTTAATACTAGTAATGGGGTGTTATTTTCTTCACAAAAGACAAAAAAACAAACAAACGGTCATATGACCGTTGTTCATGTTGGTGTTTGTTGTGTTCCAACGTTCCAAAAAAAAAAAAACGGTTTCAAACCGGTAAAAAAAAGGTTCCAAATCCGCCGGATCGGTTTTTGATTTTTTTTTCCTAGATCGGATTGGTTTTTTTTTTTTTTTTTTTTTTTTTTTTTTTTTTTTTTTTTTCATCTCTATATGGTTAGCTTTGTGGGAGGCCCATAATAGAAAAAACATGCACCTTAAATTGTTGTAAAATGAAAATGTGTAACCAAAACTATTATGAAGTGAAAATGCCATAAACTGTCTTTTAAGACTCAGCGTTAAAATGAGAACAAGATACATCTAATACTGTTCTGTTTAATGAAGCTTTTTAGAAGGTACTATCATAATGTTGTTAGTTATATAAACAAATTCATTATTGCTAGCAAAATTACATAAACAAAAGTACTAGCATTATTCTTATAGATTGGAAATTAAATCAGTATATTAGCCATTATATTTCTCAACAAGAAGTCTCTATTTTTGACAGTTTACCACAGCTTGCACAAAAAAATGTACTTGCATAATTTACATGTACAATTTCTTTATGTTACATTTTTCACAGGTCATCTGCATAACTTTTAATTAACTAGATATTTCGATTTGATGAGACAGGCAACTTAGGTACTCAACCCGTATTTCTCATTCCAGCAGCAATGCCATTTATGGTAATAAGCAATGCATCTCTAAGTTTACGGTTCTCGGTATCGCTTCTTAATCTTTTAAGAATATCAACTTGCAGCATGTTAAGAGGATTCAAATATGGGAACCTACTTTCAATCAACATTCTTAAACTCTTATTATTCCCGGACAACTTCTCATGACCAGTCACAACCAACACAAATTTTTCGGTGGTTAAAAGTTCGTCTCTAAGTTGATCGCCCAAACCCCTCCTACTCTCGGATACAAGCACTTCATCATAATGTTTGACAATTGGAATATCTGCTTTTCCCAAAACCATTTCTATAAGATCCAATGTGGATTGAAAAAATGGCCATTCTTTGTAAGCAGCTTTTAGTTCTTCTGTGTGGCCCATATCACATACACCTTTTAGGCCTGCCCCGACTCCTAACCATGCAGGAAGCACGAATCTGGTTTGAGTCCATGCAAAGATCCATGGAATGGCGCGTAGATGACCAATTCCTACGGATGTTTTTCTTCTGGTGGGACGGCTACCTATGTTTAAGTTTCCTAGCTCGGCTTGTGGTGTTGCTTCTTGGAAGTATGTTAAGAATTCTGGGTTTTCGTAAACAGTACTGCGGTAGTTTTGAGTGCTTATTTTTGAGATTTCTTCCATTAGGGTACGCCAATTTTGATCGCGAGGTGGTTTTGGAGGGCTAAGGGTTGCAAGAAGTACGGCTGTCGTGTAGACTTCTAATTGTCGGACTGCTATTCCAGGAATCCCGAATTTGGCTTGCACCATTTCTCCTTGTTCAGTTGACCGAAGTGTGCCCTGTAAAGTTTAGAGAGACGCAATGGTTGGTGCATATATATTACAAGTTTAAAACATGGATTTTAGATTTTCAGACCATAAACTAAATTTTTTAAATCCAGAATCTATAGGTATACAAAATAAAATTAATTTAAGCATGTGTGACTTGAGATTTCAAAATGGGTGGGTAACGGATCAAAACATGTATATATACGGACCAACCCGTTAACTTGTCTTATTTCAATTTATTTTTAAACAAGAATCTAAAATCAGATTGTTTAAATCATAAAATAACTTTAAAAACAAAAACTATTTATAAGCTAAGTTTTCAAATTTCCACTATGAGTACGCATTCTGTTAAATATCCCTCGAACATGTGACCATTGGGCTACACAGGTGGTAATTTGTTAGTATGGGTCAAAGGTGGTAACTTGTTAGTATGGGTTCAAACAAGGTAGTAAGGCTAGTTTGTGAACACATCGTTATTCATATACAACCAAATCAGCCCATTTTTTAGATATATGGGTTGATATATTCATCTCTTGCTCTAAATGACTAGATTTAACTAAGAACATACCATTACGGAACCAGGTGGTTGAGACTGAATAGCAAGATGTGTAGGACCACCACCACGGCCAATACTTCCTCCACGACCATGAAACAAAGTAACTTTAATACCAAACTCTTTACACGCAGCAACAACATCTTCTTGAGCTTTGTAAAGTTCCCATGCAGCAGCAAACCGCCCTGCATCTTTGCCAGAATCCGAGTATCCAACCATTACCTACATTAATTGTACATTATTTTACAACCTACCTTATACATGTGCTTAAAAAAATATTGTAACAATTGCCATTTTATACCTCTTGGTGTCCACTGTGATTCTTAATAATATGCTCACGACACCAATCAATTGATAATAATCGCCGTATTACTGATCCAGCTCCTCTCAAATCTGCCACAGTTTCAAATAGAGGAACTACCCGCAATCTATGTTAAGTAATAAAAATTCAAATGTGAGAATATGTGCATGAGTACAATGTTGAATTACATATGATAGGGGAAGATTGAGTATGGGCTTACATCCCACCAACACATGGTCTGCCTTGCTCCCCAGCAACAGCAAGACGAGCATCTTTTTGCAGAAGCTCCACTGCAAGGACATCACTCGCCTGCACATAAAAAAAAAAGAAGTTATGAATGTTGAGAATATGAGATAAAATAATCGAAAAATAACAATTAAAATTGTATATGTCATACATTTGAGGCCATAGAAATCACATATGCTCCTAAAGAGTCACTACCCAACTCTGCAGCAACTCGAAAGGTGTCCAAGACTTCTTTAACCTCTGCCGAAACCTAATAAATCAATATAAAAGAAATTACGGAGAGAAATATACAATTAACAAGTAGAGCTGATAAATATGTCATGTGATCTCACCTCAATAGTTGGTGGAATAAGAGGCCTTTTCCCCTTTAGCTCTTTTGCAAGAAACTCAAGTTTTTTTGCTTCATCCCATTCACTGTATTTTCCTATACCAAGATAATTGGTGACAGAATCAATGGTCTCTGAATGTCTACCAGATTCCTGCAACATCTTAAAATAGTCAAAACAAGATGTGGCGGTGTCATCAACCAAGATATTGAAGGTCAGAAAATGAGTTGGTTCGATGAGTTGGGTAACGGGTCAAAACAATTTGCTTTTAGAAAATTTACAAAGTGACCACTGACCAGTAAACACTTAGAGAAACTAATTTATAGTAACTGTTTTTGGTTAAAGAAAACCCAACATTATTTCAATAAAAGTGCTAATATTTCAACCCATCTGATCAATTTCCTTCTATTTGACCCCTTGAAGATCAAACATAACTTAATTGACCCATTTCTAAGTAGATATGGAACAGATCAAACCTGACGTAGGTCAAGCTTCATCAAAACCATCCCAAAGACAGAAACTCTTCTTATTAAGTCAGCAAGCCGTCCATCGGCTAAAATTCCTGACCCACTGGATTGCTGTCACAATTACATTTTCACATCATCTTCTTCTCTACACATATTTGATCACAATTTGATATTCATTCGATTGTATCATACCAAAGATTCATAGCATAGAAGGAGTGGTTGCAACAGCTGGGTTGGTGTGTCATAATAATCACACGGATCAAGGTCGCATGGATGTCCTTCAAGAAGTTGCTCTAACCGCCTTCGAGTATTCATAAGCTGGATCCATATGAGATATTTCGTATCATACATTCAATCACAACATGAAGGCTAATTGGAGATGTTACCGACCAACAATTTACCTTTTCTTTAATGTCCCCAAGAACGATTCTGTAAGGAGAAATGGATGATTTTGGAGGCGTTTTTGGTTCTAAAAGCTTCTGGAAGGTCGTTCTTCCTACTTGTGATTCAGCAAACATTATACTTTGAGCAATTGGTGATCCATTTGGTGTTGTAGGATGTGAAGTACTCGTATTACCTTGTGATTTCTGATTATTTTGGCTTGCAGTCGGGGATGAAGTATCTTTTTCTTCCTGAAATTTGAAAAACAAGATAAATAAACCAAATATCAACATACTTTCACACTCATTTTTTTACCAGTGGACGTTGTTACGATTTTACAATTGCTAAAAATGTAAAAGTGTGTAGCTATGTCTGATAATCTACCTCTTTCAAAGGCTTGTATTCAGACCCAGGAACATCTAGTCGAGGATAACGAGATTCCACATTATTGCATTCTAGCAAGCAATAAATACATATAAAGATACTATGTATTATTTCATAAAACAAACTTATTTACATAATAAGTTTAAACTTAGATGTAACCTGTATGAGAGGGTGCATCAGCACCATCAGGCAGTTGTGTAGGTAAGCCAAGAATATTGTGATGCTTTGGGTGAAACCTGTTGAGTATATAGTTAATTTTCTTGTGCCGATCCTCTTCAGAATTCTCTAAAATATATTTCAGAAAATCCAATATTCAATAGCGATTCTTTATAAGCAACAATCAAACATAGCATAATATAAAAAAACATTAATAACCTTTTCGAATAATTTCATGAACGAGGCTTGACAGTAGGTCACTACATTGGTTCATAGAAAGCTCGAATCTTAGGTTATCAACCTCACGGATGTAAAGATCAATAGCCATCCATCTTGATAGAAGAGACACATCTTTTGTCACCTTAAAGATTAACTCAAGTATTTTAGTGTACAATTGAAGTCAAACTGGAGGTCAAAAGTCACAACTGAAAGTTGAAAGTGACCTTAGCTGTGACATTCGGGTTTCCATCTCTATCACCTCCCATCCATGATCCAAATTTTATCGGTGTGCATGTCAATGGAAGCGGCTTCCCAGTATGCTAATTAACATAAAAGAAAATTCTAGAATGCTGAAGTGAAGACATAAACAATGAATATGTTGGATGCAGATGAAAAATAACCTTTTTAAGAGCATTGCTGACTCGTCTTAAGTATTTTGGCACCGCTTTCCAAAGGGATTGTTCGATATAGTTTAATCCTGTTTTATTCAGATAACTAAATAATATATCAAACTTCTTTAAAGAATCTAAATATGATTTATTGATTTATACCTTAAACGAAAAAGATACAAAAGGTTTACCTGATCTAGCTTCCTCTACTGGTGTTGGCTTCTGACGTCTAAGTTCATCTGTTTGCCATATTGAAGTTATCTCTCTTACCTACAAAATGAAACATATTATGAATCTTTCACAATATAATGCTAAATAGATCTTTTGCTTCTTCTTCTTCTTTACCAGATCTTCTATTAGGGTGTCTTGATCTTCTTGTGTAAGATCTTTGCGGTCATTAACCTCCAACAGATGCTGCCGAAATCAACAACAAGGTAAGATAAAGTTATTTTTACTATATGATATACAAGAAAGTTTTGATATATAAGATTATTTGAACAACTTACAGCAATTTTAAGGTGTTTATATTGTAGAGTGCGTCGGTTGATTTGTGTCGGATGCGCGGTTAGGACTATCTCAACCTCCTATATCAAGAAAAAACAGACAGCGTAAGGAAAATCTTGAATATATGCCATAAAATACCTGATCTCCATGAGAAAGATACCATTAAAATACACCGGAAGTTCAAAAAAAAAAAAAAGAAAGGGACATGTAAATACACCTGGTTGCACATGGTTTCATATAGTTTATCAGGAGATAGCCCGCCTTGAATCAGCTGATTAAAAGTATCGTCACAAGATTTTGAGACTTGTGCTACATTTTTAAATTTACGTGACCTGCAAGTAAAATGTCCTGCTACGATTATTCATTTGGCTATGATTAAGCATTTAATCAAAGTACAGTTACTTGAAGCCATATAACGTTTAGTTATCAATTGCTATAATAAAGAGAATATGAAAGTTACCTATGATGGTTTTCGGCAATGCCCATTAAACTAAGGAAATGACTAAAGGCTCTACCAAGCTTCAGGGCTTCTTCTAATGTCAAATTAGATAACTCGGAAGCCAATTGCTTCTCAAGAAGCTCTGCGGTGTTTTCAATCCCGGCTGCTCTTATAAGACATGCACTCTGCAAACGGATTACAAATTTATGTCTAAATTATTACTATATATCTTGCCACGTACATATCTACGTTGTGTCACAAAAATAAGCCGATACATAGCCTAATAATCCACATCAATTTGATTCTCCAATTTCAATTAATTTTTTTTTTTTTTTCTATTTTCGATTGAAATATAGGATTTTGCATTAATTAATACCAGCATCCGCAAGCAAGGAAGAGCTTGCGTTGCAAACAAATCCATCAAGAAGATAAGGTACATGGGTATCCAAAGACCAGTTAGGGATAGCGTGAGCAGCCACGTTTCTACTTTGTTTGACGCTTCACTTGCATGAGTTAAACTGATGGTTTATATTAGCAATATCGTGCCACAAACTAGAATTTTCAGAAATAGTTGAAAATGATTCAACTATTTCTGAAAATTCTAAAATTGTCGGATGCATGTTATAATTTTCACGTGTTTACTCAAAGCATGTGTCTCTAGATTGTATTCTTGCTCGCAATTAGCGTGTAATTTAAACGAAAAGAAAAATATGCGAGAATGAATTTGACATCAGAAAACAAACAAAAGGAATAAAATGATCAACATGCATGCAAAAAGCACGTACAACAATAATAAGAAGAAAAATAAGATCAACCTGAGAAAGAGTACGAGTATGTTCAACTTTTTGCATAATGTTAGATCCAATTTCACGCTGAAGAACATCGTTCAAAAGACTAAACAAAAGACGAAGATCGTCTTCGTAGCTTTGAAACGATATTTCTTCAGCGATATCATCCATAATGTCCGTCATCTTTGCTCCAACGAAATTTAATATATATCAACTATGTGAAATGAAGTTGTCGAAGGTGTTACGGATTGAGACAAAGATATAGCGATTTAAGATGGTGAAGGGAATGTTTACTTGAAGGAATAATGTGGTCGGATGATTTTAAGAGGTCAAAGACGGTTTAAAAACATGGTGACACGTGGCTGGTATTTACAGGATTGTAGGAGTTTGAGATATTGGGTCAATGGAAAATCAAGGGTCAATGGAATTGGAGAAATGGACCAAAGTTTGATCCCTATATTTGCTGATAACAATCATTTTCATTACATATAACTATCAAAGGCGAGTGAATTATATATGGTGAAAACGCTTTCATTTTAATTTACTAGACTATATCTTTTAGATAGGAAAAAGGATGCAAAGGTGGCGGAGAAGGGTCCTTGCATCGATGGGATTTCGTCATTGGAGTGGGATTGGGTAAGGGAACCAAGGAGAAGGGGTTGTAGCGTATTTGAGGAATTGATAAGAATATTACACTGGGCGGAGTGGGAGGTGACCCTTCACCACAAAACCTCATTTCACTCGGTCACCTCATTTCCCTCACCTTATGTCACGCATAGAGGTGGCAAAACAGTTGGGCACAAACCACGTCCAAACGGGATCGGGCTTGAACGGGCACGGGCTTAAACGGGCTAGGCCAAACTGGCTTAGGCCAAACGAGCTCATGTTATACGAATCGATCAACAAAATAAATTCCTCAAACAAAACACCTCATTTATATTATAAATAGAAGTGAGATCGGATGAGGTGCTTCGGGACAGCCTCACTGTTGAGATACCATTACTTGATGGTTCGGGTTCTACTATTGAGAAGATACGGGTTGAATACGAGTGGCGACCACCTCGTTGTGACAAGTGTAAGATATTTGGTCATACTCTGACTGATTGTCCTACAGTTATTATACCTCCTGTTTAGCCTACTAAGCCTCTTAATGATAGTTTCAAGACTGTTAATCACAGGAAGAAAGGAAAGCAAGGTGGTCCTACAATTCCGGGTCAAGGGGTGTTTACTAAACCTGTTGTGGGTAAGCAGTTTCAGTATCAACCCAAAAAAACTCCTCCTGAACCTAAGAAAGCTGGTGGCACTAAGAAGAAGACTTCTGATGTGGCTAGTTCTAGTGGTACCAAGATTTCTACATCTAACCAATTTGATGCTCTTAATCTGGATGATATGGATGCGTTTGGTATTCCTACTTATGACACCAACATGGATGTGGATGCTGGCCGTACAATGGAAGTTAATGAGGATGAGTCGGTTAAGACTGGTACTACATCACAAGAACCGCTTGTGAGTGATTCAATGGGAACTAAGGAAGTTAGTTCTACTCCTATTGTTGAGAAAATTAGTAAGCTTGAAAAGCTAATTATCGATGGGAAAGCTACTCTTGTGGATGATGAAGGTCATCCTATTCCGTCTGCCTCTGTCACTAAGAGGGCTAACCCATTTTTCAAGGTGGGCGAGGTTGTGGTTTCTGATAGTGATGAGGAGGAGGTTCTTAACACGTTCGACGAATCAGCAAATCTATTTGGTGGAGGTCATGAGCGTGAAGATGAGTTTGATGACTATGATGATTACTCGAAGCAAATTTATGATCTTCCAGGGGAATTGGATGCTCTTAATGCCATTTATGGCTTTAATCTCCAAGGTCGTAGGAAGTAGTTTATATTTTTGTCCGAGTCTTTCAATATTATGTGGCAGTGGTTTTGTTTTCTTGTCTAGAAAATAGGAAGTATCTTGTTATGTAAGCTTTTCGCCTATGTAACGGGCTGAGATATGGGATTCACTCATATCCGTTGTACTTAAACGTTTTTTGGAGTAATATATTTACCGGGTCGTTGACCTTTTACCCAAAATATATATATATATATATATATATATATATATATATATATATATATATATATATATATATATATATATATATATATATATATATATATATATATATATATAGGGTAAAGTTAAAATAAAAAGACAAATATCCGTAAAAAGAATAAAAAGAAAATTTTTTAAAAAAAGTTCTCGAAAAATTCCAAAAAAATTCCACAAGATGGGGTATGTTGGTGCATAAAACTTTTGTGAAAGAAGTTTTTCTAATTTTGAGTTTTTATACGTTTTTTTTAATGCACAAAAAACGAATTTTAATGCGCAAAAAAATTTTTAATGCACAAAAAAAATTTTAATGCACAAAATTTTCAAGTTGTTTTAGTTAGATGCGCAATGTTATTTTGATGAAAAAAGTCAAAAGAAGTTGGGTCCAAAAACGATTTTTTGATGCACAAAAAAGCGATTTAATGCACAAACGTATTTTTTTATAATTTTTTTTCGGATAAAGTATCCACTTTTAGATAAACTTCCTTTACAACTTTTTCATGCACCAACATACCCGATCTTGTGGAATTTTTTTGGAATTTTTCGAGAACTTTTTTTAAAAAAATTTTCTTTTTATTCTTTTTACGGAAATTTGTCTTTTTATTTGATCTTTACCCTATATATATATATTTTATCTACCTCCTTTATAAAGGAAGCTTGTCCTATTTTTTCTCCCTCAAAAATACTAATCAACTGACACGTGGCATCTCTAAAATCTAATAGCCGTTGATTTTTTTCATGCAATTTTGGGCGGAATTCCTTCCCCCATCTCATTTGCGAATAGAAATCAAATCCAAAGAAAACACACACAATAAAATCCTCTCATTCCTCTGGCAAACCCTCACCGGAAAATCGATTTAATTTACCATAAATCGATTTACAACAAATCCTCTAAAACCTCTCAAACCCTCTCTCACAAACCCTAACAAATTAAATTTGATTCATGGAACTTCAATATTATTGATTTTCATGGTTGTTTCTATCGGACAAAATCATTTCCATGGAGCACACGCATTTGTTATCAGAATCAATTTTCGATATCAAGGATAGTAAGATTTCTATTCCACAACCCATTTGGTATTCCCAAAAAAAACACCATCACAAATCACATGCCGGATCCCCATTTTCGAATAAACCCTAACTAAAAAACACAACATCAATTGATCAAGAACCCACAATAAATAAAAATCAGATCTAATTGCGCCTAATTGCGGTGACCTAATTGCGCCTAATTCGTGCTACTATCAATTACAGGTTATTAATCTCCAATTTCATACTCATTTGTTAAATTCTTATATGAATGATTTCTGATTTTTTACATAATTACTAACATTATACACTATTACAACAATAGTCTATTTTATTAAAAAAAAAACTTTGGTGAACAATATTGTATGCATTAAAAATACAGGTAGAACTCTTTTGGCCGAATTTGGTTTCAATGTATTTAAATATACACTCCTGTCATATTTTTTTTATATGATTTTTTAAAGCTTAACTCAAGAATAATCGATTGATTTTATGGAAGGATATATTGGTTGCTGTTAGTGTTTGGTTGATGCTGTAAAAAAAACTATATGCTTTTTAGATTATGTGAATTGCATACATGATAATGTCGATATTTAAACGACAGTTTTAATGCTTTACATCCTTTTTAGGCTGAACTGCTGGTTGGTTTTTGCGAAAATAATCAGAGTAGTTGAATTGTTATTTGTAGAATTTTTATTCATTTGTTTGCTCATTTATTTAGGTCAAGGACGGCATACACAAAAAGATACGTCTAGATGCTCATGGTATAAACAAGGAGAATAGCGTAACTGGAAGCAGTGATGTGTCATGTTCTTTTAGCCATCTTTATTTTGATGTTAAAAAAACAATAAATTAGAAACTTTATTAACTTATCTTTGTCGTTGTTTTGATAGTGATTGTATCCGAAGTTCCGGGGGATATATATTACTACCCTCAGCAAGCACTTGCACTGATGAAGCATTTGAAGACGAACAAGAACGACGTGGATGCTAAAAGGGTATTGTCTTGTGCTTTTTTACTTTTGTTAATTGGTCAAAGGTTTCAATTTTCAAAGTACATAAACTGCATACAAAGGGATCTTTTTGTGAGTAGCTCATGTGGATCATTCAGAATGTTTTTTTTCATCATTTTTTTGCTTTGGTTTATGAAGTATTAGTTTAAAAGCATTAATGTCATATACTCTCAACATATACGTGCTATAGTTGTTTATTTAGTTTGTCAAAAATAATATAAAACATTATTATCAGTGAATGTGCCTCTGAGTACAACAACTGTATTATTATAGTAATGATCTACTTTTCATTTTAATAAAACAATTGAGGAGGTTGTTTGTATTGAAAATATAAATTTTAGGCTACTTTGGACCCATTTGACTAAATGTATTTATTGCAGTAAATAGGTCGAAATGGGCACTTTTATTTTATAAACACAAATTCATGCAAGGACCTAGATGAATAAAGAGCTTGCATATGTGTACAATAACTTAGGAACATATCAAAAGTGTGTTTGGTAATGCTTATAAAAACTGTTGATGTTATAGTATCTTATTTGAAATGAGGATGATCATCAAGATCTGTATATGTTTAGTATGTTGATGCCCTATCACACTGCTCCAAGACTTAGGGGGTGTTTGATAGGCACTTAATGAGATGACTAAGAGGTTGCCTTTGATTCGGTCAGTAATTCGCTTGTTTGATAAATAAAAGTAGACTACTTACTCTTTCCGTCAGGCTCTGTACGATTTTGCATTGGAAGGGATGGAAAACCATTCAGTGATTTAATACTTCAACACCACTTGTGTACTCTTATTTTTAATATTATTTATTTAATGAGTATTTGTACCTTATGCAATTTTTTAATTATTTAATTCTAAAATATAAATGGTTGTACGCTTTTGCCTATTTGTTTAATAAGTATTTGTACCCTATGCCATCTTTTAATTATTTAATTCTATAATCTAAATTTTGTTGTACGATATAACATGAACTATAATTTAACAAGTTTGTGAAATAAAAGAGTCGAGATTATTAAATCCATAATATGCATTACTTTTTTCTTTTTCGTTTCTTCTTTTAATTTTTGTAATCGTTAGTTAAGACAATCTATTAAAAAATATATTTTATTATGTCTGACACGAGGTTAAATTAGTAATTTGTGTCATTCAGAGCGTCAATTTAATACATTTGTCAAACAACTCATTTTAATTCAGAACCAAATTCATTCAGAGTCTTTGATTCATTCAGCGTCGTAGATTCATTCAGCACTAAATCATATTTTTTGTCAAACAGCCCCTTAAAAGATGACTCAATATAAAATTTCAATTGTTTCTGGTGTAGCATCTTCATATTTGTTATAGAAGCCTATAATCTTCGAGTGTGCTTGATAGAACTTCAATTGTTTATGTGAGGATTCTGTATAATTTTCTAGAAAACTTTGATGTTTTTATTCAAAAATGCAGGTTCCGGGAATAATGTTGTTGAGTTGCAACCTTTCTACTAAAACACTTTATGTTTTAAAGGTAAGTTACCTATAGTCTTGAATCTCATATAGCATGTACACTAACACCATCAACTAGAGGTGTCAAGTACATCAAATTTGGTTGGAGGAGGCTGGCTTGGAATATGTTTAGATTCTAACAGGTTGAGCATTAAATTTTACCTAAAAAGTGAACATGACAATATGGTTTAAAGTCGCCCATAGGTTTTTTAGACCGTTTTCAACTTCTTAAGTTGCTACATATAAACAATTAGATGTTTTAATGATATATCTGTTGTGATACATTAATCATTGTCAAAGTTATAAAAAAAAATGAACTAAGAATTGCTACCTAACCAACCTAACCTGGACCGACTCTTTTTGACTCTTGCTAACATATTGCCTTTTGTGACCCATACTTCTTTCACACACTTTATCCAACCCCTCCCAGACCTACTCATTTTCTCTTTTCTTTCCACGTATCCATTATCTTTTGGTTCCAGTTATCTCATTCCTAAAAAGCATATGTTTATTGTGATCGCCAATTAGGTGTTTGATGATAGTCTGAGTAGTCACGTTCTTCTACATTTTCATTAGTTTCAAGTTTAATATTCGTTATTTTATAAAAATTCAATGCAGCTACATATGAAATTATTAGATATGAAAAGTCGAACTATTTGCTTATATAAGTTCATAAGCATAACCTATTTGCAACAACGGTAATGAAGGTTATGTATTATATTTAATGAAAAATTAGGAGTAGATTAATTAAACATTGAGGCTTGAAGATATTCACAGTAACAAGGCCCATCCGAACACCCCTGCTCACTAATAAACTCCAAACACCCCTATTCATTTACTTTGTACATAGCAAGAGTTCTGGTCAGCATCTATATATAGGTAGTTTTGAACTTGGCATCTATATAACCAGATCATTTTACCCTTGAGTGAACGAGTGGAAATGGCCAGCTATTATTTTAAGCATGATTGGGTGTCATTTTTAAAGTGTTATTTGATAATGGTTCTCAATGTTCTAATGTTTTATGGTACTTATCATCAGCGCCTACTGTCGAAGAGAGTAAAAAGACATAAGCGCATTCTAAAAGGTACACAAGAACAACAACCCTATACAATTCTATCATTTTATCAAACTAATTTATATCTTACTTTTTCTAACCAACTTTGGGTTGCACAATCTTATGTAGACGCATTTTTATGAGAATCCAGGAATAAATAAAAGAAGCTATGAAAATGAGGCAACACGTGATCGACATGGTGTCACAAAACAAGGTATCCGTAGTAGTCCTGCATCGATAAGGTTTAGCACGTATCTGAGGAAGAAAATGTAACCGGTTGATGTCAACAACGGCGTCTTGATGATATCTCTGCTGCCACCTGTTATTTTTTAACTTTTGTGCTAAGGTAAATATACTATATATGCTGCTGGTAAGCATTGATAAATGATAGCTATTTTGACCCGGTAACTTATGAACGGATCAACAAATGTAATTCTTTATGCAGGTCAAATGCGTAAAAAGAAACTGCAACTGGTCTTCGTGCCGGGCTACTTTCTATGTTTCTCAATCAATGCTTTCAGTTCCTACAACTTCAAGTAATTTTATCCTTTATGCCAAATTTAATTGTCCAAGACAGGGTGGGACATGAGTATATACATGACTCAGTATCGCTCGCTTGACAATTTCTGATACTTCAGGTTATAGACCTATACTTACATGTTGTTGATATTGCTATAAGCTATTTTGGTTTTAAAGAAGAAAAGCTCCTAAAGGTAACTAATCTGCTGTTTTCAACTATATACTTACTGTTCTACATCAGCATTTTCCAACGCGTCATGAATTTATTAAATGATAATAATGATGTCCATGTATATAACATGTTCGTAACCTTGACTAGTTGGCCTTTTTTTTCTGACAGTGGCTGGAAATTAGTTGGCTTAGGAAGATTTTCTAAAAATAATGAGATTCAACAGCTTGAACCAATTGGTTACCCGTAACAAAGGTCAGACCAAACTTTGTAACCATTTTTATGCAATATACTCTTATTGTCATATAATAGTTTTTGGTCATATTGACCCCGAGTATTGACTTTAAGAATTTGTTACGGTAAATTGTATAATGACCAATGTGCAAAGCCAAGATAAATATGTTCTTCATTATATGCTATTAGACTTAGAAAGTAATGCGGATTTCAAGTGATTTATGTGGGCTATTAGACTTAGAAAGTAATGCAGAATTCAAGTGACTTAAAGGCAAGTTGTGAATAATGATTTTAATGTTATCTTATGTAATCATATTTATCTTCGCTTCCCATATAAATGATAGAAAATTTTTATTTTTTATCTGTAAATGATATGTATTAAAATTATAAGGCTTTTTTTTCTTTTTTTTAATGATATTGCAAAGGCATGGTTGAATATAAAATATTAAAAGAGCCCTTACATGTAAATTAATTAGTCACTTATTATTAAGGCTTATCAAAATTTTGCTCTTAGACATTAGCGAATCAAGGTCTTAAACTTTGCTTTTTGTATCTAAATTAAGAGGACTTTAATCTTTTATTTCTTTTCTTTTTTGAACGAGGTTGTTGGTGGGTTTTTGTAGGTTGGTCAACTCCTTGCAGGAGATGAAAGTGGACGTTATGGGCATCAAACGGAGGCTCACAAATTGTTTCGTACATGTTTAGTCAAGTTTGAATGGATAATGTTCCTATGGAATGTTCGAAGTAAGTGATGCTTTATTTTCAAATACCATATATCTTTGGGGATTACTGAGCATGCTTCTTTTAGTTTTGTTGATACTATCTTGCTGGAATTATCTTGAAAGTAATCATGCTTATTAAGTGTTAATGTCACATAGGTGGGGAGACGGGAGAACTCTAATACCACCTATAAAACCATAAGGGAATAGATGTTGGGAACATGGTATTTTTTGCTTCCTATTTTGAGAATTTTCAGTTACAAAAATTAGTAAGTTACACAATTTTAGTTATGGGATATGACCAATTAATTCTGTTATAATTGCAGGATGATGAAGTAACAATACGGATGTTTGAAATTCACGCGTATTCATAAATGATCCGTCTATTTCATGTTGAGATTGCTCAGTCATGATGGAATTTGGCATTTTTAAGCATGAAAGTAATGTATTTTGTTCATGCAACATGGGCTTATAGAAACAAATTTGTCACTTAATTAACAAATATGTTTGATCTGTAGTTTGTTCACCCAGATTTTGCAAATGACATTTTTCTTAATATTTGGTTTTTTAATATTATATTTACTGCTATTCATATCAAACATTTTAGTACTTATTTTATCCTTTAAACCATATCATCCATTGAAACGTTGTTATATCCTTTACTGTTATTCATATCAAACATTTTAGTACTTATTTTATCCTTTAAACCATATCATCCATCGAAACGTTGTTTATAAAAGTCTTTCTAGACTGTAAGTTTGTTCTTATTTTTTACCTATTTTTCTGTTTAAACAATGCTATTTAGTTTTCTTGCAGATGTTTTGCAAATTACATTTTATCTTAACTTTTTAGTTTTTGATATTATATTATTTAACGTTATTTTTTATTAACCATTTTACTGCTTTAAAATTTTTAACAACTTAAAGCTAGCCGCCCAACGGGTAAGCCTTGAAGCTATTTGCGTTTGTTTTGCCATGACTATAAACAAAAGTCAAGGCCATTGTCTAAGGTTGGGCTATATTTGGAACGATATGCTTTTTCTCATGGACAACTTTATGTAGTCGTCTCAAGAGTAAAAAACAATAAAGGTCTAAAAGTGTTGTGTTTTGACAAAGACGACAACTACACCAACTTTACAACCAACGTTGTATATAGAGAAGTTCGTCATAGATTATAAATTATGTGTAATTCGATTATTTTGGACGTTAGGTTTTGCTTAACGTTATTATGTAGCAGTCTCACGAGTAAAAAGCAAGAGATGCCTAAAAGTGTTATGTTGTCACAAAGATGACAACTACACAAATTCTACAACCAACGTTGTATATAGAGAAGTTCTTCATAAATTATAAACTATATGTTGTTGTTTTTTTTTTTTTTTCAACCTTAGGTTTTGTTCAACATTATTATTTTATTAATAATAGCATGTTTATTTTATTTCATTTATGTCGCTACACGTTTATACTTATATTGTAACAATTCGCAATTTCAGGTTAATTACTATTCCCGGAAAATTCACTATTCACTTTTACTATTCATTTTTACTATTCATTTTTCCCGAAACTTTCCCGAAAGTTGATTTTTATTTGATTTTATCGAGTGATAAATCATTTCCATGGCAAATTAAAAGTTTGACATTCATAAGCTCATTTTCGTGAAAGTTATTAAGGAATTACACGAAATTACACGTTTTAGGGTAAAACGTCATTCAAAAATTCTACGTACAATGAAACTCGACCGCGTTAAGTGACCCCGCATCAGAAAAATGTTTGACACACTCATGATTTATTTGAGAATTAATCGTGACTGAGAAAAACATGACCAAAGACTTCCCGGCAGGTCACCCAAGCCTGTACTACTCTCGCATGAGCACGCTTAACCGTTTGGGCGATTAACCGTTAGACCACAAAACGCGTTTCTAAGACGATTTGAGTTTTTCAACTTATTAGAAAAAGTCAACATATTTTTCCCTCCTCCATTGACCAAAAATCATCCCTTGATGTTATAAGTCATTTCGTGATTTTTAGGCTTACGGTTTGATGTCTAAAAGACATTTAATACCAACCGACACTAGACTGAGCCCAGTCTAGACATTATAAGTCATTTTAAATCATTTTTATCACATTAGAAAAGTAACATTTTACTTTTCTCAATTTTACGCAATATTCGTACGTTTTACGAATTACGCGTTTTAGACCCGTGTTTCCAGTTTTTAGCAGGGTTTTAGCACCCGATAGAACCTACCACTCATTTTATATTTTATTATGGACTATATGGACATGTCTAACAATACTTTAAAATTCCATAATTTTACGACACCCGGTTTTACGTTTTGAGGCTTAATCATTTACGATTGGCATTTCCCGGAGTCAAGTTTCATCCTAATACTTAGGATAATACCAAGCAAAAGCCAAAGCTTCCTCCCCAAGCTTATGAACCGCCTCTAGGGGGGGGGGGGGGTTTCACACTAGGTGGCTTGATCTCAAGCTTAATGGCCTTAGATTTCATCCATGTGTTCACCTTGGCCTCCAAGGTTGGACTAGTCAACATTTCTAACCTCCTCCAAGCCATATAAATACCCCCCTCCCTCTCCTTGGCCGTCCCTCATCACACACACACCCACACCATCTCATTTTCTCATTCTCTTTAAGTTTCATGCAAGATTCAAGTGCTAGTTCAAGGTAGAAACCCTAGATAGGTTATCATTCATCAAACACTTCCATAACCTCATATACTTGGTGATTTCTCTTGAGTTTGAATCCACTCAAGTCACCTCAACCTTCATCATCCATCTTTCAAGATTACAAGGGTAGAAAGATTGCATGAAGTGAAAAAGGGTTGAAGCAAGTCTATCAAAGTCCTATCCTTACATGTTAACTTCCTTTCATCTTTGAAAGCCAAAAGTTGTGAGCCAAACCCTAACTTGATTCTTGTTAAATAATCATGTTCATGTTATTTACATGTTATTTGTGCTATATTATGTCTTGTATTCATGTCCATGATGTATAAAAGTGAGCAAAACAAGTTATTGTTATTGATTGTTACAACAAGTTACTAAAACAAGTAAACTAGTGACTTTCTTGGGAAACCATGACCAAAATGGTAAAATTATGATATTGGATCATTACATATTACAGTAGAGGACTTAACAAGGAAACCATAGCAATTTGAACCATCTAAAACGAGTATACGAGTCAAAAGTTACGCCCATTTGAAGTTACCAAACTTTTCGGCAAACTGCCAAATACCATTCTGATCAAATTTGGGTTTTGAAAGTCCCACTTCTGGTCCGATTCATCAAAAAGTTAAAACACGAAAGTTGTCCGGAACGCCGTTTTCGTTCAGGAACAAAGAAGCTCGAGACCTAAAAACATTTTCCGAGTGATAAAATTCTTCAAATTCTAAACAGCCCATTTTTAGGCGAAAGTCACAAGATTATGGTTATACTTTGAAAGGAACAAGAGGTCTTATGACCTATAATCAAGACCACAACCATGGCTAGAGTCAAGGTTGAGTCTCATGACCTTGGAACAAGGACCAAAGGTCATGGCTAGGCCATGACGAAATGACCATACCAACTTACATAGGCGTAAACATGAAACAAAGAGTTGACGAGAACTTGAACAAGCAATTTGAATCTACTTCACTTAAAAAGGAACCATGAGATATTACAAAGAGAAAATGGTCATACAAGACTTATGAAACTACCCCTAATAACAATCTTCATGTACAAATAAACTTTCCTAAGTTTATTCAAGTATCGGACATGTAACTTTTCGGATCAAAACTTATATCTATATATTTCATCAACTACTACAATAGTAGGGAGCCTCATGTGAGGAGTTCATTATGTAAGCCGTCGAGTTGAGTTGTGGATTTACGAGTTAAAGTGTCCTGGCTCCTCGAACGCTTACTAACATGACTTCTGAATTATGTCGGCCCGAACGGTAGTAAACGATATACAAGACATACATGTTTCATGAATCATTTCTTTCAACGACTTACATTATACATCATACTACATCATGGACTATAATGCAAGATATATATATATAGGCACTCCGTTATATTCTTTACTCCGATCCTAAGTCGCAACATTCTATTATAGGTTGCTCGTAGAAACCTACACGATCCAACCATCACCTTCATTACTTGCTATCATACTTAAGGTGAGTTCATAGCCCCACTTTCCATTACTTAATTGTTTTACAAACCCTTGGGGGGAATACATGCTATTTTTAACCGAGCACAATGTTTTTAAATTGTATGCTTACCTGATTGTTTTATTATCACTAAGTACCATCTTTGCCAAACCAAGATCCCTTATTATGAACCATTTAATCACTAGAAATAGTGAGCGCGAATATTAATAATAGGCCTATTGGGATTGACGAATCCCATTTGTATTGACTAAGTGCAAACAAATGCATTAATATTTGAGACATTAGGTATGACGGCAAAGTACCTACCGGGATAACTCCGCCGATCGATATTGGTACCCGTTAACGTTATGGTGTCATAAGCTTAGTAATGATAATACCTGTTTTGTTTTCCAAACATTGGTGTGAGCCTATAACTCACACTACCAACATATTGTGTTCAATCGATTTAACAAACTCTATGAATATCACTCAACCTTTGTGTTGACCTCTCAAGCATGTATTTCAGGTTCATGACGATCAAGGATGGCACGGAAGGACACGGATACTCAAAAGGGCTATAAATTTTATTATCATTCAAAACTCACTTAAATTGTAAACATGGAACCATCTGGGACCTCATTTTGTAATCTCTGATATTTATATAATTTGAATGATAAATCTTTTAAAACGACTCAATTGGAGTTCGTTTTCTATTATTGTGACTATTGTGCCGTCAAGTAACACCCAGGTTGAATTCCGCTGCATCCATGAATTGGGGGTGTTACAGATTGGTACCAGAGCCATGGTTATAGAGAAACGGGTCTAATTGAGACCTAAACTATAACTACAATCACAAACAAAAACATTTTATAGCCTTCCGCTCTCCGTGTCTTCCATCCTCCAGACGATTATGGACTTAGTAAGCATGATATGATACACAAACATATTAGTATATTCATATATACCCATTTTGAGCATTTCCCCGTAGACATTTTTGTGCTACACAAACATAATTGCATATTAATATATGTACCCTAAACATAATTGAGCATTTCCCCGTAAGCATTAGTATATTGATATATACACACTAGGCATTTTATGCTACATGAACATATTAGTATATTGATATATAAACTCGGTTTATTTTCAATCATTTATCTAAACAATGGACTAAACATATCTGTGTATGCCTATTCTAAGGCATTTCGGCACAGCCACACTCTCCCAATCATGTTCCTACTCCAACATTATATGTCCAAGACATTGTAACTGATTACAATGGTCTTTCCTATTTTCCAAGACATTGTGAGATACAATGGTCTCATTCATTTTTTTTTCCAAGACATTGTGAGATACAATGGTCTCATTCATTTTCCAAGACATTGTGAGATACAATGGTCTCATTCATTTTTTCAAGACATTGTGAGATACAATGGTCTCATTCATTTTCCAAGACATTGTATTATACAATGGTCTTAATCATTTCTCAAATGTTTTGAGTCACACAATGGCCTAACCTACTTCCCAGACATTGTGAATTGCACAATGGTCTAACCTACTTCCGAGACATTGTGTTTTGTGCAAATGGTCTCTAGAATTATTCCATCACATCATCAATATCATTTCTTATGATATCAAAAACCCGTCACAATCTATCGATTTTAAAACAAGAAATATGAGATTTCTAAAGGACAAACTAATCCATCATCGACAAAAGCTGAACTTTCTCTACATTCATCAAAGTTTTCTTATGAAACCTTCATTATTAAAAGTTCGTGATCCTGGCCAAGTATGTTCTATTTTAGAACTACTTAAAACTTCCTTGCCATACGTATCTACCCTTACTACCTTCTATGCAATGGAATATGAAAACATACGTTACAAGTCTTGTATGGACGGGACTTGCAACTTAAGGGTTTGACATCGCCTTTGTTTAGTGAACAGTTTCCCGAAAGCAACGGACATATCAAAAGTATACCTAGTTTAGGTATTTGAAAATTTTATCGAACCTTGGCTAAATATAGACTAGTCACCTATATTTAACCTAGGGACAGTGGAATATAGTCTGACTAACTATATTCGACTTAGAATTTTCAAATACTGAGAGTAGTTGTACTAGGGTTATGTTTAGGTTGATTTCCTACTTGAACTCGATAAACCACCAGAATACATTAAAACAATCTAGAGACACGATAGTGTCTTACCACTCAGCAAGATCTTAACACCTTATTTGTATGATCTAAATTCATTCTTGAAATTTTTCATTTATGAGATAATCCGAACTACTATCTTGGGATAGTTATCAATTATTCTCTTCATCCTGTAGAAGTACTATCCTGTTTAGGTCCTAAGGATACCATTCCATCATAAACTTTTAAAATCTCTTAAGATTTTTAAAGCAAACTCAACATCTATACCTAACAGTATTAATGTTGAGCATACACTACACACTTTTATCCATCAATATATCACAACATTGCCTTCACAACCGTGGCAAACACAAGCTCATTAACAGATCTTGATGCACTTTTAAAGCTCAAATCATCCTTAGTTACACCACAAGTACCCTCATCAGCTTTACAAGATTGAATATTTATCTTGTACTTTTGGAACACCAGTATCATCTCGTAATACCCTACCTTGTAACTCACCGGCTAAGTATGAATGTTGTGTCGGGAACTCTTGAGTATGATGATTTATAATGTCCTTATTTGAATGGATTGGGATGCCTTTTCATTTAAATAAAGAAATTATAAATCATCGAACCATACGTTTATATTCCTTTAGTTACATTGTTTGGGATGGCTCTCTATGTAAATAAAGAATTATAAACAAGTGGGCTTATTTATATCCGAAATAACATAAGTATGAAGTCAATGAACACTAGATACAACAACAGATTACCTACTAGGCTATGATTGCAACAACTATCCCAATTTCCATATGTACGAGATTTACATTTTGGTTTTCATAATGATAGTGCAATAACAAACAAACTCATTACGAGGCCATGTACCCATATGCATGTGCAGTCGTAACAAACTCATTGCGAGGCCATGTAACCATATGCATGTGCAGTCGTACCAAACTCATTGCGAGGCCATGTAACCATATGCATGTGCAGTCGTACCAAACTCATTGCGAAGCCATGTAGCCATATTCATGGGCAGCCGTACAATCCAAACAGGACTTGGTCCAACCACATGTTCAACGCTTATTCCATGATTCGATCCTTATATCAATTGCTATTGATACTTGACAACTATATCAAGTTCTATTTGATATTCAACTACTATATCAATTCCTATTAATATTCGACTGCTATATCAATTTCCTTTGATATTCGACTATTACCATACCTTTCCTACATAAAAGTAAGCCTCATCCTACACCATACACTGAAATGACAAATCAAATTACATCACCGGTAATCCCAGACTTTAGTCCTCATAAGTAACCACACCTTTTCATCGACACCACTCCAACATGTAACACACATAGAACTTCGGGACGAAGTTCCCCGTAAGGAGTAGAGACTGTAACAATTCGCAATTTCAGGTTAATTACTATTCCCGGAAAATTCACTATTCACTTTTACTATTCATTTTTACTATTCATTTTTCCCGAAACTTTCCCGAAAGTTGATTTTTATTTGATTTTATCGAGTGATAAATCATTTCCATGGCAAATTAAAAGTTTGACATTCATAAGCTCATTTTCGTGAAAGTTATTAAGGAATTACACGAAATTACACGTTTTAGGGTAAAACGTCATTCAAAAATTCTACGTACAATGAAACTCGACCGCGTTAAGTGACCCCGCATCAGAAAAATGTTTGACACACTCATGATTTATTTGAGAATTAATCGTGACTGAGAAAAACATGACCAAAGACTTCCCGGCAGGTCACCCAAGCCTGTACTACTCTCGCATGAGCACGCTTAACCGTTTGGGCGATTAACCGTTAGACCACAAAACGCGTTTCTAAGACGATTTGAGTTTTTCAACTTATTAGAAAAAGTCAACATATTTTTCCCTCCTCCATTGACCAAAAATCATCCCTTGATGTTATAAGTCATTTCGTGATTTTTAGGCTTACGGTTTGATGTCTAAAAGACATTTAATACCAACCGACACTAGACTGAGCCCAGTCTAGACATTATAAGTCATTTTAAATCATTTTTATCACATTAGAAAAGTAACATTTTACTTTTCTCAATTTTACGCAATATTCGTACGTTTTACGAATTACGCGTTTTAGACCCGTGTTTCCAGTTTTTAGCAGGGTTTTAGCACCCGATAGAACCTACCACTCATTTTATATTTTATTATGGACTATATGGACATGTCTAACAATACTTTAAAATTCCATAATTTTACGACACCCGGTTTTACGTTTTGAGGCTTAATCATTTACGATTGGCATTTCCCGGAGTCAAGTTTCATCCTAATACTTAGGATAATACCAAGCAAAAGCCAAAGCTTCCTCCCCAAGCTTATGAACCGCCTCTAGGGGGGGGGTTTCACACTAGGTGGCTTGATCTCAAGCTTAATGGCCTTAGATTTCATCCATGTGTTCACCTTGGCCTCCAAGGTTGGACTAGTCAACATTTCTAACCTCCTCCAAGCCATATAAATACCCCCCTCCCTCTCCTTGGCCGTCCCTCATCACACACACACCCACACCATCTCATTTTCTCATTCTCTTTAAGTTTCATGCAAGATTCAAGTGCTAGTTCAAGGTAGAAACCCTAGATAGGTTATCATTCATCAAACACTTCCATAACCTCATATACTTGGTGATTTCTCTTGAGTTTGAATCCACTCAAGTCACCTCAACCTTCATCATCCATCTTTCAAGATTACAAGGGTAGAAAGATTGCATGAAGTGAAAAAGGGTTGAAGCAAGTCTATCAAAGTCCTATCCTTACATGTTAACTTCCTTTCATCTTTGAAAGCCAAAAGTTGTGAGCCAAACCCTAACTTGATTCTTGTTAAATAATCATGTTCATGTTATTTACATGTTATTTGTGCTATATTATGTCTTGTATTCATGTCCATGATGTATAAAAGTGAGCAAAACAAGTTATTGTTATTGATTGTTACAACAAGTTACTAAAACAAGTAAACTAGTGACTTTCTTGGGAAACCACGACCAAAATGGTAAAATTATGATATTGGATCATTACATATTACAGTAGAGGACTTAACAAGGAAACCATAGCAATTTGAACCATCTAAAACGAGTATACGAGTCAAAAGTTACGCCCATTTGAAGTTACCAAACTTTTCGGCAAACTGCCAAATACCATTCTGATCAAATTTGGGTTTTGAAAGTCCCACTTCTGGTCCGATTCATCAAAAAGTTAAAACACGAAAGTTGTCCGGAACGCCGTTTTCGTTCAGGAACAAAGAAGCTCGAGACCTAAAAACATTTTCCGAGTGATAAAATTCTTCAAATTCTAAACAGCCCATTTTTAGGCGAAAGTCACAAGATTATGGTTATACTTTGAAAGGAACAAGAGGTCTTATGACCTATAATCAAGACCACAACCATGGCTAGAGTCAAGGTTGAGTCTCATGACCTTGGAACAAGGACCAAAGGTCATGGCTAGGCCATGACGAAATGACCATACCAACTTACATAGGTGTAAACATGAAACAAAGAGTTGACGAGAACTTGAACAAGCAATTTGAATCTACTTCACTTAAAAAGGAACCATGAGATATTACAAAGAGAAAATGGTCATACAAGACTTATGAAACTACCCCTAATAACAATCTTCATGTACAAATAAACTTTCCTAAGTTTATTCAAGTATCGGACATGTAACTTTTCGGATCAAAACTTATATCTATATATTTCATCAACTACTACAATAGTAGGGAGCCTCATGTGAGGAGTTCATTATGTAAGCCGTCGAGTTGAGTTGTGGATTTACGAGTTAAAGTGTCCTGGCTCCTCGAACGCTTACTAACATGACTTCTGAATTATGTCGGCCCGAACGGTAGTAAACGATATACAAGACATACATGTTTCATGAATCATTTCTTTCAACGACTTACATTATACATCATACCACATCATGGACTATAATGCAAGATATATATATAGGCACTCCGTTATATTCTTTACTCCGATCCTAAGTCGCAACATTCTATTATAGGTTGCTCGTAGAAACCTACACGATCCAACCATCACCTTCATTACTTGCTATCATACTTAAGGTGAGTTCATAGCCCCACTTTCCATTACTTAATTGTTTTACAAACCCTTGGGGGGAATACATGCTATTTTTAACCGAGCACAATGTTTTTAAATTGTATGCTTACCTGATTGTTTTATTATCACTAAGTACCATCCTTGCCAAACCAAGATCCCTTATTATGAACCATTTAATCACTAGAAATAGTGAGCGCGAATATTAATAATAGGCCTATTGGGATTGACGAATCCCATTTGTATTGACTAAGTGCAAACAAATGCATTAATATTTGAGACATTAGGTATGACGGCAAAGTACCTACCGGGATAACTCCGCCGATCGATATTGGTACCCGTTAACGTTATGGTGTCATAAGCTTAGTAATGATAATACCTGTTTTGTTTTCCAAACATTGGTGTGAGCCTATAACTCACACTACCAACATATTGTGTTCAATCGATTTAACAAACTCTATGAATATCACTCAACCTTTGTGTTGACCTCTCAAGCATGTATTTCAGGTTCATGACGATCAAGGATGGCACGGAAGGACACGGATACTCAAGAGGGCTATAAATTTTATTATCATTCAAAACTCATTTAAATTGTAAACATGGAACCATCTGGGACCTCATTTTGTAATCTCTGATATTTATATAATTTGAATGATAAATCTTTTAAAACGACTCAATTGGAGTTCGTTTTCTATTATTGTGACTATTGTGCCGTCAAGTAACACCCAGGTTGAATTCCGCTGCATCCATGAATTGGGGGTGTTACATATATTACTATTAATTGTATCGTATAATAAAATTCTTAAATCTAGCCGCCCAGCGGGGCGGGCCTAAAATCTAGTATATATATATATATATATATATATATATATATATATATATATATATATATATATATATATAAACACCGAGAATCAGGTGCGGATTTCGATTTTTAGTGCGGATGTGCGGATGGATCTGGACCGCCCATTCCAGATCTGATCTTGACTTTTTGTAAAAAAAAGTCAAGATCTGACGCTAACATCACGGTACCAATTGATCATGAAAACGATTTTTTTGATTTTTTTTCCTTCTCAGCGATCTTTACTCTAGTTGTATTTTTTTTATTTTTTCAGATTTTTCCGAGCACTTTTTTCTTTTTTGATTATGAGTGCTAATGTGATATTAACAATATTATGAGTGCTACCGTGATATTAAACTTTTTTACATGTAAAAATGAACCGTGATATTAAAAACCAATTATAGTTACTGTGATATTATAAAACCAACGTGATATTAAGCATTTTTACATGTAAAAATGAACCGTGATATTAAAAAGGTTACTTTGATATTAGTAAAAAACTTAATATCAATGTTTTTTTTATTACGATATTAAGAAAAAGTTAAAGTGATATTAAAAAAAATTAACTTTGATATTAAGAGAGCATGATAATTACGGCGATATTAACAATTTTTATTAGGAAAAAATTTTTATGATATTAAAAAAGTTATTGTGATATTAAATTTTTTATTAAAAAAAAGTTTATATGATATCAGAATCTGATTTTGACTTTTTTTACAAAAGTCAAGATCTGATCTTTGTGAAGATCAGATCTTGACTTTTGTAAAAAAGTCAAAATCATACGCTAATATCACAATACCTTTAACGATGAAAATGATTTTTTTTTTGAATTTTTTTTCAGCGATTTATAATTATTTGTTGTTCTCTTTATTTTTTTAATTTTTTCAGATTTTTTTGAATTTTTTTCAATAAAAAAATCTACTGTGATATTAAGATTTTTTAAAAAGTCGGGATATTTTCGATAATGTCACTCCGCTTTTTCAGATGGTTGACTAGATGGAGGGCAGAGATTCGTCCGTACATCCGCACTAAAATCCAAAAATGTACCGGATCCTTTTTATATATATATATATATATATATATATATATATATATATATATATATATATATATATATATATATATATATATATTGAAGCGTTCAAATGAGAAGCCTAAATTTTGTGAGAACGCGAGAAACAATCCTAACCACTCATTTTATCTTCCTTTAACTTTAATCTAATGGCTTATATTAGTTGATCAACTTTTTGAAAATTTCTTAAAAAAATTTGAAAAAGTTTAAAAAAAAATTCGAAAATTTTCAAAAAATTTCAAAAAAAAAAATTTCGAAATTTTTTTTTTCAAAAAATTTCAAAGATTTTTCGAATTTTTTTTCAAAATTTTTTTCGAAAATAGTTTTTCGAAAACTTTTTTTTTCGAAAATTTTATTTTTCAAAAATTTGTTTTTCGAAAAAAAAAATTTCGAATTTTTTTTTTCCAAAAAAAATTTTTTCGAAAATTTTTTTCGAAAAAAACAAAAATTCCGAAATTTTTTTCCGAAAAAGATTTTTCGAATTTTTTTTTTTCCGAAATTTATTTTTTCTTAAATTTTTTTCATCACATGTGAAAAAAAATTTGGAAATTTTCACGAAATTTTTTTTTGTCACGTGTGAAAAAAAAAATTCGTCACATGTGAAAACAAAATTTCGTCGCACGTAAAGTTTTTTTTTCGTCACATGTGAAAAAAAAATTCTGTCACATGTGAAAAAAAATTTCGTCACATGTGAAAAAAAATTTGGAAATTTTCACGAAATTTTTTTTGTCACGTGTGAAAAAAAAATCGTCACATGTGGAAAAAAAATTCCGTCACATGTGAAAAAAAAATTTCGTCACATGTGAAAAAAAATTGAAAATTTTTACGAAATTTTTTTTGTCACGTGTAAAAAAAATCGTCACATGTGGAAAAAAAATTCGTCGCATGTAATTTTTTTTTCGCCACATGTGAAAAAAATTCCATCAAATGTGAAAAAAAAAATTCGTCACATGTGAAAAAAAAAATTTCGAAATTTTTTCAAAAAAATTTTCGAAAATTTTTTGAAAATTTTTCAAAAAAATTTTTGAAATTTTTTGAAAATTTTTCAAAAAAATTTTCGAAATTTTTTTAAAAATTTTTTGAAATTTTTCAAAAAAAAAATAGTTAGCTAATAATAGCCATTAGATCAAAGTTTAAGGATGATAAAATGAGTGGCTAGGATTAGTTCTCGCGTTTTCACAAAAATTATATTTCTCACATGAATGGACCCCTATATATATATATATATATATATATATATATATATATATATATATATATATATATATATATATATATATATATATATATATATATATATATATATATAAGTTTTTCTTTAAAAACAATTGTATTGTTCTCCAATTAGAAGGGTGGTAGTGGGGGCGGCATAGCTCACCGGCAAGGGCATGGGGCGGTGAACACCGCCGCTACCCCACCGGCATGGCTAGCGGCATCATCTCACCGGCAATTATTGCCTCCGAAGCATGCGAGTCTCTAGGAAGAATATAACCGTTTGACAATTAATTTATAGACGTTGGGGTTGTGTTTTTGGAGCGTGTATTGGGCCAAACAAAAAAAAAAAAAAAAAAAAAAAAAAATCCCCTATATATATTCAACAAACACATACATTTTTATCACAAATAATACAATTCACATATACGAAATTCACATATTTTTACAATGTCTTCTTCTTCGTCCGAATCATTAGTGAGTCCCCCCGGCGAATTGTCCGAACTAGTGCCATCCGGTAGCACACTAGAAACCTTATTAGCCGCGTACGATGCAATTGACGACACGGCAAGCTCTACCGAAAGTCGGGAGTATGTAACTCGTTTTCGTGAACAAGCTTTACGAACCCTTATGAAAGATTATTTCGTTGAACGTCCAAAGTTTAACGACGAACGTTTTCGTGAACGGTTTCGTATGAATAAAAGCTTGTTTTTAAGAGTTGTTGCTGATGTTGAAGCGAATTTCGAATGGTTTCAAGAGGGCTTAGATGCGAGGGGAAAAAAAAGTTTCACGGCATTACAAAAATGCACATCGGCCATTAGGCAACTCGCAACGGGTGAACCTCCAGATAGATTTGATGACTATTTAAACATGGCGCGCCGAACGTCAGGTGAAATATTTTTTAAACTTATTGTTATTAATTTTTTTATATTTTAGCGTTATATATATTTTAAAGTTCTTGTTATTTATTTTTCTTTTTTAAAGTTAGCGTTATATATATTTTTTTAAAGTTATTGTTATTAATTTTTTTATAAAGTTAGCGTTATATATTTTTTTTAAAGTTATTGTTATTAATTTTTTTATAGGAGAATGCCTTGATCATTTTTGCCAAGCGATTATTCAATTATATGGTCGAGAGTTCTTACGTAGGCCTACATCCCATGACATTGCACGCTTATACGAGTTCCATGAAGATCAACATCACATTCCTGGAATGCTTGGTAGCATTGATTGTACCCATTTCCATTGGCGTAATTGTCCTAGACATTTGAAAGGTCAATATAAGCGAGGTGATCATCAATACCCAACTATTATGCTTGAAGCCGTCGCTTCTTACGATTTGTGGATTTGGCATTCGTTTTTTGGTCCTCCAGGTGCAAACAACGATATCAATGTTTTGAATCAGTCACCATTGTATCTTACGGAGCGAAACGGAACGGCGGCAAACAGTTCATTTCATGTAAATGGATGGTTTTACAAACGTGGTTATTATCTTACCGATGGAATCTATCCTACATGGTCAACGTTTGTTAAAGCATACAAGCATCCGGTTGAATTGAATGAAAAGAGATTTAAAAGGCTACAAGAGTCTGCAAGAAAAGATATCGAGCGAGCTTTTGGTCGTCTTAAAAATAAATGGATGATTCTCGTTCGTCCTCTCCGGGCAATGTCGGTTGAAAAGATTCGACAAATCGTTTATACGTGTATCATATTTCACAATATGATTTTAAAAGACGATGGGATGGCAATATCACCGGTTCATATAATGGATCCGCCAGTCGCGCCAGTTTATGACGATAGTGTATTACCGGAGTTAATCGACGAACAAATGCATTACCGACTCCTATATGATCTTACGGACCACGTAGATGCTCAAAACTTAACATATCTCGATGATTAGTTATTTCATTTTTTTTTAAGAATAATGTAATTTTCTTTTAATTATGTTTTTTTTTTAAGTATTTTGTAATTTTCTTTTAGTTATTAATGAAATATTTATGTTTTAATTAAATTGTTTAATTTAATTAATTAAAAAAAAAAAAAAAGTTGGGAGGTGTGAAAAAGGCATGGTTGCCACTAAAATGGGGTTGGGAGGTATGGAAAAAGTATGAATGAGGTGGAATGATATTATTGGTGGATTTCGGAGGTATGGATGTTTTCGGAATCATGACTGCCAGTGTCCTTAAGAGAAAATATGCGTCCGTTAATGCCCATTAACTTTTAAATGGGCAATACATGCCCATTTCAAAACAATGAGATAGATAAATGTGTCCAAATCTTTTTACAGATTAACCCAAATTAAGCAATTTTTTAGTAATTTTTCTCATAAATTGCCACATCCAGTCACACGTTAAAAAAGAGAAAAAAAGAGATGAAAGGTGAGCCGCCCACATTTAATAAAGTGTGTATTTTGTTATTTTTTATTTTGTTTTTGTTGGGACAAGCTTTTAATAAGTTTCTACTTGTTTTAGTCGGGTTCAAACGAATGACGTTTTGGCTTTCCATTTGTGTAGCAACACATTATAGTTCACATTCTCATTTAACCCAATCATTAATCTTCAATGTCGTCGTTAACTACAACAATTATGTATCACCAGGGCCGGCCTTAGTGTTGGGCCAGGTGGGCGACGGCCCAAGGCAGCACTTAGGTAGAGGGCATCAATTTGTAACCCCATGTTACATTAGACTAGGTTCATCTTTACAAGCCCATTCAAGTTTGTATACTTTCAAGCCCATAATTGAACTTTTATCAACAGCGAGCGTTATTATGGGAACTAAGAATTCAGTTATTTCATAAATTGACAAAGTCAAACACTCACAGACATTGGAGCACGCGCTGCTCCACATATTTTTAATAGGATTAGCTTTGCTATAGCTAGAGGTGTGGGAGCCCAGTTAGTTTCTCGGCTCCCCACTAATTTCTTGTAAATCCTATTTGATTTTAATAAAGTGATGATTAAAAAAAAAAAAAAATAATAATAATAATAATAATGAACATCGGCACAATGTTGTGCGTGATGTTCTTGTTGATATATGTTCTCGGTCTGATGTTTGTGTTGATATTACAGGATCGTCACCTTTGACACGTTCGTGTATGGTTGATTTTATGCCCGGTCGGCGGTTATTGAAGCCGCAGAACGTAAACGTGTCAAGTATGCTGCTAAATGCGCGGATATCGGATATGGATTCCTCTCCTTTTCATTCTCTTCTTTTGGAGAACTTGAAAAGGATGCAGTGACCTTATTAAAGCGCATTAGATGATTCTCTATGACCCAAGACATTGGAGCACGTGCGGCTCCATATATTTTTAGTAGGATTGGTTTTGCTGTAGCTAGAGGTGTGGGGGCTCAGTTAGTATCTCGGCTTCCCACCAATTTCTTGTAAAATCCTATTTGTTTTTCAATAAAGTGATGTTTAAAAAATAATAATAATAATAATAATAATAAACGTACATAGTGAGAGTGAGACTGAGTATTGGCACTATGGGTGATCAAGGCAATTGATATATTATTCCTTTGAATCTTTTCATCGTGAACTACCAGGTCATATTATTCCATTACTTCCGTAGTTCATCTTTAAATTTTTAAATTTTTTGTTGTCTTTTCGTATTAGATGATTGACGCTAGAAACTATCATGTTGTGTCGTTCACAATCGTCGAGTGCCCACATAGGAAAAGAAAGCAAAAAGAACTTGAATCTAATAAAGCTCAATTTGGATTTGTTGAACCGTTTGTTGTTAGACAAAAAAAGAATAACAACAATGTTGAAGAAAATATTGAAAACAATGAAAATTTAAAAAGTGACGATGCTAATGTTAATGAAAATGACGACGTTGGTGTAATGAAACTGACGATGTGTATGTTAATGAAGATCATGTTGAAAAAATTAACGAAAGTTACCTAAAGTTAATTATAATATTTTTGATGTGAGAGTTTCGGATGGTTTACGTTCAAACATGAAAAACGAACTTGTAAGCAAAGGGCCTTTTAGAGAAACTAATTTGGATTACCCAAAGATATAATAGGTAGCACTTTTCTAGTGATTTTATGCACGCGCATAAATTACGAAACGGCATGGGATGAGCCGCCTAGCTTAATTGACTAGGTTTTAAACCCTTAAAAAGTGTGTGTTTTGTTTATAAGGGGCATATGTTTAGTCGGTTCGCCCCAGGCATCAAAAACCTCAGAACCGGCCATGTGTATCACATAAATACATAATGAATTCAGTTAGTATAACTGAGAGAACTTCAACACAAAAAGCTTTAGCGATTAAATAACATGCTAAATTGCTTATTGTTCTCCAATACAACACATGACATCGTACTTGCATCATATCACATTCACGTAAAAGAATGGCCGCCTTCATTAGATATGCAAGAAAATTGAAGACGTTTCATTTCATTTATTTAAAGGTAAATGATTAAAAAAAGTATCATACTTGTCACAATTTTCTTTTGTTTTCTCTTGTGGGTATCGAACAAATTTGTTTGCTTTTGTGAGTATTTTTATTTTTTTTAAATTCATCATTTTTAGAGTACTATGTGACATTTTTTCCCATCAGGGAAAAAAAATCTATTAGCTAAAGGGGGTAAAAATATCCAAAAATTTCTTAAAATACTCTAAAAAGATAAATTTGAAAGAAACGTACTAATAAAAGCAAAAAATTTTGTTCGTTACCAACAAAGAAAATGGTGACAAGTATAATATTTTTTTTAATCATTTACCATTTATTTGACTACATATCAAGCAAATAAAAATATTCTTTTACCCCCTCATGAGAACAAATACGGTACTCATGTATCTTTTCCGAACATCATTAAAATATTACTTGCATCATATTATCACTTTTAATAGAATGTCAACCCCTTCCTCTAATATCTCATAAAATCATAATGTTTGTTCGTTAATTTTATTACGTAAGGGGCTTGGCAACGCATGCGGGGAGGCACGGCACGGTAGCCCCACCGCACGGGAACACCGATGTCGGTGCCTCCGTACCGCACGCGAGCTTCATTTTGTGGTAAAGTTTACCGCGTGAGAAGCTTGGAATTTTCGAACGTTGGATTTTTATTTTTGACCGTTGGAGCGTATTCTTATTTTCGAAATTTGTGTGTGTTTGTGTGTGTGTTGCAGCAGCCAATGAAGGAAGAAGACAACTGTGTGGTATTATGCTAAAAAAAACGTGTGGTAATATTTGCAGGTTGGGTTTGGTTAATATTTGGGCTACACTTTTGGCTGGTTAATATTTGTTATATAAATGTTGTTGTTTCAGTTTTTAATTTTTACATATTCTACAAAATAAAGTTTGTTAAAAAAAAAAAAAAAAAAAAAAAAAAAAAAAAAAAAAAAAAAAAAAAGTGAAGGGTGAGTGATGTGATGCCAAAAAAAAATGATTGAGTGAAGGGAAAAGTGGGAGGGTGATGTGGCATAAGGGGATTGGTTGTTTGTGAGTGAAGGAAAAAGTGGTGAGTGATGCATTACCAACCCCCTTAAGTTTTTACCCAAGCGAAAGTGGTCTATTTATATATTATCTATACTACTTATAATAGAGGAAGGTCTCTCTTTCAAAAAAAAAATCAGATGTACAAAAAATGATTCATGGTTTACAACACTTTAAAGCAAGCAATTTTCATAATTACAACAACCAAAGTATTGTGTACAACAAAAACTAATATGAATCGAAATTCAGACCACTTTCCTTAAAATTCTACATTAATAGCATTAAAAACACCCCTGCACCCAATATTACAATCATTTAAATACAATATACAACCCTCATTCTACATTAATAGCATTAAAAATACTCCTACACCCAATATTACAATCATTTAAACACAAATGTACAACCCTCCATCTTAATCTAGACATGAACCTGTGACCAAGACTCGACTCAATAAAACTCGACTCGATACACAAGGCTGTGAGCTCAAACTCACGTCATCCCTTGTTTTCGCGACTCAATAACAACGACAACAATTAAAAGAAAGAAAATGACACCAAACAATCATTTAGCTTCATATTTATTAGTTTTAATCTTTATTTAATCAAAAACTCTTGAAAATTTATGTACTTATCCCCCACCGTCGCTAGAATGACAAAAGGGTGGTGGGTTTTCCTACCTTCAACCGCCAGTATCAACAAAACGAGAGAGAGATGGTTTTGGTGATGAACTTGAGCTGTGGTGGTGTTAATCGTGGTGTTGGGAGGTGTTTCTTGGCGCATGATGTACGTCAAAATGATGGGGAGGTTGTAAGGAGTGTGGTGGTTGTGGCGGTGAGTTCAAGTGGCCGGCGGTGGTGTTTTTGTGGCCGGAAAAACGACTGGAGAAGAAGAAGAAATATGGTGCGACTCGTTTGAGAGAGAGGGTGTCAAACCCTAAGTGAGGATATAATGAGGTTTATATAGGAAAGTGTTTTGGACCTTGTGTGAACCCTATTGCACCCTTAGAGACTAAGATTATAAATATATGCTAGGGTGGGAAGAGTAGTATACCAAATCTTTTAGTATTTCGTTCTCGAGGCAAATTTAGATGTCAGAATGACTTCTCGTGACATTTTTATTAATTCAATCGAAAAATTTTATTTCAAGGTACCCGCAGCTGCAACGCGCGGGTACCCTGCTAGTAATGTATAAAACGTTTATATAGGATATGTATTAGAGGTGGCAAAACGGGCAGACCGGGCGGGCACGGGCTACGGGCTAAACGGTCTACGGGCTAAACGGACTATGGGCTAAACGGGTACGGGCTAAACGGGCGCGGGCCAAACAGGCGCATGTTATACGAATCGTCTTAAAAAAGACCTAAAACAAGAACAAAAATTTCTCAAACGTAACACCTCATTTATATTTAAGTAACTAAATATATTATATTCATAAGTTTTTCATTAAAAACAATTTAATGCGAGAGAAAAACATGTGCCCATTTTGCCCATTTAATTTCTAAATGGGCAATATATGCCCATTTTAAAAAAAAGAGGGGGACCAAATGTACCCAAATCTTTTAAAAATTTACCCATTTAGCTCATTTTTTTGATTTTGGACACAAATTGCCACCTCTAATATGTATAGACCCTTTTGAATACATGTCATAATAAAAGTGCTCTTTATTATTAAGATGACTAAATGCATGCTTATAAAAACAGTTTCTTGAGCAGATGGAATGAACTTTCAAAAGAGCAAGGTCCTATAAGGCTATAACGGTTTCTTGGGATTATATTAAATATTTAGATGTCACATATTTTTTACTCCGTCCGTCTCATATGAAATGTCTAGTTTTTTTCTTTTGAAATATTTGTTTTTCAATTTTCACTTTAATTTTTTTTGTTGTATAATATTTGATAGAAATTATATCATAAAACATATTTAAAGCTCAATCAATTCATATATTTTGCATAAAATATTATATAACACAAATAAAAATATATAAGGTCAAAGTTGAAAAAAAATATATATATAAAAAATCAAACTGCACATTTAATATGAGTCATCTTTTTTATCAAACGAAATTAGCATAAACATAACTCTTAACAACTCATGGGTTACTTTCAAAATTGTTAAGAAATATGTTGGGTCTAACTGGTTTTTAGGCTAAGGGGCGTTTGGTTTAGTACGCCCCGCCAAAACGGCTCCGAAACAAACAAAAAGGTGCGTCGGTTTACCAAAAAGATTACTATAGAAATATGAACTTTTAGACTAAGGGGGCGTTTGGTTCAGCAAGAAGATTACTATAGAAATAGGAATTGGAATGGGTTTACAAACCCATCACCTTTAGTGGGTTTAAAAAATACATACTTTTGAGGGTTTGATACTCATATTCGAATATAAAACCCACCAACCAAACAAATATAATATAAATAAAAGTCATTTCTTATTCCTTGATACACATACCCTCATACCAAACACCCCATGACATCAACCTAACATGCAAATTACCACTTTTTTTACATATAAACTTTTCTAGTCCCGTTTAGTCTAGACTAGCCGGATATCCGTGCGTTGCAGCGGCGAGTGCTTTTTTATTACTCCCTCCGTCCCAAATTTATTGTTCACTATTGACTTTTTAAGTTTTTCTTTTTCAACTTTGACCTTAAATATTTTTGTAGGTGTTATATAATATTTGATGCAAAATATATAAATGATTGGGTTTTAAGTGTAGTTTTCAATGGTATAATTTTTCATCAAGTATCATATGATAAAAAAATATATTTATAGTCAAAGTTGAACCAGTTTGACTTTGAAAATTCAAACTGGACAATAATTTTGGGACGGATGGAGTAAAATTTAGGGGATATAACAACGACGAACTGATTAACTAGAGAAAAAAATTTATCCCAGTTCACCATTTTTTACTGGTTTCGACTGATCATCTTCATTTCGTTTTTGAACGGCTTTTATTGGCTAGCCGAACCGATGACGGCTTCGAATTCCGGTTGAACCCGTTGGTCCGTTCAGTTTTCAAATTATATGTACCATCAACTTGTTAGCATATAAATTCTATAAGGTTTTACGTGTTTTATTTGTTGTACAATGTGTATAATAACATGTATTTTATTATTATTATTATATGGGTGTCTTAAAAATAATATTAATTAGTGTGTTTAATATTGTATTCTTAATTTTAAAATTTTGATATGTGTGTTTAATTGATTTGTATCAAGTGTTTTATATGTAGTATATCTTAATTTTAAACTTTTGATATTTAATGTGTTTAATGTTAGAAAATTAAGTTTAAGATATATTTAATGTTTCAAAATTGTGTATAATGTATAAGTTTTAGAGATATTTAATGTTTCAAAATTGTGTTTAATTTATTTGTATGGCGAGTATCCGTGCATAGCAACGGAATTCCTAGCGGCATATAATTAACGATTTGCAGGACCGTCCCGTGAAATTTGAAAGCCATATGCCGTAATTTCAAAATATAGGCCCTTTAATTTTAAAAGTCGAGGTTTTATATAATCAACAAAGAATAATATCATTATATATGCTTTCCTGGTTGATATCGATCAAATAACAATGTGCTAAATCTTACTTCCCGAGTACTACATCATTTTTATAAAGTAGGATGCCTTATAATACCTCATAGCATTTAGGCATATGTTAAACTGGAAATATACTTTTTTTAGACAAAAATGCATCGTTGATCCTTAAACTTTTCACAAAACATCGCATGGCACCCAAACTTTTAAAAATCGTCATCTGGTATCCAAAACTTGTGTATTTTAGGCCGATTGCGTCTGTTGACCATTTTTGGCTCAGTCAACGCACGTTTTTTGTTAAAATATGAGGGGCACAATAGTCCAATCACGTTATATCCAGTAGTTAACCCAAGCTAAACCAGAGATACAACTTGAGGGACCATCGGTGTAGTCACACATTAACTATGTAACTTTACTGTATCTTCTGTGATACGCATATTAATGTTTTCGCGGAAATCAATAAACCCACACCCAACCATTGACAGTTGAGCAAAACCCGATCATCTACTACACACATTGTCACATACAACCTCAACCCAACACAACCCTCAACAAAGTACCCATATTCTATCTTATCGAATCCCATCTAATCACACACCCACAAACAATCGAAACTTGCAAGCCTTGCAAAATCAAACAACACACATACGAGGTAACAATATTTACTGATTTATGTTTATTTAAAACGACATTTGTGATAATGTTATTCGTTAATGCAGAAGGTATGTATGGGAATCAATTTATTTGCACTTTGGACGATCCTGAAGAGGTTTTGGATGAGTATGTAAGTTAACACCATATAAGAATTAATTGTTATATCTCTAAAAAAGTTGTTGTAAGAAATTGATAATGCTTAAAACTTAGTATTGATATACATGAACTTCATCATGATTTCGTGTTAGGAGGATCCTATCATGGGAATCGGTATATTTACTTAGTTAATTATGCGGGGACTAGATGAAGAGTTAGTGTAAGAAGAGTATCACAATTAGTGTATGTTGTTGAGGGAGCAAGATGGAATGATTTTGTGATGCACAACATCACCTGTTCGGATGTTGCTTACTTACATTTTATAGAAGAGGGTGAGGATGTGTTTTATGTAGCTACCTACAATGAGTATGAGGAGGAGTTGCATAATTATGAACCAGTCCATCATCAGTTTTGGAGATGTATGGTTGATGTGACAGACACATCTCATCTTATCCAGCCAATGCCAGAAGATTTTCTAGCATATCTGCATGGTCCAGCAGCTACAGAGTCGGTCATGGTTACTAGTAACACCACTGATTACCAAGTAGAGCTGGAGGTTACACAAGATTGGTATGATCGATATGTCCACACGGCCCTGTGGGGATGTGGTTGGGAGAAACTGACCCAAGACTTGAATATGTCACCTGGTCAAAAAATGGTGTTTACTCAGGTTGTCCCGGATGAGGAGTATAATGTCATGTTGTTTGACCATGATGGAGGGGCCATCACAACAGTGGAGACATACAACACCAACATAGCCATGAATGCCCTTTGTCACCAACCAACTGACTATGGTATGTTTAAGTTTTTTAACTTTAACTACACCAAGTATCTCACAGCAGTGTAAGTTATTTAATTATATGTAATATTAAATTCATATTTTGAAGCCCCTCGGATGAATTGGATGTGTAATTGGGAACACCACACAGCCCATGACCAAGAAGAAAGGGCATTCTACAGCAAGATGACTGCATCCTTCTGGAGAGACGGCCGACTTGTAAGTCTAGTGACAGAGTTTCTTAATAAGATATATGAATGTCATTTGTATCATATATTGTGTTTCTGATATAAAGATTGATGGATCATAATGTGTATTAGATGCATCCTATGACAAACTAATGATAAGTTTTGTATATTTTTTATTAGTCCATTCCATCAAGAATTGTTAAGAAGTACAACTTGTATGGGTTCTCTAGAGCGGTTGTGAAGCATAAAAGCATAGAGAAAGAGTTCGAAGTTCGTGAGAGGACACTTCAAGTTGGTCAAGGGAAGGTCAGGAGGCAAGTGGCTATTGTTTCATTATCTAGTTTCAGGCAATTGAGGGCAGAAGCACATTTTGGTCAAGGTTCAATGGTCCGCTTCTTTCTAGGTGATGAAACTAACATGTCACAAAGAGTTTTACATTTTGATGTGTGCTGATGGAGCTTTAAAGTTGGATGAATGATATTATGTAAATAAATTTTGTAGTTCGTATGTGTGGTGGATTTGTGGGCACAACTCAACTTGACAATGCTTAGACAATTGTTTTGTAAACTATATGTGTAGGATAAACCATATGGGTTTGTCCATACACAATTTTGGAAGTATGATGCAATATATGTATGCTTAACTTTAGGTTTTATAGCGGATAATTAGTAACACTTCGTGTTGTATGTGTTGACTTTATTAGTCAAAAGGAGTTATTTGACTCATGACATTTTAATTATGACTTTCGATAGTCAAACTTCAAATAGAATTTGCCATTCACCAATTGACTCATTAATTGAAATGTTGCTTTCTATGGATCATAATGTATATGCTAGTTTCAACCTGCAGTTTCTAATACCAAGTTGAAGTGCTATATGTAACTTTTACTTTCAAAAGTCAAATTTCCATATCCATAACACACCCACAATATTTCAAACAACACCATTTAGGGTAATTACAAGCTAAACATTAAACAAACCATAGAATGAAATAGGAACAGCAAAATACATCGTTAATTGTCATAGGGTACAAGCTAAACATTAAACGAACCACAGAATAAACATAAAAAAAAAAAAAAAAAAAAAAAAAAAAAAAAAAAAAAACTAGAAGAATTCCACTTCGGCTGTGGGGGAAGCTCAGTGGAGTTTCAACAGCTCCCTAACCAACTCCCAATTCATCACCACATTTTCAGCGTGATCATGATTCAGAGTGCAAAGCTTGATATAAAGTTTCTTCAGCAAGGGGGAACAAGCAAGTACAAACTTTATTATTGTTATTTCATTAACTGATATAGGAAAAGATCGAAACACCACACTCTCGAGCTGGCCCGACCCCATTATGTTGCTTCCTAAATGTAATGAATAACTTTCCAAAGGTAGATTACTTTCGAATGAAGCCTGCAAATTGAGATAGTATTGAGATACACAACTATGGCAATTTAGGTTGATGTGAAGCATAATACATATTGCATTCGACTTACTCTGGTTTCTAGCATTTGCAATCTTGGAGCTCCACAAATCATTTGAATGATGAATGCTACCATTGCATTGTTCCCAAAATCGACTCAGGATAGATTTAGATTCTTGAGGGATACAAATGCCGCAGGTACATTCATCCATGAGCTACCTTCTGCCAATAACTACAACATGTAGAATTTTCAGAATTTTTAAAGATTGAATTTGAAGTGTGAAACTCAAATTCTTACCTTGCGCTCCTGAAAATCCAATGTAAGGGACTCAAGTTTGGGAAGACTTCTAAGCTGATATACATTGTAAGTTGTGATTGTGGTGACCTGGTTCAAAAGACCGAATGACAAATACAACTTCTTCAGATTCCCAAGTTGTGCAATATCCAATAGTCTCATCTCTTTTGTATCAGTACGATTGATTTTAAGAGACTCAAGTAAGGGATAACCAGCAACAAAGTCCCAAATTTTACCGGTCAGAAATTTGACGGATAACAATTCTAAGGTCAATATATTTGGGAAACCTTCAAAGGATACCAAACTAGGTAACGTACAACAATGAAGTTCCAAATGTTTCAACTCCAAACGAGTGTACATTTGGGTTGGCAAGATAACTGGTTTGAAGGACCAGTTATGTATAAGGAGCTCCACAATTCCTCGCTGACCCAACAACAACAGCCAAGCATGAATCTCTTCATAATTGAAGTAATCTTGTCCAAACAAGGGTTTAAGCTCTACAGAGAAGACAAACCTTCTTATGGGAGATTTGTGCTGAAGCAGCAATCTAGTAACATGCATCCCTTCAAACTTATTTGTCAAAAAATAAAAGAAATCCTCATCAAGTATGACATCGGCGAGCAACGTCCATTTAAATCTCCAGTTTGTCGCTAAACTGGATGTCATCACCGCCTCTCTGAGTGGAAAACGGTTCAAAATATTGGTGATAACATTATCCGGCATGTTGCTAATATAATCCGGTATGTCATTTATAACATTCCATTCAAAAGACATGGTGAGTTATGAAAAATGAAGGCTTTGATTTCGTCTTGGATTTTCAGTAAATGAGGTTTTATCTGTTTGCATTTGGTTTTTGAATAGTGTGGAAAACTAGAAAGGGGGTTGAATAGTTTTACGTCTTTTTAAATTTAAAAAACACGGTTTCAAAATATTGATTTGAGTTTATACAATTGTTTGTTTGAAAAACCTTTGATTAGAGTTTAGTATGAAAACAACTATATGATTTATTATATGTGTTCTTTTAGGTTTGTTATAAAAACTTATTTTTGAAAACTTTGTTTACTTTAAAAAGTTTAGATTCGATATTATGTGAATTCAACTCTTGCACAATATAAGCAATTATATAACTAAGTACTAAAGTAATAACAATGTAAGTAAATAATAAAGAAGTGAAAGATGGAAAGATCTAACCGAGACACGAGTGATTTATAGTGGTTCGGCTACAAGGACACCTTCCTTGCCCTACTCCACTCCCTGAGCACCTTGCTCGAGAGTTTTCTTCACTATGTCAACAAGCTCACTTATGGCGTAGAAAACCTTACACAACTTTTGCTTACACCAATTAACAACACTAAGCTAAATATCGAGTTCTAATCGTAGCTAGAACCAATCTCACACCACTAATCACTACACACCTTCTTCACAACTTCTTCTTCACGACTTCAATCTCTTCACTACTTCACGACTTCTATTTCTTCAAGACTTCAACTTCTTCCCACCTTCTTCACAACTAATTCACAAATTGTTCACACCTAGGCACACCACTATCTTCTTCACACCAACACTACTTATTCACACTACTATCTTCTTCACAACTTCTTTACTTACACACCTTACTAGCCTAACTCCTTATATATACAACTATCTAATTAATATTCACAACTTATACACAAATGAATGAATAATATACAAATGGTGATGTAGAAACAACTTAGATGAAGGAATCACACTAAGTTGTAATACTTCTTGTCTTGATGGATAGAAGTATTCTTCTCTTGCACTTGAATGGTAGATGCTTGAATCACTTGAAAACAAAAACTTAGGATTATATGATCAAAGGATTAGAAAGAATAGAAGAGAGGATTTAGATCAGAAAGTTTGAGATACAAAAGATAAGGAAAAATGCCAGGAATCACCCAGTATTTATAGGCAAATTTTGCTGGAAGAGCGTGGCCGGCCCCCTTAATTATTAAGGGGCCGCCCTTCTGTAACGGCCATAAAATTTGTCTTTTACTGGGGAAGGTTTTTCTGGAGCATTTTTGTCATTTTTGGTTGAAAATTTGAATTCATATATTTATAATGAATTAAACTTATTTTTTTATTTCTAAAAATGATTTTGTAAAAGACATAAAATGTTTTGTGACATTTTATAAAAAGTCTAGTGTTTAAGAAAAGTGTTCATTTCATCATAGAATGCAATAAACACTTTGTTTATTCATACCTTAAGTGATTTGGATGTAAAGAGAATATTTATCACTAAATACTTGTTTACGTCATAATTTTTAGCACAATGGGTTTACGTTTTTTGATTATCAAAACATAGAGATATCGATAAATGTTAATAATGTTTTTAGGCATTATTTATATCAACAAATAGGTCTATGTAATTATGGTGGGCATAGGGGTTTTGGTGGGTGGGTTTATTGATTCGCGCGCAATTTGAGCTAGCGTATCAGAGAAGGTAAGCTCAAGCTGCAAAGTAAACTTCATGAATCATCCCTAACGTTAACTGTTGGGTTAACTCAGGTTTGTAGGACTGGTTATAACATGATTAGACTATTATGCCCCTCATATTATAACAAAAAACGTGCGTTGACTGAGCCAAAAATGGTCAAGGGAGGCAATCGGCCTAAGATACACAAGGTTTGGACGCCAAGCGACGATTTTTAAAAGCTAAAGTGTCATGCGATGTTTTGTAAAAAGTTTAGCGACCAACGATGTGTTTTTGTCTTTTTTATAAAGGTTAAATTGTTTAAAGTTTAAACTTTCTTGCAAAACAGTTGCATCAAGATAGGGGCTAAAACGGTAAGTAATAAATACAAAGGGTTATATTATATATATACTAATAGGCGTTTTTTTCACTGTAGCTACATTACTCAGCCAAATTTCATGTTTGCCAAGTTTAGCCCCTGAGGTTAGCGATTAATTGCAAAGTTAGTCCTTAACGACCGTTATCTAACAAATGTGGATTAAATTTGAAAAGGAACAGTAACTTCAGGGGCTTTTTCTGTACAAATAATAAACAGAAACAGCCCCTAAGGTTAATTTTTTTTCACCGTTAGTCCCTAAGGACTAACTTTGCAAAGAACGCCACGTTAAGGGACTAAAACTGAAAATAACGTTGCTACAGTGCCAAACAGTGGCTGCTACAGTAAAAAGTCAGTTTGTAATAGTGCGTGTACTGTAGCTAAGGATTTTACACTTTTAGTCCCTCACGTTAGCTATAAATTGCACCGTTAGTCCCCCGTTAGCGATCTTTTGCAAATTTAGTCCCTAAAAAATTAAAAATAATAAAAATAATTTAGATTAAACACAACATTCCCGCAGCAACGCGCGGGTACCCCCGCTCGTTAGAATTAAAAACAAACTAAAATTTAAGAGCCAGCACACAATTATTCCTGGGTGTCTTTTCCGATGAAACTTATCCCATTTCCTACATTAAAGCGCAGTTTTTTTTTTATTTTTATTTTATTTTTTTTTTTTTTTAAGCAATATCTTTTAACTTCGTATAAATCATTTGTTAATAGAAATCCTTTAAAATTATTTTATACTTAAATCGAAGTTTTTGAAATTTGAGGCCCCTAAATAGTGAAGGCCCTGTGCGGTTGCCCATCCCGTATTTGCTCAAATCCGGGCCTGACGATTTGTGATATTGCAGTGAGTGTTTTGTGTAGCATTGAACATAGAACGTGAATCGATCAGAATGTAATTGCAAAAGGTTGTACTATACGATAAATAAAGTGTAGAAAAAATCCTTAACATATATTAAACAACATATAAAAACATTTAATGAAACTGAAAGTAAAACATGACATCAGTTATGAGATAAAAACTAACAACACACGTTACTCGTCGCTTAAAACTTCTTGATACACGACATTTGAGGTGTAGATTCCTGCTTGACGGGACTCTTTGACTGGTGAATAGGGAATTGTGTTCTCTTTAGTTTAAAAGGGAACATGTCTTCTTCAGATGAAGCAAGAGGAATTCTTGGCAAGAGCACTCTAACTCCAGCGTATTATCCAACATCAATCTCAGCATTGATGAAACTAAGGTCAAAACGTTTACATATCAACCTTGTGTCATTACATAATCCATTTGCCGTATCGAGATTCTTTAAAAAAAATCAGACATCTTATTTTCAAACGCAAGCAATGAGGGGGCAACTCGCTTACGTTGAGCGAGTTTAAGAATTCCAAAGAATAGATGTTGTATTCTTAATTTTAAGATTTTGATATGCGTGTTTAATTGATTTGTACCAAGTGTTTTATATGTTGTATATCTTAATTTTAAACTTTTGATATTTAATGTGTTTAATGTTAGAAAATTAAGTTTTAGAGATATTTAATGTTTCAAAATTGTGTTTAATTTATAAGTTATATAGATATTTAATGTTTCAAAATTGTGTTAATTTATTTGTAAATTTTACTTTATTAGTTGTGTTGCTTTATTTTAAAGCATTTAATGTTAAAAAAGTTGAATGTGTTTTATAAAAGATAGTTAGATTGTCTAGTGTAGTAGTGTAGCATTGGCAATATAATTATTAGCTCGTTGCACACTTATTTTGACCATTTCCATTAATTATTGTTGATCACATGTTCTTCCGATTAAATAAAAAAAACATGTTTCATTTAAGTTGTCTTATAACCATAATGTTATTCGTTTAAGATGTTTTGATTGGAATCTTGTTGTTAGTTTATAAGAAATAGTTTCATTATATGGGAGACGTCATTCTTTAAAATTCTAGAAAAAAAATAATTATTATAGTTTTATATTGTTAAAGTGTTATTTCTATAGTTTTAAATTTTGATTAGCTATAAAGAAAAACTAAAATATCTCAAGATGGACATTTATGGTCCAAAAAGAGTATATATAATAAGAGCATTGATATATCTTTTTATAAATTCTTAATATTTATCCTCCTACACACCCATAAATACGATAAGTGGAATTCATTTTTTCTCTTTCGTCATCTCATCTCATTATTTTTTCACATGCGCCAATAATATGAGTGGATGATATGTAAGAAGAAAATGTAAGAGTGCATATTTTCATATAATAATAAAGAACACAAACTTGAAAATGTGGTACTTGAGTTATCTCGTTATATGGCAAAGCTGAGTCATCTCATTAGCAAATAGTCAAAATTGAAACAAATTATTTTTTTTATAATTTAAGAAAAAATGTTTTCTCTAGACTATTATTAGTTTTCACTTAAATTTTGTCTTAAATAAATGATTCTCGTCAATAGTTTATAGGGGCAATTTCATTCATATCCTTGCAAAATTCAAAAATTTCATATATATCCTTTGAATGCATTAAATGCATTGTACTTTATGCATTAAAAACTAGTAAAAAAGATATATATGAATTTTTTGGAATTTTCAAGGATATACATGAAATTTTCCCTAGTTTATAATCTGTATTTCAGCCAAACCAATTAAACAAAATTTACAATTTACATACAAGAAAAAAAAGTCTTTTAAGTTTGCTAATTTTGTTGCAGACAAGAAAGAATTTATACCTTTGGTTGAGAAAAAAATGGAATGAGAGCATTGAGGGGTGTCAAATGTTCAAATTTGTTAAGAAACTAAAAGGTATTAATGGGTAGCTAAAGAAATTAGAATGGAGTAAATGGTGATGTGTTTGAGAATGTAGTGAAGTTGAGGGTAAAACCGAAGGAAGTTCAAGCTGATATTGATAAAGATCCTGAGAACAAGATTCTAAAGGAGACTGAATGTGGTGTACTAAAGAGTACATGGAGGCTATAAAAGATGAGGAAAAACTCTTATACCAGAAGGAAAAAATCAAATGGCTAAGTATTGGGGACAGAAATAATGCTACCAAACATTAAAAAGCATACAACATAAGAATAGAATTGATGCAATTAATGATGAGAATGGGAATAGATATGAAGGATGTGAGGTGGTAAATCAGTTTATTAAGCACTTTCAGAATTTCCTTGGTGTAAATGTGCTAGTGACAAAGATTGGAACTATTGAGAATCTGATTAAGAACAAACTAAATGATGAAGAGTCTAGAGGTATGATAAAGGTGGTCAGTGATGATGAATAAACAATGAAATGTTTCAGATAGAAGATAGCGAAGCCCCTGGTCCTCATGGATTCTCTTCACTATCCTTTAAAAGATCATAGAGTGTTGTGGGAAATTATGTGTGCAAAGCAATAAGGGAATTCTTTGAGACATGAAAGATCTTGAATGAGATTAACTCCACTTTAATAACTCTTGTCCCAAAGATTCAAACTCCTGCTAAAGCGTTTGACTTCATACCCATAGCTTGTTGCAATGTTTTGTACAAATGTATAAGCAAGATAATCACTAAAAGAATGAAGAGTGTTCTTGGGTAGCTTGTTAGACAAAATTAGAGTGATTTCATTCCAAACAAGTAAATTCATAACAATACTTTGATCTCTCAAGAGTTACTAAAGGGATATGATAGAAAAGAAGGTCACAAGAGAGTTGCTTTGAAGATTGATATCCATAAAGCATATTACACTCTTAATTGGCAGTTTCTTGAAGACATTCTTAGAGGATTTGGAACAACTACTACATTTTCTGTGTGTGTGAATGGTGAAAGATTTGGTTATTTCAAGGGAGGAAGGGGGCTCATACAAGGTGATCCAATGTCACCTTATCTATTTATGTTGGAAATGGAAATTTTAACAGCGATAAGGCAAAAGAAAGTAGATAATGATGACAAATTCATATATCACTTTGGATGCAAAGAGTTGAAGCTTACACATGTATGTGTGGAAAACTAGAAGGGGGGGGGGGGGGGGGTTGAATAGTTTTACGTCTTTCTAGTTTTATGAAAACTTAGTTGTTTAAAATTCTTGTTTACTCCTAAAACTTTGATTCGATCTTATGTGAATTCAAGTCTTGAACAATATGAACAACTATATTTAAGTATGAGCAATAATAATAATGCAAACTAAGTATGTGAAATCAACACATGCATAATATAAACAATTATAGCTATATACGAGAGATAAGTAAGTAAACGTTTATTTTATAATCCTTAGTTATATTTTATATGAAAACTATACTTGATCGAAATGATCAATTAAATGTATGTTACCTTTTTAGTTTGATTGTAAAAACTTTGTTTTATGAATGAAACTTTTGTTTGATCTTTAAGTAAAATCAATACTAGCACTATATGAGCAACTATACATATACGTCTTACGTCTACAAAAGTAATAACGATATAAGCAAGATAATAAGTAAGATATGGAAAGATCTAACCGCGAGACAAAGGGTTTATAGTGGTTCGGCTACAAGGACACCTTCCTTGCCCTACTCCACTCCTCGAGTCACCTACTCGAGAGTTTTCTTCACTATATCAACAAGCTCCCTTATGGCGGAGAAAACCTTACACACCAATGTACACACCACAACTTCGTCAAAACTTCTACACAACTTCTTCACACCAATCTACTTCACACCAATTCTACTTCACACCTTTCTACTTCACACCTATCTACTTCACACCAATTTTCTTCACACTAATCTTCTTCACAACTACACTACTTCACTACTAAACTACTTCTTCTCCCTATACAACTTCTATTCCTAGATCTATCTAGTTACACTACTATCACACCTTTACAATGAATGTACACAACAACTAGATTATATACACAAATCTACAATACTTCACAACTTGATGTTGAAAGAGTATTCTTCTCTTGCACTTTGAGAGATGAGAGGTGAGGGAATGAATCACTTGAAACAAGGATTAACAATTATATGATCAAAGGGTTTTTAGGAGGATGTTTAGAGAGATTTGGATCTGAAAATTTTCGTGCAAGAGGTGGGAAAAATTCCAGATTTAAGGTGGTATTTATAGGGAAAAATTTCTGACAGAATCTGACAGGGGAACGTGGCCGGTCCCCTTAATTGTGTGCCGGCCCCCTTAAAATTAAGGGGGCCGCCCAAAATCTTGTTTTTTCTGGGGAAAGTTTATTTGGTGAAAAACTAACTGATTTTGGTTAAAATTTTGAATTCATATATTTATTATGAATAAAACATTTTCCTTTATTACAAAAAATGTTTTTCAAAAATATATAATAAGTTTATTTAATTTTATAAACTTTGTATTATTTAAATAAACATCTCTTTGATCATAAAATGTATTAGTCACTTGTTTATGCATACCTTAAGTGATTATGTTGGATGAGATGATATAAACTTGCTTAAAACTTGTTTACGTAATAACTTTGCGTTTAATGTTCTTATATTTTGTGATCGTCAAAACTTAAGGATATCGAAAGATATTAATAACGTTTTTATACATTATTTATATCAAAAATCTCCCCCTTTTTTATGATTACAAAATCTAAACTCATTAAACTAAAAATTAATATATATGCAAGTTTTTAGTGTGAGTTTATATCACTTCTCCCCCTTTTTGTTAACATCAAAAAGGTTATCCCGACGAATGTATATCTCCCCCTTGAAGTATACTCCCTCTCGTTTTGAGGTCATAAGAAATCGAGATATGGAATGCTTGCAAAAATATTTAGAGCACAAGCAATATATATATATATATATATATATATATATATATATATATATATATATATATATATATATATATATATATATATATATATATATATATATATATATATGCTTTTCTAGCAAATTACACTAGATAATACTAAGTTGCCAACTTGAGGTCTCTTGGACTTGCTTAGAACACAAAAGGTTTGAAATGATTTTATTTTTGGAGATGGGAAACATGGTAGTTAGATTTAGGAAAGGTAGACTTTTGTGGGAATGGTTTTTGTAGAATTTGGAGACTTTGTAGCAGAGGGATTTGGTTGAGGGTTGGTGTTTAGTGTTATGGATGATGTTGGAGAAGACCTAGTGAGGAGATACTCAATCCAAGTGAGGTGTTCATTTATGGCCATGTTTTGTTTTTGGAGAAAAATGCAACAAGAACAATTGTTGACATGATTCTCAAGATGGATCAAGATGTTGGGTGGTGATGAGTTGGTGGATGAAGGTTGTTGATCCAAATTGCTTTAAGCAAGATGTAAAGCAAGAAGAGCACTAAGCTCATGTGCTTCTTTAAGTTCTTCAATGAACTTTTCATGTTCGGAAGATGGTGGAGTTGGATTGTGATTATTGATTGTGGATTGAACATGGAACATAGGTTTCATGTATGGATGAGTTTTGATGGTTGTTGTTTAAAGATTGAGTATGTTCCTTACAAGGGTCATTTTGAAGAAATGAGTTGGGTGAATGTGGAATTTCATTAGTGAGGTTGATTGTGAGATTGTCTTGTTGAGACAAAAGAGAGGTTTCATTTGGGTAATCATGAATGGATGAGGATGAATGTATGGTAGAATGGGATGTTTCATGAGTGGAGGATGTTTTGTATAGTGGATTGGTAGTTTGACCAAAATGTGAGGTGTTAGGAGTGAGATTGGGATTGTTGTTTTGAGATTGAGTGTGCTCTTCATATGAATTATATGGGTGAGATGAAAGTGTGTTTTTGGGAGTAAGGATGGAATCGAATGTGGATGGAGCAATTGTGTGAGGATGAGTGAGGTAAGTAATTTGAGTATGGTGAGGAAGGTGTGTGATGCAAATTGCGTTGTGCAAGGTGCATAGTATTGAGATCACGAAGATCGTGGAGTTGGTCAAGTTCTTCACGAAACTTCAAGGTTTACAAGGAAGATGATGATGAAGGAATTTTGTAATGTTGGTGGAAAAGCGAGTGAGGTGTAATATTGATTATTGTTTGGAGGTTGATATTTTTCAATAAAAGGATTGTTCCGAGGAGATAGATGAAATGTAGGTATGTAGATGGGAGCATAGGTAGATGCTTGACCATTATGAGGATTGAGAAAGGGTTTTTTTGAGTGAGCTTCAGGGTTGTGTGTATAGTTGGAGATATAGGAGGAATTTGGTGTTGGATGTTCGACAACATCATTTGATTCGATGGGCTTCTTATGGAAGGATAATATATGTTGTATTGGCTAGGTAAAATGTGTTTGTGTATTTGGGAAGTGGAGAATCAAAATAGGGTGAAATGGGCTAAAGAGCATAAAGCAATCTGTGAGCCTCGTGCTTCAGGTGGCCGGCCCCCTTAATCATAGGCCAGTCCCCTTAATTTTAAAGGGGTCGCCCTTGATCTTTAAAGGGGCCGCCCAGGGCCAGGTTCACAGAATGCTAGAGAAGTGTTTTTTGCAAGAGATTTTCAGAGAGGGGTTTGTTTAGAGGTTTGGTTTTAGGCAAGTTCAGCTCTTTAGGCAACAAGGTAAGTATTATTTTAATGAAATATGCATGAAAAGTATATAGGCAAGCAAGTAAGCACATAAAATAGTCATAACTAAGCATGCATGCATAACCAATAAGACAAATAAGCAATTTAGCAAATCATTCAACCAAAAACTCCTATCTTAGTGTAAGGCAACTAGTTAGTGAGAAACTAGTGATGGAACAAATGTGATAGTGTAATTCTTGGTTTTGTTCTAGTGTATGCCTATATGAAACAATTATGGAGTTAAGATCGTTTCGACTCCTAAGCAAATATTCCTAAGAAACGATCCTTGATCTCCTTGATTTAGCTTTGCTCACTTCTAAGTGTCATGTATATGTATATATTGGATTATATATATATATATATATATAGACAATGAGAGAGAGACTATTGTGCATGATTTGAGAAAAACGTTTTTATCATTATTTAACAATGAGTATTCTAAACGTGAGAATAATTTTCAAAATGAATTGAGATTTTATTTGAGAATATATTTATGCAAAACAAAATATCTCAATTCTTGATTTTGTGCAAAATAGAATCCTAGACTAAGATTTGAGAAGAAAGAAAACTTAAAATTTTATGCTCAGATAGCCGGCCCCCTTAAAGTGAGGCCGGTCCCCTTAATTTTAAGGGGGCCGCCCTTATAAATTGAGGGGTCCGCCCATCTGACAAAGAAAATTTTTCAGAACTTTGATTTTTCAGAAGATGTTAAGTATTACAAGAATTTAATCAATTTGCTCCATCATTCCTAATCATAAACGTAAGTAGTTAAGTAAATCACGCTTAAGAGGCTTAGTGACTATATCGGCACTGTTACCTTCCGAAGCTACCTTCTCTATTGTTATATTTTATTTTTGTATAATGTCCCTAAGAAAGTGATGACGTATTTCTATAGCACCTTTGTTATTGCACATAATAGGAATATTTTCTAACCTAATGCCATAGTCTTCGAGAGCTTGTTTCATCCATAGTTTTCTTACGCGAGGGATCTAGTCTTACTTCTATATTAACGATTAATCCACTTAACTCATTTCACTTCATCACCATGAGTTTTCTACTAGTGGACATAGAAGATTTCCATTTTCTATGTTGTTCGACAACGAACAATTTTAATTTAAATCCTAGGAAAGCCAACTAAGAGGGGTTCATAAAATGTAAGCAAGTAAGTATTACTAGCTATATAACTAAGCATTATTCTAACTAGTTATTAATCTAAGAATATAATTTTAACGATAAACTTAAAAGAAATGCGTACCTTTTAGTCTTCAAAAAAAAAAAAAAAAACTTCAAGTTGCCATGTTGACTTATAGAAGCCATTTGTAGATGAGATTCCAATAGTTTCGAAAAGTGACAACTTAGCCACTTGGTTCCCATGGTCTCATTGGTCCAAAGTTGTTTGAACCAAACATGGTTTGCAATTGACTAGGATGCATGTATGGTGGAAGTATTTCCCATGGGCTAAAGCTTGGTTGATGTGGATAAATCCACATTAGGTAACTATTAGTAGAAAAGTTTTGTCTACCTTGATTTCTACTATGTTGAGGGGTTTTAGATCGAGGATGAGGATTATTTGGTCTATTTAGAGTTGGAGTTTTAGATCTTAATTTTAGTTTAGAAAATCCGGTTTTCGCTTTTAATGATGGTTTATAAAAACTTTTTACTTCCTCATCACTCGCAATAGGTATTTTTCTATCTCTTATAGGTACATACTTAGGTTTTGAGTCTAATGGTTTTTGTTTACTAGATTCACATTCAAACTTTTCATTTTTATTTTCACTAGTTGAAACATTAGTTAAGTCGAATCCTAGACCGGTTTTATCTCCCAAAGTTTCTTGAACACTTATTATTTTCTTAAGTGAGTTACTACTATTTTTAAACTTGTCAAGTTTGAAAATTTCATCTTTAAGTTTTTCGTTTTCTTTTTTGACCTCTAAACATGTTTTACATTCTTTAAAAACTTCTTTTTCTTTTTCCAAATGTTGTAGTTTAATTTTTAATTCAAGTACTTCATTTTCTAATTGATTATTAATATGTTTTAGTGACTTATTTTTAGCTATAACCTTTTGACCTATTTTGCATAACCTATTATATTCTCTATCTAGGTCTTTTTCGTCTAATGATAAATTTTCGTCACTAAAGTATTCGGTTTCGGAACGTACCTCGCTTGATGTCTTAGCCATAAGACACTTCTCCTCATTTGTGATTTCTTTCTCATCGTCATCGCTATCACTCCAAGCTCCTCCAACAAACGCCTTTTGATTTTGATCTCTTGGCATCATTGGACATTTTCCGATGAGATGATTTGGATCACCACATTTGAAGCACTTTCTCTCATTCTTGCTATACTTGTCATCTTTATTCTTTTGAGGTGCTCTCCTTTCATCGTGTGGTTGTTTAACGAATCTTCCTCGCCTTTTGAAGAATTTCTTGAAATCTCTTACGGCCATGGCGTATTTTTCGTCATCACTTTCGAAAGATGAGCTATCTTCGTTACTAGATTCCTTCCTAGCTTTCAACACAATAGGCTTGCTTTGCCCTCTTTTTCCATTGACCATCTCGGAGTCTTTCTTTATTATTGCTTCGTAGACTTTCAGGTTGCCGATCAACTCATCAAGTTGAAGATTTGACAAGTTCTTCGATTCTTCAATCGCCGTAACTTTAGCTCGCCATTTTGGATGAAGAACCCTAAGGAATTTCCTAACAAAATTCTTACTAGGAAAATTCTCATCAAGTGCTTTTAAAATTGTGATGATAGCGTTAAACCTAGCAAAAGCATTATCTATTGATTCCTCCTTCGGAATCATAAATTGTTCATACTGTTGAACAAGATGATCTATTTTATTATCTTTAACTTGACTATTACCTTGGTGAGTGATTAGTAAAGAATCCCAAATTTTTTTTGCGGTTTTACACATAAAAATTCTTTCATATTCTTTGCGTGGTAACGCATTATAAATAACCATTTTAGCCTCATTATTTTTTGCTAGTTTCCTTTTCAAATCATCATTTTGTTTTTCAAAAGATAAAATTTCATCCAATTTAGTTTCAAAATTATATTGAATAGGGGGAAAATCACCAAAGGTAATGACATGCCAAAGATCAAGATCTTTCGATTTCACATAAGTTTCGAATCTATTTTTCCAATATAAAAATCCATTACTTTCAAATAGTGGTGGTCTTTGCATAGATTGCCCTTCTAAATATTTTTCCGATTCCATAGATCGATACAAGTTTTAAAATACAGTATATTTTAAAAATCTAGTTTAACGTAGCTCTGATGCCAATTGTGGAAAACTAGAAGGGGGGGAGGGTTGAATAGTTTTACGTCTTTTTAGTTTTATGAAAACTTAGTTGTTTAAAAGTCTTGTTTACTCTTAAAACTTTGATTCGATCTTATGTGAATTCAAGTCTTGAGCAATATGAACAACTATATTTAAGTATGAGCAATAATAATAATGCAAACTAAGTATGTGAAATCAACACATGCATAATATAAACAATTATATCTATATACGAGAGATAAGTAAGTAAACGTTTATTTTATAATCCTTAGTTATATTTTATATGAAAACTATACTTGATCGAAATGATCAATTAAATGTATGTTACCTTTTTAGTTTGATTGTAAAAACTTTGTTTTGTGAATGAAACTTTTGTTTGATCTTTAAGTAAAATCAATACTAGCACTATATGAGCAACTATACATATACGTCTTACGTCTACAAAAGTAATAACGATATAAGCAAGATAATAAGTAAGATATGGAAAGATCTAACCGCGAGACAAAGGGTTTATAGTGGTTCGGCTACAAGGACACCTTCCTTGCCCTACTCCACTCCTCGAGTCACCTACTCGAGAGTTTTCTTCACTATGTCAACAAGCTCCCTTATGGCGGAGAAAACCTTACACACCAATGTCACCAAAACTTCATCACAACTTAATCACAACTTCTACACAACTTCTTCACACCAATCTATTTCACACCAATTTTACTTCACACCTTTCTACTTCACACCTATCTATTTCACACCAATTTTCTTCACACCAATCTTCTTCACAACTACACTACTTCACTACTAAACAACTTCTTCTCCCTACACAACTTCTATTCCTAGATCTATCTAGTTACACTACTATCACACCTTTACAATGAATGTACACAACAACTAGATTATATACACAAATCTACAATACTTCACAACTTGATGTTGAAAGAGTATTCTTCTCTTGCACTTTGAGAGATGAGAGGTGAGGGAATGAATCACTTGAAACAAGGATTAACAATTATATGATCAAAGGGTTTTTAGGAGGATGTTTTGAGAGATTTGGATCTGAAAATTTTCGTGCAAGAGGTGGGAAAAATTCCAGATTTAAGGTGGTATTTATAGGGAAAAATTTCTGACAGAATCTGACAGGGGAGCATGGCCGGTCCCCTTAATTGTGTGCCGGCCCCTTTAAAATTAAGGGGGCCGCCCAGACGAAAACTGCAGTTTTCTTGTCTTTTTCTGAGGAAAGTTTATTTGGTGAAAAACTAACTGATTTTGTTTAAAATTTTGAATTCATATATTAATTATGAATAAAACATTTTCCTTTATTACCAAAAATGTTTTTCAAAAATATATAATAAGTTTACTTAATTTTATAAACTTTGTATTATTTAAATAAAATCCCTTTGATCATAAAATGTATTAGTCACTTGTTTATTCATACCTTAAGTGATTATGTAGGATGAGATGATATAAACTTTCTTAAAACTTGTTTACGTATTAACTTTGCGTTTAATGTTCTTATATTTTGTGATCGTCAAAACTTAAGGATATCGAAAGATATTAATAACGTTTTTATACATTATTTATATCAATAGTATGCTTTGCTGATGATATGCTAATGTTCCATCATGGAAATAGAGAATCAGTGGAAGTGATAAGAGAAGCTATTGAGGAGTTTGGGTCTTACTCTGGTCTACTCCTAAATTTCAATAAAAACACTATTTATTTTTTGCAGCTTGAATGAAGAAGAGAAGCTAAGTATTCTGGAGGCAGTGCATTTTAGAATGGAAAAGCTTTCTGTAAAATATCTTGGGGTGCTATTAATAACTAAGAGATTGGGTTTGAAAGATTGTAAGAGCCTAATTGCTAAAGTTAAGGGAAGGATTTCAAATTGGAAGAATAAATGCCTCTCTTATACAGGAAGATTTCAGTTGGTGGCTTCAGTATTGGAATCAATTGTAGGATCATGGTTTTGATTGACTATTGTGATTCGGGAGGTCGTGTATGATGGAAGAATATGAACTCCATGGTTAGAGAGAGAGAGAGAGTAAAGAGTAAAGGGAAAAACTTTGTGTTTATTGATAATGAAAGAGTAAATTACACAAATGAGTCTCACCCTCCTAGTGAAGTCTAGGAGGGCTTATATAGCCTAACACAACATACTATTGCAATATTACATAACAAGTCCTTGTGGTTTGGCTAAATGGGATAACAAATGTAATCCCGATAATGTCGTTTCATTTACGTGTTGGGATTATAAACTTTGATCCCAACAATCTTCCCCCAATGGGGCGACATAAGGGATTACTTACAACATTTCCTACAAGGACAAATAAGAATAAAGAAAGGTCTTCATAAGCTCTTCAAATTGCTGAGGATGGCGACAGTTGGCGCTCTTTGTCTTCATCTTGTACCTCGGCTTGAGAACTTTTTTCTTCACTTGTAGGCAAATGATGTAATATGCATGAAATGGATTAACTCCCCCCAATTCATGCTGCATGTCTTTAGCGGCTTCTTCGTACACTTCTTTTTGGCGAAGTTTCTGAATCAGCTTCCCCCCAAATTGACAACCGTCTTCAGCAGATTCGAAACTTTGATGTAGTCCACATGTTTTCTAACTATTGAAGTTTTGAGTACGCAGCGGAATTTGTAGATGACACCGTAAACCACACCAAGCAAATCTGACTAGTCACTTAATCACGGTTATGCTCAATGCGGAAGCTCCGTTCGGGGGTAACATGCAAGAAATCAGCAAGATCTTCTCACTTAAGTAGGCTACTTCACACTTCACACCCCGCGAGAGTTGAAATGATTACACCAAAATCACAAAACTGAACCACTGATCATCTCTGCGGACGTTTCTCCGGTAGTAATAAAATTGTAAGCTCGATCACGTGAGTCTATTATGCGTCCCTGATGAGCACATTTCTTCCCCCTAATTGCAGATCCTCGTGGAAAATGAGTGTTTTCGCAAAGAAATCAAGAAAAGTCAAAGAAGCAAAAGAACACCCACTCTCTCTTCCCCCACGATGTCTTCGCGGAATAGGAAGCATACACACTATGTTTACGATGGAAACGGAGGCAGCGTAACCCCATGTGTCTAATTAACCGATTATGTGTGAAGTATCATAAATAGCCCGTGAGAATCAACTGATGATAACATCTCTACTCTTTTATACTCCTCTCAACTAACTCATTACCGACCCCATTATCATTCTATCGGCTCTTTGTAGTGACTACTGATGAGAAAACTCAATATGACGAACTTGAGGCTGAAGTAAAATAACCCAAACTTGTGACTTAAACTTGCACTAATGTATGACAAAGAGCAGTGTAGAGAGTTCGCACCACATCGAATCCCTAAGTACTCTATACTCATCAACCAACCAACCATCAAGTATAAGATGTACATCACCTCTTGACTATCCGCAACTTCGTGTGACATTGAGCACTACAACGTAACTCCTTAAAGTGATAGTTATTTTGTGTAAACAGAAAGAAAGAATCACAAAATAACTAGATATCCAAGTCTTCGTCATTTTAAAGGTTAAAAGCTCGAATAAGGATCTCGAAGAATCATGCATCCAACCAACCCCGATATCTTCAAGATACTAAGTACACGTACCCTTGAAATTCCGCTTCAACCTCAAATAAATAATAAAGAATTATTGTCGTAGTCACATCTTGCGGTTAAATGCCCAAAACTAGCCTTTTTGACGGTTTAATGAACTTGATAATGGTTCCCGATCTTGTCAAAAACGTATCCCCGTGAAAATTTATCACTTTGTCAACGAACCCCAAATGACCATTAGCCAAATCATTGTATCAAAATTAACCGCAATTAAAATTATACAAAATTCAGCTAAAAAATATAGGCTTATTATCTAGAAATTTCGGCCCTACATACCAACCCGTACAATAATTCGGCCCCTACGTACTTATACAATTATCAGCCCACAACCCACGAATAACTTGGCAACAAATTCGTCCTGGTGGAGTTACTAGCCCAACACAAATGATATACCAATAACAGCTCAAGTCCACTTAATCCAACTAAACTTACCCTAACTTTTTGCATATAAAAGACTCACACTACTCACAACATAACCCTAATCACACTCTCAAATAATATTTACGCAGTCACAACTCTCACCAACACAGCTCCCAAACAAAATCCGATCTTCCCTTATTCATCATTAATCAAAATCTCATAACACTCATCTCCATTTCAGTTTACATCAATTGTAACCTATCCATCATCAGTCCTTCTAAACGAAACCCACAAACACAAACAAACAACCATACCGTTACCTTGTCTTCTTCAAATTTATGCTTTATCCGAATCAAGAATGCGTTTAAAGGCTTCAAGATCCATCAAAGAAATAAGGTAGGTTCGTTTAGTTTTTGTTTGTAGTTGAGACCGAATGATGTAAAGTAATATAACAAATTTGTTATAATTACTTTCATTTTGTGTTCGGACATTTAAAAGAGAGGCTATGGGTCGATGATGATTTATCTCTTGTGATTATAATCTTGGTGAATCTTCTGAATACACAAAGAGATATTCTGAGACCTTTGTATCTCTCCTTTTTAATTTTCGTAGAATGAAAAGATCTGTGAAGAGTTAATTCTTTTCGTGTCTTGATCTATAAAGATCTTCGGAATAAATATTCCACACGAAAGAAAATGACTGAGGTCTATGTCGTTTAAGTTCGAAGCTTGTCCTTAACGAGAGTTGATATGTTGTTAGTTATTGTTGTTGACTGAGATGGGATTTAGAATAGATGTTTGATATAGGTTTGAAGTTGTTGGTTTTGGACAGTTGTATCAGCCTTGTTGTGATTGTTTTGTTGTCGTAGTGGACTAATGATGTAGTAACTGAAGTCTAAAAGTCTTTGGTATTATTGTATTGTGGTCATGGCAGTCTTCATTTCTTCTTTTAATATCTTAAACTTTTGGTTACGCATAAAATCTTTTGCGTAGACCTTTTGGTAACTTATGCGTAGACATGACTTCACGCGTAGAGATGACTTACGCGTAAACATCAACTTTTGCGTAGACCTTAGCTTTTGCGTAAGTATTGCGCGTAAGACTAGGGTTTTACGCCTAAGATGAACCTTACGCATAACTTGTCCAAGTTATGCGTAGAAAATTGAAGATTACGCGTAGGAAGAGGGTTTTGACCCGTTGACCATGTTTCGATGATATTCCGACCAGATTCCGACCATCTTTACCGACTGCTTTTGCCGACCAATATTACTGACCACGTTTTTCTGGCACTATTTCTGACCATGAGACAACTTTTTGACCACTAATATTCATGAGAGAAAAGATACAAAACAAGTTGAAAGAAATTGTTAAACAGATACCGATGTGTATTTAATAAAATATTAGCACAGATCTGAACACGCTTCTAAAACTTGTACAATCTGCTTCAAAAAGTGTATGGACAGCACATATAACGGGAGCTCTTCATTTACATTTAACCAAATAAAAGATGTGATAATACCAGCAAAAACAGGTTCGTACAACACAACAAAGATACACTTTTGACAAGATAAACACCACGAAAATCAACAAAACTAATAACGAGGCTCTGATGCCACTTGTAGGATCATGGTTTTGATTGACTATTGTAATTCGGGAGGTCGTGTATGATGGAAGAATATGAACTCCATGGTTAGAGAGAGAAAGAGTAAAGAGTAAAGGGAAAAACTTTGAGTTTATTGATAATGAAAGAGTAAATTACACAAATGAGTCTCACCCTCCTAGTGAAGTCTAGGAGGGCTTATATAGCCTAACACAACATACTATTGCAATATTACATAACAAGTCCTTGTGGTTTGGCTAAATGGGTTAACAAATGTAATCCCGATAATGTCATTCCATTTACGTGTTGGGATTATAAACTTTGATCCCAACATCAATACATGTAGATTGGGCATCTGTGTTTCTTCTCCCTCAAACTATGATCAAAGATATTGATAAGCTCCTAAAAGGTTTTTTATGGAATTTGAATGAAATATCTAAAGGAAAAGCTAAAGTGGTTTGGAAGAATATTTTTAAGCCAAAATAGCATACTGGGTTGGATTAAAAGATTTAGGTATTTGGAATGAAGCCATGATTGTAAACCACCTTTGGCATGTGGCTATGGACCAAAATTCCTTGTGGGTAAAGTGGATTAGTACTGTAAAAAGGAAATGTAGGAGTATTTGGGCTATTTCTGAAGATGTTTCAGATAGGTGGGGTTGGAGAAATATTTTGAAGCTAAGGCATGAGGTTAAGGATCATATGGTCATGCAGTTGGGAAATGGAATGAAGGCTTCAATGTGGGTTGACAATTGTAGTAGTATTGGTGCATTGCATTCTCATTTCATACAAAGACTTGTACAATGTCAGGCTTAATGTTGATGTGAAAGTATGTAAGTTAATGAAAAATGGATAATGTTAATGAAAAATGGATAATGGGATTAGCCACAAGAATGGTTTGTCATGTTCCCAATTGTTACTCAGTTACACAATGTGGTCTTGGATCCCGTTAAATTAAAGTGACCATATGGTATGGAGTAGTAGATATGGTAAAATGGGACAGTTCTCTATGAATCAAGCCTACATAGATCTGCAAAATGTAGGTAAAAATGTGAATTGGTGCAAATGGATATAGTTCTCTCTGACTATCCCTAAACATGCATTTGTGTTATGGATGACAGTCCAAAATAGGTTGACTACTCAGGATAAAATAAGGTTGTAGGGTTCTTATTATTTGAGGATTTGTCACCTGTGTTAAAATAACATGGATTTACACTCTCACCTTTTTTTCAAGTGCAAATATGTAGAACAATTTCGGGAGAAAGAGTAAAGTGGGAATGAAGTGGCCATATGGAATGGAATGAAATTTTGAATAAGTTTGCCAGGAAATTCAATGGAAATTCTATTGGAAGTGTTATTAGAAGACTACCTCTTGTTGCAAATGTGTACCTAATCTGGCAAGAAGGAATAACAAATTGTTTAGAGGGGATCATAGAGGATGTGAGGAGTTATATAAAATATCTCATGAAACAGTAAGAATGAGGCTTATGAGTATAAAAGTAAAGCCTTCTAATTCAATCTACAAAGCTCAGCAGGATTGGGATGTGAAATTGCAAGTGGTAGCTAATGGAACACTAATTGTTAATGGTAATAAAGGGGTGTATGGATGATGATTTTAGGATTTTTGAGTTTAATTGTGGGATGGTTTATTGCAGATGGCTAATAACTTGGGCTGAAAGCTTTCTATAATTGACATCACAGTTAACTTTTCATGTGAGGATGAAGCTGCATATCAGTTTCAATGTTGATCTCTTATAGTTTGAGTTAGTAAAGACATAAGGTAGTTTCCTGCTAATATGGGAATGATTGGTGGTGCTAGCAATGATGATGCCTGCTGCAATCCTTAAGTCGTGGTGGAGAAGTATCCTTAGGTCCCTCCTAACATTTGATTGATGCCATATGTAGCAACTCTATGTACATAGTCATGTGAGGATGGAAGTTGCATTGATTGTACAGTTAATTGCTATTATGATGGAAATGTAGCTCAATGTGTGGATACTCAATGGAACTTAAGTTTTACCCATCCTTGATGATGCTACATATAACAACCTCTATGGCTCTGGGTGTGAGCACATGTAAGGTTTTTGTATGTTGGAAATGTAGACAAGGTTGGGGTTTCTTCATGAAGCTCTAGAGCTAGTAATTGCTATCACTAATGCTATTACTAGGCTAGAAGAATGGTGAACTGAAAAGAAAGCTGTTGCATTCCGCTTGTATTTCTCTTGTATATTTTGTTTCAGGCATTTTGAGTTTGTTTGGGGCATATCCTATCATGCTTATTATTGCTTTGTATGAGTTGGTTTTATTTGTGATTAATATAAGTTTACCATTAAAAAAAAAAAAAAAAAAAAAAAAAAAAAAAAAAAAAAAAAAAAAAAAAAGCTTTACAATTTACTCTCAATCCTATTTTGCTTAGAACATTTTTGACCAAATGTTTGTCATATATGCAAGCAACCTATAGTTCAAGTACCTCTAACACACACACAAAAATAAATAAATAATCCATTTTCAACATAAATATGCTACCATACTTCTTGTCCCATATAAAGTCAAAACTTCCGTTCAAAAAAAAAAAAAAAATACAGTTAAACTTAAAACTAGAAACAGTTGGAGCATTTTATAAAGACCAGAGCAATGTCGCCAGCGCCAGAAATTGGGGTTGCAGTTTTTATATCAAAGGATAATAAGGTACTCTTCGGCCGTCGCCGCTCCCTTTCCATCGGCGCGCACACCTACGCGCTCCCGGGTGGCCACCTTGAGTTCGGTCAGTATATTACTATATTACCTCTAATATAAAGTTATTTTTACTCGTATCATTTTAATTTGTCATTTTCTTCTTCATACTGGAAATATTCGAACCTTGAGCCTGGCCAATATGTAACTTAATTTAGTGTTCGATGTAAATGTATTAGTAATACTAGACGAATACCGTCGCTTTGGACGGTGTATAGCGGCAAATAATTATAGTTGCGAAATTGTGATTTTTCTTTGACCCTTAATGCAAAATTACGGGTTCAATTTGTAGTCATTACGAGAAAAAGTTCATGGATTAGAAACAAGAACCGATAAAAGTTTAATGATTAAACATATTTAAAATATTAATTTAGATGTAGATGATCAATACCATTTCTAATCAAGGGTATAATAGTTCACTAAGAGGCTGTTTGATAAAAAAAATATGATTTAACGGTAAATGAATCAAATGTGCTGAATGATTCCAAGATGCTGAGTGAAACTGATTCTGTGCGAAAATTATTGTTTGATAATTATTCTAAATGAGCAATCTGAGTTGCCTTAAGTTACCAATTTAACCTTGTGTCTAGTTTTGTACTGAGCAAAATATATAGTTTGATAAAAAAAATTATTGAGGCGAATAGAAATATAATATAAAGAAAACAATGTTAAAGTAAGCAATAAAATGTAAATAGTCTTATTCAAAGATCATAAAACAATATTAATTACGAACTAAAAAAAACAAAAAACAAAAAACTATCATTTAAAAATTAACTCATCAATTTGATTATGAAATCACGAGAACTAGTTTACTCTTAAAGAAAAAATGCATATATAAAAGTTGACTGTTGGACACACTCAAATATGACATTTATGTAATTTTTGTGGTGCTTAATCATTTTGCATGTCTTTAATGCTGACCAATTCAACCCTTGGTGGAATGATTAAGAGAAGAAAAAAAGTTTACCAAACAATCAATCACACTTAATGATTCATGATAAGGCCCGTTAAGAGGCTATCAAACACCCCGTAACATTACTTGCCATTTAAGCATTTTTAAGTTTAAAGGGTATTATAGACAATCACTATTACTCAAATTTTAAGCATTTTTAGTTTAAGAAATGCATATGCATGCATTAAAAGTAGCAAAGATAAGGGGCTGGACAGAAAGTTATGGTCTAGACTCGAGAGGACAAATTTTAATAGTTTTTAAAGAGGGTAAATTGCAATACTTCGAAAGTGCACCCGTATTCCTCTTGGGGAACTTTCGGGTTTAATTATTGTCCCTAACATCATGAGTCATAAGAACATATAAACTTTTAAAATGACGGTGTCGGTGACGGATGCAAACATTTGTCATATGGTATGCACTTTTAAAAAAAGTAAATACTCCGTAAATAAATAATTGTTCTGGATTCGTTAGTGTGAAATTTAAGTTAAGGGTGTGCAGTAATTTTCAAGGAGGGTGTTCATCAATTTTGAAGAAGGAATACACATAGTGTTAAACTATCAAAAATTTATTTAAAAAAAAAAAAAAAAAAAAAAATCTTTATACACTACAGATATTTTTCGAAGGATATACCTCAAGTATATCTCCGATAATTGCACACTAAAGTTCCCTGTAATTTTAATGTTGTAAGGATTGTACTATGCACATACAATTTGTTCACACATGTACGGTTTTTGCAGATTGCAGTTTAATCTTTTAGAAATTGGATTTTGAATAATTGTGCTACCAATTATTTTGATACGGGGCACACGCCACCATAACTCCGCCCATAACTGTAAATTTAAATCTTAATACTATATCAATCCTGTTGACCATTTGACTTGCTAGATAAAACTTTTGTTGTCAGTATCCAGGTTTAAGTACATTTGTGGTGCCATTCCATTGTGCACTAGTGTGATGATGTATCCATTTGTGGTTATGGTCTTGGGTGCGTTTTTTTAACAATATTTTAGGTTTTTACCATATTAAGTAGAATATCAACGATTTACCATTTTGCTCATTTAGATTAGTCAAAGTTGTTTGTTATTTATCTAACTTAGGGTGAAATGTTTTAGCAATGTTACTCGTCTAATTCAAATTTAGTGACAAGTGCGGAATTGTCCAAAGTTTATGATTGTCCATGGACTTTTTCATTTTATCATTGCCATATGAATGGATATGGGTGGCTTAATCGATCTTTTTATTTTTAATTGGGTTGATGTGGACATGTGTTGCATTGGTCATATGGTCTAATTTTTGATAAATAACTATAGCAGAAATGGGTTGGGTTGAAAGTTATTCAAAGTGAATTTCAAATGAATAAAACCTTGTAATTACGTTTGTTAAATAATCAAAGATTATTCATGGTTTCTCTTGGCTCTATGGTTCATCTAAGGGAGGGACCGAGCTTAGAAATGATTACTACTCGTACTATTTTTTTTCATCCGTAAGGAACCTAAACAAAAATAACTATGAGCTATATACAGTAATGCATAATACAAGGTTTTGCAAACATGTAGAATCTTAGTTCAGTCAGTTTTTTTTTTTTTTTTTTTTTTTTTTTTTTTTTTTTTTTTTTTTAACGGATATGAATAAAAAAGAGTGTTGGCCGGTCATCCCAGCCCTGTTTGACTTTAACCCCACCATAATAATTTGTTTCGTTACCAACCTTTCTTGACATGTAACCACCCATCCTGCATGTCTAATTTTCTACTGCTAGTGTCCATGTTGGACCGTAAGTATCCGTCAATAGCTTTCTGATTTGCTTCAAATCGAATTGCAGGTGAAAGCTTTGAGGAATGTGCGGCAAGAGAAGTGAAGGAGGAAACTGGACTAGACATCAAGGATATAGAGTTGTTAACATCAACAAACAATCTTCTATCTGATTCAGTGCATCTCGTTATTATATACATGCGTGCACATTTATCAGACCCAAATCAAACACCTCAAAACATTGAACCTGAGAAGTGTGAGGGTTGGGAGTGGTATGACTTGAAAAACTTTCCCGAACCAATGTTTGGACCACTGAGAGAAATGCTGCAAGGTGGCTTCAATCCCTTCCCAAGTGACTCTTGATATATGCAATTTCTCAGACTGTTGTGATTGATTTATCATACTCGCTATGTTGTAATTTTGATATTCGTATCATAATATGATGTTATGTTTCTCTATTTAATCTAGGGTTACTCGCTTGGGTACGGGTTGTTTTATTTTGTAAGCTTGTTGACCAGTTCTCTCTGATGTTTAGATGATAAGCAGAAAGTAAAATTAGATTAACCATGGAAGCTATCACTGACAGCTTCACATAACCTTTTGGTGACAGAAGCCACGGTGAAAGATTGAGTAGGCAGGACTGTTTGGTAGCAACAGGTAGCAAAGTAGAGAGAAAAACTGTGGGTACACGACTGAAACCACACAGGCAAGATCCTTGTCGTCTAAGGCTTCCATGACACTGATTTTATTGTTGTGAGCAGATATATGCACACCAAGGAGTTAAGGATTCGATGCAAGTCTAATAACAACAGTCTATTGTCAGCAAAACAAGCAATAACATGACAATAAGAATCACATCATCTTAGAGACCTCACCGTTCTCCTTTTATCTGTTCTGCTTTTTAGGCCAAAAAAATAAATAAAAATTAAATTCTTAACTCATTTGTAAGAGCATTCGCAATGGCGGGGATAAATAAATAACTAAATAAAAAAAATAAAAATAAATAAATAACTAAATAAAAAAAATGAATGTTTGTGTTTTGCTCATGGTCATGACCACGATCCACTCGACGCCGCGCCAACCACCAGGAGGAGGCCGCAATGACGACCAAGACCCACCCAGACCCCGACCACCTCTCGCCCCAAGCAAGAGTTGCCCATTGTGAATGCTTTAATACACTTGCAAACAAAACTAGCAATGCTCTTTTTGACACATCATCTAAGTTGCAGTCGAAGCAATTCTATCAAGTCAGATATCACATCTTTTAAACTTTTTGTAAAATCCCTTACACTTTTTTTTTTTTAATCCAAAATGAAGTTACATTTCACTACATAAACATTTCTTTAAAATATGTTACCTTTTCAACCATGTTTACAAGTCAAAGCCAATTTTGTGAACGCAGCCGTTAAGCCTCGTTCTCACAAACCTTTATCAATATATTCCTTTGATTTGTTCACAATGTCGACATTTACACTGTGTTCTCGAGTTGAGTAAAAAGGAGGAAGTAAAGTGAAAGTGAAAGTTTGTGTTCTCTAGTTTTTTAGAAAGTATTAAGTAAAGTGAAGTAAAGTGGTTATATTTTAGTTATAAGACTTACACTCCACTTTTGGGGTGAAAGTCACTTTACTTCCTGAAATGTCATTACCGTCGGATGTCGTCTCCCTTTGTGGAAGAACCTCAATAAACAAGCTCACGGGTTTCTGGCCAGAACAACGACAATATGCCAGGAAATCCTTGTTTAAGAATTTATCGGTTCGAACTACTCCCTCCGTCCCAAAATTATGAAACCAGTTTAACTATGAAACCAATTTAACCCTTTCATACAATTTATTATCATAATTTAGCATGTTAGAACTAATATAATGTCAGTCGATAAATATAAACTATGAAACCAATTTTATAAGGAGCAGGGATATAAAGTTTAAATCATTTCATTTTTACCTTTACCACCCAAAGATGTGATGTTCTGAACCTAAATTTAACCCTTTCATACATATAAACTGTGATTTTCTAAAGAGTAGTGAATATGCTTGATAAGAATTTTAATGCATGTTGCACGATATACGACTAGAGGGCAAATGCGGTGAGAATGAACTAAGTGAGGTCACCTCACTAAGTGATCCCATGTCCAATGCTAAAGTCATGCGTGACATTTTGGAATTTTTGCAAAGATAAGTGACTACTTCACCAAGTTGCATTTGGTGGGATGTGGGCTCCTTTGTTTTGCTTCATTGTTTTATTGTTTTTTTTATTTTATTTGTGAGTGTATTTAGAATATTTTAGTAGAGTATATTTGTATAAATTAGATATTTAATAAAAGATGAGTGTAAGGTGGGTGAGAGAGAGTAAAGAGAAGTGAGAGGAGAAATAAAGTTGAGGTGGCGCTGATCTGTAAGGTGAGAATGTATTGTAAGTTGGTGACTATGATCACTAGAATGCAATGTTTTAAAACCCGGGTTGACCCAGCCAGTTCAACCGGTTGAACTGGGAACCGGCTCGGAGACCGGGCCGGATGTGACCGGGTTTTTGTATGTTTGAGAACCGGATTGAACTGCTGGTATTTCGTTGACCCAGGTTGACCTGGTTTGATAAACCCGGCCGGGTCAAGATTTTTTATCAAAAAATCGAACAAAACATTTTTTTTTCAATCACTTTTTTAAGTTTAATTGACAAGTTTAAGTAGTGAAAACTAATGTTAGTTAAAATTTCATAAAATGATAGATTAAAGTTATAACTATCTTAGAACCACCGACTAATATAGTTTTACTATAGATTCTTATAACTTATAATCAAAGTTGGTTGTTGTTACAAATCTTTGCTAAATTATTATAGATGTAAAACTTAAAAGCAAAGCTTGTCGGTAGAATCAATCTTTTTCATTGTTTTAATCGAATGTATGAATAAAGTAGGATAAATCATGAGATCGTGCAACATTACATATTAAATATAGAAAAATGCATACATTAGTAAAGAACCTGTTTAACTCGACGGTTCAACCGATTGAACCGGTGACTTGATGAACCGGTTATAAAACCGGGCAATAAAAAAACCAGATTTTAAAACATTGCTAAAAGTTCTGTGTAAAAAGAGAAAAATAATACAACACATATGTCCAACAATAGAAAGATAGACAGCCCATACCAATCATTTTCTTTTTCTTGCCGGTACACCCATAGTCATTTTGACAATAATAGATAAGAGAGAAAACTTAGACAATATTTTGATATTTCCATAACATAATAAATATGGTCGTATTGTAGCTCACCACTAGATATAGTTGAAGCAGCCAATGGAAAATGAAAGTCACAACTTTTCACTGAAAATTACCGATCTAGACGTATTCAATAGTGTATTATCATAAAGGCCGTATTTGGAATGTATATGCAAATTTGTCATTTTTGGCACAACGAGCGCTTAGCATTTTGTGCGTCATAATTTGTTGGTTATTATATTTCGTCTTTCCAATTGTTGGCGCGCTCTGTTTGGGGCTAAAACCCTAATTTGCGCTCCATCCTATTTTCTTTTATCCTAACCTAATCAAAAAGTGACACGTTGATATAGATCGCTAAAATTTTGTCTGTGCTCCAAAGAAATACCATTTGCGCTATATTTTTAATTTAGAACATATTAGATGTCGACACGTGTCCTTGGAGCGCTAAACTTTACCTTTGCGCTCCAAATAAATACCATTTGCGCTCCATGTTTAATTTAGAAACATATTAGATGTGCACACGTGTCCTTGGAGCGCCAAATGTTACCTTTGCTCTTTATATTTAATTTAGAAATATATTAAACGTTCACACGTGTCCTTCAAGCACTAAATTTTACCTTTAACATAATAAGTTGATATTACCATTTTCACTAATTCAAAATAATTTCCAACTTTTTATTTTTATTTATTTATTTATTTATTTTTGTTAACTGGGACACGCTATATGACTTGTTTAAAGATTTGGGGCGCTAAAAAGTGGAGCATAGCGCGCCAATTGTGACATAAATGCAATGGCTTACTGTTTTTAACTTTTTATTTAACATAACTAAGAAGTGAGCCGGTCCGTGTTCCTGGTCCTCACAATCTTCAATCAAATATATTATTTCGATTTATTTACAATGTCATCAGTTTATCTACGAAATCGAAGAATCTCATCACTTTTTGAGCAATATCTCTCTAACGTGAAGAACCTCAATGGAACATATCAAGCTGTTAAGAAACTCATGGGTTCACAACAACAACGACAACGACAACGTGTTAAGAGATCCGTGTTTAAGAATTCATCGGTTCACATTACTAGTGATGTTGTGTTTCAAGTAAACCCCCTACGTTTCAGTGGCTTGTTAGCTATTTATATATAACAAACATATTTGACTCGTTTTATTTTTAGACAACATTACTCTAACAACCGGTATCACATTAGTAGATGATAAGAAATTTGAGCCCATTATAAGTTTGAAGTAGTAGGTTACTCATTTTACTTTTAGCCAATATTACTCAAACAACACGTCGACAATGGTAGATTTTTCAGGCTAAATTGGGTGAATGTTGTCCGCACAAAACAAGTTGTATCTGCTCCATAGATAGAGATAATACATTTGAGCTATTTATAAGCTTGAAGTAGTGGGCTACTCGTTTTATTATTACTGATATTTTTGTAACAACATGTGTCACCGTGTCGCATTGGTAGGAGATATAACATTTGAGAACCTTATAAGCTTGAAGCAATGGAGGTCTCGAGAGGGTCGATTTCCCTTTTATGGCATTAATTTCCAAGACATGTATGAGAACTGGTTTTGTTTGTTGTTATAAGTTGATACTTACCAAACTACTTAATATACAATTTTGGGTAAAAGTGGTACATCCGGTAAAATATTATTACACCAAAAAAACAATTAAGTACAACGGGTATGAGTGAATCTCATACAAAAAAGGCAAACCAAACACACCTACAGTGCTTCAGACCTTAACTAGCATAAAGAAGACAGACCAATCTTATGATCAACAACTATAAAGACAAAAAATAAAGATAACATTTAAACTGAAGAGTTATATCCATCAAGTCACAGAACACGCGCTGTTCCGGAGTTAAACCCTGGAGGTCGTAAGCGTCGTATAGATCAAAATCTTCATCCTCATATAAACTAGCATCATATGCACCTCCACTCGCCATGAAAGGAGAGGTCTCATCATAAAAATCTTCGACTTCATCATCACTGTCACTTTCCGAAGTAACCAAATTCCCAACCTTAGAAAACACTAGCGGGGTTGCCCGCGCGTTGCGGCGGGTGCGTTTTATGTTTTGTATTTTGTCAGTTGTACGGTGTAATTAATAATTTTGTTATTTGAAGTATGCATATGTTTACTTGGAAGCATAATTTGTTTATGTTTACGGATATATATTTTTTTTTTTTTTTTTTGGCGTTGCGTTTGAAATTTTTTTTGGTTGTTTGGGTATTTTAAAAGAAACAAATTTGTATAAGAAATTTTTGTAAGTGTATTATTTTTCGTATTTTTTTGTTTTTATTTTTTGTTATTAATTTTTTTTAAAACAAATTTTCATACGGAAATTTATGTAAAAAAAAATAAAAATAAAAATAAATTACCGAGTACTGTAGCGACACGTAAAAAAAAAAAAAAAAAAAAAAAAAAACTGTAGCATGTACTGTAGCACTGTTCATGCTACAGTACTGTTCATAAGTGTACTATTCATAAGAAGCCCAATAAATGTAATATATACTAATATTACCTACCTTTTTAACCCCATTAACCATAACATGTGTACGATTAGAAATAACACAAGGAGCAACAATGGATGAGCTAGAGATATCTTCATTACATATGTGACTTGCCGTAACCTCGTTTTGCATAGGAAGCGTGTTAGCATCGTATTTTATTTATAAAAAGTGTCGGTCATTAACGTATTGTTATAGGTTGCTTTAGAATATCATTATGATGAAGTTTAGACTTAGTTTTCATGTTTTATAAAGTCTAAGGGCTATTAGTATAATAATGTAAAAGATTAGAGAAGCTCTAGACTACCACTATAAATACTCTTGTAAACCTCATTTGAGAGGTTGGTTCTCTTAGTGATTCTATTAGTAATATCAAGGTTATTATTCCACACACTAGAGTTCCCACTCACTCTCTCTCTCTACTTACTTTCTCTCTCTAGGTTTAGGCTTGATTCATATGTGAAATAGGTTGTTCTACGGTCCTACAAGTGGTATCAGAGCCTAGGGATAATATAGGTTGTTTTAGGTTTGATTTGGTTGAAAAAAGTTGGTATAAAAGTGATTTTTAAGATTTAGGTTACTGTTCATCGCCATATTTACGAGTTAGCAAATTTTTTTCGAGTTAGGAATTATTTCTTACGAGTTTGAAATTTTCTATCGAGTTTGGATTTGCTTATCGAGTTAGGATTTTGTTTCTTATCGAGTTTGGAATTAAGTTGGCGAGTTAGCCTTTTTCACCTAATCGTTTATCGAGTTAGGTTTTGTGTGGTAACCAACTTAGACGAAACTCTGCCCAAATTTTTAAGATTTATCGAGTTAGAAACTTATATTTCTATCGAGTTAGATTATGTCCATCGAGTTAGATAATTTCCAAGGTTTATCGAGTTTGGGAGTTGTGTAACATACCAAGTTTGGTTACTTAACCGAGTTTGAGAACTTATCGAGTTTGAGCATTTACCGAGTTTGAGAACTTATCGAGTTTGAGCATTTACCGAGTTTGAGAACTTATCGAGTTTGAGCATTTACCGAGTTTGAGAACTTATCGAGTTTGAGCATTTATCGAGTTTGAGCATTTATCGAGTTTGAGAACTTATCGAGTTTGAGAACCTTCAGACCTTACCGAGTTAGACAACACAATCCTATCGAGTTAGCAAAAAAAAAAAAAAAAATTAATTTTTCACACGAGACTTAACGTTCAATTTTTAGGCGAGATTTAAATTTTGGTATAACGTTGAAAATTTCGGCCGAAAATTCAAATTTTTAGGCCAAAATTCAAATTTTTCGGTAAAATTTGGCGTCAAAAATTTTTAAAACTCAAAATTTTCTAGTAACCTTAGAATTGGATTTTATAGTGATTTTCAAAAATAGAAAAAAAAAAAATTTTCATACTCAATTTTTGGCGGGAAATTACAAAATCAATCAGATCAACCGAGAACGAACTTTCATCTTCACCAAACAACTAATCTACAACAACAACCTTTGTTATCTTTCAAAAGATCCTCAGAACAACGTTTCACTTTGAATTCAAATCATGGCAACTCAACAAGACATTCATGCTGCCGGTGCCGAAAACCGACCTCCAATGCTTGAAAAAGGTGGATATCTTCCATGGACAAGCCGCATGCTTCGTTACATCAAAACTAAAGATAATGGCAAATTAATGATCAAATCCATAGAAAAAGGTCCATTTCAGCCAAGACAAGTTCAAATTGAAGGTAATCCAAATGAAACACCTCCTACTCAACCATTCGTGCGTGTACAAACAGAAGCAGATTACACAGATGAAGACAAGGCGCAGATCAAAGCCGATGATATGGCAATGCATTTAATCCAACTTGGATTACCACGGGAGATCTTTGCTGCGGTCGACAGCTGTGAAACTGCTCATGATATGTGGGAACGTGTTAGAAGGATATGTCATGGAACAGAGATTGGACAACAAGACATTGAGAACAAACTTCTTACTGAATGGGAGAACTTCACATCCACTAAAGGTGAACAGATTGAATCATACTACACCAGGTTTTGCACTTTGATGAATGAATTAATCAGAAACAAGTTGACACCTCGACCAATTGCAACAAACATCAAATTCATCAATAACCTTCCAGAAGAATGGGGTCGTTATGTTACAATTGTCAATCAAACAAAGGACTTACATAAGGTGAATTCTGATCAACTCTATGACTTTTTGAAGCAAAATCAAGCTGAGGCTAATGAAGTAAGGAAAGAAAGATTGGCAAAGAATCATGATCCTCTTGCATTAATTGCTAATACACCAACACCATTACCAGTGAACACTCAACAACCATCATCATCTTCCACTCACAACTACATGCAACCATCATGCATTCTACAACCAACACCGGTCTACCAACAACAGTTCTACCCACAACAACAACAAGTTATTCCACAACAGCAACACCCACAATTTCAAGAACCGGAATTCACTGACAATGATGAAGCTACTGCAGCATTGTCCCAAGCGTTTGCTTTTCTGTCAAAGGCATTCCAAGGACGTTATTCTACACCAACAAACAACAACCAAAGGATCTCATCGAACACTCGCAACAAGCAGTTTGCTCAGCCGAGTTTCAATATGGGCGATGAAGGCCAAATGGTTGGAGTTTATGGGAATCAACAGGGATATCAGAATATGCAGAATGCAGGTCAGTTTGCAGGGAATCAGTATGGTCAGTATGCAGGGAATCAGATGGGTCAGTTTGTTGGAAATCAGAGGGGTCAGAATGTTGGTAATCAGGCAATGGGTAATCAGAATAGAAATGTTGCAGCTCCAGTAGTTGGGAATTTGGGAAATGTGAATCAGGGTAATCCGGTAAAGTGTTTCAACTGCCAGGGTGTAGGTCATATGGCAAGGAACTGTCCTACTAAGCCGAACAAAAGAGACTCAGCGTACTTGCAGAAGGCAGTGCTGTTGGCACAAAAGAATGAGGCAGGATTTCAGTTGAACGCAGAGGAAAATGATTTTATGGCTCTTATGGATGACATGGAAGATAGAGAGGATATCGATGCGAACTGCATATTCATGGCGAATCTTCAGGAAGCTAAGTATGACACGGATTCTGATACACTTCCTGTTTATGACACCAATGCACCATCTGAGATATCCACTTTCAACCCATGTCACAATAATGATATATTTGATATGTCTCCTCATGAGGAACAGCATTTTGAGAAGCAAGCACCCACTTATAATACATTCCTGGACACGCCAAGTAGTAGCAATACTCCTTTAGCAACTCCAGATGTGAGTCATAATGGAGACTTTGTTTCACAGCATGCTGTGAATGATGAGGAAACACGTGCTTTATTTGAATCATTATTAAATAACTGTGGTATTGAAATCGAAAAAGTGAAAAAGGTCTATCGCGATGTTAAGGCCGCGAATGTAAAATTGACCGCTGAGCTTGAGAGTTACAAGGAAAACGCTAAAGCTTTTGAATTTCATAACAAAAGATTGTCTGAATTAGAAACTGGTTATCAAAATTCCGTTTCAAGGGAAAAACAATTGCAACTCAAGTTTGATACACTTGATGTTAACTCTTTCAAGAAGATAAAAGCTTTAAACGCGGAAATTTCTGATTTACAAAACCAACTTTCTAAACAAAAAACAGCTTATACCAATCTTGAAAAAGAAAGGGATGAGTTGAAAAAGGACTTTGCAAAGAAAGAAGACAAACTTTTGGCCGAAATCGTAGAGTCAGAACACATGATTGCACATTTAGAAGAATTAGTGGTTAAGTCGGGTCAGTCAAGTCAAACAATGAAAATGATTTCAAATCAAACTAATCTGATTTACCATACGAAACATAAAGTGGCTCTTGGTAACAACAACCCCAGTAATCTCAAGAAAGCTCAGCAAGAACAGAATGTTTTGTATAATGGTAATGTGCTTTACACTAAACATGATCCTCCCGTCGTTCGGGATTCTGTGCAAACGATAGAACATGTCGAAGAGAGCATTTCTAAAATGAAACAAAAGGATTTGAAACCCATTGATTACAACAAATTGAACAAACTTTTGGGAATTACTTTTGTTCCACAAAAAGAACCATCTGTGTTTTCCATAAAACGACCATTCTCAAAAATGTTTTCTAAGAAAGTAATTGTTTCCAAATCTCTTTCAAAAATGGAACAAATGTCTTCTAACAACACTTTTAATACAAGTGAGGCTAGAAACATTATGGATGACGTTAAAAAGAGAATTCAAGAACTTCAAAATATTGTTGCTTCTAAAACTACAATCGATATTAACAACTGGCATTCCAGTTTTCATATTGAGCAGAAAAAAGTTTTTGAAAATGAAATTACTATCCCACTGAATAACATCAGTGCGAGGGTAATCCATTTTGAAAAAGCTTTCTTAAAAGAAACGGCCGACTTTGTCAAGGACCACAAATCCCTGGTAAACGAAGCTAATGATACTCGTGAAAACATGAATGTTTTGGAAAACCTAAATGATTCTCTCTTCGAAGCTTTTATGACCACTGACATTATGTCCATCACTTTACAAACATACTCTGTTCAAGACGATGAAAGACTGAGAGCTGAGACCTCCGAAATTGTTTCCAAATATGAAAATGCTCTTATAAAGCTTGAAAAAGAAAATGTGTCATGTTTTAAACAACTTGATCGAAAAAAGGAAGAATGCAAGTATGACAAACTATCGTACGAGTGTGCTTTCAAGAACATGAAAGAGCAAAATGTTCTTTTGAGGGCTCAGCTTGAAAGTCAAAAAAGGAAGGGTGAGGAAACTAAGTTTGCAAAACCATCGACTTCGGAGAAACCAAATGTTCCAAATATGGTTCAAAAACCAAAAATGTCAATTTCACGGTTTGCTCCAAAAGTCGATGAGAAAAAGGATTTGACAAAACCAGTCACTCCAACACCCTTGCCTAAGAAAAGTGAAAATGAAAAGATTGTTGATAAAGGAAAAGCGGTTGTCGAAACACCAAAAGTGATAGCACCTGGACTTTTTAGGATTAGTCCCACTAATGCGTCTGCCTCCACATCTAAGACTTATGAGGGCAAAAAGGATAATTCTAAAGATTCTAGTGTTGCTAAAAAGGACAACAATATAAATCCTAATGCGTGTGCCTCAACTTCTACAGGATTAGACAGCACCTCTAGGAGCAGCAGACTAAAGCCTAGGAGCAATACAAGGAACAATAGAGTCTCGCCTGCCTCTAAGAGTAGTTGCACGAATAAAGTTGAAGAAGTAGAAGAACACCCTAGGAATTTATCACTTTCTAATAAGAGACATATTTCATCTGAATGTAATGTCGAGAGTACTGGTTCTAATGCATGTAATGACACTGTTTGTTTAATATGCATGAAATGTTTAATTAATGATGTTCATGATGAATGTGTTTCTAAGAATGTGAATGTTTCGCCTGAACAGAAGAGCGTTTTGAAAGGTCCTAGTGCAAAATCTAGATTTGTTGGAAACCTAATTAAAAGAATTAGGAACACCACTAATAGTCGCACGCCTAGGAACTATCTTAAGCATTGTGTTTGGATTCCAACGGGTAGAGAATTTATACTCAAGGAAGGCAAATTAGAAATAGTTCAAGCTAAACAAGTAGCAACTATCCATGAGTGTGATTTTGATTGTACCCCTAACCCCATGGAACCAAATTCAAAATGGTTTCCAAATACAAACTCTTCTGTTATTGGCAGGTTATCGAAATATGTCTTTGGATCGTCGACTCGGGTTGCTCCAAGCACATGACCGGGAACTTAAAGCTGCTGATCAATTTCATATGGAAATTCATGGGAACTGTACGCTTTGGAAATGATCATGTAGCAGCTATCCTGGGTTTTGGAGATCTTCAGTTTGGGAATTTTTTGATCACTCGAGTTTACTACGTCGAAGGGTTGGGACATAATTTGTTTTCAGTTGGGCAGTTTTGTGATGCAGATTTAGAAGTTGCATTCAGGAGAAACACGGTTTTTATTAGAAATTTGGTTGGTGATGATCTCTTAACTGGTAATCGTAGTACAAACTTGTATGCTATCGACATCAACCAAATGGCTTCTACATCACCAATTTGTCTTATGACAAGGGCAACCGAAACTAAGTCCTGGCTGTGGCATAGACGTTTATCCCATCTCAATTTCCACACCATCAACAAGTTAGCCAAAGACAACATCGTCACTGGACTTCCTAAGTTCAAATACACCAAGGAACACCTATGTCCATCATGCGAACAAGGAAAAAGTAAAAGAGCATCATATAAACCCAAAACCGTACCTAGTTCGGAAGCAAGGTTACATATGTTGCATATGGACTTATGTGGCCCAATGAGAGTTGAAAGAATTAATGGGAAGAAGTATATTCTTGTTATTGTTGATGATTATTCAATATATACTTGGGTAAAGTTTTTGAGATCAAAAGACGAAGCACCAGGCATCATCATCACCTTTCTGAAGCGTATTCAAGTTCTACTTCAAGCTCCAGTAAGGATTGTAAGAACAGATAATGGCACAGAATTCACAAATCAGGAGTTAAGAACCTATTTCGAAGATGTGGGAATCACTCACCAAACATCAGTTGTTAGAACTCCACAGCAGAATGGGGTAGTTGAAAGAAGAAATCGAACTCTTGTGGAAGCTGCTCGCACAATGCTAATTTATTCTAGTGCACCACTTTTCTTATGGGCTGATGCTGTTGCCACTGCTTGCTTTACTCAAAACCGATCCCTAGTCCATCCGAGATTCAATCAAACCCCATATGAGTTAGTGAACAACCGTAAACCTGACATCTCTTACCTTCACGTGTTTGGCGCTTTGTGCTATCCGACGAATGACAGAGAAGATCTAGGGAAGTTAAAAGCTAAGGGTGATATTGGAATCTTCATTGGATATTCAAAAAACTCGAGGGCATTCAGGGTGTATAATAGAAGAACGAAAAGGATAATGGAGACGATGAATGTGAAGTTTGACGAGATTTCACAAATGGCTTCTGAGAGATACGCTCTAGAACCCGCGCTTAATCCAATGGCTTCTAATCAAACCAGATTAGGACCCGCACCAAACATGCAGACTTCTGGACACATCAGTTCAGGACTCGTGCCTCAAGGACCTCAGTCAACAAACACGGACAAACCTTCAGAACAAGAACTGGAAAATTTCTTCGAGTTAATGTTTGATGAATATTATGGTGGAACTTCGACAAATGCATCTCAACAACATTCCGCTGCACCCGCTCAAAATCAACCACCACCACCACTGGATGCATCTACAACAATCGAAGCTGAAGCACCAACTACATCAACATCATCTACATCTACTCAAGTCACTCCAATACTTGAAACTGAACTACCAAGAGTTGATGAGCAAAATCAAAACACAAATTTTCAAGAAGAACCAACAAATAATTCAAACGATGTTGCGTTAGAAGAAGGAGAAGAAGTATTTGAAAACCCGTTTGCAACAGACTCTGCTGAATCTTCTTCAAGGTTACAAGAACCGTCTAACACACATACGTTAAACCCAAGGTACCCTTCTACGTTTCAATGGACAAAAGACCATCCAATTGAACAAGTTATTGGTGAACCTTCAAAGCCAGTTCAGACGAGGAGACAACTTGCCACCGATCTCGAATTGTGCATTTACATTTGCTCAATCAGCCTCAAAGAACCAAAGAACATTCGGGAAGCAATGGCAGAATACCCTTGGATAGAAGCGATGCAGGATGAACTTCTTTAATACCTGTTACATGATAGTTGGGAACTTGTTGAACGACCACTTGATAAACGCGTTCTTGATCTCAAGTGGTTGTGGAAGAACAAACTGGATGAGGAAATAACTGTAATTCATAACAAAGCTCGCCTCGTGGCTAAAGGATATCCACAAGAAGAAGGGATAGATTTCGAAGAATCATTCGCGCCTGTAGCTAGACTTGAAGCAGTCCGGATTTTCTTAGCCTATGCAGCTCACAAAAACATCACAGTCTATCAGATGGACATTAAGACAGCTTTCTTGAATGGAACTCTGAAAGAAGAAGTATATGTGAGTCAGCCAGAGGGATTCATCGACAAAGATCATCCAGACTACGTCTACAAGCTTAAGAAAGCCATCTATGGTTTAAAACAAGCTCCAAGAGCGTGGTATGACGAACTATCATCTTTCTTGCTAAAAAACAATTTCACAAAAGGAACGGTTGATGACACTTTGTTTATCAAAAAATTCAAAGATGACATTTTGATCGTTCAAATTTACGTGGACGACATAATTTTTGGATCAACCAATCCTAACCATTCAAAACTTTTTGAAAATCTCATGAAAAGCAAATTTGAAATGTCCATGATGGGGGAACTAAAATTCTTTCTTGGTTTACAAATACATCAATCCCCTCGTGGTATTTTTATCAATCAAGCTAAATATACAATAGAGATTTTGAAAAAACATGGAATGGAAAATTGTGATTCTGTTGGTACTCCAATGGTTACTTCACCAAAAATTGATGCTGATTTGTTTGGGAAACCCGTCGATCCGAAGAAATATCGGAGCATGATCGGTTCTCTCATGTACTTAACTGCTAGTTGACCTGATATTCAATTTGCTGTTTGTTTGTTATCACGGTTTCAGGCAAAGCCTACCGAACTTCACCTCAAAGAGGTTAAAAGGATCTTTCGGTACCTACGAAGAACCATTAACATGGGACTTTGGTATCCGAAGGATTCGGGGTTTAATCTAACAGCCTTTTCAGATGCCGACCATGCAGGAGATCAAGTTACAGCAAAAAGTACATCAGGTGGAGCACAATTCTTGGGTGAAAAGCTAGTAAGCTGGTCGTCAAAGAAACAAGATTGTACTGCACTATCAACCGCCGAAGCCGAGTATGTGTCTCTATCTGCGTGTTGTGCCCAAGTTCTTTGGATGCGGACACAACTCACAGATTATGGCTTTACTTTTGACAGAATACCTATGTATTGTGACTCAAAAAGTGCCATATCCATCTCGTGCAATCCTGTACATCACTCTAAGACGAAGCATATCAAAGTCCGCTACCATTTCATCAAAGAACACGTGGAAGAGGGTACTGTTGAATTATTTTTCGTTAAGACTGATTACCAACTCGCCGATCTATTTACTAAAGCCCTTCCAAAAGAAAGGTTTGACTATTTAGTTCGACGAATTGGCATGCGAAGTGATGAGGCGAAAAATGATCCGTTTTTAGTGGGTCATTTAAGCCCGAATCTGAATTTATTTGATCAAATATTGCCCTAAATCGTTCCTTTTGTGATTTTAGGTGTTTGGAGAGTGAATTCTGGAAAAGAGGCTATTTTGGACGTTTTTGGAGCATAAAGTGAAGAAAACGACAAAGTACCAAAAATCCAAGCTGGAAATACAAGGTGACGGCGTCAAGGGTTTGCTCTTGACGGCGTCAGACATGAAGAATAATTTACCGTAGCTGGTGACGGCGTCAGATGGAGAGGTGACGGCGTCAAAGTGACCAAGATTAATTTACCGTGGGTGGTGACGGCGTCACATAGGCCGTCACGATTGGATCTAGGGCGTCCGAGGAAGTGTATGGCGGCGAGTTGACGGCGTCAGATTTAACTCTTGAAGCCGTCAGGACGATTTTCCTATATATAGTTTTCTAGTTTTTTCATTAAAAAAGAGAGAAGTTTTGGTGAAACCCTAAAGACGATTTTGGTGCCTCTTTTACAGGTTTTTCAAGGGTTCCAAACCCTTGAGACCTTGCATTGTAATTGAGATAAGTATACTCTTAATTCAATCAATATGTCTATGTGTTGGTTGTTTATCTTTTGTTCTTATCTTAATTCTACTATGCTAGGCTAGATCTCTCTTGTGTTTGCTTAGATCTAATGAAACCTAGATGTTGATTATGTGTTGATTACTTGTCTACTCTTGTTGTGAATGAATGATTTATATGTTAGGCTTAAGAAAACTGGCAGATCTCCAAATGGTAACATGCTTGAACGTCTTAAGAAACATGAACCGAGGCGTACTAGGTCTTTATTGGTTGTATTTAATGCATGAGCCACTGTTTACAATCCCTATAGTTGTGCTGGGTCATGGTGTAGGAGGAGATAAGAGCTCATAGAGTTGGGGAGTTATGTATGCCACTCCACGAATGGTATTAAGGAATACAACCCGTCATTCATACAAGTGTAACAAGTAATTGACATGTAAAAGATATCTAGGGAGTAATGAAGTCTAAGTAAACACAATTTCTCCAATTACTGCTCACAACCTTAGTTTAATATTAGTTTAATTTAATTTTCATTAGTTTAATTAGTTACAAAGTAGTTTTTGGGTTAGTTGATTAGCAACTAATTCCGCCCACTCCTTCAAAACCCGAGATTTTAATTGCTTTCATAAAATATAAAAACACAAAAATAATCATCTTTCATCTCTAGAACTTTTAATTAGGTTTTCTAATCCTAGCGACACTATTCCTAAGCTGAACGATCAATCCCCCGGTACTTGTCACTATACTATACTACAACGATCAGGTACACTGCCTGGTGGGGGTTGTAAGCCTCGCGAGATCCCTCGAGAGGTAAAGCAAGGTGCGATTCCCACGCATCAAGTTTTTGGCGCCGCAGCCCGGGAAATAGTTATTGTCTAGGTTAGGATTTCTTTTTATTAGGTCTACTTGCTAGATTCCTTTCTAGTAAGATTTTTATTTTTATTTTTAGGTCTTCTTTAGTCTATCTTATTTCTTCGTGCCTTTGTTTGTAACTCTTCACCATTCACCATCATGGCAACCAACGAATTCTCCAACCTTAGGATCACTAGAAGTCGTAGCACCACTAAAGACCTCGTCTTGCCTTATGCAGAACCCGAAAGAGAAATGTGTAGGTTAAGACGAACTCACTCAACACCTGAACCATCCAGCATTGCTATCGACTTTGATGCACCTCTCTCTGGAGAAAATTCAGAAAATTACATCACAACCCCGAGCTCCCACAATGAGACGAATACTCCTATAATACCTCCTCCTAAGCGTCTCAAGGATTACTCTTCCCCAACTCCTCGTGGGTTTTCCAATGCCATTGTTTATCCAAACGAACACACCAACGAGGTCTTGCATGCGAATGATATTTGGCTTGTCAAAAGTGTGTGTAAGTTCCACGGACTTGATGAGGAAAATCCGATCCAACACATCAAGGACTTCCTAAAAATAGTGGATACCATCCATACGGGTGGGACTACTAGAAACACATCCCGACTGCGATTCTTCCCTTTTACCTTATACGGAAAAGCCCAAGAATGGTATAACAAACTCCCTTCCGAATCTATTTTCACATGGGAGCAACTCATATCCAAGTTCTATGAGAAGTTCTTTCCACCTGGAAAAACCTCAGCATTCAGGGATAGGATCCTTCGTTTCCAAAAGGGGAAGGATGAACCCTTCCATAAAGCGTGGACTAGATTCAAAGATTTAATAAGACAAGTTCCACATCATGGCATTGAACTTTGGCTCTTGGTCCAAATCTTTTACGAAAATATCTTCTCTAATGACCGGAACGGAATCAACCAATCTAGGAAAGGAAGATTGGCCAATCTTAGTGCCGAGGAAGGATGGGACAGGATTGAAGAATATGCCCAAGACCTGGATGACACTTGGGATGAACCTGAGTCGACTATCGGCATTTCTGAAACCACCTCGGATCGATTGAGCAAAGTTCACAAAAGAATGGATTGCCTTGCTGGATCACAACCACCTAAAATGCTGTCTAATCCTTACTTGATCTGCGATTACTGTGGAGGTCCGCATGAGGTGGAGGAATGCGGAGGAGCAGCCACAACTGAACATGCATGCTTGTCAGGAGGAGACATTTATGCTGATCCCTCCCTTTTGCCTTTCTACCAAAATGATGATTATACCCTTTGGGGAAATCTGGTAAGGAAAAGAGAAGGGGAGGGAGGCCCTGAATTCAAGATCAGGAGCAATTTCGAAGATGACCTTGGTCACTTCACTCAAGAAAAAGACTTGCAAATGAAAGGGCTTAATGAGCTTTTCGACGAACAGCAGGAGGATGTCGGAGAATTCTTCAGCAAGCTTAACTCAGCCCTAGATAACCTCCAACCACCGTCAGAAAGAGGAAAAGATCCCATGCTCGCGATAACCACACGGGCCGGAACGACAACCAAGGACCCTCCTTACCCAAATTCGTCCCCAATCACACTCAATTTAGACAAACCTGGGGAGGAGGAGCAGGATGTCGTCATTGGCACCCCAGACCAACCACCAGTAACAACCCCCTCCCCATCAGTCCTTCCTAACCCACCTGTGAGAATTCCATACCCATCCCGACTAAGGAACCAAAAAACGGAGAATGATAACAAGAGGTTCTTGTCATACCTAAAAGACTCGGTTGTCACCATACCTCTCCTGGATGCTTGCTATCACATGCCAAAGTATAGCACATATTTCAAAAAACTGCTCACTAACAGGAAGAAGCTCGAGGGTCTTGTAACCCTAGGGGAAGAATGCTCAGTGGTGACCCATAAAGGGCTACCAAAGAAGGTAGACGATCCGGGCAGCTTCACCTTGCCATGCTCTATAGGTCCTCTATCAATCAAGAATGCTCTTGCCGATTTGGGAGCAAGTATCAACCTCATGCCTCTCTCTATGTTCCGTAAACTAGGATATTCTGGATTGAAGCCTACCCGTATGAACATCCAACTAGCCGATAGATCAGTCAAATACCCCGAAGGGATATGTGAGAACGTGCTAGTCAAGGTTGGGAAATTCAAATTCCCTGTCGACTTCGTAATCCTGGATATGGAGGAGGACGACGTGGTACCTATCATTTTAGGTAGACCATTTCTTGCTACCGCTCGTGCAGTCATCGATGTCTACGATGGCAATTTGACCTTACGAGTAGGAGACGATAGCACAACCTTCGACATTAAGGATTCCATGGACCTCTCCCTCGAAGCATCCAACCGGCTCTACTTTATCAGGGAAGTAGATGAGCTCACAGATATCATTGATGACTGCATCGATGAACAAATCGATGAAGGCTGGCTACGGGACGAGAGTTTTCTTCCTTTGCTGGAGGTGGAAAAGACGGAGGAAGTTAAGGCAGTCTCCTTCTACCCCAGACAAGAGACAACGGAGCATCTCGAGCTCCGAAAGCCCGAGAACAAGCTAAAACCTTCTATTATCGAGCCCCCTGACGTTGATCTTAAAGAACTCCCTAATCATTTGGAGTATGCCTTTCTTCAGGGAGAAAACCAACTCCCGGTAATCATAAATTCTTCCTTGAAAAAAGAACAAAAAGTTAAACTCTTAGAGGTCCTGAAGAAATACAAGGGGGTACTCGCATGGAGTGTGGCCGACATTAAGGGGATTGACTCCACTTTTTGCACACATAAGATTCTTATGGAGGAAGATTATAAACCCACTGTGCAACCCCAGAGGCGAGTTAACCCTAAAATTAAGGAGGTAGTGAAGAAGGAAGTTATCAAACTTTTGGATGCAGGACTGATTTACCCGATCTCGGATAGCCCATGGGTTAGTCCTGTGCAGGTTGTACCTAAAAAGGGTGGAATGACTGTAGTAAAAAATGACAAGGGTGAGATGGTGCCACAGAGAACTGTCACTGGATGGTGGGTATGCATTGACTATCGAAAGCTCAACGATGCCACGAGGAAAGATCACTTTCCCTTACCATTCATTGATCAGATGTTAGAAAGATTATCTGGACACGAGTACTATTGCTTCTTAGATGGATTCTCTGGATATTTTCAAATCCCCATAGCACCTGAGGACCAAGAAAAGACCACATTTACTTGCCCCTATGGAACGTTTGCCTACAAACGGATGCCTTTTGGGCTATGTAATGCCCCCGCTACTTTCCAACGTTGCATGACCGCAATCTTTCACGAACTCATGGAAGACAGCATGGAAGTATTCATGGATGACTTTTCAGTCTTCGGGAACTCCTTCGACCGCTGTCTTGCTAATTTGGAGAAGATGCTTAAACGTTGCGAGGAAACCAACTTGGTGTTGAACTGGGAAAAGTGTCATTTCATGGTAAAGGAAGGGATTGTGTTGGGCCATAAGATTTCAGGGAATGGGATAGAGGTGGACCAAGCTAAGGTTGAAGCTATATCTAAGTTACCATACCCCACAACTGTTAAGGCAATACGCAGCTTTTTGGGGCACGCCGGATTTTATCGGAGATTCATCAAAGACTTCTCCAAAATTGCCCGGCCAATGACTCAATTGCTTGTGAAGGATGCTCCATTCGATTTTTCCCAAGAATGCAAGGATGCTTTCGACCTCCTAAAAAGGGAACTCACTCAAGCTCCAATCATGATCACACCCAACTGGGAGTTACCATTTGAAATAATGTGTGACGCTAGCGACTTCGCTGTCGGGGCTGTATTAGGTCAGCGACGTGACAAGCTTTTCCAACCTATTTACTATGCTAGCAAAACCATGAATCCCGCCCAAGAGAACTACTCCACCACCGAAAAAGAATTATTAGCCGTAGTGTTTGCATTCGACAAATTCCGACAATATCTTGTCCTTTCAAAGACAGTCGTCTTCACTGACCACTCAGCTCTTAGATATCTGTTTGCGAAACAGGACGCCAAGCCACGACTAATTCGGTGGATCTTGTTGCTACAAGAATTTGATGTTGAGATTCGCGATAAGAGGGGGGCAGAGAATCTAGCCGCCGATCATCTATCTCGCCTGGAAAACCCCTTGGATAAACACGATAGAAGTGAAATTAAGGATTCGTTTCCCGACGAACAACTGATGTCTATCCTTGATTCGGAACCATGGTACGCCGACTTCGCCAATTACTTCGCAAGTAGATGTAGACTTGTTCCTGAACACCTGACCAAATACGAAAGGAAGAGGTTCTTTTCCCAGCTGAAATATTACTTCTGGGATGAACCATTTTTATTCCGAAGGTGTCCTGACCACATTATAAGGCGTTGTGTTTCGGAGAATGAGGCAGTAAAGATCATGAGGGAATGTCACTCCGGTCCCTCTGGAGGGCATCATGGGATAAATGTTACTGCTCGAAAGATTCTCGATGCAGGATTCTATTGGCCCACAATTTTCCGTGATGTAAAAGATATGGTACAAGCGTGTGATGCATGTCAACGGGCTGGAAATATATCACATAGGGATGAGGCACCTCAGAACTTTATACAAGTTTGTGAGGTATTCGATGTTTGGGGGATTGACTTTATGGGACCCTTTCCATCCTCAGGAGGAAACGAGTACATCTTGGTCGCCATTGACTATGTTTCGAAATGGGTTGAAGCACAAGCCCTTAGGACTAATGATGCTAGAGTGGTCATTCATTTCCTAAAAAAGCTTTTCGCAAGATTCGGGATTCCGAAGGCTCTCATCAGTGATAGGGGGACACATTTTTGCAACGCGCAAATGGAAAAGGTCATGAAGAGGTATGGAGTACCCCACCGATTCTCCACCGCCTATCATCCACAGACCAATGGCCAAGTCGAAAACACCAATAGAGCTATTAAAAGAATACTTGAAAAAACGGTTAGTCAAAACAGAAAGGACTGGTCATTCAAACTCGACGAAGCCTTATGGGCATTCCGAACTGCTTACAAAACACCTATTGGAACGACCCCGTTCCGCATGGTGTATGGTAAGGCATGTCACTTACCGGTAGAATTAGAACACAAGGCTTATTGGGCGCTTAAGGCATGCAACTTAGATTACACAACTGCGGGGAACCATAGGTTTTTGCAATTACACGAGCTTGATGAACTTAGATTAGAAGCCTACGAATCCTCCATCACATATAAAGAGAGAGCTAAAAGATGGCATGATCAAAGAATTAAGAAACCCAAAGAATTTTCAGAAGGAGACAAGGTCCTATTATACAATTCTCGGTTGCGATTATTTCCGGGAAAACTTAAGTCTAGATGGTATGGGCCGTTCACGGTGAAGAATTCCTCTAAATTTGGAGCTGTAGTGTTAGTTGATGACGAGGGTAGGGAATTCACGGTTAACATACAACGTGTAAAACATTACCAAGAAAATAACAATGAAATGATTAATGAGGAGGATGTGATGTTTGATGATGAAATCACGTAGTAACCCACGACTTTGAGTCTAGCTACAAGACTCGTAAATAAAGAAAAGCGCTTCTTGGGAGGCAACCCATGTTTTGTGTGATTTTAATTGTTTGATTGTTATTTGCTTCCGTATGCATGTTTTATTTTTATTGTTGGTTGATCATGTTTCTCAATTAAAATGTGAAATACTTTATTATGTTGTTTAGCCTAGTCTTAACTCCAACCTAAAGGTATTTTTGCAAAAGATAAGTGTAAGGGGAAACCCCAAATATGTTTTTAAGAAACAAACCGATCATGATTATCCACAATATTTAATGAACATGTATATTCGTATTTGTTAGAGTCAAATGCTTGTATTGAGTCATAATGAAGTTTTGCAGGATTTTCCAGGAAGTAGGACAAAGTTTTTCCAGAAATTTTCCGGAAACTTAACATAAAGATTTCTGCAGGTCCATTCTGACGGCGTCAGGCAATTGCTCTTGACGGCGTCAGGAGTTAAAAATCTGGAAATTTTACCGGTTTTGTTTTTCTAACGGAGTCTTATGGTTTTTGTGAATTATTAAGTTTTATAATCTCCAGGAAATCTGCAAACTTCATTCCACAAGCATTATATCTTATTTTGTTTTCTAGGATTTAGTAACTTATATAGGATGCCGCCGATTTTACGCGAGGTTGCCTTGTCTACTTTTGTCAGGATTTACAGGTTATTTGTGACAAGAAGATGATTTATATTCTGGAAGGGAAGCTTTGATTGTTCGTTTTCTTGGAAGAAGATTTAACCTGGCCAACTAAAATCCATACCGAGCGAATCAGGGGAGTATTTGATTTCATTCTCTTTACTTTTTAACTTTTACATTCTTTACTTGAACATTGGGGACAATGTTCATCTTAAGTGTAAGGGGAGGGTAAAAAGATGATACCTTACATATGCACTTTCGCTTGAGTTTGTTTTGTTTGATAGTAGATGAGTAATAAAACTATGAGAAATACTTGTTAGTGTAATTTTAGCGCCAAATTTAAAATTTTTTACAACATTTAGGAGTGAAACTTTAGCCATAGCAAGCGTCTCATGGATAGGAGATTGTATGACTAGCACATAACCGTATATTCAGAAAAATTTTCCACCCAAAGATGTGAGGTTCGCCTTTAGATTTGATAGGGAAAGCATTCATTATTGGTGCTTATGAGTGTACAGGTAGCATTTAGATTCTAGAACTTGCGTTAGTGATGCATCCCGAGACCGCTAGTGAGACTACATTCGTGTAGTAGGATTTACTACATGATAAGAGGCATTAGGATCACCCTTGTGTTAAACCCGTATTATAATTACTTGACCATTTAAGTCATATTACTTGGCTAGTTAAGTCAACTAATTTTTCCCACACCCTTTGCGTTGTACTCATTTTTTGTACACGAAACCCCTAGTACACCCCTCCGAGCATATCTTTTCGTTTCTAACTTTAAGCATTCTACTTAAAGGAAGAATTTGTTACACCCCACTTAAATGTACAACCAAATCGCCTTAGCCTTTCGTGTATGCGCTCATTTTTAGTGCATTATTGTTATTTGTTAAACCCTAAGTTAACTTTCTAATTGATTACATGGTTGCTAAGTCGAGTCATATCCTTGTACATATTGTTTTGGGACGATTGGGACTCATGGGTAAGTACTTATTTTATGGAGTAATGGGGAAGAACATCATATTATTACCCCCATATGTACGTTAAATGTAAAGTATGTAAAGATTCAAGTGTAAGGGGAATTCTCATCCCCTATGATGTATTATTTTGGATGGTAGGGTAAGAGTGTATGCTGAAAAAAAAAAAAAAAAAAAAAAAAAAAAAAAAAAAAAAATAGAAAAAAGAAAAAGAAAGAAAAACATACGGACTACCATCCCGTTTTTATTTTATGTTCATTTTATGTTTTTGTTTTTTTTTTTTTTTTTTTTTTTCATTTATTAGCTTAAGTCGAGTCTAGTCTTGGCTTAGCAACGCCATCTTGTACATGTAATTTACTAAGATTGTTAACTCGCCACCAGTAAAATTCCCTTTATCCAACAAAACCGTGTAATTCATATCCCTACACCTAACGTTATAACCCTTTAAAAAGACCTCTTTGATAGTTTATCCTAGGTGCTTACGCCATGTGGTGGAGGTTGATCCTTTCCCAAGCCTATGGTAATCTATTTTGCTATGACAGGTAGTGAGAGATATCTTCCATTTCTATAATGTTATATTACTTTATTACACCCGAGAGATGTGAGTATCTAAACACTATTTGTGAGGTGCTTGTGTATGACCTCCGTGCTTGTCTATTGGTCTTTAGTGGAACGATTATTTGTTGTAATTACTTTTATATTAGTGTTAAATGACCCCTAACTTGTCTTTTGAGTAGAATAAAAGCTCATTTGCTTGAGGACAAGCAAATCTCAAGTGTAAGGGTATATGATGAGGCGAAAAATGATCCGTTTTTAGGGGGTCATTTAAGCCCGAATCCGAATTTATTTGATCAAATATTGCCCTAAATCGTTCCTTTTGTGATTTTAGGTGTTTGGAGAGTGAATTCTGGAAAAGAGGCTATTTTGGACATTTTTGGAGCATAAAGTGAAGAAAACGACAAAGTACCAAAAATCCAAGCTGGAAATACAAGGTGACGGCGTCAAGGGTTTGTTCTTGACGGCGTCAGACATGAAGAATAATTTACCGTAGCTGGTGACGGCGTCAGATGGAGAGGTGACGGCGTCAAAGTGACCAAGATTAATTTACCGTGGGTGGTGACGGCGTCACATAGGCCGTCACGATTGGATCTAGGGCGTCCGAGGAAGTGTATGGCGGCGAGTTGACGGCGTCAGATTTAACTCTTGACGCCGTCAGGACGATTTTCCTATATATAGTTTTCTAGTTTTTTCATTAAAAAAGAGAGAAGTTTTGGTGAAACCCTAAAGACGATTTTGGTGCCTCTTTTACAGGTTTTTCAAGGGTTCCAAACCCTTGAGACCTTGCATTGTAATTGAGATAAGTATACTCTTAATTCAATCAATATGTCTATGTGTTGGTTGTTTATCTTTTGTTCTTATCTTAATTCTACTATGCTAGGCTAGATCTCTCTTGTGTTTGCTTAGATCTAATGAAACCTAGATGTTGATTATGTGTTGATTACTTGTCTACTCTTGTTGTGAATGAATGATTTATATGTTAGGCTTAAGAAAACTGGCAGATCTCCAAATGGTAACATGCTTGAACGTCTTAAGAAACATGAACCGAGGCGTACTAGGTCTTTATTGGTTGTATTTAATGCATGAGCCACTGTTTACAATCCCTATAGTTGTGCTGGGTCATGGTGTAGGAGGAGATAAGAGCTCATAGAGTTGGGGAGTTATGTATGCCACTCCACGAATGGTATTAAGGAATACAACCCGTCATTCATACAAGTGTAACAAGTAATTGACATGTAAAAGATATCTAGGGAGTAATGAAGTCTAAGTAAACACAATTTCTCCAATTACTGCTCACAACCTTAGTTTAATATTAGTTTAATATTAGTTTAATTTAATTTTCATTAGTTTAATTAGTTACAAAGTAGTTTTTGGGTTAGTTGATTAGCAACTAATTCCGCCCACTCCTTCAAAACCCGAGATTTTAATTGCTTTCATAAAATATAAAAACACAAAAATAATCATCTTTCATCTCTAGAACTTTTAATTAGGTTTTCTAATCCTAGCGACACTATTCCTAAGCTGAACGATCAATCCCCCGGTACTTGTCACTATACTATACTACAACGATCAGGTACACTGCCTGGTGGGGGTTGTAAGCCTCGCGAGATCCCTCGAGAGGTAAAGCAAGGTGCGATTCCCACGCATCACGAAGCCTAACTCCTGAGGAGTTAGAACGTCTTCTCGAATCTTCTTGAAACAGTTTTCAAAATCGCTTCGCTGTAAATATTTTTGAAAAAACAAAATACAAAATTTGAAAAACCAACAAAAACAAAATACAAAAATATAAAATTTCAAAAAATACAAAAACAATATAAAATCAAAAAATCCAAAAATATTCTTCTCACGACATGTCTCTCGTATAAATCAATATTCTGTACGTTTCTAGAAATGTCATTCAACAATGATACGGACATGTACAGATGTTTGAGCGGGAGTTCTTTTTAATGTTTTTCTAAAACATGTCGTTTCTCAAAAGTTTCTTCACAATGGCTTTCGTATACTTCAGTACGAAACCCGAGCTTAAATGATGACTTCTGATTATTTCAAATCATGGACTCGTATTTTCAAGGACGAAATCTTTTTCAAAAAAGTTCGAGATTCATAAAAAGATTTTTCAAAATAGTAATCTTGAGCACTTTTTCAAGATTCATCAAAAGATTTTTCAAAATCTATCAAATGAGTGCTCAAGATAACTCCCTCAAAACCCTTAATTGATTTTAAAAATGTGCTATCATTAAGGGGGAGTACAAAAACAAAATTGTTCCGAATTCATGCAAAATGAAATCTGTCTTTCTCTCCAAAAGCTTTTTCTTAATCAGTTGATATAAAAAATATCACGATATGCTATTTTTGAGGGGGAGAAGACATGATTAAAATGTGATCAAAGATGTTTAAAGCCTGTGACTGAATCTCAAAAGAGCTAGACTCAAAATGTACCTATGAATTGACGAAGCTTAAAATGTCAGTAATCGAAAAGACTTGTCCTGGACGGGTAATAATTTCAAGCTAGTCTAACTAGTGATGTAAGCGTGTCTCGAATAGGACTTGTCTGAGTAGAATGTACCGTATCGAGAGACTTTCTTTGGACTTGACCAGTACGGGTAATAACTTCAAGCTAGTCTAACTAGTGATGTAAGCGTGTCTCGAATCGGTCATGTTCAATGAAAGTGGATCAATTCAAAAAGTGCAAACTCCTCACGCATGTGCAAATTTCTTAAAAAATTCATGAGCACATGTGAAGGGGGAGTCCTTCAAAAGAAACAAAAACTCTCAAAGTGTCAACAAAAATGTGTTTATATTCATAAACACTTTGAGAGATTTTCAATCAAAGGTTTCATGGCAATTATAGGATTCATGGAGTTATAAGGTGACTAAGGTTAGGGAAAACCGTCCTATGATCCGCCAGAGCCGGAGGGATCTACCCAAGGACAATTCCAATAGATTAGAATTAGAAGTCCTTAGGTATGATTGAAAAAAAGGAGAAAATGAGAAAGGAGAAAGAAGGGGTTGAAGAATTACAAAGAAAAGTTATGAAAAAGGGTGAAAAGAAATAGCCCTCCATATGTTCAACCCTAGAGCAGACACCGGGTTCAATTCATATGCTACTGGTTGTTACTAAGGTGACACCGGTATTGAAGATAAAGACGTCATGGACCAAGTGACGCACTGCACTAAACCTTCTAGCCACTCAAGTTCTCTTAAAAGAGCTTGTTTCATTCTCACGGGGAACCGGTGTAATCTATCGACCTGTCTCTTAGAGATGGTTGATATTGAAGCAGGAGACCTCTCCCTAATCTCCGCATAGGAAACCTAATGTGCACTTATCGAGTCTAGAGCCCCGAGATTTATCAAAAGATCTCATAGGAACACATGATATCTCTACATTGGTTGTTCATCATTAAGGACACCAGATGTAAACTTAGAGTCCTTCGCAGATCTTAGCAATTTGCCGAGAACGTTTATGAGAGAATTACAAATGTATTTCTCAATGATTGAACGGAAATTCCTGCCAGGGTCAACATCAAACAGCCCTGACAGCAGGTCACTTAGGTAATTGTTTATGGGTTACGCTTTGTGTTCGCGGTGGTTTCAAACGGTTTACAGTCGTGGAGTGATCCCCAGCGACTCACCCAGTCATTGAGCTACTTAGTAGGTCTCGTAAGCTCTTTTGGGAGTATCTGATATGGGAACGGCCATGGTAAGGGTTAGAAGGAGTCTTCACACTATGCTGTTGACGATCTCTAATTCCTTATCTGTAAGTACCGGTTGATTTATTGCTAACTGTTTACCTGCAGATATACATCATCTCCATGGCGTAAGATTCCACATGCTCATACATGCATAACAAAGTCAAAGGAAAGTTCTCACAAAGATCAAAGGATAGCAACTGTCAAAGAAAGATTCTATGCCAAAAAGAAGAATCTACAAAGTAAAGAGACAATGATCAGTATGAAAGAACGGGAATAACAAATGCATGTATCACAAAGACTTAAGACGTATGAGCATGTTGGAATGGCAGACAACCACCACAAACACAGAAGTGACGAAAGGCAGATGACATCATTGGATCATATCAACATCGATGAACAAAGAACAATGAACAAAGTACTATGACTCATCTAATGATTCTTAAAGACGTCAAGAGCTATGAATGTTAAAGTATGAAGACAAAGATGATGACGTCGCGCAACCTTCAATGACCAACACTTAGGGGGAGATTGTTAGCATCGTATTTTATTTATAAAAAGTGTCGGTCATTAACGTATTGTTATAGGTTGCTTTAGAATATCATTATGATGAAGTTTAGGCTTAGTTTTCATGTTTTATAAAGTCTAAGGGCTATTAGTATAATAATGTAAAAGATTAGAGAAGCCCTAGACTACCACTATAAATACTCTTGTAAACCTCATTTGAGAGGTTGGTTCTCTTAGTGATTCTATTAGTAATATCAAGGTTATTATTCCACACACTCGAGTTCCCACTCACTCTCTCTCTCTACTTACTTTCTCTCTCTAGGTTTAGGCTTGATTCATATGTGAAATGGGTTGTTCTACGGTCCTACAAAGCGGCTTTCCATTGTTACACACAAGCACAAGCTTCCCTTCAATTATTTGACTTTCAATCTTATTATTCTTTTCAACAAGAGATGTATTACTTGAACTGTCAAATGCATCAATGGTAACACTTGCTTGTTTACTAACAACAGGATCCTCATCCAAATCACCAAGGGCGTCAAAAGCATTAGCCATGTTAATCACTTCAGCAACCTTGCGTGGTTGTTTAGATGTAGATGCCTCCTTAGTAGTAGTACTCTTAGGGGCAACCTGCTGAAATTCCATATTCTTGGTCTTAGCAACTTCAAACACCCGCTTATACCTGGGACCCTTTCGCATGACAGTAGTGTACCAATCATTTGACGCTCCCTTATTAGCTCCTGAAGAGTTAGGAACACGTTTAGGAGGAGCTTTAGGACATTCCTCAAGAAGATGACCATATACCAAGCATTTACTAAATCTAGGAGGATCCAATTCATATTCAACACAAATGGTATGTTTTGTATAGCCAGTTCCTTTAAGATTAGGGACAACCAAAACCAAAGTATCACGAAATTCATTACTCGCATTAATTTCAATCAAGGCTCTAGCATAACTACTTCTACCCCATGATTCCAAGCACACCTCATTGGTATACGAATAAAAAAGCATAGGATTACCAATTTTAGAAGTAATAGAGCTCAAACCACCTGAAGAATAAGCAACAATCGGAACATCATGGAACTTAACCCAAACTGGAACATCATGGTATACTTGATATACAATTATACATGCATGTAGGGGTGTGCACAGTTCGGTTTGAATCGGTTTTTGGCTAAAACCGAAACGGAACCGAAACATTCAGTTTTTATAAAATCCAAAATCGAAACCATTAGGTTTTTAGGCGGTTCGGCTTTTGGCGGTCCGGTTTTTTGATTTTTAACCACTTATATTTGTGTGTAGCCAATTTATACCAACAAACTTGATTTTCTTAGAAAATTGGTTATTATTTCTTTATTATTTTTTTCACCTTTTTGTCAAGATAAGCCTAATAATGTTTATCTTATAATTTTACAATTACACACGTATAAATGAGATACACACATGTAAGTGACTTTACACATAGTATGATCATTGTTACATAAGTATTGATATATTGTAAAGTAAACACACGCACACCAAAAACAAACATATAAACATTAAGATAAATATATTATAAATCCACCTATAAAAGTAATATGAATTTATAAATTAGATATGTTTAGTTATTTATTTACATTATATTAGTTATATACTATTATATAGTAGAAGCGGTTCGTTTTTGGAATAAACCGAAACCAAATCGAATTTTTTGGTTTTTGAAAAAGTAAAAACCGAACCATCAGTTTTTAATTTCGGTTTTGATTTGGTTTCGGGTTTTTCGGTTTTTTTTGCTCACCCCTACATGCATGAAACTCAAAATAAGTTTATATTCAGATTTCGTCTTTTTCATATATATATATATGCACTGTTTTTTCTATATAGCATCATAAATTTTTTACAAAATAGTTAATAAACCTTGGACAACATTTTCATCTTTCAATATAATAAATATAATAAATATAATTATTCTGTAGTTCGCCGTAATATATTCTGGTTGAAGCAGCCATTGTGAAGTCAAAGTCAAACTTTTCATTTTAGAGCCAAAAATAATAAGTCAAAGTCCAATCTGTGAACGCAGCCCCACTAAACCTCGCATGTATAAGAAGTGAGCCAGCACTCAGAGTTCCCCGTCGTCACAAACCTAAATCAATATATTCCTTTGATTTTTCCACAATGTCGACTCTTACTCGTGCAATGTCATTACACGTCGGCTATCATCTCCCTTTGTGGAAGAACCTCGATGGAACAACACAACAAGTTAACAAACTCACGTGTTCACCTCAAAATGTTAGGAGTTCTTTGTTTAAGAATTCATTGGTTCGTGCCATCAATGTTCCCGTCGTTCAAGTATACCCACCAGCTAGCCTTCTTATATATTAATGTTTCACTGATTTGATAGTTATTCATACAATATTTTTTGTGAATCTTCTGATATCATAATTTAGCAAGTTTTGATTTATATAAAATGCAAAGAGATTAAGCATTTCATTTTAAGTTTTTAACCTTACCCATGCCAACAGGGGCGACATGCTTACGGCAGAGGGTATGCACGTACTTATCCTTTGAGCACTCTTGGTAGTGTAAGTATATGTTCTATTATAAAAACACACGAAGTGCACACCCTTTGCCGTGTTTTAAAAAATGTGCATACCCTTTGATAAAATTATGCGTCCGTCACCATACCGAAGGATGTTCAAGTTTGTAATGAGCCTAAATGTAAAGGCATTAACTAGAAACTGCTTTCCATACTTATAGGCACGCTTCATGTCCTCTTCGGAGTTCAAAGTCGACACAGTTGAAGCATCGGATATGGAAAATGAAGCAATGTCACCGGTCCAAGAATTTGGGGTTGGGGTATTCATATTAAACGATACTAAGGTACTGTTTGGGCGTCGTCGCTCCCTCACCATTGCAGCAAACTCCTACGCGATTCCGGGCGGCCACCTTGAGTGTGGTTAGTTATCATTTTTATTTGTTTATTTATTTATTTTTTAATTTTTTTTCTTTTTATTTTTTTAACGGCATGGTTAGTTATCATCTACCCCCCTATCAAACTATATCATGATAAATAACCAACATGGTTACAAACAAAGACCATCAAAAAGACAGTTTTATTTTGTTCTATTTCCTAGGCATATTTCTCATAACTTGACGCTTAATCGTTATTATGGGATGAATTCATGTTTGGTTATCTTAAATCTATCTTCTTTCTTAATTACTTAGCTTTACTTGATATAATAAAACGTATATTCAAATTGTATTTTTATTTATTTTCAGAATAGATGCTCGTTGCTAAAAGATCAAATGTTGATTATTACTGAATCCCAATGGATTTTCATTTTTTCAACTTGTTTCAAATCCAATGTCAGGTGAAAGCTTTGAGGAATGTGCAGCAAGAGAGGTAAAGGAAGAAACGGGACTAGATATCAACAATATAGAATTGTTAACAACAACAGACAACGTCATATCGGATGCATTGCATCTCCGAGTTATATACATGAGTGCAAATTTATCAGACCCGCATCAAACACCTCAAAACATTGAACCCGATAAGTGTGAAGGTTGGGAGTGGCATAACTTGAAAAACCTGCCCGAACCAATGTTTGGCCCTCTCAGAGAAATGTTGCGTGATGGCTTTGATCCCTTCCCTGTTCACTCTTGATGTATATAATTTTCTTTGCACCGCTGAAACAGTTCCCTATTAATTATTGTGACCGATTTTAAATTGGACCCTCTTATGTTATAGTATATGGGGCTTACTATCTATCGTGACTGATTATGTATTAGAGTAATATGGAAATAATGAGTTTGTTAGCTATTTTGTGGTGAGTTTGTGACTTATGGTAACTTATAAGAGCATTAGGTACCATAACCCAAGATATGAAGAAAAAAAATCGTGTCACACCAGCTTTATCATTTTAATATTAACACTATTTATCATAACACCAACTTAAGATCATGTTTTGGGCCTCACTTTTCTTAAAACATCACCTCATAAATAATATTTCTTTCATTAAAGTATATTACAAATAGAAACATACGAAAATAAAAATATACAGAAATTTAAAACAATACAAAAATTTAAAAATTATACGAATTACAAATACTTATTCATCTTGTTGTTGTTGTCATTCTTGTTATCTTTGAAGATGTTTTTCCCAAATATGCTCCATAATGTTTCGTTGGAGACTAGTATGCATATCTCTGTCACATATTTCTCTTGCCTTTCGTGCTGGACATCACATCTGTCGACTAATCTTTGTTGCCTTATATGTGGTACTGGATTCACCCACATTTCGTTGGTGCAAACTTTTGATTTTTTAAAATCATGTTATGCAAAATGATGCAAGAATACATGATTCTACTTATCAGGGGCGGATCTAGTGCTTGGCCAGGTGTGGCACGTGCCACACATGAAAAATCTCGACGAGCTGTAACGTTTGCATGTAAAATCAGGTTCTTTAGCTTGCCGCTCTAAAAAATAGTTTAAAAGAGGCTACAGAGATATGAAACGGGAGGAAGATGATGATTTGAGTTGTCTTCACTTCTAACCCCTCAAGTTTATATCTTTTGACCCTTTAAGTTTATAGATGTTAGACTTTATTCTAGGTTTCTAACTATTTATTTTTATTTACATATAGGTGCAAAAATGTTTACATAATCAACAATTTAAGCCCTCGTTTTATAACTTACTCATAAATGAGCCAAGTTATAGAATACTTTACATAGTATATCGTTTTAGGTAGCGGATCATTTAAAAAGTGAGAAATTTTACAAAGTTTAAAAAGCCACTCATCATCCGACACGTGTCCACCATCCTATTTTATTCAAACAAATCCGCCCAGGGGTAAAAAGGTCATTTGACCCGTTTTTCCTTTTCACCCTTAAACGTCAAACGCACATAACTCACTAACGACAAACTTTTTGAAAAAACTGATTTCACCATAGTTTTTAAAATCTAATCTTCTTTAATTTGGTATAATTTTTTTTTTTAAATTTTGAAACTTTTTTTTACATATCAAATTGGTCTTTATTTTCTTTATTTTTTGGCACTTTCGACACTATTTTTGACCCTCATAAATTTTGAATAGTGAAAAACTTAAAACATGAAAGTTAAAGATTTTAGTTCACTCTTTACACAGGTTTTTAAATCACTCAAATTCGATTACATATGAATGAGATATCACACGTTAAAGATGACATTTTAGTCATATTTGTTACACACAAGGTGCTTGATGAAATGTCTAGCTTAAATTTTTAGTGTTGAAATTGCCTTTAATGCATTAATTTTTGTCAATGAATCATTAATCATTTATTAATGTAAGATTTAAAAAGTGATGTTTTTTAATTGTTATTTTTTTTGTTCATTAAGTATAGGTTCATTAGTTAGTTTATCACTTATTGACTAACTGATGAACCTATAATTATAGGTAGGTTCATCAGTTAGGTTCATTAATTTTTTGGTTCAATAATTATAGGTTCATCAGTTAGTTTATCAGTTACTGACTAACGACAAACTTATAGTTATAGGTTCATCAGTTAGGTTCATTGATTTTTTTGTTCATTAATTATAGGTTCATCAATTAGGTTCATTAATTTTTGTTGTTCATCAGTTATTGACTTTTAGCTATTATATTATCATAGGTTTATCAGTTTGTCTATTTTATCTATTATGTTATCATAGGTTCATTAGCTAGTTTATTTGTGTTATCATAGGTTATAGGTTCATAAGTTTGTCTATTTTAACTATTATGTTATCATAGGTTCATCAGTTAGTTTATTTGTGTTATCATATTTTATAAGTTCGTCAGTTAGTTTATGCTTTTTTAGTTTATCTGTGTTGTTATAGGTTTATCATATGTAAATGTTCCAAAACAGGTTAGTACTAATTTTTTCAGATGTTCATCAGTTATTATTTATTTATTGGTTCATAGGTTATGTTATCAAAGGTTCATCAATTAGTTTATTTGTGTTATCATAGGTTATGTTATCATAGATTCATCAGTTAGCTCGTGTTTTTTTGGTTTATCAATTATTGACTTTTGAGAAAAGTTCAATGCAGAACATAAAATATCTAAAGATCAAAGCGCTCCATCTCAGCCATTGATCTATCTTTCATTCAATGGCCATAATTAAATATCCGCATTCTTTTTTAATTAACACAAGGGCAGTTTTGTAATTTTGCTCTTCCCTCATTTACTCACATATCTCATCCGTAATTCTCTCACCCTCCTCAATTCTCTCCCAATAACGGTTTCCCCATTTTCAGACCCTAATCCCCAACTTCAAAATTGATCTTAATCACTTCTATTCAATGGACATACGGCATGAAATTACACTATCTAGAGGTGAGCCGTTGCCCCAATCGTCTTCATTTCCGGATGCCGATCATTATCAGCCTCGAAATGTTGATATTGGTAAATTTTTTGGAATATAATTCGATTTATTGTTCATATTATACGGTTAATTGCTATTTTTGATTCTTAATAGCGTTATTTGTTGAATTTGAATGATTCATGCTGTTAGGTAGATTATTATGTTTTGATTGATGCGTTTCGTGATTATGATAAGTTAATTGATTTGTTAGGTTGATTATTGTGTTGTTAAAATTTTTGATTTTGTTGAATTAGTTGATGTTTTAGGTGCACTACGTTAATGGATGCTTTTGGTTTGTTATTGCGTTAGTTGACTCTTTAGGCGCACTGTAATTTTTTTTATTGATGTTTTTAGGCACACTGCGTCAGTTGATCAATTAGTCGTATATGTGTACTATTTTGAACTGTGGAATATAGTTTCCACTTGCATTGGCGCTAACCTCAAACCGCGCTTGAATTATGTGGTAGTTCATATGAGGTATCAACACTATATGGGATGAGAAGATTGTATCCTATACGTAGGACTGCGTATCTTGCTTTACTGTTTAAGTGATAGGTTGACTTAATAAAAGCTCTTATTACTGTTGTCATATTTAATACTCATTATAGGGCATATTCATCAATCAGACTTGATGTTGTTACAAACATTTAAGCTTGCTGGAAAGGTGATGATGTGATTGTGTTTGTCAATGTTGAGAAGGTTTTCACCTTTGGCTTCCTAACAGACCACCCCTATTAGTCACATGCCTACTTTTTAATTTTTCTAAAGTCTTTCCCTAATTTAATTTCCAGAAAGCATATGTGATTCACTGGGTGCGAATGGATCAATATTCTTCTGTTGAAGAGGCTTTTAAAGATGGGACAGAGCGTTTGGAGACTTTAGTGTCTAGAGTTCATGATATCGTTCCGTGAATAATCCAATTTAATTAGTAAGTCACAGCTAATTTGTGCTTATGTTTCATTGGTAGTTCTGATATGAGTTCCAATACAGCCCAAAACTTTCTCCATGGTAAATTAAGTTATATACCAATGTATTTGTCCATCTTTGAAGAATTCAAGCGTGCCAACTGAAGCATACAAGGAAGAAATATTGCAGGCTATAGAACATATTTTAGCTGGAGATATATTTCTAATTGTCCTAAGTCAATGTTTTGAGCGTCGTACATTTGCAGATCCATTTGAAGTTTACAGGCCCCGAGAATTGTCAACCCCAGTCCATATATGACATATTTACAGGTTGCTTGCTCTTTTGCATTTGTTATGACTTCTTGGAGCACAAAAGACGTTAGCAAAAGTATTTGATGATTACTTGTGTTTCTATTCACCCTGGCTAGAGGGAGTATCCTTGTTGCCTCAAGTCCCGAAATTCTTACTCGTGTGAAGAAGGTAATAAGCAAAGGTATAATATACATTCACTCTTAGTTCTTAGTCCTAAACAAATTTCATTCAATTACTCAAATACTTTTAAATTCTATTTTGTCCCTTTCTGCATATTTCATTTTTATCTGCTCATGTTGACAAAGAAAAGTCACAAATAGACCTCTTGCTGGAACTAAAAAAAGGTTCATCGTCGTAAAATTGTTGCTTATAAGAAGGTGCAACCGAAAATGAAGATGAGGCTCAAGAATAGTGTTGAGTTTGAAGGAGTTGGAGTCAGGCTAAGGATAACATAGCATATGTTATTGAACCACTGTCCCCAAGTGGTTAGAAGTAGGAATATGGTTAGAAATAGGAATCGACTGGCTTAGGAGTTGCATTAGGAATCAATGACTTTCTACTTTTTAGTATTTGGGTGAACATGTTGTAAAATGAACAAGTATTTTGTTATGTAATCAATGCATACAAATTTTGTTTCGCTAATTTTGATAACTGTAAATATATGTTAATTATTTTTCACAGGTGGATATGTAAATCACATGTGATTGTACTTCGAATCACATGTTATTTAACCTCTAATCACATGTGATTGATAACATGGTCCGGATATACTTAATTTACAACATGTCCGTTATATATCACATGTTTAGATATGGGTAAATTCTTTATAACATTTTTAGAACATTTTGTGCCTTATAAATATAGTTGTAAACACATTTGATAACCTTTAAAGTATGATTATTGTTGCTTTTGTTACTTATCCTCACAAAGCATATAATGTTTATTTGGTTTTTATTTGTATATGTATATTTATTTGAGGCATACAAAAAATAGATTTGCATCTGGTTACATTAGACTTCTGCAAAAATAGTGTTCTAAATATATATTTATTTAACTGGTTGAGTATGTTACTTCTTTCTCACAAGTTAATATGTGAATCCTCGAATCACATGTGATTGCTCCTCAAATCACATGTGATTTGAGCTCGAATTACATGTGATTTGAGCTCGAATCACATGTGATTTATCTAATCTTCCTTGTGTACCAAATTTTGTAACATATGCCTTACTAAACAGACTTGTAAATGTTCCAAAAAAACTATGAACAAACTACTAAAGAAGATAAAAAAAATAACATTTAACCAAAATTTCTATTAGACTTTGAACGAACTACTAAAGAAGATAAAAAATGAACATTTAACCAAAATTTCTATTGGATTCCAAAGAAGATTTTGAAAGTGATGAGCATAAGAAGGTGTCAAAGAAATTCAAGGGGAAGATGATTAGGTTTTAGGTACTTTATGTGCTATGTTATTCAACTTGTGAGTTCATTATCACCGAATGTTATTGTATGATTAGGCTTTAGGTACTTTATGTATGTACGAGTAATGATTAATGATTTATATGAATGTGTTGATCTTAGGTGCTTCTGTTTTAAAAAAAAAATGATAAATGAAAAACGGCAAGTTCAAGCCATATATGCTTTCTTTGTGGCTTTGTTTGTTTTATTTTTACGCAAGTTGATATGCAAGTCACATGTGATTTATCGCAAATCACATGTGATTTTACCTCAAATTATTTTTAAGGTGAATCACATGTGGTTAACACACGAATCACATGTGATTTATACACGAATCACACGTAATTTGCGTGCGATTTATACTTGATTTGCTAACATGTTAGAGTACTCTCTTATGTCTTATATTCAAAACTACATGTTACTAACTACATATTTGTATGTGCATAACTACAGGTCTGCTTAAAAAAGTTAAAGAAAAGCCTATACCGAAGGCTGAGCTTAAGCTTATTCAGAGAAAAAGTAAGTTATTATACTCTAACGAAGATTCTGAAAGTGATGAGCGTAAGAAGGTGTTAAAGAAATTCAAGGGGAAGATGATTAGATTTTAGGTATTTTATTTGGTAGGTTATTCAACTTGTGAAGTCGTTATCACCGAATGTCATCAGTTTTAGGTACTTTGTACGAGTGATGATTATTTATTGATATGAATGTGTTGATCTTAGGTGATTCTGTTTTTAAAAATAAAATAAAATAAAATAAAATAAAATAAAATAAAAATTCAAGTCATAAGCCTTCTTTGTTGCTTTGTTTGTTATATTTTTATGCAGGTTGATATGCAAATCACATGTGATTTACCTCAAATCACATGTGATTTTACCTCTGATTATTTTTAGTTTATGTATGTTTTACTATTCTTTGCAGAAAAAGTTGTTTGCTTCGCATATTAAGTGATACGTGGGAATCGCACCAGGCTTTACCTCTCAAGGGATCTTGAGAAGCTTACAACCCCTACCAGGCAGTGTACCTGATCGTTGTAGTATAGTATAGTGACAAGTACCGGGGGATTGATCGTTCAGCTAGGAATAGTGTCGCTAGGATTAGAAAGCCTAAATACTAGTTCTAAAGGTGAGGGATGATTATTTTTGTATTTTTATATTTTTTAGAAAGCAATTAAAAATCTCGGGTTTGAAGGATTTGGGCGGAATTAGTTGCTAATCAACTAACCCAATACTAAAATGCAATTAAAATAAAATACTAAAAATGAAAATAAACTAAATTATACTAAAGTTGTGAGCAGTAATTGGAGAAAATGTGTTTACTTAGATTTCACTACTCCCTAGACATCTTTTACACGTTAATTACTTGTTATAATTGCATGGATGACGGATCGTATTCCTTAATACCATTTATGGGCTGGCACACATAACTCCCCAATTCTATGAGCTCTTATCTCCTCCTACACCATGCCCAGCACAACTATAGGGATTGTAAACAGTGGCTCATGCATTAAATACAACCAATAAAGACCTAGTGCGCATCGGTTCATGTTTCTTAAGACGTTCAAGCATGTTACCAAGTGGAGATCTGCCAGTTTTCTTAAGCCTAACATATAAATCATTCATCCAAGACAAGTATAAACAAGTAATCAACACATAATTAACATCTAGGTTTCATTAGATCTAAGCAAACACAAGATAGATGTAGCCTAGCATGATGGAATTGAGACAAGAACAAGATATAGACAACCAACACATAGACATATTGATTGAATTAAAGGAACATTTATCTCAATTACAATGAAAGGTATCAAGGGTTTGGAACCCTTGAAAAACCTGTAAAAGTTGCACCAAAATCGTACTTAGGGTTTCTCCAAAACTTCTCTCTTAATGTGTGAAAATTAGAAAACTATATATAGAAAAATGGGTCTGACGGCGTCAAGACAAACATTGTGACGCCGTCACCTCGCCGCCAAAACTATTCTCGGACTGCCTTGATCTACATTTGACGCCGTCAAGACTTAAACATTTCCAGGCCGTCATGACTTTTAGCTCTTGACGCCCTACCTTCGTGACGTCGTCAAATCTGTACTGGGTCGTCATGAACTTCTGCTCTTGACGCCGTCAGAGAATTACTCTTGACGCCGTCACCTACTGTTCCCAGCATGGAAAATTAAGACTTTGGCGTTTTCTTCACTTTTATGCTCAAAAAACGTCCGAATTGCTTCCTTTTCCAGATTTCTCTCCCAAAGTACCTAAAATCACAAAAGGAACGATTTAGGGCAATATTTGATCAAATAAATTCGAATTCGGGCTTAAATGACCCCCTAAAAACGGATCATTTTTCGCCTCATCATATACCCTTACACTTGAGATTTGCTTGTCCTCAAGCAAATGCGCTTTCATTCTACTCAAAAGACAAGTTAGGGGTCATTTAACACTAATATAAAAGTAATTACAACAAATAATCGTTCCACTAAAGACCAATAGACAAGCACGGAGGTCATATACTAGCACCTCACAAATAGTGTTTAGATACTCACATGTCTCGGGTGTAATAAAGTGTAAATTACAATATGGAAACGGAAGATATCTCTCACTACCTGTCATAGCAAAATAGATTACCATAGGCTTGGGAAATGATCAAACCTCCACCACATGGCGTAAGCACCTAGGATAAACTATCAAAGAGGTCTTTTAAAGGGTTGTAACATTAGGTATAGGGATATGAAATACACGGTTTTGTTGGATAAATGAAGTTTTACTGGTGGCGAGTTAACAATTTTAGTTAATTACATGTACAATAAGGCGTTGCTAAGCCAAGACTAGACTCGACTTAAGCTAATAAATGAAAAATAACAAAAATATAAAATGAACATAGAATAAAAAGGGATGGTAGTCCGTATGTTTTTTCTCTTTTTCCTTTTTCCATTTTTTTTTCTTTTTCTTTCTTGGTTTTTTCTACTTTTTTTTTTCGATTTTTTTTTTTTTTTTTTTTTTTTGCATACACTCTTACCCTACCATCCAAAATAATACATCATAGGGAATGAATATTCCCCTTACACTTGAATCTTTACATACTTTACAATTAAGTAAACTAATGACTCGAATTAAGAAAATCAAAACACTTGGAGCACTTTTAAGATTAACGTACATATGGGGGTAATATATGATGTTTTTCCCCATTACTCCATAAATAAGTACTTTACCCATGAGTCCCAATCGTCCCAAAACAATATGTACAAGGATATGACTCGACTTAGCAATCATGTAATCAATTAGAAAGTTAACTTAGGATTTAACAAATAACAATAATGCACTAAAAATGAGCGCATACACGGAAGGCTAAGGCGATTTGGTTGTACATTTAAGTGGTGTGTAACAAATTCTTCCTTTAAGTAAAATGCTTAAAGTTAGAAACGAAAAGATAGGCTCGGAGGGGTGTACTAGGGGTTTCGTGTACTAAAAATGAGTACAACGCTAAGGGTGTTGGAAAAAATTAGTTGACTTAACTAGCCAAGTAATATGACTTAAACGGTCAAGTAATTATGATACGGGTTTAACACAAGGGTGATCCTAATGCCTCTTATCACGTAGTAAATCCTACTACACGAATGTAGTCTCACTAGCGGTCTCGGGATGCATCACTAACGCAAGTTCTAGAATCTAAATGCTACCGGTACACTCATAAGCACTAATAGTAAATGCTTTTCCTATCAAATCTAAAGGCGAACCTCACATATTTGGGTGGAAAATTTTTCTGAATATACGGTTATGTGCTAGTCATACAATCTCCTATCCATGAGACGCTTGCTATGGCTAAAGTTTCACTCCTAAATGTTGTAAAAAATTTTAAATTTGGCGCTAAAATTGCACTAACAAGTATTTCTCATAGTTTTATTACACATCTACCATTAAACAAAACAAACTCAAGCGAAAGTGCGTATGTAAGGTATCATCTTTTTACCCTCCCCTTACACTTAAGATGAACATTGTCCCCAATGTTCAAGTAAAGAATGTAAAAGTGAAAAAGTAAAGAGAATGAAATCAAATACTCCCCTGATTCGCTCGGTATGGATAATAGGGTGGCCAGGTTAAATCTTCCTCCAAGAAAATGAACAATCAAAGCTTCCCTTCCAGAATATAAATCATCTTCTTGTCATACATAACCTGTAAAACCTGATAAAATAGACAAGACAACCTCGCGTAAAATCGGCGGCATTCTATATAAGTTTCTAAATCCTAGAAAACAAGATAAGATATAATGCTTGTGGAATGAAGTTTGCAGATTTCCTAGAGATTATAAAACTTAATAATTCACAAAAACCATAAGACTCTGTTAGAAAAACAAAACCGGTAAAATTTCTAGATTTTTACACCTGACGCCGTCAAGAGTAAACTCCTGACGCCGTCAGAATTGACCTGCAGAAATCCTTATGTTAAGTTTCCGGAAAATTTCTGGAAAAACTTGGTCCTACTTCCTGGAAAATCCTGCAAAACTTCATTATGACTCAATACAAGCATTTGACTCTAACAAATACGAATACATATGTTCATTTAATATTGTGGAGAATCATGATCGGTTTGTTTCTTAAAAACATATTTGGGGTTTCCCTTACACTTATCTTTTGCAAAAATACTTTTAGGTGGAGTTAAGACTAAGCCAAAACAACAAAGTAAAGTATTTCCACTATTTAGTTTAGAAACATGATCAACCAACAATAAAAATTAAGCATGCATACAGAAGCAAATAACAAACAAACAAATAAAATCACACAAAACATGGGTTGCCTCCTAAGAAATGCTTTTCTTTATTTACGAGTCTTGTAGCTAGACTCAAGGTCATGGGTTACTACGTTTTCCTATCCCGCAAAATGAATGCGGTCTCAAACATCTTAACCAGTCTCTTATCCTTTCTATACTCGGGGCCTAAAGCTAAACATTTCGAGTAATAGATCTCTTTCTTTTTGTAACCTCCAATGTCTCTCTCTTCCTCACTCTCAACCTTAATCACGGGGATGTTGTCAACATCGAGATCCTCAACCTCTCTAAACTTTTCTTCTTTATGGGGCATCCTATATCTAACGTTCTTCTCTTTGGTTGCGAATGTGATAGTGCCCTCATCATGGTTGTAAGTCATTTTAGAGGTTTTGACAAAAGGTTCTCCTAAAACAATTTGACACATAGATTGATCAATAATTCCCCTAACATCTTCTAAGATCATGAAGTCGCACCTATAAACAAAATCCCCAACGAAAACATGCAACCCTCTAACCCGCTCAACAAAATTACTCATGCGATTAGGGTTGTAAGGGTCCCGCCTAGGTTTCAACTTTTTGTTCATGATCCAATTATAATAAAGCCTAGACATGATGTTCATTGGTGCCTTTAAATCGATATAAGTGTGTTCTCTAAACATTTGACCAATCATGCATGGAACCTTAAGATTCATAGAATTATGTTTCCTAATCCATGGGTGTTTTCGGTACTTTGCGGGGCAAGGGCATTTTAGAAGGAACTTATGGTACCTCAATTCCTCAAGGGTTGGTGTGGAACTCCGAAATATTCTATCATCATCCCATGGCCCTTCCCTACAAGTGTTACTCCCTAGCTTGATTTCACATTCATTCATCTCATTGACCTTCATTATTTCATCATTTTCCGTTTTAAGTTGGTTATATTGTAAAATAACTTCCTTGGGCAAGGTGAATCTAGTTAAGAAGTAGGAAGCAAGATCGTCCCAAGAGGAGATGGACCTTTCAGGGAGTTGGAATAACCATTGAAGAGCCCGACCATGTAAAGAAAATTGAAAGAGGGCTAAGAGTTCCCCTTCTTGATTATCAACACCTAATCCTATAGAATTGGTAATTTTTAGGTAGTTCTCAAGGTGTCGGGTCGGGTTCTCGAAAAAGTATCCATAGAATGCACACCCGACTTGCACCAATCGAATGACGCTGGATTGCAAACGGATAGACCTTAAAGGTGGGTGGATTGGTTGTGGTAGGTTTTGTGGGTGGTTTTGTTGCGGTGGGTTGAAGGGTTCAAGGATGTTACCACCTTCCATGATGTCGGGTGGTTACGAACAAAGGCACAAAGAAAAAGATAGACTAAAGAAAACCTAAAAATAAAAATAAAATCTTACTAGAAAGGAATCTAGCAAGTAGACCTAATAAAAAGAAATTCTAACCTAGACAATAACTATTCCCCGGGCTGCGGCGCCAAAAACTTGATACATGGGAATCGCACCAGGCTTTACCTCTCAAAGGATCTTGAGAAGCTTACAACCCCCACCAGGCAGTGTACCTGATCGTTGTAGTATAGTATAGTGACAAGTACCGGGGGATTGATCGTTCAGCTAGGAATAGTGTCGCTAGGATTAGAAAGCCAAAATACTAGTTCTAAAGGTGAGGGATGATTATTTTTGTATTTTTATATTTTTTAGAAAGCAATTAAAAATCTCGGGTTTGAAGGATTTGGGCGGAATTAGTTGCTAATCAACTAACCCAATACTAAAATGCAATTAAAATAAAATACTAAAAATGAAAATAAACTAAATTATACTAAACTTGTGAGCAGTAATTGGAGAAAATGTGTTTACTTAGATTTCACTACTCCCTAGACATCTTTTACACGTTAATTACTTGTTATAATTGCATGGATGACGGATCATATTCCTTAATACCATTTATGGGGTGGCACACATAACTCCCCAATTCTATGAGCTCTTATCTCCTCCTACACCATGCCCAGCACAACTATAGGGATTGTAAACAGTGGCTCATGCATTAAATACAACCAATAAAGACCTAGTGCGCCTCGGTTCATGTTTCTTAAGACGTTCAAGCATGTTACCAAGTGGAGATCTGCCAGTTTTCTTAAGCCTAACATATAAATCATTCATCCAAGACAAGTATAAACAAGTAATCAACACATAATTAACATCTAGGTTTCATTAGATCTAAGCAAACACAAGATAGATCTAGCCTAGCATGATGGAATTGAGACAAGAACAAGATATAGACAACCAACACATAGACATATTGATTGAATTAAAGGAACACTTATCTCAATTACAATGAAAGGTATCAAGGGTTTGGAACCCTTGAAAAACCTGTAAAAGTTGCACCAAAATCGTACTTAGGGTTTCTCCAAAACTTCTCTCTTAATGTGTGAAAATTAGAAAACTATATATAGAAAAATGGGTCTGACGGCGTCAAGACAAACATTGTGACGCCGTCACCTCGCCGCCAAAACTATTCTCGGACTGCCTTGATCTACATTTGACGCCGTCAAGACTTAAACATTTCCAGGCCGTCATGACTTTTAACTCTTGACGCCCTACCTTCGTGATGCCGTCAAATCTGTACTGGGTCGTCATGGACTTCTGCTCTTGACGCCGTCAGAGAATTACTCTTGACGCCGTCACCTACTGTTCCCAGCATGGAAAATTAAGACTTTGGCGTTTTCTTCACTTTTATGCTCCAAAAACGTCCGAATTGCTTCATTTTCCAGATTTCTCTCCCAAAGTACCTAAAATCACAAAAGGAACGATTTAGGGCAATATTTGATCAAATAAATTCGAATTCGGGCTTAAATGACCCCCTAAAAACGGATCATTTTTCGCCTCATCATTAAGTTATACAATAATCGAAGAGAAAATAGTTTTGCTAAAGCAAAACCATGAATTTTATAGTTGAAATGCATGTTTTTTTTAAGGAAAAGCACATGTAGTTTTACGCATGGATCACTCATGATTTATGACAAATCACTCATGATTTATGACAAATCACTCGTGATTTGGACCAAATCACAAGTGATTTGGCATGAATAAACTTGTAATAATAACATAACAACTTAATAAAAGTGAAAATGATAATCCAACTAATGCTTTTGTTCAAGTATTAATCGACAGATCAAAGTTTTATCTCAAGTAACAATTAACATCTCAATTTCAACGAAGGTAACAATCCACACATTTAAAATGAAACACAACTTAGAAAGTATCTATAACGAAAAAAAAAAAGAAAAAAAAAGAAAGTATCACTTAGTTTGCATCAGTGTTATTCATCACTTTTGCAGGCGCTATTGCCTTTGGACCTAGCGGGGCAAGTCTTTTTGGTATGCTTATATGTACTCACTCCACATTCTCCGCGTTTCCTCTTTGGCTTCAAACTAGCACCACCTTTGTTTCAAGAAATCGTGCATATTCAATAGTTTTTGGTTATGGAACTCCTCAAAATGTACTTTTCTTGAATCTCTTTGCTGTCACTAGTCTTGAAAACACATTATATGTGCTGACATTGAAAACCAAATCAAAGGAAAGGCCCACGAGTACCTACCACGGAGCCATCTTCTATATCGCGCCAGGCCCTAAATACAACCAATACACGAAAGAATGAAATTGAATTCATAATTATTTTTATACGTAAATCACCTGTGATTTTACATGTGAATCACATGTATCACATGTGATTTTGTATTTGTCATCAGTTTTTATAAAACATATACAAGATCGCATTTAAATGATGTTCAAATCAAATCCAACTAATATAATAGAATACCATATCAAATCAATTACCTTATATAGTGCATGGACGCAGACTTTCCTAGCATTTGTAGCCGCACTTTTTCTCTTTTTTCTAGCATTTGTAGCCGCGCTTGTGCAAATCACTTGCGATTTTATCCAAAATCAATTGTGATTTACCCGAAATCACTTGTGATTTTCCCGAAATCACTTGTGATTTACGCAAAATCAATTGTGCAATTCACTTGTGATTTACCCAAAATCACTTGTGATTTACGTAGAATTAGTTGTGCTAATCACTTGTGATTTAAATTGTTACAATAACATGTGACTTATGATACTTGCATACTCAGTTATAAACTTCAAACCTCTGTGAAACAGATGGCATATTGGCCATTACTACTTGAGCGAGTAAATCACAACAAAAATATAAACCTCCATTTCAGACATACCTTATGAGACAACAAGTGGCGACTAAATTGAAACAGGGGAAAATATGTGAGCAATTTCATCACCTTTTCCACATGGACTCGAATGTTCTACGTTAGTATCATCACAACAATTTTAGGCTGATCCAAAATGGTGCTAAAGATTTGACCTTTTTTATTGCCTTCATTGATTCATTTTCTTGGAAGGCGAATCGTGAACCTTGTCCTCCAACGGCCATTCCAAAACCTCCATATCATCATCCAATGAACACGTATCATCATTCTCATCCTAAACACACCCAAAAAAAAAATTAAAAAACATCAACAAACATTTCATCAAACACATGGCAGACACATTATATAAAATAATGTAAACAAAGTAATTCACCCCTTCTTCCTTTTCTTTAACCGCATAAATATCACACCCTTCAATAAAAAAAACTGTACAAAGAAAAAGATAATAAAAAGGTGTAGGAATTTGGAAATTTACCGGAAGATAAGTCGAAAACAGAGATGGAAAGCGAATCGGGATTTGAACGATTACGAAGATGGTAACAGCTAATACTAGGGTGTCCATGAGAGATGTTACAATGTGGGTGACGACCAACTAACAAGACTTGTTCTTGATTTCGGGATGAAGACGATGATATGTTTAAAGTACTGTAAACCATGGTATTTTTGACTTTCTAATGGACAAATTTGCCCTTTATGTGTGATTGGCTTATTTGATCACAGCCGTTAGATGAAAGTGAAATGGAGGGCCACGATTGGCTGGTTTGTTCTTTAGAGAATGTTTGGTTGTAGCGGATCTCACCTCCTGCAAAATTAAAAACGTTTCTTTCATTATGAGTGTATTTTTTTTTGTAGCACAGGGCCTTCAAAATTTATGAGTTGGTCGTGCATAGAATTGATAAACAATAAAATTTTTCCACGAAACTATGGTGAATGAACTTTGAAGTGAATAAGACACGTTTATGGTTGTGCTTTTGGGCTAATAGCGTGGGCGATGAAACATATTATATAGAAACAGGGTTTTAGAGTTTATACAAGAATGTTAAAATATATAAAAGTAATGTAAATATAAGTTTAACTCGTTTCTTATTATTTCGTTACACTAATAAAGGATTATTGTGAATAAATTCTCAATGACGCACAAAATTGAGTTTTTTTTTTATGACCATTGTATTTTAAGAACAATTTTAACAAAATGAGTACTTTTAGAAGTATTTAAAATAATATGTTATAGCCTTTTGATGCCACGTTTGATAAACTATTATTTTTATAAATTAAAATTCATCGTCAATTACAAATTTCCATCGCTTATTCTATACCAATACTATACATTATAGTACACCATAATGTATGTATAGAACAATCTGTGTATACTGTTCAGTAAGCATCTGGTTATCTCATTCATGTTACATAAAATTTAAGTTTCTAATGTTAACAAAGATATGGTGTAAATAATATAGATGTTAGTGAAATTAATCATGTAAATTATATATATTTTGTTTATGTTAAAAGAATCAGACACAGATCCTTGCAATGGATGACAAGTGCTAAAGAAAACATGAAATATTCGGATTAGGAGACGTTCAATATCGGTTCGATGAACGTAGCATACTTTTTTAGGAACTTTCCGATAGTTATGGTTTTCATATTGTTCCTTAACTTGTGTTTAGTATTCCGTTTAGCTGATCATATTGGTTGTGATGATAGCAACGAGGTTGTTTGTTCCTCTAAACGATGACGTTAAAACCTTGTTGAGATTGAAATCATCAAAGCAACACATAAAATTCCTCCAGTTGATTATGTGGAAATCATGCCGTAGTGGCGTAGTGCCATACATCTCTACGTCGTTCCTACAGGAGACTATGAAGATGATGGTTGGTGGAAAAACTCATCACTGATGAGGTTTGATGGATTTGTTAAAGAGAAAAAGATAATACTATATTATGTTAAATATTTTTGAAAGTGCATATTTTGTTAAATACTTTTCTAAAATACCATACTTAACTAAAAAACTCTGATTTTAAGACATTCAAGAGTTTATTTTTCAATAACGAAATTGCATTGTAATATTAAAATTGAGCTTCTTAGTATTGATTTTGAGCAACTTGAAAATTGATATATTCTTTTGGGTAAATTGGAAAAATGGTCACTAACGTATCACGAAATTGCAAAAATGGGACCGAGTCATAAAGGCGTGCAAATTTGCCACTAACGTTTCGTAAAAATGCAAAATAGCCACCGAGAGCCATATCCCGTTAGTTTGCTTGTTAAGTTCCACGTAATCGAGGGTAGTTTTGTCTTTTTACTCCCTTTCCCGCCATTCACCTCAATTGCCAGTGTTTGTTTTTCAAATTTAGTCCTTTAAAGCAATAGTTTATATATGTGTCCCAAACTCTTCCATTAACATTAAATTCACAAGTAAAGATCTTGAGAATGGTTAAGCTTTGACAAAAAATCGCGCACGCAGAACCCCGATCCCTGATTTAGGAATCCTTTATAGTAAGAATACTTTGTTCCATTTTAATGTTTTCCATTTAAACGTCTTATTGTTGTTGGAAGTAATTGATGTTTTATGTGTTGCACAGATTTGAATGAAAAGTTATTTTCTTTGCAAATCCATCACAATGGTGAATTTACCTCAAAACCAGGAAGAAGGTATCTCTTTGGAGATAAAGATTTGTTTGACGGAATTCATGATGAGGCGAAAAATGAACCACTTTTAGGGGGTCATTTAAGCCCGGAATTGAATTTATTTGATCAAATATTACCCTAAATCGTTCCTTTTGTGGTTTTAGGTACTTTTGGAGTGAAATCTGGAAAAGAAAGCAATTCGGACGTTTTTGGAGCATAAAAGTGAAGAAAACGCCAAAGACTTAATTTTCCATGCTGAGAACAGTACCTGACGGCGTCAAGAGAAAAACCATGACAGCGTCAAGAGTAAAAGTGGGGACGACCCAGTGCAAACCTGACAGCATCACAACAAGGGCGTCAAGAGTTAATTTTGTGACGGCCTGCATAAGGTGTATACATGACGGCATCAGACCCAGATCTAGGCAGTCCGAGGAACTATTTGGCGGCGAGATGACGGCGTCAGACATTTGTTCTTGACGCCGTCACCTTCTAAACTCTATATATAGTTTTTTATTTTTCATTCATTAGAGAGGAACTTGTGTGGAGAACCCTAGGGCCGAACTTTGTAAACCCTAGCTCGTATTTTACAATATTTTCAAGGGTTTTCAACCCTTGAATCCTTTCATGTGCTATTAAGATAAGTCTTCTCTTAATTCAATCAATATGTCTATGTGTTGGTTGTCTATATCTTGTGCTTGTCTTGATTTCAACATGCTAGGCTAGATCTATCTTGTGTTTGCTTGGATCTAATGAAACCTAGATGTTAATTTTGTGTTGATTACTTGTTTATGGTCGTATTGGATGAATGATTTCAATGTTAGGCTTAAGAAAATTGGCAGATCTCCATTGTGTAACATGCTTGAACGTCTTAGGAAACATGAACCGATGTGTACTAGGTTTTATTGGTTGTATTTAATGCATGAGTAAATTCTAATGATCCCATGTTAGGAGCTTCTTAGCCGGCTCGACATAGGAGTGAAGTAGGCACTCATAGGATTGGGGAAGTAAGTACGCCACCCCATGAATGGTATTAAGGAATACAATCCATCATCCACGCAACTATAACAAGTAATTAACGTGTAAAAGATATCTAGGGAGTAGTGAAATCTAAGTAAACACATTTCTCCCACATATTGCTCACAACTTTAGTTTAATTTAGTTTAATTTCATTTTTAGTATTTTATTTTGATTGCATCTTTAGTATTAGGTTAGTTGACTAGCAACTAATTCTGCCCAAATCCTTAAAACCTGAGATTTTTATTTGCTTTCTAAAAAAATATAAAAATACAAAAAGAATCATCCCTCATCTCTAGACCTAGTCTTTAGGTTTTCTAATCCTAGCGACACTATTCCTAGCTGAATGATCAATCCCCCGGTACTTGTCATTATACTATACTACATCGGTCAGGTACACTGCCTGGTGGGGGTTGTAAGCTTCTCAAGATCCCATGAGAGGTAAAGCCTGGTGCAAACCCCACGCATCAAATTTTTGGCGCCGCAGCCTGGGGATTAGTTATTGTCTAGGTTAGAATCTCTTTTTATTAGGTCTACTTGCTAGATTCCTTTCTAGTAAGATTTTATTTTTATTTTTAGGTTCTCTTTAGTCTATCTTAATTCTTTGTGTTTTTGTTCGTAACTCTTCACCACCCGACATCATGGACGATGGGAACATCTTTGAACCCGTCATCCCACCACAACAAAACCCACCACTAGAACCTCTTAGGCCCCGAACCTTAGGAGAGTATTCTCGACCTAGCCACCAAGGCTATCGAAACACCATTGAGCTCACCGGAGCCAATGTGACCCCCTTGCGATCCGACACCATCCGGTTGGTGCAAAGCGGATGTGCATTCTATGGACTTCGTTCCGAAGATCCAAACCAACATCTCAAGGACTTCCTTAAAATCGTAGATTCAATAGACCTAGATGTTGCAACTAGAGAGACAACCCGATTACGCCTATTCAAATTCTCTCTACGTGATCAAGCTAGTTAATGGCTTGAACGTTTACCCGCGGGATCCATCACCACATGGGATGATCTCACCAATCGCTTCCTTACCCAATTCTTCCCACCGGGGAAGACTGCAATGCTTAGAAATGACATTTTGATGTTTGAACAACATCAGGGTGAAACTTTCTACGAAGCATGGGCTCGTTTCAAGGACCTCCTCCATAAGGTCCCTCATCATGGTATAAACCTTTGGTTATTAGTTCAGATTTTCTATGACCATGTTGACTATCACACTAAACGTACAATCGATAGGGCCGTGGGAGGTAGATTGCGTGATAAGAATGCCGAGGAGTCCTGGGCAATTATTGAAGAGCTTGCCGCCGATAATCAAGAGATGTGAGAGTTTAATCATGCTATAAAAGCGGCCATCAACGCAATCTCAACACCTGAAGGGACTACCGAAATCCCTGATGAACTCCTATGCAAACTCGAGGCAAAAGTTGACTATTTTGAGGAAAGGCAAAGGAGACCCTTAAGTCCTAGACGGGCTACTGTCAATTCTGTCTCGAAAATGACTTCAACGCCGTTATCAGAGTCACCCTCTAGAGAGAATGTTGAGACTTTTCAAAACTATGCCCCACCTTATTCCCCTCCCGAGAAACATAGCCCGGAATTTGAAGCTAGAATGAGAGAATACATGGCAACTCATTCAGATCGGCTCGCTAGATTCGAGGAAGCAGTTTATAAGCAAAAAGAGGAGATGCAAGAGAAAATGAATGAGATGATGAGCCTGATGGAAGAATATACCAACCAGAGAACCCCCGAAAGGATGTTACTAAGGAAAGAAAGCGTCGTCCCCACTACCCGATTTGTTAATTCCATCGCAATTGTCCACAAGGATAATGAGAAGGTAGAAACCCCTACTGAACAAACCCTAGAAGAGCCACCAAAATCCCAACCTTTAAGTTACTACCTGAAACATGATATAAATGAAAACACTATAACAAATTGGATAAAGGGTGACGGGCGTAGCCAACCTTCCAAACAAGGTTCTGAGAAGGAGGAAAGGGAAAAATATGAGTATGATACGTTACCTGGGGGCCAATATTCGAGAAACTATTGGTACAAAAAGTGGCTACTAAGCAGATGGCGTGTGGGAACTTTGAGATACCAGCTAGCATCGGGGATTTGAAATATCTTAGTGCTTTCGCCGACCAAGGATCGGAAGTAAATCTTATGCCCCTAACTATTTACATCCAATTAACGTCAAAAATGCCAGTCCCCACTCGTGTTAGACTGCCACTAGCTGGACACTCTTACGTATACCCCCTAGGAATCGCAGAAGATGTGTTAGTTAATGTCGCAGGATTCATGTACCCCGTTGATTTTATGATCATCGATGATAAGGGATATGGGTGCATGCCAATAATCCTTGGGGTACCATTCCTCACCACCGCTAGGGCTGTCATTAAGTATGAAGGTAAGAAAATTGAGCTTAAATCAGGAAAACGAAAGATTAGCTTCCCCATGACCCCGCGATTTGGGCATGAGAGTTTGAGTTGGAGAAAGCTCAAAAACAACATTGACACGTCACCTATTCGTGTTCAAGAGAAAATACTTGCATGGGAGGCAAGAATCAAAAGCTGCAAGGAGGCTAAACATGAAAGAAGCAAAAGCAATGAAGTTCACGTCGAGTTCGAACACAATCGACCAGCAAGAAGCCATGTGCCATTCGAGGAAGGGAACTTAATACTCTTAAGACACTTGGAAGTAACGATACCACCCGATAAACCATCATCTCGAAACACTACATCACTAGGATCTCATCGTCATCAATGTTATTCTCATCCTTTAGAATACCACCATTGTCATTTCCCTTTTCCATTTCCACTTGCCATGAATTATTTAACACCTTGTGAATATTACCAAGATCACGGACTCAACAGGAACATCTGCAGATTCCTCAGGAATGGCTTAAAATCTGCACTATCTAGGACTTGATCGATGCACAACTCCAGACCCCACTTCAGGACTATCTCGACCTTATGATGTCACAAACCTGGTTTTACTCAGAGGGACACCAGGAAGTCTGTAGACTAGACTTATATCTTTGCTAGCTTTTACTATTATCCTAGCCACGGGAGGTATGGCATAGTTCAAAGAAACTTATAGTATTTTGATTGTTGTACAACGGAATCACCAAGTATTGACTCTACCATATGGGTATGGTTATGCTATCTATGATATCGGTCCATGTAGACCAAAAATTTCATGTATTATATTCTGGTGTTGTGATTATATTTACGATATTTTGTGATTACACGACATTCTAAGTCGATGATTACATCATTAGTCGCTCTAGAAACACTACACCGACCAAGGTGGTCACATTAGTAGATTTGACATGTAATTACAACTTTGGGAAGATGCAAGTAAGACAATAGGATTAATAAAGACGAAGATGTCTTTATGATTAAATGGTCATGTTGACCAAGATAAAAGTGACTACCCTAGTTTTCGTGTTTCAGAGATAATAACAATTCAAGTAAGTCAAAGCCAAATTAAATTTTTGTACAAACAAAAAGATTTCTTGCAAACCTTACGAAGTACGACAAATTATTGATTTTCAATGGTTGGATTAAAACTCAATTTTTTTTAGCAACAATCTTCTTGAATTCTCTTTTTCCAAAGACATATATATATATATATATATATATATATATATATATATATATATATATATATATGAGATATTGTTTTTATCAAAATACAAAATATTTCGTAGTCACACCTTTTACATAACTATATTCATTACAAACTTCAAATAAAGTCACTCCAAAATACATTTATGACCAAATTTCACAATGTTTCACTCAAATAAATGTTGTTAATTTTAGAAACCATATCTCCTAGAAGGAACACGCATAACTCATGAACGAATCTCGAAAGCAACCACTATACCTACTTACTATTTGACCTTAGATGCGAAAGAAATCCCTCTACTAGAGATTGCCAATATTGATACACCATGCCTTAACACCACTACTTCAAATTACAACTTTTTTGCTCATTCCATATTATAAGACCCTCACGCTAGTATAAGTTCGTTGGATTAAATGATCAATGTACAATTACTCAACAAAATTTATATTCTTTTCGGAGATCGATATAGCTTAGTCACATTGGGACAAGACCTTATTTTCATGTAAGGATATCGAGAAGTTTCACCTGACCATAAGACATTTAGCTTGCATTCATGGCAGATCAAACATCATTCGATGTGGTACCTACTTGACTCAGATCACCCGTACAACAATTTCCATTCTTTATACATTTTAGTCATGCCTAAAGGGATTAAGCATTTGAACCTGCGAACTTTACCTAGTATAAATTCTCGAATACTTCAAATCATTGGCACCAAATTTCTGCCCTATATCCTTTCACACATAGACTATCCCCTTCAGTTGATTGTAGATGCCTTAAAGACACGTTCATCTTTCACACTCTCAATATCACTACCATATTCTCGACCACTTCATAATCATAAACCACTGCCCTGTTATGAACTAAGATGTTTACATTCTTTAAATATGTGGATTAGTAGACTATTACCATACCATAAGATTCACCCATGTATCCAATAAACCATTCAACGAATTTTACTTCAAACTATTTTACTATCATATGGGGAAATTGTTTTACAGAATTTTTAAAATAAGCTATTTTATTGCCACCTTATAAATTGATTTTTCCGTCATTACACCAAGTATTTCCTATTATTACATGAAACAATTTTTATGTTACCTTGAAAAGAAATATCTAGAATACCATTTTTCATAACAAAACGTTGAACACCATCTAAAACTTTTGAGAAAAATAATGCTATTTTGACTAAATCAAGCATCGCATCATTAGTCCTCAATTAAACATAGCCTGATCACCTATGTATAATTCAGGAAGGATTATGCCATGAAGAAAATGATTACCTTTTTAAAGGATTGTTAATAACAATCTTCATTTAAAATCTTTGTAAACAAGTAAACTCTTTCATAAATATCTCTTTTTTTGACAAACCCTCCCTGGATACTTACCCCACCTGTCACTCACTCAGCCATTAAGTCGAATTTTCCATTGACTTCTCTAGGAGAGACTTCCATATCAATTACAAGGAGGATTCCTCGATAAAAGAAAAGCAATAAAAGGATTACGGAACTACTAACCTAGACTAGAAGTATACAGTAAGACAATTTATAACTCAACAACAATTCTAAGATACCACGAGACCATCCGAACCACCATCTCTAACCTAGTTGACCAATTCTATCATTCAAAGGTACTAGCTAGATTGAGTTGCAGGATCAAACACACTGTGAAGGTACGCTAAACAACACTATAAAAATAAACCAAGCCTCCTAACCGATACTGTAGAGCCTTCCATCTAAACATGGACTCATCCATACGCAAACTTCCCTGTAGTAAGTTTCGCAAAGAATAACTGATTCAAATTAAGGATATCGATATAGATTCCCCTAAGGCATTGTGTTCTCTAGAAATTCCAGATAACCTCACCTTCATACCAAGGAAGGGATCAGACCCGAACATATCTCCGTACCTACATAAGAAAACAGAATAGACATTTATCGACATAGTATCAATTGATACCTTCGTCTTGCCAATTTCAATGATAAACCATTTTAGGACTTAAGTTAGTCTAAATACCTATGCTTGTAGTTTCGCCTGATACCCACTAATAGGCATTATCCAATATCAGGGACTAAACGTTAGACACCTATGCATTTATGCGAACATACCTATCCGACCGTTTCAATCTCGTCAAATGCTTTCGCTCTTAAATGGATTTTATTTAAAATACATTCATACGAATCACCTACCTTATAGAAAATAATTTCTAGAATTCCTATTTTGAACAAGTACGATCCTTTGTGGTCAATATTTAGCAAAACCATCGTACCACCAAAAATATATATAAACAACAAACTTTGGTAAACAGTTCTATTCACAACATGTTTGAAAACAGCTTCATATTTCATAACTACGGAATTTTGAATCATCAAGAAAGATATCACCTGGTAAACCATTTGCTTAATTCCTTAAATTCGTTTATTCAGAAACAGATTTTGACCAAAAACTCACATTCGTGAGAATTTTGAAAACAATCACCATACTACATCGCTTATGCATTTAGGGAATTGTGAATTGACAACAAAGAACCTTGGGATATTTGATGAAGAAATTTAGTAGGGACACCATAAATCAATTACAAACGTCAGTAATAGAGACCAATCACAATAGGAAAAGAAAGACACAGGTCTTAGCATCCGTTGGAACAAAACACAAGGAATCAAAAATTGTTACTCATATCCTAGCTCCTTCAAATAACGCTCTGTTCGAAAGACATAACGTTGTGGAATTAGTCACAAGATTTATTGTACCCAATCCAATTATTCCTGATAAAGGAAATCGATTCGCCTCATACTCCTGGCAATGATTTGAAATTTCCTTCAGAACCCCATCTAGATGTAAACACCGCCTACCATTCTCAGACCAATGGTCAAAGCGAAAGGACCATTCAAACATATGAAGTTATGTTCAGAGCATGAGGGATTGACTCTAGAAATGGTTTGACTAGCCATTTAACATAAATCAAATTCATCTACAATAATAGTTATCACACAAACGTAGCGACTACACCATCGAAGACACCTTACGGTCGAAGTACCAACTACCCATTTACAGACCAAAACCGGAAGGTTAAATTCACTGGTCTAGAACTAAACTGTGGAACAACAAAGGAAATTTCGCAAGTCAAGAACCAGTTACAAACCACGAGAAACTAGTAGAAGTTAGGTTGGTGCATGACGCACATCATTCGGATTGGGTATCCCTGAACAGCAAGCCATCCAGATTCAAGTGGGAGAACGAACTAAGTTGAAAGCTTTGCCTTGGAGAGGCATGATACAATTTGGGTAACATGAGAAATTGAACCTTTAGTATATTGGACCATTTAAGATTCATTTTAGAATCAACCAGCTAACATGCAAAGTTGAGTTCTGGCAGAGTTCAGCAACATATACTACCCATATCACATTTAAACCTCCGGAAATGCCGACCATCTATTGACGGACCAAACTCGGAAAAAGCTCAACTCGCTAATCTAGTAGACATTCATGGAATAACCAGTAATTTCCTACAAATCAAGAATCAGTTACAAGTTCAATAAGTTGTAAACCCTTAGAATTTCAAGTTCGTGGTAGAGTCATGTTGAAAGTTCTGCCTAGGAAAGGCATGATACTATTCAGAAAAAAATTCGGGAAGTTAAAACCAATATACATTGGACCATTTAATATTTCTGACAGAGTAGGCCTAGAGGCCGTCAGACTTGAGCCTTGTTAGAGAACAGTTAGTTACACAATCATGTTTCACGCTTTTTAAATCTCAAGAAATGTCTTTCAGACGAGTTACTCATAATTAAATTTGGAAGGGATCCAACCCAATGACAAACCGAAACCTGGTAGGAGAAACAATAGAAGTCATAGACCGTGTGGTCGAACAGTTAAAGCGAAGTCAAATTCCTATCGTGAAAGTTCGCTGGAATTCTCGCAGAAGTCCCTAGCTTACTTAGGGTACGAGAGGACCAGATGCGACTCAAATATCATCATCTTTTCACCAAGTATACTTCAGAGACCAACCAAAATTGAACTTTGGGATGAAGTTCCTTGTAGAGGGGAAGACTGTCACAACTCGTAATTTCAGGCCCTTTTTCAGACATCGAAATTCCATTATTCATCTCGGAAAGTACTATTCACCAGTCACTATTCACTGATCATTATTCATTATTTTACTATTCATCATTTCTGGAGTCAGTTTGAGATTTCGAGAAGCGTTCAAAAATTTTACTATTCATATGACACTATTCATTCCTGGAGGGAAAACACTATTCAAGTACATTATTCATTTCATCGTAAATTTAGTTTACGGTTAATTAAATTGCGTAACTAGGGTGGTTTAGCTGCGAATTCATGCATCATCAGTAGGGACACATCATACGGACTAAAAATAGTCTGCATATCATCATTATAGCATTTACATACTATTCCACTCGTAGGATATTAAAATTAACGTTTTTGGAATACTTGACGTTTTACGCATGATTAGTTTTAAATAAAAGATAACATGTGGTCAATAAACGTGACTACCATATCTGACACTCCCCACAATGGTCCCGATATATTTTTACACCTCTTACAACGTCACAAAAATTATAAAATTCATTTACCCGGTATTTTGGAAATTTATTTAATTCGTATCGTAAGTTTAATATAATTACGACGGTTTTCGTAAAAACTAAACAATAATCATTCAAACACTCAATACTTGCAGCCAACATATTTTTACAATTTTTATAAATCTATTATGTCCCGGCTAACTTCGTTAAAATTTATTTCTAACAAACCCGGTACCCGATTATGTTTAAACTACCTACAAACTACACTATCTAATCCTAATTAAATCAAATAAATACAAGAGACCATCCCCCTTGTTTTCCTCCTTTTGAGCCGGCAGCCCCCCCCCCCCCCCCCCCCCAACCCATGAGTTGCATTTTAACTACCCACATTTATTACCTCTAATACTTGTCTACTACTTATGGCTTTTTATCTCATTTTACACATATAATTTCAAGATTCAAGTAAACTTTTGCTCTCTTCTTCCTTCTCCTTTGGGTTGTTCTGCCAAGACTCAAACAAGAAACAAGATCCATTGATTTTTCAAGAACAAGTGTTAATCTAGTCCCATTAGTACTCCTTTCTAAGGTTTTGAAATAAAAACCCAAGGTTTTATAGGTTTTCATCTCCATAAACTCACCAATCCTTCAAAGTAAGTATGTCAAACTCATTTTCATAATTTTACCAAGTTATTACAATGTTCATATGTTTTTCATACAAGATTTACATGCATATGCAAGTTTGTACCACTCTTTTTAAACTTTTGTATCTTTTAAACCCTAGAAATGGATTATAGGTAAATCCTTAGTAGATTAACTTGGTGGATGATGTTTAGAAACCCATGACACCCTAAGAAGGTGTATGGTAGGTTTTGGGAATATTTGGTTGTTGTTTGGATGGATTTGATCAAGTTAAAAACTTGGAAAATCGATTTTGAAACAATATAAAAACCTACTGTCCCAAATCGCCAAACCCAGAAAAATCAGGGATTCAGGGGTAATTTTTGACTAAATATTTAAAAAATACTTTCAAAAACGAATCCGTGGGCGAAAGAACGGATAAAACAAGCTTATAACGAAGGAGATATGATTTTTACAAGTTTAACGACGAAAACTATTTTCTGAAAATATACATGCTGTTGGACGAATTTCGACGGACAAATTGAGGCGTTAGACGTAACCTAGAGGAGCCGAACTATCAAAAATGTGTTAGTACATGCTAATACCAAACCGTGGATATAAAGAACGAAGGAAATGAGCTTATAACGACAAAGATATACACGTTTCAAAACCGACAAACTCTATTATAATTGACAGCCACTATTAGAAATAATATTCTAACGTACTAAAAACTATATTTTCTAGTAACAACATTGAAGAGCCGTATTTCTTACCCATTGAACCACGTATGACCAAAGGTTTATTTACACGACTACTAGACGTCGTTTCAAGGTTTTCAAAGCGATAAATTAGACACTAACATTTTATGTACGATATATTACAACTAGTTTTGCAAGTCTAATTAGACACATTTTTCACAAGTTAAGGAAAACATTATACTTCAACAATAACCATTATTTTCAAGTTACGAGTGGTATAGGCATCATGTGCATGTACATTCACTACATCATTTCATGATCTAAAGTAGATCATATTCATTCATATTAGGTTGCGGCTAATATTCGCGCCTTGTTGTCCTTATCAGTCCACGTCATTGTATCATCACTTCAGGTGATTTTTCATAGCCCCGTTTTCAATTCAATATTTTGATTTCAAATCCCACGGGGGAGAATACATTGCATTTACTTATTTTTGTACGTGCCCAAGTATTAAATTCCATACATTGCTTAAGTTACCTGGTTATCACTTAAAGTCCCCTTTATTATCATGGACCGTTAATTAAGATACAAGCGAGAGAGAGTGGATAGATCTATTGAGGGTGACGCCTCCGTCCGAGTTGGTAGCGCCAACGAGTCATATGGACGCATTTCATTTTAACCATATTTGAGTGCTTGATAAACACTCGGTTGGGGCCAATTCTAATTCTGTCTACCTTCGGGGTCATGAGCTTAAGAGCCAATGTAGATTTTTATACGACATTTTGTCATTTTACTTTATACTTGTGGCTAGCTGTACATAAGGTTTAACTTATAAACCTATTATTTCTCACCAACATTATTGTTGACCGTTTTAGCAATGTATTTTCAGGTAATTAAGGTAGCTCATATGACATGCATTTGGACCTACCTGGTGTCGTGGAGTCGACGCATCTCAATATATATATATATATATATATATATATATATATATATATATATATATATATATATATATATATATATATATATATATATATATATGCACTTATGAAACGTTTGATCTTGTTGAACACATTTTACCTAAATTGCAAACCTTTTGGGACCTTACTTTGTAAACTCTGAATATTTTAAGGATCAAACGATGTATTTTATAAACGACACTTTAGGTCGTTCAATGTAACTGTAACTGTGATGCTATGGCAGTCAACCCCCAGGTATTCCATTCTGTTGCTAAAAATAGGTATTTTAGGGGTGTGACAGATTCTATCTTAATTCATGTCTTCAATTATCATTATTGTTGCTTGTTCTTCATTAATTATGCTTGGCTAATTCATCTTGTGTCTACTTATGATTGTGTGAAACTTGTATATAATTGATTAGATCTTATTGATGTCTTTATTGATGTTTGTGTCTATCTTCATCAATTAAGGTGTGACAACTTCAATAGGTCTAGTTGATTTAGCTTATAATTTTTGATTCCTATTGTCTCTTTTTGGTTGATTGAATTCGATGTTAGGCTTAAGAAAACTGGCAGACTTCCAATTGGTAACTTGCTTGAACGTCTTAAGAAACATGATCGGAGGTGTACTACGATTATATGGTTGTATTTAATGCATAAGCAAATTCTAGTGATCCCATGTTAGGAGCTTTTAACGGCTCGACATAGGAGTGAAGTAGGAGCTTATAGAGTTAGGGAAGATCGTACACGGCCCTACGAATGGTATTAAGGAATATAACCCATCAATAAAAACAAGGTGTGACAATTCAATAGGTAGAATTAGATAGATAGCAAGGAGTAATACATCATAGGTAGACATGCTTCACTTCCCTTGTAGAATCTTAATTTACTTTTCTTGCACATTAGTTTAGTTAGTAGCTTTTGGGTTAGTTGATTAGCAACTAATTCCGCCCACTCTTCCAATACCCGAGATTTTTACCTGCTTTTCATAAAATATAAAACACAAAAAGAATCATCCTTCACCTTTATACCTATTTAGATTAATTTCAATCCTAACAAACACTATTCCTGAGTTGAACGATCAATCCCCCGGTACTTGTCACTATACTATACTACAACGATCAGGTACACTACCAGGTGGGGGTTGTTAGCTTCTCAAGATCCCTTGAGAGGTAAAACCTGTTGCGAGGGCGCAATTCCTACGTATCAAGTTTTTGGCACCGCAGCCCGGGGAATAGTTATTGTTTAGGTTGAAATTTATTTTGATTAGGTCTACTCATTAGATTCCTTTCTAGTGAGATTTTTTATTTTATTTTTCTAGCTTTTCTTTAGTCTATCTTATTTCTTTGTTTCTTTGTTCGTAACCATTACCATCCACCATCATGGAAGGTGGTAATATCTTAGATCCCATCATTCCACCACAACCAAACCCACAACAACTAAACCAACCTCCTAGAGCCCGCACCCTAGGAGATTACTCCCAACCAAGCCACAAAGGTTACCAAATTGCAATTGAGCTTCCCAAAGAAGCCATTGTAGCCCACTTGCGACCCGACACCATCCGGTTGGCGCAAAATGGATGTGCGTTCCACGGACATATGTCCGAAGACCCAATTCAACACCTTAAGGAGTTTCTTAAAATCGTAGATGCCATTAACTTTAACGGTGCTACAAGAGATACTAACCGATTGCGTCTCTTCCATTTCTCTCTTTGTGACCAAGCTATCCATTGGCTTGATAGTCTACCTGCGGGATCTATCTCGACTTGGGATAATCTCACCACTCATTTTCTTGCTAAATTTTTCCCACCGGGGAGAACTACCAAGCTAAGGAATGACATCTTGATGTTCCAACAACGTCAATGTGAAACTCTTTATGAAGCATGGACTCGTTTCAAGGAATTACTCTACAAAGTCCCCCATCATGGCCTCGATCTTTGGTTTCAAATCCAAATCTTTTATGATGGAGTTAATCACCAAACTAGAAAAGCTATAGATCACACTGCCAATGGTAGTTTGAGCAAGCTCAGTGTTGATAAGTGCTGGGAGGTCATTGAGGACTTAGCATAATACGAAGAAGAAGAATGGGAGGATCCAATGTTCTTGGAGGAAGGAAGTTTAGATTACATGAATGCAACCCAAGAACAGTTATTTGAGTACATCGAAAGGCAGGTTGAGGAATTGATGAGAGCCGAGATGCCCATGGCTAATCCCTTTGGATATGTGAATTCAGCCAGTAAATATATGTTTCCTGAATATTCACGACAAGAGGAATTCGAAGGGATAATGCTGACTTTTGTAAACAACCAAGAGAGGCAAATCCAACAATTAGAAGCCCGCATGGAAAACACTTGAAGTGTTTTCATTGACTTGGCTGATAAGTTTATATCAAGGATTAAGGAGAAAATTAGGGAAGAAGCTATACCCAAGAAGATCGAAAAGATTTTTGAACTCCCAATCCCTAATGAAACAAGCAGTGATGGGCACAATGAAACACCTCTCTCTGTGAGTTCAACCCAGAATAACTTCTATTCTCATAAGCTTCCTTTTGAGAAAGGAAACTCTCACGCCTATACCATAACCTCTAAATCACTCAAACCAACCTTGATGCATAGGGTCTCGATGATTTCTCAAACCAAACCCATTACCCATAAAACCTCTTTCCAACATTCCAACTTCAAAACGCCAACACTCCACTTCTTTCATGAAAGCAAGTTTGAGTATGAAGATGAAGATGAAGATGAAGTTGAAATAAAAAAGATGGGAACCGGAATGGATGAAGAACCGTTAGAGCATACTATTTATAAAAATGGCAAGAGCTCAAATCTTTGTCATAAAACTCTTCTAACTTCAAATCCACCCATCAAACCAAATGATTTGGGTAACCTAACAATGAAGGTGGTAGAATCTTTCCCCATTCACTCACCCCCTTCACCTCACGTGGCATATTTCTACCCTAAGGGTATGTATCGCTACTTCCACCCGCACTTAATCCAAAGTGTAGGGAAAACCTCCCATATTTCCGTTAAATAAGGGTAGAGTCAGGCTTGTGACTCGAATAAAAACAAGTGCTTGTTGGGAGGCAACCTGATGAGGCAAAAAATGATTCGTTTTTAGGGGGTCATTTAAGCCCGGAATTGAATTTTTTTGATCAAATATTGCCCTAATTCGTTCCTTTTGTGATTTTAGGTACTTTTGGAGTGAATTCTGGAAAAGGAAGCATTTTGGACGTTTTTGGAGCATAAAATTGAAGAAAACGGCAAAGTCTCAATTTTCCTTGCTGGGAACAGTACCAGACGGCGTCACCAAATTCTACATGACAGCGTCAAGAGATAAAACAAGAGGTGAAGTGGATAGAGTCCGTGACGGTCCAGAGAGTTTTACACTAAGGGGCAAGACGGCGTCACCATAGGCCGTCATGGTCCCATTACACGTGACGGCCAGAGGAAATTTTCTCTTGACGGCGTCAGATCTGGATCTAGGCAATCCGATATTATTACGGGTGGCGAGTTGATGGCGTCAGATATCTCTTCTTGACGCCGTCACGTTGGAAAATCTATTTATAGTTTTGTAATTTTCATTCATTAGGAGAGGACAATTAGAGGAATAACTTGGAGAAACCCTAGCACGATTTTATCAGTATTTTTAAAGGGTTTTTACCTTTTGAAACCTTTCATGTTCAATTAAGATAAGTATCATTTCAATTCATTCAATATGTCTATGTGTTATTTGAATATATCTTATGCTTGTCTTAATTTTAACATGCTAGGCTAGATCTATTGTGTGTTTGCTTAGATGTAGTGAAACCTAGATGTTGATTATGTGTTGATTGCTTGTTTATAGTTGTTACGGATGAATGATTTTGATGTTAGGCTTAAGAAAACTGGCAGACTTCCATAGGGTAACATGCTTGAACGTCTTAAGAAACATGAACCAATGCGTACTAGGTTTTTATGGTTGTATTTAATGCATGAGCGAATTCTAGTGATCCCATGTTAGGAGCTTCTTGCAGGCTCGACATAGGAGTGAAGTAGGAGCTTATAGGGTTGGGGAAGTACGTACGCCACACCACGAATGGTATTAAGGAATATAACCCGTCATCCACGCAACTGTAACAAACTATCAACTTGTAAAAGATTTCTAGGGAGTAATGAAATCTAAGTAAACACAATTTTCCCATTTATTGTTCACAGCACTAGTTTAATTAGCTTTGTTTACATTTTTATTATTTTATTTTGATTGCATCTTTAGTTATTGGGTTAGTTGACTAGCAACTAACTCCGCCCACTTTTCCAAAACCCGAGATTTTTACTTGCTTTTATAAAAATATAAAAATACAAAAAGAATCATCCCTCACCTCTAGACCTAGTTTTTAGGCTTTCTAATCCTAGCGACACTATTCCTGAGTTGAACGATCAATCCCCTGGTACTTGTCACTATACTATACTAAAAGATCAGGTACACTGCCTGGTGGGGGTTGTAAGCTTCTCGAGATCCCTCGAGAGGTAAAGCCTGGTGCAATTCCCACACATCAAGTTTTTGGCGCCGCAGCCCGGGGAATAGTTATTGTCTAGGTTAGAATTTCTTTTTTAAGGTCTACTTGCTAGATTACTTTCTAGTAAGATTTTATTTTTATTTTTTTTAGGTTTTCTTTAGTCTATCTTATTTCTTCGTGTCTTTGTTCGTAATCTTTACCATCCGACATCATGGAAGGTGGTAACATCTTTGAACCCATCAACCCACCACAACAAAACCACCAACTAAACCCACCAAAAGCAAACCAATCTCTTAGGCCCCGAACCCTAGGAGAGTATTCCTGTCCTAGCCACCAAGGCTATCGAAACACTATTGAGCTCACCCAAGGAGCCAATGTGTTCCCCTTGCGATCCGACAACATCCGGTTGGTGCAAAGCGGATGTGCATTCCATGGACTTCGTTCCAAAGATCCTAACCAACATCTCAAGGACTTCCTTAAAATCATAGATTCTATAGACCTTGATGTTACAACTAGAGAGTCGATCCGATTACGCCTAATTCCAATTCTCTCTACGTGATCAAACTAGTCAATGGCTTGAACGTTTACCCGCGGGATCCATCACCTCATGGGATGATCTCACCACTCATTTCCTTGCTCAATTTTTCCCACCGGGGAGAACTACCAAGCTTAGAAATGATATCTTGATGTTCCAACAACGTCAAGGTGAAACTCTATATGAAGCATGGACTGGTTTCAAGGGTCTACTCCAAAAATTCCCTCATCATGGTATAAATCTTTGGTTATTAGTTCAAATCTTCTATGACCATGTCGACTATCACACCAAACGTACCATCGATCGAGCCGCCGGAGGTAAATTGCGTGATAGGAACGCCGAGGAATCTTGGGCAATTATTGACGAACTTGCCGCCGATAATCAAGAATTATGGGAGTTTAATCACACTACAGAAGCGGCCATCAACGCAATCTTGACACCAGGACGGACTAATCAAATCTCCGATGAACTCCTTTGCAAACTTGAGGCAAAATTTGCCTATTTCGAGGAAAGGCAAAAGAGACCTTTAAGTCCTAGACGGGCTTCTGTCAATTCTGTCTCGAAAATCACTCCAACGCCATTATCAGAGTCACCTTCTAGAGAGAATGTTGAGACCTTTCAAAATTATGCCCCACCTTATTCTCCTCCTGACAAACTTAGCCCGGAATTTGAAGCTCGAATGAGAGAATATATGGCAACCCATTCCGAGCGGCTTGCTAGATTCGAGGAAGCAGTTTATAAACAAAAGGAGGAGTTGCAAGAGAAAATGAAGGAGATGATGAGCCTAGTGGAGGAGTATGCAAACCAGAAAACCCCTGAAATGGTGTTACTGAGGAAAGGAAGCGCCACCCCCACTACCCGGTTTGTTAATTCCATCACAATTGTCCACACGGATAATGAGAAAGTAGAAACCCCTAGTGAACAAACCATAAAAGAACCACCAAAATCCCAATCCTTAAGTTACTACCTGAAACATGATATAAACGAAAACACCAAAACAAATTGGATAAAGGTTGACGGGCATAACCAATCCTCCAAACAGGGTTCAGAGAAGGAGGAATAGGGGAAAGATGAGTATGATACATTACCTGGGGGACCGGTATTTGAGAACCTACTGGTACAAAAAGTAGCTACTAAGCAGATGACATGTGGGAACTTTGAGATACCAGCCAGCATTGGGAATTTGCAATGTCTGAACGCTTTCGCCGACCAAGGATCGGAAGTAAATCTTATGCCCCTAACTATCTACACCCAACCAACATCAGAAATGCCAGCCACCACTCGTGTTAGGCTATCCTTCGCCGAACACTCTTATGTGTACCCCCTGGGAATCGCAGAGGATGTGCTGGTCAATGTCGCAGGATTCATGTATCCCGTTGATTTCATGATCATCGATGATAAAGGAGGTGGATGCATGCCGATAATCCTTGGAGCACCATTCCTTACCACCGCAAGAGCTGTTTTTAGGTATGAAAATAGGAAAATTGAGCTTAAGTCAGGAAAAAGAAAGATCAGCTTTCCCATGACCCCGCGATGTGCGCAAGAAAGCTTGATGAGGAGAAAGCTCAAAAACAACATTGAAACATCGCCTATTCGTGTTCAGGAAAAGATTCTTGCATGGGAAGCGAGAATAAAAAGTTACAAAGAAACTAAACATGAAGGAAGCAAAAGCTGCAACAAAGTTCATGTCAATTTTGAACATAATCAACCAACGAGGAATCATGTACCATTCGCGAAAGGGGACCTTGTACTCTTAAGAAACTCAGAGATAACAATACCTCCCGATGAACAAAGTCCATGGTGGTATGGGCCCTTCACAATTGAAGGCATAAGCCAAGATGGTATAGCTAACTTGAGCAGTAAGGAAGGAGGAGAGGTGACTGTGAGTATCGATCGATTGAAACACCACCACCATGATAGTAATGTCGCAATTATATGGGGTACATCATCTCGAGAGATGAGGTCACGTAGTTACCCATGACCTTGAGTCTAGCTACAAGACTCGTAAATAAAGAAAAGTGCTTCTTGGGAGGCAACTCATGATTTGTGTGATTTTTATTTGTTTGATTGTTATTTGTTTCCGTATGCATGCTTTATTTTTATTGTTGGTAGATCATGTTTCAAAAATAAAATAGTGAAAATACTTTATTTTGTCGTTTGACTTAGTCTTAACTTCATCCAAAGGTATTTCGCAAAAGATAAGTGTAAGGGGAAACCCCAAATATGTTTTTAAGAAAAAAAATTGATCATGGCTCTTCACAATATTAAATGGACATGTATATTCGTATTTGTTAGAGTCAAATGCTTGTATCGAGTCATAATGATGTTTTACAGGATTTTCCAGGAAGTAGGACATAAGTTTTTCCAGAAACTTAATGTAAAGATTTCTACAGGTCACTTCTGACGGCGTCAAGAAATAATTCCTGACGGCGTCATGTGTAAAATTCTGGAAATTTTGCTAGTTTTGTTTTTCTAACGGAGTCTTAAAGTTTTTGTTAAATCTTAAGTTTTATAAACTCCAAGAAATCTGCAAACATTCATTCCACAAGCATTATATCTTACATTGTTTTCTAGGATTTGTTAGTATATATTGATTGCCACCAATTTTACGCGAGGTTGCCTTGTTTGTTTTCTCAGGTTTAACAAGTTATGTATGACAAGAAGATGATTTATATTCTGGAAGGGAAGCTTTGATTGTTCATTTTCTTGGAGGAAGATCTAACCTTGTTACCACACTATCCACACCGAACGAATCAGGGGAGTATTTGATTTCATTCTTTTACCTATTTCACTTTTACATTCTTTAATTGAACATTGGGGACAATGTTCATCATAAGTGTAAGGGGAGGGTAAATGATGATACCTTATAGGATACACTTCCACTTGAGTTTTTTTGTTTGATGGTAGGTGTGTAATATAACTATGAGAAATACTTGTTAGTGTAATTTTAGCGCCAAATTTAAAATTTTTTACAACATTTAGGAGTGAAACTTTAGCCTTAGCAAGTGTCTCATGGATAGGAGTCGTATGACTAGCACAAAACCGTACTATTCAGAAAAATTTTCCACCCAAATATTTGAGGTTCGCCTTTAGATTTGATACGAAAAGCATTTACTATTAGTACTTATGAGTGTACCGGTAGCATTTAGATTCTAGAACTTGCGTTAGTCATGCATCCCGAGACCGCTAGTGAGACTACATTCGTGTGGTAAGATTTACTACATGATAAGAGGCATTAGGATCACCCTTGTGTTAAACCCGTATCATAATTACTTGACCATTTAAGTCATATTACTTGGCTAGTTAAGTCAATTAATTTTTCCCACACCTTAGCTTTTTACTCATTTTTAGTACACGAAACCCCTAGTACACCCCTCCGAGCCTATCTTTTCGTTTCTAACTTTAAGCATCTTACTTAAAGGAATAATTTGTTACAACCCACTTAATTGTACACCCAAATCGCCTTAGCCTTCCGTGTATGCACTCATCTTTAGTGCATTATTGTTATTTGTTTAAACCCTTAGTTAATTATCTAATTGATTACATGGTTGCTAAGTCGAGTCATATCCTTGTACATATTGTTTTGGGACGATTGGGACTCATGGATAAAGTACTAGTGTTATGGAGTAATGAGGAAGAACATCATATTATTACCCCCATATGTGCGTTAATCTTAAAAGTACTCCAAGTGTTTTGATTATCTTGATTCGAGTCATTAGATTAGTTTATTTTAAAGTATATAAAATTTCAAGTGTAAGGGGAATGTTCATTCCCTATGATTTATTATTTTGGATGGTAGGGTAAGAGTGTATGCAAAAAAAAAAAAAAAATAAAATAAAATAAAAAAAAAAAAAAAAAAAAAACGGACTACCATTATGTTTCATTCTATGTTTATTTTATGTTTTGTTATTTTTGATTTATTAGCTTAAGTCGAGCCTAGTCTTGGCTTAGCAACGCCATATTGTACATGTAATTAACCAAGATGATTAACTCACCACCAGTAAAGATTGCCTTTATCCAACAAAACCGTGTATTCCATATCCCTACACCTAATGTTATAACCCTTTGAAAGACATCTTTGAAAGTTTATCCTAGGTGCTTACGCCATGTGGTGGAGGTTTGATCCTTTCCCAAGCCTATGGTAATCTATTTTGCTATGACAGGTAGTGAGAGATATTTTCCATTTCCATATTATGATATATACTTTATTACACCCGAGAGATGTGAGTATGTAAACACTATTTGTGAGGTGCTAGTGTATCACCTCCGTGCTTGCCTTTGGTCTTTAGTGGAACGATTATTTGTTGTAATTACTTTTATATTAGTGTTAAATGACCCTTAACTTGTATTTTGATTAGAATAAAAGCGCATTTGCTTGAGGAAAGCAAATCTCAAGTGTAAGGGTATATGATGAGGCGAAAAATGATCCATTTTTAGGGGGTCATTTAAGCCCGGAATTGAATTTATTTTATCAAATATTGCCCTAAATCGTTCCTTTTGTGATTTTAGGTACTTTTGGAGTGAATTCTGGAAAAGGAAGAATTTTGGACATTTTTGGAGCATAAAAGTGAAGAAAACGGCAAAGTCTCAATTTTCCTTGCTGAGAACAGTACCTGACGGCATCACCAAATTCTACATGACGGCGTCAAGAGATAAAACAAGAGGTGAAGTGGATAGAGTCCGTGACGGTCCAGAGAGGTTTACCCTAAGGGGCATGACGGCGTCACCATAGGCCGTCATTGTCCCATTACACGTGACGACAAGAGGAAATTTGCTCTTGACGGCGTCAGATCTAGATCTAGGCAATCCGATATTATTATGAGCGGCGAGTTGGCGGCTTCAGATTTCTCTTCTTGACGCCGTCACGTTGGAAAATCTATATATAGCTTTGTAATTTTCATTCATTAGGAGAGGACAATTAGAGGGATAACTTGGAGAAACCCTAGCACAATTTTATCAGTATTTTCAAGGGTTTTTACCCTTTGAAACCTTTCATGTTCAATTAAGATAAGTATCATTTAAATTCATTCAATATGTCTATGTGTTGTTTGAATATATCTTATGCTTGTCTTGATTTTAACATGCTAGGCTAGATCTATTGTGTGTTTGCTTAGATGTAGTGAAACCTAGATGTTGATTATGGGTTGATTGCTTGTTTATAGTTGTTACGGATAAATGATTTCGATGTTAGGCTTAAGAAAACTGGCAGAATTCCATAAGGTAACATGCTTGAACGTCTTAAGAAACATGAACCAATGCGTACTAGGTTTTTATGGTTGTATTTAATGCATGAGCGAATTCTAGTGATCGCATGTTAGGAGCTTCTTGCAGGCTCGACATAGGAGTGAAGTAGGAGCTTATAGGGTTGGGGAAGTATGTACGCCACCCCACGAATGGTATTAAGGAATATAACCCGTCATCCACGCAACTGTAAGAAACTATCAACCTGTAAAAGATATCTAGGGAGTGTTGACATAAATAATGTCTTAAAACATTGTTAGCATATTAACAATGTCTCTATGTTTTGATAATTACAAAACATAAACAAGTTTTTAGTGCTTAATATTTGTCTTTGCTTCCATATCACTTAAGGTATGAATAAACAAAGGGTTTATTGCATTTCATGATCAAAGGAAATTTTTCTAATCACTAGAATTTTTATAAAATGTATTAAACATCTTATATCTTTTACAAAATTACTTTTGAAATTAAAAGAATATGTTTAATTCATTATAAATATATGATTTCAAATTTCCAACAAAAAATGGCAAATTTTATCCAGAAAAATATTCCCCACTAAAAGACAAGAAAAACCAACGTTCTGAAGGGGCGGCCCCCTTAATTCCTTAGGTGGCCCCCTTAATCATTAAAGGGACCGGCCATTAATTAAGGGGACCGGCCACGCTCCAGTACAGTATTTTTCTCCCCTATAAATACTGGTTCATTCCTCAGAATTTTCTTACCTTTTGCACTTCTAAACTTTCTGATCTAGATCCACATTTCTATTCTCTTATCCTTTGATCATAAGTGTATAATTCTTTGTTTCAAAGTGATTCAAACTTCATCCTCTCAAGTGCGAGAGAAGAATACTTCTATCCCCCAAGACAAGAAGTATTACAACTTGTTGTGATCTCCACATCCAAGTTGTTGGTGCATCATCAAGATTATTTACATTATTCTTTGTGAAGATTGTTGTGAATATTTGATTGTAGATAGTTGTGCTAGATATATAGATTGTGTGATTAGTTAGTAGCTTGGTGTGAAGAAGAAAAGTTAGGAATTAGATTGTAGTGAAGAAGATAGGTGTGGAGTAGTTAGTTGTGAAGTAGATTGATTTGAAGAAGTTGTGACTTAGGTGTGAAGAAGTTGTGGTGTGAAAATTGGTGTGTAAGGTTTTCTCCGCCATAAGGGAGCTTGTTGATATAGTGAAGAAAACTCTCGAGTTAGGTGCTCGGGGAGTGGAGTAGGGCAAGGAAGGTGTCCTTGTAGCCGAACCACTATAAATCTCTTGTCTTGCGGTTCGATCTTTCCATCTCTTACTCATTTCATTACTTATCATTGTTATATATTATTTATTGATAGTCGTTTATATTGTGCAAGACTTGAGATCACATACTATCGAATCTAAGTTTTTAAAAGCTAAGAAAACACTAAAACTATCTTTTATAACGAATTAAAAAGACGTAAAACTATTCAACCCCCCTTCTAGTTTTCCACAATTGGTATCAAGAGCCACGTCTAGCTAGACTTTTAAAATATATTGTATTTTAAAACTTGTAACGATCTATGGAATCTGAAAAGTATTTAGAAGGGCAATCTATGCAAAGACCACCACTATTTGAAAGTGATGAATTTTTATATTGGAAAAATAGATTCGAAACGTATGTGAAATCAAAAGATCTTGATCTTTGGCATATTATCACCTTTGGTGATTTTCCTCCTATTCAATATAATGTTGAAACTAAAATGAATGAAATTGTATCTTTCGAAGAACAAAATGATGATTTGAAAAAGAAATTAGCAAAAAATAATGAGGCTAAAATGGTCATTTATAATGCGTTACCACGCAAAGAATATGAAAGAATTTTTATGTGTAAAACCGCCAAAGAAATTTGGGATTCTTTACTAACTACTTACCAAGGTAATAGCCAAGTCAAAGATAACAAAATAGATCTTCTTGTACAACAATATGAACAATTTACGATTCCGGAAGAGGAATCAATTGATAATGCTTTTGCTAAGTTTAACACTATTATCACAAGTTTAAAAGCACTTGATGAGACATTTTCTAGTAAAAATTGTGTTAGAAAATTTCTTAGGGCATTGCATCCAAAATGATGAGCTAAGGTCACGGCAATTGAAGAATCAAAGAACTTGATGACGTTATCACTAGATGAACTAATCGGTAACTTGAAGGTTCATGAAGAAATCATAAGAAGAGATTCGGAAACGGTCAAAGTTAAGAAAGAACAAACCAAATCCATTGCTCTAAAAGCCAAAAAGGAACCTAGTGATGATGATGATTCAAGTGACGAAAGTGAAGACGAAGAATATGCAATGGCCGTAAGAGAATTCAAGAAATTCTTCAAGAGACGAGGAAGATTCACTAGATCATCACGAGACGAAAGAAAAGCATTCCAAAGAAATAGAAGTGACAACTGCGGGAAAAGAAAGTGCTTTAGATGTGGAAGTCCAAATCATCTCATTGGCGAATGTCTAAAGCCACCGGGTTATGAAAATCAAGGCGCTTTTGTTAGTGGAACATGGAGTGATAGTGACAAAGAAGAAGTTGAAAAGTCAAGAGACGAAAAGTATTTTATGGCAAAAGAAACCGACGAAATATGTTTAGGAATTGACTTGGAACCTGACGAATGGATCAAAGATAGCGGATGTTCGAGGCACATGACGGGGAACCGCAAGCTATTCTCTACATACAAGGCATACAATGGAGGTAACGTTATTTTCGGTAGTGACTTACGTGGAAAAATCATTGGCAAAGGTACGATTTCTCAAGACTCACTTACTATTGAAAATGTAGAGCATGTAGATAATTTAACATATAACTTGCTTAGTGTAGGACAAATACGTGATAATAAATGTAGAGTCACATTTACCGAAGAGGATAGCGAAATAGTTAAGAATGGAAAAATTATAGGTAGAGAAATTAGGAAAGATGGCATATATGTTATGAAACTAGGAAACAAGCCTGAGGATAGGATATGCCTAACGACCTGATGCGTGGGAATCGCACCTTGCTTTACCTCTCGAGGGATCTCGCGAGGCTTACAACCCCCACCAGGCAGTGTACCTGATCGTTGTAGTATAGTATAGTGACAAGTACCGGGGGATTGATCGTTCAGCTTAGGAATAGTGTCGCTAGGATTAGAAAACCTAATTAATAGTTCTAGAGATGAGAGATGATTATTTTTGTGTTTTTATATTTTTATGAAAGCAATTAAAATCTCGGGTTTTGAAGGAGTGGGCGGAATTAGTTGCTATTCAACTAACCCAAAGTTAAGATATAATTAAAATAAAATAATGAAAATGAAATTAAACTAATTTAAACTAAGTTGTGAGCAGTGGTTGGAGAAATTGTGTTTACTTAGACTTCATTACTCCCTAGATATCTTTTACATGTTAATTACTTGTTACACTTGTATGAATGACGGGTTGTATTCCTTAATACCATTCGTGGGGTGGCATACATAACTCCCCAACTCTATGAGCTCTTATCTCCTCCTACACCATGACCCAGCACAACTATAGGGATTGTAAACAGTGGCTCATGCATTAAATACAACCAATAAAGACCTAGTACGCCTCGGTTCATGTTTCTTAAGACGTTCAAGCATGTTACCATTTGGAGATCTGCCAGTTTTCTTAAGCCTAACATATAAATCATTCATTCAAAACAAGAATAGACGAGTAATCAAAACATAATCAACATCTAGGTTTCATTAGATCTAAGCAAACACAAGAGATATCTAGCCTAGCATAGTAGAATTGAGACAAGAACAATAGATAAACAACCAACACATAGACATATTGATTGAATTGAAAGTACACTTATCTCAATTACAATGCAAGGTCTCAAGGGTTTGGAACCCTTGAAAAACCTGTAAAAGAGGCACCAAAATCGTCTTTAGGGTTTCACCAAAACTTCTCTCTCTTTAATGAAAAAAACTAGAAAACTATATATAGGAAAAACAGTCTGACGGCGTCAAGAGTTAATTCTGACGGCGTCACCTCGCCGCCATAAACTTCCTCGGACGCCCTAGATCCACTTGTGACGGCCTATGTGACGCCGTCACAACCCACGGTAAATTATTCTTGGCCACTTTGACGCCGTCACCAGTACGTCTGACGCCGTCACCAGCTACGGTAAAATATTCATCATGTCTGACGCCGTCAAGACTCAAGTCGTGACGCCGTCACCTTGTATTTCCAGCTTGGATTTTTGGTACTTTGCCGTTTTCTTCACTTTATGCTCCAAAAACGTCCAAAATAGCCTCTTTTCCAGAATTCACTCTCCAAACACCTAAAATCACAAAAGGAACGATTTAGGGCAATATTTGATCAAATAAAGTCGGATTCGGGCTTAAATGACCCCCTAAAAACGGATCATTTTTCGCCTCATCACGACCCTAGATGAAAACTCTACAATGTGGTATAGGAGATTAGGACATGCAAACATGCAACAAATACAATCTTTGGCCTCTAAAGAATTAGTTAGAAATTTGCCTAATCTAAAATATGACAAGCATTTGCATGTAAAATTGGAAAACAAGCTCATGCTAGTCACAAAGCTAAGAATATCTTTCTAAATCCAAAAATAACTAACAACCAAATCCAATAAACACAAACCCAAGCCTGCTGATCCATTACTTGGGCCCAACCAACACCCCAGCCCAAGTCCACTTTTAAATATAAACCAGGATATTTGTTGACTTTGGTTGACCCGTATCTCATCCCCTACCTTCAACACCTCACACCCTGCAACCTCCTCTCCACCTCCACCTTCACCACAACTTGTCACCCTCCACCAGTGTTGTAAATATCGCTCGGCGGTACCTCGGCGGTCGACCACCGCCAAGCGCCAAGACCGATATGGCGGCGATATATCAGTGATATATCGGAGACCATAAATTATAAAGAAATTTATGTATATTTTTGAAATACAATATAAATTATAAAGGAATATGAAAAAAAACCCTAGATCTAGGCTAGATCTGAAGTAAATATGAAAAAAAAAACCCTAGATCTGAAGTTAAACGGCGTTGACCGGCGTGAATCTGAAAAAAAAACCCCAGATCTGGCGTTGACCGGCGTTGACCGTCGTTGACCGACCGCCGCCAAGGCCGATTTTTGACCGATTTTGACCGCCAAGCTCCGATTTTGACCGATTTTGACCAAAACGCCAAGTTAGACCGATATGGGAAATATCGTGGTGGTGGACCACCGCCAAGCGCCATGGCGCCGCCATATCGGCCGCCATGGCCGATTTTTACAACACTGCCCTCCACCTATATACCTCCCTGTCACTCCCTCAACCAAACCCACCTTCTAGGTTTACCCTAGGAGGTGACACCTATTACACCCACAAGCTGTTACCACACCCCTACCCTGTAGACACCCTGCAACACACCAATACCACCTCCCCTGCCTACCAATCTCACCCAATTGACCCTGCAACCTCATAATCCACCAATCACACCTTAACAGCCTCCAAATTGCAAAAATTGAAATTGGCGCCAAAAATTGCTTTTGAACAGGTGTTGAATAATTGACACGTATCAAGGGTGGGATCTACTCAGAAGCTTGTGGAAATCATTTTGGGACTATAAAAGGCAAAGGAGGGGCATAGAAGCAGGGTACCATTAGTTTAGGCTTTGGTCATCTAGAATAGTTTATTGCTTTCCTTTAAATTTCATGTAATTTATTGCTTTCTAATGTTGTATTTTACACTGACAATGTAAAATTAAACATTATTTACAGTTTAATTTAGTTTAAATTTAAATTTCAAGTTTTTATTTATTGTCTTTAATTTCCAAGTAATTTAAATTATTGTTGATTAAATGTTGTTTAGTGGACTCTATAAGCTCATGTAAGCTCCTGACACAAGCTTGAAAAGTTTTTAGATACATTAAATCAGTTAGAGTTTTAAAAAAATAAAAAAAATACCAAAAATAATCAAGAAAATCAAGAAAAATAAAAAATAAGTGAAGAATAAGGAAGGAGGCTGAGCAGGGTGATAAATTGGATGGAAATGATTCCATGGGCATAGTGACAATCTTTTGGAAGTGTTTTGATCATTGGTTCTCTTTGTCTCAGCTTGTTCTTCATTTGTAAGCAATTTCTAAATTTTTAGCTTAATTAGTTTTATTGTTTTTTGTAGTGTAAAATTAGTTTACATAGCTTTAATTTAGTTCATTAAACCTGTTTTTAAACTTAAAATCATAGTTATAGTTTTAAATTAAAAAGTTATATTGTAACTGTCAAGAATAGGGGTGTTTGGAATAAGAATTTTAGGTATGCTAATGATAGATTTTAGGGTTTAGGATTAGTGGTATGATGTTCTTAGGTTTATGACAGTTTAATTCAGTATTAACTTTGGTGTATTTCAAATAAATAGTCAAAATTATCTTTCATCCTCTCTAACAGTTAACTGTTAGAGAATTAGCTTATCAAATCTTGAATATTGGCTTAGAACTAGTTTAGGTTAGTAGTCTTAACATCAATTAGGCATAATATACACTAACTAATCATCAATGCTCATTTAAAACTCACCAAAGTCAACTCTTGTCAAAAATTAGAAAAAGTCAAAATTCCTCTTTTGTGCAAAACCTGAATTTCAAAGATTTTTAGTGATTTTTGTAGGATGTTTCAGAACTTGAAATTTTCAGGATTTGTTCCCCACTAGTAGAACTCTAGGAATCAGGTTCAATCTTATTTTTGAGATTTTTGTGTGAGATTTTGTGAGAGTGTAAAGTGGGCTGCAGGGTGAACTCTTCCCTTGTGCAGCAGCTCCCTTCACCATCTGTCACACTTGTGTGGGTCCCACAGGACTCCACAGTGGGCCCCACAGGTTCCCCCCTGGTCCTTTGGATTCACAAGCTTGCTACCTTTCCAGTGGTACCAAGCTTGTGAGCTGAAACACTCTTGTGGGCCCCCTAGATAGCACCAAAGTTTGTCCACATACCCTGCAGGGCTGTTTGTTTGGCTGTAGGTTTGGATTGCTTATTCTGGCTTATAAGCTCATTCAGTGAGCTTTTCTTGTAGATTTAGCTTGTTCCAAGTATCTTTTAGTTATTTCTATCTCAATTTACCATTAACCTCTAGCTTGTAGCTTATTTTGATAGCTTTTAAACTTGAAAAGCCATAATTTGGCCAAAAAACCCACTGTTGAGAAATAAGCTCTCCACAGAGCTTATTTGGGAGTTTTAGAAAAGTTGTTTTTATAAAAAGTTCTTAAGTTTATGTGTATAATTAGTTTGTAAAAGAAAAATTAAAAAAAATGTGTTTTACAAAAAAAGCTGGGTGTGGGATTCGAACTCAGGACCTTGGATAGATAGCATGCATTTCACCCCCACACCCCTTCCAACTGCTCTGGGGCACCAGTTCCGTTGGAAGGGGTAGTCCATACAACTTTATATAGGTTTTTGTCCAATAAGCTTATTCCACACGACCCAGCTTATTTAACAGCTTATTTGTTAGGTTTTTTAGCTTTTTATATTTTTTATACTTTTCTGTCATTAATTAGTAGTTATATAAAAATTTTTAGATTTTTATAATATAGTTTAGTATTTATTAAAATTAAAAGTAGTTTAATTAAGTATTAAATTATTAAAATAGCTTATTTATTAGTATTTAGGAAATTTTATATTTTTATAAAGTTTATATTACTTTAATATAGTTGTAAAATAAATTTTAAAATTTTAACTTTTAATTTAGTATTTTTTTTATAATTAATTTAGTTTAAATAGTTTAATTAAGTCTTATTAGTTTTTAATTAATAAAAAATAGATAAAATGTATTAAAAAAATATTTTCTTTTTCTAAAAATTTTATTTAGTTATTAGGATTCCAAAAATATAAATTTCATATCCGTGGGATTTATATTTGACAAAATCGACGTTTTGTTTCGTACGTTAACGTAAAATTTAATTTAAACGTACGCGTTTTTAGGATTTAAATAATTTAGGTTTAGGTTTTAGTTAAAGTAGTTTATAAAAGTTGTTTTCTTTTATAAAACCTTAGAATAAATCAATCCCACCTTTTTCCCGTTCAATATCACCCGATCACAGATACGTTCTATTACAGTTTACACACCTCGTTGGGACATAACGACCCGGGGAATAACTATACTCCCTGGTTTTAATTGCATTTCCTCCCGGCCTGTTTGACTTTTAGTATTGACCGTTCACAAGCGGTTGAGAAATAAAGTTAGGTGGTTCGGGAGGAATCAAAATTTTGGCGCCGCTGCCGGGGATCATTTTTTGTTAATTTTCAAAGTTTGAGGGGTAAAAATGTAATTTTCCAAAAGTTTATCAAAATGGACTTGATTTGTCAGGATAAATAGTACAAGGGCCATAGATGTAAGTTTTTCCAATTTAAAATGCCCAGGGACTATTTTTACCATTTTTGAAACTTCAGGGACCAATTATGTCATTTTCTCAAAATTTTTATCCAGGGATCAAATTTGATAACTTGTGAATTCCCAAGGACCATTTTTGACTTTTTCTTCCAAATTAACTTTCTAGGGACTAGAATTGTCAAGTTTGAAACTTGAGGGACCTGTTTTGTCATTTTGTGCAATTTTGAACTTTCAAGGGTAAAATTTGTATTTTCATGATTCCTGGGGGATTGTTGTTGACTTTTCTTCAAAATAACTTTCCCAGGGATCATTTCTGACATTTCTTGAAAGTTTAGGGACTGATTTTGCCAATTGTGTAAACTTAGCTCGTTTTCCTCTGTTTTCAGTCCTTTTGCACCTGAAACGTATAAAAACACAATCCAAATATATTTATAGTATTTATGTGGTATTTCTGTGTGTTTTTAACTGTTTTCGTATTTAAAATGGAACAGAAATGATGAGTTTTTATGAACTCATCAAGTATCCACTACTAGGTGCCTAGAATTATTACATATGGATTTTTTTGGTCCATCCGCTGTGCGGAGCTATGGAGGAAACAAATATACCTTAGTAATAGTAGATGACTACTCACGATACACGTGGACTAGGTTTTTAAGTCACAAAACCCAAGCCTTTGAAAATTCGAAATATTTAGTAAAATGATTTAAAATAAATTAGGATGCTCAATAGTTGCAATTAGGACGGACCATGGTAGGGAATTTGATAACGAAGTACAATTCGGAAAATATTGTGAGTTAAATGGAATATCTCACAATTTCTCCGCTCCTCGTACTCCTCAATCAAATGGCGTAGTAGAAAGAAAAAATAGGTCACCACAAGAAATGAGTAGAACTATGTTAAATGAACAATCCATCCCACAAAAATTTTGGTGTCACACCGTAGATACATCAACTTATATTTTAAATAGGGTATCAATTAGGAGAATTCTAGGAAAAACTCCTTATGAGTTATTAAGAAGTAGAAAACCAAACTTAAGCTACTTTAGGGTATTTGGAAGTAAACGTTATATTCTAAACACTAAGGATTACCTCACTAAGTTTGATCCAAAATCATATGAAGGAATATTTTTAGGATACTCACAAAATAGCAAAGCATATATAATACTTAACAAACACTCCATGAAAGTAGAGGAATCACTAAATGTAACATTTGATGAAACACCACCACCTCCTAAAACATAGCTTTAGAAAATGATGATTTAGTCGAAGATGAAGCTATTGAGGTTAGTAAAACAAAACCCATAGGAAATGATAATGAAGACATTCACTTAGAAAATAACGAAACTGTTAATATTAAAGAATCTAGATCACATCCATTAGATAATATAATAGGACATCTTAACCAAAGAACCCTTAGGTCACAAGCCCAAGATAAAAACAATTTCTTTTGTTTCCTCTCAGCAATAGAACCTAAGAATATTAGCGAGGCTTTAAAAGATGAAAGTTGGGTTATAGCTATGCAAGAAGAATTAAATCAATTTAAGGCAAATGATGTTTGGGAATTAGTCCCAAATCCAAAGAATATGACCATCATAGGAACCAAATGGGTATATAGGAATAAGTTAGATGAGAATGGAATAGTTACTAGGAATAAAGCTAGGTTAGTTGCCCAAGGTTATAATCAACAAGAAGGAATTGATTATGACGAAACTTATGCCCCCGTAGCTAGACTAGAATCGATTAGGATATTACTTGCCTATGCTTGCGCCCTAGATTTTAAGTTATTCCAAATGGACGTGAAAAGTGCATTCCTTAACGGTTTTATCAATGAGGAGGTATATGTGGCACAACCTCCAGGATTCATTGACTTCGCAAAACCTTATTATGTTTATAAGTTAAAGAAAGCTTTGTATGGACTCAAACAAGCTCCCAAAGCTTGGTATGATCGATTAAAAGCTTTTCTTATTAAACATGATTATTCCATGGGAATGGTAGATAACACTCTTTTCACTAAAAGGAAAGACCCAAATCTCATCATTGTCCAAATATATGTTGATGACATTATATTTGGATCGACTTGTCAAGACATGTGTGATGAATTTGCCAAAATCATGCATGATGAGTTTGAGATGAGTATGATGGTGAACTTAACTTCTTCCTAGGATTACAAATAAAACAATTAGAAGATGGAATATTTTTTAACCAATCTAAGTACATTAAGGAAATGCTTAAGAAATTTGGCCTAGAAGACTCAAAACCCATAAAAACTCCCATGTCTACGGAAGTAAAGCTCACAAAGGACGATGAAGATGAGTCCGTAGATAACACCAAGTATAGAGGAATGATAGGTAGTTTACTATACTTGACGGCAAGTAGACCCGATATCATGTTTAGTGTCTGCCTTTGTGCCCGTTTTCAAGAGGATCCCAAAACCTCTCACCTAGAAGCGGTTAAGCGTATCTTCCGATACGTTAAAGGCACTATACACTTAGGATTATGGTATCCTAAGGGATCCGACATAGAAACCATCGTCTATGCGGATTTGGATCATGCGGGAGACTACGTAGATAGAAAGAGCACTAGCGGTATTTGCACGTTTATGGGATGTTGTCTAACATCTTGGTTTTCGAAGAAGCAAACCGCTCTTGCTATTTCTACCACCGAAGCCGAATATGTAAGCGCTGGAAAGGCTTGTCAACAAGCACTATGGATGAAACAAGCTCTCGTAGACTATGGCATTAGGTTAGAAAATGTCCCCATTATGTGCGATAACAAAGGTGCGATAGATTTAAGTAAAAATCCGGTGCAACACTCTAGGACTAAACACAGTGAAATACGCCACCATTTTCTTAGGGATAATGTACAAAAAGGAAATATATCTATAGAAAAGGTTGTATCGGAAGAAAACATTGCGGATATATTCACAAAACCCCTTAAGTGTGAATTATTCAACCACTTGCGTTTAGGATTAGGAATGATGGAACAAGTTGATTAAATTATATTGAATTAATACAAATTTATACTTGCATAAAATTTATTTTTCTTCCATTTCATCTTTTCTGAGCCTAGGAATCTATTTCGCACAAAATTAAAGATTGGGAAATTTTATTTTCTTTGCATAAACTCCTTTGTAAAACCCAATCAATTTTCTTTAAAAATTATTCTCACATCTAGGAATCACATGAAGATCATTTTCCTTGCATTGTTGACTAATACTAAAAACATTGTTTTTCAAAATCATGCATAAACTCTCACATAAATTGTCAAGGTATATAATCTAATATATGTCTTTGACATTCATGATCGAGCAAAAATTGAATCAAGGAGATCATTTGGATTGTTTCTTAGGATCGTTATTTCTTTTTGCATTTAGGAGTCGAAACAATCACAACTCCACATTTGTTGCAATATAGACACACACTAGGACAAATTCACTAATAATGTTGTCATCTTGATCCTTCACTAGTTTTTCACTCACTAGTTGCCTTTTCCTTTAATCTAAGATAGGTGCCTTAGGAAGTTTAAGTGATCTTGCCTTTACTTACCTCCTCTTGCTTATTATGTGTTGATTATTTGCTCCTTTGCCTATGTGTTCTTGCATGCATGCTATATCTTGATTAGATTAGATTCTATATTGCCTAAAGGAATTGAACTTGCTTGAATTCTAATCCAAACACACAACCTTTCTGCAAATTTTCTGCCAAAAACCCAATTCTGGAAACCTGGAAATCACCAGATGGGCGGCCCCCTTAATTTTGTAAGGCGGCCCCCTTAATCATTAAGGGGACCGCCCCCTAATTAAGGGGACCGGCCATCTGATGGTCGGGTTTACAGAATCTTTTATGTTTTTTAGCCCATTTCAACCTACATTTCCCAATTTTCACCAACACATTTTGTCCTAATCTCCCAAACAAACTTTATCCATCCATAAACACACAAATCTTACACTATAAATACCCCCAATCCTCAAAACTCTTCACTCATCCCTTCATGGCTTCTCCAAACTAACCAAAACCAAAAGCCTCAAGGCTTGCAAGAATGACGGAAAAACCCGTTTGGCGAAGAAAAAGCCCTCGAAACAAATCCATCATAACAAATGAAGTTGGAAATCACTCAACACCATCAACCACTTACTTCCCAAACTTTACACCAAATTCACAAGGACATTCATTTGATCCTCTTTACAAACCATACAACATTGGCCAAACATCTTCCTTCATGCCAAACCACTCATCTCATCCTCCAACCACTTGTAATGATCCATACAAGTTTGATCAACCATCCCACTACAACTCCAACTACACAAACCCAATTCATCCATATCAACACAATGGCTTTCTCCGCATTACCACGGAAAAGCAAAAGTTCCGTGATGAAATATCACAAATCCATGATCTTTGATATCTTAATGCCATGCATCTTGCACAACGCAACATAGGGCAACCTCCATCATCACCCTACAACAATTGCCTTCCTCACTCTCTCAACTTGGATCAAGTTACAAACCACACTCACTATTGCCCTTGTTGCATCTTTCTTCAAAAACAAATCCTATACTTGAGTGAAGATATTTCTTGGATTGAATATCTCCTCACTCGACCTCATCCCATTCCACCCTTAACACGATACAATATCATAAGGTCCACCTCTTCCGCTCCATACCCCACTCCATATCCTTCTCCATCTAACAACTAAGCTTTATGCTTATGTTATCCTTCAAGCAAATAAAACAATCAACCATGAGTTGCAAGCAAGTCCAAGTGCTCTTTTAGGCAATATAGGACTATGTCTTTTCTTTTGTTTTATTATGATTAATATGCCTAAAGCATATTAAATGTTGTACTGCTTTCTATGATGCTTGAATGAATCTATTTTTATAATTATTGCTTTGCATGTATATGTGCCTTGTTCTCTTCTAATATTTTGTGTAGCCAAGATTTCCATAGCTCATTCCCTTGGTGCTCTCAAATGAGGGGGAGCATACATCAAGGGGGAGCATTAATCTTTTTGATTTTACAAAAAGGGGGAGAAGAGAATGTTAAACTCCAAATACTTGTCTAAAAATTATTTTTTAGACCTAATGAGTTTAAGGTTTTGTAATCATCAAAAAGGGGGAGATTGTTGACATAAATAATGTCTTAAAACATTGTTAGCATATTAACAATGTCTCTATGTTTTGATAATTACAAAGCATAAACTCATTAATCTAAAACTTATTACGTAAACAAGTTTTTAGTGCTTAATATTTGTCTTTGCTTCCATATCACTTAAGGTATAAATAAACAAAGGGTTTATTGCATTTCATGATCAAAGGAAATTTTTCTAATCACTAGAATTTTTATAAAATGTATTAAACATCTTATATCTTTTAAAAAATTACTTTTGGAATTAAAAGAATATGTTTAATTCATTATAAATATATGATTTCAAATTTCCAACCAAAAATGGCAAATTTTATCCAGAAAAATATTCCCCACTAAAAGACAAGAAAAACCAACGTTCTGAAGGGGCGGCTCCCTTAATTCCTTAGGCGGCCCCCTTAATCATTAAGGGGACCGGCCATTAATTAAGGGGACCGACCACGCTCCAGAACAGTATTTTTCTCCCCTATAAATACTGGTTCATTCCTCAGAATTTTCTTACCTTTTGCACTTCTAAACTTTCTGATCTAGATCCACATTTCTATTCTCTTATCCTTTGATCATAAGTGTATAATTCTTTGTTTCAAAGTGATTCAAACTTCATCCTCTCAAGTTCAAGAGAAGAATACTTCTATCCCCCAAGACAAGAAGTATTACAACTTGTTGTGATCTCCACATCCAAGTTGTTGGTGCATCATCAAGATTATTTACATTATTCTTTGTGAAGATTGTTGTGAATATTTGATTGTAGATAGTTGTGCTAGATATATAGATTGTGTGATTAGTTAGTAGCTTGGTGTGAAGAAGAAAAGTTAGGAATTAGATTGTAGTGAAGAAGATAGGTGTGGAGTAGTTAGTTGTGAAGTAGATTGATTTGAAGAATTTGTGTAGAAGTTGTGACTTAGGTGTGAAGAAGTTGTGGTGTGAAAATTGGTGTGTAAATTGGTGTGTAAGGTTTTCTCCGCCAGAAGGGAGCTTGTTGATATAGTGAAGAAAACTCTCAAGTTAGGTGCTCGGGGAGTGGAGTAGGGCAAGGAAGGTGTCCTTGTAGCCGAACCACTATAAATCTCTTGTCTCGCGGTTCGATCTTTCCATCTCTTACTCATTTCATTACTTATCATTGTTATATATTATTTATTGATAGTCGTTTATATTGTGCAAGACTTGAGATCACATACTATTCAATCTAAGTTTTTAAAAGCTAAGAAAACACTAAAACTATCTTTTATAACGAATTAAAAAGACGTAAAACTATTCAACCCCCCTTCTAGTTTTCCACATGGAGTAATGAAATCTAGGTAAACACAATTTTCCCATTTATTGTTCACACCACTAGTTTAATTAGCTTTGTTTACATTTTTGTTATTTTATTTTGATTGTATCTTTAGTTATTGGGTTAGTTGACTAGCAACTAATTCCGCCCACTTTTCCAAAACCCAAGATTTTTACTTGCTTTTATAAAAATATAAAAATACAAAATGAATCATCCCTCACCTCTAGACCTAGTTTTTAGGCTTTCTAATCCTAGCGACAATATTCCTGAGTTGAACGATCAATCCCCCGGTACTTGTCACTATACTATACTACAACGATCAGGTACACTGCCTGGTGGGGGTTGTAAGCTTCTCGAGATCCCTCGAGAGGTAAAGCCTGGTGCAATTCCCACGCATCACAACCCAACCCATGTTTTTAATTGTTTGATGTTTTTAATTGTTTCATGTTTCTAATAATTTGTGAAAATGCTTTATTTTGTTTTTAACCTCGTCTTAATTGCACATAAAGGTATTTTACAAAAAGATAAGTGTAGGGAAGTTTATATTTTGTTGAAAAGAACGCAATTCGAACATGAAAAAAATTCACAATTCATGATTACCATATATTCTATCTTGTTTGTGTGTCAATACTTGTGGATATGTTTTATGAGTTCCTATTTGTAATTCATTCCATAGGTATCCTATCCTTTTATTGTTTTGTTTTGTTTTTATTTCTAATTTTGGAATTACATCTAGTTGTGGTTTTTCTTTGTTCGGTTTGATGCTTTGGTTTTTGTGTTTGTTGATTATAGGTTATACTGGCCAAGAAGATGATTACATTTCTGGAGGGAAGCTTTCAACGTTCATTTTATTGGAGGAAGATTTAACCATGTTGTCACATTATCCACACCGAATGAATCACGGGAGTATTAGTTTCTTTCATTCTTATTTATTTTTACTTTTACATTTTTATCTAGAACATTGGGGACAATGTTCGGTTTAAGTGTAGGGAGGGTATAATAGAAACTATAACTCCACTTGATTTTTGTTTTGTATGATAGTGAATGTGTAATAAAACTGAGAGAAATATTTGTTAGGGCAATTTTTAGCACCAAATTTAAAATTTTTTGCAACATATAGGAGTGAAACTTTAGCCTTAATAAGCGTCTCATGGATAGGAATTGTATGACCAGCACAAAAACCATACCACTCAAAAATTTCCACTCCAAAAATGTGAGGTTCGCCTTTAGATCTTTTGGAAAAAGCATTCATTGTTGGTGCATATGAGTGTACCGGTAGCATTACATTCTAGAACTTGTGATAGCGATGCATCCCGAGACCGCTAGTGAGACTACATTCGTGTTGTTAGGATTTACTACATGATAAGAGGCATTAGGATAACCCATGGTTTTACACCTGTGTTTTATATAATTACATTGACTTCATTAGTCAAGTAATTCTCCCACACCTTTGTGTTGTACTCATTTTTAGTACACGGTACCCCTAGTACACCCCTCCGAGCCTATCTTTTTTGTTACTAACTTTAAGCATCTTACTTAAAGATAGAATTTGTTTACAATCCACCCTAAATGTGCAACCATATCGCCTTAGCCTTCCGTGTATGCACTCATCTTTAGTGCATTATTGTTATTTGTTTAAACCCTTAGTTAGTTGTCTAATTGATTACATGGCTGCTAAGTGGAGTCATATCTTGTACATATTGTTTTGGGACGATTGGGACGATTGGGTAAAGTACTATTATAATGGAGTAATGGGGTTGACGTCAATTATTACCCCCATATGTGCGTTAATATTTAAAAGTACTCAAAGTGTTTTTATTATCTTGATTCGAGTCATTAGAATAGTGATTGTAAAGTATGTAAAAGCTCAAGTGTAGGGAGGAAACAAGCTCCCTTTGATGTATTATTTTGGATGGTAGAGTAAAAGTGTATGCAAAAAAAAAAAAAAAAAAGAAAAAAAATAATAGAAAAAGAAAAAAAAAAGAAAAAGAAAAAAGAAAAACATACGGGCTACCACCCGTTTCTTTTATTTATGTTTAAGTCAAATAGTGTGTTGAAAAAAATCCAAAAAGAGTTGTAGTTAGTTTAAGTTGAGTCGAGTCTTGGCTTAGCAACGCCTCATTGTACATGTAGTTAACTAAGACAATTGATTTGCCACCAGAAAAATATCCGTTTATCCAACAAAACCGTGTTTTCCATATCCCCTACACCTAACGTTATAACACTTTAAAAGACCCCTTTGATAGTTTATCCTAGGCGCTTACGCCAAGTAGTGGAGGTTTTGATCCTTTCTCAAGCCTATGGTAATCTATTTGCTATGACAGGTAATGAGTGATATTTCTCCATTTCCAATTATGATATATAAATTTGCAACACCCGAGAGATGAGAGTATCCAAATACTTAATATGAGGTGCTAGTGTATGATTTCCATACTTGTTTTGATTAAGGTGGAACGATCATTTGTTGTAATTACTTTTATATTAGTGTTAAATGACCCCTAACTTGTATTTTTATTGGTGGAAAAGCTCATTTGCTTGAGGACAAGCAAATCCCAAGTGTAGGGATATTTGATGAAGCGAAAAGTGTACCGCTTTTAGAGGGTCATTTAACCCCTAATTCAAGATTATTTGATCAAATATTGCTCTAAATCGCTCCTTTTGTCTTTTTAATTATTTTGGAGAAGAAATCTGGAAAAAGAAGCATTTTGGACGTCTTTGGAGCAAAAAGTGAAAAAAACGGCAAAGTCTCCAAAATATGTTGAAAACAGTACCTGAAGGCGTCAAGAATTGCTCTTGACGGCGAAACGACTTGGAAATGGGTTGGATAAATAAAATACACGTGACGATCCAGAAGGTTTTTGAAGGAGTTCGTGACGGCGTCACCCTTTAAGGTGATCAAGGCCGTCACGTGTAAATGCAAGGAGTGATGGCCATCAGGTTTAAAGAGTGACGGCGTCACGTGTTAATGGAGGTAGGCCACCACGTGTTATATTAAAGAGTGATGGCCCAGAAGACTTATTGAAGGCATCACGTAGGCCATCACATGTTAACTTGTCACAAATTGCGCGCGCGGTAGCTGTTACTGTTTTGGCCATAACTTTTGCATACGAACTCGGATTTGAGCGATTCAAAAAAGGAAATGATCGGGACGAAAAGATCTACAATTTTGTGCAGAAAATTTGATCTTGACGCCATCAAGGTTGGTCTGACGCCATCAAGATTGGGCCGGGCAGAAAATAGCCTATAAATATAACATCATAACTTCACTTTTTGTAAGCCCTCAACCCTAAAGTCGATTCCTGGGTTTAGGTAGGTGTTTTTCCAGCAACTTAGAGGGTTTCAATCACTCCATAAACATCTTGTAATGGTTTGTTGATTCTATCTTAATTCATGTCTTCAATTATCATTATTGTTGCTTGTTCTTCATTAATTATGTTTGGCTAATTCATCTTGTGTCTTCTTATGATTGTGTGAAACTTGTATATAATTGATTAGATCTTATTGATGTCTTTGTTGATGTTTGTGTCTATCTTCATCAATTAAGGTGTGACAACTTCAATAGATCTAGTTGATTTAGCTTATAATTCTTGATTCCTATTGTCTCTTGTTTGGTTGATTGAATTCGATGTTAGGCTTAAGAAAACTGGCAGACTTTCAATTGGTAACTTGCTTGAACGTCTTAAGAAACATGATCGGATGTGTACTATGATTATATGGTTGTATTTAATGCATAAGCGAATTCTAGTGATCCCATGTTAGGAGCTTTTAACGGCTCGATATAGGAGTGAAATAGGAGCTTATAGAGTTAGGGAAGATCGTACATGATGAGTGTATATACTCATCATTTTTATCTTATCTGAACTGCCAAAACATCAAAAAACACTCAAATATGCATCAAAATACTGAAAATATCTCAGGATTGTGTTTTATGTGTTTCAGATGCAAAATGATTAAAAACAGATGAAATATGAACAAAGTTTGCATAATTGGCAGTTTCAGTCCCTCAACTTTACAAACTTGTCAAGATTAGTCCCTAAGCATTTATTTTGGAAGAAAAGTCACCAAAGGTCCTTTTGAAATCACAAATAATCATATTTAGTCCTTTGGTGTAAAGTTTCATAAATTTACAAGTTTAGTCCCTATACTTTGCAAAATTGTCAAATATGGTCCCTGGGATTTAAAAACTTTGAAAAAATCAATTTTGGTCCTTGTGCTATTCTTCTATGGCAAAAGTGGTCCTTGGATGGAAAGTTTGGAAAAATATCCTGTTTGGTCCCTGGAGTTTCAAAAGTTGGCAGATTTAGTCCTTGAAGGAACCAAAGTGAAAAATCTCATTTACAAACCTTGGATTATGGAAACTTGGCAGAAATAGACCTTGAAACAACTTTGGAAGATTGACAAGTCCAGCCCCTAACTTTTGGCTAAATTACAAAATTGGTCCTTGATACTAATTATAACAAACCAAACGGACCTTATTTGTATTAACCCAAAACCAAGCCTAATCCAACATCCACCTAAGCCCAATCCCCAGCCCAAACCACCTTTAATACAAAATACAGGGTCAATGATGGTTTGACCCTGGTCAAACCCGGTCAACCCCCTTCAAACCACCCTTCCCTCTCATTCTCCAAACCACCCACAACCTGCAAAACAACCCTGGTATTCCCACTTGCCCACCTCCTTCTCCATTACATCCAACCACTACACTACACCCCTCACCTCAGCATTTAATGCCACCACCCCTTGCCATATAACAATCCAATTGCTTTGTTCTATTTTTGGCGCCAAAAACAATCCAAGGGTAAATAATGCTCAGAAGTCATCCAACGACCAATTTTATTGATGGGATTTAACCAGAAGACCAAGAGTAACCCTAATTTGGCCTATAAAAGGGAGAAGACAAAGAGAAGACTGTGTGTAGTTTATTTAGTATAAATTAGTGTTGTATTAGCTAAATTCTCAATTTCTAGTATAACCTTAAGCTTTTTAAGATTGTAATCAGTGTTCTCAAGTGTAATGTTAACTATTTTCATAATCAAAAGCAAGTTTTAGCTCAATTCTCAGTTCATGCAATTTTCCTTTTATTTCAAAATCTCCAATAGCTTAATTGTTGTTTATAATTCATGTTAAGGACAAATAAGCACACATAAGCTCCTAGATAGCTTATGAATAGCTATTAGATATCCTAAAAGTCTGTCTAGTATAAGAAATCAAAAATACAAAAAAAAAATAAGAAAATAGAAATAAAATAAAAAAATTCACAGGTTATGATCAAGAAGCTGGAGCAAGGTTGATTTTGGATGGCCTTTGGGTTTTAGTGGCTTATGGAAGCCTATAGGATGAGTATTTGGTCCTTGGTTCAGTTGGTATAGCAGGATTGCACTTTGTAAGCTAAATTCTCATTATTTACTTTCACTATTCCATTGCTCTTATACTGCTATTTCCTATTTGTTTTTGCTTATTTTTTGTTTACTAATAATAGTATTGCTTAAAATATATAGCTTGTTAATCAGTATCCTTAGTTACTCACTTTCTCATTTTCACTGTCATTTAGCCATATGTAGAGTTCTAGTAATTTGTTGGTAATAATGATGTATCTGAGATTCAAATGGTTTAATATATCTTAATACATAGTTATTTACTGATCTCATGGGTTAAAATCAGTGTTTGCTTGTTAAATCTTCAAATCAATCATATTAAGGGAGTGTTTGGATCAGTAGGGTGCAAAGTGTTTAAGACTGTCTTTGTTGTTTCATTTGGCTCATACAAGTCACTTTAGGTTCATTCAATAAAATCAAGTCATAAAAACCATGGTTCTTTTAGAAGAAAAAAAAGTCAAAATCCATTTTATATCTCATTCACAGATTCACTGTTAGGATCTTGGACTCCAAATCTCATCATTTCCATTCACAAGTAGTTGTTATTACTTAATTTGGTATTATATTAGTTTATCACATCATTTTTACTCATTAGGATCAGATCAAAATCCACAAAAGTCAAAGTAGGTTCAAGATAGAAAAAGTCAAATTGCATAATATTTTCAGAAAGTCATTTTTTGGGGGAATTTTCTAGATTTTTGTGATGGGAATTAGGTCTTGAAACTTTCAGAGGTTAAAATATACCACCTAATCTACAATATTCCACAAGCATCTTATTTTTGTGATTTTTATTTGAGCTTGTGCAATAGCTTATTTGAAGCTGCAGGGCAAGTACATGCCTTGTGTATCAGGTTTTGGCCAATTTTCCAAGACCTGTTGTGACTTCACCAGTGGAACCCACAACTAGCTCTTTAGCTTTTTAGAGAGCTTATCAGCCCATCTTTTCAGACCTAGGGTTAGTTTGGACTTTAGCTTATTGGACTTGGCTTATTTTGGCCTTTCTTTTGACCTGTTCTCAGAAACAAAAACTGAGCACTCAATTTTTGCACCTAAGTTCCAAGTCCCACCCAAGCTTCAATAATAAGCCATAATCCTAGCTTATTGGCTTATTTTAAAGTTGACCAGGTCAACTTTAAGGATCAAGGTTTAGTTTGGACTCCCTTTCACTTCTGTGGACCCCACAGAGGTCCAAAAGTCTTTGTTTAAGGCCTGTTTTGGTCTTGTGTTTTGTCTAGTGCTTATTTGGTCACATCAACTTATTCTTGTGCTTATTTGGATTCTAATTGCTCATTTCAAGTTTGTATCCATCTGTTTTATCTTATTTGATCATTTGGTAGCTTAAATTTAGCTTTTTCAAAAGCCACAAATCCTAATAAGCTAAAACACAAACTGTTAAGCACTTGTGAAGTGCACACAACTTATTAATAAGCTACAACAAAAGTTCCTTCATAAAAGTTGTTTGTTTTCAGTGTATAATTAGTTGTCAAAAAGAAAAACAAAGAAAAACCAAATTTAAAATTTGTGATAGCTTCTATTTAATAGGATTTATCTATTTAATTTTTCTTTTCAGCTTATTATTAAGCACTTTATCATTTTTTTATTTTTCTTAAATTTCTTTTATATTAAAGTATTTTCAGTAATTTTTCTAGATTTTTCCCTTTTAATTTAGTATTTATTAGAATTAATATTAGTTTAATTAATAATTAAGTAATATTAGTTAATTAAATAGTATTATTAATTTTTATTTAACAACAGTACCTTTTTATATTTTTTCTAGGTTTTATAAATCATTAAGTATTTTTAGAAAATAGTTTCTTAATTACTACTATTCATTTCCTATTTTTCCTAATTAATTTAGTTAATTAGATTTTAATTAATAAATCAGTAATTAATTAGTAAAATAGTCTAAATATTATTTTTATAAACTTTTTATAATTTTTTAGGATTTATGTGATGGTTAATTAGTTTTTTAAATTTTTCTATAATTTTCTAAGTCATTTAGGTATTATTAGTAATTAAAAAGAAGATTTAAATTAATTTTTATTAATTATAAAATAGTTAAAATAGTTTTTAATTAATAAAAAATAATAAAATAATCAAAAAAAATAATTTTCTTTTTAATTAAATTTTCTTTTAATATTAAGTTTGTAAAATTTTCATTTTCACCCCTTGTAGTTTAATTTAGCTTAAAACTCACCTTTTTCTCTCCCTGTAAGCATTTCTGATTTCTAATTTGCTTACGTTTTATTATATCTGTGTTTCTGTAATTATTAATACTGTTTTATTACCTTAATACCAAGTAATCAGTAGTATAATCAAATCCAAATCGTTATTGGTTACTGTCCTCAGTTCTATTCATTCCCGAAAACGTTTAAAATACAATTTCAGCCTCGTTGGGACATAACGACCCGGGGATTTCCCTGTACTTCCACGGATTTAATACTTGCACTCCCTCCTAGGTGAGCCTATCAACTGCACCCGGTTGACTGGTTGGTTTAGGAGGAGTCAGTGCACGGCCCTACGAATGGTATTAAGGAATATAATCCATCAATTAAAACAAGGTGTGACAATTCAATAGGTAGAATTGGATAGCTAGCAAGGAGTAATACATCATAGGTAGACATGCTTCACTTCCCTTGTAGAATCTTAATTTACTTTTCTTGCACATTAGTTTAGTTAGTAGTTTTTGGGTTAGTTGATTAGCTACTAATTCCGCCCACTCTTCCAATACCCGAGATTTTTACCTGCTTTTCATAAAATATAAAAACACAAAAAGAATCATCCTTCACCTTTAGACCTATTTAGATTAATTTCAATCCTAACGAACACTATTCCTGAGTTGAACGATCAATCCCCCGGTACTTGTCACTATACTATACTACAACGATCAGGTACACTGCCTGGTGGGGGTTGTAAGCTTCTCAAGATCCCTTGAGAGGTAAATCCTGTTGCGAGGGCGCAATTCTCATGTATCAGACGCCAGATAAGCAACATGCCACGTAAGCATGCCACCTACGCAACATTTTATCATTTATTTAAATTTTGGAAAGAACAACTTACGAGTCAACTTCAACAAATTCACATGCAATGAATCATCTTGCATTGTCGCTGTAGATGCCTTAGTCTATTACCCTTACAAAATCCTGCTCACCAAATCAGCATCAGTTGCCTGTTTATACATTCACCAGTTTTGGCATACTATTCAACTGGACCTTGGAGAAGAATTTTTCACATGCATGCTTCATAAGAGACAGGTCACGGTGGACAAAGATATTCTTCGTGGCGTTCTAGGTTTACCTGAACTTGGTCCAGAGAAGAGTACGACCCAGTTCCTAATGAAGAAGGGTTGATTGAATGGCTACGGGATATTGGTTATGATGAGTCAGACGAAGTCGTGACTAGACACTCAAAGGTCAACACAAGGAATCTTCCACAACCATGGAGAACCATGTACATCCTTATAGCCAAGTCCATGTCTGGCAGAGATATCGGTCACGAACACCCCAAACTACAGCATCTCAAACTTTTCTGGGCTATGGCAAATGTCAAGAAGGTGGACTTTGCTAGTATTATCTGGGAAGATATAGTGTGGCACATTCAACACAGAACTGCAAACATTCCATTTGTTCGCTACACCAATCTGCTCATTGAAAGCTTCCTTCGTGAGTATGACGACATTCCTCAAAGACTGGATGATGAAGACCAGAACACATTCAGAAATGAGTCTACTCTTAGGCAAATTAAAAGACTTGATACTAGTACACGTAAGCAAGGAAAGATACTTCCCGAGTGCCTCCTGAATGATAAGGTAAAGAAATGCTCGAACTACAAGTACTATGTCCAAGCTATCAAAGAAGAGAAAGTTGGGTTCTTGGACGAAATCCCTCTACCATCATTCATGCAGAAAAAGGGAAAGAAAGGAAGTAAGTCTGGCAGCTTCGAAAGCTCTACAAAGACTACCAAACAGCCTCACAAGAGAACTCTCAAGATCAGATTATCAGCCAAGAAACCAATCCCTGGACCAGTTCCTGAACCCACACCATCACCTTCTCCAAAACCATCCGACTCAGAAACCGAATCTGATAGAGGTCCAGTTTACAGCGAAGCTTATAACAAACCAGATGACAATCTAGACGATCTGGACATGTCTCTAGAAGATTGGGACAAAAATATTGATGAATTTGTTGATCAAATTGAAAAAGAAACAATTCAAAGACCTTTAACTGAAGAGGATGCTAAGTTGGAAGAAGAACGGTTAAGGGGTAAAAAGTTAAAGGAACCGATGACCGCCGAACAGGAACAACAAGAAGAGGCTCAGACTAACATTGGTTTATCTATGGAAGAAGAAAATGAACGAGCACTCAAGTTAGGTCTCCTCCACAGCAGAATCGACTCCCTTCAAGCTGATCAACCTCCGCTACCTCTGTTTACTCAAACAACCGAGGCTGCAGGATCTAGTAGCATTCCTAAAGCAGGCGGGTCTAGCAGTATCCCTGAGTCCACTCCAGTTGATCAAACTCAGGAAACGGGAACCACTGCTGATATGATAGTCTACGAATCTCCCACTGTTACACCTGAAGACGAAGAGATGCAGAATGCTTCAGAAAGAGGAGACGATGATGTGGAAGACCATATGGACACAGATATTCCACATCTTATGTCTTTGGAATAGATGGAGGCTAGAGAAAAGGCTCAAGAGGAAGATCTAAAAAGAAAAGAAGAAGCTGAAGAGGCAAGGCTTGAGGCTATCGAACAGGCAAAACTGGAAGAAGCCATTAGAATGGAAGAAAGCAGGAAAGCTGAAGAGGCAGCTAAACTTGCCGATGAATTAAAGCTTCAAGAAGAAACTAAGAAAAGAAAAGAAGAGGAAGCTAGAATTGCAGAAGAACTAAGACAAAAGGCAGAAGCTGACCTACTGGCAGAAGAGCAGAAACTAAGTGCTGAAGAAGCTACAGTTGCAGAAAAGACAGAAGTGCCTAAGGATAAACCCAAATCACCTAAAGGAGATGATAAAGTCACAACCACCAACATTGAATCAACACAATCATCACCTCCTGCATCACAACCAACACATGACGAATCAGTCAAGAAACCATCCAGAGTTGAAGCCTCAGCTGCATCAAAGTTGATTGAGAGGGCAGTAAAGACAGTTTGAAGAAAAACAAGTTACAAGCTCAAGTTGAATCACTGGCAAGTCAAGTTGCTGAGTTAACCAAGCAAATGACAACTGTTCAGGAAATGAATATAAAAGTTGACGCCTTCTTAGCCAAAGATGTACAAGCAAATATGGAAGCTACTTTGGCTGCTCAAGCAACTCAATACATGGAACAACACCTAGTGACAGAATTGAAAGAATTGCTGAAGCCGATGAAGGATGAACTTACAAAGATTGCTGGACAAGCTGTCAAGAAAGTGATTAGAACTACTTTTTTCACTCTCCGAGCTGACAAGACACCTCTTCCACAACAAGAGTTGACAGCAAATGAGTTAGAGGCTCAACTCTTCAACATATTGGCAAGTAAAACCACCATGACACCTGAAGATATTAAAGTGTGGGAAGCTTTACAAGCCAAGATGTCTAAAGAATCTTGCAGCACTGAAGCCGATAAACTGAAACATCATAGAGATGATGAAGACAAAGATCCTAACTCACAGGCTAAGAAACAAAAGCAAGCCATAGGACCCTCATCTCAACCCAAACAATCGGTCATACCTCCAACAACCACGACATCAACTCAACAACCAAAGGCATCAGGTTCAGGTCCTAAAGCCCATGATCACTTTGAGTACACCGGCGGAGACGATTTCCCTCAGCCAGACGAAATACCAGAACCTTCATCAACAAAGAAGAAAGAAAGGAAAAGAAAACATCATCAGCATAAACCGGAAACCTCTTCGAAAAGCACCGAACCTAAGAAACCGAAAAAGATTCTTAAGTGGCTGGACGAAGACAAAACTGCTGAGTATTCTTGGTTTGATGAAATGGTTAAAGCTCAACCATCTCTTGCAGAAAATCAATCACCACAAGATGGCCACACAATGGAATATGCACAACTTCTGTAGAGGGACTATGGTTTAAAGAACATGAGCAAGAAAGAGCTAAGAAGGGTAAAGAATGCTGCATTCAACTTGTAAAAAGACCCCTCGGCCAACTCTGTTGAACTCGAGTATCACCTGGAAAACATAGCCCAAGCAATGTCTAACGACATCGACTAGCTAAATCCCGAGTCCAACATTGATTACTACTCAAAGAAGAAAGGGGCTTACAACACCGACTGGACCAAACCTCTACTATTGGTTGGAAAGCCTAAGCAGGAGAAAATCACCTACAAATTCTTCTTCAACAATGACTTAGAATTTCTACAACACGGTAGCAAGATAGAAACGAAGTACGCCACATCACTTACCTTCTCAATCCCTGCAGCAAGATACCTCAACAACGCCATCGAAGAAGAAGCCTCCAACTTATTCATCGACAAAGTTGTTGACTATGACCGGAACGCTCTCTATGGAATACATCATTGGCCAGATAATTGGGCACAGTATTATCGAAGCAGCAGACTCAATCAGACTATGGGTAATGTGACAAGTGAGTTAAAGATTGTCTCCATTCAGTTTATCTCAACAGTCACTCACTTTGGGTACTCCTTTCTCAACAAAATCGTACTAAAAAAACTTGATGAACGAGAGTACGTGATTTCCGAGTCAGACTTTCCACGATTGCTCCTCAATGATATAGAAGATATGTATCTGCTCAAAGTCCAAGGAAAGCTTTGCAACTTACCCAAGCAAATGCAGCTTGCCTTTATCACAGCTCTACTAATTTTCATACGACAAATAGTCGTCAGAGAGCGAGTAGAAGATCTTCAACTTGGAGTGGAAAGTTACCAGAAGAAGCTGAATCTCACAAAACCTAGTCTTTACAACATCCCCAACCTTCAACACGAATCTCAATACACCTTGATCAAGCATTCGACATTTGGGTTCACATACCGCAGTGTCAACCGTCAAAACTGCTTCATGGCTTATAATGAGATCCACAAGTTCTGTGATGAAACCCTTAAGTTCGTCAGAGATAGAATCAAAGGCAGATTAGATGATGTTGCACTGTACAAAACCAAAAGGTGGAATACCGATGAGGCCAGAGACGCTCGCAGATTCATTACAAGGATTGAGAACCGGTTAAAGCGTAGGGATCAGATAAGGAGATTGGAAAGCTATGTGGGAGGCAGACCAGGATTTCCAGTGTTGACGTTTCAGAGACCGGAATGGTAGAAGTGTTGTAAGATCTTGATTTGATTTGTCAATATTATTATTCAAAATGGCTTGTGCACGCATTACAGTGTACAACCCGAACTTGTAAAGAAAGGACCCTGAGGTACGCATCAGTGCCTCAATCCTAATATAAGGAGCGAAGGCTTCTTACTTTTGAGTAAAATTAATCAAATATTTTATGATTTTCATAATTCTGCTCAAAAGGACAAGTATTTCACCTCAATAAGACCTAATCACTTGTTGAGGGGGAGCACTTGTCAAAACTAAAATACTTTGTTCTAAAATCAAAAGTTCTTGGTGAATCTCCCCATAAGACTCAAAAAGGCATATTTTAATCTAAAAGATTATCAAAAACATCATTTTATATGCTATTTTTTAGGAGGAGAAAATGGAAAAGTGATTAAAATATAAGTGGTCAAAAAGCTAAAAGTTGTATCTTGTGCGAGCTAGACTCAGAATTGACCCAGGAGTTGACGAAACAATAAAAGTTAGTAACCTCGAAAAGACTTTTCCTCGATGGGTACTAACATCAAGTTAGTTAATAGAGCTAGTTGTCACCTAAAAGCTGACAATGGAACTCTTTAACTAGCCACGTAAGCGTGTCTCGAAAAGGATTTATCTTAGTAGAAATGTACCATCTCGAGAAACTTTCTGTGGACTTGACCAGCCCGGGTAATAACTTCAAGCTAGTCTAACTAGTGATGTAAGCGTGTCTCGAATCGGTCTTGTTCACTGAAAGTGGATCAATTCAAAAATGCTTGCTCCTCCCGCATGTGCAAATTTATTAAATACTTATGAGCACATGTGAAAGGGGAGCCCTTCAAAAGTGTACACAAAACTCTCAAAGTGTTAACCAAAATATTTGATAATCACAAACACTTTGAGAGATTTTCAATCAAAGGTTTCTTGGCTTCTGTCGGTTAATCAAGGAGTTATAAGGTGATTAAGATAGGAAAAACCGTCCTATGATCCGCAAGAGCTGGAGGGATCTACCCAAGGACATCTCCCATAGTTAGAATTAGAAGTCCTTAGGTATGATACGAAAAAAAAAAGGAGAAAAGAATGAAAGGGAAAGAAGGAGTTGAAGAATTAAAAAGAAATGTAAAAGAAAAGGGTGAAAAGAAATAGCCCTCCATATGTTCAACTTTAGGGCAGACACCGGGTTCAACTCGTATGCTACTGGTTATTACTAAGGCAACACCGGTATTGAAGATAAAGTCGTCATGGACCCAGTGACGCAATGCACTAAACCTTCTTAACCACTCAAGTTCTCTTAAAAGAGCTTGTTTCATTCTCACGGGGAACCAATGTAATCTATCGACTCATCTCTTAGAGATGGTTGATATTGAAGCAGGAGACCCCTCTCTAGTCTCCGCATAGGAAACCTAAGTGTGCACTTATTGAGTCTAGAGCCATGAGATACATCAAAGATCTCTTAGGAACACTTAGTATTTCTACAACTGGTGTTCTACATCAATGGACACCAGCTATAAATTATCGAGTCCTTCGCAGATCTTAGCAATCTGCCGAGAACGTTTATGAGAGAATTACAAATGTATTTCTCAATGATTGAACGAAAATTCCTGCCAGGGTCAACATCAAACAGCCCTGACAGCAGGTCACTTCGGTAACCCCACAAGGGTTACGCTTAGTGTTCGCGGTGGTTCCATAGCGGTCTACAGTCGTGGAGTGATCCCCAGAAACTCACCCAGTCATTGAGCTACTTAGTAGGACTCGTAAGCTCCTTCGGGAGTATCTGATATGGGAACGACCTGGATAAGGATTAGAAGGAGTCTTCACAATATGCTGTTGACAAGCTCTAATTCTTTATCTGTAAGTACCGGTTGATTATTACTAACTGTTTACCTGTAGGTACAAATCACCTCCATGATGGTAGATTCCAGCATGCTCATGCATACATCTTGAAGTCAAAAGAAAGCTCCCCCAAAGATCTAAGCACCACAAAGTTCAAAGACAGATTCTACATCAATAAGAAGAATCTCCAAAGTTTAATGACTAAAGATCAATATGTATGAAAAGGAACTTCGTGCACGTGAAAGACTAAGTCCAAAGATTGATGAGCATGTTGGAATGGCGGACAACAACCACAGACGCAGGAGTGACGAACGACAGACTACTTCATAACACAATCACAACATCATCACCAAAGAACAAAGACTTAGAGAAAAGTACATTCATTTTACAACATTTTTTGAAGACGTCAAAAGTATTACATGTCACAAGTTAAAGACAAAGATGAAGACGCCCAGCAACCGTGATGACCGACCCTTAGGGGGAGATTGTTGGGAACATACTTTAGTATTTAGTCAAGTCTCGGTCATTACATTTTGTAATAGGTTGCTTAAGTATTATTTATGTTTATGTTTTAGTTAACGGGCAAGTTGTAAAAGCCCAAAAGGCTTAGTAAGCCGACGTTAGAGATGAAAGGGACTAGGGAATGTTGCCCTAGCTTTCCTCCTATAAATACAAGGCTTATGATGCCTTAAACTTTGTTGGTTATTTTGATATTCTAATGAAACTATTGCTTTTATAATTCTCTCATATCTTGTAATCAACCAATCCTTATATCTATCTCATTCTTTACTTGTGTGATATCAATATGGGCACCTAACAGATTTAGAGAATAGAGATGGAGATCTAGAACAGAAAGTTTTGGAGTGCAAAAGGTGAGAAAAATCTGTGGAATGAACCAGTATTTATAAGGGAAAAAAAATATTGTTTGGGAGCATAGGCGGTCCCCTTAATTGGAGGCCGGTCCCCTTAATTATTAAGGGGGCCGCCCATACAATTAAGGGGGCCTCCCTCCCAAAACGGCCAGAAAACTTGTCTTTTTCTGGGGAAAGTTTATCTAGTGAAATTTTAACTGTTTTTTGTTAAAAATTTGAATTCATATATTTGTAATGATTTAAACATATTCTTTTATTTTCAAAAATGATTTTATAAAAGATATAAAATATTTTGTGACATTTTATAAAAAGTCTAGTGTTTAAGAAAAATGTTCCTTTGATCATAGAATGCAATAAACACTTTGTTTATTCATACCTTAAGTGATTTGGATGTAAAGTGAATATTTATCACTAAATACTTGTTTATGTCATAATTTTTTTTGCTCAATGGGTTTACATTTTTGTGATTATCAAAACATAGAGATATCGATAAATGTTAATAATGTTTTAGGCATTATTTATATCAACAATCTCCCCCTTTTTGATGATTACAAAACCTAAACTCATCAGGTCTAAAAATTAATTTTTAGACATGTATTTAGTGAGTTTATATTCACTTCTCCTCCTTTATGTAGAATCAAAAAGGTTATGCCGACTAGCTTCAAAAATGAAGTTAGACGGGATGAAAGCTCCCCCTTGATGTGTGCTCCCCCTCGTTCGAGGGTACCAAGTAATCGAGCAATGGGAATCTTGGCTGCAAAAATATTAGAAGCACAAACATACATAGAAAAATATGCAATATACAAATAACAAGCATAGCAAACAAATATTAAGGAAACATAACAATTAATTCAAAGTGATTATGTTAAAGATCCTAATTTGCCAAAGAGAGCCATCGGACTTGCTTGTAATAAAAGGTTGGTTGATACTTATTTGAAAGTGAAAATCATAAGCATATATTATGCTTAGATTGTTGATGATTGAGTGTTTGGAATGAAAATGGTTAACTTAGGGTAAGATTGTTGGATTAATGGAGGTATATGTTTGGGTGCATGAGTGTTGGAGAGTTTGGTGGTGGAGAGTTTAGAAGTGTAGAGTTAGGAGCGGAAGAGGTTGATTGAGAGTTTGGATGTTGTTCAAGCGAGGGTTTTGGATGAGATCTACTGAGAAGATACTCAATCCAAGTGAAGTGTTCAATTAATGAAATGGTTTGTTTTTGGAGAAAGATGCAACAAGGAAAATTGTTGACATGTTTTGCAACTGGTTTCAAGTTGTGGGGTGATGAAGGAGAGCTAGAGGAAAATTATTCCAATTTGCATTGAGCAAGGTGTAAGGAAAGAAGAGCACAAAGCTCATGGGCTTCCTTGAGTTCTTCAATGAACTTCAAGTGTTCGGAGGAAGGTGATGATGGTGGAGTGTGGTTGTTATTTAGGGATGGATGATTGGACATGCAACATAGGGATAACATGTGTGTTGGTAGGAGGTGGTGGTGATACTCTTGGTGGTGGAGATATTTGTGAGTTTGGGTAATCATGAATGGATGAGAATGAAGTTGTGGAAGAATAGGATGTTTCATGAGTGGAGGATGTTTTAGATGGTGGATTGGTAGGTTGAACAAAATGTGAGGTGTTAGGAATGAGATTGGGATTGTTGTTTTGAGATTGAACATGCTCTTCATATGGCTTATGTGGGTGAGATGAAGGTGTATTTTTGGGAACAAGGATGGATGTTTGGTTATTATGATGAGGTTTGTGAAAGGGTTCATTTGAGTGAGCATGCGGTTTGTGTATCATGAAATATGGTTTGACCTTCATGGGTTAAGTTGTAGTGGTGATGACATACTTTGTAGAGTGTAGGGAATGGTTATATGGTTGAATCTTTTTGTGAGGATGACTAGGTGGAGTTATTGGTGAAGATGGGAAATGAGTATCAAGTGATGTGATTGGTGAGAGTGAAAAAGCGATGTTCATGGAAGGGATTTCTTTGTAGGAGGGTGTTATAGATGGTGCATTAGGTGCACTAGGAAATGAAATTTGAGGTTGAGGTGAGTAAAGGTTATGAGGTTTGAATGTGTAAAGGTTTTGAGGTTTGAGTGTAAGGTAGATGGATATGAGGTTTGAGTGTGTAAAGATTATAAGGTTTGAGTGTAATGTAGAAGGATATGGGTGAGTGATTGGTTCTAAACAGTCAACTAAAGTCAACCACAGGTGTGGTCAATATAGTCAAACTTCCTAGACCAATGCTTCCGGGTAATATACGGTATCACCAGGTCGTTATGTCCCGACGAGGTGTGAATTGTATTCAAAACGGGCTTGTGATCGAGTGATTTGGACGGGAAAGGGTTATGATGATTATACTACTGATTTTTAGTTGAAAATGATACAAATACTTAATATGGACAAAAACTGAAAAACAAGATAAGTGAAAACGTTTTAAAACTTAAAAGGTACGTTTAAGTTTAAAGAAACGTCAACGTACCAAATAAAAAGTGAAAACTAAAATCTGAAAACCCTCAGGGGGTGAAAATGACTTTTTTACAAACCTAAGGATGAAAGAAAATTTTTAGAAAAAGAAAAAGAATTTTTACACTAATTAATTATTTAATATTAATTAAATACTACTCCCTCCGTCCCATAAAAACTGTCCAGTTTGACTTTTCAAAGTCAAACTGGTTCAACTTTGACCGTAAATATTTTTTACGTGTTATATAATACTTGATGAAAAATTATACCAATAAAAAATACACTTAAAACTCAATCTATTCATATATTCTACATCAAATATTATATAATAACCACAAAAATAAATAAGGTCAAAGTTCAACCAGTTTGACTTTGAAAAGTCAAACTGGACAGTTTTTATGGGACGGAGGTAGTATTTAATACTAATTATTAATATTTAAATAACTGAAATACAATATAATAATATTTTAGTACTAGAAAAATGAAAAATTAATTTCTAAAATTATAAAATAACTAAAAGCTAATTTTAAAATTAAAAATATACTTTTTGTGGATTTTATATTAATTAATTACTAATTTAATATTAATTAACTAATTAAAATAAACAAAATTATTAAAAATACTAAAAAGACTTAGAAAATTAAGAAAAAATTTATAAAACTAATTAACCATCACAGGAATCCTAAAAAATTGTAAAAATTTTATATTATGTATTTTTAAATTATTTTACTAATTATTATCCTAATTCTTAATTAATTATTACTTAAACTAATTAAATTATAAAAAATAGAAGATGAACAGTAAGAATTATAGAAAAATTCCTAAAATTATTTATAACATATAAAAGCTAGGAAAATTATAAAAACTAGGGTGTGCTTAATAAAAACTAATTATGCTATTGAATACTTAAATATTAATAAATAATTAATATAATTAATATTAAATCTAATAAATACTAAATTACAATATAAAATTCTGGAAAAATTACTAAAAATACTTTAATATAAAATAAAATTAAGAAAAATATAAAATTGTAAATTTACTTAATATAAAGCTAAAAAGGAAAATTAAAAAGATAAATAATATTAAATAGAAACTATCACTTAATTTAAAATTGAATTTTTCTGGTTTTTCTTTTTCTAAACTATTTTAACTCTAAAAACGAACAACTTTTACAAAAACAAACTTGGAGAAGCTTAAAAATAAGCTGAATAGGGCTTAAAAGCCTTGGTAGTTTGACTTTTGGTCAAACTAGCTAAGGAAAAGCTTAAAATAAGCTACAGGGGGCCCACAAGGGTAAATGATGGTGGAAACAGATGAGTTGGATAGCAAGTAAGCCAAAACAACCAAATAAACACCCTGTATAAGTCAAAAAGCTACAATAAGCACTTCCAAATCCAAGTCTGCACACAGAAATGGGATAAATTTGTAAGGGCAATTAAGCTAGAGGCAAAGGAGCTTAAGGTAAAAACAACCCTGGATAAGGCAAGTTAGCTGGAAAAGCTATCTAAAGAACCAAAGATGAGCTTGTGGGACCCACTGTGGTGTCCTGTGGGGTCCACAAAAGTTGGGAGAGCAGGGTAGTGCTGCTGCAGCAGGGTAGGTGACACCCCCTGCAGCTGTGTTTGGGGAAGTGTGGGGCCCACAATAAAATTCACAAAAATAAACTAAGAACTGATTCCTAAAGCTAAGCTGGGGGTCTTGAACATGTAAAAAGCTTGAGGTCTAAATCTTATCCTAAAAATCACAAAAATTAATGCAAGTTTTGGTATTTTCTGCACAAAGGCAAATTGACTTTTTGTATAAACTTGAAGTTTTGACTTTTTTTAACTTTGATAGCCTTTAATCTACTAAAATTGGTATGTTAAGCTAGAATAAAGCTAAATTAAGCTAAAACAACATCTTATGAACTAGAGTGCAAGATTATGCAACTTAAAGGTCTAACAGTTAATGACATGAGATAGATTAAAACTTATTTTGACTTATAATCAAATGACCACTGGAATTAATGTTTTGAAAGACCTAACAGGACCTAGAGAAGCATGTGCCAATAATTAACATCCACAAAATCACATTACATAAGGGAGAAGTCCACTGAACCAAACACTCCCTAAAATGGACTGATTTTACAATTTTGATGACTTAATGAGACTTAAAATTAAACAATGATGCACAATGAACAAATAAGCTGAGCTAAACTAGTAGAAACTATAATCATGCAGAAACTAACACCATTGATGAGTAGTAACTTATTGATGCAATTCAACTGTTAAACAACAAATTAGATAGACATTAGATCAAGCAATAGACAATGAAAACTAGGTGATAACTAAACTTAATAACATTGAATCAGTATAGGAACACAGGAATAGACAACCATATGCTTCTACACAGTAAATAGCAAAATTCATAAAAAGGACTTACAAAAACTTCTATCTTGCAAACTAAAAACCAAGTACCAAAGTTACCACCTAAAGCCTTCCTTAAGGCTACTAAACCCTGAGAATCCCAAATCAACCTTGCTTCATTCCTTCTTCCTTCTACTCATTGATTTTTATTTATGATCTATTTATTTGTGATTTTTGACTATTTTTAGTTTATAAATGAAAACTGGTTTAAAGGCTTAAAATAACTTCCTGGGATTACAAATAACCTAAATGAAGCTTATGAAACAGTGATCAACCTCTTTTAACAAACTTAAATTCAAAACGAAATTTCACATAAAAATGATACAAACAGGATTGTACTTCATTAACTGAAATTGAGACTTGAAACAAGTTTTTATTACAAGGAGATATTTGAAATTACATTGAAAACTAAATTTTACACTAGGAAATTGAGAGTACAAGAGAAAGAGAAACTAAACTATATTACTAACTATATTAGCTACTACAACCTACTACTCTCCTCTACTTCTTTCTTTCTCTTTTTATAAATGACTTCTATGGCTCCTTGGGTCCTCCAGAGACATTCCCATCACTTTCTATCCATTAGATAAAGATAGAATGATCCCCACCCTTGAATTAGATTTTTGGCGCCAAATTGGATTTTTGTCAGTTGGGGGTAACTTGGAGCAGTTTAGGGATCATTAATTGCATCTTGGATGTATTGGGAGGTAGAGGGGACATGGAATGGGAGAGGTGAGGTGGAGGAGGAGGGAGGTTGAGTGTGGAAGGGAGTTAGCAGACCAAGTGGTTGTGGGAAGGAGATGGTCAACGATGGGTTTGACCTTGGGAATAAATAAAAACGGGTGGTTGGGTTGATTGGTGTTGGGCCAAGGATTGTAGTGGGCTGGTGGATCAGGTGCTGGTTTTGGGTTTGGATTTTTAATAAAGGGTTGGTTTGGATTGTAGCTAATATAAGCCCAAGGACCATTCATGTAACTTTTTGATTTTGAGGGACCATTCCTGCCACATTTTCCATAAATATTCCAAGGACTAACACATGCCACATATTAAATTCACAAGGGTCCTTAATGGTTATTTTTCCAAAATGAATTATTCGAGGACCAAAATTGCCAAAATTGAAACTTGAGGGGCCAAACATGTAAATTCTCCAAACTTTCCACCCAAGTACCATTTCTGCCAAAGTTCACTAATACAAGGACCATAATTGATAATTTCCAAAAATATTAATCTTAGGGACTATTTATGCCAAAATTGAAACTCCAGGGACTAAACTTGTAAATTCTCAAAACTTTTTACCCAAGGATCATTTTTGATAATATTTGACTTTTAAAGGACTTGGGTTGACTTATCTTTCAAAATAAATGCTCAGGGACTAATTTTGACAAGTTTTGAAAGTTGAGGGACTGAAACTGCCAATTATGCAAACTTTGTTCGTTTTTCATCTGTTTTTACTCATTTTGCATTTGAAACATATAAAACACAATTTTGGGATATTTTTCTATATTTTGATGCATTTTTTAGTGTTTTTAAATGTTTTTGCAGTTCAGATTGACAAAAAATGATGAGTATTCACACACTCATCAGTGAGTAAAGGTTGTTGATATGTAATGTTGGTAGGAAGGAGAGTGAGGTGTTAGGTATGTAATGTTGAAGACATAGGAGGAATTTGGTGTTGTTTGTTTTGACAACATCATTTGGTTTGACGGGCTTTTAATGAAAGTTAGACTTTCTTCTCCAAACGGGTTTCTTGGTGGTTTTGGTTTAATGGGAGAGGACATGATGAGATGAGTGGAGATTGAGAGGAATGAGAGTGTTTATAATGTAGGATTGGTGGGATTAAGGATGTATAAACTTTGATAGAAGGTTTAGGATAAAATAGGTTTGTGAATTTTGGGAAATGTAGGATGAAATGGGCTAAAAAGGAAACAACACCTTCGACCATCAGATGGCCGGTCCCCTTAATTGGAGGCCGGTCCCCTTAATAATTAAGGGGGCCGCCTTATGATTTAAGGGGGCCGCCCATCTGGTGATTCCCAGATTGCCAGAAATGGGTTTTTGGTAGTGAATTGCAGAAAGGTTGTGTTTTTTGTTTCAAACAGGTCCAACTCTTTGAGGCAATTAAGCATACATTAATTATGTAGGCAATTATGTATCCAAAGCATGTTAACCAAAGAGATTAATTAAACAAGCAATTTCATCTAGCATGCAAACATACTCATCATGCAAGTAAAATATAAGTGCTAGGAAACAATAAGCAACATCAAGTATTTCATAACTACATAACTAGGAGGATTAATCCTAATGTGTATCAATGTGCAATAAGTGGGTAGTTATGATAGCATTGATTTCTAGACTTGTTACAAACAAAGTCTTAATAGACACACCATGGTCTTCTTGATTTGATTTAGTTCACTTATAAGTGTCATTTATATAAATATAGATGACAAGTATGAGATCACCATGCATGATTTAAAGAGACGTTTTTAGCATTATTCAACAATGTTTGAAAGTAGGTTTTCACGTAGATGTGAGAGTTGTTTGAATAAAATAGATTGGGTTTTACTTCAAAATGTGTTAATGAAAGGTAAATAAAATTTTCCCAATCTTTAGTTTTGATCAAAACAAATTTGTGGATATTGATAGAGAAAACATGTTATTTAAAAGTGGAATAGTTATTTGAAAAACTATTTTTCAAAATGTGAGGTTTTTGCATATTTTTAGAGATATTAGATTTTTGACAACAAATATCATTAATCATATATTTTAAAAGGTATTTATTAAAGATCTCATGCTCAAGAGGATTGGTTAAGCCTATTATTATCTCATGCTATCGTTTCTACATATCCTATGATCCTAAAGGAAGTGATGACGATAATTTATATGTTAGATACGATAGTGTTGAATGGGGTATAACCTAACATTTATAGTTCATTTGTTTTCGCACGCTTATCTAACTTAATGCCATAGTCTACGAGAGCTTGTTTCATCCATAGTTTTCTTACGTGAGGGATCTAATCTTACTTCTATATTAACAATTGATCCACTTAACTCATTTCACTTCTTCACCATGATTTTGTTAATAGTGGATATAGAAGATTTCCATTTTCTATTTTGTTCAGCAATGAGCAATTTTATCATATTCCTAGGAAAGTCAACCAATGATGTTTCTAGGTTATAAGAATATAAGCTATTATGTATATATATATATATATATATATATATATATATATATATATATATATATATATATATATATATATATATATATATATATATATATAGCTAAGCATTAATCTAACTAATCATTTATCTAAGCATGCAAATTATGCCGATGAACTTAAAAGAAACGCGTACCTTTTAGTCTTCAATGGAATATCTTCAAGCACTTCAAGTGACCATGTTGACTTATAGAAGTCATTTGTAGATGATATTCCAACTTCTTCCAAGATTGACAACTTAGCCACTTGGTCCCCATTGTCTCATTGGTCCAAAGTTGTTTGGTCCAAAGATATTTAACATTTGGCTAGGATGCATGTATGGTGGTAATATTTCCTAATGATTGTAACTTGGTTGATAATTCCACGTTTGATTTATAGTGTTATTGTAATTTTGTCTATTATTGTTTCTTCTAGGTTGAGGTGTTTTAAATCGAGTATGAGGATTATTTGGTTTTCTTGGTGGTGGAGTTTTAGATCTTAATTTAGGTTTAGAGGATCCTACTTCGGTCTTTAAGGATGGTTTATAAAAAGTTTTTACTTTTTCATCATTCGCAATGGGTATTTTTCTATCTTTTGTAAGTATATACTTAGGATTTGATTCTAATGATTTTTGTTTACTAGATTCACATTCAAACTTTATACTTTTATTTTCACTAGTTGCAACATTAGTTGAAGTTAATCCTAGATCGGTTTTATCTCCCGAAGTTTCTTAAATACTTATTATTTTCTTAAGTGGATTACTATTATTTTTAAACTTGTCAAGTTTGAAAATTTCATCTTTAAGTTTTTCGTTTTCATTTTTAACCTCTAAGCCTGTTTTACATTTTATAAAAACTTCTTTTCTTTTTTTCCAAATGTTGTAGTTTAATTTTTAATTTGAGTACTTCATTTTCTAATAGATTATTAATATGTTTTAGTGACTTATTTTTAGCTATAACCTTTTGACCTAATATGCATAACCTGCTATATTCACTATTTAAGTCTTTTTCGTCTAATAATAAATTTTCGTCACTAAAGTATTCGGTTTCAGAACGTACCTCGCTTGATGTCTTAGCCATAAGACACTTTTCTTCATTTGTGGTTTCTTTCTTGTCCTCATTGCTATCACTCCAAGCACCTCCAATAAACGCCTTTAGATTTTGATCTCTTAACATCATTGGACACTTTCTGATGAGATGATTTGGATTGCCACATTTAAAACACTTCCTTTCATTATATGGTTGCCTAACGTATCTTCCTCGTCTTTTGAAGAATTTCTTGAAGTCTCGTACAGCCATAGCATACTCTTCATCGTCACTTTTGGAGGTTGAGCATTCTTCGTCACTAAAGTCCTTTTTAACTTTCAACGCAATTGACTTGCTTTGCTCCCTTTTTCCTTTGACCATCTCGAAGTCTTTCTTTATTATTTCTTCGTAGACCTTTAAGTTGCTGATCAATTCGTCAAGTTGTAGAGTTGACAAATTCTTTGATTCTTCAATAGCCGTGACTTTAGCTCGCCATTTTGGATGAAGAGCCCTAAGAAATTTCCTAACAAAATTCTTACTAGAAAAATTCTCATCAAGTGCTTTTAAACTTGTGATAATAGTGTTAAATCTAGCAAAAGCATTATCTATTGATTCCTCCTTCGGAATCGTAAATTGTTCATATTGTTTAACAATAAGATCTATTTTGTTATCTTTAACTTGACAATTACCTTGGTGAGTGATTAGTAAAGAATCCCAAATTTCTTTTGCGGTTTTACACATAAAAATTCTTTCATATTCTTTGCGTGGTAATGCATTATAAATAACCATTTTAGCCTCATTATTTTTTGCTAGTTTCTTTTTCAAATTATCATTTTGTTTTTCAAAATATACAATTTCATCCTTTTTAGTTTCAAAATTATATTGAATAGGGGGAAAATCATCAAAGGTAATAACATGCCAAAGATCAAGATCTTTTTATTTCACATAAGTTTTGAATCTATTTTTCCAATAAAGAAAACCATCACTTTCAAATAATGGTGGTCTTTGCATAGATTGCCCTTCTAAATATTTTCCAGATTCCATAGATCGTTACAAGTTTTAAAATACAATATATTTTAAAAATCTTGTTTGACGTGGCTCCTGATACCAATTGTGGAAAACTATAAGGGGGGTTGAATAGTTTTACGTCTTTTTAATTTTATTATGAAAACTTAGTTTAGTTTTAAAACCTTGTTTACTTTTAAAACTTTTGATTCGATCTTATGTGAACTCAAATCTTGAACAATATGAACAACTATATCTAAGTATGAACAATAATAATAATGTAAGCTAAGTATGTGAAATCAACACATGCATAATATAAACAATTATAGCTATATACGAGAGATAAGTAAGTAAACGTTTATTATGTAATCCTAAATTATATTTTGTATGAAAACTATACTTGATTGAAATGATCAATTATATGTATTTTATCTTTTTAGTTTGATTGTAAAAACTTTGTTTTGTGAATGAAACTTTTGTTTGATCTTTAAGTGAAATCAACACTAGCACTATATGAGCAATATATATATATATATATATATATATATATATATATATATATATATATATATATATATATATATATATATATATATATATATATATATATATATATATATATACACGTCTATGTCTATGAAAGTAATAACGATATAAACAAGATAATAAGTAAGAGATAGAAAGATCAAACCGCGAGACAAAGCATTTATAGTAGTTTGGCTACAAGGACACATTCCTTGCCCTACTCCACTCCCCGAGTCACCTACTCGACAGTTTTCTTCACTATGTCAACAAGCTCCCTTATGGCGGAGAAAACCTTACACACCACAACTTCGTCACAACTTATTCACACCTTCTACACAACTTCTTCACACCTAGTCACTACTTAATCACAACACTACTTCTTCACACCTATCTATCTTCACAACTATCTACTTCACAATAATCTTCTTCACAACTATTTACTTCCCAACTTCTCTACTTCACAACTATCTACTACACAATCTCTCTATCTACACACCTTGCTAATCTATCTTCAATCAAATATACACAACTAGTTACACGAAGAAATAGATATAATGGATGATGCTCTAACAACTTGGATGTGGAGGTCACAACAAGTTGTAATACTTCTTCTCTTGAAGGATTGAAGTATTCTTCGCTTGCACTTGAAAGGTAAAGGTTTGGATCACTTTGAAACAAAGATATATGTATGTATGATCAAAGGATTTAGAGAATAGAGATGAAGATCTAGAACAGAAAGTTTTGGAGTGCAAAAGGTGAGAAAAATCTGTGGAAATGAATCAGTATTTATAAGGGAAAAAAATAATGTTTGGGAGCGTGGTAGGTCCCCTTAATTGGAAGCCTCCCTCCCAAAACGGCCAGAAAACTTGTCTTTTTCTGGAGAAAGTTTATCTAGTGAAATTTTAACTGTTTTTGGTTAAAAATTTAAATTCATATATTTGTAATGATTTAAACATATTCTTTTATTTCCAAAAATGATTTTATAAAAGATATAAAATAGTTCGTGACATTATATAAAAAGTCTAGTGTTTAAGAAAAATGTTCCTTTGATCATATAATGCAATAAACACTTTGTTTATTCATACCTTAAGTGATTTGGATGTAAAGTGAATATTTATCACTAAATACATGTTTACGTCATAATTTTTTTTTGCTCAATAGGTTTACGTTTTGTGATTATCAAAACATAGAGATATCGATAAATGTTAATAATGTTTTTAGGCATTATTTATATCAATATACACCTTATTCGCCACATTTGCAACTTAAATAAAACTAGCATGTAAACCCGCGCGTTGCCGCGGGTATGCTGTGGAGAAACGCGTGAGAATGTCGTAGAGCGTGTGTATATGATGTCACATTAATCTAACAAAATTGCAACGATACTAATATTAAGATAATAATTATTTTTAACAAAAGAATAATCATACATTGTTATTAGTACCATGTATTTGAAATTTTTTTTAGTAAACAATAATAAAGTTTAGAAGAAATCAGCACAACCTATAAAAGTCGAAACGTATCGTATTTGCTAAATATATTGAAATATATTGAATTATTGAAAGTTATGCATATTTATACTCGTTTTCGTTGGAAAAATGATTTCGTGAACAATGTCGTAAGTTTCGTAATTTTTCGAGCCCGTTTGCTATGTCGAATGAGCCCCGGATCGTGAAACAAATTGCCAAACTGGCAGAATTGGTCCCTCCACATTTTCAATATTCATTTTGGTCCCTCCCTATATAAACCATTTTTATTTCTTTTATTTCATATTTATTAAAAACACACACATACACCAACTCTTTTCTCTCTCTACAACATCGCCGGATTCTTCATCATATCCGGCAACAGCAGCAGTTTCCGCCATCGTCGCCGGAATATTTTCCGGCGATACATTTTTATTGCCGAATCGATAGATCGGCTTCTCTACTTTATTTCTGGAGCGTTTGAGCTTCTGGCTCCCAACGTAACACCCTCACGCGCCACCCATTTTCTCCACCACCACTGCCGAGACCACCACTGCCGCCGTTGCTCTGTCTCTCTCTCGGTAACACCTGTCACACGCCTCCTTTCCTCTTTATATTTTTATTTTTCAAACCCTAATTTGTAACTTTTTATTTAATTCGATTTTCATATAAATCCTTTTATAAAACCTTTGTAAAAGATTGAAAAAAGTTTGGATCTAAAATATTTAAACTCGACTCGGTGTGACTCGTTCACGACTCAGTGACTCACCGAGTCAACTCGCATTGACTCGGGCGAGTAAAAATCTCTTTGTGAATTGTGGTTGTCGGAATAAATTTCTAATTTCTTTTTGTATATTTATATTTTTTTTTTCAGATTCGCACGTGCGGCTGGTTTTTCACCTCAAACCTGGAAGTGATGATGTTATTTCCAGATACTTGTCGTTGTAATTATTTATAAATTTTGTTGTTAAATTTTTTTTACTAATATCGTTTGTTGTGTATTTTTTTTTGTGTGGATTTAAAAGACGGATTAAAACATATTAAAACCTAATCGTGTGGTAAGAAAATCTGTGGTGTTTGTTTGTGTTTTGGTTGAAACGGGTCGGGTCGACCAGGGTATAATCGCAGTCTTGTTCACGAATTATTGTGACGGTTTTGGTTCTAAGTTTCTGGTAATTGCTCACAGCTTGTTGATGTTTGTTTTAAGTGTAAGTTTTGGCAAAGTTGGTTCTTTTGTGGTGCTCGACTGATAAGAAACCCACATAGGGTGTTGTTTCTTTTAGTTGGTAAAGTGTTTGTTTTGTTCTTATTTTCCAGTCAAAGTGTTTGTTTTGTTCTTATTTTCCAGTCAAGATTTGCAGTACACATAGATGATATGGGTGCAAAAATGTAGTACAAAGAAGGTATTACAGCAACATTACGGGACCTCCACAGTAGCTGTAATGCAAGAATAACGGATGAACAGTTGACGCAACAGTTGTTTTACGGGACGGTGAACAGTACCCCGTTTTTTCCTGGACCAATGGTAGCAGGCCGCATGTGCCACTATCCACATGCACTATAAATTAATTAAACAAATATTTGTACTAATGTTTGTACGACACAATGTTGTCCACAAATAAGGCAGTTGGGCTTCTGTAATAACTTCCGTGATCAGGCCCACATGGCAAACGGAAAAACTCGGTTTTAAATATATATATAATAAAGTCTGTTCCAAACTAACATAACTTTTGGGTGGTATTTTAGTTTTCAATCGATAAATTGTTATCACAATCTATAACAAATATTACTATGAAAAAAAAATAGTAGCAATAAACTAACACCATTGACATAAACAGTTTGGGGCTTTCAAAATTGGCAACAATAAAAGCATGCAACGCCAATTACTGATTGGGGGTTTCACAATTAAGCAATGATAAAGACATGCAGTATCAAAAATACCATATCAATGCTACCAAGCATTCCCGGAATATGATGTTTTTCTTCATGTACATTGAATAAGCATGCTACGTCATGGCTTGTAGGCCTACGTAAGAACTCTCGACCATATAACTTTATAATCGCATCGCAAAATTTATCAAGGCATTCTCCTAAAATAAAATGACAACTTTTAATTAAAAAAAATAATAATGATATATATATATATATATATATATATATATATATATATATATATATATATATATATATATATATATATATATATATATATATATATATATATAACGAAAACAATTTAAACAAAAAAAATAATAACGAAATATTAAAAAAAATATTAACGAAATATTAAAAAAAATAATAACGAAATATTAAAAAAATTAATAACGAAATAATTTAATTAAAATAACTACCTGACGTTCTTCGTGCCATGTTTAGATAGTCATCAAATCTATCCGGAGGTTCACCCGTTGCGAGTTGTCGAATGGCGGATGTACATTTTTGTAATGGCGTGAAACTATTTTGGCCCATCGCGTCTTGACCCGGTTGAAACCATTCGAATTGGGCTTCAATATCATCAACAATTTTTAAAAACAAATTTTTACTCATACGAAAACGATCACGAAAAACGCTTTCGTTAAACTTTGGTTATTCAACAAAATAATCATTCAATAGAGTTTCTAATGCTTTTTCACGAAAACGTTGGATATAACCACGGGTGTCGGTAGAGCTAGCCGTATCTTCAAGAGCTTCGATTGCGGCTAAAAAGGTTTCAAACGTACTTCCGGATAACCATTCTTCGGACGAATCCGGGGGAATAATTATCTCATCCGATGAGGAAGAAGACATTGAAATGGTTAAATAAATTGTGTATTATTTTTTTGATTTGATTTGTGAGTTTTTTGTGGATGAAACAATATGTTCTATGTAGTTATATTTATAGGGATTTTTTTTTTTTTTTTTTTTTTTAACCAACATACACGCTCCAAAATAATAAATGACAAACGGTCATATTTACTTGATTCACTCCCCCACCGAATCGGTAGAAACTACCGCTTGAGGCACCGAATTTCATTTGCCGATGGACTGGCAATCCTTGTTGCCGATCGGCAAGCCTTGCCGAACCACCCAAACCGCAAGGTTGCTACCCCTAAAAAAATCAACAAAATTAATGATTCATAAAAGCATTAATGCTTAAGATATGAACAATTAAGGATTAATAAACCGTAACAGTAGGAGTTTTAATTCCTCTAAATTCTTTAAAAAGTTAATTACTATTATACCCTTTTCATTTATATTAAAAGTAATTAATCTCTATGGCCCAAAATGCTTCTCAATCTAAAACCCTTCTCAATGGAACCGGATTATATATATATATATATATATATATATATATATATATATATATATATATATATATATATATATATATATATATATATATATATATACTATCTTTCGAATCCCGTCCGATGGGCCGCCATGACTTATAATTATCATTGTCATATTTTACTATATTAACGGTTAATGCATTATGAACATCGTAAAATAAATAAAGCTTCTTGTATACAACAACTTGTTGTTTTATATACATTGTGAAATTTTGAACATTATAAATTATAAATTCCTTGAAATACATTCCGTGTAATATTGACTCAATCGTGAAACAAATAATAAAAGTTTCAAGCACTATATTTTTACTAATATACTAAAGTGTCATTATTCTTTAGTTAAATAATGTAAAATTTTAATATTTCATTAGGTTTTGTGATGTGACGGGCCTTGTAATTATTTGTTAGTTAGTATTAGATGAAGGGAAAATATTTTTTTTTAGTTAAGGCAAGCGTGAATTGTAATTATTGTCGGGAGGTATTAGTTATTGTCAGTATTCATCAAATATAATGTTCAGAGTTTGGGCTGTTTCATGATATCGACTTGTAGGACTCGATTGCATCACCAATAAGCTATGAGCAAAACCCTGCACACACAAGTAATGGTAGTAAAAGAATTAATTTACATAAAATTGATCGCTTTAACCCGATCCATTTTGACCAGTGCATAAGTACCAAAGATGCCCTGATCCACCTAGAATCTGTTTTGACCCATTACATAGAAAGCAATCATCCTGTTTTGCAAATCGGGCAATAGTTTGTTTGGAACCTTAATACTTTATAACATCTGCTAAACATACAGTCACTGTTCCATCGTTTCTAGTTCAAACTGGTGCACAGACATGCAAGCTAGACTTATCTGCTGAGCTTTTTGGTGGAGTCAATGCAGCTTGTGGACATAAGAACAACCTCGACAGTAGCCGTTGCTATCCAGTTCTTGTAGCATGGAATTATGCAGCACATGCTAAGACAGCATTACAAGTGAACTCCTCATCAGTTTCTGAGGTTATGTCAATGACGCTAGATGACTTGAAAAAATGTGTTAATTCGTTGAGAAGCTCTTTACTGATAAGAAATATTCATATTCCTCAACCTAATGCTTCGTGTGATGCTGTTATTTGTTTATGTGGTATAAGGTTGCATCAAATTGGTTCGCTGAGATGAGCCTTCTCAAGCTGGGCTGCTTTAAGCCAAATGCTCTTTTTCATCAAAAACGCAGCAAGTGCATGATTATAAATTGCTTTAGCGGTTTCAATGGAGCACGTTTCTTACACTCTTCTGCATCAGCAACCCAAGTCGCCTTCCGATCCTCTTCTTTCACTCCAATCCCGATTGTATTACTAATTATCGCATTACATGTTGCAACTGATCCAGCCCGTTCAGCAGCTTCAGCATCCTTCATCCAAGCTTGATGATCAATCTCAACCCCTTCTCTCTGTAAAGCCCGTCAACCTTCTAAAAGAAATTTAACATGAAGTGATGAAGATATTGTGACGAACTTCAAGTTTAACAAAGAAACTTACACGAAAATACTTGGTAGCATAGCTTGAACAACTGTAGACATGCCATGCTTTTTATGCCTAGTCCACAAGTACGAATATCACTGCCATGGCTGCAAGCTAAGTAAGCCTACCTCGCCATGGCGGCACCTGAAAACATGCCAAACCCACAAACATGTGTAAGAATTATGTATTTGTTGCAGAAAGAAAAGGCAATGGAACCTTGTCTCGTTATGACGCAAACAGTCCGGTTAATAGGACCCTTTACCTTACATAAAAAGGTCAAACCACAATCCATCATGAAAATATGATCAAGAAAGATGATTTGTGAATAACACTACTGCTGTAGATCATCAGTTCACTTCTGCTTTTGTCAGACTTGACAAGCGTCCAAAAACAAGTGTTACGCCTTTTGTTTTTGTGACTTACAAAAAATTATACACATAAAAGGTTATTATGAAATAAATTAAGTATACATTGTTTTATACATGAAGAGCTAGACAGTCCCAATGAGTCTATACAAATATATTAATTATGTAACTAGTTCCCAGAAATGGGCATGTGACGTGCATAATGTTAGATCGCTTATTCGATGGTTTAAAGGGAATGCCATTATGTTTAATTCAACATTATAACTAAGCATAAATTCGCATTCAAAAGTTTTCAAAAATTTCTAGGTCAGTAATTGATTAACATGGTCTCATTTTGCATTACAAAAATAGTTTTGAAATAAAATATCTTCTCTAGGTAGTAAATAAACATGAACAACTATCCAGCAAGATTGTGATACACAAGTTTAGCTATTTCAGGTATTTAATTATTGTCGAAGGCTTTCACAAATTCTTCAGCACCATATAACACCTACTTTGTCCAAATATAGAGTTAATAACCGAAATATATAGCAGATAATTAAGAATATATATTTATCTGAATGTCAATAACACTAATATGCCTTTAGGCATCGCTAGATAAGTCATCTGATTTTGATAAATTGACGAAAGTCTGGTATTATGGCGGTGTTTGGATGTGCACATTGAAAGTGATTATCAGTATATGTGTCAAATTACCAGAATAAGATAATTAGCTGTAACATAAAATGTTGTAGAAGATAGCGTTTTCATGTGTTCACAGTCATTATGACTTACTAATATTGCAGAAATCAAAATATTTAACTACTAAAAGGATATTCTTTTGCTTTCGTGGCCAACTAAGTCACCAAGTCAGCTATGTGTAATTAAAATTAAAATATTTCTCACGTTACTTACACAAAGAAAGTAAGAACTCATACCTTGTTTTCTTTTTTGATATGTGTATGCGCTTCCATAAATTAAACAGGATGATACTCACAATTAACATTGCCGTAATGGAAATTACAATAGCCAATATTTTCCCTGCAGTGATACATATGATATTGTGTATAAGAAAGTCCTTCAGAAACTATGATGTCGTTATATTTCAGTGCTTTTTATGATGCCGTTACGATAGCCAATATAAATATAGTTACTCTAAGCTAATACGTAAAGCTTGAAGACCGAGGAAAAAAAACAGCAATTGAAACAAAAATATAAATTTATGAAGCAAATCACCTGGAATTGTTATATCTAACAGTTTTAACATTGCCAAATTCTTTAAGATCCGGATTTGACTGCACTCGCAATGACTACATAAGCTTAATCATGAAAATACCAGATGGTTTAGACAAGTTGGCTCCATAAGCTCCTATAGAAACAGGTGGTGTTGGACCATATGTTGGACAATGGCTTTGTGACTGCGTATCGATATTCGGCTATTACCAATGTTTTTTCTATATTATGTCTCTGATGTGACAAAATTGCATACGAAAAACACAACATTTAAATACATATACCTATTCATACGATCCGCCAGGTGATACCCCTAACCTAGTGAAAACTATTCTTCTGACCCACCCTATTATAATAAAGCACAAATTTTGGTGGTAAATGGTTATGGAGAGCAACGCAGAGATTGGATTACTTGAATCATTGATGCCAACAACCTTGTGATCAAGTCAATAATATGATATATATATGCATCATTTCAATATGGAAGTCAACTTCTTATCGGATAGACCTACGTTAAAATTAATATAATAGTGAAAAGGGGGAGTTTTTAAAATAAAAGTAGGAAATCGTGAAAAGGGTGGGGAACAAAAATGTACATGCTTTTCTCTATACCCTGTTCTGTAGGAGTATACACTCGAAATGCATTAGGGATTTCTATATCATATATTTTCTGGATTGGTTGCCAACACAATTCTGCTATGTGTTTGATTCAATGTGGTTATTAGTATTTAAGCCTTCCCAGTCATTCAATAATAAGCTAAAGCTTTCTTTTCAAGACCTATGATACGAACAAATGATCTTCAGTTCAAGATACCAATTCCTCGCCGAGTATTTTCGTGTCCTTTAACATTGCCTCTCTCGGTGTTTTCAGTTTGTTTAGGTATGTCTCTGCTTAGCACTTTGGGTAGTGGCCTTGATATATCAGTTAATTTGCTACCAGATTCTCCATTCCTAAAACCAACCTATATGTGAACACGATAATGAGCATTTCTACATAATATTATCATAAAGTTACTTGCATAGATAGAATGTTATACCTTTTTGCAAGTGCGGGATTATTTAGTAAGGTGCTCATTCTTTTGTTGCCATTGGAGATGAGTTTTGTTGAAGAGACTGATGCCTGATGCAATTCAGATTCACCGCCATCTTGTTTCTTGATATATTTTCACCGGATTGGAATACTCCTTCTTTCTTTCTCTGACACCAACTTATTAATTTTGTTTCCCATTGTATAGATCAGCAATATAGTTACACCTATGCCTAAAATAGAGGTGAAGGAATTTGTGTATTAGATCAATGAAATGCTTTTAGTTAGTGGGTTCCCAAAATTCTTATTGTAATCCTCTATAAAGTATGTAGTAACTATATTTGACTCATATTCTAGCTTAGATTGTGTATTTAAATATGACTGCCATTACCATACTACAATCGTTACATGCATATGTACTAAGACCAGCACATAGAAAATACATATAATCTCACCCATACAGTGAGTCCACATGAAGATTGGAAATTGAATCAGCAATCCTCTTAACAGTTTTCCCAAGAGCCGTATTAATTCTCTATCTCAGGTGTCCTCGAAATTTCAAGATATGAATCAGCCTTCCTAGTATCGTCACCATCAATATGGCTAATAACTGGATTATCAACCCTCGTTTCACTCATTGCATCCTTTTGAATTTGTATAATCATATGTACCGATCAGTTTACACTATTAAACTTCTGGTAGGAACTGATTCAGCCACAATTGTCATTTTGCGATCCCCTAAACTGGGGTAGCCGCGCTGAATAAGATTAAAACATTGAAATCGAACAGCAACAATACCTCATCCGGGCCACTGATTTAAAACCAAAAGCAACTACAAAAACACAAATAGTTCAGTAAGAAGTGCAGTTCCATGAGTATATAATGATTGACCTGGATAACTATAAGGTTATTGGAACATGTGAATTGAGTATCCCGAATGCTAAAGATGTCGCTCCACTTCTCATCAGTATATACCTTTTAAACAATATATTAGCATGCATGCACACAAATCAACATGTGTTCAAAGAAGACGACTAACCTGCCAAGTGACCATGAGATTTAGAGAGTTCCTGCAATTAAATAGCTGAGTGAATTAAATATGTCCGTAGCTATCCAACTGTTATTTCAAAGTACCCAATGCATAAAAATAAAAACACAAACAAACCCTATTCTTATTTTAGTTTTTACAAAAAAAACATACTTTAACCGAATCAGAAAACTATACCCTCTAAATTTCTTTTGAGCTCATCCACCGCACCATCACATAAACAAACGGCCGACATTCAGATTCATTATCATCACGCTTGCCAACCGCTGGGTAGTCTCCTAAGAACAATTACCTACATGAGTTGCGATCGGTTACAAAGATTTCAAATTTGCAAAGTCTAAAAAGCCATACAAATTCTTACACGTGTCCACCATCTTACCTCCTTCTTTTTCTATTAAATATTCGGTCAAAGGGTATTGTGGTAATTTGACTCATTTTTTAAAATTCCACCTCATATTTCAAACGCAAATATCTTTCAAACGACAAACTTTTACGAAAAACCGATTTCACCATAATTTTTAAAATTTAATCCTCTTTAATTTGGTATAAATCTTGTTAAATATTTCTAACTTTTATTTTTTACATCTAAAATAGTTATTGATTTTCTTGATATTTTTGGCATTTTTGGCTCTAATTTTGTCTAGTTTAAAGGCCGAATTTTGCAAAACTTAAAACACGAAAGATGTAGCTTTTTGGCCATTCTTTACCCAGAAATTTGAATCACTCAAATCCAATATGATATGAGTGAGATATCGTATGTTAAAGATGACGTTTTACTCATATTTGTTGCACATAACGTGTTTGATGAAATGTTTAGCTTAGATTTTTAGTCTTAAAATTGAGTTAAATGCACTAATTTTTGTACAACAATGCACCTTTAGTTATTTTATTAATGTAAGATTCAAAAAGTTTTATTTTTTCTTGTTTTTTTGTTGTTTTTTTTTTAACTGATGAACCTTATTAACTGATTTTTAAAAAAGACATTTTGTTCATCAGTTACTTTGGTTGAACTATATTAATTGATGAACTTATTAACTGATGAACCTTATTAACTAATTTTTAAAAAAGACATATCACGCGTTAAAGAGCCTTATTAATTGATGAACTTATTAAATCAGTTAATAAGGTTCATCAGCCTTATTAACTGGTTGAACTATATTAATTGATGAACTTATTAACTGATGAACTTATTAAATCAGTTAATAAGGTTCATCAGCCTTATTAACTGGTTGAACTATATTAACTGATGAACTTTATTAACTGATGAACTTATTAAATCAGTTAATTAGGTTCATCAGTTAATAAGGTTCATCAGTTAAAGAGCCTTATTAACTGATGAACTTATTAAATCAGTTAATAAGGTCCATCAGTTAATAAGGTTCATCAGCCTTATTAACTGGTTGAACTATATTAACTGGTGAACTTATTAACTGATTAACTTATTAAATCAGTTAATAAGGTTCATCAGTTAATAAAGTTCATCAGTTAAAAAAAACAAAAAAAATAAAAAAACAAAACTTTTTGAATCTTACATTTATAAAATGACTAAAGGTGCATTGTTGTACAAAAATTAGTGAATTTAACTCGATTTTAAGACTAAAAATCTAAGCTAAACATTTCATCAAACATGTTGTGTGCAACAAATATGAATAAAACGTCATCTTTAACATACGATATCTCACTCATATCATATTGGATTTGATTGATTCAAATTTCTGGGTAAAGAATGGCCAAGAAGCTACGACTTTCATGTTTTAAATTTTTCACGATTCGGCATTTATGATGGTACAAAATAAGGTCGAAAATGCCAAAAAAATCAAAAAAATTAACACCCATTTCGTATGTAAAAAAAAAGTTTCGAAATTTTTAACAAAATTTATACCAAATTAAAGAGGATTAAATTTTAAAAATTATGGTGAAATTGGTTTTTTCTAAAAGTTTATCGTTTAAGAGATATATGCGTTTGAAAATTGAGGTGGAAAAGTAAAAAACGAGTAAAATTACGACTTTGCCCCTGACGTGATTTTTTGAATATTTAGTATAAGGGATACGTTGCATCACCACAACTCTTTTTAGACTTTTTAATTTTAGCCTCCTTTGCAAGGGATCCGGTGTCTTACCTACATAAACAGTTGGGTTGAACTAAAAAAACCATAAAATCTTTTTAAAATAATAAACCTATTCAGGTTTGATAAATGATAGTTGAAAAAAAATATCTACATTACATTAATTTTTAACCAATCACATTAAACAACTCAAATTAACAATAAACACATATGTGTTAGTAGTCTTATACACAAACTAACCACATATTGAGAAAACTAAACAACTAAGATATAGGGGTAAGATTTAGGGTTTTAAATCATATTTGAAACTTTGTTATATATGTAAATATAATAAAAAGTTGTAACTAATAAAGGAATTGAAAAGAATTTTTCTTTACCTCTACACTCAGACTCTTGCTCAAGAGTGGTCATCTGCTTTATTTCTTTCCTCATTTTATCCGCGCCTTCAAAAGTCTCTTGGCAGTTATTTTACAACACTCGTTTGAATGTGATCTCTTTTCCACCAGGTTCATCAGATGGAAATGGTAGGAGCTTCACATTCAGATCAGAACATAACTGAGTGTACAAAATTAAATCAAAAGTGTGTCAGTACAGGGTGATATAGTTACCTTATATCAAGCAATGGTTGATTTCAAAACTAAAATAAATAATTAAATTCATAATTGCAACAAAATTAATCCTTATATCATCATACATCAAAATTGACCAACTAACCTAATTCGATTTCAATTCGAATTACTTAAATAGAAGATTACCTTTGATATTTATAGTGGTTCCAATCTTCAGTCCAACTATTCCTGACAAAACAAATATATAAAGTTGCATACCTTCATTGAATATGAACTTCTCTGTAAAGTGGTATAAGATCTAGAATATAAGCTTTTTGAAAGGCTTGCCTGTGGATGTTGCTTCAGAACCTGTGTAAGCACAACAACATATGATTAATGGAAGATTAAGAGGGGTGTTAGGATTACTTATTGGCTTTTCCACGCATGTAACATTGATTACAGCATATAGTTAACATCTTAACAATGCTCATAAGAACATACCAAACAATGAGCATACATTGTTCCGGGACAGGATAACTACATCTAAGAGGAACCAAAACACTTTTTACCTACAAATACCCTGATCATGAAACTTCACATTTGAACACTAAGAAATAAATGTAGCTTTATAATTTTCAATTGATTTAGTAGTGCATAGTTATGTTCACATCTGGCTTGCACATACCACTTCTAATATTTGAAAAACAGCCATCACAAAAGATAGTAAGTGGTGCATTAGATATGATATCTTGTCCACCTTTAGTCTTATAGCGCACACCTTTGATACCCCCTTTTTCAGAGAGTTTCAAATAGGAATGGCTTCTAAAAGTATGATAAGTGACCCGGCGTGCCTGCACGGGAATAGTGACTGGTCACAAAGTTTCAACAAACGGCAGCAAAGAATGATACCTTACGGTTCTTGCCACTGTCCCCAAACACAATCAGCTATTTTCTTTGTGGCTACATGTTGATACAGTTTTCGCCTGTGAAGATTGGTTTGTGTTTAAAGATGCTGTATACATATATCAAATTAAGTTAAAAATCTACATCACCTGTTGTGATCTTGCATGTTCATTCCCACGTAGTGTGTTATTTTTCATGGTATTATGGTTTTATGATATAGGTACCTGTAACAAAAACATCATACAAAACAATAATAAGGCACAAACTAATTTGAATTTTCAGATGGGTGACACTGTAATCACCTGATAAGCTAATTCTCTGGTGTGGCAGCAGTAGATGCATTTCGCAGTAGGTTTGGGGTATTACGGAGAGGGTTTCTGCAATTATAAAAATAACAATAATATTGAATACACCATTGTTGGGAATTCTGTTAAGTAAGAATTCTGCTGCTGTTTCTGCAGAAGGTTCCTGCTAAAGAGTTGGTTTCTGCTGAAGCAGTGTATCTGCTGAAGACTAGTTTCAGCATTATTAGTTTATGCGAATATAGTATTTCCGTATTTTATGTTTTATAGTTTGGATATGCATGAGTTTATTTAGGAAGTGATAATGCATATCTTTTAGAAGTTTTAGAATATACGTTTCTTGGAAAACGGTTTAGGGTTCCTTGTATATAAAAGGAACACACGATTATGTATTGAATAACAGTTTTTAGAAAACAATATTATCATTAAAAGATCCATAGAGGATCAAGAGTTCTTAGTATCACGCTTGTGTTTTGTTTCCGCTTTAAAAATACAAGTTGCAGAGATTGTCTATTAGTGTGTTATTGATTACAGTAACATTGCTAACGATTCTAGAGTGCTCAAGTAGATCTATCAAGGTTTTACAGTCTCAACAAGTGGTATCAGAGCCTCGAGAGAGTCTCTGTCATACTAAGAAACACAAACCTTACACCTTAAGAATCCAAACAAATCAACAACCATGCATGGATCTGATGATGATGCTGATGCAACCCAAAACATTAACACCACTTCTCTTCAACAACTCAACCTCTCCAACAGTAATGCTAAGTTTCCATACTTGAAGAATGCTGAAGAATATCATCTGTGGTCCATGAAGATGCAGAACTGGATCACAAACATAGATTGGAATCTGTGGGAGATTATTAAAAAGGGGAATAGCCTGAAGAAGCATGTTACAGATGCTGATGGAGTGATTACTATTGTAGGTCCCAAAACTGCTGAAGAGATTCTGGCTGTGCAAAGGGAGAGCAAAGTAAGAACAATTCTGCTCCAAGCTATACCTGATGACCATATGGGTGACTTCCACTTCATGGAGGATGCCAAGGACATCTGGATGGCAATAAAAGCTAGATTTGGTGGGAATGATGAATCAAGAAGGTTGCAGAAGTCTATGCTAAAGCAGAAGTTCCAAGAGTTTCAGATATCTAAAGAAGAGGGAATTCATAAAGGCTATGACAGGTTTCATCGGATCTTAAGTCAGCTTAATCAGCTGAAGGCTAGACCTGACAACGAGGACTGCAATGCTAAGTTTCTAAGATCCTTGCCACCATCTTGGTTGCAAGTCTGTATTGCTCTCAAGACCAAGGGTGGGTTGGACACAATGACCTTTGATGACCTCTACAACAGGCTTAAATCACTTGAGCCTGATGTTAGAAGTCCTATTCGTCCATCTACTCACTCTGCATTTATTGGTGCCTCTACAAAACCTGTGCATCAAGCCTCAAGTTCTTATTCATCAGGAGCATCCTCTCAAACTCATACTCAATCTGCTCCTAAATCCAGTAGTGTGTTGGATGATATTGTTCATTCATTTGTGGCTGAATATGAACATCAGCAGTTTCTTGCTTATGAGGATTTTGAACAGGTGGATCCATTGGAGATGGAGGAGATGCACTTAAAATGGTAGCTTGCAATGATCTCCATGAACATTAAGAGGTTTCAAGCCAAGTCTAGAAGAAAGTTTGGTTTTAATGGAAGAGAGGCAGCAAGGTTTGATAGAAGGAAAGTTAAATGCTACACTTGTGGTCAAGTGGGACATTTTTCAAGAGAATGCAAGGAGAGAAAGCCTGGAGATGAAGTGAGATATGGCTCTTATCCAGTGGAAGCAGGGACTACTAAGGCTGCACCTTCAAAGGCAATGGTGACTCTGGATCACCAAATTGATTGGGGTGAACATGAACCTGCTGGAGAGGAAGCTTCTATTTCTTCACAAGTGAATCTGCTGGCATACTCACCTTCAGATGACAAGAAGGAGCAAGTCTCCTTGATGGGAATCTCTCAGGTACACAACTGTGTGTTTGGATGTAGTGTAAGATACAATGAGCTAAAACAAGAATTTGATGAATTGAAACCAAAGTACAATGAGTGTTATGTTGAAGTAGAGTCCTATAAAATGGCTTTAAAAACTGTAGAAAAACAAAAAGTCTGGTTTCAAAAGAATCAAGTTAAGTATGATGAAAAAATAAGAGTTCTAGAAAGTGATTTAGAAGTGGCTAAGATAGACTTAAAACGTACTGAAAAAGAGAAGTCTGATCTAGAAAAGGAAAAACAAGAATTACAAGTTAAGTTAGACAAAGAGATAGCTAGAAATAAACAATGGTTAATATCAGGTGATAATCTAGCTAGGGAACTTTATGGTAGTCAGGCTGTGAACTCTAAAATAGGTTTGGGATTTCAAAAATATGTTGGTTTAGAGGCTAAGAATGACCTAGGTAAATCCACACCTGCAGGTTTAGCTAACTTTGTCAAAGAAGGTAACTTACATGCTGTCCCTAGACCTATAAGAGGGGAACATATGCCAATTGACCTATCCATACCTAGTGACTTTGATGGATCACTCCATCTCTATGGCAAAAATTCAACTGACTTGCCAGACCCTAGTGTTAAATCTACTGACTTTGTCTCTTGTTGTGACAGTGACAAGTCTTCTGATGAAGGGTCTACCTCATTTGCTAGCTGTGATTCAAGTGAGAAGTCTGACCTACCCAAGACCACTCCCAAGACCACATCAAAGACATCACCCAAGACTCCCCACAAAACTTCTAGAGTCTCTGCTGATAACAAGACAGTTTCTACTGAAGACTTGTTTTTAAATTCTTTGCATAATAATACTTTTGGTTATGTTAAAAACAATTCTGTTTATCATGGTGATTTGAATACTTTTTCATGTTATGGAACTTCTTTTGGTTTGAATAAATCTTCTAAAAAGAAGAAGTGTTTTGTGTGTGGAAGTAAATATCACTTGATTAAGGATTGTACATTTCATGAGCAAAGAATGGGTGAATGTATTAGTCAAAGGAAACCTAGGCAAATGTGGAAGAATGTTAGTGAAATACCCTCTTTTGTTCCACATCAGCAGAAACCCAATTCTGCTGACTCACATTCTTCATGGAAAAGAACCAGTACTAGACCATATGTTCGACCCACTAGTTCTTTCTTTTCTAATGGTTATTGGCCTAATCACTTTGACTCAACGTATTATGGTGGTGGGTGTTGGAATACTGCTGTGAAGCCCTCAGCAGGTTGTTCTTGGACAAAGAAGGGACCTAATATGCAATACAGGCCCAAGAACAATGGTGGATCTAAAACATCTACATGGCCTATCACTAATGATCCACAAGGCAGGCTCAAGTCAGCAATGACTTGAGTCTCCAATGTGTACTAACTTTTTGTATAATTTTTTGTTGTTGTTGTAGGATCATCCTTTAAAGAGTACTGAAGTAGGTATAGTTGACAGTGGTTGTTCTAGAAGTATGTCAGGGAACAAGGACAAGATGCATGACTTTGTACCCATAGAAGGAGGAGGCACTGTTACTTTTGGTGGTGGAGATGGCAAAATTACTGGGAAAGGGACTATTAAGACACCCTTGTTAGACTTTGAAAATGTTTATTATGTGAAGGAACTAGAGCACTTTAATCTATTCTCTGTATCACAAATTTGTGACACTAAGAATAAGGTTTTCTTCTCTGAGGATGAATGTCTTGTACTCTCCAAAGACTTCAAACTTCCAGAAGACACAACTGTTTTGCTAAGAGTTCCTAGAACCTTCAACTTGTACACATTCAATCTGAATGATGTCAAGCCAGAAGGTGATCTAACATGTTTGGTGGCCAAAGCTTCCCAGGATGAATCTACCAAGTGGCATAGGAGAATGGCTCATGTGAATTACAAGACAATCAACAAGTTGTCTAAACTTGGTCTTGTTAAGGGTCTACCTTCTAAACTCTTCACCAATGAACACAATTGTATTGCTTGCAACAAGGGAAAGCACCACAGAGCCTCCTACCAAGCAGTCAAAGCTGTGAGCACCATTTCAGAACCACTTCAGCTGTTGCACATGGATTTATTTGGTCCAACTCCTATCAGAAGTATTGATCACAAGTATTTCTGCCTGGTTATCACAGATGATTTTAGCAGGTTTTGCTGGGTATTCTTTCTTAAAACTAAAGATGAAACAACTCCTATTTTGAAAGAATTCATCATTTTAATTGAAAACCAGCTTAATAAAAAGGTTAAAGGGATTAGGTGTGACAATGGGACATAATTCAAAAATGTTGTTTTCATAGAATTCTGTAAGTCTAAGGGGATTAGAAGGGACTATAGTACTCCAAGAACCCCACAACAAAATGGGGTTACTGAAAGGAAAAATAGAACCCTCATTGAGGCAGCAAGATCAATGCTTGCAGACTCCAAGTTACCCACAATCTTTTGGACTGAAGCAGTAAGTACTGCTTGCTATGTCTTGAATAGGGTATCCATCACTAGACACCATGTCAAGACACCTTATGAACTTCTCACTGGGAAAGTTCCAGACATACATTATCTTAAGCCTTTTGGATGCAAAGTGACCATTTTGAATACTGCTGATATACTGGGTAAGTTTGATGGGAAAACTGATGAGGGATATATAGTTGGTTATTCAGCTCATAGCAAGGCCTATAGGGTTTATAATCTGAATGCCAAAAGGATAGAAGAGACCCTTAATCTAAGATTTCTAGAAGATCAGCCTAATATTCAGGGACAAGGCCATTCTTGGTATTTTGACCTAGATTATTTGACTGACTATTTGGGTTATACTAGACATGCTTCTAATCCTAATGCAGGTACCAAATATCCAAACTCTAACCCTGCAGGTTCCATGGATGATGACTCAGAATGTGAATCTAAGCCCGATGAACAAACCATTGTTGTACCATCTTTTCCACCTAACCATTTTGTAGGTAATCATTCTGCTGCTGAACAAGATGATGAGTCACATTATGCAGAGGATCTTGCAAGACTGAAGAAGCAAGAACATGCTGCTACTCAGGAAGCTCAGAAACTCAATGAAAAGGTTACACAAGAGACTGAAGCAATCCTACATCCATCAGCACAAGCAGTCAGTGGAAACAAGGATACTGCTGATGCATCTGCTGAAGGCAAATCTACTCCCACTGATAAGGTCTCAAATGTTGATACTACTGATGCTCATTCTCCCATTTCTACTGAAGTCTCTATAGACTTTGAGAAGCCCTTTACAAGATTTCCAAGTCCTTCCGATCTTGGGAATTATCAGCCAAAGCCTGGCCTATTTCACTCAGCTTCTTATGATACTGAGTATGGGCCTACAGTTAACAACCTTGATGCCAAAATTGATGTTCCACCTGCTGCAACAAAAAGGATTCATAATGCTCATCCCCTATCAAAGATTATTGGAGATCCTAAAGATCCTGTTAGAACTAGAAGCACTGTAAAGAATACAAAATATGGTGAAGTTGCTTTCATCTCTTATGTCTACAATCAAAGGAGGAACAATCACACAGACTTCAAACATTGTCTGTTTGCATGCTTTCTTTCTCAGATAGAACCAACTAGTGTTCCTCAAGCACTGGCTGATTCAAGTTGGCTTGAGGCAATGCAAGAAGAGATGCTACAATTTAAGAATCAGCAGGTTTGGATTTTGGTTCCTCTTCTTGATGGTAAATATGCCATTGGGACTAAATGGATTCTGAAGAATAAAAGAGATGCAAGGGGGATTGTGGTGAAGAACAAAGCAAGACTAGTGGCTCAAGGGTATAGACAAGAGGAAGGCATTGACTATGATGAAGTCTTTGCACCAGTGGCCAGAGTTGAAGCTATAAGGATATTTTTGGCCTATGCCTCTTATATGGGCTTCATGGTTTATCAGATGGATGTTAAAGGTGCTTTCTTATATGGTGAGATTGAACAGGAAGTATATGTGACTCAACCCAAAGGATTTGAAGACCCTGATCATCCTGACTATGTGTACAAGGTTGTCAAAGCTCTCTATGGACTTCATCAAGCTCCCAGAGCTTGGTATGCTAGACTTTCCACATTTCTGCTGAAGAATGGCTACAGAAGAGGTGCCATTGACAAGACTCTATTCCTCAAGAGAGATTCAAGGGATATTATTCTTGTTCAGGTGTATGTGGATGATATTATCTTTGGTTCAACCAAATAAGCATGGTGTAGAGAATTTGAGGATCTGATGAAGGGTGAATTTCAAATGAGTGCCATGGGAGAACTCACTTTCTTTTTGGGATTACAGGTTCAGCAGAAACCTGATGGTATTTTCATACATCAGGAGAAATATGTAAAAGATATGTTGTCAAAGTTTGCTATGGAGAATGTCAGGACTGCCACCACTCCCTATGAGGCTCCCAAACCGAAGAACAATATTGATCATGATCTCCCTGTGAATGTTCATTTATACAGGTCAATGATTGGTTCTTTGATGTATTTGACTGCCTCAAGACCTGATATTACATTTGCTGTGAGTGCATGTTCAAGGCACCAAGTCACTCCACTTACTTCTCACATGAATGCTGTCAAAAAGATTTTTAAGTACCTAAAAGGCCAACCCAAACTAGGTCTTTGGTATCCCAAAGAATCTCCATTTCAGCTAGTAGCTTATAGTGATAGTGACTATGTTGGTGCCAATTTGGATAGAAGATCCACAACTGGAGGTTGCCAATTCCTTGGAAGAAGACTGATTTCTTGGCAATGCAAGAAACAGACCATTGTTGCTACCTCTACTACTGAAGCAGAGTATGTTGCTGCTGCCAATTGTTGTGGACATGTTCTATGGATTCAGAATCAATTGCTGGATTATGGGTATAACTTTATGAATACTACCATTTTCATTGACAATCAAAGTACAATTTGTATTGTTAAAAATCCAGTTTTTCATAATAGAACCAAACATATTGAAATCAGGCACCACTTTATAAGGGATGCTTATGAAAAACATTTGGTTAAAGTGGTAAAAATTCACACAGATGAGAATGTGGCAGATTTGTTAACCAAAGCATTTGATGGACCAAGGTTTCAATATTTAGTGGTCCATATTGGAATGCTTAACCCTTAACTGCAAAGTTTAAGGGGAGGCATAAGCCTCAAGGGAGGCATATGCCTCAGGGGAGGATTGTGAGTGTAAACTTTGTAGATTTGTATAAGTTGTATAATTTCTGAGTTTTAACACTAACCCACTAATATGTTTGCAAGTTGTTTGGTGTATTTACATGTTTTATGTCTGTTTTGCAGATGTTCTTAGATTGTAAGTTGTATGATAATGTCACCAAGAGCAGAAGTCAAAGGAATGTGGTCAAAAATGCTGAACATGGTTTCTACTGATGAGTTGATTATGCTGAAGGTCTTACACAGTTGATAAATTAAGAAGATCTTTTCATTCATTCAAAGAAACAAGTTACAGCTTACATTCAAAGTTCCAACTGAATTACAATGACCATTCCTAAACATTTGGCTAATTAAGTACTACTACTAGATTCTATCACTTATGACAAAATACTTGAGGCTATGACAAGTATAATGATGAAGCTGAAGATGAAAATGGAAAAAGAAGAGAATGAAGACTGAGACGATGCTCAAGTAACAAAGTCAAGAAAATACTCAAGAACTTTGTTCCATGGCAACATTCCTCAATCATCTACTTCAGCTTCTCCTTTCCTTTACGTATGATCTCTGTCCAATATGTTCTTGATGAGGAAGACCAGGTCCTGGAGCAGGAAGATCCAACACCGAATGTTGTGATGTTGGAGGAGATGGATCCCTATTACTTGATCTTGGTTGGGATCTCTCTGGTGTGGAAGGAGGAAGAAAGGTTGGATCTTCATTTTCTTCCTCTGAGGAGTCTTCATCAAAGGTATAGATGAAGGGAGAGACAAGTTCTCTCTCAGCAGGAATGGGTAATTGGCTTGGTTCACCCTTCCTATGTGTATTCCATTGTCTTTCTTGTGTATCCCATCGTTTTTCCAATGCTCTTTCAAAGTCAGAACCATGAAGCTCCCATGGATATGGTGGTAAATCTTCTTCTGATGATGTAGAAGAGGAATTTGGATCTGAGATTTCTGGGTGTGATGACATGGTTTTGGTGAAGAATTGGTTTTAATTGGAAAATTAGGGTTTGAAAGATAATTTGGGGTAAATTGGTGACTGAGATGTGATTTGAGGGTGATTAAATAAGTAAAGTTTAGGCGTTACGATAATTAATGCGAGTTGGGTGGCACAGTAAAACCAAGATATTGACCGAAGATATTTTTACTTTTGGGTGGTTTCTGCTGATGTTGACTATTCTTCAGCAGGTTTGACTTTCATTTCTGCTGAAGGGTAAATTTTCAAATCGGAAGTTTTTGAATTACACGACAGAATCGGTCAATAATTATTTCCGATAATTTTGACCACGATTGGGAACTTCCAAATTTAACCCACTTTGCATATCTATTCCTAAACAAAATTATTCGCTTATCACTCCACTTAAACCCATTATTCGCTGTGTAATTCACAACCGTCTCACGCAAGATTATCCCAATGGCACAACTCAAATTGAAAGGCGACCATAACAAGTATGCTATTCTGAAAAAGGCAAAGGGACATGAAGAATTCGATTTAATGGTGGAATTTCTACAAAGGTCAAAGATTCATTATGCTTTGACACATAGTCCCAATTTGGTGTGTGAATCATTGGTGAAGCAATTTTGGGCATCTGCTGCTAAGAGATCTGCTACAGAGATTGTTGTTGAGATTGATGGTGTAGAGTATGTGGTGACAGAAGGATTGATTAGGACAAAGCTTCAGTTGGATGATGAGAATGGTGTGTATCATTCCAACACTGCAGAGATTCTTGCTGGGCTAAGAGATGCTGGATATCAAAGTACTGACACATCCAAGTGGCACAAGAATCAATTTTGTCCTAAGTGGAGATATTTGGTGCATCTGCTGCTGCAATGTATAAGCAACAAATGTGGAGGATGGAACCAATTCTCTCTGCAATTGGGTTGTGGTATTGTTTGTCTTTCTAAGGGTCAAACTTATAATTTCTCTAAGTTTATCTTTGATAATATGCTAGAAAACATTGATAAACAACAGCATAAGTTTTTAATGTACCCTAGGTTCTTACAAATAATTTTAGACATAACCACTGAAGATAGAACTCATGTGCCTATTAAAAGTCTTGGTTCTAAGTTGTTTGCCTGAATGAAAACTAATTATACTGGGGAACATCACCCTATGTTAGATGATATGTTGCCACCTGGCAATGATAATGTAGTTGAGGGTGATGATGCTGGTAATATGCCTGCTCCTGATGCTGCTGATGATGGTAATCCATCATCTTCTGGTGTTGCTGCTGATGGTAATCCTTCAGTGGTAATGGAGGAAGAGCCAGCTACAACTGCTGAACCATTACCTGATTCTACTGACTTACCACCACCTACCCCTGTACCTATGTCACCTAGTCCTACCATTTCACCTGCTCAAGATGCTCCAGCTGAGCAAATTCATGAGTTTGAAGATAACTTTCAGCCTCATGAACCTGAGATCACTAGAATGCATACACCTAGTCCTATGAGAGAGCCAAGTAATGAAGGCTTTCTTAATGTTGTAAATGAGTCTGTTTCTCCTGCTGGGTTCAATGAAGCTCCTTTTACCAATGAGCAATCAGCTGGTAGAGCAGAGGACCCTATTACTCTCACTGTTGTATATGATTCTCTTACCAGGTACATGAAAATGACTGAGGATCTCCAAAAAGAGCTTGCTGATACCAAGACTACTCTTGGTAATGAAATTGAAAGTTTGAAAAGTAAGGTTCAAGATTTGGAGGCACAGTTGAATCAGCAGATGAAAAGTAAGGATGGATTGGATACTGCTGAAGTTGCTCAGGAGGCAAATTTGGATTCTCTTGAAATTCTAGCTGAAGTTGCCAGACAGTCTAAGGTTATACCTCCTAAAGCTGCTGAAGTACCTAAATCTAAACCACCAATTCTAGTCAGCAGAAGAAGAAGTGCAAGACAGTATTTGGCTAGGAAAGCTGCTGAATCATCCAAAGTGTCTAGTGGTGATGATGATGTGCTCATGACTGAAGCTGCTGATATACTTCAGAAGAAACAATCACCAAGTGGAGTTGCTGCTGATCAAGTTAAAACATCAGGAGAAGTATTCTTTGTTGCAGGGAAAGAGTATTTGAATTCCCCTGTTCATCATTCATCTGAGAATCAACAAGTTTCTCCTGATAGAGAGGTTCAAGAAGTACCTGATGAACCTATGGCAGATGTGAATGTTCCTCATGATGATCTTGCTGAAGGAACAGATGATGAGTTGGATGAGCTTGTTACAGCTGAAGATAGAGCTGGACAAGAAAAACTGATACAAGAATGGGAAGATTATAAGAAGAGTACTGATATGATTGAGGAACAGCAAGCAAAGTTGGATGCAACATATGAGTCAGTCAATCAAAGATATGTTTCTACTTTGCCCATTGAAAGACAAAGAGAATTGGATGCAGCTGTTCAAGATTTTGATGAGTCAGATTGGCAGCAGATTGGACAACAAATGCTTGATAATCCTGATGTAGCTGCAGAAATTATTGGTAAAAAGGTAGAGAAGCAAGACTGGCCTTCTGAAATTGTGAAATTGATAAAGTTGAGAAAGAAGGTAGCAGATGAGTTGAAAGCTAAAGCTAAAAGAGAGAAACCTATGACTCAAGCACAGCAGAGGGATTATATGAGAACCTATGTAAAAAATCAAAGCAGCTCATTGTTTAACAGTGCTTGGTCTAAGCAAAAGGTGTGGGGACTTCCATTTGAAAAACTGGTTGAGATTTATAACAGAATCAAGGCTAGGAATGATAAAGATGGAATGGGTGCTTCCAAGAATATTCCTCTCCTCAATGTTGATGCTGATGCTGCTGAAAAAGTATCTTTACCTGATACTTCTGCTGATGTACCACATGTTGCTGCTTCATCTTATGTGGATAAAGGTAAAGCAAAGGTGATGACATCAGATCCTCCAACTAGAAAGAGAACTAGAAGACAATTGGAGCAGGAAAGATTAGGTGAAGAGGCTGCTAGGAAGTTAGATGAGGAACAAAAAGCTGAACAAAAAGCTGAATTTGCAAAATTTCATGAGATGAAGGTAAGAGAAGTTGAAATTCAAGCTACTAGAAACAAACAAATAAGGAAGGTTATGGATGAACAATATGCCTCTGCTGCACTTGAATCTTCTCAAGATTCTACTGATGAACACTTGGATACTCCATCAGTGGAAACTCATGATGCAGAAGTTGAATCTGTTGAAGCTGAAGTTCCTGCTGCTATTTATGTTCCTGGAAGAAGAGGCAAGAGAATGGCTAAAGTCAGATCTTCACAACAAAGATTAATCAATGTGAATGCTTCTGATGCTTCATTTATCAGAGAAGGATCCCCTGATGATTGGCCTGAGGGAACAAGAGATGTTTTGGTTCACTGGGAGTTAAGTAAAAATGGTCAAATTAATACCATTTACAGATTGGATAAAACTTTCATATCCTTTACATTTCTTCAACAGATTCTACATCTTGTAGATCATCAGGATTTGGTCACTCTATATGAGTTAGTTCTTAAGTATTATGCAACTCATACTCCTGAAGGGTCTGGATTGTATTTGTTGGGTGATCTTCAAGTGTTGTTTGATTCTTCTACTCCTACTGGTGCAAGCTATGACATATGGAAGAACAATCAGAGATGGAAAGTTCAGAGTTGGAAGTTCTATCCTATGCCTTATGTTCATGTGTTAGAAACTACAACTGGTCTAAGGCTTATTATGGATCTCACCACAAGATATCCACTGAAGGTGTCTCTGATGGAGAAAATGTTGCAACATAAGTTGGAGATTCCTCCTAATCCAGTTGGGAATGCAAAATTGTTTGCTGAATCTTTGGTGAAGGTTTTCAAACAAAAGATTAAGACTTCCAGAGCTGCATCTGATTAAGGATATCATGTTGTATATTTGTTTTTATTTCGTATTTAAAGGAAAAAAAAAGAAAAACTAACTTGTTGTTGTATAGTTTTGTATGCAGGTTTGGTTATCAACTTACCTGATGTTGACTATTCCATCAAAAAGTTGGCTAGTCCAAAGGGTACAGCTTTAGTAAAGACACATCAAATCTGTTGATAGCTGTAATGGTTTGCTCAAAATCATAGGGTTTTCAACTCACCCATGCTTTATTGCTGAGTAGTTGAAATGGTTGTCAATTGACCATGGATTTTTCCTTTATGGATTCCAAATAATTGGCTAGCCCACATGTATATGTCTTGTGGTAAAAGCAGTGGAAAACCATATTTGGTAATCAGTTAACTAAGATGATTTTCATCAAAATAATTGGCTAGTCCTGAGCAAACGGCTACAGGTAAAGACATTTCAAATCCGTTTATAGCTGATGATTTGCTAAAAATCATGTGGTTATCAGTGTACCTTTGAACACTTGGCTACTCCAGTAGTGATGGCTATTGGTAAAGAGACATCAAATCCATTATTTTCAATGATTCACCTCTCACAGGAGTTAACACACCTGGAAGTGATGAGAATAGTATGAAACTAATTGGTTTTGATGTACATTTAGTCATTTGTTGCTGCAAAGAATGGAGCTTTCAAGTATTTGCTGATCATAGAGATTCTGCTGAAGATGATTCTTTGTTGGTGCTATCTTATTACAATCCTCTTGGTATGTTATTTTGACGATCTATCAAGAATCTTGAACTTAACCAGGTCAAATTAAAGATTAGGGGAGGATTGTTGGGAATTCTGTTAAGTAAGAATTCTGCTGCTGTTTCTGCTGAAGGTTCCTGCTGAAGAGTTGGTTTCTGCTGAAGCAGTGTATCTGCTGAAGACTAGTTTCAGCATTATTAGTTTATACGGATATAGTATTTCCGTATTTTATGTTTTATAGTTTGGATATGCATGAGTTTATTTAGGAAGTGATAATGCATATCTTTTAGAAGTTTTAGAATATACGTTTCTTGGAAAACGGTTTAGGGTTCCTTGTGTATAAAAGGAACACACGATTATGTATTGAATAACAGTTTTTAGAAAACAATATTAGCATTAAAAGATCCATAGAGGATCAAGAGTTCTTAGTATCACGCTTGTGTTTTGTTTCCGCTTTAAAAATACAAGTTGCAGAGATTGTCTATTAGTGTGTTATTGATTACAGTAACATTGCTAACGATTCTAGAGTGCTCAAGTAGATCTATCAAGGTTTTACAATCTCAACAACCATCGATATGCAAGACGCTTAACATTCCAATTAGCCACCAATGATAATAGATTTCATACGTTGATGCAAAATCCCGTTGGATGTTGTTGTCTGGATTCTTAACAATCAATTAAGTTCATTAATCTAGATTGATAATAGATTTCATACGTTGAACAAAGAGTGCGAACATATTAGAATAAAGGTTACAACATATTTTTTGCAATCCCAGTGGTTTCTGCATAAAGAAAAATAACAAAAAAATAAATAAAAAATAACAAAGATTCATTAGGGCTTTGAGAAAAAACCATATACCTTTAAACAAAAACAAAGAAGATGATCACAGTTTTTTTGAATTGAGTTTCTGGTAGCTATAGTTTTTTTTAATCGACTTTTTTTTGATGTAGGGTTTTGAGATTTTATTTTTCATACTACGTTTTTTTTTTTTTTTTGAATTTGATAAATAATGAACCATTATTATCAGTATATTTTCCATATATAGCTGATATATTTTTTTTAAAAAAGGATAACATATTTGATTTTCATTGAATATCACAAATTATGGCTTAGTCCACTGGTTGAGGTCTTTGTGTTTGTATTAATTGACCTTAGGTCGAGTCCCACAAAAGACATAATTTTTTATCAAAAAAAAAAAACTGAATTTTATATAAAAAAGAAAAAAAATCCGGATTTTATTAAAAATAATAATAATAATAAAAGATGTGATGACATGGCTTACACTACTGATGACATGACGCTCAAAACTTGATGACTAGGCATTGACCATGATTTTTTGGCAAAAAATGGTCAAATGCCTCCAGTTATATATATATATATATATATATATATATATATATATATATATATATATATATATATATATATATATATATATATATATATATATATATATATATATATATATGCAACACTTTTTTAAAAGTAATAATCCGTCAAGGATCAATATTGAAGAACTGGGTAATAATCTTCGAAGACACACAAAAAAATTATCCAAAAAAACAAAGAACAAATGTCACTAGATAAATCTCACATCTAATTTCCTCCGTTAAAAACTAACGGTAGTATGTCATGTGAAAATCATATGACTATATTAATTAGGGATAGGGTAGTATATGAATCAAATAACTAAATATGAGATACTATAAAATACCAACAATACTTTAGGGTAGTAAAAGTTTTACTTGATCAAATTTAAGATAGTAAAAAACATTTTTGGCTAAATATAAAGGCCAGTTATTTTGGAAATCATAAAGGTTGAAGGACCAATTCTAACCACTACTTTTTAATTAAAATAAAACCCCTTTCATCCTTTATCATTGAACCTCGTAATATTTAACCGGTGCTAATTCGAATATCAAACCCTTCTAGAAATTAAACGGCACCCTATAGTTACTCGCTTCTTTGAAAGATAAATTATAACTTAATATACGTATATGCATCTAATTTTTAGTTAGAAAATATATTATGATTCATCTAAAATATTAAAAATGCATCTAATTCAAATCGATGCAACTCTAATGTGTAGTTATAGCTATTTCTCATTTTTCTCATTTTATCCTAAGTCTCGAAGGATATTCTAACTTATAATTATAAGATAATAACTGGAAAAAAATAAAAATAAATAAAAGGTAGTGCCAACTGCCAAAAATAAAGATAATTGGCTAGATAATGGCCCGCTTGAGGTTCGTTTCAACAGATTATTTAAAATAGATCGTAATGAAGAATGTGTAATTCGAGATAGACTTTCAAATGGAGTATGGTCATAGGACTGGTGTAGACAGTCGCTTGGAACCCGTCATACAGAATCGTTAGCATTGCTATTGGAAGAAATCGGCTTGGTGGATCTCGGTTCAGGTCCGGATACTTGCATTTGGAGTTTAGATATAAGTGGGTTGTTTTCAGTGGGTGTCACAAGGAGGTATATTGATGCTCAATTGCTTCCAACATTGCTTACATCTACAAGATGGTCTACTTCTTTGCCGAGAAAGGTAAACGTTTTTATGTGGCGTCTTCTTTTGGATAGATTACCTCATAGGGTGAATTTGTCCACCCGTGGTTTGGAAATTAACTCCATATCATGCCCGGTATGTGATGGCTTTATGGAATCCAATGATCATCTCTTTTTTTCGTGTAACGTGGCCGTAAATATATGAACCAAAATTCGTGTTTGGTGTGATGTTGCGATGCCGAGATTTGGTTCGAATTCTGAGTGGATCGCTTGGCTTGATAATTGGCATACTTCAAAGTCTCATAAGGATTGCATGTATGTCATTATTTCGGCTACCTTGTGGATGATTTGGCGCTATCGTAATTGCGTAACTTTTTGTTCTCAAGTTATGAGGCAAAGTGACGTTTTTGATAACATTCGTTTGTATTCTTTTTCATGGTGTAAATTTCGAAGCGGTATCCATAGTAGTTGGAATGAATGGATTAATTTTTCTTTGTAATTATTTCTAACTTCTTGCTAGTTTTTTAATTCATCTTACCGTTAAAAAAAAAATGTAAATATAGTAGTTGTTAGTTTTAGATCCTTGATGTTATGTTTTATATAATAAAATAAAACTTGAAGTGAGGACTTTTTCATTTTAAAAAAACTAAACCATACTTTATTTAGTAATAATATTATTTTAAAAAAAAAATATTATTTTCTTATTAGGTAACATTTTATATTTATCCATAACACAAGTAAAAGATAAATACAAAAAATATAAATAAGATGCAATTAACAATAGGATTAAAATTTTTAAATAATTATCTTTTATAATAAAAAACTATAACTATAAATCATAAATCAATCAAAACAAATATTAAATTATTTATTTTTTATTAAATAAAAATATATAATTCAAAAAAATTTTAAAAAAAATTCGCGCGTGCTCGAGTATTATAAATAGTGTATTAAAATATTATCTCCCTTCATTGACTAACGCCACATGTATTCTTCGCAGTCGCACAGTGCCAATAGTGTGTTTGTTAATTCATTTAACTGAGTCATAAAGTTATTACACGAATATTCAAGTTAACATGCTTTATTGGCATTACAATATATTTTCATATTTGCCACGCATACTATACTGAAACCACTCGTAATAAATCTTTTATATAATAAAAAAAACCTTAATTTAGAACTTTTTTTATTTCGAAAAAAAAAATGTTTTCTTATTAGTTAATAATTAAATTATTTTTTTTTTTATTTCGAAATTATAAATTTATTTTGTTGATATAATATACAAGTAAAAGATAAATACAAAAATATAGTTAAGAAGCAACTACTAATAGGATTAAACTTTTTAAAATATTATTTTTAATAATAAAAAATTATAATTAAAAATTATAAATAAAATAAAATAAAATAAAGATTAAATTATTTATTTTTTAATAAATAAAAATATATTGTACAAAAAAATTAAAAAAAAAAAAAAAAAAAAAAAAAAAAAAAAAAAAAAAAATTCGCACGTACACTGGCATTATAACTAGTAGTAATATATAATTAAAAATTTGAGTCCATTAAATAGAATTGAACTTATTCAAACACCTCAAAACTTTGAACCCTATACGTGTGAAGGTTGGGAGTGGCATAACTTGAAAAACCTGCCAGAACCAATTTTTGGTCCTCTGAGAGAAGTGTTGGGAGATGGCTTCAATCCAATTCCTTGTTAGCTCTCCATGAATGTAATTTCTTTGCATCGTTGATACAGTTCCCTATTAATTTTTGTGACTGATTTTAAATTGGATCCTCTTATGTAATAATTGTGATTTGTGGCATAATATATGGGGCTTGCTATCTATCGTGGCTTATATGGAGATAAGGAGTTTGTTAGCTATTTTGTGGTGAGTTTGTGACTTGTGGTAACTTATTATGTACTCCTATCACTAAGGAAATAATGAGTTTGTTAATACATATATAAATATCATACTCATCATGAATAATTATACGTGGATATCCATATAGCCCATAATAGGCCCACGACCCATGTTAGCTATTAGGGTTTTGCCATAATGTTTGTCTATATATACTCTTTATAAATCTCATAGTTGATAATAAATGGAAAATTACTTTCATTCTCTTCATTCTTGTTCACAACATGTTATCAGCACGATCTTCAAAACGTTTTGCTTTTGATTCATACGGGTACGTCAACTTATGTTATCATCTATACCTATTGAATATTTATTTTACTGATCGTCAACCAATGTTATCATCTAGAGTGTGTATAGTTAATTATACATGAATATTTTATCGAAAACAAGAAACGAAAGTCGATACCATAGTATACTACAGTGTGATCATATAATTACAGTCCTCAAGTACGTAGTTTTTTTTTTTTTTTTTAGAGATTCTATAAGCTGTGAATATGACACGTATTTAAGTGTTTTGCTTCTTTATTGTTTCTTTATGCATGTACGCTCATATATTCATGATTGGTTTATTGTATGCTCATATATACAGTTTTCTCTTTTATATATGTCGTTGCTTTATAATTATAATAATACCATGATTGATTTATCTTCTTGATGCCGCAAGTTACTTTAAATTTACTACTCGTCTAGTCATGTATGTTAATCACGTTTGATATCTTACCACCATTTAAATTAAATATTTGGATTCTTGAATCTAAAGATTTTTAAACAGTTAAAGAGGACTTATTTTAATATTGCATAACTGAAGAATTTGTTAGAGAATTTGATAACACTCTATCTAGGTTTTGTTTGATAATCTATATTTATAAACTTATAACAGGTTTTATGATACCTATAAAACTTAATTTGTATATCATCGTTTATGAAAATTTGTTATACAATCTAAATCCGTAACATAAAGTTTAGACCACAATGTTCTCATGTGCTATGATGATTAAACTTTTAAGAACTTTTGTTTTGTTTTGAATGCAAGTTGTTATATTCAATATTTGCTTATGATGCAATGTCGTTTAATGAATTAAAATATTTGTATGCTTATTAAAGTGTAATGCATGAAATTGGAACTCAAAATTAATGCATGTAGTCTATGGAATAATCTAAATCCTTGTAAGAAAATAGACGTGTATAACACTAGAAAGCCTTTATACCGGAATAAATTTAGAGGACTTGGGGGATACTGCGAACTAGTGTATTATATTTGTAGCATAATTAAATTAATCTAAACTAAAAATCAGTGTTGCTGAAAATAATAAACTATGATATGCAATATTGGAAGTAGCAATCCCTAAATTTGAGTTCTTATGTGAAACATTAGACAACTAATTTATGTGACAAAACTTAGTACACCATATACTCGCTAATGTGATAATTTCATGTGCTAGTTGCTTAGCATAAAATATTATAAAATCCACGGTAGTTAAAATGTCTTTGTGTTCTATATGTATGTGATTAACGCCGCCGAATGTGATATGTGCTTACTAAAAAGGCTAGACATGACTTACTCTTTTGATCTACAATTTTTGCAAGTTAATTGGTCGAATAATATCAAGCTAATTCCATAAAAAAAGAAAGCTATCTACTTTGGATAATTAAGTCTGATTAATATGTGACACCATATGCAGTATATGTTGTGATACTCCATTATCATAATAGATGCACTAATGTCTATCATTTTTTCTAATAAGTGCTTATATTATATGAAGATGAAGTCATGTACGAGTAATGCTGTAAACAAATGATGCTTAATTGCTTCGAATTATGTAAAACAACGAGCTCTAATAGATTATTATTAAACCGTATTTTTTTGCATATGTTCAACTCTTCAAAGTGTATACGATAATATGATGATCAATGTAAGTGTCATGAGAAGGGTAAAGATAAAATTATAGTGCGCAAGAGATAAAGTTGGCATTGAAATAATATATATTCATTGCAAATATGAGAACCATTTCTCTAAATGTCAGTTTATTAATTATCCCTCGTGGAGTAGGGAAAAGATGTGATTACCATAATTATTGTGAATTTTGCAATATTGCTGTTAAGGTTGTCAGTGTATAAGGAGTTTTACTTGATTCAGATTATACCATTGAGTTTTCTTTATATATGTGAATTTTTTATCATGTGATTTTATTTGCTTGTGAAATACTTGATTAATTGATTAATGGTATACTTTACTAGTATAGTTCATACTTTATTATTTGATAATGTTATAAGTTAGTAGATATTATGTTAAATTCTGTGGAAGACATAAAGAAGCTAATGAGAAAAATGTGCTCTCCATACTATTCTATTTAATATAAATATAAAAGAAAGGTGCAATTAAAGCACATGTGGTTATAAAGTACAAGTTTATGAGCCGAGATTATTATTATTAATTGGCATAACCGGTTGAACCATCCCGGGTCTATAATGATGCGAAATGTATAGAAGGATAATTAGTTCCTTAAAAGATAATTGTTCTCATTGGAAGTTAAATGTTCATCTGTCACCACCAGATTAAAGTAAGGATTTTGTCCTATAAAATTTTGAAAAAGATAAATGGGCATATATGTAGGCCTATACATGCGCCATGTGGATCATTTTGAGTTTTAAAATCGATGCATCGTCAAAATGATCATCAAATACGCAACTTAAGGTTAGTGTAATTAGTGGCTCGACTTGGATAATGCGAGCATGGATTTTCAAATTAAATTATTGAAAATGGTGGTGAAGTACTTCCAAGTATTGGGCGATTATTGGAATAAGTGTTGAACATAAAAGTAGCCCATGTTCATACGCGAATTGCTTTTGTTGAAATGTTTATTAAACGTATTCAGTTGATTGCAAAGCCAATAATTATGAGAACAAAACTATTAGTTTATGGGGCATGTTATAAAATATAAATTCGCATCTTGCCAACAATTATAATGAATCCTCCCCATTAGAATGGTTTTGGTCACAAACCATATGTTTCCCATATAAGAATTTTGTAAATGTGCGGTATATATTTCTTGTAAATCCACCACAACGCACAACAATGAGATGTTGAAATGGATAATTTATTCAGGGCGAGAGAATGAGCAGCGAGAGATATGGAATGAATTATGATATTATAAATGTTGATCCTCACACTAATAAATATGAACATGAAGTTCAAGGGACAATTTATATTCATATCTAGTAAATGCCAGACATGTTTAGTGACCTAAAGAAATTGACTAGATCATATTACGCTGTTATTGCTCCAATTATAATGTGTGTCCCATCATTAAAAACAATGATTGGTAGTGAGTCTATGGCATGGCTGCATCATGATAGACTAATCGATTCCAAGAAAAAGTTCTCGAATGAATAAATAAAATGGAGCAAGAAAATTAAGATGGTTGAATCGAGGTAATAAAGACCCCATAATAGTCTCCTAAAGAGACACTAGACATGAAGGTAATTGTAAAAACCCCGAGTACTTGAAAAAATGTGAGATCTCAATAAATGATATATTGCAATGTCTAGTAAAGTATGAAATTGAAAAGTAATGAATCGACGTCAATAGTACTATTGTATATGATAATGGGCATGGTAATAATTATGAAAATATATAAGATAGCGCTATAATCATGGTAAGGATCATGGAAGCAATACCTGCAAGAAATGCAGATGTATAAATGAATGGCCAAAAGATGTAAAGACGCAAAGAATTAATGAAAGGTTGAAGTCTCTTGTGATGAGACATGGTTACTGGGACTTGAAGTCCGTACATATGAATATTTAAACTTATTGGATATGCATAAGTCTTTATGAGAAAATGAAATGAAATTATGCATAAGGTACAAGTGATGGCACACATATATTTTCTCAAAGACTTGTAAATGATCATGTAGATGCATGTTCACATGTGGTGGATATTGTATAAGTCTGGCAATGTGTAAAATAATTGATATGCGTCTAAAAGATAAATGAATAGAGCTCACACGAGATTTTATTATAGAATATAAAATGCATGAAGTATGCTAGTGATTTTTAATGTTTAAAGCATATAAGAAAAATTCTCGAGAACACTACTTGATTGCATTGAATTAATCATGTTTTTGGCATACGTTTGATAATTGCCTTAATGTATAGTATTGTCCCAAACAAAGAATTATGTTTGCATATGAAACTTTATAAAGAGATCTAGATTTGAATATTGTTTAAGTTTCATGTTGTTTGATTTATGATTATAAAGGCAACTGAATGCATTGAAGTTGAATTTGAAACAAAAGACAAAGTTTGTCTTAATTTACAATTTGAACATGTAAAGGATGAAATATGTGTGCATCATGAAAATAAAGAAAGATGATAATTATCCTTAAATGGATAAACGACACTCATGTTTATAAGGTCACATGATGTGGAAAAGACCCCCTTAATTTATAAAGATGATGATCACAATATCGATTTAAAGTGTCGCACTAATATGTGTATGAAACATTTATGATTCTCACCAATGGTCATACAAGATAGAATATATCACCCTCATAATGGTTGATCTCAAACTGTATATGTATTTATATGTGGAGGAACTACAACTTCATGGCGTTCAGTTAAGCAGACGATCTCATCGACTTCATCCAACCATGCAGAAATTCTAGCGATACATGAAGCAAGTCGAAAATATGTTTGGCTTAGAAGTATGATACAATACATATGTAGATAATGTGGTAACTCTTCAGAGAAGGGGAGGAACCAACAGTTTTGCATGAAGATAATGTAACATGCATAGCTTAATTCAAGGAAGGTTACATCAAAGGCGTCAAGACAAAACAGATTTTGCCAAAGTTCTTTTCCGATCATGACTTACAAAAGAATAGTGATATTATTGTTCAACAAGGTCATTCAAGTGACAATTTGGTGGATCTAACTACCAAGGCGCTTCTACCTCAACATTTAGGACATTGAACAACAACATTGGAATGCACCTACTTGAAGAGCTCAAGTGATGTACTCATCAGAGGGAGATAATACGCGCTGCACTCTTTTTCCCTTAGTCATGGTTTTGTCCCACTGGGTTTTCCTGACAAGGTTTTTAATGAGGCAGCATTTTCTAAGCGTATTAACAATATGGACATCCAAGAGGGAGTGTTATGAATAATTATATATGAATGTCCATATAGCCCATAATAGGCCCACGGCCCATATTAGCTATTAGGGTTTTGCCCTAATGTTTGTCTATATATACTCTTTATAAATTTCATAGTTGATAATAAATGGAAGATTACTTTCATTCTCTTCATTCTTGTTCACAACAATCTCAGTAGTATCACAAATATCTTCAATGTTTTTCAATGGGAACCACGCATATAAATCTACGGGTTGTTTCACAATTGTCTTCGTAGATAATTCTATCTTTGTATCAACAAACGTTGCAAGATTTGAGCTTGAAAATCTGTAAGATTGAATTAAAAAAAAAAATAAACAATGGATCTATTCTCCAAAATTAAATCATATGAATACTTGTATTTTAATGTATAATATTACTTCTTTTTGAAATCTTTGATGTGTGTATCATCCTCTTCGTTGATAATCAACCTTGTTCCAGCAAAACAGTTTGAAACTTGTGTTATAGCTGCATGTACTACATATTTTTAGTTAATTTAAATGCCCTAGCAACATGTTATTTATTGAAAATGGTTCAATACTATAAATACTTACAGTTGCATGTGCTTTGTCTTGCCAGGATGATAAGCACAATTATGATATCTTTTAATGTTGCATGTTCCTTGAAAAAACATGTAGCTTAAGAGCTAGCTTATTTTAAAGCGTACATGGAATTGTTACACCGTTGTATAAATTAATGGGACCGAATTAATATTATCAGCATTAAAAATATTATATCGTTAATAGCTTACCTTAGATCTCCAAAAAAAATAAAATAAAAAATGCTTAAGCTTAGCCTCTGATTCAATAGCCGCGATATCATTGTTTTGAACCAATCGCCCGATAACATCTACGAAAAACGCAATAGCTTATTTTGCATATAATAAATTTGTGTACAACTATATAATGTAAGAAGTGTTTGTAACAATCTTACCAAACATATACTTTGAATCAATTTTGTGTTCCATAAAACTCTTGAAACACAAAATATTCATATGCTCTTGTACGTGGTCAAAAACAGAAGTTCGATGTACATTAGTTTTTTTTATAAGAAAATGGATTTTACATTAATGTGTTTTTTTTGAAGAATGACTAGTTAGTAGTTAGTGGTTCGAGTCGCGTAGTGATATCCAAGCGGGCAGCATGCTTTCCTCGAACCTTCTCTTTTTGGGGAATAAACCCAACTCCTTTTTTCCGCTTCGCCTATGAGGAAAACCCCATTTGCAAGCCTCGAACTCGATACCTCCAAGGGAAACAACCCCCCACCCCGCGCGCACGCGCGCGCGATGGTAGTTTAATGTTGTCTACATTCTTTTTAACATGGAAATTTGATATCACATGATAATCGTCTTTGGGCAACTGCTGATCAAAATTAGAAACCGTCAGATTATTGATTGTGGCATGAATCTTGGTGCCTTATTGGGTGAAAAGAAAAAAGATTAAAAAAAAAAACTATAGTTTTGATATAAAAACATAATTATACATGTTCATCCATCAGAATCATATCAATATCAGAAACTTTTGTTTGCTAGCTAGCAGCATAATACTGGTTCCATACAGAGATTATTTTAACTTTGATGTAACACTTACCTGGTGTACCAAGAAGAGTTGCAGCCAACCTTTTACACAAAAAAAATATTTACATCAGAATCATACAGTCATTGCAAAAAAGCAACACACAGCAGAAAAAAACATAACACACACATGAGGATTAGCATAAAATAACAAATAAGATTTGTTCGATGTTTTGAAGATCCACATTTTTTTTTAAACAGACCACCGAATGAGTATGTTTTGCAAGCTTGTGTAGGTGTCGAATGAGGGGTATTTATAATATGTAATTACGGGTCGTGTCACAATCGAATTTGAAAACCTTGCAAATCTAGAAGTTATCAAGTTCGTATTTTAGGCATGTCGTGCTGATGGTTTTTTTGCAACATGGTCCGTCCTTGTTTTTTAAAGTTTTTTTTTTACACTTTTAACACACATTTTTCACTGATTTTATTAAAACCAGCGTTGATCAATTTTGGCTTTTCTATTGGCAAATAAAAAGACTCGATTTTGCAATTGAGCTTTCATATCGGTCAATAAAAACCTTCGTTTTGCCAAAATCGTAATTCTTCTATGATATAAAAGGTTACAAGATGATAACTGATAAAGTTAGAAGGTAGTGCCAAATAGTTGTTAGCTACATACTTGTTTGATTCTTAACATTATTATTTATTAGCTTTATATCCTTTAGTTTACTAACTTCACCTGTTTTCTTCGCACAGTGTTAAGAACGTGTTAGTTTATTTATTTGATCAAATCGTAAAGTCATAACGAATATTCAAGTCACTTGCTTTCTTGGCATTACAATATATTTACATACTATTTTGTAAAGTCCAGTTTGAGAACACATCCGTTAAGCCTTACACAGTCGCATCGCATGCATAAGAAGTGATCCAGCAGTCAGTGTTCCTCGTCCTGATCACAAATCTAAATCAATATATTCCTTTGATTTGTTCACAATGTCAACACTTACTCGTGCAATGTCGTTACTCGACGGCTGCCATCTCCCTTTGTGGAAGAACGTCAATGGAACAACACAAAGAGTTAATAAACTCCCGCGTTTGCCTCAACATGTTAGGAGTTCTTTGTTTAAGAATTCATCGGTTCGCGTCATCAATGTTCCCGTCGTTCAAGTATATACACCACCCACCAGCTAGCCTTCTTATATTGTTTCACTGATTTCATAGTTATTCATACTATACATTTTTGTCCTTTTTTTATTTTAACGGCCATGTGACTCATTTTATTTATTATAGCTACTGTTATGATATCATAATTTAGCATGTTTGAATTACATAAAATGTTATGTTCAAAAAAAAAAAAAAAAAAAAAAAAAAAAAAAAAAATTACATAAAAATGCAAAGAGATTAAGCAATTCATTTTAACCTTCCTTACAACAAGTAGGGTTGGATCAGTTGGAAAACCCCTCGTCTCTTAACCTAGAGGTTAAGGGTTCGATCCTTACTCCCTACAAAAAGGCCGGAGGTCCTTTTCTACCTTTGGTAGAACCGGAAGCAGCCTCTCTACCTTAGGTAGGGGTATGGTTGTCTACGTCTCAACCTCCCCCATACACCGTGGAAGACGGTATTGGGACCCATAACCCGTGGAAGACGGTATTGGGAGTTACTTTACTTTATTTTAACCTTCCTTACCCAACAGGGGCGGACATGCTTAATGCAGAGGGTATGCACGTGCTTATCCTTTGAGCACTCTCGATAGTGTAAAATGTATGATCTATTATAAAAACACACGAAGTGCACAGCCTTTGCCGTGTTTTAAAAATTTGTATACCCTTTGATTAAATTCTGCGTACGCCAACCATACCCAAGGCTGTAAAAGTTTGTAATGAGCCTAACTGTAAAGGCATTAACCAGAAATTTCTTTCCATGCTTATAGGCACGCTTCAAAGGTGACACAGTTGAAGCATCGGATATGGAAAATCAAGCAATGTCACCAGTCCATGAAATTGGGGTTGCGGTGTTCATATTAAACGATAATAAGGTACTGTTTGGGCGTCGTCGCTCCCTCTCCATTGCATCCAACTCCTACGCGCTTCCTGGAGGCCACCTTGAGTGTGGTTAGTTATCATCTAACCCCCTATCAAACTATATCACTTTGATGTATACCAATTTTTTATCTTAATCTTCTCTGTTGTGTCCTGTTTAAATAACCAACAAGGTTACAAACAAAGACCATCAAAAAGACAGTTTTATTTAGTTCTTTAATTTTTATATTAATAATCAGTTTTTTTCTTATTTCCTACGCATATTTCTCATAACTTGTAGAGACTTGATCGATATTATGGGATGAATTCTTATTTGGTCATCTTAAATCTATCTTCTTTCTTAATTCGCTTTACTTGATGTAATAAATTAAAACGTATATTCAAATTGTATTTTTATTTATTTTCAGAAAAGATGCTCGTTCCTAAACGATCCAATGTTTATTATTATTGAATCCCAATGAATATTTTCAATTTTCAACTTATTTCAAATCGAATGTCAGGTGAAAGCTTTGAGGAATGTGCAAAAAGAGAGGTAAAGGAAGAAACGGGACTAGATATCAACAATATAGAATTGTTAACAACAACAAACAACGTCATATCGGATGCACTGCATCTTCGAGTTATATACGTGAGTGCAAATTTATCAGACCCGCATCAAGCACCTCAAAACTTTGAACCCGATAAGTGTGAAGGTTGGGAGTGGCATAACTTGAAAAACCTGCCCGAACCAATGTTTGGTCCTCTGAGAGAAATGTTGGGAGATGGCTTCAATCCCTTCCCTGTTCACTTTCAATGAATGTAATTTCTTTGCACCACAGATACAGCTCCCAATTAATTATTGTGACTGATTTTATAGTGGATCCTCTTATGTCACAATTGCTATTTATATGGGGCTTAGTATCTATCGTGACTTATTATGTATTAGTAAAATGGAAATAAGGTTGTGTGCACAGTTTGGTCAAATTTCTATCTGCAGTATGTACCTGTCTTCAGTCACTACCTGGTGCAACAATTGTGTGATTGGATTTTAGCTTCTTTGTTCGTGGGGCCGGCTAGCTTTGGTGACGGTGGTGTCATGGCATAATTTTTAGTTGGGATATATATACATGTTTATATATGTCTAGCTGGGTATCGCTAGTGTATCATACTGTAGTAGTTTTGTACGAGTATTTTTTAGGTTATTTTTTTCTTTAGTCAAAGTTCGTGTATTTTTTTTCCTTGGGTCCCCTGTATTTGATCACTTGTGTTATAGCGTATGCCGTTGTTTGTATTTGGTTAGTTTGGGTTTGAAATAAATTGCCTTTCAAAAAAAAAAATATTGAAATAAGGAGTTTGTCAGCTATTTTGTGGTGAGTGGATGAGTGTGACTTGTAGTAACTTAGGCTAAGCACAATAGTGATTATGGACAACTTACATCAGGGTTTTTTTTTTTTTTTTTTTTTTTTTTTTTTCAGTTTGACACTGTAGTGGAGACCTTCATTTTTATTTTATTTTAGTATTGTTTTTTTCAAAATTCTTTTACTTATAAGTACCAATTAAATCTACCAATTTTTAATTAAATACCAACTCACAACACTGTTTCACCATTTTATAAAAAAAATGTCTTAAGAAAACACTTCCGGAAACAATCCCCTGACACCCAAAAAAAAACTTTTAATCTAAGAAATACTCCCCCTTTAAACCCCGACTACAGTTCATCATCACAACAACAGTAGAGGAATCAGTTGATGCATGAACATGAGATAAGTGATGAATATGAAACTAAAAGTTATGAAAATGCCGATGAATTTCTTACCAAGGAACAAGAACAGCAACTTATTATGGATGACGAGGCATTAAGTGAAACATTAGAAAAAGAAGCAAGGGCTGAAAAAGAGTGACAAGAGAGAATTAGAGAAGAACAAGCTCATGATGAGTTATTCAGGTCGGAATTTGGGGAGCATTCTGATTCCGATTCAGATTAATCTAAGGTGGTGTTTGTTTTTTAAGAGGCTCTGAATCTGAACCGCACATCTGAATCTGAATCGAAGGCATAAATGTCTGAATCTGGCCGCATCTGAACGGGAAAAATACCTCATATTTGAACCGCACATTTGCTTGCTTGTACTATTTTTTTTCTTTTTTATTTATTTATTTTTTTGGTTTTCTTTTGCATCAGCAAGAGGCAACAAGAGGCATTCAGACACCCCTCTCAAGTCTAGACCATTAAGATCTTACTGCCTCTGAACACGTCTGAACGAGAAAAAAAAAACAAACGGACTGAACGACCAAAATGTCTAACCGCATCTGAACGGTTCAGATTAAGAGGCTGTTAAGAGCCTCTTAATGAAAAACAAACACCACCTAAAAGTTTAATAATTCCTCTAACTGACAAACTTATTTTCGTATCGTACTTTGTATTTTCATTTCAATTTCGTATTTTGCTTTGCTGATGTAATGAATAAAAGTTCGTATAAATTGTGTATAAAATGATAAGATAAATGGGTTATTTAAGGGTAAAAGGTTTAAATATTAATTTTATATTTTTTTAACAAAAAAGATTTTGTCCATATGCATGTTCTTCAATCGATCGAGAACACGATCGATTATCTTCGCGACCTACATACTAAAACAAGGACGTCTGATTCACCAATCGGTTGACCGATACAAATTTCTCTTACTGCACTTAGCCTTAAGGAAATAATCAGTCTGCTGGCTATAGTGACTGATTATGTATTTAATCAGTGTTCTAAAAGGCGAGCCAAGGCACTGCAAAGGCGTCGCCAAGGCGCGAGGTGTGGCCTCGCCGCCACGAAATGGACCTTGGTGGCTGATCTAGGCGTGGTGCAAAAAGGCCTGAAATAAGGCGAGAAAAGGCGCACATTTTGATAAGGCGTGGCGCCACTTTTTGAACCAGTTTATCTTTTATTTTGTTTTTATTTATTTATTTTATTTTTTGAACTATTTTGAACTAGTATTTGGAATTTGCGCTATTTGATATATGGGGCTTGTAATTATATATTAAGTAGTAGTTTAAATCTCTAATATAGTACGAGTAATACGATCTAAAATTTTAAATACATAAATTTATAAATATTTTTTCCGCTTTATTGACGCATTAAGAAATGCAAAGGCTCCGTCATAACGCATAAGGCTTGAGGCGCGGCCATACCGCCATGTCACGCCTCACGCCTTTTATAACCTTTGTATTGATAGTAAGCTTAATTAGGGCACGTTTGTTTCACGGTTATAGAATGAAAGATTGGATTCATTGTATAAATAAGATGTTTGGTTGATAGTGGGGCTCATTTTTGGAAATGAAAAGGTGAATCCACACCCATAGAATGAAAGATAAGGGGAGAAGTACCTTTTATATTATTTTGTGAGGTCACTATAATTAGTTGTGTATGAATGCTTCGTTTTTAGCAAAGTGTATTTAATTTCTTGATGTTCAAAAATAAAAAATTATAACTAAAGTATAAAAAGCGTCCTCTTAGGAACAGTTGTCCGCTTATGAACAGTAGAGCACAATTTTTGGGCCAGGCCGCTTTTTTTTATGGGAGCCCAAATCTGCTTTTCTTGGTTATACCCGGGTCGGACACTCGGTCCGTTTATCTCTCACACACATCTCACATATCTCCCGTTTACCTGTGTTTTCTCACACACACACGCACACACATAAATCTTTCACATTTACACACACACACCACTCGAAATCATCTGGGAAAAAAAATGATAGAATCATGTGGTTATCCTAAATGAAAAGGTATGTTTTAATTAAATTATTTCAGTATTTTTTTTTTCAAATTAGGGTTGCGTTAATTTGGGGTTTTTGTTGATTTCTGCAGGATGCTTTGGTCATGATGTTTACAACAGAGCCTTTTGAGGTATTTGTTTTCAATTTTTTTGATTTGGATTTTTTTTAAAGATTGGGTTTGTGGATTTTAAAATCGACAATGGTTTTTTATAAAGATGAAAACTGAATTGAAAAAATCATGTGTGTTAACTTTTTTTTTTTTTTTTTTTTAATTTTTTTAGTGAACATTGGATTTTTATTTAAAAAAATTGCGGTCGTTTTTTTTTTTTTTTCTTGAAGGTGGGTTTATGTTGAATGTTCTTGAAGGTGATATTCTAGGCACTATAAAATATATGATTTATAATACGATATTCTAGGCACTACAAATTTGCAGTGAAGAAAAACGATACATGTAAGATACTATACTTCTACCAAGTTATGGAGTATATGGGATTGCTATTGAAAATGGCTATGCCTTCAGAAATAATCTTTTATGCATTTTGTAATGCTCACTCTCACATAAGCAATGGAAAACACCCTTGAAGCTACTTATCAAGCTTATGAAAAATGAGGTTTAAGGAGCTCACATATGCCCATTAATTCTTTTTGTTGCAGCTGACGTGAAACAAATTATACAAACAATGCTGGTGCAGGTCATGTGGCTGCCATTATTATGGGTCTGTTTGTGGCCGAAACTTCGAGTCATAACGCAACAGACATGTTAGTCTACCTCATGAGACACAATATGAAAGATCATAAGGTAAAACTCAGTTTTTCACAATTAGGCATTCCATTTTATTCAACAGCTATGTGCTGACATACGTGATTGTTCTTAAATTATCTTGGTGTTGACGCTGTTGTTGTTCTTTTTTTCTTACTGTAATTGACAGTAGTGTAATTTTGAACCCGCGTTAGCCTGGATAGGACAACAAAGAACTATGTAATTTTTAACCCACGTAAGCCTTGATAGGACAACAATAGTGTAATAGCATTGACGGAGCACTACATAAATAAAAGTGACACAACCTTTTCTTTTTCAAGGTGCACCTCACATCTTAGATGCTTCCAAACCTGAACCAAAAGATGATATAATAGCTTCATGTTTTAGACAATTGTTTTTTGGTCAAAACAAAATCATGTAGTGTTTAAGGTTCTTATCGGCTGTTTTGAAAACCACTTTTTTGCAGGTCAGTCTTCTTAAGTTAGTCATAAACAAGAAACAGAGGAAGTAAGTTTTCTGCTGAGGCCGCCGCATACGACGAATGTGGGAGCTGCATGTGTTTCTCAACAAGGTGTGTTGGGTTAATCTGCTTTACTCATAGGCGTAGCCAAACAACCCCTAAGTCAACATTATGAAATGGCTAAAAAATGCTATTTAATTAAAACTCTTCTATCCAATTTACTATTTCATATCTACTATTACAAGTGCTAATGCTTTTTAAAATATGGAGAAACAGTCGTGTATAAAATTGCATTGTACCTGATTTGCTATAATGAAACATGGTAATCAATTGTATAAATGTTTGGCGAATTTGCTTATCTAAGGATTTAAAGTATAAGAGATAAACTAACTAGAAGGAATAGCAGTTGCCGTTTTTAGGGTTTCAGTTTTTGAATTTTAGGTGCCTGATGAAGAAATGTAAATTTGAGAACCGAATTTCTGGAATGCAATGAAGAATCGATGAGGTAAAAAACGGCGGGATTGTTTGTGACTCTGAGAAAGATGAAACTAAAAATTGTACCAAGGTATGCTTTAGTTTATTATTGACGTTTATTGTTTTGTTCATATGTTAGTTAAGCTAATAGATTTAACTTGAGTACTGCGATTGTTAGGCAATGCTTTTTGTAAAGAAAAGATGGCATTCGGGGTTTGCCCTGGTCTCATAAATGTAATACTCCTTATCTATGAAGTTATATGTTAAAATTAAATATTTGCTTATAATGGTCGTAATGATTTAACTATTATTTAAGATGTCGAAGTAACGACTTTGTCCTTATAATTTTTTGGTTTATGGGCAGGGAATCCATGTGTCGGTAACATTTGTTACTTGAACTGGAGGAATAGATGCTGATGTTGGTGGAAAGACCGCAGGTTCAACTTCAACTAAGTGTAAGTATTTAAGCACAATATTTCTTTCTTATATCTGTGTAACGACAACGTTGTAGCTTCAGACCTTTATGGTCTTTCCCAGGTATTAGATTGCATCGCATATTGTAGTTTTACCACAGTTGTGAAATACGGTAAATTAAATTCCGTACCCAAAGTGTTGGTTTGAAAGATTGTTTTAAGTTTTTGAAAATCTAATGAAACTATTTTTAAGTTTTTGGAAAAACAAGAAGAGGGGTCAGCTAATGAATTATATCATCTTAGTAAAAGTCAGGATTGTTTGAGATAGTATAGCTAAGGCCAGTTTACATGCAACTAGCTCCCTCATGATCGTTACATTAAGACACATCTTGCTAACTTACGGCACTTTGCAGTTCTTCTAAAGGTGGTACATTTAAGTCTGGAAGTCAATCAAAGAAAATTAGCAACGTTTACCATTAAAAAATATGTTAGCTGTTTCTTGGCAAGTTTGCTTTTTTATTTTAAGTTATAGTACTGCACTATCTGAGTATTTTGGTGGGTCTGATTTTGCAATTATTTTGCTACATAGCTACTGTCTTCGTAGAAGATTAGGGAAACGTGCGACACTTTATCATTGACGACTCTGGAAGCAGCTCAAGGAAGTACATTTGGGATTGCATTCAGGATTGCAGCTGAGGAGACATGTCTGCAGTTTGCGGTATGCAGCTTGCAATAGCAATAACTTACGCTATCATTCCAAACTGTTACATTACTGTCAGAGATAGCAATCTTTGTTTTCATTCATGAAAAGCCTAAATCTTTCGAAACTTTTGATGTTTTTCTGAAACCTGGCTAAATCTTAGAAAGCTTACGGTTGTTTATTATCGAAAACAAAGTTAGTAATTCAATAAAAAAAACTTGGATAATCATGTTTGTTGGCCTGGAAATAAACCCATTAATGGTAACATCAAGGTGTGTTGTATCTTTATATTTGCCACTCATACTAAAATTAATGTATTGGTTGCAGACTCATGGTCTAAGAGCCATCCAAGAAACTACGAACAAAGCAATTGGATTAATACAAGGCTTTTGTATATGTAGAGAACCAAAAAGGCCTCAGGTACTTGCACCACTTACACAGTGATATCTTTCTTGATATTCTATGGTACTTTTTCTGTATATGCTAAACATACAAACTGGTGCATCGATAACTTTGTATTCAACATCCAGTCGTGAAGCGCGGGCTTATTCTGATCTTTAATCCTCCTCATTTGTATCTATTTACAGAGGTCATATATTGCAGGATGTATTTGGTACACTAACTTCCTAATCTTTTGTAACAAGACCATGGCTGCCATTTGATTTCTAATTTTTGCTTCAAGAATGTCTACATTGCCGAACACACAAGTCAATAACTTTATATTCAAACATCCCGCGGCAACGTGCGGGTTTAAAACCTCGTTAACAATAATTTCTTGTGCTCTAAAGAACAAGAAACATAACATATGTATCTTATATTCTTGTTTCTTTAAATTCGTACATTTCAAATTATATTGGCTGAAAAATAGTTTAGAAAAAAAGTATGTTCAAATACAATTAATAATTCTTTCAAGCCGTAATCTTATATAAAGAAACATAAATATAGAGGGTCAGTTATTTTAGGGATCATAAAAATCATAAACACTGAAATATCAATTCTAGCCACTTGTTTTTAATTAAAATAAAACAACCACTTCCATTCCTTAACATTTTTTTTAAAGGTTTTTCTAACTTGTGTCTTAGGCCATAAGTTAAGTACATCAAAAGTAAAAAATGGCCCACGAAAAAGTACACAGTGATCCACACATAAAATTACAGACAGGCGTACTTTTATATAGGTCCATGTGTATTTTTAATGTAATTTTGGTGTGTTTAACTTATACCCCTAGGGCACAAGTTAGAAAAACATTTTTTTAATAACAATAAAAAAAATTAAAATCCACTTCCACAATTCTTTTTTTTTAGAAAATAATATATCTTAAAAACGTTAATCGTCAGGCAAAACAAATTGCATAATTACAATAACATTTAATTATCTTTCAATAAAGTTCACTTTCATATATTTTTGAAACAAATTTCTTTTGTTTTTTTATTGTGAGATGATTTGCACACTCCACCAATTGATTTGCACACTCAAAATGTTTGTGTCTTGACATTCATACCCTACATCATTTAGTGGAGTGAGCAAATCAAGACACAAATATTAAGGGTATAAATATCATAACACAAAAAATTTGAGTGTCCAAATCAATTAATGGAGTGTGCAAATCACCTCTCTTTTTTATTTGGGGGGGGGGGGGGGGGGGGGTGGGGTACATATCACATATGATATAGTATTAATCTGTGAGTTCGAACACCTAACAAGCTGATCGTATAATGGCCATAAGTATTTGTGTAAAACTATAAATGATTCGTCATTTTTTGCATTTAAAAATACGAATTATTACCTTTTCAACCATACATCACATATAATTTTTGAACTTCCAAATCAATACAGTTTATTCATAGAAGTTGGAGAAAATACATGAATCGTTTTTTTCAATATTCACACTCATTTGATATATCAAATGTAATATAACACTAATTTGCAAATTCGAAGAATATATATGTTGCCGTAAAAGGTATATAAGTATTATTTTTCATTACACAAAACAGTGAATCTTTTGAAGTTGTATACAAATACTTACGCCTATTTTATGACAACATGTTGATTGTTTGAACTTACAAACTAATGTATATCACATGAAATACATCAAGCGAGTTTGAATATCATTTTTTTCTAATTTCTTGAACTTTTATAATAAATCATATTGATTTAGAGGTTCAAATATTATATGTAATATATGTTTGGAAAGCTAAGAATATGTATTTTCTAAAAAAAAGGTGAATCTTTTGGAGTTCTATTAAAATTATGCTCATTTTACCAGATCATTTTTAGTATTCGAACATACATATTAGTGTTATATCACATGTGAAACATCAAACAGGTTTGACTTAGAAAATAATAATAAATAAATAAAATAAAATAAAATAACCTTCTGTTTTCTCCAACTTGTATGAGTAAACTGTATTAATTTGTAAGTTCAAAAATTATGTGTTATATATGATTGAAAAGCTAATGATATGTATTTTTAATGTAAAAAACGATAAATTATTTGAAGTTCTACACAAATATTTATACATATTCACGACAATTTGAGTGTTCGAACTTACAGCTTAGTTTTATATCACATGTGATATATCAAGCTAAATACAATACCAATAAAAAAACTAAAAAATACTAAGAAAAAACAAATGATATAATAGTTGGGGGGAGGGGGGGGGGGTCGGTACAGTAGTTTGCATGATATATCAGATATGATATAATATTAATCTGTAAATTTGAACACCTAACATACTGTTGGCATGAATATTACGATATTTAATCTAAACATCTTCTTCATATTTTGATGGTGACAAAGACATAAGTTACAATATATAACGTAAATTGCTTAAGTTACTTGTGATCACAATTCATCTATGTATTCATACGTCAACAAGCCTCGACATCTCAACGTCTCGAGTATGCTTCAACAATCACTTAAGGTATGTACAAACAAATGTCTAATACATTTTATGATCAAAGGGATTTTTTTTAGACACTACAAATTTTATAAAATGTTATAAACATATTATATATTTTGAAAAACACTTTTGGTAAATAAAGGAAAATGTTTAATTCATAATAAATATATGAATTCAATTTTTTAGCCAAAAACAGTTAAAATTTCACTAGATAAACCTTCCCCAGAAAAAGACAAAAAAAAAAGCCGTTTTATGTCTGGGTGCCCCCCTTAATTATGGGCGCCCCACCCCCCCCCCCCCCCCTAATAATTAAGGGGCCGGCCACCATTTAAGGGGGCTGACACACTCCTTTTATCAGAAATATTTGCCTATAAATGCAGGTTCATTTCTGCTATTTTTCCAGATCTTTTACACAAAAAATTTCAATCCCAATCATTTCAAAACATCTTTCTGAATCCTTTGATCATAAGATTATAAATCTTTGTTTCAAGTGATCCAATCATTCACCACTCCAAGTGCAAGAGAAAAATCCTCCCTATCATAAAGCCAAAGATGTATTAGAGTCTAGTTAGTGTTGATGTGAAGTTGTGAGTTATGTATGTATACGTAATAAGTAGATCATGATGATCTTACTTAGTAGTGAGTCAATGAGTGAGTAAGAAGTAGTGGGAAGAAGTAGTAGTGTGGAGAAATCATGTAGAAGTAGGTGTGCGAATAAGTAGTGGAGTATAGAAGAAGTTGTGAAGTTGTGAAGTAGTGAAGAAGTCGTGAAGTCGTGAAGAAGTCGTGAAGTCATGTAGATGTTGTGTAGTGATTGAAGCCGTGTCGTGAGTTTGGTCCTAGCTAGCATTAGGACTCGACATTTTGCTTGGTGTCGTTAAACGATGCAAAGGTGTGTACGGTTTTCTTCGCCAAAAGGGAGCTTGTTGAGTAGTGTTGTGAACTCTCGAGTGGGTGACTCGGGGAGTAGAGAAGGGCAAGGAAGGCATCCTTGTAGCCAAACCACTATAAATCATCGTGTCCGGTTTACATTTTCTTTCTCTTATCTCTTTACATTTATTTTTTTATTTATCGCTTTATATCTATGCTTGCAAATATGTGTTGATAGTTGCTTATATTGTCATGATGATTAATTGTGTTATAATTACAAGCTTAATATTGTGATTGTGTACATAATTATATGAGATGGTCTAATAGATTATTATTCACACTTCTCATATTCAGTTTAACTTGATAGATAATTTGATACAAAACGTTTTAAGATTTTAAAAGAAAAACGTATTCACATAAAGATCAACCAAAGCTCCATTAATAAAACTAAGTTTTGAACTAATCCAAAAACACACATATATAATTGAGCATATTGATTATAGGTTTTTTTAATGCTAAACTCTAATTGAAAGTTTTTCAAACAAACAATTGAATAAATTTCAATCAACATTTTATAAAAACATTTTGAAACCAAGTTTTTATAAAACGAAAAAGAGGGAAAACTATTCAACCACCCCCCCCCCCCCATTTTCTAGTTTTCCACAATTGGTACCAGAGCCACATCGCTCTAATTTTCAAAACAAATGGTTTTAAAAATTCAGTACGATTCAAGTATCAAATTACCCATTAAGGAGGATTAAATATGAAGAGTGTTTTGTTGATTAACTTGTATTAGTTTTGATGTTATATTCACTAATTATACTAGCTCGAGATTATATTATACTTTAAATAAATATTATATGTTTGGTATCAAATTCAAAAAGTTTCACAACTTTTATCAAAGTCAGAAAATAATGTTTTACAAAAAATGAAATTTTAAATACCAGATGGGCGGCCACTTTAATTGTCTGGGCGGCCCCCTTAAATACTAGGCGGTCCCCTTAATTATTTAAGGGGTCCGCCTATCTGTTCGCAGTTTTTTTCAGAAACTTTGAAAAATCATATAAAATTAACCGTAACTCCGTAGAAGTTGTGCCACCCGGAGTTTTAAAGGTAATTGAGTCTACTTTCATTTAAAAATACTTAAAAATAATCATTTCAAAGTTAAATTTGTCAGAAAGGCAAAATACTACATGGTGGTCAAAAATTTGTGTCTCGTTTTAACATAAAACTTGTATCTTACCTTTTTCTTCGATTCGGGCATTCCTAGTTGGTATATATTTGAAAAATTAAGTTTTTTATTTTCAAAATATTGATCTTGATTAAACTATAAAATAGGGAGGAAACTATTTTGTTTTCAAATAAAATCGAGCTAAGTAAACATTGGTGTATGCAATACACAAAATAACGACAAGTGCTTTTATGTGTTATGCGACATGATTATGTGAACTTCTTTGTGTCTTAACTTTGTTAATTGAATATATTTGATGATTATTGCTATTTGAATTTTAGCTAATTGTATATCTAAGCACATGTGCCTTATTAGTTTATAGCTAGTTTTCTGGCTTATACTTAAGTAGATCTTATGCTAGATTTCTTGCGTTAGAATTACAATATTATGCTTGCATTGCATATAGGTATAGATGACTTAATGTTACTCAAACATCTTGTAAATGAGTTAAATCTAGTCACCTAAATATTTCAAACAATTTAATCTATTCTCAACAACACACTTAAATATTTTCAACGAATTACTTTGTTTTACCTTAAGTTGTTTAATAAGAGAAATTGAATCATTTTTAAAACATTAGTAGTTATATAAAAGAAAAAGTATTTTCAAAATCTAAGTATGTTCATTATACATAACAATGAAGAGTCTTTCACACAAACAAAACATATAACAATCATGAAGTAACAAGTCAAATTTCAATCATTCACTAACCTCACTCATAAATAATCTTAGGATTAATTGAATACACTATCAAAATACCTATTTATTTTAAATGAGTGTTTGTGAGTGTCAAGAAAGATCTTGATATTATATCAATTCATTATTCAAATTATGGTTGATATATTCATCAAATCTAATTGACATATTTTTTAGTGTGGACAATAAATTGGATTGTTATTTGTTTAGTTTCAAGATTATATCAAATTATAACAAAAGATATAGTCTTGAATCTACATACTCAATCACACTAGATTGATATGAAAATATTTACATCCTTTGTAGATGAAAAGAATATGCATTACATCATAGCTCACACTTGTGCTGATAATGTCATATTGAATATACTTGTCCAATATTTGTGTTCCAAATATTAAAATAACATGTTTAACACATGCATAAAATATACAATGAAGTAGGATTGACGACTTGGATGTTTCGTCCAAAATATTCAAGCAATTTACATTGCAATGCAATGGATAAATGTGTCATATCCGAAAAACCAAACATGAGCAAACTAACAACATATGTAAACTTTGCTCACACTACTTAAAATCATCACTTCAAATTAAAATACATATTTAAGAATAATACATACTATATATTCTATGTATTTCATTTTCTTTGTAGCATGAATGGTTGTGTTACAAGATAATGCACTACACTTTCCTTTTTGAAATAATATAAGTTATTAGAATTGAAAAACAACTTGTCACAATCCATAAACAAGTAAAATTTATTTTTTTCAAATACTAGTTAAATTATGATATATAATATTGGCAAAAATCATTGAAAATAAAATATGTTTAAGAATATATTAATGTCTAATTTTGATATCATTAGAGAATCACAAACTCATTTAAGATAAATAATCTTAATGAGATTCATTTCACAAGATATGCTAAGGAGCACTCTTAAATCTAGCACATTTATTAAATCAAGTAATATGCCATCAAAACCAAAAAACCGGTAAATCATAAACAAAAGATTAAAACTTTTTGTTTACTCTTATCTAAACATTCAACACATCTCTATTGGGATAGCAAGTAAAATATATCATGTAGATTTATTTTCATAAAAACATGATGTTTGAGTCACATTAAGCCAAACATTAGTGAACCAAGCAAACTTCATATTTGGTATTCTTCGATAGGTGAATTCAGGAATTTAATTTCTTCTAAAAAGAGAATGAATAATGGAGAATCTATTGACTAGAAATTCAATTTAACCTAACGGTTGAATTGCTTCTATGTGAGAAGTTGGGCGTGTGTAACCCGTAAAAATGGTCGTGTTTAGCCTGAATTGAGCACCACTAGTAATAGTCTCATACTCATTCTCCAACTTGATTAAATTGCTCTTCCTAAATATACCTAACACTATTTTACTTTTATGAACTTTGCTTCTCATTAGATTCTTTCATTCCTAGATTTATGGCATATCGCATATATGTTGTTTCTAGATGTTTATTTGCTCCTATGTGATTTGATTGTATGCCTTTACATGCTTAACTCTATATGTCTCATTCATCAAGGAATATATTTCTTGTCTTTAGATCTTACACCCTTATTGCATGAGAACCTTAATATCACAATCCGATAGGTCATAATAGTCTCAAAATTGTCTTAGGTGTTCTAGAGTCTCCATGCATAGTCACTCTCTCATTCATCATCTTGTTTCCTTCCAAACAATCCACTCCTTTGTCAAGAGATAGTTAGATACTAATCTAATACCTCTCTTAGTAGGATTGACAACTTAAATATTTCGTCCGAAATGTTTGAGTATTTTTAATTAGCAAAATGCAAATTAAAATGTCACCCATTATTCATGTCCATTTCTTGAGTCATGACTCTATCATTATATAGATGTCAAACACCTTTCGTCCACCATTAGGAAAACATCCCTGTATGCTATCCTTCATCCTTCGTGTCATTGTCAAACTTATAGTTTTTGTGTTGGTTTGTCTTTATTTGTGTCACACTCTATGTCCGGATGAGCATGAATTTAATGGGAAGGGAAAACACACTCACTCACATATATCCTTCTACCTTACACTCAAACCTCATAACCCTTCTTCTGTACATCCTCAAACCACCAATGTGAAATGAAAAACCGAGTCATCCTTTATACTACCTATCTCGAGTCATCCACCATTTCCATGCCCTCAAAAAAACCAAAAATCAATATCATACCTCCTCAACAATAAACCTCAACCTCAACCTCAACCTCAAAACTCCATCACCTCAACCTCAAATTTCATATCCTAGTACACCTAATGTACTATCTTAAACACCCTCTACCATCATCATCATCAATCAATGACTATATCAACACCCACTTGTCACCTCCACCAAGAACCACCACCTCCAACAAAGCCAAGACACGAAAACTTGTCATCATACCACCAAAACAACTCTTCATTGACCTTACTAATGAAGATGACACCACTCCATCCATCAATGGATATATCAACTCATAATTGTCTCCACTACCAAAAGTATCACCACCACCTCCTACCCAAGAAATTCCTTCCTTGAACATCACTCTTTCGCTTCCACCTAGTCATCTCCACTTGATCCTCATTTCCCATCTTTACAAGAAGATTCAACCATGTAACCATTCCCTACATTCTACTAAGTGCACCAAAACATAAATCCCTGAAAGTCAAACCATCTCTCATGATATATAAACCCATGTTCATCCTTGTGTCACTCTTTGAATCAAAGGGCAACCATCATATCTATATTCTCATAAACATGTTTGTCCATGTAGTCAAAAGTCAAGTGAATTTCATTATGAAATGCGTCTTTTCCACTTTCTAGCAAGTGAAGAACACAAAGAAGATATCCAAGCTTCAAGTGTTATCGAGTTATCACCACCTCATCCAAGTGAATTTCATTATAAAATGCATCCTTTCCACTTTCTAACAAGTGAAGAACACAAAGAAGATATCCAAGCTTCAAGTGTTGTCGAGTCATCACCACCTCATTTCACATATCCATCTTCGGTCGTCAACCAACAAAACACCTAAAAATCCCATGATTCCCAATCATCCACCTTTGTCAAATGATATATTAATCTAAACCATATTTGTCAACCTTTTGTCATCACCTTCCCTTTTCATTCACGCTCATCCTTATTCATTTTTTCTACGTTCTTAAAAGAACGTATCATTCTCATCATCATTTTTCTTTAACTCTTTTAATTTAGAATATATATTTTGACATCTTTCGCCAAAATATGTCGGTCGAATCTTTGCATTAGGTTCTAATCATTGTCATGTCTTAAGCATTGGTCATGGTAATTTTTTTTTGGGATTTACGTTGTTGTTTTTAAAACAATAATTGCATGTGTCATATTTTTAGTGCATATACCTAATATGTCTATATACTGTTCCCCTATTAGTGTCATGCATATATATATATATATATATATATGTGTGTGTGTGTGTGTGTGTGTGTGTGTGTGTGTGCGCGCACTTGTCTACTAACTTTGTTTTGAAGGATTACTTCATCGCTCGATTCTTTGGTAGCCAAAACAAGTTTTGAGCATACAACAAGGGGGAGCATTGAGGTTGATAGGATCAAGGCTTCACTTACGATGATGCAAGCTCGCCTTATACATTCTATCTCAAGGTTTGAAGCGTAGTAGAAGTCTCATATAAAAGTCCACATTTTTGCTTCAACAAAAGGTGGAGAAGAAGTGTAAACAAGTAACTTATATATTTTACTATGAGTTATAGTTTCCATAGTTTGTCATCATCAAAAAGGGGGAGATTGTTGGCATGAATATTACGATATTTAATCTAAACATCCTCTTCATGTTTTGATGATGACAAAGATGTAAGTTACAACATATAACATAAATTGCTTAAGTTACTTGTGATCACAATTCATCTATGCATTCATACATCAACAAGCCTCGACATCTCAACGTCTCAAGTATGCTTCAACAATCACTTAAGGTATGTACAAACAAATGTCTAATACATTTTATGATCAAAGGGATTTTATTTAGACACTACAAATTTTATAAAATGTTATAAACATCTTATATATTTTGAAAAACACTTTTAGTAAATAAAGGAAAATGTTTAATTCATAATAAATATATAAATTCAAAATTTCAGCCAAAAACAGTTAAAATTTTACTAGATAAACCTTCCCCAGAAAAAGACAAAAAAGCCGTTTTCTGTCTGGGTGGCCCCCTTAATTATGGGCGGCCCCCTTGATAATTAAGGGGGCCGGCCACCATTTAAGGGGTCCGGCACGCTCCTTTTGTCAAAAATATTTGCCTATAAATACAGGTTCATTTCTGCTATTTTTTCAGATCTTTTGCACGAAAATTTTATGTCCCAATCCTTTCAAAACATCTTTCTAAATCCTTTGATCATAAGATTATAAATCTTTGTTTCAAGTGATCCAATCATTCACCACTCAAAGTGCAAGAGAAGAATCCTCCCTATCATAAAGCCAAAGATGTATTAGAATCTAGTTAGTGTTGATGTGAAGTTGTGAGTTATGTATGTATATGTAATAAGTAGATCATGATGATCTTACTTAGTAGTGAGTCAATGAGTGAGTAAGAAGTAGTGGAAGAAGTAGTAGTGTGGAGAAGTCATGTAGAAGTAGGTGTGCGAATAAGTAGTGGAGTATAGAAGAAGTTGTGAAGTAGTGAAGAAGTAGTGAAGTCCTGTAGAAGTTGTGTAGTGATCGAAGTCGTGTCATGAGTTTGGTCCTAGCTAGCATTAGGACTCGACATTTTGCTTGGTGTCGTTAAACGGTGTAAGCAAAGGTGTGTACAGTTTTCTCCGCCAAAAGGGAGCTTGTTGAGTAGTGTTCTGAACTCTCGAGTAGTTGACTCGGGGAGTGGAGTAGAGCAAGGAAGGCGTCCTTGTAGCCGAACCACCATAAATCATCGTGTCCGGTTTGCATTTTCTTTCTCTTAACTCTTTACATTTATTCTTGCATTTATCGTTTTATATCTATGCTTGCAAATATGTGTTGATAGTTGCTTATTGTCATGATGATTAATTGTGTTATAGTTACAAGTTAATATTGTGATTGTGTATATAATTATATGAGATGGTCTAATAGATTATTATTCACACTTCTCATATTGAGTTTAACTTGATAGATAATTTGATACAAAGCGTTTTAAGATTTTAAAAGGAAAACGTATTCACATAAAGATCAACCAAAGCTCCGTTCATAAAACTAAGTTTTGAAAACTAATCCAAAAACACACATATATAATTGATCATATTGATTATAGGTTGTTTTCATAGTAAACTCTAATTGAAAGTTTTTCAAACAAACAATTGAATAAATTCGAATCAACATTTTATAAAAACATTTTGAAACCAAGTTTTTATAAAACGAAAAAGAGGGAAAACTATTCAACCCCCCCTTCTAGTTTTCCACACATACTGATCATATAATAATGGCCATAAGTATTTGTATAAAACTAAAATGATTTGCCATTTTTTGTATTTAAAAATACAAATTATTAGCTTTCCAACCGTACACCACACATAATTTTTGAACATCCAAATTAATACAGTTTATTCATAGAAGTTGGAGATAATATATGATTTTTTTTCAATATTCAAACTCATTTGATGTATCAAATGTGATATAACACTAATTTGTAGATTCGAAGAATAGACATGTTGCCGTAAAAGGGACATAAATATTATTTTCATTACACAAAACAGTGAATCTTTTGAAGTTGTATACAAATATGTGTTATATATGATTGAAAAGCTAAGGATGTATATTTTTCTAATGTTAAAAATGATAAATTTTTGGAAGTTCTACACAAATATTTATACATTTTCACGACAATTTGAGTGTTCGAACTTACAGATTAGTCTTATATCACATGTGCTATATCAAGATAAATAGTATGCCGATAAAAAATAAAAAAATACTAAGAAACAACAAAAATAAAAGTTTGTCGAAAATATCATCGATTGAAAGATAATTAAATGCTCGTCACGAACTCATGATGATGTAATTTATGTAAGTTAACAGTTTACGATTTTGGGATATGTAATCTTGAAAGAAAAAAATGGAGGTGAGTTTTAATTAAAAGTATTAAATATATCTCTACATTATATATAACAAGAGACATTTGAAGAATATGCCACCTCATTGCCCAGTAATGCAATTTCAGCCATGTCATCACATGTAAACAATTTTTTTTTTTTTATTTTACAGCCACTCCACCTTGGCAATTAGTGTTATTATTTTTCCGTATTTAATTTTTTAAAAATTTCGGATTTAATTATGTTCAAAAATGAACAAAGATGGATTTGAACCTAGGTTCTAGGCAATGTTAACAAACATGATAACCACTAGACCAACACATATTAACAAAAAACCTGCACACGATTCACATTCATATTACGTAATAGATCTCTATCTTTCTTCCTAAACCTTTTTAGGGTTTTAACAATGGCTTGCAACATATGATGATTCTAAGATATATGTATACAATATATTGCTCTAATATATTATTACTGTCTACTTGCATAAAAAGATTCGAACCTTTTCAAAACCCTAATATCCTTTTTTTTCCTCACAATTTGACGCCGTGATCCTAATGCTATCAAGGTTTATTTTTGTTAGGTGATGATTATCTATTGCTTGCCCAATTAATTCATTATATCCTCTTCTTTTTTTAGTCAGAACATTAATGATCTCAAGACTATTGATGCTCTATATAATGGAGCCATCCCTACTATAACTTCTGTGTGGCAGGTTATTGTTCTAAGCTATATGGTTGTCACGGTAGTAGCAACTAGGTGGATGGAGCAGCTGGGTACGTTGTACTACTTTACTAATACCAAACAAAAGGCTTTTGAAGCTTCGTTTGAGTCGAAGATCACTGATTGGAGGCAGCCCATTTTTTTCATTGTAATTTTGAGGTAATGCATGCATGTAAATGTGTTATAACCTTTCTTTATCATCACTCTTACATGTTAATGTGTTATAACCTATCTTTATCCTACTGAAAAGGTATTTCATCTTGCAAGTCTTTTAAAGTATGCAATAAAAGGAAACATTTTTTTTTATGAAACGGCCCTTTGGAAGTGGTCTTGATGATCTTATTGTTATATTTTCAAGGACTTTTAGAGTTTCCGGGACTATCATGTGTCGGACTAAGAGATTCGTTACTTGTGGTTGAGATCACAGAAATCCGCTACTTGTGCTTTTCCAGAGGTACAAATTTAGTGCTATGCATTGCCTCTGAAATATATCCATTTTTATTTCTGAATATTAATTGTTTAAAGAATACCGTCTAACCTTTTTTTTACAGTGTATGAAATTGAATCGTGTGTTTTTATACGTTTTTGGTTATGGTGGATTTTTGATAAATGATTAAATCTCCTTTATTTTATGTCTGATTTGATGTAGGCTTTGCTATTTTTAATTATTACATACGGAATGGCATCCAAGACGGGAGTGGATCCTAACCTCAAAGACGGGTATGAACCATGGTACCATTTCTTATAATGTTATGGTTTTATTTTATAAAAGAGTATTAAAGTTTGATACAGAAAAATTTAACTCTTTAATATCGGAGTTTTAAAGGTGTTGGTGAAGGATATTCTGTAATTTAAACTGATCAAGAGAAAGGAATAATCACTCTCACGAAAGAATTTGGGCTGCTATACTTTTATTGGAAAATAACATGAAAACTTGGTAACTTTCATGCTATATCCATGGATTCTGGTATTGGTATGACCCACGAAGAACTTGTATATTCGCTTGGAACAATTGCTCATAGTGGAACTGCAAAGTTTTTAAAAGCTTTAAAGGTGCTTGCTCTTACTAATACGTACAAATATATTATTATGTTTTTGACTAACTAGATGTCAAATAGAAGTGTTTTGTAAGATGATATAATTACACAAACCATTACATTTGGCATGATAGCAAAGATGCTGGTATTGACAGCAATTTGATTGGTCAATTTGGTGTCGGATTTTATTCAGCTTTCTTGGTTGCTGATAAGGTACATTGTGTTATAAACCTTGTGATTTTTAACTATATATGATTTATTGGTCTTCTAATGTCTCATTGATTATGTTATTATCAGGTGATCATCTCAATAAGAAGTCCCTAATTTGATAAGCAATATGTTTGGGAAGGGGAGGCCAATTCCATCTCCTACATTGTTCGAGAGGAGACTAATCCTGAGAAATTAATTCCTAGAGGGACATCTATTAAGCTTTATCTCATGGTCTATATGCAAATCATTTAGTTTCTGTTTTTGATTCTATTACATTGTTAGTTCCAATGGCGATAACAGAATATATTTCTTTTATACTCAGCGTCATGATAAAGGTTTTGCTCATCCCGAGAGAATCGAGAGACTCGTCAAAAATTATTCGCAGTTTGTGTCGTTTCCAATTTACACATGGCAACAGAAGGGATACACAAAAGAGGAAAGCATTTGATGTAAAAGTACAAAACCATAAAGCTATAAGAAAATCAACTTTTTTTTCTCCAAACAGGTAATGAGGCAATTTCGCCCATATACTTGTGAGTCATTAAATGGGTCAATATTGATTACCTACTATCAAATGAGTCAATATAAAAATACAGTAAAAGCAAATGGGTATAATAAAGGAACTGCACCCCAACATGGTTGCAACTTATACTTCAAGGTAATGTTTGTGTCTAAGACGCCAAAGCTCTAGGTTACAAGGGAATTTTGACATCAATGCAGCCTGGAAAGTGGTGGAATTGGCAATTACCTGTGTTGACAGCATATCTTCCAAAAGGCCAATAATGAATGATGTTGTGACAGATCTAAAGCGTTGTTTGAAAGAAGATGAAGGTTTTCATGGGGCCAAACCAAATAAATTATAGTATCATGAAAACATGCCATTTTCATAAGGTTGCTAGCCTGAATGTGAATGCTATTCGGCTTCCAGATGTGAACGTCAGGAGTCATGACCGAACCACCTCATTGGTGAGCTCTTTTCCTTTTGCTTTCTTAAAGTTATGTTCCACAAAGAACTGTACAAGTGTTTCTTTCATCATCTTCTTATGCACTTGGTTTTTTACTATTGCTACCCACATACGGATGGTTGTCGCAGCCATGCCGGCTACTTGTTACTGATTCAATATTTGCAGCCCAAAATGCGACATTTGATGTTTAGTCGGAAGAAAGAAACATGCTTTATAATATTATGCCATGTAGCTTTTTATGGGCTGAATACTTGACGTTCAGTATGTTATTAACACATGTATGGAGATAATCATGGACTCGTGATTTTGTGTGATAACCAAGAAAAAGGTATGTCAACCTACGTAGCTATCATGAATCTATATTTCTTGCTTTGGTTAAAATTATATGATGCTAAACCCTTAAAATTTACACAGACTAGCCACACTATTTCAGTATCTGATGTGAACTCTAAAGACAATTGCAATCAAGCTAAGCCTACCTCCCAATGATTCGAATATCCCATTGAAACAAGTTCTGACTCCTCCAATTGATGCAACCACCAACTGGCTCTGGCAATTGGGAAAAGCTCACGTATGCTCTAATGACGTGGGAGTACACCAACTTATCCATCATTGGTATGTTGAGCTTCAATAGTATTTCTATTTGTCTCTGTATCTAGCTTGTCTTTGCAGTAAGGACATCAAAAGAAATTGAATGACTATAAGTTCATGTATTGAATCTTTAGGTTGTGAGTTCATGCCTCTATGGAACCATTTATACTGATATAAATCTAATTATTTTCCTACAGCGGTTCAGGTGGTTGATGCATTCAAATCATAATTCGGGCGACTTGTAACCCATTTAAAACACACCCTTTTTAACATAACTTTTTTCATTGACCCGCTATAGAACATAACTTTTTTCAGGTGGCTTTTTTTATGTTCGTAGTGGCATACTGTAATTGTCATAGTTAGAACAGTTGAGGAAATTGATGTTATTTTCGGAATTACATTATAGGTTTTCAGGTGTGGTCTAATATTTTTTTCAGTTGTGAATTTATAGGATGCTGGCGAATTAGGGATTGATCATCATGAAAAGCTTTAGGTACTTCGAATTTTCTTTTTAATAATCTATGGAAATCGCTAGGTGTCACATAGGGATGCCAAGGAAATTACCTGATGTTGAATTTGGCTAAACATATCAATGTTAGGCTAAGCTTGAATTCAATTTGTTAACTGGCCAAGTAATATGGATTCAGTGATGAGCTCAATTGTGGATTTTTGGAAAAAGTGTATGTTTGTAATTTAACATGACTTCTACAACATTTTTAGATTATAGGAAAGATTGGGATATGAACCATCTGAGGTGCAACTTGCAACTTCAATGAGGATTTCCTGAGCTGAATTGCAAATGAAACAGATTGAGTACAAATTGGCTTGACAGAAGCTAGCCATGAACAATTTCCTTTTAGTAATATTTGCGCTAATAACTTTTTCTTTGACCAGTCACTTTTCCCGTCTATGTTTTTTTAACCAATGATTTTTTTGCTCATTGTTTTCTATTTCTATTAAATACTGATGAATATGTGACCCCAAGATTGGAAATTGAAGGTCAAAATCAAGCCACAACAAATGCTTCGCAAGTAAAAGAATGAAAACACATAGTGATGAACAACAACATGTATTAAAAATTACTACTACTTTTAGGTTATTTTAGTTCATTCTTATTAGATGTAATATGCATTTTATCTATGTTTTGCTATCTGATTGAAAGTGCATAATGGGCTGTAAAGGTACAACATGACTTCTTGGTGATTGTTGCAATTATTACAACTGATAAGGGAGTACTGATTTGCGAAATGAATTATTTCTTCCAAAAATTTTTAGAGAAGAAGATGACTTTCCAACTTAACTAGAGGCAATTCCCCGTTTTGGTTTGTTTTGCCTTTTCAGCTTAACAAGAAACTATAGATGTCTACGGATGGTCAAAGTTCGCGAACATATTGCACACCCACAAGCTAACAAGGGCATTCAAGGTAAAACTTTTTTAATTATAATGTTTGGGAATATATTAAAATTTAGCTCTAAGATAACCAATAATTGTCACAAACCAGGAACAAAAGGTGTAGTTAACTGCGAACTCCTTGCCTCCCACATCCCAGTGTGCCATTGTGTTAGGTACCCATATTCATAACACACAAGCAAGAATGAGATAGATATAAGGATTTGGGTGATTATGAGAATGAGAGAATTATGAGTGCAAGAGTTTCCTTAAGATTTCAAATAACCAACCAAGTTTACATAAGACCTAAGCTTACTATTTATAGGGAAGGAGCTAGGGCAACACACCCTCTCCTTCCACACATCATTTCATGTAGGCTTAGAAGCTCATGGGTTTCATTACTTAAGCCTAGTAAACTTAATACATAATATAAATGAAAGTAAATAATAACTAAGCTACCTAATATTATTACAAATGACCGAGACTTGATAAAATAGTAAAACTTCGTTCTCAACAATCTCCCCCTAAGGGTCGGTCATCATGGTTGCTTGACGTCTTTGTCATTTCTTCATCTTTGACTTTCACAGCTTTAGACGTCTTTCAAAAATCTTGAGATAAAATCATTGATCGTTCTTTGTTCTTTGTTCATTGTTGTTGTGATCGTGATCATGTTATGAAGTTGTCTGCCTTTCGTCACTTCTGCGTCTGTGGTGGTAGTCCGCCATTCCAACATGCTCATACATCTTTGAACTTTGACTTATACATGCACGTACTTCCCTTTCTTACAATTTGATCTTTAGTCTTAATACTCTGTAGATTCTTCTTTTTAGCGTAGAATCTTTCTTTGAACTTTGTGTTGCTTTGATCTTTGAGGGAGCTTTTGATGACTTCAAGATGCATGTATGAGCATGTGGAATCCGTCGCCATGAAGATGATGTGTACCTGCAGGTAAATAGTTAGCAATAAAACATCCGGTACTTACAGATAAGGAATTAGAGATCGTCAACAGCATAGTGTGAAGACTCCTTCTAACCCTTATCAAGGCCGTTCCCATGTCAGATACCCCCGAAGGAGCTTACGAGACCTACTAAGTAGCTCAATGACTGGGTGAGTCGCTGGGGATCACTCCACGACTGTAGACCGCTAAGAAACCACCACAAACACTAAGCGCAACCCACAAGGAGTTACCGAAGTGACCTGCTGTCAAGGCTGTTTGATGTTGACCCTGGTAGGATTTCCGTTCAATCATTGAGAAATACTTATGTAAATTCTCACATAAACGTTCTCGGCAAATTGCTAAGATCTGCGAAGGACTCAATAATTTACAGCTGATGTCCATTGATGTAGAACACCAATTGTAGAAATACTAAGTGTTCCTAAGAGATCTTTGATGTATCTCATGGCTCTAGACTCGAAAAGTGCACACTTAGGTTTCCTATGCGGAGACTAGGGAGGGGTCTCCTGCTTCAATATCAACCATCTCTAAGAGATAGGTTGATAGATTACACCGGTTCCCCATGAGAATGAAACAAGCTCTTTTAAGAGAACTTGAGTGGCTAGAAGGTTTAGTGCATTGTGTCACTGGGTCCATGACGACTTTATCTTCAATACCGGTGTCGCCTTAGCAACAACCAGTAGCATACGAATTGAACCCGGTGTCTGCCCTAAGGTTGAATATATGGAGGGCTATTTCTTTTCACCTTTTTCTTTACTTTTCTTTTTAATTCTTCAACTCCTTCTTTCCCCTTTCATTCTTTTCTCCCATTTTTCATATCATACCTAAGGACTCCTAATTCTAACTATTTGGTGGTGTCCTTGGGTAGATCCCTCCAGCTCTGGCGGATCATAGGACGGTTTTTCCTATCTTAATAACCTTATAACTCCATGATTATCCGACAGTAGCCATGAAACCTTTGATTGAAAATTTCTCAAAGTGTTTTGTAATTATCAAACATTTGTTTAACACTTTGAGAGTTTTGTGTTTACTTATGAAGGGCTCCCCCTTCACATGTGCTCATATGTATTTAATAAATTTGCACATGCGGGAGGTGCAAGCACTTTTAGAATTGATCTAATTTCAGTGAACCCGACCGATTCGAGACACGCTTACATCACTAGATAGACTAGCTTGAAGTTATTACCCGGCCTGGTCAAGTCCACAGAAAGTTTCTCGAAATGGTACATTTCTACTAAGACAAATCCTTTTCGAGACACGCTTACGTGGCTAGTTAAAGAGTTCCATTGTCAGCTTTTAGGTGACAACTAGCTCTAATAACTAACTTGATGTTATAACCCGTCGAGGATAAGTCCTTTCGATTATTAACTTTTATGTTTCGTCAATTCTTGGGTGAATCTGAGTCTAGCTCGCATGAGATTTGACTTTTAAGCAACTTTGAACTTTCATATTTTAATCATATTCACTTTTTCTCCCCCTCAAAAATAGCATATACGATGATATTTTTGACAATATTTTTGATTAAAATATGCCTTTTGAGTCTTATGGGGAGAATTCAACAAGAAATTTTGATTTCAAGAATGATGATTTTGTTTCAAGTGCTCCCCCTCAACAAATGAATTCTTATTGAGGTGAAATACTTCTCTTTTGAGCAGAGTTATGAAAATCAGAAAATGTTTGAGTAACTCTACTCAAAAGTAAGAAGCCTTCACTCCTTATATCAGGATTGAGGCACTGATGCGTACCTTAGGGTCCTTTCTTTACAAGAACGGGTTGTACACTGTTATGTGTGCACAAGCCATAATGATAACAAATCAATCAAATGAAATATTTATAATTGAAATGTTAATACCCTTGTGTACCAGTTTATGATTTATCAATGATCGGAGCATCAAAGTCTGTGAACTGAGGATCCAGTCTTTGGAAGAGTCTGATGGGAAATGAAGGTCTGACACCGATGTAACTTTCTAATCATCTGATCTGCTCCCGACGAAATAACCTTTCCTCTATTTTCATGACAAAGTTTCGAACTTGTCTTCTGGAACTGGATTTCCACCTTGGAGTTTCACCTTTTGATATCTTTCTCCGATCATCATTCAACCTTTTGACTAACCCATCACGAACAGTTTTGAGCGTAGCATCACAGAACTTGTGTAACTCATCGAGCCTCATAAAACTTAGTTGATTTTTGCTGTTGAGGTAGGTGAAACCAAATGACAGTTTTTGGATGAGTGTATACTGTGACATTTGATTTATACCATCAAATGAGAGTTGTGGCTTAGTAAAATTGATCTTCTGTTGGTAACTTTCGACTCCAAGCTGAAGATCTTCCACTCTTTCTTGAACTATCAATCGTTGGATGAAGAGGAGTAGAGATGAAATGAAGTTGTATTGTGTGTCAGTTTTGAATCCACGCATTCTTCCTTGAACCTTTTCTAGATACATGTCTTCAATGTCATTTAGATAAAGGTCAGGAAAGTCTGCTTCAGAGAACTTGTACTTCTTTTCATCTTGCCTTTTAACCACAATCTCGTTCATGAACATGTAGTTGAACTTTTTCGACTCCTGAATCTCCAAGATAGCAATGATTCGTGATTTATGCTTCACATTCTCTAATGACTTAATTTATAACCTGTGAGTGTAACCGAGTCGACGACGTTCAGGCCAATGCTGAATCCTGTGTAAAGCATCTCTGTCGTAAGCAACAATGGAGTTTCTAAATACCGGAGTTGATTCTTCAATTGAAGGAACATCGTATCTTGCGGCTGGCACTGAGATAGTCAATGATGAAGCATATTTTTGTTTGGAGTTATCTTGAGTGAGTTGGAGGTTACAAAGATCTTTGTTGAAGAAGAAGCGGTAAGGTATCTTTGGTTTTTCTGGAAATCCTTGCAGAGGTAATGGTTTAGTCCAATCGGTGAAGTAAGGCTTGTCGGGTTTTCCGGAATGGATGTCGAAATTCGCTTCAGGGTTTAGCCAGTCAAACTTTCCAGACATTGCACTAGCTATATTCTGCATGTGAAATTCAAATTCCATCTTGTTTCCAGATCTAGACTTGAGGAACTCCTATGCATCCTGATTGATTCTTCTTAACTCAGCCTTTGTAAGTTTCTCAATCTGAAGATCCGCCATTATACTCTGAGTGTATTGCAGTGTATTGCCCAGAAGTGGTTCTTCATTTTCGAGAGGAGGTTGACCCTTGACCAAGTCAGTCAACCAATCATCTTGAGGTGTGTCGTCATTGTCTATCCATGAGTGACGTCTCCTTTTCTTTGACTTCTTAGACTTGGATGTAGTATCCTTGTCTTGATCTTTGGAGGTTGATGATGGTCCAGGTTTAGAATCGGGAATTGGAGAGGCACGGTAGTCGGTATCGGGTTGTCCTTCATAATCATCAGTAGGTTGCATGAGTGTTTCTTCCTGGTCTGTGGGACCTTGACCAGAAGCTGAAGGATTTTGTAGATTTCTAGGAGGAGTGGAATCCTTTTGTGGTTGGTGAGAGGATGATGGACCAGTTCTGGACTTGTGTTTCTTTCCTTTTGAGTTTGGGTCCGGGTCGTCATCTTTCCTTGACCTCTTCAGGGATCTAGCAGCTTCTTTGCATGACTCTTTTGACAAGTTAGCTGCAATGGCGTCAATAAGTGCAGTTTCTTCAGTTGTCAAATTGGTTTTGTATGCAACTTTGTCGTAGAGCTGAGCAAGCAGGTCTTCAACCGATGATTCAGAAATTATTGGAGTTGATGTTGAAGCTTTTGTAGGGTGAAGAGTGAATGGTGTTTTTGACAGCATTTTCTTTACAACACTTCTGATCCTGTGCTCCAAGTTATCCTTAATTGGTTCAACAAGACTTGTCACTTCAGGAGTGACAATATCAACCAGATTCTCAGTAAGGTAATCGAATGTGAAAGTCCTGATGAGTCCTTCCAAGTCTGCTTTCATGAACTTATCGATTTGCTGCTTTGCCTCCTGAAAGTCTTCAACTTGTTTAGCAAGATTAGTAACCAAGGTTGTGAGACTTTTGACTTGCTCCTAAAGATCAACTGGTTTTGTGGGTTCATTGATTGATTGTTGCTTAGATGCTGTTTCAGAAGGTGAAGGAGATGAATGTTTCGGTAATGATTCAGAAGATGACTCGTTGTGGGAGTTCGAAGAAGAAGCTGGAGGAGTCGGATCCTTTGGTGGAGAGTCTTTAGGAGGTGGAGGCTACTCTAAAGATGTCTTCTTAGAGTGTGAAGATGATTGAAGGAATATGTTGGTGTCGAATGCTTCATTTTCTTCACTTTCCTTTCTTCTACATTCCTCTTCTTCCTGTGCAAGAAACTCTGGTGTGGTGAAAGGGTCAAATCCCGGATCCGTGGCAATGTTCTCCTGTTCATCAACATTCTCTTCAATATTTGCAGCTTCCGTCATAGTGATGTCGCTTGTTGCATCTGTGTCTTTTACTTTGTCACCGGGTTGTAAAGCTGGTTCTAAAGTAGTAGACACAACGGGAGGAACTATGCTGCTAGTAGTGCCTTCATGTTCAGGTTGATCGACAGGTGGTGATGAAGGTTGAGGATGAAGTCGGCTGAGGAGTGATGCTTCCCTCTGATCTTTGAGAAATTTCTTCTCTTCTGGCCGTGTGTCGACAACAATACTTTTCAATTTTCTTTTGTCGACCAATTGTTCAACTATTGGCTCGTCTTCTTCATCATCATTAGGTTCATTGATCGTGATCCCTTGCCTTTTTCTTTTATCTGCTTCAAAAGTTTCTAAACTTTGTTGTTTAGCAATTTCCATTTCTGGAAATTCTTCTTCAGGTACTCTTACTCTTCGTTCAAAATCTTCTTCTTCTTCTTCTTCAGTTTCTGTGTCAAACTCAGAGTTGCTTTCAGAGGGTGGTGGTGTAGGTTCATCTTGAAGAACGCGCTTTGGTATAACCTTTTTTCTTGGCTTAGTTGCAGGCTTCGGTTTGGGTGAAGGTTTTGGTTTGGTAATGGGTTTGGTTTTGGGAGTAGCTTTTGATTTTGATTGTAATGATTCAGTAGTGCTACTAGTACTCCCTGATTTCCCACCTCTTTTACTTCAAGTCTGTATGGTAGTCTCTTCCTTAATCCCTTTATAAGCATTATCATAGAATTCATAGCTTGAGCTTTTCCTGATATTTTCATCAAGAAAGTACTCGGGAAGCCTCTTTCCTTTTTGCTTTGTAGAAGACGTGGTCATTTTGACAAAAGAAATGGTGAAGTCGTCCTCGAAGAGGTTCTTTGGCTCATTTGGATCTCCCATTCTTTTGATGAATTCCGGTGTATCTTTGCAGAAATGCTCAATGATTAGCTTTGTGAACCTTATGAATGGGATCATAGTCTTTTTACATTCGGTTTTAATGTTGTAGACTATATCACTCATTATGGGAATTGCAAAGTCAATCGGTAGCATACTGACCATTCCCCAAAACACTTGTAAATGCTCAAGTCTGGGATGTTCGTGACCACTTTTTCTTCCTGATATTGAACGTAAAACCAACATATAGAAGGTTCTCCAAGGATGAGGCATGTTCTTTGCATTGAATCTAGAATGCTGAAGCAGAGGTAAGTCGTCTTGAACATCGTATCCTAGGTCAATGAAAAAGTCTAGGAGTTCCAGTTCAGGCAACATTGGAACAAATTCGTTCTCAGGTTGAGGTAGAAGGAAAACTGTACGAAGGACTTCGTGATCTACAGTGTAGACTTGTCGATCCAGCGTGACAGTGAAAGACTCATCATCCAAGTTAACCTTTGCCGTAAGCCAGAACTGATGAAGGTAGAACACTGGAACTGAAGTTGATTTGTCGAGCAGATGCTTGCATGGATGTGCAAGGAGAATATCTTTGACAATCTTGCACGAGTTCTCAGGAATTCTTAATTTGTCGAAGTCAACTCGAGGATTGTTTCTGCCAATGGTGACGCTATAGTCAGCAGGAATGATGTCTTTTAGTGTGAGCAATGGAAGAGTTTGTTCTGGGACATTCTCGTTGTGTTCAGCCATGTTAATCTGAAAAGACATTATCATAAACCAAACATCCAGATTTGTTACTCCTTAGCACAATCACAAGTTTGATCATAGATAAAGACTTAGAGTATTTAATCACGGATGGTTCAATTATTATATGTAAAGTGATGTATGACGTAGACTTAGACAAAATTGATCTAATGAATCATAGAGTACTAAGATATACACATGAGCACAAACATTATCCAAGTAACATAATTACAACACACATTACACAAATAACAAACATCATCACAAATACACGTTTTCGAAATTACAACAGGCCGTGTCTCGAAACATTACTTAAAGGACAATTTTTCGCAAACATAGAGAATCCTTGATTTCGAAAATAATCTTTAAGTGCGTTTTCGAAAAACGGAGTTTTCGCAAATGCCAATTGTGAGTGATTTCGAAATAATCCACAAGATGTGTTCTCGATAAATAGTTTATCGAAAATACATATTTGCAAAATATTTCGTAAACACAGAAATTGAGCATTCTAGAAAAATTTAATTGGCTTGTGTTTTCGAAAAAAATGACCAGCGATGAAAGGTTTTTGCAAACGCATTAAACAACAGTTTTTGAAAGAATTACAAAATGTATTCTTGAAAAAGTGGATTTTTCGAGAAAATACAAAACTTTGAAAATTTTTCGAAAACCCTTGTTAGATGTGTTCTCGAAAAACTTCCACCAGTACTGGTGATTGCGAAATTGTGTTTTCGAAAAAATTCTTTTACAAGAATTTCAAAATCTTGTCAACGTACGTTTCTTTTGAGATTAAGAGGTTCCAAAGGTTGAGACCTGTTGTGTAGTTTGAAAAACAACTATTAGATACATAAAAATTGCACTCATTCATCATATTTGAAACATGGGCAAGAATAGGTTATCGAGAACCACAAGTTCATGCAAACTCTCATCATGCCTATGTATAGTGAATCTATTTGCAAACATTTGGCTCATGTATATCACATATAATTAAACACAAGATCATAGCACAAGAAAAAACCCATTATGAACAAAACCCTAACTTTCAAATTTAATGCATACGTGGAATAAGACATAATCTAAGTGATTCGAAACGTTATTAAATCAAGAAACATCATATCCCACCAATAAAATCAACAAAACAAACGACAAATCAAAAGTACCCAAATCGAACTTAAACCCTAGATTTCGAAAATCAAGCAAACATGTTTTTGGTTCTGTTTAATTGTAATGGGCTAGTTAAGAACATGTTTTAAGACAAAACCCCTATGAAAGATTGCACCCCAACCATGTTTAAATCGATTACGAAATTTGTGAAACCCTAGAACTACAAATCACAATTTCTTGAAATCAAACCATTAACATTGTGATTAAACGAAAACTATTGCCTGAGATTGTCTTAAGATCATGTAGAAACTTACAAGTTTAAGATTTGAAGCACGGATTTTCTGTTTGATTTTGAGCCGTAGGTTTCAAATGGGTGTTTGTTTGATTTTTTTTTTCTTTTTTTTTTTTTTTTTTTTTTTTTTTTTTTTTGATATTTTAGAAAAAACGGGGTGTTTGTTTGTGTTTATGTTTTGAACTTTGGAATTTTGACACTTTTAGTCCCCTAACTACTAACTTTGCATCATGAATCCTTAGTTTTGATACAAGTTAATAACCAAAGGCAATAATCTAAGATATACACCTTATGACATCGTATATGAAACCTTTAACGGGATGAAACGAAAGAAAAAAGTCATGAGACATTCATTTTATCCTGAAACAACGCATCTTATGAAAATATGCAAGTATACCGATTTGAAATATTGTGAAATTTTTTTTAAGCGTGACTCCCCCTCAACACTTGTAAAAGATAAAGAAATAACAAGGTGTTGAAAGGAAGCGATATACCTTTTTTATGGTTTTATAATTTTGTGTTTCGTTTTTGAAAAAATATTTACAAAGATAGTTTTGATGTTTGACTTTTACTTGTGTTTTAAAAAACTTTTCCAGATCCTCTGGAGTCAAACATCGCATACCAATTTGGTGAACTAAACTAGCAAACCTTGATGGAGCTAATGCTTTTGTAAGTAAGTCCGCTAATTGGTACTCAGTTCCCACAAAATATAATTCAACGGTACCCTTTTCGACATGCTCCTTGATGAAATGATATCGGAGATCAATATGTTTGGATTTGCAGTGATGGACTGTGTTGCAGGAGATTGCAATGGCACTTTTGGAATCACAGTAGATCGGAATCTTATTGAATAGGTAGCCATAGTCTTTAAGTTGTGATCTCATCCAAATGACTTGAGCACAACAAGCAGACATAGCTACGTATTCAGATTCTGTTGATGACAGTGAAGTGCAGTCCTGCTTCTTTGATTGCAAAAACACAAGCTTATCTCTAAGAAACTGTAATCCACCTGATGTACTTTTTCGCGTGTCTAAGCATCCTGCATGGTCAGCGTCTGAAAAAGCTATTAGTTCAAAACCAGAATCTTTCGGATACCAGATTCCCAAATGAATGGTTCCCTTGATGTATCGAAGGATTCTTTTTGCCTCATTGAGGTGTTTCTCAGTTGGTTTAGACTGATAACGCGAACACATATAGACAGCAAATACAATATCAGGTCTACTAGATGTGAGATACATGAGGGACCCAATAATACTTCGGTATTTGGTAGGGTCAACAGGAGTCCCATGTATATCAGCATCTAGTTTTGTGGAATTGGCCATAGGTGTATTTATTGTATCACAGCTTTGCATTCCATGTTTCTTTAAAATCTCAAGAGCATATTTAGACTGATTTAGAAAAATTCCACGGGGTGATTGATGAACTTGTAGTCCTAGAAAGAACGTAAGTTCACCCATCATGGACATTTCAAAATTATCGTTCATTAATTTTGCAAAATTAATTGAGTAACGTTTGTTGGTTGAAGCAAAAATAATGTCATCGACATAAATTTGAACAATTAATAAGTCCTTCCCGTATGTTTTTGTAAACAGTGTTGGGTCCACCGAGCCTAAAGTAAAGTTATTAGCCAACAAGAATGTAGATAACTTGTCATACCACGCCCTTGGGGCTTGCTTGAGACCGTAGAGAGACTTCTTTAGCTTGTAGACATGATTAGGACGTTCTGGATCAACAAATCCTTCAAGTTGACTGACATAAACCACTTCACGGAGTTGACCATTCAGAAATGCTGTTTTCACGTCCATTTGGTAAACAACCATACTCCGATGAGCAGCGTATGCTAAAAAGATCCGTACAGCTTCAAGTCTAGCTACAGGAGCAAATGATTCTTCAAAATCGATTCCTTCTTCTTGAGAGTATCATTTTGCTACCAAGCGTGATTTGTTGCGTATGACAGTTCCTTCTACATCCAGTTTGTTTTTCCAGATCCATTTTAAACCAATGACAATGATTCCTTCAGGTTTTTCAACCATTTCCCAGACTTCCAATCTTTGAAATGATTCAAATTCCTCTTGCATAGACTCAATCTAGTTTTTGTAAGTCATAGCTTCTTTGACGTTCTTTGGCACGGTTTCACATACTGTGAGTGCGTATATGCAAGTTTCACCGTCTGTGTGAAGTCGTTGTCTTGTCATAATAGGTGCATCTGGATGGCCAATAATTTGTACTAAGGGGTGATCTCTAGTCCATTTGTGTGTCAAAGGGTGAAGTTGATAAGTATCTCGCAAGTGAGCAGGATCCAAATTGCGTATAGATGACTCAGCAACGTCAGGGATAAGTGGAGCCGGTGCAAATGTGGGTCATGCTCTGCGGTTTGAGGAACTGATATAGGTATGGAGTCTCCAGCTGATTGTCGTGAGTTGGATCCGGTTTGTGTTGTAGTTGTTGGGGATACAATTGGAGGACCGTCTCTTCCAACAGTTGTTGTTGTTTGTTGAGGTGTATCAGGTACTTGATGTTGATCAAGATATGCAGCGGAATTTGGTGAGGCCTATGATGGACAGTTATCAATCGTATCATCAAACAATGGAGCAAACAAGGTTTCCACTTCTTTACAGGAGAGTGACAATGGTTCAGCCGAAGATTCCGAAAAGTTTAGACGGTTGGATGCGGGTCCTAAGCTATTTTGCTCAGAAGCCATTTGAGTGAGTTCATCGAAATTAGCATGAATAGTCTCTTGAATTTCTCTTGTCCGACGATTCCATATCCGAAAGCCTTTTGAATTTTCACAGTATCCAACAAATATTCCAATGTCAGCCTTTGCTTTAAATTTACCTAGATCATCACGATCATTAACTGGATAACATAGAGCTCCAAATACATGAAAGTAATTGATGTTTGGTTTCCTTTTGTGAACAATCTGATAAGGGGTTTTGTGATGGCGTTTTGTGATCATACAACGGTTTTGAGTGTAACATGCGGTTGAAACAGCTTCCGCCCATAAGTAATCTGGTAATTGAGCATTGATTAACATCGTACGTGCAGCTTCTACTAACGTTCTGTTGTGTCTTTCGACTACTCCATTCTGTTTGGGTGTCCGTGGAATGGATGTTTGATGTTCAATTCCCACTTTCTCAAAATACGACCTTAGAGTCTGATTCTTAAATTCTGTGCCATTGTCAGTTCTAACAATTCTGACTGTGTTGCGTAGCTGAACTTGTATTTTTGTGAGAAAGGTGATGATCATTTGGGGAGCTTGATCTTTACTTCGAAGAAAATAAACCCAAGTCCAACGGGAGTAATCATCAACAATTACTAAAATGTAGCGTTTACCGTTGATACTTTGAACACGCATCGGACCACACAAATCCATATGAAGCAGTTGTAAAACATGATTAGTACTGTGTTCAGGTTTTGAAGGAAAATGAGCACGGGTACTTTTTCCTTGTTCGCAGGCTGGACATAGGTGATCTTTGGCATAACGGAATCTTGGAAAGCCTTCAACCAATTTGTGACGAGCGATTTCAGTCATCATTTTGAAATTCAAGTGAGAAAGGCGTTTGTGCCATAACCATGATTTAGTCGTTTCAGCTTTGGATAAAAGACAATTGGAGATGAAGCGATCATGTCAGACATTGAAATTGTGTAGAGGTTAGTGCCACGCTTTCCTGACATCAGATCATTTCCTTGTAGATCACGAACAAAACAAGTTTTCTCTCGAAATGCTACTTCAAGATCCCCATCACAAAATTGTCCGACTGAAAAGAGGTTGTGACCCAAGCCTTCAACATAGTAGACTCTGCTAATTTCAATATTCCCATTCACATAGTCACCGTAACCCATGATTAAAGCGTATTGATCATTCCCGAATCTGATAGTTCCGATAAACTTTGAAACAAAGTTGGCTAACAGTTTGAGGTTGCCTGTCATTTGTCGGGTGCAACCGCTATCAACAACCCAGAGAATAATCTGAACCACCTGCATCACAAGGAGACGACAAAGATGGAACAGAAGTAAGGGTGGAACCCGAAGAAATGGTGGGTTCCTGTTGGTTAGAAGCACAAATATTCAACAGTTTAGGAATTCATTTAAAATTTGGTTTGTATTGTAACCAACGTTGCCAGTTCCAACTAGTTTTTGCTTTATTTTTGGTAAATTCACTAGCTTTTGGCTTGTTCCTAGATTTGTTGATTTCTGCTATGGAGGTGACTACAACATCATTCGAAACAGTAGTTGGCGGTTTTCCTAAGGTAGACTTAGAGGCAGTAGTGGGCCTAGAAGGAATGCCTGATCTACGTTTCTTGTGACAATTTAAGATATTATTAGCTACACACTTAGTATGATCACCAGATAACACACTTTGACGACGTAGCTACACACTTAGTATGATCACCAGATAACACACTTTGACGACAAAACACACAAGATGCATTAATTTTCAAAACATTCAAAGGTTCATCATTCGTTACATTAAGATTTTGATTACAATTTTCCAGATTAGAATCTAAATCAGATGCAACATGAGTTTTATTCAAGTTCCTAAGGTGATCTTCTACTTCTTGCACTTATAGTGTTCCTCTTCTACGTTGCCAGAGCCTAGTATTTCTAGTCTTCTTAATGCTTTTTGTCTTTGGTCTGCTAATGTTCTTAGGGGAAACTAGTCCTGTAGAAGTGGAAGAGCTAACATTAGAACTCTGAGCATTATTATCCTTGTCTGTTTTGTCTATTTGTAACATTCCTGGTGCTATCACTGTGGTGTCAACAAACTTTCCTTTTTGAAGTAGCTTAATTTTCTCTTTTAAATCAATGATGATGTGATTCTTATCTTGAATTAGAGACTCAAGTTTTCTATTGCAATGTGCAATATCAATCCAGTTTTGTTATCATTCAGCATTGTTAATTTGCAATTTTTGAATTTCCTTTTCATATTGAAAACATTTATTTTTGAAAGACTCATTGTTTTTGCAAATCTGAAAAGATTTTGAAACATTGTGACTTTGAAGTTGCAATTCCAGTTCAAGACTTTGAGCTTGACACCATTCAAGCCTTTGTTTGAGTTGACAAATTTCTTTTGAAAATTGTTTTCTCACATCATCATTGTTTTTCTTCATATTAGCATTTTCTTGTTTTTAATGTCTCAATTTCCTTGTTCAGCAAATTATTATCAACACAGAGATCATCCACAAGCATTGAAGTACCAGATTTATAGAGATCATTCATGATAATAGACACAATATCAGCCTCAAGAACTTTTTCCAAGAGTCGATCAGAATCTGTTTTCAAAAATATGTTTTTACGTTGTTGAACCAAAATTGCATTTTCATTTAAAGTGAAAACGTTTAACATTGATTTAACTTCTTTTTGGAGTTCCTGTTCCCAACGAGTAGCACAATGACGCAAGTTTTGAACTAAAGGCAGAAGTTGTTTTTGAAAATTTTCTCTCTTTTCGCGCTCGTAAGCTAATTGAAAAGTAGCAATTTTAATTTCCGAATTATGTTCAATTACGTCTTCCAAATTTCCGATGCCTTTCATGAAAGTTTTAAATTATTCTAAGACTCGACAACGTGTTGGTAAAGGTTTCAGAGTACCAGAAGATGGTAATGGTCCATTTACTTGTGCCACGGGTTTGACAGGAGCCCCATCGGAAGATGAAACATATGACTCAGTTACATACCATGATTTCTCAGGTATTTCTTTTGATGGAACAAAAGATTTTGAAATATGAGGAACTTTTGAGTAATCATATGGTTTGCAATATTCAATTTGACTCATTTTTAATCGACTCTGTTCTTCAAGTTCTTCTTCTTCCTCAGTATTATATACAACAACACGCACAATATTATTATCAAGCAATTGGTCCATACTGTAAAGCTTAGGAATTGTTTTGAACGCAGTGTGAAGAAAAGTTGATCTGTAATCGCCAATGGAAAAACCTTTATCGGGTCTTGCTTTTAAAGTAAACTTGTGAATCGTTGTTACAGATTCTCCATGTTTGTAAACGATATTTTGAAATCCTTTTATCTGACATTCGAGAATGAGATTTTCTTCAATTAAAGAATTTTCTTTTTCCCTTTTTCGTACTTTGTGTTCAAAAAATTCCTGTTTACAATTTGACAACTGTGTTTGCGTTTTTGAAAGTTCCTTTTAAAGTTGTGCAACTTGTTTTTGGAGATCATTTTTGTCATTTTCCAGTTTGGAAACCAATTTTCCGTTTGACTCAATTAACTCATGCATTTTCTTTTGAAGATTTTGTTCTTTGACATACGTTTCCTGAAATGACTTTTCAAAACACTGTTCTCGTTTAACTTCATTTTGAAAATGTGAAAGTTGCATTTTATAACATTCAATGTCCTTTTTCAAAACTGCATTTGTTTCTTTCAAAACTTTATTCTGCTCATTCTTTTTCTGAGTAATAAGAATTTGTGCTTGAAGTTGTTTGACCATGACAATATAGTCAGGATCTAGATCAGATGAAGGTTCATGTTGTTCAACATGATCATGTTTGTCATTCTCAATAAGATCATCAAATGAAACGACAGTGTCATCATCAAATATAACAACTGTGTTTATTTGTTCATCCTCTTGAGAGGATAAAAATGATTCAGATGGAACAACTTGCGCCTTATCTGATTCAGAAGCAGAGGGTGATGCATTTTCTTGTATTAAGCATGTGTTTAGGTCATGTACCTGAGACAAGCCATCGGTGTCATACACTGGGCCTGAATCATTCAACTGGAGTTCCTACATGTTTGCCATAAGCATCACAGCTGCATTGGCTTCAAGATCTTCCATATCATCATCATTGTAAGCATTGGCGAAGAAGTTATTCTCTTGTTCAGTGAAAGTTCCTTCCTTTTCATCTTTGAGAGCCATTAGTAGTGCCTGCTTATGAAACTTACTGCCCCGAGTTCTCGGTTTTGGACATGCTGTTGCAATATGACCTTTTTCGTTGCAGTTGTAGCACCACACTGCATTCCCAGATTCTGTATTACCATTTGCCGCATTGTCATTTCTTCTCTGAGGAGCACCTGAATTGTTTCTGAATCCCCCATTGTTGTTAAACCTTTGTCCATACCCAGAATTTCCTGAATACCCTCCTGAACCTGATCGTACAAAGTTACGGTTCTGAATCTCAACCCGACCATCTTGAATGACAGCTTGATTCCTTGTATTTGATGAAGAACGAAGACGGTTGTTAGTCTTGTTTGAGAATTTGCTGAAAGCACGAGCAATAAGAGCAAGTCCCTGATTCAACGTATTGACATCTTCATCATCATCTTCTATGTAATTCGAGTAGTACATGCTATCATGGTTGTCATATGGAGCAAGTTGAGGAGAAGCCTGTTGCGAGGATGATTCATATGTGACCATTTGGTGTGAGGTTGCAGGTTGTGGGTAACTGAAATAATTTTGTTCCTGAACATAAGCGTAATTAGACATTAGAGGTAGTGCAACATGAGATTGAGCAATGAGTGCTAGTGGATTTTAAGTTGGTGGTGGTGTATATACTCCTCGTGCAGCTCAATCTTTTTCAACTTCAGATAAAGGGTGCTTGAGATAGTCATACAACAAACCATATGGAGCATCATGAAGATTCTTTGCTTGTCTCACAAATGTCACATACTTTTGCCAATCATATCCCAGACTACTGACAAACTTCGTAGTGACTGCGATCCTTGGAAGGTGTACTTCATGTCTCTCTAAGGCTGTGTTTGTTTTTTGTTTTTCGCCTCTTAACAGCCTCTGAATGGGCATTATGTCTGAATCGGTCAGACATTTTGACGTTCAGACTGTTTGTTTTTTTTTCCGTTCAGATGCAGTAAGATCTTAATGGTTTAGACTTGAGAGAGGTGTCTAAATGCGTCTTGTTGCCTCTTGCTGACACAAATAAAAACCAAAAAAAAAATCAGTACGAGCAAGCAAATGTGCGGTTCAAGCATGAGTTTTTTTTTTCCCGTTCAGATGCGGTCAGATTCAGACATTTACGCATCAGATTCAAATTCAGATGTGCGGTTCAGATTCAGATTGAGACCCTCTTAACAAACAAACCCCACCTAAGTCATTGACGACATTGGTGAAACGATGATAGTAAGATTCAAGTGATTCCCCTGGTTCGATCATGAAGTTAGTGTATTCCATGTAAAGTTTAGATTCCATATCTTCTTTGTTCAGTTGTGTGCCTTCCATAAGTAGATGAACGTGTTCCCACAAAGCTTTAGCAGTTTTCTGAGCATCAACACTTCTGAATATTGGATTTGGGATTCCCTGAAGTATGTAAGCCATAGCATACTCATCTGCTTCACGATGAAGATGTTGTTCAGTAGTGAGTGCAGACTCAAGAACTGGTACAGCAGTTGGAGCTACTGGAGGATCAGCAGCTGGGTCACCTCCAATGAAGTTAATAGGCCACTGAAACGGTCCTTCAAGGATAACTTGTTTTATGTACTTACCATTGGGTTTCTTGAGTTCTATAAACCTTAAGAATCAACTTGCCCACTGAACATAATTACCAGGTGCAAGCATTGGTGGTGTGTCAATAGATCCTGCCTCATGTCTGGATTGTTGAGTTGAGATTACTTCACACATCATGTCAAACCAGTGTGTCTGTTTGGATGGAAGTTGGCCTTGTTGTTGTGGCATTGGATAGGATTGTTGTAGTGGAATCATCTGATGTTGTTGCATGAGAAGATGTGATTGTGAGTAAACCGGTTGTTGATGATACTGTGGTGATTGTTGATACTGTTGTTGTTGCTGATGATACTGCTGATTCTGATGTTGCTGAGGATGATTAAAGTTGTAGTATGGTGGTTGAGACATAATGAAGACTTGTGTGAAAAATGGATCTTGTAGAAGGTATAGGTTTAGCCAATTCTCGAAAACTTGCACAAATAAGTGTTCTCGAAACTTTGTCAGAAAACAGTTCTTGAAACTTTTGAGATATAGAGATTGTGAAACTGTGTAAACTCAAAACTGTGTTTTTGAAAATGTAGTGATTTCGAAATTTAGTTTGCGAAACTTAAACACACTGGATTCTCGAAGCTTATAGAATTCTGGGTGATTTCGAAACTTGGAAGTTTGCGAAAGATGTGTTTTCGAAAATGATGAAGTTTTTGAAAAAAACTTAAACTCACGTATAAATTTCGAAATTATCCAATTTCGAAATTAAGCCAAAAAGTCGAAGTATTTTCTTTCTTATACAAGAGAGAAAATACTGAGTACACGATCGGTAAGTCGATAGGAAGCAGCTATGAGTGTTCTTGAAACTTAGGCAAAATGTGATTTCGAAACTGGGTATAGGTGAGATTTCGAAACTTTGGCAGATTTGGTTTTTCAAAGAAAGCAATCCAAAAAACATGTTTTTAATCGAAGATTCTTGTACAACTAACCTTAAAATGATAAAATCTTAAAGAAAGTTTCAAACTTGAACCACTTTTCAAAAAATTTGAGAGATCTCGAAAAATAGTACAATATACGAAACTTTAGATTTTGAGGAAAAAATTGAAACTTTTTTGTTTGAAATGATTTTTAACACAAGTTTGTAAGCAAAGATGTGATAGAAATCAAGAAACAAGCAAGAAAGTACCAAGATTTCAAAAACAACGATTAATACAAAATGGTTTTTTGATCGAGTTTTATGAAAAACAAAACACTACACCTTCTTATGGCGAATGATACCACTTGTTAGGTACCCATATTGATAACACACAAGCAAGAATGAGATAGATATATGGATTTGGGTGATTATGAGAATGAGAGAATTATGAGTGCAAGAGTTTCCTTAAGATTTCAAATAACCAACCAAGTTTACATGAGACCTAAGCTTACTATTTATAGGGAAGGAGCTAGGGCAACACACCCTCTCCTTCCACACATCATTTCGTGTGGGCTTAGAAGCCCATGGGTTTCATTACTTAAGCCTAGTAAACTTAATACATAATATAAATGAAAGTAAATAATAACTAAGCAACCTAATATTATTACAAATGACCGAGACTTGATAAAATAGTAAAACTTCGTTCCCAACACATTGCAACTAATCTTTAACGTCATCAAAATCTTTATTGATGGTAAAATATGAATTTCTATTGTTTAGCCATAAACTTATATACTCAAAATTGACCTTTTGATATTGTATTGTTCATGATCAGGTTTAATCTACTCGGTTGGTAGATGCTTTGTGAAAACTATCCTACAGGTTAGTGTGGCCACTTGAATTTTCGTGTTTAAACAGAATAATTTACAAGAAACTAACTCATATTTGACCCTTATGAAGTTTAAATTTCATGGGGCTACAACAACACGCTATGCGACGTTACAACCGAATGGTGATAGGGTACTTAGCATATAGTCACAAAGCAAATACAAATTCCATTACTAATTTAATTACTATTCAATATTATGATCAACTTGGATCTTTTTTTTAAATAATAATGGTGACACAATGCTCCACTTAGCAGTTAAGGAAGTAAAAAATTATTTCGTTAATCATCTGCTCAACTTCATAAAAGATGGAAGTGAAATAGAAAATAAGAATTAAGTAGACCGTACAACGCTTCAAACCGCTGTGATCATCGGCAATAAACAAGCAGCCATTCTTGGTTCATAAGAATAACGAACTGTTGTTTTTGTCAAGGTATACGAGAGTCATGCCATTGGCTTTAGATTATACCAGTGGCCAGATCAATACATTCTTATATTTACGTGGAGCCGCCAGAGACGGGTTGGAGTGCCTTTTTTATAAGTGTTATCAAGGTTACCAGTATAGTGAGTAGTTAATATATCACGCTTAGATTCATATTCTAATTTATAATAACTTTGCTCTTTTTTCAGATTTACCATTGAAGCTGGTCGAGACATATCGGATCAACAAACCAATCTATCAACGTGTTATTATGCGCCAACTGATGTCACCTTTAAATAATGAGACAGATAATTTGCCAACTTCTACTTTTAGATGTATATACTTTTTATATATAATTTGTCATGTTTTTGTCTTGCAACCTAACGTGAGAGGTTACTTGATTTGATCACACACTATGAGGTGTTGGACCTTTGTAATGTTTAAATATGATACTTTGAGTGAATATGACTAAGTATGCGGAATCTACTTAACCACACTTAGAATGTTTATTGGAAATGGAACTATGATGTTTGTGTTTATTTAACAAAGAACAATGAAAGTATTTCAGCAAATGATTCAATATTATTCAAAAATAATACGAGTGATCTTCACTATCACTAGGGTTACAAAGACCTTGAATCTTGTGCTTTTGTTCTATTGTTTTTCTCTATGTATATCTCTACACATACATATATTTTCTGCACACTTAAGATATATCTAGGATCTTCCTTTTATAGTCCAAGGAAAGATCTTTTACAATCTTATCCAATCACTAGCTTATGACTTATCTTCATTCTAGCTAGATGATGACTTATCTTGTTTAGTCATTAAGATACAACATGTATCTAGGATTACAACTCACTTGGAGTGTTCAATTTGATGACTACAACAAAGATATTATCTTGTACACATGTCAGTAGAATAAGTCGTACTTATCTACACAGCAGTTGTATGAGTCATAGCATCAGCAGAAACACTATCAGTAGAAAACGTTCTTCAGCAGAATCCATCAGTGGAAACGTGCTTTGTGCTTTATCAGCAGAAACATACTTGATGTATTTCCTTAAGCCTTTATGCTGATTCTTCTGATTATTTAATTTCCCAACAATCCTCCCCTAAACATGTGAATTACATTCAAACATGTTTTCTAAATTAAATGAGTACTTTGTGAAGATCTTTCAAACACTTCATTGTCAGACTATTGATCTGAACTTTCTTCTCTTTTGAGTGATTGAATGTCTTTTCTGTAACTCATCTGCTTTCTGTTCTTTGCTCCATTCTTGGACTTAAAGATGGTGCAATATTCAATCTTGAAGAATTTTAAGAGACAATGATGTTGTGTATCTTGGATGCTTGTTCCAAGAAGTAGAAATCATCTTTCAGCATGTCTTTGAAAGTGATGAACAAACGTAGTGAACTGAAATTGAAACCTTTCATCTTTTGATCTAGATAGAACTTTCTCCTATCAGCTCTGTTCTTGTTGTTTATCAGTAGAAACCATGTCATCATCTTGTATGCTCTTATCTTTTCCTTCTTTTTCTTTGGTTAATCTTCCTTTAAAGGGCTTTTGTAACCTCCCCTGAGATTTATTTCTCTCTTGAGCAATTTCCTCCCCTGTTTGGAAGATCTCTCACAATCATATCATATAATCATCATCTGATCTAGCAATTTCCATGTTTTCAGACAATTTGTACATGAAGCCATCAATTCCTTAAGAGTTTAAATGCTGCCCTCATCACTTCTAGGTGTGTAACCTCCTATGAGTGGTGAATCACTGAGCTTTGACTCATAATCCATCATTAGATGATTTTCTGAGCCTCTTTTTGAAAATCCCTTTTAAGAAATATTTGACTTAGCAGTACGAACATGATTTTATGATTAAAAATCATACTGCTTCTAACCATTTTGAAGGGATTAAGTGTGGTAACTAACACTTAATCAAAATTTCGGTTTAAAGCAACCTCTGGTTGTGTGAGAACCAATGTTTTCAGTTATAAATAACTGCATGTGTACAGATAAACCTATTCAAAAGGCTTTCTTTACAGGGTTTCCAGCTCGTGGCATTTGTTACCTCTAACACAAGTGTTAGATTCACTGTTGCTCGCTGTTCTTTCTATCAAATATCCGTAGATTAGTCACATTATACTTTAGAGTATAAAATGATAGAAAGTGAGTTGTATCAGTTAATTACTGATCAACTAAATCATCAATTCAATGTGAAATATCATAATCAGGTTCCAAGAAAGAAGTTTTAAGGAGTTTTGAAATCCTAAACTCTTTCTATTATGAACCTATTACATCAGTAGAAATAATCAGCAGCAATGATCAGCATTCAGCAGCAATGATCAGCAGCTATGATCAGCAGATTTCACTTGAAATAGCCTTTGAGTTCAAACATTCATACCTGAAATTGTTAGTCTAAAACCAAATGAACAAAGTACAAAGTACTTGTCTTGAATTAGAATAATCATAGAACTAACTGTATGAATAACTTTAAATTGGTAATAGTAGTTTTAGATGACAAAGTTAGATGCATTAACAAAATCTATATACAAGAACACATTATATTGAAAAATTTAAAGATTAAGCATTCCAATACTTACTACCAAGTACTGAAATCTTCTAACATCAAAAGCTTTTGTAAGAAGATCTGCAAAGTTTTGTTCTGAAGCAATTTTCATTACTTGAATTAACCTCTTTTCATTGCAATCTCTAATAAAATGATGTCTAATTTCAATGTGTTTTGTTTTAGAATGTTGCACTGGATTTTTAATAATGCAAATTGTACTACTATTATCAATATGAATAATGGTATGTAAGAAATTGTACCCATAGTCAAGAAGTTGGTTTTGAAGCCATAGGACTTGACCACAACAATTTGCAGCAGCTACATATTCAGCTTTAGTTGTTGAAGTAGCCACCATTGTCTGCTTCTTACACTGCCATGAGATAAGTCTACACCCAAGGAATTGACATCCTCCAGTTTTTGACTTTCTGTCTAAGCTAGCACCAGCATAATCACTATCTGAATATGCTACCAAGTCAAAAGATGACTCCTTAGAATACCACAAACCCAACCTAGTTTGACCCTTGAGATATCTAGAAATTCTCTTGACTGCTGTTAAATGAGAAACCTTAGGAGTTACTTGATATCTTGCACAAGCACAGACAGAGAACATGATATCAGGTCTTGATGATGTGAGATACATCAAAGAACCTATCATAGATCTGTATGTGTGTACATCCACATTAGTTCCTTCTGCATCTTTATGATGTGGCTTTTCAGGGTCCATTGGTGTGCTTGCTGTTTTGGAATCAGCAAATTGAAACTTTCTAAGAATCTCTGCAACATATTTGTCTTGACTAATAAAGATTCCTTCTATTGATTGTTTAACCTGCAGACCCAAAAAGAATGTAAGTTCCCCTATGGAACTCATCTGAAACTTATTGTGCATAAGCTTCTTAAACTCTAAACACATCTCCTTCCTTGTAGATCCAAAGATGATGTCATCCACATACACTTGAACTAGCAAAAGATCCTTCTTATGCTTCTTGGTGAAAAGTGTCTGATCTATCTTGCCTCTTTGAAATCCATTTGAAATTAAGTAGGAAGCCAGTGTTTCATACCAAGCTCTTGGTGCCTGATGTAGGCCATATAGAGCTTTAACAACCTTGTACACTTTGTCTGGATGGTCAGGATCAACAAAAACAGGAGGTTGTGAGACATACACCTCCTCTTCAATAGTACCATATAAGAAAGCACTCTTGACATCCATTTGATAAACTGTGAATCACATAAATGAGGCATAAGCCAAAAAGAGTCTAATGGCTTCAATCCTTGCTACTGGAGCAAAAACTTCTTCATAGTCTATCCCTTCTTCTTGTGTGTACCCTTGAGCTACTAATCTAGCTTTATTTCTTATCACTATGCCCCTTTCATCCCTTTTATTCCTAAAAACCCATCTAGTGCCAATTACTCTTACACCACTTGGTAAATCAACTAGCACCCATACCTTTTGAATCTTAAACTGAAGAAGCTCCTCTTGCATAGCCTCCAACCAGCTTGAATTCTCTAGGGCTTTATGAATATTATTTGGTTCATCTTGTGAGAGAAAACATACAAATAAGCAAGAGTTTGAAAACTTATGCTGTTTTGAAGCATAAAGGGCATCAAGAAGCCCTTGTTGATCTGAAGACATCAATTGTTGTCTTGTCTTCACTCTTGATTGTACATCTCCAATTACATTGTCCAGGGAGTGGACTTTGTGAATCCTTAAGTGTGGAGTAGAAAGAACTTGATAATCAGGTGGAAGGTTGTTGAAATCCACCTCATTTTCTGAGAGATTTGCTTGTGTTTCTTCTGATGGTCCATCAGCAGAAACATTTTGCTCATCAGTGGGAACGATTTGCTTATCAGCAGTGTTACTTCTGATTTGAAACTCTTGTTCCTTAGTTCCTTCTTCCTTGTATTCATCTTCAACATCTTCTTTAGAATTACCAGAATAAGATTCACCATTTATTGAAGTTGAATCCACAATTGTATTTGTCCATATTGGCATCATCACGTAATCTTGATTTGCCTCATTCTCTAATCCTTCTTCATTTGTTGCATCAACAGTTTGTGAACCTGAAAATTCATTAGTTTCTGCAACAAAAGGCACATAATTCATTGATTTGGATAGAGATTCAAGATCAAATAGCCATTTGGGACCTTGACCTTCTACATTGGTTTTATTTTCCAAAAACTTCACATGTAGATTTTCCTCTACTCTTCTAGTTCTCATGTTGTATACTCTAAATGCTTTGCTATTGATAGAATATCCAACTAAGAATCCTCCATCTGCTTTACCATCAAACTTTCCAAGATGATCTAAGGTATTCAGAATTGTCACATGACATCCAAAAAGTCTAAGAAATCCTATTTCAGGAGTTCTACCTCTAAAAAGTTCATATGATGTCTTATTGTGAGGTTTTACAACTAAAACTCTATTTTGAACATAGCAAGCAGTGTTGACTGCTTCTGCCCAAAAAGTTATAGGAAACTTAGAGTCAGCTAACATAGTTCTAGCAGCTTCTACTAGTGTTCAATTTTTCCTTTCAGCAACTCCATTCTGTTGTGGAGTTCTTGCAACACTAAATTCTCTTTTAATACCTTTTTCTTTGTAGAAATCATCCATAACTCTATTCTTAAATTCTCTCCCATTATCACATCTAATGACTTTTACTCTTTTGCTTACTAGGTTTTCTATCTCTGTAATGAAGGTCTTAAGGATGCTAGAAGTCTCATCCTTAGTTCCTAAAAACAATACCCATGTAAATCTACTAAAGTCATTAGTAATAACTAGACAATATCTCTTATGCAACAAACTTCTGACATTTGTAGGACCAAATAAGTCCATATGCAGCATAAACAATGATTGATTGATAGAGTTAAAAATTTTGGGCTTACAAGTGGCTTTATGTTGTTTGCCTTTAAGACAAGCAATGCATGTTTGATCATTTTCAAATCGTTTTTTAGGTAAACCTCTTACCAAACCATCTTTGACAATCTTATTTATGGTTTTAAAGTTAATATGACCAAGCCTCCTATGCCATTTCATAGATTCATCCAATGTGGCCTTAGCAATAAGACAAGTAAGAGAATCTTTTGGAACAATCTTCTTCATATCAACACTGTACATGTTGCCTTTTTTTGGAATTCTAAGAAGTGCTTGACTTTCATCAGGCATCTTAAAATCAGAAGAAAATACAAGACATTCAGTGTCAGTAAAGAGAACTTTGTTCTTTTTGTCACACATTTGTGAGACACTAAAAAGATTATACTTAAGCTCTTGCACATAGTACACATCTTCAAAATCTAATTTACCGGTTTTAATAGTACCTTTACCAGTAATTTTTCCTCCAATTCCTCCTCCAAAGGTAACATAGCCTCCATCTACTGATTGAAAATTTGAGAGATAAGACTTGTTGCCTGTCATGTGCCTTGAACATCCACTATCTGAGAATCCTTGATCTTCATTATCTGCTGATGAATGTCCCTGCACATAAATAAAGGAATTAGTTTTGTTTTGGGATCCCAACCATTTCTGACTTGGATCCGCCTCTTGCATCAATGGGATGTAATCCTTTGAGAATAGTTGATGCAACATTGGATTTACGAATCCAACATGCTGAGGCCTTAACAGCATTTGCCCTGTTTCCCTTAGCAGTGATATGAACTGTTTGGCTATCAGCAGAAACTGATGGCTTTGCAGTTGTATCTTTTGGTTTCCAAACTTGTTTTTGGACTACTGCCTTTGTTAGAATGGGCCTTTTAACAACATTTAATGCATATTTGAAAGTTGTTTTAGCACTTTTAACTGTTGTTTTTGGGTAAATAGTCAGATATGGTCTATCAGCAGAAACCATTTTCCTATCAGCAGGAACTGAAACTATTTTAGGTTTTGTTCTAGTAAAGTTAAAGTGACTTTTAGGTGTTTGCCTTTTTAGATTCACCCTATTGTTTGTATACCCATATACCCAGTGATTACAGAAAGCTGCAAGATGGTCAAAACTACCACATGTGTAACAAGCTTTGTTATTAAAGACAAAGTCATCTCTTTGTTGGAGAGACTTGAGACTATACCAATTCCTTTGGTTGCCTCTGGGCTTGTTTATGGTTCTATATTGTTCACAATATCTTACTGGTTGCCTAACATGTTTAACATTGTTTTTAGGCTTTTCAGTATTATGTTTTACTATCTTAGGAACACTTGTTCCTGCTTTCTTAACCATTTCAGGTTTAGACATAACCTGTTTAACCTTTTTATCATCAGATGTTAAGTCTTCAATGATTGGACCATCTGACTTTCTACAAGAACACACCTTGTCCTTAGGAAGTGAAGTTTTACTTAAACTTTCACTTTCTTTCAAAGATTCATTATCAACTACATTAGTCTTTGGTTGAACTCCATATTTGAATTCAGGTAGTTGAAATTTAGGTAATCCTGTGTGTTCTAGGTCAATTCCTAGGGTGAAGGAATACCTCTATATGGTAGAGGAACAGATTTGTATCCAACACCAGACTTAGCTTTATTTATAACTTGACATTCAATTAAGTTAGTCACACCCTTAGATGCATAATCTAGTGTTTCTACACTCATTTGAATATTCTCTTTAGCCTTACTAAGCCTATCTACTTCAGCTTTCAAGTTACTAATGTCATTATCTTTAAACATTATTTCTCTTTCAAGAAGAATTTTGACATCAGTAAAGGTAGATTCATTTGTTCGAAAATGTATGACTTGTTCCTCTAGAGTAGCTATACCTCTTTTATGATTAGTTAAGCTATGAGCTGTATCAATTAACTCTGTCCTTTGATTTTCATAATGTTTGGTTAAGGTTTCTAAACTTTTAAGAACAGAACAATTATGTGAACAAATTTTATCAGATTGTACCTCTGTAGAGAAAGCCATAAGAGCTGTCTGAGGAAAAGTTTCTTCTTCATCAGCAGTAAAGCTCCAATCAAATCCTAATCCATCAATAGCTACCATAGCCTTTGGATTGGTTGATTCCCCTGATTTGGACTCGCTTCCAAAACCTCTATTCTTGCTATCTTGCTGCCTTGGCCTTCTACATTCTCTTGAGAAGTGCCCCAACATATGACAGTTATAGCATTCTATTTTTGACTTGTCAAAACCAGCAGTATCATTGCTGCTGATGGTGAGTTTCTTCCCCGTCCTCTGATAGAGTTTCTTAGCCCTCATGCTAAGAAGAGAAATTTGCCATTTTAGGTCCATCTCTTCTAAATCATCATCATTGATTTCTAGAAGATCTTCATGAGTGAGCATGGACCTATCATTCTGACTTGTGAAAAAGGCACAACAAGCCTTTTCATTTAATATACCAAAAGTACTGTTTGATGAACTAGCAGCACCATCTCCACTATCAACCTTTTCATCTTTAACTGTGTTTGAGATACTAGGAGATGACATAAAAGCCATGTTCCCAGTATATGAACTAGAGACACCAGTTTTCTTTACTTCTTGTTCCACAATTTTAAAGTTGCTATACAAATCCATAAGATCCATAGTGTCTATGTCTGGTTTATTTTTCCAAACAACAACATGCATAGCCCACTCTTCTGGTAAGCTTCTCAGAAATTTTGAGTTTAAATCTTCTTGAGGTATATCAACCCTAAGAACAGCAAGTTGGCTCACAATTTTCTGTAGCCTTGTAAACATGTGGTCAAGAGATTCATTCATGGTTGATGAGAAATTTTCAAACTGCTGCTTGAGAAGGGTTTTCTGGGTCTTCTTTGTGGCTTCATTCCCTTCATATCTTGCAATAATTGCTTCAAATAATGACTTGGCATCTTTGAATTTGCTGAAGTTTATAAGTTGATCATTTGGAATGGTCATCATCAGCATGCTTCTGGCCTTGAGGTCATTCTTCTTATTTATTCTTTCTTCAGCAGTTGAAGGGATAGTTTTAACAACTGTAATTTCCCTACCTTCAACTGTTGATGAAGTGGTTGTGGGTTTGAAAGAGTTTCCATCTTCAATGATTTCCCAGAGAGTGTAATCCTGCACCTGGAAAAACTGTTCTATTCTTAACCTTCACAATTCAAACTCATTCTGTTTGAGAACTGGCAACTTTGCAGCAACATTTGTTTGAACAGACTCCATGTCCATTTCTTCTTCTTCTTCTTCTAAATCAAAGATATCAACCTGGAAGCTCTGATACCAACTGAGAGGATCACTTGATTTGATCACACACTATGAGGTGTTGGACCTTTGTAATGTGTAAATATGATACTTTGAGTGAATATGATTAAGTATGCGGAATCTACTTAACCACACTTAGAATGTTTATTGGAAATGGAACTATGATGTTTGTGTTTATTTAACAAAGAACAATGAAAGTATTTCATCAAATGATTCAATATTATTCAAAAATAATACGAGTGATCTTCACTATCACTAGGGTTACAAAGACCTTGAATCTTGTGCTTTTGTTCTATTGTTTTTCTCTATGTATATCTCTACACATACATATATTTTCTGCACACTTAAGATATATCTAGGATCTTCCTTTTATAGTCCAAGGAAAGATCTTTTACAATCTTATCTAATCACTAGCTTATGACTTATCTTCATTCTAGCTAGATGATGACTTATCTTGTTTAGTCATTAAGATACAACATGTATCTAGGATTACAACTCACTTGGAGTGTTCAATTTGATGACTACAACAAAGATATTATCTTGTACACATGTCAGTAGAATAAGTCGTACTTATCTACACAGCAGCTGTATGAGTCATAGCATCATCAGAATCCATCAGCAGAAACACTATCAGTAGAAAACGTTCTTCAGCAGAATCCACAGTGGAAACGTGCTTTGTGCTTTATCAGCAGAAACATACTTGATGTATTTCTTTAAGCTTTTATGTTGATTCTTCTGATTATTTAATTTCCCAACATTACGGGAGGCGTTTATCATTTTTAAAAAAACTAATGAATGAAGGCTAGACAGAGATGCAAGCCCTACAGGTAATCATGAACTTAGGATTTTCAATAAAAGTATTGTTCATGCTTGAACCTAGGATTTTCCATAAAAGTATTGTTCATGCTTCAGATTAATTTTGATGCTCCCTTCTGCCATGTGCTAAGCTAGGAATATCAAGTTTATTTGCTTCCTCAAAGTAAGTAACTTTTTCACAAATTCTTCTTGTACGAAATTTGTTGACAGCAAGAATCATATAGCAGCTGACCGCTGTTTAGCTATAAGACTACCCGAAAGAATAATGTTTGACTTTGATATATCCGATACAAGTACGTAATCAATTGACCGCTGGCTATAAGACTACCCAATATCCAGGGTTATGAACTTATGACTAAGACAGCTTCAGATAATAAACGAGCTCGGCTAGATGGTCGGTATAAAATCACTATAAGTATACCTGATTAAGATTAAATGCTCAATTGTAAGTTTTTTGTATCTGTATTCTTTTAAACCGCTAATAACCCAACTTACATGAAGCATATTTATATTAAAACTTTAGTTAGTAGATGCCAATATGTCTATTAGTATCGGTTTATAATGACATACAACTATACATTGGCTTAAAAAATTTAATTAAAAACCACAGAGACAAGTTTTTCTTCGTTGCATTTTCATCATGACACGACTGCAAATTGCTTAAAATGCAACCAAGTTTCACTTATTACCCAATGTTAGATATGATTTGAAAGAAAATGCGACAGCATGTACTTCTTCACATACCTGAGTAATGCCTGAACAGTTACGTGGTGCAAGTGTCGATGCAGTTGTACAGTAAAGTCCCCAAGTTAGTCAGCCATGGACACATTGATATCAAAATGTAAAAGCGCAAAAAAGCCACTCATGGTGGCAGGATGTATGCCTCATGGAAGTCGATATCTGAAAGAGCTTGAAGGTGTGAGCATGGTTGAAGTTCAACAAATTATCGGGGTAGGCTTAGATGTGTGATTACTGTTAATAATGAGATATTGGTCAAAATAGTTTTATTTGGCAAGTAAACCTGAAAGTTTTAATGTACAACCATTTCTTTTAACATGTACACTTTTTAACCATTTTTTATCACCATTCTTTCGCTATAGTAAAATATGCCGACTGTTACAAAATAATCACATGTCTAATGCGAATCATAAAACATGCCCGCCCATCGGGCGGGCTTTGACCGCTAGTGTATATATATATATATATATATATATATATATATATATATATATATATATATATATATATATATATATATATATATATATATATATATATACACGAGTAATTCAGACCCGTGCGTTGCACATGGGCTCTATCTAATTGGTCATAGTGTAATGTGCAGTAATTTTTTTCGTTATTAGACTTTTGTAAGTATGGCCTTAGTTTATCGGTAAATTTTATATTTAAACTTTTTATGACATATTAGTAGTTATTTATAAAGTTTTTATTTTGTATTTATTCTCAAGATTGTAACATTATATTTAAACTTTTTATAACATATTAGTAGTTATTTATAAAGTTTAGATTTTGTATTTATTCTCAAAATTGTAACATCCCTATATTTTTATATAAAACTAATATGTAATCTTCGGCACATATTTTCGTCATTATATATCTAAGTTGTGATTGTATCACGCCTTTTCTAAGCATGGCATACATTTAAAATAGTTTATTGACATGTAAGCTTCGAAACTTATTTTCATCATTATATATCTAAATTGTGATGGTATCACACCTTTTCTAAACATAGCACACATTTGAAATAGTTTATTGACAATAAGTTACTAAGTTGTGATGTTACCATAACTTTTGTTGGTCAATTAGTTCCTAAGTTGTGATGTTACCACGACTTTTGTTAGCATAGCATGAAAAATGTTGGTGCCTTTATTTCTGTCAGTTTTAATTGAGGTCGAGTCAAAAACTATGTTTGCCACTAATTTTCGTCATAAATAACTTGGGCTGCCTCAGGACCCGTGCGAAAATGATTGTGTAAATTGTCGGGTTGTTATTATGATGGTGAGGCCCAAATATACAGCAATAATTTATTGACATTAAAAGAGTATATGTGAAGAGACTTTTTTCAAGATGTTACATTGAAAAGAGTCTCTTCACATGTAATTTTTTAATATGCATAAGTTACATAAATTATCTTAAATATGAAGCGATGACATTAATGTTGGAGACCTCTTATATTCATCCATGTGCGATGCACACAGGTTTGGAATGCCTCAGGACCTATGCAATGCACACATGTTGGATCTAATTGTTTTTTTCGTAATGTTCGGGACTAATTTTCGGTTCATGTTTGAAACTCTCATTTTTTGGGAAAGACGGATTTCGTTATTCAAATAAATGACATTATTAAAAGCGAACTATAGAACCGTAGAGGGGGGGGGGGGTGAATACGGTTTCTTTGACTTTTTAGATGTTTAAAAAACTTTAAGCCAAAGAGAGCACCAAGTGGTTGTACAATAATCCAACAACCACTAACACAACCTAAGTATATAAAGCAAGTAAAAACACAACGATATATACTGGTTCGGGATGGGGGGTTTATACCATCCGTAGGTCCTGTTGCGAATCCGCGACTCCGATAAAATTCACTAGTATAATCCTTTCGGTGGACTAAAAACCGTCACAATTTACTCCACCGATATTCACAAATATCGATGCTCACAAAGAAGGAGTTACTCCCACGGTATTCCGCCCTCGGAAACCACCCAAAAGAATCTCACGATTCGACTTCACCTAAGGGTCACCAAGACCACTACCAAGACTTCCCTTAGGAAGTATCAAACCCCAACTAGATCCCCAATAATCTAGGCTTGGTCACCAAGATACAAGACTTCCCTTACAAACAAATGAATGAATGAATATATGTTTGTTCAACCAAGCCCTAACCTAACCTAGAGACTCGATTGTAATAGAAAGGGTATAGATAAGAAGACCCTCGACACAATCACAAGAGGGGATTAGGTTCTTGTGATTCTTCCCTTGCAAAGAGATGTGTTCTTTCAAAGATGTTAATATGAAAAATCAAGAACACAAGATTAGAGATAGAGAGATTTGAGAGTGATAGAGAGAAAGAATATAGAGAGAAATAATAATGGCAAGGGGTGAGGAATACAAGAGGCAAGGCATGGTATTTATAAGCAAAAACCCAACTTGGGAAAATTTTACCGAGGCCGGCGCGCTGCCCACGCGTTGACGCGCGGGTGGCGCGCCAGACACCCAGGGAAAATTTCCCAAAGCTTTGGGTGATGGATTTATAAATACCTTACCTTGCTAAACCCCCAATTGTACTTCACACTAAACCTTAACATTAATCATTCTAAGGTTTACCAACTCAAATAGTCAATTTGGAAAATGTTTTGTGAAGTGTTTATAAGAAAACCAAATACCAATGATAGAAAATGTAGATAGGGTAATTTGGAAGGGGTAGAAATGTAACTCCTCACATGGCATAGAAAAGAGAGAAAGAATATGCCAAGGTATATTCCATTGCTTGGGGGGAAGAATGAGATGGAGGGTTGAGATGAGATGGTTTGAATTAAATGGTTGAGATCAAAGGAGCCTATGTTTGGATTTCAAATAATTTGGCATGTGAGGAAAATGGAGGGTTGAGATGTGTTTATTTGAAATAGATGGCTAGGATCAAAGGGAGCCTAGGTTTGGATTGAGAAGGGATATTCAAAAGGAATATGCTTTGCTTGGGGGGAAAGGGGAAATCAATTGTTGAGATGGTTTTGGTTTGAAATGGATGGTGAGGATCAAACACATGTGATGGAATAGAGAGGATGAAAGAATATGCTAGTGGAATATTCCAAATCATGGGGGTGAAGAAATAAGATGGATGGTTGAGATGGTTTTGGTTTGAATTGAATGGCTAGGATCAAAGGAGCATCCTTTGGAATTCAAACAATTCCCATGTGTTGAATATGAAGGGATGAGATGTGTTGTAAGGGAATGGATGGTTGAGATGTAGAGTGTGTAAGGGAATATGTAAGAGTGTAAGAGATTGTGTAAGAGAATATTTGATTTGGATATGATTGGATTTGTCATTTGTAGAAATGAGATTAAGAGAAGATTAAGAAGTAATATAATTGTCATTATGAAGAAAAGGTTTAGACAATTAAGATTATAAGTTGAGAAAATCATAGGTTACTTATAAGTTCAAGTAACACAACGTCGAGAATCCATAGTTTCATATATCGTGACTTTTCACGACTCGACGTTCTCAACTAATACCTTGGTTCAAACAAGTTAAGTGTTTTGCCTTGATGTAAAGCATAACCCAAGTGGGAAAGGATGCGTTTACGCAAAATGACCTTTGACTTAGTTTGACCAATAAGGGAGTAAACCCGTTACGTAATTAGAGAAGACGTAAGCACGGGATATGAGCATATGGATGCTTCAACACGATGTTATGTGAAATATATAAGCTCCCTAAGTTTAGAAAAGCCTTGGCTAGAGGCGGTAGTTAGAAAACATGAGTTGGCATTTTCCCGTAAATGGGTGTTTTAAAAGTAGGATCTCTCAAGTCTCAAAACTCGTTTCGAGTGTTCTCAATTAAGCACATAACTTATTCATACCTGTATTGAAAGATCCATATTTGTCGGGTAAGGGAAAAACCGACTTTTAAAATTCGCCCGGGAGCCATACAGTGGCCTAGTGCGTCACCCACGCGTTGACGCGCGGGCAGCGCGCCAGTAGCAGATATGAGCTCCGGGGAATTTTGGCTAACGTTTGCTATTTTATGTGTTTCGATGGTTTATTTGTCATCATTAAAACATAAAGAGATTTTGATCATGTTGCCTCAACAATCTCGCCCTTTTTGATGATGACAAATAAAAACTGAAAGCAAATAAAATTACAAAACTTAGCGAAGACAAAGCGCGCCTTTGGTGTAGCTTGCGTCCTGACCTTTGACTTGTAATTTGGTGAAGCCTTTAACAAATCTTGAATGGTCTTCACACTCTTGCTTTCTTTCTCCCCCCCCCCCCCCTTTTGGCGAATCAAAAAGGTGGGACTACCAATCAAGCCAGGTTTCGAACTTGGGCCTGTGGGATAAATGAGCTAGCTTGTATGTGCACCCGAATGTGCTCCCCCTTGAACATAGCTCCCCCTAGATCATTACTCCCCCTTGTTTCAAGGCGGGGATCCATGGGTCAAGAGCCTCACCTTTGCGGTGGCCTAGCTACACATAGAAATCACAACATGCAACAAACAAGAAATCCTCACATGTGAAAGTTCCAAAATGGGTTAGGTGACCATTTGGGTACTTGCAACATGGGTTAGTATATATATATATATATATATATATATATATATATATATATATATATATATATATATATATATATATATATATATATATATATATATATATTAGTGTCCAATATGACTCTATTATCCAAATGTTGAGCAAGACACAAGAATAAATATATATGAATGTAGGAAATCAATCATTATAGGTGCCAAATATCAAAAGAAATCATATTAAGGAAACAAGCATCACAAGCATTTTATTAAACACACATAATGAAGGACATACAAGAAGAACATCATTTAATCCTACCATATTTTATTCATACACGCTTGTAAAAAAGGCCTAGATTGTTACTACTAGAGCAAGTTTTCACTACTTCAATCTTCATCCTTTTCTTGAAGAGTCACCCTTGAGATGTCTTTGAGAATGGCAGTCATCACCAACATGTCATTGTTGACTGATTTGTGTAGTTCTCTAATCTCCTCACGTAAAGTGAGAATATTCTGCTCAATCACACCATTAATTGAGCAATATGCACACCTACGAGTGTGATCATTCTCAAGGGATTCACCAAGTTTTCCTTCAATCTTGGCCCAAATGTCATCTTCAACAAAACAAAGTTTGACAAAATATTTCACAATTGGGATTTCCGCACAACTAATGTTGTCCCAATCAATGTTTTCCTCTTCTTCCCTTGTCATCATTCTCCTACCATCATTAAAGTGGTATGATGACCCAACAAACTCATCTTCCATATCCATTTTGAGTGTGTTTTAAGTGTTATTTAATCTAAACAAGGTTTGATGTCAAGGTAACTAGCAAGATTACTCCTTTTATAGGTGAATTAAGTTGGTAGTTAGGATTCTTAACACATAAAAGTTGGTCATGTTATCAATGATCAAGGTACATAGATGCTTGATAAGATGTTCAACCCATCTAAGTCATGTACTAATATGCTTAGATCACATGGTGTTGGGAAGAGATATTCAATGAGAAATGAGTGTTCTAGTTAGGCGTAAGTTGAGGTTGGGTGGACTAGAAACCCATGCTAGTTACTATCATTACCCATGCATGAAACTACAAGCAATTAGTTATTAGGGGATAGCATTATTCAATTTAATTTAAGCATGCAACATGTAGTTCATCACATAAGGTGAACAAGTAGAATTAGATACAAGATCTTTAACACAAGTGTGAATTGTGTTTTGATATTTTATCTAGTCTTGGAAACTTGACATAGTATAGACATGTAGAATCTTGGATATTATCAATCATTGTTTGAATAATGAGTTTATACATATCTTTCCTCTTGGAAGACATTTATTTGGTCTTCCATCCATGCCTCCATATAAGCCTTAATCATGTAAGCACATAAGCTCTAATAGCACCTAAAGATTGTTCTCCTAAGATGCATGTTATCCATGAACATCTAGACCTATCCCAAAAACAAATTGGATTTTTGAAAAATGTCATGCCAAAACTTAGACTTGTTTGTTTTGTGACCTAAGTGTCCTTTTATTCAAGTCCCCAATGACTTGTTGTATAGGATGACCCCTCGCTTCTCTCACTTCCTTAGGATTGCCTTCATCCGAAACATTTACTTGTAATGTCGGCGACCTTTCTTGATCTTGAACTATAGTTCATTGATCACATCATCTTCTACCGAAGGAGATGATTTAGGCTCGGGCATGCTCTCATCAAAGGTCACATTGAGAGATTCCTCAATTCTCATTGTTTCCTTGTTAAGCACTATGTATGCTTTACTAGTTTGAGAGTATCCTAGGAACACACCTTCATACGACTTTGGGTCAAATTTGGTGAGATATTCTTTGGTGTTAAGTATGAATACTTTGCAACCAAATACTCTAAATAACTCTAAGGAAGGCTTCCTATTTCTAAGTATTTCATATGGAGTTTTATTAATGACCTTTCTTATATGAACTCTATTAAAGATATAGCATGCGGTATCTAGGGCATGACACCAAAACCTTTTTGGGATGGATTGCTCGTCAAGCATTGCACGACTCATCTTTCTTAACTTACGATGTGTTTTTTCAACAATCTCAAGCGATTGAGAAGTGAACGGGCCCGATAAGTTATAAGATATTCCATGTTGTTCACAAAAGGTTCCAAATTGCATTTTATCAAATTCACTACTATGATTTGTTTTGATTGAGACAATTGAACAATCAAGTAGGTTTTCAAGTTTCTTTCTCAAAATGTTGAATTTATTCAAGATTCCATCCTTGTTTTCTAGGAATAATATCCAAGTGTAATTTGAATAATCATATACAATGATTAAAGTGTAGAAGTTTCCTCTATAACTTTGGATTGGAGATGGACCATACAAATCCAAATGTATCAACTCTAAAACCCTATTAGTTGACACTTCATTTTTATTTCTATTATTGGTTTGTCCTTGACTCCCTAGACATGTGTCACAATAATGCCTTTCAAAGCTCAACTTTGGTAAATTCCGTACTAGCTCATTAGAAGCTAGGTTTTGGACTAACCTCATATTGGCGTGACCTAACCTCCTATGCCAAAGCGTTGAGTTGTCCACCATGGACATAAGACATATGTGTTGCTTAGAGTTATCACCCAACTTGCATGTATATAAGTTATTTCTCCTATGACCTTTTGCTAACACAACACCATTTTTACTAATAGTACAATCTACCTTAGTAAATTTAACCTCACAATCATCATCACATAATTGACTCACACTAATCAAATTGAAACTTAGACCCCTAACATGCTCAACATTGGAGATTTCTATGGAGTCATGAAGGACATTACCTTTGCCGACAATTTTGCCGTTAAGTTTGCTTCCAAAAATGACTTGATTGCTATTATATGTCGTGTATGATGTGAACAATCTTCTATTCCCGATCATGTGTTTAGTGCAACCACTATCCACTACCCACTCATTCGGTTGTAGATCACTTTTGAGACAAACCTACAACAAAATTACAACTCATGCCTTTGGTACCCATTGTTTCTTGGGTCCATTTTGGTTAGCATTTAAAGTGCCCAAGTTAAACATTCTTGGGTCTTGAAGTAAGACACATAATTTTTCAATACCAAATTTAGAAAAAGCAGACCAAAGATTGTTTTGATAGTCATTTTGAATATGATAACTTGGTCTATAGTTATGATATGCTTGAGGTCTAAAGAAATTTTGGTTTGAATAGGAGTTGTCTCTCCTTTGGTAATTGTTGTATTGGTTTTGAGAGGACTTTTGACCATAGTTAGAGAAATTTCTTCTTTGGTTATTTTGAAATGATGGTCTTTGGTTGTATGAGGTAGAAGATCTCATATTGGGTGTAGGCAAAAGTGGTCTATGATTTACTCGAGGTTGTGAGTATCCAAGTCCATTGCGGTTAGAAAATTGTTTTGGGTTTTCTCTTCTTGCAATCGGAGCTTGATTACCTCGAGTACTTACAAGAGGAGCTTGAGGAGTAATTGGTTTAATGACATTGTTTGATGGAGATCCAATTTTCCTCAGAGGTCTGGCGCGCTGATGGCGCGTTGACGCGTCAGCCTCGGGGATTTTTGGGGCCTCGTTTTCTTTAGCCTTTACGAAAGTTATTGGTTTTGTTAGGCTTATGGGAGTGGTTGTTCCTTGTTTAAAAAATCCAAGACCTCCCTTATCTTGAGAAACCTTTTGGCGACTTATTTTTTCTTCTAAATCATTTGAGCTCTTTTTATATTTTGAAAAGCTTAATGACTCCTTTTGAAGTTCCAACACTTTTCCATTCAAAGAGTTAACCTCAAGTGTGAGTGCTTCACAACTTTTACAAGGTTCAATCATCCCTTTGCAATGTTCTAGTGTTTTTACTTTACTTTCAAGTTCACAAACCCTTTCTTTAGATTTAACATTTTCTAATTCAAGAAGACGATTTTCTTTGAGGGCTCTATCAAGGGTTTTTCTAAAATCATCATTAAACTTAACTAGTTCCTCATTCTCCTTTTGTAAATTGATAATATCTAAGTTATTAGAAGAAGAGGAGTTTAGAGATACCTCAAATTTTTCTTGAGCCATAAGACACGTAGCGTCATTTGTTGGTTGGTGTTCATCTTCACTCTCACTCCACGCACCTCCAACGAATGCCTTGTTCACTCTAGGCTTAGGGCATTCATTGATGAAGTGACCCTTTTCTCCGCAATTGTAGCATCCTTGGGTGCGTCTTGAGCTTTCACCAACCTTGTTGTCACTACTTCGGTTCCCCCCAAAGTTGTTCCTTCCACCATTATCTCGGTTTCCAAACCGATTTCTTCTTCCAAAGTTACCACCTTTCCTAAAGAACCTCCGAAAGTTCTTAGCCACGAGATTGTATTCTTCGTCGTTCATGTCATCTTCTTCATTGCTATCATCTTGAGTATCACTATCATCACTAGCTTGAGTACTAGTGACTTTATCCTTAAGAGCCAAAGACTTAACCTTCTCCTTCTTGTCTTTGGTACTTGCCTTGTCGTTCTCAAGAATCATCTCATAGACTTTGAGATTTCCAATGAGCTTGTCAAGAGGTAGTTCCACCAAATTCTTGGCTTCTTCTATGGCCATCACCTTTGGCCTCCACTTTACCGAAAGTGCTCGAAGAAACTTTCTCACATGGTTCTTGTTATAGAAGCTAGGATCTAGAGCCGTGAGACTAGTGATAATAGCATTGAACCTTGTGTAACCATTATCAATGGTTTCTTCATCCGAGACTGAGAACTTCTCATATTGTTGTATGAGTAGATCAATCTTGCAATCCTTTACTTGAGAGCTGCCTTGATGAGTGATGATGAGAGAGTGCCAAATTTCCTTAGCAGTCTTGCAAACATGAACCCTCTCGAACTCCCTTCGAGGTAGTGCATTATAGATCAACATCTTGGCTTCATCATTCTTACCAAGCTTTCTCCTCTCATCATCATTAAGATCCATATGTGGCTTTTTCACCAAAAACTTTGTTTCTGAGTCTTCCAGCATGAACTCAAAGTTACCATTTTGGATGATTTCCCACAAATCAAGATCTTTGGACCTAACATAGGTCTCAAATCGGGTTTTCCAAAAACAAAACCCATTGGTTTCTAGCAAAGGTGGTCTTTGCATAGAACACCCCTCAACATAGTTCTCTTGAGCCATGGATCTATACTCTACTTTACCAAAAATCTTAGTTAGGATTTTAGATTTTTGGGAAAGAAGTTTTTGACTTAAAACGACTTCTCGGGAATGCTTTAACGCTCAAAAACTTGAGTATTCCGCTCTGATACCAATTGTAGAACCGTAGAGGGGGGTGAATATGGTTTCTTTGACTTTTAGATGTTTAAAAAACTTTAAGCTAAAGAGAGCACCAAGTGGTTGTACAATAATCCAACAACCACTAACACAACCTAAGTATATAAAGCAAGTAAAAACACAACGATATATACTGGTTCGGGATGGGGGGTTTATACCATCCGTACGTCCAGTTGCGAATCCGCGACTCCGATACTATTCACTACTATAATCCTTTCGGTGGACTACAAACCGTTACAATTCACTCCACCGATATTCACCAATATTGATGCTGACAAAGGAGTTACTCCCACAGTATTCCGCCCTCGGAAACCACCCAAAAGAATCTCACGATTAGACTTCACCTAAGGGTCTCCAAGACCACAACCAAGACTTCCCTTCGGAAGTATCAAACCCCAACTAGATCCCCAATGATCTAGGCTTGATCACCAAGACACAAGACTTCCCTTACAAACAAATGAATGAATGAATATATGTTTGTTCAACCAAGCCCTAACCTGACCTAGAGACTCGATTGTAATAGAAAGGGTATAGATAAGAAGACCCTCGACACAATCACAAGAGTGGATTAGGTTCTTGTGATTCTTCCCTTGCAAAGAGATGTGTTCTTTCAAAGATGTTAATATCAAAAATCAAGAACACAAGATTAGGAATAGAGAGATTTGAGAGTGATTGAGAGAAAGAATATAGAGAGAAAGAATAATGGCAAGGGGTGAGGAATACAAGAGGCAAGGCATGGTATTTATAGGCAAAAACCCAACTTGGGAAAATTTTACCGAGGCCGGCGCGCTGCCCACGCGTTGACGCGTGGGTGGCACGCCAGACACCCAGGGAAAATTTTCCCAAAGCTTTGGGTGATGGCTTTATAAATACCTTACCATGCTAAACCCCCAATTGTACTTCACAC